>JANJGN010000002.1:85382787-86582787 GCA_026770705.1 Isurus oxyrinchus
CTGTCTCCTCGCACCCTCTCGCGCTGTCTCCTTGCTCACTGTCGCCCTGTCTCCTCGTTCCCTTTCGCGCTGTCTCCTCGCTCCCTGTCGTGCTATGTCCTCGCTCGCTGTCGCGCTGTCTCCTCGCTCCCTGTCACGCTGTCTCCTTGCTCCCTGTCCCGCTGTCTGCTTGCTCCCTGTCGCGCTGTCTCCTCGCTCCCTGTCGTGCTGTCTCCTCGCTCCCTGTCGCGCTGTCTCCTCGCTCCCTGTCATGCTGTCTCCTCGCTCCCTGTCGTGCTGTCTGCTTGCTCCCTGTCGCGATGTCTCCTCACTCCCTCTTGCGCTGTCTCCTCGCTCGCTGTCGCGCTGTCTCCTTGCTCCCTGTCGCGCTGTCTCCTCGCTCCCTGTCGCGCTGTCTCCTCGCTCCCTGTCGCTCTGTCTCCTCGCTCCCTGTCGCACTGTTTGCTTGCACCCTGTCGCGATGTCTCCTCACTCCCTCTTGCGCTCTCTCCTCGCTCCCTGTCATGCTGTCTCCTCGCTCCCTGTCGCGCTGTCTCCTCGCTCCCTGTCACGCTGTCTCCTCGCACCCTGTTGCGCTGTCTCATTGCTCACTCTAGCGCTGTCTCCTCGCTACCTCTCGCGCTGTCTCCTCACTCCCTGTCGCACTGTCTCCTCGCTTCCTGTCGCACTGCCTCCTCGCTTCCTGTCGCAATGTCTCCTCACTCCCTGGCGCGCTGTCTCCTCGCTCCCTGTTGCGTTGTCTCATCGCTCCCTGTCACGCTGTCTCCTCGCTCCCTGTCGCGCTGTCTCCTCGCTCCCTGTCGCGCTGTCTCCTCGCTCCCTGACGTGCTGTCTCCTCGCTCCCTGTCGCGCTGTCTCCTCGCTCCCTGTCACGCTTTCTCCACTTGCCCTCTCGCTCTGTCTCCTCACTCCCTCTCGCACTGATTCCTCTCTCCCTCTCGCTCTGTCTCCTCTCTCCCTGTCGCATTGCCTCCGCACTCCCTGTCACACTGTCTCCTCGCTCCCTGACGTGCTGTCTCCTCGCTCCCTGTCGCGCTGTCTCCTCGCTCCCTGTCACGCTGTCTCCACTTGCCCTCTCGCTCTGTCTCCTCACTCCCTCGCGCACTGATTCCTCTCTCCCTCTCGCTCTGTCTCCTCTCTCCCTCTCGCATTGCCTCCGCACTCCCTGTCACACTGTCTCCTCGCTCCCTGTCGCACTGACTCCTCGCTACCTGTCGCGGTTTCTCATCGTTCCCTGTCGCGCTGTCTCCTCGCTCCCTGTCGCGCTGTCTCTTCGCTCCCTGTCGCACTGTCTCCTCGCTCCCTGTCGCGCTGTTTCCTCGCTCCCTGTCATGCTGTCTCCTCGCCCCCTGTCGCGCTGTCTCCTCACTCCCTGTCGCGCTGTCTCCTCGCTCCCTGTCGTGCTGTCTCCACGCGCCCTCTCGCTCTGTCTCCTCACTCCCTCTTGCACTGATTCCTCTCTCCCTCTCGCTCTGTCTCCTCTCTCCCTCTCGCAATGCCTCCGCACTCCCTGTCACACTATCTCCTCGCTCCCTGTCACACTGACTCCTCGCTCCCTGTCGCACTGTCTCCTCGCTCCCTCTCGCGCTGTATCCTCGCTCCCTGTCGCGGTTTCTCATCACTCCCTGTCGCGCTGTCTCCTCACTCCCTATCGCGCTGTCTCCTCGCTCGCTCTAGCGCTGTCTCCTCGCACCCTCTCGCACTGTCTCCTTGCTCACTGTCGCCCTGTCTCCTCGTTCCCTTTCGTGCTGTCTCCTCGCTCCCTGTCGTGCTATGTCCTCGCTCGCTGTCGCGCTGTCTCCTCGCTCCCTGACGCGCTGTCTCCTTGCTCCCTGTCCACTGTCTGCTTGCTCCCTGTCGCGCTGTGTCCTCGCTCCCTGTCGTGCTGTCTCCTCGCTCCCTGTCGCGCTGTCTCCTCGCTCCCTGTCGTGCTGTCTCCTCGCTCCCTGTCGTGCTGTCTGCTTGCTCCCTGTCGCGATGTCCCCTCACTCCCTCTTGCGCTGTCTCCTCGCTCGCTGTCGCGCTGTCTCCTTGCTCCCTGTCGCGCTGTCTCCTCGCTCCCTGTCGCGCTGTCTCCTCGCTCCCTGTCGCGCTGTCTCCTCGCTCCCTGTCGCACTGTTTGCTTGCTCCCTGTCGCGATGTCTCCTCACTCCCTCTTGCGCTCTCTCCTCGCTCCCTGTCATGCTGTCTCCTCGCTCCATGTCGCGCTGTCTCCTCGCTCCCTGTCGCGCTGTCTCCTCGCTCCCTGTCACGCTGTCTCCTCGCACCCTGTTGCGCTGTCTCATTGCTCACTCTAGCGCTGTCTCCTCGCTACCTCTCGCGCTGTCTCCTCACTCCCTGTCGCACTGTCTCCTCGCTTCCTGTCGCACTGCCTCCTCGCTCCCTGTCGCGCTGTCTCCTCGCTCCCTGACGTGCTGTCTCCTCGCTCCCTGTCGCGCTGTCTCCTCGCTCCCTGTCACGCTGTCTCCACTTGCCCTCTCGCTCTGTCTCCTCACTCCCTCTCGCACTGATTCCTCTCTCCCTCTCGCTCTGTCTCCTCTCTCCCTCTCGCATTGCCTCCGCACTCCCCGTCACACTGTCTCCTCGCTCCCTGTCGCACTGACTCCTCGCTACCTGTCGCGGTTTCTCATCGTTCCCTGTCGCGCTGTCTCCTCGCTCCCTGTCGCGCTGTCTCCTCGCACCCTGTCGCGCTGCCTCCACGCTCCCTGTTGCGATGTCTCCTCACTCCCTGTCGCGCTTTCTCCTCGCTCCCTGTCGCGCTGTCTCATCGCTCACTCTAGCGCTGTCTCCTCGCTCCCTCTCGCACTGTCTCCTCACTCACTGTCGCGCTGTCTCATCGCTCCCTGTCATGCTGTAAACTCGCTCCCTGTCGCACTGTCTCCTCACTCCCTGTCGCACTGTCTCCTCGCTCCCTGTCGCGCTTTCTCATCGCTCCATGTCGCGCTGTCTCGTGGCTCTCTGTTGCACTGTCTCCTCGCTCCCTGTCGCACTGTCTCCTCGCTCCCTGTCGCACTGTCTCCTTCCACCCTGTCGCGATGTCTCCTCACTCCCTCTTGCGCTCTCTCCTCGCTCCCTGTCATGCTGTCTCCTCGCTCCCTGTCGCGCTGTCTCCTCGCTCCCTGTCACGCTGTCTCCTCGCACCCTGTTGCGCTGTCTCATTGCTCACTCTAGCGCTGTCTCCTCGCTACCTCTCGCGCTGTCTCCTCACTCCCTGTCGCACTGTCTCCTCGCTTCCTGTCGCACTGCCTCCTCGCTTCCTGTCGCAATGTCTCCTCACTCCCTGGCGCGCTGTCTCCTCGCTCCCTGTTGCGTTGTCTCATCGCTCCCTGTCACGCTGTCTCCTCGCTCCCTGTCGCGCTGTCTCCTCGCTCCCTGTCGCGCTGTCTCCTCGCTCCCTGACGTGCTGTCTCCTCGCTCCCTGTCGCGCTGTCTCCTCGCTCCCTGTCACGCTTTCTCCACTTGCCCTCTCGCTCTGTCTCCTCACTCCCTCTCGCACTGATTCCTCTCTCCCTCTCGCTCTGTCTCCTCTCTCCCTGTCGCATTGCCTCCGCACTCCCTGTCACACTGTCTCCTCGCTCCCTGACGTGCTGTCTCCTCGCTCCCTGTCGCGCTGTCTCCTCGCTCCCTGTCACGCTGTCTCCACTTGCCCTCTCGCTCTGTCTCCTCACTCCCTCGCGCACTGATTCCTCTCTCCCTCTCGCTCTGTCTCCTCTCTCCCTCTCGCATTGCCTCCGCACTCCCTGTCACACTGTCTCCTCGCTCCCTGTCGCACTGACTCCTCGCTACCTGTCGCGGTTTCTCATCGTTCCCTGTCGCGCTGTCTCCTCGCTCCCTGTCGCGCTGTCTCTTCGCTCCCTGTCGCACTGTCTCCTCGCTCCCTGTCGCGCTGTTTCCTCGCTCCCTGTCATGCTGTCTCCTCGCCCCCTGTCGCGCTGTCTCCTCACTCCCTGTCGCGCTGTCTCCTCGCTCCCTGTCGTGCTGTCTCCACGCGCCCTCTCGCTCTGTCTCCTCACTCCCTCTTGCACTGATTCCTCTCTCCCTCTCGCTCTGTCTCCTCTCTCCCTCTCGCAATGCCTCCGCACTCCCTGTCACACTATCTCCTCGCTCCCTGTCACACTGACTCCTCGCTCCCTGTCGCACTGTCTCCTCGCTCCCTCTCGCGCTGTATCCTCGCTCCCTGTCGCGGTTTCTCATCACTCCCTGTCGCGCTGTCTCCTCACTCCCTATCGCGCTGTCTCCTCGCTCGCTCTAGCGCTGTCTCCTCGCACCCTCTCGCACTGTCTCCTTGCTCACTGTCGCCCTGTCTCCTCGTTCCCTTTCGTGCTGTCTCCTCGCTCCCTGTCGTGCTATGTCCTCGCTCGCTGTCGCGCTGTCTCCTCGCTCCCTGACGCGCTGTCTCCTTGCTCCCTGTCCACTGTCTGCTTGCTCCCTGTCGCGCTGTGTCCTCGCTCCCTGTCGTGCTGTCTCCTCGCTCCCTGTCGCGCTGTCTCCTCGCTCCCTGTCGTGCTGTCTCCTCGCTCCCTGTCGTGCTGTCTGCTTGCTCCCTGTCGCGATGTCCCCTCACTCCCTCTTGCGCTGTCTCCTCGCTCGCTGTCGCGCTGTCTCCTTGCTCCCTGTCGCGCTGTCTCCTCGCTCCCTGTCGCGCTGTCTCCTCGCTCCCTGTCGCGCTGTCTCCTCGCTCCCTGTCGCACTGTTTGCTTGCTCCCTGTCGCGATGTCTCCTCACTCCCTCTTGCGCTCTCTCCTCGCTCCCTGTCATGCTGTCTCCTCGCTCCATGTCGCGCTGTCTCCTCGCTCCCTATCGCGCTGTCTCCTCGCTCCCTGTCACGCTGTCTCCTCGCACCCTGTTGCGCTGTCTCATTGCTCACTCTAGCGCTGTCTCCTCGCTACCTCTCGCGCTGTCTCCTCACTCCCTGTCGCACTGTCTCCTCGCTTCCTGTCGCACTGCCTCCTCGCTCCCTGTCGCGCTGTCTCCTCGCTCCCTGACGTGCTGTCTCCTCGCTCCCTGTCGCGCTGTCTCCTCGCTCCCTGTCACGCTGTCTCCACTTGCCCTCTCGCTCTGTCTCCTCACTCCCTCTCGCACTGATTCCTCTCTCCCTCTCGCTCTGTCTCCTCTCTCCCTCTCGCATTGCCTCCGCACTCCCTGTCACACTGTCTCCTCGCTCCCTGTCGCACTGACTCCTCGCTACCTGTCGCGGTTTCTCATCGTTCCCTGTCGCGCTGTCTCCTCGCTCCCTGTCGCGCTGTCTCCTCGCACCCTGTCGCGCTGCCTCCACGCTCCCTGTTGCGATGTCTCCTCACTCCCTGTCGCGCTTTCTCCTCGCTCCCTGTCGCGCTGTCTCATCGCTCACTCTAGCGCTGTCTCCTCGCTCCCTCTCGCACTGTCTCCTCACTCACTGTCGCGCTGTCTCATCGCTCCCTGTCATGCTGTAAACTCGCTCCCTGTCGCACTGTCTCCTCACTCCCTGTCGCACTGTCTCCTCGCTCCCTGTCGCGCTTTCTCATCGCTCCATGTCGCGCTGTCTCCTGGCTCTCTGTTGCACTGTCTCCTCGCTCCCTGTCGCACTGTCTCCTCGCTCCCTGTCGCACTGTCTCCTTCCACCCTGTCGCGCTGTCTCCTCGCTTCCTGTCGCACTGTCTCCTCGCTCCCTGTCGCATGTCTCCTCGCTCCCTATCGCATTGACTCCTCGCTTCTTCTCGCACTGTCTCCTCGCTCCCTCTCACACTGTACCCTCACCCCCTCTCGCACGGTCTCCTCACTCTCTCTCGCACGGTCTCCTCGCTCCCTCTCGCGCTGTCTCCTTGCTCCCTGTCATGCTGTCTCCTCGTTCCCTCTCGCGCTGTCTCCTCATTCCCTCTCGCGCTGACTCCTCGCTCCCTCTCACACTATCTCCTCGCTCCTTCTCGCACTGTCTCCACGCGCTCTCTCGCGCTGTCTCCACAATCCCTCTCGCGCTGTCTCCACGTTTCCTTTTGCACTGTCTCCTCGCTCCCTGTCGAGTGTCTCCTGGCTCCCTGTTGCACTGTCTCCTCGGTCCCTCTCGCAGAGTCTCCTCGCTCCCTCTTGCACTGTCTTCTCGCTTCCTGTTGCACTGTCTCCTCGTTCCCTCTCACACTGTCACCTCGCTCCCACTTGCGTGGTCTCCTCACTCCCTCTCGCACTGTCTCCTCAATCCCTCTCAAATTCAATCCTCGCACGCTCATGCACTGTGTCCTGTCTCGCGTCTCTCTCTCGCGCTTTGTCCTCGCTCCCTCTCATGCTGTCGCCTCGCTCCCTCTCGCACTGTCTCCTCACTCCCTCTCACAATGTCTCCTCACTCCCTCTCACATTGTCTCATCGCTCCGGCTCGCAGAGTCTCCTCGCACCCCTTCGCACTGTCTGCTCGCTCCCTCTAGCAATGTTTCCTGACAACATCTCACACTGTCACCTTGCTCACCCTCGCAGCGTCTCCTCGCTCCCTGTCGCACTGTCTCCTCGCTCCCTGTCACGCTGTCTCCTCGGACCCTCTCGCGCTGACTCCTTGCTCACTCTCACGCTGTCTCCTCGTTCCCTCTTGCGCTGTCTCCTCGTTCCCTCTCGCACTCTCTCCTCGGACCCTGTCGCAATGTCTCCTCACTCCCTGAGGCGCTGTCTCCTCACTCCCTGTCACACTGTCTCCTCACTCCCTGTTGCACTGTCTCCTCGCTCCCTCTCGCACAGTCTCCTCACTCCCTCTCGCACTGAATCTTGGCACCCTCATGCACTGTCTATTGTCTCCCATCTCCATCTCGTGCTGTGTCCTCGCTCCCTCTCATGCTGTCTCCACGCTCCCGCTCGCACTGTCTCCTCGCACCCTCTTGCACTGTCTCCTCGCTCCCTCTCGCTCTGTCTGCTCCGTCCCACTAGTAATGTCTCCTGACTACATCTCGCACTGTCGCCTCGCTCGTTCTCGCACAGTTTCCTCGCTCCCTGTCACGCTGTCTCCTCGGTCCCTCTCGTGCTGTCTCCTCGCTCCCGCTCACCCTGTCTCCTCGTTCCCTTTCACGCTCTCTCTTCGCTACATCTTGCAATGATTCTTCTCTCCCTGTCGCACTGTCTACTCGCTCAATGTCGCACTGTCTCCCCGCTCCCTGTAGCACTGTCTCCTTGCTCCCTGTCGCCCTGTCTCCTCGCTCCCTGTCGCACTGTCTCCACGCTTCCTGTCGCACTGTCTCCTCGCTCACTGTCGCACTGTCTCCTCGTTTCCTGTCGCACTGTCTCCTCACTCCTTCTCACACTGTCACCTCGCTCCCTCTCCCATGGTCACCTCACTCCCTCTCGCGCGGTCTCCTCATTCCCTCTCGCACTGTCTCCTCACTCCCTCTCGCACTGAATCTTCACACCCTCACACACTGTCTATTGTCTCCCGTCTCCCTCTCGCGCTATGTCCCCGCTCCCTCTCATGCTGTCTCCTCGCTCCCTCTCACACTGTCTCCTCGCTCCCTCTCGCACTGTCACCTCACTCCCTCTCATAATGTCTCCTCACTCCCTCTCGCACTATCTCGTCGCTCCGTCTCGCAGTCTCCTCGCAGCCTTTCGCATGGTCTCCTCGCTCCCTCTTGCCCTGTCTGCTTGCTCCCTCTAGCAAAGTCTCATCACTCCCTCTCGCTCTGACACCACGCTCCCTCTCGCCATTTCTCCTCACTCCCTCTCGCACTGTCTCCTCACTCCCTCTCGCTCTGTCTCATCGCTCACTCTCGCACTATCTCCTCGGACCCTCTCGCACTGTCTCCTCGGTCCCTCTAGCACTCTCTCCTCGGTCCCTGTTGCACTGTCTCCTCGCTCCCTGAGGCGCTGTCTCCTCGCTCCCTATCGCGCTGTCTCCTCACTCCCTGTCGCGCAGTCTCCTCACTCGCTGTCGCACTGTCTCCTCACTCCCTGTTTCACTGTCTCCTTGCTCCCTCTCGCACTGTCCCTCGCTCCCTCTCACACTGTCTCCTCACTCCCTCTCGCACTTAATCCTTGCTCCCTCACGTATTGTCTCCTGTCTCCCGTCTCCCTCACGCGCTGTGTCTTCGCTCCCTCTCATGCTGTCATCTCGCTCCCTCTCGCACTGTCTCCTCACTCCCTCTCAAAATGTCTCCTCACTCCCTCTCGCACTGTCTCGTCGCTCCGTCTCGCAGAGTCTCCTCGCACTGTTTCGCACTGTCACCTCGCTCCCTCTCACTCTGTCTTCTCGCTCTCTCTCGCTCTGTCTCATCGCAGCCTCTCGCACTGACTCCTTGCTCCCTCTCGCACTTAATCCTTGCTCCCTCACGTACTGTCTCCTGTCTCCTGTCTCCCTCTCACGCTGTGTCAACGCTCCCTCTCATGCTGTCTCCTCACTCCCTCTCATGCTGTCTCCTCGGTCCCTGTCGCACTGTCTCCTCCATCACTCTTGCGCTGTCTCCTCACTCCCTCTCGCAATGTCTCCACGCTTCCTGTCGCACTGTCTCCTCGCTCCCTGTCGCATGTCTCCTCGCTCCCTATCGCATTGACTCCTCGCTTCTTCTCGCACTGTCTCCTCGCTCCCTCTCACACTGTACCCTCACCCCCTCTCGCACGGTCTCCTCACTCTCTCTCGCACGGTCTCCTCGCTCCCTCTCGCGCTGTCTCCTTGCTCCCTGTCATGCTGTCTCCTCGTTCCCTCTCGCGCTGTCTCCTCGTTCCCTCTCGCGCTGACTCCTCGCTCCCTCTCACACTATCTCCTCGCTCCTTCTCGCACTGTCTCCACGCGCTCTCTCGCGCTGTCTCCACAATCCCTCTCACGCTGTCTCCACGTTTCCTGTTGCACTGTCTCCTCGCTCCCTGTCGGACTGTCTCCTAGCTCCCTGTTGCACTGTCTCCTCGGTCCCTCTCGCAGAGTCTCCTCGCTCCCTCTTGCACTGTCTTCTCGCTTCCTGTTGCACTGTCTCCTCGTTCCCTCTCACACTGTCACCTCGCTCCCACTTGCGTGGTCTCCTCACTCCCTCTCGCACTGTCTCCTCAATCCCTCTCAAATTCAATCCTCGCACGCTCACGCACTGTGTCCTGTCTCGCGTCTCTCTCTCGCGCTTTGTCCTCGCTCCCTCTCATGCTGTCGCCTCGCTCCCTCTCGCACTGTCTCCTCACTCCCTCTCACAATGTCTCCTCACTCCCTCTCACATTGTCTCATCGCTCCGGCTCACAGAGTCTCCTCGCACCCCTTCGTACTGTCTCCTCGCTCCCTCTCGCACTGTCTGCTCGCTCCCTCTAGCAATGTTTCCTGACAACATCTCGCACTGTCGCCTTGCTCAGCCTCGCAGCGTCTCCTCGCTCCCTGTCGCGCTGTCTCCTCGCTCCCTCTCGTGCTGTCTCCTCGCTCCCTCTCGTGCTGTCTCCTCGCTCCCTCTCACGCTGTCTCCTCGTTCCCTTTCACGCTCTCTCTTTGCTACCTCTCGCAGTGATTCTTCTCTCCCTGTCGCACTGTCTCCTCGCTCAATGTCACACTGTCTCCTCGCTCCCTCTCACAGACTCTCCTCGCTCCCTGTGGTACTGTCTCCACGCTCCCTCTCACTCTGTCACATTGCTCCATCTCGCTCTGTCTCCTCGCTCCCTCTCGCAATGTCTCCTCACTACCTCTAGCACTGTCACCTCGCTCACTCTCGCACTGTCTCCTCGCTCCCTGTCGCACTGTCTCCTCGCTCCCTGTCACGCTGTCTCCTCGGACCCTCTCGCGCTGACTCCTTGCTCACTCTCACGCTGTCTCCTCGTTCCCTCTTGCGCTGTCTCCTCGTTCCCTCTCGCACTCTCTCCTCGGACCCTGTCGCAATGTGTCCTCGCTCCCTCTCGCACAGTCTCCTCACTCCCTCTCGCACTGAATCTTGGCACCCTCATGCACTGTCTATTGTCTCCCATCTCCATCTCGTGCTGTGTCCTCGCTCCCTCTCATGCTGTCTCCACGCTCCCGCTCGCACTGTCTCCTCGCACCCTCTTGCACTGTCTCCTCGCTCCCTCTCGCTCTGTCTGCTCCCTCCCACTAGTAATGTCTCCTGACTACATCTCGCACTGTCGCCTCGCTCGTTCTCGCACAGTTTCCTCGCTCCCTGTCACGCTGTCTCCTCGGTCCCTCTCGTGCTGTCTCCTCGCTCCCTCTCACCCTGTCTCCTCGTTCCCTTTCACGCTCTCTCTTCGCTACATCTTGCAATGATTCTTCTCTCCCTGTCGCACTGTCTACTCGCTCAATGTCGCACTGTCTCCCCGCTCCCTGTAGCACTGTCTCCTTGCTCCCTCTCGCAGACTCTCCTCGCTCCCTGTCGCACTGTGTCCACGCTCCCTCTCACTCTGTCACATCGCTCCCTCTCGCTCTGTCTCCTCGCTCCCTCTCGCAATGTCTCCTCACTACCTCCAGCACTGTCGCCTCACTCGCTCTTGCACTGTCTCCTCGCTCCCTGTCACGCTGTCTCCTCGGACCCTCTCGTGCTGTCTCCTAGCTCCCTCTCACGCTGTCTCCTCGTTCCCTCTTGCGCTGTCTCCTCGTTCCCTCTCGCACTGAATCTTGGCACCCTCACGCACTGTCTATTGTCTCCCATCTCCATCTCGTGCTGTGTCCTCGCTCCCTCTCATGCTGTCTCCACGCTCCCGCTCGCACTGTCTCCTCGCATCCTCTTGCACTGTCTCCTCGCTCCCTCTCGCTCTGTCTGCTCCCTCCCACTAGCAATGTCTCCTGACTACATCTCGCACTGTCGCCTCGCTCTTTCTCACACAGTTTCCTCGCTCCCTGTCACGCTGTCTCCTCGCTCCCTCTCGTGCTGTCTCCTTGCTCCCTCTCACCCTGTCCCCTCGTTCCCTTTCACGCTCTCTCTTCGCTACATCTTGCAATGATTCTTCTCTCCCTGTCACACTGTCTACTCTCTCAATGTCGCACTGTCTCCCCGCTCCCTGTAGCACTGTCTCCTTGCTCCCTCTCGCAGACTCTCCTTGCTCCCTGTCGCACTGTGTCCACGCTCCCTCTCACTCTGTCACATCGCTCCCACTCGCTCTGTCTCCTCGCTCCCTCTCGCAATGTCTCCTCACTACCTCCAGAACTGTCGCCTCACTCGCTCTCGCACAGTCTCCTCACTCCCTGTCGCACTGTCTCCTCGCTCCCTGTCACGCTGTCTCCTTGGACCCTCTCGTGCTGTCTCCTAGCTCCCTCTCATGCTGTCTCCTCGTTCCCTCTTGCGCTGTCTCCTCGTTCCCTCTCGCGCTGTTTCCTCGCTCCCTCTCGCACTGTCTCCTCGCACCCTCTCGCGCTGTCTCCACGCTCCCTCTCGCGCTGTCTCCACGCTTCCAGTCGCACTGTCTCCTCGCTCCCTGTCGCACTGTCTCCTCTCTCCCTCTCGCCGAGTCTCCTCGCTCCCTCTCGCGCGGTCTCCTCACTCCCTCTCGCACTGTCTCCTCACTCCCTCTCACATTGAATCCTCGCATGATCACCCACTGTGTCCTGTCTCCCGTCTCCCTCTTGCGCTTTGTCCTCGCTCCCTCTCATGCTGTCTCCTCGCTCCCTCTCGCACTGTCTCCTCACTCCCTCTCACAATGTCTCCTCACTCCCTCTCGCACTGTCTCGTCGCTCCATCTCGCAGAGTCTCCTTGCTCGCTTTCGCACTGTCTCCTCGCTCCCTCTCGCTCTGTCTGCTCGCCCCCTGTAGCAATGTCTCCTCACTCCCTCTCGATCTGACACCACGCTCCCTCTCGCCATTTCTCCTCGCTCCCTCTCACTCTGTCTCATCGCTCACTCTCACACGATCTCCTCGGTCCCTCTTGCACTGTCTCCTTGGTCCCTCTCGCACTCTCTCCTCGCACCCTCACGCACTGTCTATTTTCTCCCGTCTCCCTCTCAGCCTGAGTCCTCGCTCCCTCTCATGCTGTCTCCTCGATCCCTCTCGCACTGTCTCCTCGCTCCCTCTCGCTCTGTCTGCTCGCTCCCTCTAGCAATGTCTCCTCACACCCTCTCGCTCTGACACCACGCTCACTCAAGCCATCTCTCCTCACTCCATCTCGCACTGTCTCCTCGCTCCGTGTCGCACTGTCTCCTCACTCCCTGTTGCAATGTCTCCTTGCTCCCTATCGCACTGTCTCCTGAATCCCTGTCGCAGAGTTTCCTCGCTCAATCTCGCTGTGTCTCCTCACTCCCTCTTGCAATGTCTCCCCACTACATCTCGCACTGTCACCTCGCACGGTCTCGCACTGTCTCCTCACTCCATGTCACACTGTCACCTCGCTCCCTGTCGTGCTATCGCTTCGCTCCCTCTCGCGCTGTCTTCTCGCTCCCTCTCGCGATGTCTGATCACACCCTCTCATGCTGTCTCCTCGCTCCCTCTCACACTGTCTCCTCGCTCCCTCTCGCACTGTCACCTCACTCCCTCTCATAATGTCTCCTCACTCCCTCTCGCACTATCTCGTCGCTCCGTCTCACAGTCTCCTCGCAGCCTTTCGCATGGTCTCCTCGCTCCCTCTTGCCCTGTCTGCTTGCTCCCTCTAGCAAAGTCTCATAACTCCCTCTCGCTCTGACACCACGCTCCCTCTCGCCATTTCTCCTCACTCCCTCTCGCACTGTCTCCTCACTCCCTCTCGCTCTGTCTCATCGCTCACTCTCGCACTATCTCCTCGGACCCTCTCGCACTGTCTCCTCGGTCCCTCTAGCACTCTCTCCTCAGTCCCTGTTGCACTGTCTCCTCGCTCCCTGAGGCGCTGTCTCCTCGCTCCCTGTCGCGCATTCTCCTCACTCACTGTCGCACTGTCTCCTCACTCCCTGTTTCACTGTCTCCTTGCTCCCTCTCGCACTGTCCCTCGCTCCCTCTCACACTGTCTCCTCACTCCCTCTCGCACTTAATCCTTGCTCCCTCACGTATTGTCTCCTGTCTCCCGTCTCCCTCACGCGCTGTGTCTTCGCTCCCTCTCATGCTGTCATCTCGCTCCCTCTCGCACTGTCTCCTCACTCCCTCTCAAAATGTCTCCTCACTCCCTCTCGCACTGTCTCGTCGCTCCGTCTCGCAGAGTCTCCTCGCACTGTTTCGCACTGTCACCTCGCTCCCTCTCACTCTGTCTTCTCGCTCTCTCTCGCTCTGTCTCATCGCAGCCTCTCGCACTGACTCCTTGCTCCCTCTCGCACTTAATCCTTGCTCCCTCACGTACTGTCTCCTGTCTCCTGTCTCCCTCTCACGCTGTGTCAACGCTCCCTCTCATGCTGTCTCCTCACTCCCTCTCATGCTGTCTCCTCGGTCCCTGTCGCACTGTCTCCTCCATCACTCTTGCGCTGTCTCCTCACTCCCTCTCGCAATGTCTCCACGCTTCCTGTCGCACTGTCTCCTCGCTCCCTGTCGCATGTCTCCTCGCTCCCTATCGCATTGACTCCTCGCTTCTTCTCGCACTGTCTCCTCGCTCCCTCTCACACTGTACCCTCACCCCCTCTCGCACGGTCTCCTCACTCTCTCTCGCACGGTCTCCTCGTTCCCTCTCGCGCTGTCTCCTTGCTCCCTGTCATGCTGTCTCCTCGTTCCCTCTCGCGCTGTCTCCTCGTTCCCTCTCGCGCTGACTCCTCGCTCCCTCTCACACTATCTCCTCGCTCCTTCTCGCACTGTCTCCACGCGCTCTCTCGCGCTGTCTCCACAATCCCTCTTGTGCTGTCTCCACGTTTCCTGTTGCACTGTCTCCTCGCTCCCTGTCGGACTGTCTCCTAGCTCCCTGTTGCACTGTCTCCTCGGTCCCTCTCGCAGAGTCTCCTCGCTCCCTCTTGCACTGTCTTCTCGCTTCCTGTTGCACTGTCTCCTCGTTCCCTCTCACACTGTCACCTCGCTCCCACTTGCGTGGTCTCCTCACTCCCTCTCGCACTGTCTCCTCAATCCCTCTCAAATTCAATCCTCGCACGCTCACGCACTGTGTCCTGTCTCGCGTCTCTCTCTCGCGCTTTGTCCTCACTCCCTCTCATGCTGTCGCCTCGCTCCCTCTCGCACTGTCTCCTCACTCCCTCTCACAATGTCTCCTCACTCTCTCTCACATTGTCTCATCGCTCCGGCTCGCAGAGTCTCCTCGCACCCCTTCGCACTGTCTCCTCGCTCCCTCTCGCTCTGTCTGCTCGCTCCCTCTAGCAATGTTTCCTGACAACATCTCGCACTGTCGCCTTGCTCACCCTCGCAGCGTCTCCTCGCTCCCTCTCGTGCTGTCTCCTCGCTCCCTCTCACGCTGTCTCCTCGTTCCCTTTCACGCTCTCTCTTTGCTACCTCTCGCAGTGATTCTTCTCTCCCTGTCGCACTGTCTCCTCGCTCAATGTCACACTGTCTCCTCGCTCCCTCTCACAGACTCTCCTCGCTCCCTGTGGTACTGTCTCCACGCTCCCTCTCACTCTGTCACATTGCTCCATCTCGCTCTGTCTCCTCGCTCCCTCTCGCAATGTCTCCTCACTACCTCTAGCACTGTCACCTCGCTCACTCTCGCACTGTCTCCTCGCTCCCTGTCGCACTGTCTCCTCGCTCCCTGTCACGATGTCTCCTCGGACCCTCTCGCGCTGACTCCTTGCTCACTCTCACGCTGTCTCCTCGTTCCCTCTTGCGCTGTCTCCTCGTTCCCTCTCGCACTCTCTCCTCGGACCCTGTCGCAATGTGTCCTCGCTCCCTCTCGCACAGTCTCCTCACTCCCTCTCGCACTGAATCTTGGCACCCTCATGCACTGTCTATTGTCTCCCATCTCCATCTCGTGCTGTGTCCTCGCTCCCTCTCATGCTGTCTCCACGCTCCCGCTCGCACTGTCTCCTCGCACCCTCTTGCACTGTCTCCTCGCTCCCTCTCGCTCTGTCTGCTCCCTCCCACTAGTAATGTCTCCTGACTACATCTCGCACTGTCGCCTCGCTCGTTCTCGCACAGTTTCCTCGCTCCCTGTCACGCTGTCTCCTCGGTCCCTCTCGTGCTGTCTCCTCGCTCCCTCTCACCCTGTCTCCTCGTTCCCTTTCACGCTCTCTCTTCGCTACATCTTGCAATGATTCTTCTCTCCCTGTCGCACTGTCTACTCGCTCAATGTCGCACTGTCTCCCCGCTCCCTGTAGCACTGTCTCCTTGCTCCCTCTCGCAGACTCTCCTCGCTCCCTGTCGCACTGTGTCCACGCTCCCTCTCACTCTGTCACATCGCTCCCACTCGCTCTGTCTCCTCGCTCCCTCTCGCACTGTCTCCTCACTCCCTCTCACAATGTCTCCTCACTCCCTCTCGCACTGTCTCGTCGCTCCATCTCGCAGAGTCTCCTTGCTCACTTTCGCACTGTCTCCTCGCTCCCTCTCGCTCTGTCTGCTCGCCCCCTGTAGCAATGTCTCCTCACTCCCTCTCGATCTGACACCACGCTCCCTCTCGCCATTTCTCCTCGCTCCCTCTCACTCTGTCTCATCGCTCACTCTCACACGATCTCCTCGGTCCCTCTTGCACTGTCTCCTTGGTCCCTCTCGCACTCTCTCCTCGCACCCTCACGCACTGTCTATTTTCTCCCGTCTCCCTCTCAGCCTGAGTCCTCGCTCCCTCTCATGCTGTCTCCTCGATCCCTCTCGCACTGTCTCCTCGCTCCCTCTCGCTCTGTCTGCTCGCTCCCTCTAGCAATGTCTCCTCACACCCTCTCGCTCTGACACCACGCTCACTCAAGCCATCTCTCCTCACTCCATCTCGCACTGTCTCCTCGCTCCGTGTCGCACTGTCTCCTCGCTCCCTGTTGCAATGTCTCCTTGCTCCCTATCGCACTGTCTCCTGAATCCCTGTCGCAGAGTTTCCTCGCTCAATCTCGCTGTGTCTCCTCACTCCCTCTTGCAATGTCTCCCCACTACATCTCGCACTGTCACCTCGCTCGGTCTCGCACTGTCTCCTCACTCCATGTCACACTGTCACCTCGCTCCCTGTCGTGCTATCGCTTCGCTCCCTCTCGCGCTGTCTTCTCGTTCCCTCTCGCGATGTCTGATCACACCCTCTCATGCTGTCTCCTCGCTCCCTCTCACACTGTCTCCTCGCTCCCTCTCGCACTGTCACCTCACTCCCTCTCATAATGTCTCCTCACTCCCTCTCGCACTATCTCGTCGCTCCGTCTCGCAGTCTCCTCGCAGCCTTTCGCATGGTCTCCTCGCTCCCTCTTGCCCTGTCTGCTTGCTCCCTCTAGCAAAGTCTCATCACTCCCTCTCGCTCTGACACCACGCTCCCTCTCGCCATTTCTCCTCACTCCCTCTCGCACTGTCTCCTCACTCCCTCTCGCTCTGTCTCATCGCTCACTCTCGCACTATCTCCTCGGACCCTCTCGCACTGTCTCCTCGGTCCCTCTAGCACTCTCTCCTCGGTCCCTGTTGCACTGTCTCCTCGCTCCCTGAGGCGCTGTCTCCTCGCTCCCTATCGCGCTGTCTCCTCACTCCCTGTCGCGCAGTCTCCTCACTCGCTGTCGCACTGTCTCCTCACTCCCTGTTTCACTGTCTCCTTGCTCCCTCTCGCACTGTCCCTCGCTCCCTCTCACACTGTCTCCTCACTCCCTCTCGCACTTAATCCTTGCTCCCTCACGTATTGTCTCCTGTCTCCCGTCTCCCTCACGCGCTGTGTCTTCGCTCCCTCTCATGCTGTCATCTCGCTCCCTCTCGCACTGTCTCCTCACTCCCTCTCAAAATGTCTCCTCACTCCCTCTCGCAATGTCTCCACGCTTCCTGTCGCACTGTCTCCTCGCTCCCTGTCGCATGTCTCCTCGCTCCCTATCGCATTGACTCCTCGCTTCTTCTCGCACTGTCTCCTCGCTCCCTCTCACACGGTACCCTCACCCCCTCTCGCACGGTCTCCTCACTCTGTCACATCGCTCCCACTCGCTCTGTCTCCTCGCTCCCTCTCGCAATGTCTCCTCACTACCTCCAGAACTGTCGCCTCACTCGCTCTCGCACAGTCTCCTCACTCCCTGTCGCACTGTCTCCTCGCTCCCTGTCACGCTGTCTCCTTGGACCCTCTCGTGCTGTCTCCTAGCACCCTCTCATGCTGTCTCCTCGTTCCCTCTTGCGCTGTCTCCTCGTTCCCTCTCGCGCTGTTTCCTCGCTCCCTCTCGCACTGTCTCCTCGCACCCTCTCGCGCTGTCTCCACGCTCCCTCTCGCGCTGTCTCCACGCTTCCAGTCGCACTGTCTCCTCGCTCCCTGTCGCACTGTCTCCTCTCTCCCTCTCGCCGAGTCTCCTCGCTCCCTCTCGCGCGGTCTCCTCACTCCCTCTCGCACTGTCTCCTCACTCCCTCTCACATTGAATCCTCGCATGATCACCCACTGTGTCCTGTCTCCCGTCTCCCTCTCGCGCTTTGTCCTCGCTCCCTCTCATGCTGTCTCCTCGCTCCCTCTCGCACTGTCTCCTCACTCCCTCTCACAATGTCTCCTCACTCCCTCTCGCACTGTCTCGTCGCTCCATCTCGCAGAGTCTCCTTGCTCGCTTTCGCACTGTCTCCTCGCTCCCTCTCGCTCTGTCTGCTCGCCCCCTGTAGCAATGTCTCCTCACTCCCTCTCGATCTGACACCACGCTCCCTCTCGCCATTTCTCCTCGCTCCCTCTCACTCTGTCTCATCGCTCACTCTCACACGATCTCCTCGGTCCCTCTTGCACTGTCTCCTTGGTCCCTCTCGCACTCTCTCCTCGCACCCTCACGCACTGTCTATTTTCTCCCGTCTCCCTCTCAGCCTGAGTCCTCGCTCCCTCTCATGCTGTCTCCTCGATCCCTCTCGCACTGTCTCCTCGCTCCCTCTCGCTCTGTCTGCTCGCTCCCTCTAGCAATGTCTCCTCACACCCTCTCGCTCTGACACCACGCTCACTCAAGCCATCTCTCCTCACTCCATCTCGCACTGTCTCCTCGCTCCGTGTCGCACTGTCTCCTCGCTCCCTGTTGCAATGTCTCCTTGCTCCCTATCGCACTGTCTCCTGAATCCCTGTCGCAGAGTTTCCTCGCTCAATCTCGCTGTGTCTCCTCACTCCCTCTTGCAATGTCTCCCCACTACATCTCGCACTGTCACCTCGCTCGGTCTCGCACTGTCTCCTCACTCCATGTCACACTGTCACCTCGCTCCCTGTCGTGCTATCACTTCGCTCCCTCTCGCGCTGTCTTCTCGCTCCCTCTCGCGATGTCTGATCACACCCTCTCATGCTGTCTCCTCGCTCCCTCTCACGCTGTCACCTCGCTCCCTCTCGCACTGAATCCTGGCTTCCTCAGGCACTGTCTCCTGTCTCCCTATCGTGCTGTGTCCTTGCTCCCTCTCATGCTGTCTCCTCGCTCCCTCTCGCACTGTCTCCTCCATCACTCTTGCGCTGTCTCCTCGCTCCCTCTCGCACTGTCTCCTCACACACTCTCGCAATGTCTCCACGCTTCCTTTCGCACTGTCTCCTCGTTCCCTGTCTCAGAGGGAGCATTGACTCCTCGCTTCTTCTCACACTGTCTCCTCGCTCCCTCTCACACTGTAACCTCGCCCCCTCTCGCACGGTCTCCTCACTCTCTCTCGCACGGTCTCCTCGCTCCCTCTCGCGCTGTCTCCTTGCTCCCTGTCACGCTGTCTCCTCGTTTCCTCTCACGCTGACTCCTCGCCCCGTCTCGCTCCTTCTCAAACTGTCTCCACGCACTCTCTCGCACTGTCTCCACGCTCCCTCTCGTGCTGTCTCCAAGTTTCCTGTTGCACTGTCTCCTCGCTCCCTGTCGCACTGTCTCCTAGCTCCCTGTTGCACTGTCTCCTCGGTCCCTCTCACAGAGTCTCCTCGCTCCCTCTTGCACTGTCTTCTCGCTTCCTGTTGCACTGTCTCCTCGTTCCCTCTCACACTGTCACCTCGCTCCCACTTGCACGGTATCCTCACTCCCTCTTGCACTCTCTCCTCACACCCTCTCAAATTCAATCCTCGCACGCTCATGCACTGTGTCCTGTCTCCTCGCTCCCTCTCATGCTGTTGCCTCGCTCCCTCTCGCACTGTCTCCTCACTCCCTCTCACAATGTCTGCTCACACCCTCTCGCACTGTCTCGTTGCTCCGTCTCGCAGAGTCTCCTCGCACACTTTCGCACTGTTTCCTCGCTCCCTCTCGCTCTGTCTGCTCGCTCCCTCCAGCAAGGTCTCCTCACTCCCTCTCGCTCTGACACCACGCTCCCTCTCGCCATTTCTCCTCGGTCCCTCTCGCACTGTCTCCTCGGTCCCTCTCGCACTGTCTCCTCGGTCCCTCTCGCACTATCTCCTCGGTCCCTGTCGCAATGTCTCTCACTCCCTGAGGCGCTGTCTCCTTGCTCCCTGTCGTGCTGTTTCCTCACTCCCTGTCGCGCTGTCTCCTCACTCCCTGTCACACTGTCTCCTCACTCCCTGTTGCACTATCTCCTCGCTCCCTCTCGCACTGTCTCCTCACTCCCTCTCGCACTGAATCTTCCCACCCTCTTGCACTGTCTATTGTCTCCCGTCTCCCTCTCGCGCTGTGTCCTTGCTACCTCTCATGCTGTCTCCTCACTCCCTCTCGCACTGTCTCCTCTCACACTCTCGCACTGTCACCTCGCTACCTCTCGCAGAGTCTCCTCGCTCCCTTTTGCACTGTCTCCTCGCTCCCTCTCACTCTGTCTGCTCGCTCCCTCTAGCAATGTTTCCTGACAACATCTCGCACTGTCGCCTCGCTCACCCTCGCAGAGTCTCCTCGCTCCCTGTCGCGCTGTCTCCTCGCTCCCTCTCGTGCTGTCTCCTCGCTCCCTCTCACACTGTCTCCTCGTTCCCTTTCACGCTCTCTCTTCGCTACCTCTCGCAGTGATTCTTCTCTCCCTGTCGCACTGTCTCCTCGCTCAATGTCGCACTGTCTCCTCGCTCCCTGTCGCACTTTCTCCTCGCTCCCTCTCGCAGACTCTCCTCGCTCCCTGTCGCACTGTCTCCATGCTCCCTCTCACTCTGTCACATTGCTCCCTCTCGCTCTGTCTCCTCGCTCCCTCTCGCAATGTCTCCTCACTACCTCTAGCACTGTCACCTCGCTCACTCTCGCACTGTCTCCTCGCTCCCTGTCGCACTGTCTCCTCGCTCCCTGTCACGCTGTCTCCTCGGACCCTCTCGCGCTGTCTCCTTGCTCCCTCTCACGCTGTCTCCTCATTCCCTCTTGCGCTGTCTCCTCGTTCCCTCTTGCGCTGTCTCCTCGCTCCCTCTCGCACTGTCTCCTCGCTCCCTCTCGCGCTGTCTCCACGCACCCTCTCGCGCTGTCTCCACGCTTCCTGTCGCACTGTCTCCTCTCTCCCTGTCGCACTGTCTCCTCTCTCTTTCTTGCAGATTCTCCTCGCTCCCTCTCACACTTTCACCTCGTTCCCTATCGCACGGTCTCCTCACTCCCTCTCGCACTGTCTCCTCACTCCCTCTCACATTGAATCCTCGCTCGCTCACCCACTGTGTCCTGTTTCCCATCTCCTTCTCGCACTTTGTCCTCGCTCCCACTCATGCTGTCTCCTCGCTCCCTCTAGCAATGTCACCTCACTCCCTCTCGCTCTGACACCACGCTCCCTCTCGCCATTTCTCCTCGCACCCTCTCGCTCTGTCTCATCGCTCAATCTCACACTATCTCCTCGGTCCCTCTCGCACTGTCTCCTCGGTCCCTCTCGCACTCTCTCCTCGCACCCTCACGCACTGTCTATTGTCTCCCATCTCCCTCTCGCGCTGTGTCCTCGCTCCCTCTCATACTGTCTCCTCGCTCCCTCTCGCACTGTCTCCTCGCTCGCTTTCACACTGTCTCCTCGCTGCTTCTCGCTCTGTCTCCTCGCTCCCTCTAGCAATGTCTTCTCACACCCTCTCACTCTGACACCACGCTCCCTCTAGCCATCTCTCCTCACTCCATGTCGCACTGTCTCCTCGCTCATTGTCGCACTGTCTCTTCGCTCCCTGTTGCAATGTCTCCTTGCTCCCTGTCGCACTGACTCCTCGATTCCTGTCGCAGAGTTTCCTCGCTCAATCTCGCTGTGTCTCCTCGCTCCCTCTTGCAATGTCTCCTCACTACCTCTCGCACTGTCACCTCGCTCGGTCTCGCACTGTCTCGTCACTCCCTGTCGCACTATCACCTCGCTCCTGTCGTGCTATCACTTCGCTCCCTCTCGCGCTGTCTTCTCGCTCCCGCTCGCGATGTCTGATCACTCCCTCTAATGCTGTCTCCTCGCTCCCTCTCACACTGTCTCCTCGCTCGCTTTCACGCTCTCTCCTCGCTCCCTCTCGCACTGAATCCTTGGTTCCTCACGCATTGTCTCCTGTCTCCCTCTCACGCTGTGTCCTTGCTCCCTCTCATGCTGTCTCCTCGCTCCCTCTCGCACTGTCTCCACGCGCTCTCTCGCGCTGTCTCCACGCTTCCTGTTGCACTAGATCCTCGCTCCCTGTCGCACTGTCTCCTTGCTCCCTCTTGCACTGTCTCCTCGCTCCCTCTCGCAGAGCCTCCTCGCTCCCTCTTGCACTGTCTTCTCGCTTCCTGTTGCACTGTCTCCTCGCTCCCTCTCACACTGTCACCTCACTCCCTCTCGCACTCTCTCCTCACTCCCTCTCAAATTGAATCCTCGCTCGCTCACGCACTGTGTCCTGTCTCCCGTCTCCCTCTCGCGCTTTGTCATCGCACCCTCTCATGCTGTTGCCTTGCTCCCTCTCGCATTGTCTCCTCACTCCCTCAACACAATGTCTCCTCACTCCCTCTCGCACTGTCTCGTCACTCCCTCTCGCTCTGTCTGCTCGCTCCCTCGAGCAAAGTCTCCTCACTCCCTCTCGCTCTGACACCACGCTCCCTCTCGCCATTTCTCCTCACTCCCTCTCGCACTGTCTCCTCGCTCCCTCTCGCACTCTCTCCTCGGTCCCTGTCGCAATGTCTCCTCGGTCTCTGATGCACTGTCTCCTCGCTCCCTGTCATGCTGTCTCCTCACTCTCTGTCACACTGTATCCTCGCTCCCTCTCGCACTGTCTCTTCACTCCCTCTCGCACTGAATTTTCGCACCCTCACGCACTGTCTATTGTCTCCCGTCTCCCTCTCGCGGTGTGTCCTCGCTCCCTCTCATGCTGTCTCCTCGCTCCCTCTCGCACTGATTCCACGCTTCCTGTCGCACTGTCTCCTCGCTCCCTGTCGCACTGTCTCCTCGCTCCCTCTCGCATGTCTCCTCGCTCCCTGTCGCATTGACTCCTCGCTTCTTCTCGCACTGTCTCCTCGCTCCCTCTCACACTGTAACCTCGCCCCCTCTGGCACGGTCTCCTCACTCTCTCTCTCACGGTCTCCTCGCTCCCTCTCGCACTGTCTCCTCACTCCATCTCGCACTGAATCCTCCCTCCCTCATGCACTGTCTCCTGTCTCCCGTCTCCCTCTCGTGCTGTGTCCTCGCTTCCTCTCATGCTGTCTCGTCGCTCCCTCTTGCAATGTCTCCTCACTCCCTTTCGCACAGTCTCCTCGCACCCTCTCGCTCTGTCTGCTTGCTCCCTTTAGCAATGTCTCCTGACTACATCTCGCACTGTCGCCTCGCTCGTTCTCGCACAGTCTCCTCGCTCCCTCTCGCGCTGTCTCCTCGCTCCCTCTCGTGCCGTCTCCTCGCTCCCTCTCACGATGTCTCCTCATTCCCTTTCACGCTCTCTCTGCACTACCTCTCGCAATGATTCTTCTCTCCCTGTTGCACTGCCTCCTCGCTCAATGTTGCACTGTCTCCTTGCTCCCTCTCATGCTGTCTCCACACTTCCTGTCGCACTGTCTCCTCGCTCCCTGTCGCACTGTCTCCTCTCTCCCTCTCACAGAGCCTCCTCGCTCCCTCTCAAACTGTCACCACACTCCCTCTCGCGCGGTCTACACACTCCCTCTCGCACTGTCTGCTCACTCCCTCTCACATTGAATCCTCGCACGCTCACCCACTGTGTCCTGTCTCCTTTCTCCCTCTCGCACTTTGTCCTCGCTTCCTCTCATGCTGTCTCCTCGCTCCCTCTCGCACTGTCTCCTCACTCCCTCTCGCAATGTCTCCTCACTCCCTCTCGCACTGTCTCGTTGCTCCGTCTCGCACAGTCTCCTCGCTCCCTTTCGCTCTGTCTCCTCGCTCCCTCTCGCTCTGTCTTCTCGCTCCCTCTAGCAATGTCACCTCACTCCCGCTCGCTCTGACACCACGCTCCCTCTCGCCATTTCTCCTCGCTCCTTCTCGCTCTGTCTCTTTGCTCACTCTCACCCTATCTCCTCGGTCCCTCTCGCACTGTCTCCTCGGTCCCTCTTGCACTCTCTCCTCGCACCCTCACGCACTGTCTATTGTCTCCCGTCTCCCTCTCGCGCTGTGTCCTCGCTCCCTCTCATGCTGTCTCCTCGCTCCCTCTCGCACTGTCTCCTCGCTCCCTCTCGCACTGTCTCCTCATGCCCTCTCGCAGTCTCCTCGCTCACTTTCGCACTGTCTCCTCACACCCTCTCGCTCTGACACCATGCTCCCTCTAGCCATCTCTCCTCACTCCATCTTGCACTGTCTCCTCGCTCCGTGTCGCACTGTCTCCTCGCTCCCTGTTGCAATGTCTCCTTGCTCCCTGTCGCACTGTCTCCTCGATCCCTGTCGCCGAGTTTCCTCTCTCAATCTCGCTGTGTCTCCTCGATCCCTCTTGCAATGTCTCGTCACTCCCTGTTGCACTATCACCTCGCTCCCTGTCGTGCTATCACTTCGCGCCCTCTCGCGCTGTCTTCTCGCTCCCTCTCGCGATGTCTGATCACTCCCTCTAATGCTGTCTCCTCGCTCCCTCTCACGCTGTCTCCTCGCTCCCTTTCACACTCCCTCCTCGCTCCCTCTCGCTCAGTATCCTCGCTCCGTCTCGCACTGTCTCCTCACTCCCTCTCGCACTGAATCCTCGGTTCCTCACGCACTGTCTCCTGTCTCCCTCTCGCACTGTGTCCTTGCTCCCTCTCATGCTGTCTCCTCGCTCCCTCTCGCACTCTCTCCTCCATCACTCTTGCGCTGTCTCCTCACTCCCTCTCGCACTGCCTCCTCACTCCCTCTCGCACTGTCTCCACGCTTCCTGTCGCACTGTCTCCTCGCTCCCTGTCGCACTGTCTCCTCGCTCCCTGTCGCATGTCTCCTCGCTCCCTGTCGCATTGACTCCTCGCTTCTTATCGCACTGTCTCCTCGCTCCCTCTCACACTGTAACCTCGCCCCCTCTCGCATGGTCTCCTCACTCTCTCTCTCACGGTCTCCTCACTCCATCTTGCACTGAATCATCCCTCCCTCATGCACTGTCTCCTGTCTCCCGTCTCCCTCTCGCGCTGTGTCCTCGCTCCCTCTCATGCTGTCTCGTCGCTCCCTCTCGCAATGTCTCCTCACTCCTTCTCACACTGTCTCATCGCTCCCTCTTTCAGATTCTCCTTGCTCCCTTTGCCACTGTCTCCTCGCTCCGTGTCGCACTGTCTCATTGCTCCGTGTCGTGCTGCCTCCTCGCTCCCTCTCACAGAGATTCCTCGCTCCCTCTCGCTCTGTCTCCTCACTCCCTCTCGCAATGTCTCCTCACTACCTCTCGCACTGTCGCCTCGCTCGTTCTCGCACTGTCTCCTCACTCCCTGTCGCGCTGTCACCTCGCTCCCTCTCGTGCTGTCTCCTCGCTCCCTCTCACGCTGTCTCCTCGTTCCCTTTCACGCTCTCTCTTCGCTACCTCTCGCAATGATACTTCTCTCCCGGTCGCACTGTCTCCTCGCTCAATGTTGCACTGTCTCCCCGCTCCCTGTCGCACTGTCTCCTCGCTCCCTCTCGCAGACTCTCCTCGCTCCCTATCGCACTGTCTCCTTGCTCCCTCTCACTCTGTCTCATCGCTCCCTCTCGCTCTGTCTCCTCGCTCCCTCTCGCAATGTCTGCTCATTACCTCTAGCACTGTCGCCTCGCTCGCTCTCGCACTGTCTCCTCGCTCCCTGTCGCACTGTCCCCTCGCTCCCTGTCACGCTGTCTCCTCGCTCCCTCTCGCGCTGTTTCCTTGCTCCCTGTCACGCTGTCTCCTCGTTCCCTCTTGCTCTGTCTCCTTGTTCCCTCTCGCACTGTCTCCTCGCTCCCTGTCGCAGAGCCTCCTCGCTCCCTCTTGCACTGTCTCCTCGCTCCCTCTCGCAGAGCCTCCTCGCTCCCTCTTGCACTGTCTTCTCGCTTCCTGTCGCACTGTCTCCTCGCTCCCTCTCGCACTGTCTCCTCGCTCCCTCTCGCACTGTCTCCTCACTCCCTCTCGCACTGAATCCTCGGTTCCTCACGCACTGTCTCCTGTCTCCCTCTCGCACTGTGTCCTTGCTCCCTCTCATGCTGTCTCCTCGCTCCCTCTCGCACTGTCTCCTCCATCACTCTTGCGCTGTCTCCTCACTCCCTCTCGCACTGCCTCCTCACTCCCTCTCGCACTGTCTCCACGGTTCCTGTCGCACTGTCTCCTCGCTCCCTGTCGCACTGTCTCCTCGCTCCCTGTCGCATGTCTCCTCGCTCCCTGTCGCATTGACTCCTCGCTTCTTATCGCACTGTCTCCTCGCTCCCTCTCACACTGTAACCTCGCCCCCTCTCGCATGGTCTCCTCACTCTCTCTCTCACGGTCTCCTCGCTCCCTCTCGCACTGTCTCCTCACTCCATCTCGCACTGAATCCTCCCTCCCTCATGCACTGTCTCCTGTCTCCCGTCTCCCTCTCGTGCTGTGTCCTCGCTTCCTCTCATGCTGACTCGTCGCTCCCTCTCGCAATGTCTCCTCACTCCCTTTCGCACTGTCTCCTCGCTCCCTCTCGCTCTGTCTGCTCGGTCCCTTTAGCAATATCTCCTGACTACATCTCGCACTGTCGCCTCGCTCGTTCTCGCACAGTCTCCTCGCTCCCTCTCGCGCTGTCTCCTCGCTCCCTCTCGTACCGTCTCCTCGCTCCCTCTCACGATGTCTCCTCGTTCCCTTTCACGCTCTCTCTGCGCTACCTCTCGCAATGATTCTTCTCTCCCTGTCACACTGCCTCCTCGCTCAATGTCGCACTGTCTCCCCGCACCCTGTCGCACTGTCTCCTTGCTCCCTCTCATGCTGTCTCCACGCTTCCTGTCGCACTGTCTCCTCGCTCCCTGTCGCACTGTCTCCTCTCTCCCTCTCGCAGGGTCTCCTCGCTCCCTCTCAAACTGTCACCACGCTCCCTCTCGCGCGGTCTACACACTCCCTCTCGCACTGTCTGCTCACTCCCTCTCACATTGAATCCTCGCATGCTCACCCACTGTGTCCTGTCTCCTTTCTCCCTCTCGCACTTTGTCCTCGCTTCCTCTCATGCTGTCTCCTCGCTCCCTCTCGCACAGTCTCCTCACTCCCTCTCGCAATGTCTCCTCACTCCCTCTCGCACTGTCTCGTTGCTCCATCTCGCTTAGTCTCCTCGCTCCCTTTCGCTCTGTCTCCTTGCTCCCTCTCGCTCTATCTTCTCGCTCCCTCTAGCAATGTCACCTCACTCCCTCTCGCTCTGACACCACGCTCCCTCTCGCCATTTCTCCTCGCTCCTTCTCGCTCTGTCTCATCACTCACTCTCACACTATCTCCTCGGTCCCTCTCGCACTGTCTCCTCGGTCCCTCTTGCACTCTCTCCTCTCACCCTCACGCACTGTCTATTGTCTCCCATCTCCCTCTCGCGCTGTGTCCTCGCTCCCTCTCATGCTGTCTCCTCGCTCGTTCTCGCACTGTCTCCTCACTCCCTCTCGCAGTCTCCTCGCTCCATTTCGCACTGTCTGCTCGCTCCCTCTAGCAATGTCTCCTCACACCCTCTCGCTCTGACACCACGCTCCCTCTAGCCATCTCTCCTCACTCCATCTCGCACTGTCTCCTCGCTCCCTCTCGCTCTGTCTGCTCCCTCCCACTAGCAATGTCTCCTGACTACATCTCGCACTGTCGCCTCGCTCTTTCTCGCACAGTTTCCTCACTCCCTGTCACGCTGTCTCCTCGCTCCCTCTCGTGCTGTCTCCTTGCTCCCTCTCACCCTGTCCCCTCGTTCCCTTTCACGCTCTCTCTTCGCTACATCTTGCAATGATTCTTCTCTCCCTGTCGCACTGTCTACTCTCTCAATGTCGCACTGTCTCCCCGCTCCCTGTAGCACTGTCTCCTTGCTCCCTCTCGCAGACTCTCCTTGCTCCCTGTCGCACTGTGTCCACGCTCCCTCTCACTCTGTCACATTGCTCCCACTCGCTCTGTCTCCTCGCTCCCTCTCGCAATGTCTCCTCACTACCTCCAGAACTGTCGCCTCACTCGCTCTCGCACAGTCTCCTCACTCCCTGTCGCACTGTCTCCTCGCTCCCTGTCACGCTGTCTCCTTGGACCCTCTCGTGCTGTCTCCTAGCTCCCTCTCATGCTGTCTCCTCGTTCCCTCTTGCGCTGTCTCCTCGTTCCCTCTCGCGCTGTTTCCTCGCTCCCTCTCGCACTGTCTCCTCGCACCCTCTCGCGCTGTCTCCACGCTCCCTCTCGCGCTGTCTCCACGCTTCCAGTTGCACTGTCTCCTCGCTCCCTGTCGCACTGTCTCCTCTCTCCCTCTCGCCGAGTCTCCTCGCTCCCTCTCGCGCGGTCTCCTCACTCCCTCTCGCACTGTCTCCTCACTCCCTCTCACATTGAATCCTCGCATGATCACCCACTGTGTCCTGTCTCCCGTCTCCCTCTTGCGCTTTGTCCTCGCTCCCTCTCATGCTGTCTCCTCGCTCCCTCTCGCACTGTCTCCTCACTCCCTCTCACAATGTCTCCTCACTCCCTCTCGCACTGTCTCGTCGCTCCATCTCGCAGAGTCTCCTTGCTCGCTTTCGCACTGTCTCCTCGCTCCCTCTCACTCTGTCTGCTCGCCCCCTGTAGCAATGTCTCCTCACTCCCTCTCGATCTGACACCACGCTCCCTCTCGCCATTTCTCCTCGCTCCCTCTCACTCTGTCTCATCGCTCACTCTCACACGATCTCCTCGGTCTCTCTTGCACTGTCTCCTTGGTCCCTCTCGCGCTCTCTCCTCGCACCCTCACGCACTGTCTATTTTCTCCCGTCTCCCTCTCAGCCTGAGTCCTCGCTCCCTCTCATGCTGTCTCCTCGATCCCTCTCGCACTGTCTCCTCGCTCCCTCTCGCTCTGTCTGCTCGCTCCCTCTAGCAATGTCTCCTCACACCCTCTCGCTCTGACACCACGCTCACTCAAGCCATCTCTCCTCACTCCATCTCGCACTGTCTCCTCGCTCCGTGTCGCACTGTCTCCTCGCTCCCTGTTGCAATGTCTCCTTGCTCCCTATCGCACTGTCTCCTGAATCCCTGTCGCAGAGTTTCCTCGCTCAATCTCGCTGTGTCTCCTCACTCCCTCTTGCAATGTCTCCCCACTACATCTCGCACTGTCACCTCGCTCGGTCTCGCACTGTCTCCTCACTCCATGTCACACTGTCACCTCGCTCCCTGTCGTGCTATCACTTCGCTCCCTCTCGCGCTGTCTTCTCGCTCCCTCTCGCGATGTCTGATCACACCCTCTCATGCTGTCTCCTCGCTCCCTCTCACGCTGTCACCTCGCTCCCTCTCGCACTGAATCCTCGCTTCCTCAGGCACTGTCTCCTGTCTCCCTATCGTGCTGTGTCCTTGCTCCCTCTCATGCTGTCTCCTCGCTCCCTCTCGCACTGTCTCCTCCATCACTCTTGCGCTGTCTCCTCGCTCCCTCTCGCACTGTCTCCTCACACACTCTCGCAATGTCTCCACGCTTCCTTTCGCACTGTCTCCTCGCTCCCTATCTCAGAGGGAGCATTGACTCCTCGCTTCTTCTCGCACTGTCTCCTCGCTCCCTCTCACACTGTAACCTCGCCCCCTCTCGCACGGTCTCCTCACTCTCTCTCGCACGGTCTCCTCGCTCCCTCTCGCGCTGTCTCCTTGCTCCCTGTCACGCTGTCTCCTCGTTTCCTCTCACGCTGACTCCTCGCCCCGTCTCGCTCCTTCTCAAACTGTCTCCACGCACTCTCTCGCACTGTCTCCACGCTCCCTCTCGTGCTGTCTCCAAGTTTCCTGTTGCACTGTCTCCTCGCTCCCTGTCGCACTGTCTCCTAGCTCCCTGTTGCACTGTCTCCTCGGTCCCTCTCACAGAGTCTCCTCGCTCCTTCTTGCACTGTCTTCTCGCTTCCTGTTGCACTGTCTCCTCGTTCCCTCTCACACTGTCACCTCGCTCCCACTTGCGCGGTATCCTCACTCCCTCTCGCACTCTCTCCTCACACCCTCTCAAATTCAATCCTCGCACGCTCACGCACTGTGTCCTGTCTCCCGTCTCCCTCTCACACTTTGTCCTCGCTCCCTCTCATGCTGTTGCCTCGCTCCCTCTCGCACTGTCTCCTCACTCCCTCTCACAATGTCTGCTCACACCCTCTCGCACTGTCTCGTCGCTCCGTCTCGCAGAGTCTCCTCGCACACTTTCGCACTGTTTCCTCGCTCCCTCTCGCTCTGTCTGCTCGCTCCCTCCAGCAAAGTCTCCTCACTCCCTCTCGCTCTGACACCACGCTCCCTCTCGCCATTTCTCCTCACTCCCTCTCGCACTGTCTCCTCGCTCCCTCTCGGTCTGTCTCATCGCTCACTATCGCACTATCTCCTCGGTCCCTCTCGCACTGTCTCCTCGGTCCCTCTCGCACTGTCTCCTCGGTCCCTCTCGCACTATCTCCTCACTCCCTCTCGCAGACTCTCCTCGCTCCCTATCGCACTGTCTCCTTGCTCCCTCTCACTCTGTCTCATCGCTCCCTCTCGCTCTGTCTCCTCGCTCCCTCTCACAATGTCTCCTCATTACCTCTAGCACTGTCGCCTCGCTCGCTCTCGCACTGTCTCCTCGCTCCCTGTCGCACTGTCCCCTCGCTCCCTGTCACGCTGTCTCCTCGCTCCCTCTCGCGCTGTTTCCTTGCTCCCTGTCACGCTGTCTCCTCGTTCCCTCTCGCTCTGTCTCCTTGTTCCCTCTCGCACTGTCTCCTCGCTCCCTGTCGCAGAGCCTCCTCGCTCCCTCTTGCACTGTCTCCTCGCTCCCTCTCGCAGAGCCTCCTCGCTCCCTCTTGCACTGTCTTCTCACTTCCTGTCGCACTGTCTCCTCGCTCCCTCTTGCACTGTCTCCTCGCTCCCTCTCGCACTGTCTCCTCACTCCCTCTCGCATTGACTCCTCGCTTCTTCTCGCACTGTCTCCTCGCTCCCTCTCACACTGTAACCTCGCCCCCTCTGGCACAGTCTCCTCACTCTCTCTCTCACGGTCTCCTCGCTCCCTCTCGCACTGTCTCCTCACTCCATCTCGCACTGAATCCTCCCTCCCTCATGCACTGTCTCCTGTCTCCCGTCTCCCTCTCGTGCTGTGTCCTCGCTTCCTCTCATGCTGACTCGTCGCTCCCTCTCGCAATGTCTCCTCACTCCCTTTCGCACTGTCTCCTCGCTCCCTCTCGCTCTGTCTGCTCGGTCCCTTTAGCAATATCTCCTGACTACATCTCGCACAGTCTCCTCGCTCCCTCTCGCGCTGTCTCCTCGCTCCCTCTCGCGCTGTCTCCTCGCTCCCTCTCGTACCGTCTCCTCGCTCCCTCTCACGATGTCTCCTCGTTCCCTTTCACGCTCTCTCTGCGCTACCTCTCGCAATGATTCTTCTCTCCCTGTCGCACTGCCTCCTCGCTCAATGTCGCACTGTCTCCCCGCACCCTGTCGCACTGTCTCCTTGCTCCCTCTCATGCTGTCTCCACGCTTCCTGTCGCACTGTCTCCTCGCTCCCTGTCGCACTGTCTCCTCTCTCCCTCTCGCAGGGTCTCCTCGCTCCCTCTCAAACTGTCACCACGCTCCCTCTCGCGCGGTCTACACACTCCCTCTCGCACTGTCTGCTCACTCCCTCTCACATTGAATCCTCGCATGCTCACCCACTGTGTCCTGTCTCCTTTCTCCCTCTCGCACTTTGTCCTCGCTTCCTCTCATGCTGTCTCCTCGCTCCCTCTCGCACAGTCTCCTCACTCCCTCTCGCAATGTCTCCTCACTCCCTCTCGCACTGTCTCGTTGCTCCATCTCGCTTAGTCTCCTCGCTCCCTTTCGCTCTGTCTCCTTGCTCCCTCTCGCTCTATCTTCTCGCTCCCTCTAGCAATGTCACCTCACTCCCTCTCGCTCTGACACCACGCTCCCTCTCGCCATTTCTCCTCGCTCCTTCTCGCTCTGTCTCATCACTCACTCTCACACTATCTCCTCGGTCCCTCTCGCACTGTCTCCTCGGTCCCTCTTGCACTCTCTCCTCTCACCCTCACGCACTGTCTATTGTCTCCCATCTCCCTCTCGCGCTGTGTCCTCGCTCCCTCTCATGCTGTCTCCTCGCTCGTTCTCGCACTGTCTCCTCACTCCCTCTCGCAGTCTCCTCGCTCCCTTTCGCACTGTCTGCTCGCTCCCTCTAGCAATGTCTCCTCACACCCTCTCGCTCTGACACCACGCTCCCTCTAGCCATCTCTCCTCACTCCATCTCGCACTGTCTCCTCGCTCCGTGTCGCACTGTCTCCTCGCTCCCTGTTGCAATGTCTCCTAGCTCCCTGTCGCTCTGTCTCCTCGATCCCTGTCGCCGAGTTTCCTCTCTCAATCTCACTGTGTCTCCTCGCTCCCTCTTGCAATGTCTCCTCACTACCTCTCGCACTTTCACCTCGCTCGGTCTCGCACTGTTTCCTCGCTCCCTGTCGCGCTGTCACCTCGCTCCCTCTCGTGCTGTCTCCTCGCTCCCTCTCACGCTGTCTCCTCGTTCCCTTTCACGCTCTCTCTTCGCTACCTCTCGCAATGATACTTCTCTCCCGGTCGCACTGTCTCCTCGCTCAATGTTGCACTGTCTCCCCGCTCCCTGTCGCACTGTCTCCTAGCTCCCTCTCGCAGACTCTCCTCGCTCCCTATCGCACTGTCTCCTTGCTCCCTCTCACTCTGTCTCATCGCTCCCTCTCGCTCTGTCTCCTCGCTCCCTCTCGCAATGTCTCCTCACTACCTCTAGCACTGTCGCCTCGCTCGCTCTCGCACTGTCTCCTCGCTCCCTGTCGCACTGTCCCCTCGCTCCCTGTCACGCTGTCTCCTCGCTCCCTCTCGCGCTGTTTCCTTGCTCCCTGTCACGCTGTCTCCTCGTTCCCTCTCGCTCTGTCTCCTTGTTCCCTCTCGCACTGTCTCCTCGCTCCCTGTCGCAGAGCCTCCTCGCTCCCTCTTGCACTGTCTCCTCGCTCCCTTTCGCAGAGCCTCCTCGCTCCCTCTTGCACTGTCTCCTCGCTCCCTCTCGCACTGTCTCCTCACTCCCTCTCGCATTGACTCCTCGCTTCTTCTCGCACTGTCTCCTCGCTCCCTCTCACACTGTAACCTCGCCCCCTCTGGCACAGTCTCCTCACTCTCTCTCTCACGGTCTCCTCGCTCCCTCTCGCACTGTCTCCTCACTCCATCTCGCACTGAATCCTCCCTCCCTCATGCACTGTCTCCTGTCTCCCGTCTCCCTCTCGTGCTGTGTCCTCGCTTCCTCTCATGCTGACTCGTCGCTCCCTCTCGCAATGTCTCCTCACTCCCTTTCGCACTGTCTCCTCGCTCCCTCTCACTCTGTCTGCTCGGTCCCTTTAGCAATATCTCCTGACTACATCTCGCACTGTCGCCTCGCTCGTTCTCGCACAGTCTCCTCGCTCCCTCTCGCGCTGTCTCCTCGCTCCCTCTCGTACCGTCTCCTCGCTCCCTCTCACGATGTCTCCTCGTTCCCTTTCACGCTCTCTCTGCGCTACCTCTCGCAATGATTCTTCTCTCCCTGTCGCACTGCCTCCTCGCTCAATGTCGCACTGTCTCCCCGCACCCTGTCGCACTGTCTCCTTGCTCCCTCTCATGCTGTCTCCACGCTTCCTGTCGCACTGTCTCCTCGCTCCCTGTCGCACTGTCTCCTCTCTCCCTCTCGCAGGGTCTCCTCGCTCCCTCTCAAACTGTCACCACGCTCCCTCTCGCGCGGTCTACACACTCCCTCTCGCACTGTCTGCTCACTCCCTCTCACATTGAATCCTCGCATGCTCACCCACTGTGTCCTGTCTCCTTTCTCCCTCTCGCACTTTGTCCTCGCTTCCTCTCATGCTGTCTCCTCGCTCCCTCTCGCACAGTCTCCTCACTCCCTCTCGCAATGTCTCCTCACTCCCTCTCGCACTGTCTCGTTGCTCCGTCTCGCTTAGTCTCCTCGCTCCCTTTCGCTCTGTCTCCTTGCTCCCTCTCGCTCTATCTTCTCGCTCCCTCTAGCAATGTCACCTCACTCCCTCTCGCTCTGACACCACGCTCCCTCTCGCCATTTCTCCTCGCTCCTTCTCGCTCTGTCTGATCACTCACTCTCACACTATCTCCTCGGTCCCTCTCGCACTGTCTCCTCGGTCCCTCTTGCACTCTCTCCTCTCACCCTCACGCACTATTGTCTCCCATCTCCCTCTCGCGCTGTGTCCTCGCTCCCTCTCATGCTGTCTCCTCGCTCGTTCTCGCACTGTCTCCTCACTCCCTCTCGCAGTCTCCTCGCTCCCTTTCGCACTGTCTGCTCGCTCCCTCTAGCAATGTCTCCTCACACCCTCTCGCTCTGACACCACGCTCCCTCTAGCCATCTCTCCTCACTCCATCTCGCACTGTCTCCTCGCTCCGTGTTGCACTGTCTCCTCGCTCCCTGTTGCAATGTCTCCTAGCTCCCTGTCGCACTGTCTCCTCGCTCCCTGAGGCGGTCTCCTCGCTCCCTGTTGCGCTGTCTCCTCGCGCCCTGTCGCGCTGTCTCCTCACTCCCTGTCGCACTGTCTCCTCGCTCCCTGTCATGCTGTCTCCTCACTCCCTGTCGCACTGTCTCCTCACTCCCTGTTGCACTGTCTCTTCGCTCCCTGTTCCACTGTCTATCGCTCCCTCTTGCACAGTCTCCTCGCTCCCTCTCACACTGTCACCTCGCTCCTTCTCACACGGTCTCCTCGCTCCCTCTCGCTCGGTCTCCTCGCTCCGTCTCGCACAATCTCCTCGCTCCCTCTCGCAGAGTCTCCTCGCTCCCTTTCGCACTGTCTCCTCGCTCCCTCTCGCTCTGTCTGCTCGCTCCCTCGAGCAATGTCTCCTCACACCCTCTCGCTCTGACACCACGCTCCCTCTCGCCATGTCTCCTCACTCCATCTCGCACTGTCTCCTCGCTCCGTGTCGCACTGTCTCCTCGCTCCCTGTTTCACTGTCTCCTTGCACCCTATCGCACTGTCTCCTAACTCCCTCTCGCAGAGTTGCCTCGCTCACTCTCGCTTTGTCACCTTGCTCCCTCTTGCAATGTCTACTCACTACCTAACGCACAGTCACCTCGCTCAGTCTCGCACTGTCTCCTCGCCCCCTCACACACTGTAAACCCGCCCCCTGTCGCACGGTCTCCTCGCTCCCTCTCGCACGGAATCCTCGCTCCCTCCCATGCTGTCTCGTCGCTCCCTCTTTCAGAGGCTCCTTGCTCCCTTTGGCACTGTCTCCTCGCTCCGTGTCGCACTGTCTCATCGCTCTGTGTCTCACTGTCTCCACTCTCCCTCTCGCTCTGTCTCATCACAGCCTCTCGCAATGACTCCTAGCTCCCTGTCGCACTGTCTCCTCACTCCCTGTTGCACTGTCTCCTCGCTCCCTGTTGCACTGTCTCCTTGCACCCTATCGCACTGTCTCCTAACTCCCTCTCGCAGAGTTGCCTCGCTCTCTCTCGCTTTGTCACCTTGCTCCCTCTTGCAATGTCTACTCACTACCTAACGCACAGTCGCCTCGCTCAGTCTCGCACTGTCTCCTCGCTCCCTCACACACTGTAAACCCGCCCCCTGTGCACGGTCTCCTCGCTCCCTCTCGCACGGAATCCTCGCTCCCTCCCATGCTGTCTCGTCGCTCCCTCTTTCAGAGTCTCCTTGCTCCCTTTGGCACTGTCTCCTCGCTCCGTGTCGCACTGTCTCATCGCTCTGTGTCTCACTGTCTCCACTCTCCCTCTCGCTCTATCTCATCACAGCCTCTCGCAATCACTCCTAGCTCCCTGTCGCCTGTCTCCTCACTCCCTGTTGCACTGTCTCCTTGCTCCCAGTCGCACTGTCTCCTCCCTCCCTCTTGCAGAGTTTCCTCGCACCTTCTCGCTCTGTCTCCTCGCTCCCTCTCGCATTGTCTCCTCACTACCTCTCGCACTGTCGCCTCACTCAGTCTCGCACTGTCTCCTCACTCCCTGTCGCGCTGTCTCCTCGATCGCTCTCGTGCTGTCTCCTCACTCCCTCTCACGCTGTCTCCTCATTCCCTATCACGCTGTCTCTTCGCTACCTCTCGCAATGATTCTTCTCTCCCTGTCACACTGTCTCCTCGCTCAATGTCGCACGGTCTCCCCGCTCCCTGTCGCACTGTCTCCTCGCTCCCTGTTGCACTGTCTCCTCCCTCCCTGTCGCGCTGTCTCCTCACTCCCTCTCGCAATGAATCCTCACACCTTCACGCATTCTCTATTGGCTCCCGTCTCCCTCTAGCGCTGTGTCCTCGCCCTCTCTCATGCTGTCCCCTCGCTCCCTCTTGCACTGTCTCCTCACTCCCTCTCGCACTGTCTCCTCGCTCCCTGTCGCAGAGTCTCCTCGCTCCCTTTCGCACTGTCTCCTCGCTCCCTGTCGCACTGTCTCCTCGCTTCCTGTTGGACTGTCTCCTCGCTCCCTCTCACGCTGTCACCTCGCTCCCTCTCGCATGTTCTCCTCACTCCCTCTCGCACGGTCTCCTCGCTCCCTCTCGCACTGTCTCCTCACTCCCTCTCACACTGAATCCTCGCACCATCACGCACTGTCTATTGTCTCCCATCTCCCTCTCGCGCTGTGTCCTCGCTTCCTCTCATGCTGTTTCCTCGCTCCCTCTTGCACTGTCTCCTCACTCCCTCTCGCACTGTCTCCTCGCTCCCTCTCGCAGAGTCTCCTCGCTCCCTTTCGCACTGTCTCCTTGCTCCCTCTCGCATACTCTCCTCGCACCCTGTCGCACTGTCTCCTCGCTCCCTCTCACTCTCTCATCGCTCCCTCTCACTCTGTCTCCTTGCTCCCTCTCGCAATGTCTCCTCACTCCCTCTCGCACTGACTCCTCGCTCCGTCTCGCAGAGTCTCCTCGCTCCCTTTCGCACTGTCTCCTCGCTCCCTCTAGCAATGTCTCCTCACACCCTCTGGCTCTGACACCACGCTCCCACTCGCCATGTCTCCTCACTCCCTCTCGCTCTGTCACATCACTCACTCTCGCTCTATCTCCTCGGTCCCTCTCACACTGTCTCCTCAATCCCTCTCACACTCTATCCTCGGTCCCTGTCGCACTGTCTCCTCGCTCCCTGAGGCTGTCTCCTCGCGCCCTGTCGCGCTGTCTCCTCACTCCCTGTCGCACTGTCTCCTCGCTCCCTGTCACGCTGTCTCCTCACTCCCTGTCGCACTGTCTCCTCACTCCATGTTGCACTGTCTCTTCGCTCCCTGTTCCACTGTCTATCGCTCCCTTTTGCACTATCTCCTCGCTCCATCTTGCACAGTCTCCTCGCTCCCTCTCACAATGTCACCTCGCTCCTTCTCACACAGTCTCCTCGCTCCCTCTCGCTCGGTCTCCTCGCTCCGTCTCGCACAATCTCCTCGCTCCCTCTCGCAGAGTCTCCTCGCTCCCTTTCGCAATGTCTCCTCGCTCCCTGTCGCACTGTCTCCTCGCTTCCTGTTGGACTGTCTCCTCGCTCCCTCTCACGCTGTCTCCTCGCTCCCCCTCGCATGGTCTCCTCACTCCCTCTCGCACGGTCTCCTCGCTCCCTCTCGCAGAGTCTCCTCACTCCCTTTCGCACTGTCTCCTCGCTCCCTCTCGCTCTGTCTGCTCACTCCCTCGAGCAATGTCTCCTCACACCCTCTCGCTCTGACACCATGCTCCCTCTCGCCATGTCTCCTCACTCCATCTCGCACTGTCTCCTCGCTCCGTGTCGCACTGTAACCTCGCTCCCTGTTGCACTGTCTCCTTGCACCCTGTCGCACTGTCTCCTAACTCCCTCTCACAGAGTTTCCTCGCTCTCTCTCGCTTTGTCACCTTGCTCCCTCTTGCAATGTCTACTCACTACCTAACGCACAGTCGCCTCGCTCAGTCTCGCACTGTCTCCTCGCTCCCTCACACACTGTAAACACGCCCCCTGATGCACAGTCTCCTCGCTCCCTCTCGCACGGAATCCTCGCTCCCTCCCATGCTGTCTCGTCGCTCCCTCTTTCAGAGTCTCCTTGCTCCCTTTGGCACTGTCTCCTCGCTCCGTGTCGCACTGTCTCATCGCTCTGTGTCTCACTGTCTCCACTCTCCCTCTCGCTCTGTCTCATCACAGCCTCTCGCAATGACTCCTAGCTCCCTGTCGCACTGTCTCCTCACTCCCTGTTGCACTGTCTCCTCGCTCCCTGTTGCAATGTCTCCTTGCTCCCTGTCGCACTGTCTCCTCCCTCCCTCTTGCAGAGTTTCCTCGCACCCTCTCGCTCTGTCTCCTCGCTCCCTCTCGCATTGTCTCCTCACTACTGCTCGCACTGTCGCCTCGCTCAGTCTCGCACTGTCTCCTCACTCCCTGTCGTGCTGTCTCCTCGATCGCTCTCGTGCTGTCTCCTCGCTCCCTCTCACGCTGTCTCTTCATTCCCTATCACGCTGTCTCTTCGCTACCTCTCGCAATGATTCTTCTCTCCCTGTCACACTGTCTCCTCGCTCAATGTCGCACTGTCTCCCCGCTCCCTGATGCACTGTCTCCTTGCTCCCTCTCGCATACTCTCCTCGCACCCTGTCGCACTGTCTCCTCGCTCCCTCTCACTCTCTCATCGCTCCCTCTCGCTCTGTCTCCTTGCTCCCTCTCACAATGTCTCCTCACTCCCTCTCGCACTGTCTCCTCGCTCAGTCTCGCAGAGTCTCCTCGCTCCCTTTCGCACTGTCTCCTCGCTCCCTCTCGCTCTGTCTGCTTGCTCCCTCTAGCAATGTCTCCTCACACCCTCTGCCTCTGACACCACGCTCCCACTCGCCATGTCTCCTCACTCCCTCCCGCTCTGTCACATCGCTCACTCTCGCTCTATCTCCTCGGTCCTTCTCACACTGTCTCCTCAATCCCTCTCACACTCTATCCTCGGTCCCTGTCGCACTGTCTCCTCGCTCCCTGAGGCGATCTCCTCGCTCCCTGTTGCGCTGTCTCCTCGCGTCCTGTCGCGCTGTCTCCTCACTCCCTGTCGCACTGTCTCCTCGCTCCCTGTCATGCTGTCTCCTCACTCCCTGTCGCACTGTCTCCTCACTCCCTGTTGCACTGTCTCTTCGCTCCCTGTTCCACTGTCTATCGCTCCCTCTTGCACAGTCTCCTCGCTCCCTCTCACACTGTCACCTCGCTCCTTCTCACACGGTCTCCTCGCTCCCTCTCGCTCGGTCTCCTCGCTCCTTCTCGCACAATCTCCTCGCTCCCTCTCGCAGAGTCTCCTCGCTCCCTCTCACACTGTAAACCCGCCCCCTGTCTCACGGTCTCCTCACTCCCTCTCGCCCGGTATCCTCGCTCCCTCTCATGCTGTCTCGTCGCTCCCACTTTCAGAGTCTCCTTGCTCCCTCTCGCACTGTCTCGTTGCTCCGTCTCGCAGACTCCTCGCTCCCTTTCGCACTGTCTCCTCGCTCCCTCTCGCTCTGTCTGCTCGCTCCCTCTAGCAATGTTTCCTCACACCCTCTGGCTCTGACACCACGCTCCCTCTCGCCATGTCTCCTCACTCCCTCTCGCTCTGTCACATCGCTCACTCTCGCTCTATCTCCTCGGTCCCTCTCGCACTGTCTCCTCGATCCCTCTCACACTCTATCCTCGGTCCCTGTTGCACTGTCTCCCTGCTCCCTGAGGCGTTGTCTCCTCGCTCCCTGAGGCGTTGTCTCCTCGCTCCCTGTTGCGCTGTCTCCTCGCTCCCTGTTGCGATGTCTCCTCACTCCCTATCGCACTGTCTCCTCACTCCCTCTCGCAATGAATCCTCACAACTTCACGCACTCTCTATTGTCTCCCGTCTCCCTCTCGCGCTTTCCCCTCGCCCTCTCTCATGCTGTCCCCTCGCTCCCTCTTGCACTGTCTCCTCACTCCCTCTCGCACTGTCTCCTCGCTCCCTCTCGCAGAGTCTCCTCGCTCCTTTTCGCACTGTCTCCTCGCTCCCTGTCACACTATCTCCTCGCTCCCTCTTGCACTGTCTCCTCGCTCCCTGTTGCACTGTCTCCTTGCTCTCTCTCGCACTGTTTCCTAACTCCCTCTCGCAGAGTTTCCTCGCTCCCTCTCGCTTTGTCACCTTGCTCCCTCTTGCAATGTCTACTCATTACCTAACGCACAGTCGCCTCGCTCAGTCTCACACTGTCTCCTCACTCCCTGTCGCATTGTCACGTCGCTCCCTGCCGTGCTATCACCTCGCTCCCTCTCGCGCTGTCTCCTCGCTCCCTCTCGCACTGTCTCCATGCTTCCTTTCGCACTGTCTCCTCGCTCCCTGTCGCATGTCTCCTCACTCCCTTTCGCACTGATTCCTCGCTTCTTCTCGCACTGTCTCCTCGCTCCCTCTCACAGTGTAAACCCGCCCCCTGTCGCACGGTCTGCTCACTCCCTCTCGCAAGGTATCCTCGCTCCCTCTCGTGCTGTCTCATCACTTCCTCTATCAGAGTCTCCTTGCTTAATTTGGCACTGTCTCCTCGCTCCCTGTCGCACTGTCTCATCACTCCGTGTCTCACTGTCTCCTCTCTCCCTCTCGCTCTGTCTCATCACAGCCTCTCGCAATGACTCCTCGCTCCCTGTCGCACTGTCTCCTCACTCCCTGTCGCACTGTCTCCTCGCTCCCTGTCACGCTGTCTCCTCACTCCCTGTCGCACTGTCTCCTCACTCCCTGTTGCACTGTCTCTTCGCTCCCTGTTCCACTGTCTATCGCTCCCTTTTGCACTATCTCCTCGCTCCATCTTGCACAGTCTCTTCGCTCCCTCTCACAATGTCACCACGCTCCTTCTCACACGGTCTCCTCGCTCCCTCTCGCTCGGTCTCCTCGCTCCGTCTCGCACAATCTCCTCGCTCCCTCTCGCAGAGTCTCCTCGCTCCCTTTCGCACTGTCTCCTCGCTCCCTGCGCACTGTCTCCTCGCTGCCTGTTGGACTGTCTCCTCGCTCCTTCTCACGCTGTCACCTCGCTCCCTCTCGCATGGTCGCCTCACTCCCTCTCGCACGGTCTCCTCGCTCCCTCTCGCACTGTCTCCTCCCTCCCTCTTGCACTGAATCCTCGCACCATCACGCACTGTCTATTGTCTCCCGTCTCCCTCTCGCGCTGTGTCCTCGCTCCCTCTCATGCTGTCTCCTCGCTCCCTCTTGCACTGTCTCCACACTCCCTCTCACACTCTCTCCTCGCTCCCTCTCACAGAGTCTCCTCGCTCCCTTTCGCACTGTCTCCTCGCTCCCTCTCGCTCTGTCTGCTCGCTCCCTCGAGCAATGTCTCCTCACACCCTCTCGCTCTGACACCACGCTCCCTCTCGCCATGTCTCCTCACTCCATCTCGCACTGTCTCCTCGCTCCGTGTCGCACTGTCTCCTCGCTCCCTGTTTCACTGTCTCCTTGCACCCTATCGCACTGTCTCCTAACTCCCTCTCGCAGAGTTGCCTCGCTCTCTCTTGCTTTGTCACCTTGCTCCCTCTTGCAATGTCTACTCACTACCTAACGCACAGTCACCTCGCTCAGTCTCGCACTGTCTCCTCGCTCCCTCACACACTGTAAACCCGCCCCCTGTCGCACGGTCTCCTCGCTCCCTCTCGCACTGTCTCCATGCTTCCTTTCGCACTGTCTCCTCGCTCCCTGTCGCATGTCTCCTCACTCCCTTTCGCACTGATTCCTCGCTTCTTCTCGCACTGTCTCCTCGCTCCCTCTCACAGTGTAAACCCGCCCCCTGTCGCACGGTCTCCTCACTCCCTCTCGCAAGGTATCCTCGCTCCCTCTCGTGCTGTCTCATCGCTCCCTCTTTCAGAGTCTCCTTGCTTAATTTGGCACTGTCTCCTCGCTCCCTGTCGCACTGTCTCATCACTCCGTGTCTCACTGTCTCCTCTCTCCCTCTCGCTCTGTCTCATCACAGCCTCTCGCAATGACTCCTCGCTCCCTGTCACACTGTCTCCTCACTCCCTGTTGCACTGTCTCCTCGCTCCCTGTCGCACTGTCTCCTTGCTCCCTGTCGCACTGTCTCCTCCCTCCCTCTTGCAGAGTTTCCTCGCACCTTCTCGCTCTGTCTCCTCGCTCCCTCTCGCATTGTCTCCTCACTACCTCTCGCACTGTCGCCTCACTCAGTCTCGCACTGTCTCCTCACTCCCTGTCGCGCTGTCTCCTCGATCGCTCTCGTGCTGTCTCCTCACTCCCTCTCACGCTGTCTCCTCATTGCCTATCACGCTGTCTCTTCGCTACCTCTCGCAATGATTCTTCTCTCCCTGTCGCACTGTCTCCTCGCTCAATGTCGCACTGTCTCCCCGCTCCCTGTCGCACTGTCTCCTCGCTCCCTGTTGCACTGTCTCCTCCCTCCCTGTCGCGCTGTCTCCTCACTCCCTGTCGCACTGTCTCCTCACTCCCTCTCGCAATGAATCCTCACACCTTCACGCACTCTCTATTGGCTCCCGTCTCCCTCTAGCTCTTTGTCCTCGCCCTCTCTCATGCTGTCCCCTCGCTCCCTCTTGCACTGTCTCCTCACTCCCTCTCGCAATGTCTCCTCGCTCCCTGTCGCAGTGTCTCCTCGCTCCCTTTCGCACTGTCTCCTCGCTCCCTGTCGCACTGTCTCCTCGCTTCCTGTTGGACTGTCTCCTCGCTCCCTCTCACGCTGTCACCTCGCTCCCTCTCGCATGTTCTCCTCACTCCCTCTCGCACGGTCTCCTCGCTCCCTCTCGCACTGTCTCCTCACTCCCTCTCACACTGAATCCTCGCACCATCACGCACTGTCTATGGTCTCCCATCTCCCTCTCGCGCTGTGTCCTCGCTTCCTCTCATGCTGTCTCCGCGCTCCCTCTTGCACTGTCTCCTCACTCCCTCTCGCACTGTCTCCTCGCTCCCTCTCGCAGAGTCTCCTCGCTCCCTTTCGCACTGTCTCCTTGCTCCCTCTCGCATACTCTCCTCGCACCCTGTCGCACTGTCTCCTCGCTCCCTCTCACTCTCTCATCGCTCCCTCTCACTCTGTTTCCTCGCTCCCTTTCGCACTGTCTCCTTGCTCCCTCTCGCTCTGTCTGCTCGCTCCCTTGAGCAATGTCTCCTCACACCCTCTCTCTCTGACACCACGCTCCCTCTCGCCATGTCTCCTCACTCCATCTCGCACTGTCTCCTCGCTCCGTGTCGCACTGTCTCCTCTCTCCCTGTTGCACTGTCTCCTTGCTCCCTCTCGCATACTCTCCTCGCACCCTGTCGCGCTGTCTCCTCGCTCCCTCTCACTCTCTCATCGTTCCCTCTCGCTCTGTCTCCTTGCTCCCTCTCGCAATGTCTCCTTACTCCCTCTCGCACTGACTCCTCGCTCCATCTCGCAGAGTCTCCTCGCTCCCTTTCGCACTGTCTCCTCGCTCCCTCTCGCTCTGTCTGCTCGCTCCCTCTAGGACTGTCTCCTCACACCCTCTGGCTCTGACACCACGCTCCCACTCGCCATGTCTCCTCACTCCCTCTCGCTCTGTCACATCGCTCACTCTCGCTCTATCTCCTCGGTCCCTCTCACACTGTCTCCTCAATCCCTCTCATGCTCTATCCTCGGTCCCTGTCGCACAATCTCCTCGCTCCCTGAGGCGGTCTCCTCGCTCCCTGTTGCGCTGTCTCCTCGCGCCCTGTCGCGCTGTCTCCTCACTCCCTGTCGCACTGTCTCATCGCTCCCTGTCACGCTGTCTCCTCACTCCCTGTCGCACTGTCTCCTCACTCCCTGTTGCACTGTCTCTTCGCTCCCTGTTCCACTGTCTATCGCTCCCTTTTGCACTATCTCCTCGCTCCATCTTGCACAGTCTCCTCGCTCCCTCTCACAATGTCACCTCGCTCCTTCTCACACGGTCTCCTCGCTCCCTCTCGCTCGGTCTCCTCGCTCCGTCTCGCACAATCTCCTCGCTCCCTCTCGCAGAGTCTCCTCGCTCCCTTTCGCACTGTCTCCTCGCTCCCTGTCACACTGTCTCCTCGCTTCCTGTTGGACTGTCTCCTCGCTCCTTCTCACGCTGTCACCTCGCTCCCTCTCGCATGGTCTCCTCACTCCCTCTCGCACGGTCTCCTCGCTCCCTCTCGCACTGTCTCCTCCCTCCCTCTCGCACTGAATCCTCGCACCATCACGCACTGTCTATTGTCTCCCGTCTCCCTCTCGCGCTGTGTCCTCGCTCCCTCTCATGCTGTCTCCTTGCTCCCTCTTGCACTGTCTCCACACTCCCTCTCACACTCTCTCCTCGCTCCCTCTCACAGAGTCTCCTCGCTCCCTGTTTCACTGTCTCCTTGCACCCTATCGCACTGTCTCCTAACTCCCTCTCGCAGAGTTGCCTCGCTCTCTCTTGCTTTGTCACCTTGCTCCCTCTTGCAATGTCTACTCACTACCTAACGCACAGTCACCTCGCTCAGTCTCGCACTGTCTCCTCGCTCCCTCACACACTGTAAACCCGCCCCCTGTCGCACGGTCTCCTCGCTCCCTCTCGCACTGTCTCCATGCTTCCTTTCGCACTGTCTCCTCGCTCCCTGTCGCATGTCTCCTCACTCCCTTTCGCACTGATTCCTCGCTTCTTCTCGCACTGTCTCCTCGCTCCCTCTCACAGTGTAAACCCGCCCCCTGTCGCACGGTCTCCTCACTCCCTCTCGCAAGGTATCCTCGCTCCCTCTCGTGCTGTCTCATCGCTCCCTCTTTCAGAGTCTCCTTGCTTAATTTGGCACTGTCTCCTCGCTCCCTGTCGCACTGTCTCATCACTCCGTGTCTCACTGTCTCCTCTCTCCCTCTCGCTCTGTCTCATCACAGCCTCTCGCAATGACTCCTCGCTCCCTGTCACACTGTCTCCTCACTTCCTGTTGCACTGTCTCCTCGCTCCCTGTCGCACTGTCTCCTTGCTCCCTGTCGCACTGTCTCCTCCCTCCCTCTTGCAGAGTTTCCTCGCACCTTCTCGCTCTGTCTCCTCGCTCCCTCTCGCATTGTCTCCTCACTACCTCTCGCACTGTCGCCTCACTCAGTCTCGCACTGTCTCCTCACTCAGTCTCGCACTGTCTCCTCACTCCCTGTCGCGCTGTCTCCTCGATCGCTCTCGTGCTGTCTCCTCACTCCCTCTCACGCTGTCTCCTCATTGCCTATCACGCTGTCTCTTCGCTACCTCTCGCAATGATTCTTCTCTCCCTGTCGCACTGTCTCCTCGCTCAATGTCGCACTGTCTCCCCGCTCCCTGTCGCACTGTCTCCTCGCTCCCTGTTGCACTGTCTCCTCCCTCCCTGTCGCGCTGTCTCCTCACTCCCTGTCGCACTGTCTCCTCACTCCCTCTCGCAATGAATCCTCACACCTTCACGCACTCTCTATTGGCTCCCGTCTCCCTCTAGCGCTTTGTCCTCGCCCTCTCTCATGCTGTCCCCTCGCTCCCTCTTGCACTGTCTCCTCACTCCCTCTCGCAATGTCTCCTCGCTCCCTGTCGCAGTGTCTCCTCGCTCCCTTTCGCACTGTCTCCTCGCTCCCTGTCGCACTGTCTCCTCGCTTCCTGTTGGACTGTCTCCTCGCTCCCTCTCACGCTGTCACCTCGCTCCCTCTCGCATGTTCTCCTCACTCCCTCTCGCACGGTCTCCTCGCTCCCTCTCGCACTGTCTCCTCACTCCCTCTCACACTGAATCCTCGCACCATCACGCACTGTCTATGGTCTCCCATCTCCCTCTCGCGCTGTGTCCTCGCTTCCTCTCATGCTGTCTCCGCGCTCCCTCTTGCACTGTCTCCTCACTCCCTCTCGCACTGTCTCCTCGCTCCCTCTCGCAGAGTCTCCTCGCTCCCTTTCGCACTGTCTCCTTGCTCCCTCTCGCATACTCTCCTCGCACCCTGTCGCACTGTCTCCTCGCTCCCTCTCACTCTCTCATCGCTCCCTCTCACTCTGTTTCCTCGCTCCCTTTCGCACTGTCTCCTTGCTCCCTCTCGCTCTGTCTGCTCGCTCCCTTGAGCAATGTCTCCTCACACCCTCTCTCTCTGACACCACGCTCCCTCTCGCCATGTCTCCTCACTCCATCTCGCACTGTCTCCTCGCTCCGTGTCGCACTGTCTCCTCTCTCCCTGTTGCACTGTCTCCTTGCTCCCTCTCGCATACTCTCCTCGCACCCTGTCGCGCTGTCTCCTCGCTCCCTCTCACTCTCTCATCGTTCCCTCTCGCTCTGTCTCCTTGCTCCCTCTCGCAATGTCTCCTTACTCCCTCTCGCACTGACTCCTCGCTCCATCTCGCAGAGTCTCCTCGCTCCCTTTCGCACTGTCTCCTCGCTCCCTCTCGCTCTGTCTGCTCGCTCCCTCTAGGACTGTCTCCTCACACCCTCTGGCTCTGACACCACGCTCCCACTCGCCATGTCTCCTCACTCCCTCTCGCTCTGTCACATCGCTCACTCTCGCTCTATCTCCTCGGTCCCTCTCACACTGTCTCCTCAATCCCTCTCACGCTCTATCCTCGGTCCCTGTCGCACAATCTCCTCGCTCCCTGAGGCGGTCTCCTCGCTCCCTGTTGCGCTGTCTCCTCGCGCCCTGTCGCGCTGTCTCCTCACTCCCTGTCGCACTGTCTCATCGCTCCCTGTCACGCTGTCTCCTCACTCCCTGTCGCACTGTCTCCTCACTCCCTGTTGCACTGTCTCTTCGCTCCCTGTTCCACTGTCTATCGCTCCCTTTTGCACTATCTCCTCGCTCCATCTTGCACAGTCTCCTCGCTCCCTCTCACAATGTCACCTCGCTCCTTCTCACACGGTCTCCTCGCTCCCTCTCGCTCGGTCTCCTCGCTCCGTCTCGCACAATCTCCTCGCTCCCTCTCGCATGGTCTCCTCACTCCCTCTCGCACGGTCTCCTCGCTCCCTCTCGCACTGTCTCCTCCCTCCCTCTCGCACTGAATCCTCGCACCATCACGCACTGTCTATTGTCTCCCGTCTCCCTCTCGCGCTGTGTCCTCGCTCCCTCTCATGCTGTCTCCTTGCTCCCTCTTGCACTGTCTCCACACTCCCTCTCACACTCTCTCCTCGCTCCCTCTCACAGAGTCTCCTCGCTCCCTGTTTCACTGTCTCCTTGCACCCTATCGCACTGTCTCCTAACTCCCTCTCGCAGAGTTGCCTCGCTCTCTCTTGCTTTGTCACCTTGCTCCCTCTTGCAATGTCTACTCACTACCTAACGCACAGTCACCTCGCTCAGTCTCGCACTGTCTCCTCGCTCCCTCACACACTGTAAACCCGCCCCCTGTCGCACGGTCTCCTCGCTCCCTCTCGCACTGTCTCCATGCTTCCTTTCGCAATGAATCCTCACAACTTCACGCACTCTCTATTGTCTCCCGTCTCCCTCTCGCGCTTTCCCCTCGCCCTCTCTCATGCTGTCCCCTCGCTCCCTCTTGCACTGTCTCCTCACTCCCTCTCGCACTGTCTCCTTGCTCCTTGTCGCAGAGTCTCCTCGCACCCTTTCGCACTGTCTCCTCGCTCCCTGTCGCACTGTCTCCTCGCTTCCTGTTGGACTGTCTCCTCGCTCCCTCTCACGCTGTCACCTCGCTCCCTCTCGCATGTTCTCCTCACTCCCTCTCGCACGGTCTCCTCGCTCCATCTCGCACTGTCTCCTCACCCCCTCTCACACTGAATCCTCGCACCATCATGCACTGTCTATTGTCTCCCATCTCCCTCTCGAGCTGTTTCCTCGCTTCCTCTCATGCTGTCTCCTCGCTCCCTCTTGCACTGTCTCCTCACTCCCTCTCGCACTGTCTCCTCGCTCCCTCTCGCATACTCTCCTCGCACCCTGTCGCACTGTCTCCTCGCTCCCTCTCACTCTCTCATCGCTCCCTCTCACTCTGTCTCCTTGCTCCCTCTCGCAATGTCTCCTCACTCCCTCTCGCACTGACTCCTCGCTCCGTCTCGCAGAGTCTCCTCGCTCCCTTTCGCACTGTCTCCTCGCTCCCTCTCGCTCTGTCTGCTCGCTCCCTCTAGCAATGTCTCCTCACACCCTCTGGCTCTGACACCACGCTCCCACTCGCCATGTCTCCTCACTCCCTCTCGCTCTGTCACATCGCTCACTCTCGCTCTATCTCCTCGGTCCCTCTCACACTGTCTCCTCAATCCCTCTCACACTCTATCCTCGCTCCCTGTTGCGCTGTCTCCTCGCGCCCTGTCGCGCTGTCTCCTCACTCCCTGTCGCACTGTCTCCTCGCTCCCTGTCACGCTGTCTCCTCACTCCCTGTCGCACTGTCTCCTCACTCCATGTTGCACTGTCTCTTCGCTCCATGTTCCACTGTCTATCGCTCCCTTTTGCACTATCTCCTCGCTCCATCTTGCACAGTCTCCTCGCTCCCTCTCACAATGTCACCTCGCTCCTTCTCACACGGTCTCCTCGCTCCCTCTCGCTCGGTCTCATCGCTCCGTCTCGCACAATCTCCTCGCTCCCTCTCGCAGAGTCTCCTCGCTCCCTTTCGCACTGTCTCCTCGCTCCCTGTCGCACTGTCTCCTCGCTTCCTGTTGGACTGTCTCCTCGCTCCCTCTCACGCTGTCACCTCGCTCCCTCTCGCATGGTCTCCTCACTCCCTCTCGCACGGTCTCCTCGCTCCCTCTCGCACTGTCTCCTCCCTCCCTCTCGCACTGAATCCTCGCACCATCACGCACTGTCTATTGTCTCCCGTCTCCCTCTTGCACTGTCTCCTCACTCCCTCTCGCACTGTCTCATCGCTCCCTCTCGCAGAGTCTCCTCGCTCCCTTTCGCACTGTCTCCTCGCTCCCTCTCGCTCTGTCTGCTCGCTCCCTCGAGCAATGTCTCCTCACACCCTCTCGCTCTGACACCACGCTCCCTCTCGCCATGTCTCCTCACTCCATCTCGCACTGTCTCCTCGCTCCGTGTCGCACTGTCTCCTCGCTCCCTGTTGCACTGTCTCCTTGCACCCTGTCGCACTGTCTCCTAACTCCCTCTCGCCGAGTTTCCTCGCTCTCTCTCGCTTTGTCACCTTGCTCCCTCTTGCAATGTCTACTCACTACCTAACGCACAGTCGCCTCGCTCAGTCTCGCACTGTCTCCTCGCTCCCTCACACACTGTAAACCCGCCCCCTGTCGCACGGTCTCCTCGCTCCCTCTCGCACGGAATCCTCGCTCCCTCCCATGCTGTCTCGTCGCTCCCTCTTTCAGAGTCTCCTTGCTCCCTTTGGCACTGTCTCCTCGCTCCGTGTCGCACTGTCTCATCGCTCTGTGTCTCACTGTCTCCACTCTCCCTCTCGCTCTGTCTCATCACAGCCTCTCGCAATGACTCCTAGCTCCCTGTCACGCTGTCTCCTCACTCCCTGTCGCACTGTCTCCTCACTCCCTGTTGCACTGTCTCTTCGCTCCCTGTTCCACTGTCTATCGCTCCCTTTTGCACTATCTCCTCGCTCCATCTTGCACAGTCTCCTCGCTCCCTCTCACAATGTCACCTCGCTCCTTCTCACACGGTCTCCTCGCTCCCTCTCGCTCGGTCTCCTCGCTCCGTCTCGCACAATCTCCTCGCTCCCTCTCGCAGAGTCTCCTCGCTCCCTTTCGCACTGTCTCCTCGCTCCCTGTCGCACTGTCTCCTCGCTTCCTGTTGGACTGTCTCCTCGCTCCTTCTCACGCTGTCACCTCGCTCCCTCTCGCATGGTCTCCTCACTCCCTCTCGCACGGTCTCCTCGCTCCCTCTCGCACTGTCTCCTCCCTCCCTCTCGCACTGAATCCTCGCACCATCACGCACTGTCTATTGTCTCCCGTCTCCCTGTCGCGCTGTGTCCTCGCTCCCTCTCATGCTGTCTCCTCGCTCCCTCTTGCACTGTCTCCACACTGCCTCTCACACTCTCTCCTCGCTCCCTCTCACAGAGTCTCCTCGCTCCCTTTCGCACTGTCTCCTCGCTCCCTCTCACTCTGTCTGCTCGCTCCCTCGAGCAATGTCTCCTCACACCCTCTCGCTCTGACACCACGCTCCCTCTCGCCATGTCTCCTCACTCCATCTCGCACTGTCTCCTCGCTCCGTGTCGCACTGTCTCCTCGCTCCCTGTTTCACTGTCTCCTTGCACCCTATCGCACTGTCTCCTGACTCCCTCTCGCAGAGTTGCCTCGCTCTCTCTCGCTTTGTCACCTTGCTCCCTCTTGCAATGTCTACTCACTACCTAACGCACAGTCGCCTCGCTCAGTCTCGCACTGTCTCCTCGCTCCCTCACACACTGTAAACCCGCTCCCTGTCGCACGGTCTCCTCGCTCCCTCTCGCACGGAATCCTCGCTCCCTCCCATGCTGTCTCGTCGCTCCCTCTTTCAGAGTCTCCTTGCTCCCTTTGGCACTGTCTCCTCGCTCCGTGTCGCACTGTCTCATCGCTCTGTGTCTCACTATCTCCACTCTCCCTCTCGCTCTGTCTCATCACAACCTCTCGCAATGACTCCTAGCTCCCTGTCGCACTGTCTCCTCACTCCCTGTTGCACTGTCTCCTCACTCCCTGTTGCACTGTCTCCTTGCACCCTATCGCACTGTCTCCTAACTCCCTCTCGCAGAGTTGCCTCGCTGTCTCTCGCTTTGTCACCTTGCTCCCTCTTGCAATGTCTACTCACTACCTAACGCACAGTCGCCTCGCTCAGTCTCGCACTGTCTCCTCGCTCCCTCACACACTGTAAACCCGCCCCCTGTCGCACGGTCTCCTCGCTCCCTCTCGCACGGAATCCTCGCTCCCTCCCATGCTGACTCGTCGCTCCCTCTTTCAGAGTCTCCTTGCTCCCTTTGGCACTGTCTCCTCGCTCCGTGTCGCACTGTCTCATCGCTCTGTGTCTCACTGTCTCCACTCTCCCTCTCGCTCTGTCTCATCACAGCCTCTCGCAATGACTCCTAGCTCCCTGTCGCACTGTCTCCTCACTCCCTGTTGCACTGTCTCCTCGCTCCCTGTTGCACTGTCTCCTTGCTCCCTGTCGCACTGTCTCCTCCCTCCCTCTTGCAGAGTTTCCTCGCACCCTCTCGCTCTGTCTCCTCGCTCCCTCTCGCATTGTCTCCTCACTACTTCTCGCACTGTCGCCTCGTTCCATCTCGCACTATCTCCTCACTCCCTGTCGTGCTGTCTCCTCAATCGCTCTCGTGCTGTCTCCTCGCTCCCTCTCACGCTGTCTCTTCATTCCCTATCACGCTGTCTCTTCGCTACCTCTCGCAATGATTCTTCTCTCCCTGTCACACTGTCTCCTCGCTCAATGTCGCACTGTCTCCCCGCTCCCTGTCGCACTGTCTCCTTGCTCCCTCTCGCATACTCTCCTCGCACCCTGTCGCACTGTCTCCTCGCTCCCTCTCACTCTCTCATCGCTCCCTCTCGCTCTGTCTCCTTGCTCCCTCTCGCAATGTCTCCTCACTCCCTCTCGCACTGTCTCCTCGCTCCGTCTCGCAGAGTCTCCTCGCTCCCTTTCGCACTGTCTCCTCGCTCCCTCTCGCTCTGTCTGCTTGCTCCCTCTAGCAATGTCTCCTCACACCCTCTGGCTCTGACACCACGCTCCCACTCGCCATGTCTCCTCACTCCCTCTCGCTCTGTCACATCGCTCACTCTCGCTCTATCTCCTCGGTCCCTCTCACACTGTCTTCTCAATCCCTCTCACACTCTATCCTCGCTCCCTGAGGCGGTCTCCTCGCTCCCTGTTGCGCTGTCTCCTCGCGCCCTGTCGCGCTGTCTCCTCATTCCCTGTCGCGCTGTCTCCTCGCTCCCTGTCACGCTGTCTCCTCACTCCATGTCGCACTGTCTCCTCACTCCCTTTTGCACTGTCTCTTCGCTCCCTGTTCCACTGTCTATCGCTCCCTTTTGCACTATCTCCTCGCTCCATCTCACACTGTCTCCTCGCTCCCTCTCACACTGTCACCTCGCTCCTTCTCACACGGTCTCCTCGTTCCCTCTCGCTCGGTCTCCTCGCTCCGTCTCACACAATCTCCTCGCTCCCTCTCGCAGAGTCTCCTCGCTCCCTTTCACACTGTCTCCTCGCTCCCTGTCGCACTGTCTCCTCGCTTCCTGTTGGACTGTCTCCTCGCTCCCTCTCACGCTGTCACCTCGCTCCCTCTCGCATGGTCTCCTCACTCCCTCTCGCACGGTCTCCTCGCTCCCTCTCGCACTGTCTCCTCCCTCCCTCTCGCACTGAATCCTCGCACCATCACGCACTGTCTATTGTCTCCCGTCTCCCTCTTGCACTGTCTCCTCACTCCCTCTCATGCTGTCTCCTCGCTCCCTCTTGCACTGTCTCCACACTCCCTCTCACACTGTCTCCTCGCTCCGTGTCGCACTGTCTCCTCACTCCCTATCGCACTGTCTCCTCACTCCCTCTCGCAATGAATCCTCACAACTTCACGCACTCTCTATTGTCTCCCGTCTCCCTCTCGCGCTTTCCCCTCGCCCTCTCTCATGCTGTCCCCTCGCTCCCTCTTGCACTGTCTCCTCACTCCCTCTCGCACTGTCTCCTCGCTCCCTCTCGCAGAGTCTCCTCGCTCCTTTTCGCACTGTCTCCTCGCTCCCTGTCACACTATCTCCTCGCTCCCTCTTGCACTGTCTCCTCGCTCCCTGTTGCACTGTCTCCTTGCTCTCTCTCGCACTGTTTCCTAACTCCCTCTCGCAGAGTTTCCTCGCTCCCTCTCGCTTTGTCACCTTGCTCCCTCTTGCAATGTCTACTCATTACCTAACGCACAGTCGCCTCGCTCAGTCTCACACTGTCTCCTCACTCCCTGTCGCATTGTCACGTCGCTCCCTGCCGTGCTATCACCTCGCTCCCTCTCGCGCTGTCTCCTCGCTCCCTCTCGCACTGTCTCCATGCTTCCTTTCGCACTGTCTCCTCGCTCCCTGTCGCATGTCTCCTCACTCCCTTTCGCACTGATTCCTCGCTTCTTCTCGCACTGTCTCCTCGCTCCCTCTCACAGTGTAAACCCGCCCCCTGTCGCACGGACTGCTCACTCCCTCTCGCAAGGTATCCTCGCTCCCTCTCGTGCTGTCTCATCGCTTCCTCTATCAGAGTCTCCTTGCTTAATTTGGCACTGTCTCCTCGCTCCCTGTCGCACTGTCTCATCACTCCGTGTCTCACTGTCTCCTCTCTCCCTCTCGCTCTGTCTCATCACAGCCTCTCGCAATGACTCCTCGCTCCCTGTCGCACTGTCTCCTCACTCCCTGTCGCACTGTCTCCTCGCTCCCTGTCACGCTGTCTCCTCACTCCCTGTCGCACTGTCTCCTCACTCCCTGTTGCACTGTCTCTTCGCTCCCTGTTCCACTGTCTATCGCTCCCTTTTGCACTATCTCCTCGCTCCATCTTGCACAGTCTCTTCGCTCCCTCTCACAATGTCACCACGCTCCTTCTCACACGATCTCCTCGCTCCCTCTCGCTCGGTCTCCTCGCTCCGTCTCGCACAATCTCCTCGCTCCCTCTCGCAGAGTCTCCTCGCTCCCTTTCGCACTGTCTCCTCGCTCCCTGTCGCACTGTCTCCTCGCTGCCTGTTGGACTGTCTCCTCGCTCCTTCTCACGCTGTCACCTCGCTCCCTCTCGCATGGTCGCCTCACTCCCTCTCGCACGGTCTCCTCGCTCCCTCTCGCACTGTCTCCTCCCTCCCTCTTGCACTGAATCCTCGCACCATCACGCACTGTCTATTGTCTCCCGTCACCCTCTCGCGCTGTGTCCTCGCTCCCTCTCATGCTGTCTCCTCGCTCCCTCTTGCACTGTCTCCACACTCCCTCTCACACTCTCTCCTCGCTCCCTCTCACAGAGTCTCCTCGCTCCCTTTCGCACTGTCTCCTCGCTCCCTCTCGCTCTGTCTGCTCGCTCCCTCGAGCAATGTCTCCTCACACCCTCTCGCTCTGACACCACGCTCCCTCTCGCCATGTCTCCTCACTCCATCTCGCACTGTCTCCTCGCTCCGTGTCGCACTGTCTCCTCGCTCCCTGTTTCACTGTCTCCTTGCACCCTTTCGCACTGTCTCCTAACTCCCTCTCGCAGAGTTGCCTCGCTCTCTCTTGCTTTGTCACCTTGCTCCCTCTTGCAATGTCTACTCACTACCTAACGCACAGTCACCTCGCTCAGTCTCGCACTGTCTCCTCGCTCCCTCACACACTGTAAACCCGCCCCCTGTCGCACGGTCTCCTCGCTCCCTCTCGCACGGAATCCTCGCTCCCTCCCATGCTGTCTCGTCGCTCCCTCTTTCAGAGTCTCCTTGCTCCCTTTGGCACTGTCTCCTCGCTCCGTGTCGCACTGTCTCATCGCTCTGTGTCTCACTGTCTCCACTCTCCCTCTCGCTCTGTCTCATCACAGCCTCTCGCAATGACTCCTAGCTCCCTGTCGCACTGTCTCCTCACTCCCTGTTGCACTGTCTCCTCGCTCCCTGTTGCACTGTCTCCTTGCACCCTATCGCACTGTCTCCTAACTCCCTCTCGCAGAGTTGCCTCGCTCTCTCTCGCTTTGTCACCTTGCTCCCTCTTGCAATGTCTACTCACTACCAAACGCACAGTCGCCTCGCTCAGTCTCGCACTGTCTCCTCGCTCCCTCACACACTGTAAACCCGCCCCCTGTCGCACGGTCTCCTCGCTCCCTCTCGCACGGAATCCTCGCTCCCTCCCATGCTGTCTCGTCTCTCCCTCTTTCAGAGTCTCCTTGCTCCCTTTGGCACTGTCTCCTCGCTCCGTGTCGCACTGTCTCATCGCTCTGTGTCTCACTGTCTCCACTCTCCCTCTCGCTCTGTCTCATCACAGCCTCTCGCAATGACTCCTAGCTCCCTGTCGCACTGTCTCCTCACTCCCTGTTGCACTGTCTCTTCGCTCCCTGTTGCACTGTCTCCTTGCTCCCTGTCGCACTGTCTCCTCCCTCCCTCTTGCAGAGTTTCCTCGCACCTTCTCGCTCTGTCTCCTCGCTCCCTCTCGCATTGTCTCCTCACTACCTCTCGCACTGTCGCCTCGCTCAGACTCGCACTGTCTCCTCACTCCCTGTCGCGCTGTCTCCTCGATCGCTCTCGTGCTGTCTCCTCACTCCCTCTCACGCTGTCTCCTCATTCCCTATCACGCTGTCTCTTCGCTACCTCTCGCAATGATTCTTCTCTCCCTGTCGCACTGTCTCCTCGCTCAATGTCGCACTGTCTCCCCGCTCCCTGTCGCACTGTCTCCTTGCTCCCTGTTGCACTGTCTCCTCCCTCCCTGTCGCGCTGTCTCCTCACTCCCTGTCGCACTGTCTCCTCACTCCCTCTCGCAATGAATCCTCACACCTTCACGCACTCTCTATTGGCTCCCGTCTCCCTCTAGCGCTGTGTCCTCGCCCTCTCTCATGCTGTCCCCTCGCTCCCTCTTGCACTGTCTCCTCACTCCCTGTCGCACTGTCTCCTTGCTCCCTGTCGCAGAGTCTCCTCGCACCCTTTCGCACTGTCTCCTCGCTCCCTGTCGCACTGTCTCCTCGCTTCCTGTTGGACTGTCTCCTCGCTCCCTCTCACGCTGTCACCTCGCTCCCTCTCGCATGTTCTCCTCACTCCCTCTCGCACGGTCTCCTCGCTCCCTCTCGCACTGTCTCCTCACCCCCTCTCACACTGAATCCTCGCACCATCATGCACTGTCTATTGTCTCCCATCTCCCTCTCGAGCTGTTTCCTCGCTTCCTCTCATGCTGTCTCCTCGCTCCCTCTTGCACTGTCTCCTCACTCCCTCTCGCACTGTCTCCTCGCTCCCTCTCGCATACTCTCCTCGCACCCTGTCGCACTGTCTCCTCGCTCCCTCTCACTCTCTCATCGCTCCCTCTCACTCTGTCTCCTTGCTCCCTCTCGCAATGTCTCCTCACTCCCTCTCGCACTGACTCCTCGCTCCGTCTCGCAGAGTCTCCTCGCTCCCTTTCGCACTGTCTCCTCGCTCCCTCTCGCTCTGTCTGCTCGCTCCCTCTAGCAATGTCTCCTCACACCCTCTGGCTCTGACACCACGCTCCCACTCGCCATGTCTCCTCACTCCCTCTCGCTCTGTCACATCGCTCACTCTCGCTCTATCTCCTCGGTCCCTCTCACACTGTCTCCTCAATCCCTCTCACACTCTATCCTCGCTCCCTGTTGCGCTGTCTCCTCGCGCCCTGTCGCGCTGTCTCCTCACTCCCTGTCGCACTGTCTCCTCGCTCCCTGTCACGCTGTCTCCTCACTCCCTGTCGCACTGTCTCCTCACTCCATGTTGCACTGTCTCTTCGCTGCATGTTCCACTGTCTATCGCTCCCTTTTGCACTATCTCCTCGCTCCATCTTGCACAGTCTCCTCGCTCCCTCTCACAATGTCACCTCGCTCCTTCTCACACGGTCTCCTCGCTCCCTCTCGCTCGGTCTCATCGCTCCGTCTCGCACAATCTCCTCGCTCCCTCTCGCAGAGTCTCCTCGCTCCCTTTCGCACTGTCTCCTCGCTCCCTGTCGCACTGTCTCCTCGCTTCCTGTTGGACTGTCTCCTCGCTCCCTCTCACGCTGTCACCTCGCTCCCTCTCGCATGGTCTCCTCACTCCCTCTCGCACGGTCTCCTCGCTCCCTCTCGCACTGTCTCCTCCCTCCCTCTCGCACTGAATCCTCGCACCATCACGCACTGTCTATTGTCTCCCGTCTCCCTCTTGCACTTTCTCCTCACTCCCTCTCGCACTGTCTCCTCGCTCCCTCTCGCAGAGTCTCCTCGCTCCCTTTCGCACTGTCTCCTCGCTCCCTCTCGCTCTGTCTGCTCGCTCCCTCGAGCAATGTCTCCTCACACCCTCTCGCTCTGACACCACGCTCCCTCTCGCCATGTCTCCTCACTCCATCTCGCACTGTCTCCTCGCTCCGTGTCGCACTGTCTCCTCGCTCCCTGTTGCACTGTCTCCTTGCACCCTGTCGCACTGTCTCCTAACTCCCTCTCGCCGAGTTTCCTCGCTCTCTCTCGCTTTGTCACCTTGCTCCCTCTTGCAATGTCTACTCACTACCTAACGCACAGTCGCCTCGCTCAGTCTCGCACTGTCTCCTCGCTCCCTCACACACTGTAAACCCGCCCCCTGTCGCACGGTCTCCTCGCTCCCTCTCGCACGGAATCCTCGCTCCCTCCCATGCTGTCTCGTCGCTCCCTCTTTCAGAGTCTCCTTGCTCCCTTTGGCACTGTCTCCTCGCTCCGTGTCGCACTGTCTCATCACTCTGTGTCTCACTGTCTCCACTCTCCCTCTCGCTCTGTCTCATCACAGCCTCTCGCAATGACTCCTAGCTCCCTGTCGCACTGTCTCCTCACTCCCTGTTGCACTGTCTCCTCGCTCCCTGTTGCAATGTCTCCTTGCTCCCTGTCGCACTGTCTCCTCCCTCCCTCTTGCAGAGTTTCCTCGCACCCTCTCGCTCTGTCTCCTCGCTCCCTCTCGCATTGTCTCCTCACTAATGCTCGCACTGTCGCCTCGCTCAGTCTCGCACTGTCTCCTCACTCCCTGTCGTGCTGTCTCCTCGATCGCTCTCGTGCTGTCTCCTCGCTCCCTCTCACGCTGTCTCTTCATTTCCTATCACGCTGTCTCTTCGCTACCTCTCGCAATGATTCTTCTCTCCCTGTCACATTGTCTCCTCGCTCAATGTCGCACTGTCTCCCCTCTCCCTGACGCACTGTCTCCTTGCTCCCTCTCGCATACTCTCCTCGCACCCTGTCGCACTGTCTCCTCGCTCCCTCTCACTCTCTCATCGCTCCCTCTCGCTCTGTCTCCTTGCTCCCTCTCACAATGTCTCCTCACTCCCTCTCGCACTGTCTCCTCGCTCAGTCTCGCAGAGTCTCCTTGCTCCCTTTCGCACTGTCTCCTCACTCCCTCTCGCTCTGTCTGCTTGCTCCCTCTAGCAATGTCTCCTCACACCCTCTGCCTCTGACACCACGCTCCCACTCGCCATGTCTCCTCACTCCCTCTCGCTCTGTCACATCGCTCACTCTCGCTCTATCTCCTCGGTCCCTCTCACACTGTCTCCTCAATCCCTCTCACACTCTATCCTCGGTCCCTGTCGCACTGTCTCCTCGCTCCCTGAGGCGGTCTCCTCGCTCCCTGTTGCGCTGTCTCCTCGCGCCCTGTCGCGCTGTCTCCTCACTCCCTGCGCACTGTCTCCTCGCTCCCTGTCATGCTGTCTCCTCACTCCCTGTTGCACTGTCTCCTCACTCCCTGTTGCACTGTCTCTTCGCTCCCTGTTCCACTGTCTATCGCTCCCTCTTGCACAGTCTCCTCGCTCCCTCTCACACTGTCACCTCGCTCCTTCTCACACGGTCTCCTCGCTCCCTCTCGCTCGGTCTCCTCGCTCCGTCTCGCACAATCTCCTCGCTCCCTCTCGCAGAGTCTCCTCGCTCCCTCTCACACTGTAAACCCGCCCCCTGTCTCACGGTCTCCTCACTCCCTCTCGCCCGGTATCCTCGCTCCCTCTCATGCTGTCTCGTCGCTCCCACTTTCAGAGTCTCCTTGCTCCCTCTCGCACTGTCTCGTTGCTCCGTCTCGCAGTCTCCTCGCTCCCTTTCGCACTGTCTCCTCGCTCCCTCTCGCTCTGTCTGCTCGCTGCCTCTAGCAATGTCTCCTCACACCCTCTGGCTCTGACACCATGCTCCCTCTCGCCATGTCTCCTCACTCCCTCTCGCTCTGTCACATCGCTCACTCTCGCTCTATCTCCTCGGTCCCTCTCGCACTGTCTCCTCGATCCCTCTCACACTTTATCCTCGGTCCCTGTTGCACTGTCTCCTCGCTCCCTGAGGCGTTGTCTCCTCGCTCCCTGAGACGTTGTCTCCTCGCTCCCTGTTGCGCTGTCTCCTCGCTCCCTGTCGCGCTGTCTCCTCACTCCCTATCGCACTGTCTCCTCACTCCCTCTCGCAATGAATCCTCACAACTTCACGCACTCTCTATTGTCTCCCGTCTCCCTCTCGCGCTTTCCCCTCGCCCTCTCTCATGCTGTCCCCTCGCTCCCTCTTGCACTGTCTCCTCACTCCCTCTCGCACTGTCTCCTCGCTCCCTCTCGCAGAGTCTCCTCACTCCTTTTCGCACTGTCTCCTCGCTCCCTGTCACACTATCTCCTCGCTCCCTCTTGCACTGTCTCCTCGCTCCCTGTTGCACTGTCTCCTTGCTCTCTCTCGCACTGTTTCCTAACTCCCTCTTGCAGAGTTTCCTCGCTCCCTCTCGCTTTGTCACCTTGCTCCCTCTTGCAATGTCTACTCACTACCTAACGCACAGTCGCCTCGCTCAGTCTCACACTGTCTCCTCACTCCCTGTCGCATTGTCACGTCGCTCCCTGCCGTGCTATCACCTCGCTCCCTCTCGCGCTGTCTCCTCGCTCCCTCTCGCACTGTCTCCATGCTTCCTTTCGCACTGTCTCCTCGCTCCCTGTCGCATGTCTCCTCACTCCCTTTCGCACTGATTCCTCGCTTCTTCTCGCACTGTCTCCTCGCTCCCTCTCACAGTGTAAACCCGCCCCCTGTCGCACGGTCTCCTCAATCCCTCTCGCAAGGTATCCTCGCTCCCTCTCGTGCTGTCTCATCGCTCCCTCTTTCAGAGTCTCCTTGCTTAATTTGGCACTGTCTCCTCGCTCCCTGTCGCACTGTCTCATCACTCCGTGTCTCACTGTCTCCTCTCTCCCTCTCGCTCTGTCTCATCACAGCCTCTCGCAATGACTCCTCGCTCCCTGTCACACTGTCTCCTCACTCCCTGTTGCACTGTCTCCTCGCTCCCTGTCGCACTGTCTCCTTGCTCCCTGTCGCACTGTCTCCTCCCTCCCTCTTGCAGAGTTTCCTCGCACCTTCTCGCTCTGTCTCCTCGCTCCCTCTCGCATTGTCTCCTCACTACCTCTCGCACTGTCGCCTCGCTCAGTCTCGCACTGTCTCCTCACTCCCTGTCGCGCTGTCTCCTCGATCGCTCTCGTGCTGTCTCCTCACTCCCTCTCACGCTGTCTCCTCATTGCCTATCACGCTGTCTCTTCGCTACCTCTCGCAATGATTCTTCTCTCCCTGTCGCACTGTCTCCTCGCTCAATGTCGCACTGTCTCCCCGCTCCCTGTCGCACTGTCTCCTCGCTCCCTGTTGCACTGTCTCCTCCCTCCCTGTCGTGCTGTCTCCTCACTCCCTGTCGCACTGTCTCCTCACTCCCTCTCGCAATGAATCCTCACACCTTCACACACTCTCTATTGGCTCCCGTCTCCCTCTAGCGCTGTGTCCTCGCCCTCTCTCATGCTGTCCCCTCGCTCCCTCTTGCACTGTCTCCTCACTCCCTCTCGCAATGTCTCCTCGCTCCCTGTCGCAGAGTCTCCTCGCTCCCTTTCGCACTGTCTCCTCGCTCCCTGTCGCACTGTCTCCTCGCTTCCTGTTGGACTGTCTCCTCGCTCCCTCTCACGCTGTCACCTCGCTCCCTCTCGCATGTTCTCCTCACTCCCTCTCGCCCGGTCTCCTCGCTCCCTCTCGCACTGTCTCCTCACTCCCTCTCACACTGAATCCTCGCACCATCACGCACTGTCTATGGTCTCCCATCTCCCTCTCGCGCTGTGTCCTCGCTTCCTCTCATGCTGTCTCCGCGCTCCCTCTTGCACTGTCTCCTCACTCCCTCTCGCACTGTCTCCTCGCTCCCTCTCGCAGAGTCTCCTCGCTCCCTTTCGCACTGTCTCCTTGCTCCCTCTCGCATACTCTCCTCGCACCCTGTCGCACTGTCTCCTCGCTCCCTCTCACTCTCTCATCGCTCCCTCTCACTCTGTTTCCTCGCTCCCTTTCGCACTGTCTCCTTGCTCCCTCTCGCTCTGTCTGCTCGCTCCCTTGAGCAATGTCTCCTCACACCCTCTCTCTCTGACACCACGCTCCCTCTCGCCATGTCTCCTCACTCCATCTCGCACTGTCTCCTCGCTCCGTGTCGCACTGTCTCCTCTCTCCCTGTTGCACTGTCTCCTTGCTCCCTCTCGCATACTCTCCTCGCACCCTGTCGCGCTGTCTCCTCGCTCCCTCTCACTCTCTCATCGTTCCCTCTCGCTCTGTCTCCTTGCTCCCTCTCGCAATGTCTCCTGACTCCCTCTCGCACTGACTCCTCGCTCCGTCTCGCAGAGTCTCCTCGCTCCCTTTCGCACTGTCTCCTCGCTCCCTCTCGCTCTGTCTGCTCGCTCCCTCTAGCACTGTCTCCTCACACCCTCTGGCTCTGACACCACGCTCCCACTCGCCATGTCTCCTCACTCCCTCTCGCTCTGTCACATCGCTCACTCTCACTCTATCTCCTCGGTCCCTCTCACACTGTCTCCTCAATCCCTCTCACGCTCTATCCTCGGTCCCTGTCGCACAATCTCCTCGCTCCCTGAGGCGGTCTCCTCGCTCCCTGTTGCGCTGTCTCCTCGCGCCCTGTCGCGCTGTCTCCTCACTCCCTGTCGCACTGTCTCATCGCTCCCTGTCACGCTGTCTCCTCACTCCCTGTCGCACTGTCTCCTCACTCCCTGTTGCACTGTCTCTTCGCTCCCTGTTCCACTGTCTATCGCTCCCTTTTGCACTATCTCCTCGCTCCATCTTGCACAGTCTCCTCACTCCCTCTCACAATGTCACCTCGCTCCTTCTCACACGGTCTCCTCGCTCCCTCTCGCTCGGTCTCCTCGCTCCGTCTCGCACAATCTCCTCGCTCCCTCTCGCAGAGTCTCCTCGCTCCCTTTCGCACTGTCTCCTCGCTCCCTGTCGCACTGTCTCCTCGCTTCCTGTTGGACTGTCTCCTCGCTCCTTCTCACGCTGTCACCTCGCTCCCTCTCGCATGGTCTCCTCACTCCCTCTCGCACGGTCTCCTCGCTCCCTCTCGCACTGTCTCCTTTATCCCTCTCGCACTGAATCCTCGCACCATCACGCACTGTCTATTGTCTCCCGTCTCCCTCTCGCGCTGTGTCCTCGCTCCCTCTCATGCTGTCTCCTTGCTCCCTCTTGCACTGTCTCCGCACTCCCTCTCACACTCTCTCCTCGCTCCCTCTCACAGAGTCTCCTCGCTCCCTTTCGCACTGTCTCCTCGCTCCCTCTCGCTCTGTCTGCTCGCTCCCTCGAGCAATGTCTCCTCACACCCTCTCGCTCTGACACCACGCTCCCTCTCGCCATGTCTCCTCACTCCATCTCGCACTGTCTCCTCACTCCGTGTCGCACTGTCTCCTCGCTCCCTGTTTCACTGTCTCCTTGCACCCTATCGCATTGTCTCCTGACTCCCTCTCGCAGAGTTGCCTCGCTCTCTCTCGCTTTGTCACCTTGCTCCCTCTTGCAATGTCTACTCACTACCTAACGCACAGTCGCCTCGCTCAGTCTCGCACTGTCTCCTCGCTCCCTCACACACTGTAAACCCGCCCCCTGTCGCACGGTCTCCTCGCTCCCTCTCGCACGGAATCCTCGCTCCCTCCCATGCTGTCTCGTCGCTCCCTCTTTCAGAGTCTCCTTGCTCCCTTTGGCACTGTCTCCTCGCTCCGTGTCGCACTGTCTCATCGCTCTGTGTCTCACTATCTCCACTCTCCCTCTCGCTCTGTCTCATCACAACCTCTCGCAATGACTCCTAGCTCCCTGTCGCACTGTCTCCTCACTCCCTGTTGCACTGTCTCCTCGCTCCCTGTTGCACTGTCTCCTTGCACCGTATCGCACTGTCTCCTAACTCCCTCTCGCAGAGTTGCCTCGCTCTCTCTCGCTTTGTCACCTTGCTCCCTCTTGCAATGTCTACTCACTACCTAACGCACAGTCGCCTCGCTCAGTCTCACACTGTCTCCTCACTCCCTGTCGCATTGTCACGTCGCTCCCTGCCGTGCTATCACCTCGCTCCCTCTCGCGCTGTCTCCTCGCTCCCTCTCGCACTGTCTCCATGCTTCCTTTCGCACTGTCTCCTCGCTCCCTGTCGCATGTCTCCTCACTCCCTTTCGCACTGATTCCTCGCTTCTTCTCGCACTGCCTCCTCGCTCCCTCTCACAGTGTAAACCCGCCCCCTGTCGCACGGTCTCCTCACTCCCTCTCGCAAGGTATCCTCGCTCCCTCTCGTGCTGTCTCATCGCTCCCTCTTTCAGAGTCTCCTTGCTTAATTTGGCACTGTCTCCTCGCTCCCTGTCGCACTGTCTCATCACTCCGTGTCTCACTGTCCCCTCTCTCCCTCTCGCTCTGTCTCATCACAGCCTCTCGCAATGACTCCTCGCTCCCTGTCACACTGTCTCCTCACTCCCTGTTGCACTGTCTCCTCGCTCCCTGTCGCACTGTCTCCTTGCTCCCTGTCGCACTGTCTCCTCCCTCCCTCTTGCAGAGTTTCCTCGCACCTTCTCGCTCTGTCTCCTCGCTCCCTCTCGCATTGTCTCCTCACTACCTCTCGCACTGTCGCCTCGCTCAGTCTCGCACTGTCTCCTCACTCCCTGTTGCGCTGTCTCCTCGATCGCTCTCGTGCTGTCTCCTCACTCCCTCTCACGCTGTCTCCTCATTGCCTATCACGCTGTCTCTTCGCTACCTCTCGCAATGATTCTTCTCTCCCTGTCGCACTGTCTCCTCGCTCAATGTCGCACTGTCTCCCCGCTCCCTGTCGCACTGTCTCCTCGCTCCCTGTTGCACTGTCTCCTCCCTCCCTGTCGCGCTGTCTCCTCACTCCCTGTCGCACTGTCTCCTCACTCCCTCTCGCAATGAATCCTCACACCTTCACGCACTCTCTATTGGCTCCCGTCTCCCTCTAGCGCTGTGTCCTCGCCCTCTCTCATGCTGTCCCCTCGCTCCCTCTTGCACTGTCTCCTCACTCCCTCTCGCAGTGTCTCCTCGCTCCCTGTCGCAGAGTCTCCTCGCTCCCTTTCGCACTGTCTCCTCGCTCCCTGTCGCACTGTCTCCTCGCTTCCTGTTGGACTGTCTCCTCGCTCCCTCTCACGCTGTCACCTCGCTCCCTCTCGCATGTTCTCCTCACTCCCTCTCGCACGGTCTCCTCGCTCCCTCTCGCACTGTCTCCTCACTCCCTGTCGCGCTGTCTCCTCACTCCCTGTCGCACTGTCTCCTCACTCCCTCTCGCAATGAATCCTCACACCTTCACGCACTCTCTATTGGCTCCCGTCTCCCTCTAGCGCTGTGTCCTCGCCCTCTCTCATGCTGTCCCCTCGCTCCCTCTTGCACTGTCTCCTCACTCCCTCTCGCAGTGTCTCCTCGCTCCCTGTCGCAGAGTCTCCTCGCTCCCTTTCGCACTGTCTCCTCGCTCCCTGTCGCACTGTCTCCTCGCTTCCTGTTGGACTGTCTCCTCGCTCCCTCTCACGCTGTCACCTCGCTCCCTCTCGCATGTTCTCCTCACTCCCTCTCGCACGGTCTCCTCGCTCCCTCTCGCACTGTCTCCTCACTCCCTCTCACACTGAATCCTCGCACCATCACGCACTGTCTATGGTCTCCCATCTCCCTCTCGCGCTGTGTCCTCGCTTCCTCTCATGCTGTCTCCGCACTCCCTCTTGCACTGTCTCCTCACTCCCTCTCGCACTGTCTCCTCGCTCCCTCTCGCAGAGTCTCCTCGCTCCCTTTCGCACTGTCTCCTTGCTCCCTCTCGCATACTCTCCTCGCACCCTGTCGCACTGTCTCCTCGCTCCCTCTCACTCTCTCATCGCTCCCTCTCACTCTGTTTCCTCGCTCCCTTTCGCACTGTCTCCTTGCTCCCTCTCGCTCTGTCTGCTCGCTCCCTTGAGCAATGTCTCCTCACACCCTCTCTCTCTGACACCACGCTCCCTCTCGCCATGTCTCCTCACTCCATCTCGCACTGTCTCCTCGCTCCGTGTCGCACTGTCTCCTCTCTCCCTGTTGCACTGTCTCCTTGCTCCCTCTCGCATACTCTCCTCGCACCCTGTCGCGCTGTCTCCTCGCTCCCTCTCACTCTCTCATCGTTCCCTCTCGCTCTGTCTCCTTGCTCCCTCTCGCAATGTCTCCTGACTCCCTCTCGCACTGACTCCTCGCTCCGTCTCGCAGAGTCTCCTCGCTCCCTTTCGCACTGTCTCCTCGCTCCCTCTCGCTCTGTCTGCTCGCTCCCTCTAGCACTGTCTCCTCACACCCTCTGGCTCTGACACCACGCTCCCACTCGCCATGTCTCCTCACTCCCTCTCGCTCTGTCACATCGCTCACTCTCGCTCTATCTCCTCGGTCCCTCTCACACTGTCTCCTCAATCCCTCTCACGCTCTATCCTCGGTCCCTGTCGCACAATCTCCTCGCTCCCTGAGGCGGTCTCCTCGCTCCCTGTTGCGCTGTCTCCTCGCGCCCTGTCGCGCTGTCTCCTCACTCCCTGTCGCACTGTCTCATCGCTCCCTGTCACGCTGTCTCCTCACTCCCTGTCGCACTGTCTCCTCACTCCCTGTTGCACTGTCTCTTCGCTCCCTGTTCCACTGTCTATCGCTCCCTTTTGCACTATCTCCTCGCTCCATCTTGCACAGTCTCCTCGCTCCCTCTCACAATGTCACCTCGCTCCTTCTCACACGGTCTCCTCGCTCCCTCTCGCTCGGTCTCCTCGCTCCGTCTCGCACAATCTCCTCGCTCCCTCTCGCAGAGTCTCCTCGCTCCCTTTCGCACTGTCTCCTCGCTCCCTGTCGCACTGTCTCCTCGCTTCCTGTTGGACTGTCTCCTCGCTCCTTCTCACGCTGTCACCTCGCTCCCTCTCGCATGGTCTCCTCACTCCCTCTCGCACGGTCTCCTCGCTCCCTCTCGCACTGTCTCCTCCCTCCCTCTCGCACTGAATCCTCGCACCATCACGCACTGTCTATTGTCTCCCGTCTCCCTCTCGCGCTGTGTCCTCGCTCCCTCTCATGCTGTCTCCTTGCTCCCTCTTGCACTGTCTCCACACTCCCTCTCACACTCTCTCCTCGCTCCCTCTCACAGAGTCTCCTCGCTCCCTTTCGCACTGTCTCCTCGCTCCCTCTCGCTCTGTCTGCTCGCTCCCTCGAGCAATGTCTCCTCACACCCTCTCGCTCTGACACCACGCTCCCTCTCGCCATGTCTCCTCACTCCATCTCGCACTGTCTCCTCGCTCCGTGTCGCACTGTCTCCTCGCTCCCTGTTTCACTGTCTCCTTGCACCCTATCGCACTGTCTCCTGACTCCCTCTCGCAGAGTTGCCTCGCTCTCTCTCGCTTTGTCACCTTGCTCCCTCTTGCAATGTCTACTCACTACCTAACGCACAGTCGCCTCGCTCAGTCTCGCACTGTCTCCTCGCTCCCTCACACACTGTAAACCCGCCCCCTGTCGCACGGTCTCCTCGCTCCCTCTCGCACGGAATCCTCGCTCCCTCCCATGCTGTCTCATCGCTCCCTCTTTCAGAGTCTCCTTGCTCCCTTTGGCACTGTCTCCTCGCTCCGTGTCACACTGTCTCATCGCTCTGTGTCTCACTATCTCCACTCTCCCTCTCGCTCTGTCTCATCACAACCTCTCGCAATGACTCCTAGCTCCCTGTCGCACTGTCTCCTCACTCCCTGTTGCACTGTCTCCTCGCTCCCTGTTGCACTGTCTCCTTGCACCCTATCGCACTGTCTCCTAACTCCCTCTCGCAGAGTTGCCTCGCTGTCTCTCGCTTTGTCACCTTGCTCCCTCTTGCAATGTCTACTCACTACCTAACGCACAGTCGCCTCGCTCAGTCTCGCACTGTCTCCTCGCTCCCTCACACACTGTAAACCCGCCCCCTGTCGCACGGTCTCCTCGCTCCCTCTCGCACGGAATCCTCGCTCCCTCCCATGCTGTCTCGTCGCTCCCTCTTTCAGAGTCTCCTTGCTCCCTTTGGCACTGTCTCCTCGCTCCGTGTCGCACTGTCTCATCGCTCTGTGTCTCACAGTCTCCACTCTCCCTCTCGCTCTGTCTCATCACAGCCTCTCGCAATGACTCCTAGCTCCCTGTCGCACTGTCTCCTCACTCCCTGTTGCACTGTCTCCTCGCTCCCTGTTGCACTGTCTCCTTGCTCCCTGTCGCACTGTCTCCTCCCTCCCTCTTGCAGAGTTTCCTTGCACCCTCTCGCTCTGTCTCCTCGCTCCCTCTCGCATTGTCTCCTCACTACTTCTCGCACTGTCGCCTCGCTCCATCTCGCACTATCTCCTCACTCCCTGTCGTGCTGTCTCCTCGATCGCTCTCGTGCTGTCTCCTCGCTCCCTCTCACGCTGTCTCTTCATTCCCTATCACGCTGTCTCTTCGCTACCTCTCGCAATGATTCTTCTCTCCCTGTCACACTGTCTCCTCGCTCAATGTCGCACTGTCTCCCCGCTCCCTGTCGCACTGTCTCCTTGCTCCCTCTCGCATACTCTCCTCGCACCCTGTCGCACTGTCTCCTCGCTCCCTCTCACTCTCTCATCGCTCCCTCTCGCTCTGTCTCCTTGCTCCCTCTCGCAATGTCTCCTCACTCCCTCTCGCACTGTCTCCTCGCTCCGTCTCGCAGAGTCTCCTCGCTCCCTTTCGCACTGTCTCCTCGCTCCCTCTCGCTCTGTCTGCTTGCTCCCTCTAGCAATGTCTCCTCACACCCTCTGGCTCTGACACCACGCTCCCACTCGCCATGTCTCCTCACTCCCTCTCGCTCTGTCACATCGCTCACTCTCGCTCTATCTCCTCGGTCCCTCTCACACTGTCTTCTCAATCCCTCTCACACTCTATCCTCGCTCCCTGAGGCGGTCTCCTCGCTCCCTGTTGCGCTGTCTCCTCGCGCCCTGTCGCACTGTCTCCTCATTCCCTGTCGCGCTGTCTCCTCGCTCCCTGTCACGCTGTCTCCTCACTCCATGTCGCACTGTCCCCTCACTCCCTTTTGCACTGTCTCTTCGCTCCCTGTTCCACTGTCTATCGCTCCCTTTTGCACTATCTCCTCGCTCCATCTCACACTGTCTCCTCGCTCCCTCTCACACTGTCACCTCGCTCCTTCTCACACGGTCTCCTCGTTCCCTCTCGCTCGGTCTCCTCGCTCCGTCTCACACAATCTCCTCGCTCCCTCTCGCAGAGTCTCCTCGCTCCCTTTCACACTGTCTCCTCGCTCCCTGTCGCACTGTCTCCTCGCTTCCTGTTGGACTGTCTCCTCGCTCCCTCTCACGCTGTCACCTCGCTCCCTCTCGCATGGTCTCCTCACTCCCTCTCGCACGGTCTCCTCGCTCCCTCTCGCACTGTCTCCTCCCTCCCTCTCGCACTGAATCCTCGCACCATCACGCACTGTCTATTGTCTCCCGTCTCCCTCTCGCGCTGTGTCCTCGCTCCCTCTCATGCTGTCTCCTCGCTCCCTCTTGCACTGTCTCCACACTCCCTCTCACACTGTCTCCTCGCTCCGTGTCGCACTGTCTCCTCGCTCCCTGTTGCACTGTCTCCTTGCACCCTGTCGCAATGTCTCCTAACTCCCTCTCGCAGAGTTTCGTCGCTCTCTCTCGCTTTGTCACCTTGCTCCCTCTTGCAATGTCTACTCACTACCTAACGCACAGTCGCCCCGCTCAGTCTCGCACTGTCTCCTCACTCCCTGTCGCATTGTCACGTCGCTCCCTGCCGTGTTATCACCTTGCTCACTCTCGCACTGTCTCCACGCTTCCTTTTGCACTGTCTCCTCGCTCCCTGTCGCACTGTCTCCTCGCTCCCTGTCGCATGTCTCCTCACTCCCTTTCGCACTGACTCCTTGCTTCTTCTCGCACTGTCTCCTCGCTCCCTCTCACACTGTAAACCCGCCCCCTGTCGCACGGTCTCCTCACTCCCTCTCGCACGGTATCCTCGCTCCCTCTCATGCTGTCTCGTCGCTCCCTCTTTCAGAGTCTCCTTGCTCCCTTTGGCACTGTCTCCTCGCTCCGTGTCGCAATGTCTCATCACAGCCTCTCGCAATGACTCCTCGCTCCCTGTCGCACTGTCTCCATGATCCCTGTCGCACTGTCTCCTCCCTCCCTCTTGCAGAGTTTCCTCGCACCCTCTCGCTCTGTCTCCTCGCTCCCTCTCGCATTGTCTCCTCACTACCTCTCGCACTGTCGCCTCGCTCAGTCTCGCACGGTCTCCTAACTCCCTCTCGTACGGTCTCCTCACTCCCTCTCGCATTGTCTCCTCACTCCCTCTCGCACTGAATCCTCCCTCCATCACGCACTGTCTCTTGTCTCCCGTCTCCCTCTCGCGCTTTGTCCTCGCTCCCTCTCATGCTGTCTCGTCGCTCCCTCTCACAGTGTCTCCTCACTCCCTCTCGCACTGTCTCGTTGCTCCCTCTTTGAGAGTCTCCTTCCTCCCTTTGGCACTGTCTCCTCACTCCGTGTCACACTGTCTCATCGCTCCGTGTCACACTGTCTCCTCGCTCCCTGTCGCACTGTCTCCTTGCTCCCTGTCGCACTGTCTCCTCGCTCCCTCTCGCAGAGTTTCCTCGCTCCCTCTCGCAGTGTCTCGTCGCTTCCCTTTCGCACTGTCTCCTCACTCCCTGTCGCACTGTTTCCTCGCTCCCTGTCGCACTGTCTCCACGCTTCCTGTCGCACTGTCTCCTCGCTCTCTGTTGCAATGTCTCCTGACTCCCTGTCACACTGTCTCCTCGCTCCCTCTCGCAGAGTCTCCTCGCTCCCTCTCGCTCGGTCTCCTCACTCCGTCTCGCACTGTCTCCTCACTCCCTCTCGCACTGAATCCTCGCTTCCTCACGCACTGTCTCCTGTCTCCCTCTCGCGCTGTGTCCTTGCTCCCTCTCATGATGTCTACTTGCTCCCTCTGGCAGTGTCTCCTCCATCACTCTTGCACTGTCTCCTCGCTCCCTGGTGCACTTTCTCCTCGCTCCCTGTCGCACTGTCTCCTTGCTCCCTGTCGCACTGTCTCCTCGCTCCCTCTCGCAGAGTTTCCTCGCTCCCTCTCGCGCTGTCTGCTTGCTCCCTCTCACGCTGTCTCCTCGGTCCTTCTCGCGCTGTCTCCTCGCTCCCTGTGCCACTGTCTCCACGCTTCCTCGCAGTGTCTCCTCACTCCCTCTCATGCTGTCACCTCACTCCCTCTCGCGCTGTCTCCTCGTTCCCTCTCACGCTGTCTCCTCGCTCTCTCTCGCACTATCTCGTCGACCCTCTCGCGCTGTCTCCTCGTGCCCTCTCGCGCTGTCTCATCACAGCCTCTTGCAATGACTCCTCACTCCATGTCGCACTGTCTCCTCACTCCCAGTTGCACTGTCTCCTCGCTCCCTCTCGCAGTGACTCGTCACTCCCTTTCGCACTCTGTCCTCACTCCCTGTCGCACTGTATCCTCGCTCCCTGTCACACTGTCTCCACGCTTCCTGTCGCACTGTCTCCTCGCTCCCTGTTGCAATGTCTCCTGACTCCCTGTCACACTGTCTCCTCGTTCCCTCTCGCAGAGTCTCCTCGCTCCCTTTCACGCTCTCTCCTCGCTCCCTCTCGCTCGGTCTCCTCACTCCGTCTCGCACTGTCTCCTCACACCCTCTCGCACTGAATCCTCGCTTCCACACGCACTGTCTCCTGTCTCCCTCTCGCGCTGTGTCCTTACTCCCTCTCATGCTGTCTCCTCGCTCCCTCTGGCAGTGTCGCCTCGCTCGCTCTCGCACTGTCTCCTCGCTCCCTGTCGCACTGTCTCCTCGCTCCCTGTCATGCTGTCTCCTCGCTACCTCTCGCGCTGTCTCCTTGCTCCCTCTCGCGCTGTCTCCACATTCCCTTTCACCCTCTCTCTTCGCTACCTCTCGCAATGGTTCTTCTCTCCCTGTCGCACTGTCTCCTCGCTTGCTGTCGCACTGTCTCCACGCTCCATGTCGCACTGTCTCCTCGCTCCCTCTCGCAGACTCTCCTCGCTCCCTGTCGCACTGTCTCCTCGCTCCCTGTCACACTTTCTCATCGCTCTGTCTATTCGCTCCTTCTCGCAATGTCTCCTCACTACCTCTAGCACTGTCGCCTCGCTCGCTCTCGCACTGTCTCCTCGCTCCCTGTCGCACTGTCTCCTCGCTCCATGTCATGCTGTCTCCTCGCTACCTCTCGCAGACTCTCCTCGCTCCCTGACGCACTGTCTCCTCGCTCCCTCTCACACTGTAACCTCGCCCCCTCTCGCACAGTCTCCTAACTCCCTCTCGTATGGTCTCCTCGCTCCCTCTCGCATTGTCTCCTCACTCCCTCTCACACTGAATCCTCCCTCCCTCACGCACTGTCTCCTGTCTCCCGTCTCCCTCTCGCGCTTTGTCCTCGCTCCCTCTCATGCTGTCTCGTTGCTCCCTCTCGCATGTCTCCGCATTCCCTCTCGCACTGTCTCGTTGCTCCCTCTTTCAGAGTCTCCTTCCTCCCTTTGGCACTGTCTCCTCACTCCATGTCGCACTCTATCATCGCTCTGTGTCGCACTGTCTCCTTGCTCCCTCTCACACTGTAACCTCACCCCCTCTCGCAGAGTTTCCTCGCTCCCTCTCGCTCTGTCTCCTTGCTCCCTCTCGCAATGTCTCCTCACTACCTCTCGCACTGTCTCCTCGCTCCCTGTTGCGCTGTCTCCTCGCTCCCTCTCAACCTGTCTCCTCGCTCCCTCTCACGCTGTCTCCTCGTTCCCTTTCACGCTCTCTCTTTGCTACCTCTCGCAATGATTCTTCCCTCCCTGTCGAACTGTCTCCTCACTCCTTCTCACGCTGTCTCCTCGCGCCCTGTCGCACTGTCTCCACGCTTCCTGTCACACTGTCTCCTCGCTCCCTGTCACGCTGTCTCCTCGCTCCCTGTCACGCTGTCTCCTCGCTCCCTCTCGTGCTGTCTCCTTGCTCCCTCTCACGCTGTCATCTCGTTCCCTCTCGCGCTGTCTCCTCATTCCCTCTCACACTGTCTCCTCGCTCCCTCTCGCGCTGTCTCATCACAGCCTCTCGCAATGACACCTCGCTCCCTCTCGCACTGTCTCCTCACTCCCGGTTGCACTGTCTCCTCGCTCCCTGTCGCACTTTCTCCACGCTTCCTGTTGCACTGTCTCCTCGCTCCCTGTTGCAATGTCTCCTGACTCCCTGTCACACTGTCTCCTCGCTTCTCTCGCAGAGTCTCCTCACTCCCTTTCACGCTTTCTCCTCGCTCCCTCTCGCTCGGTCTCCTCAATCCGTCTCGCACTGTTTCATCGCTCCGTGTCGCACTGTATCCTCACTCCCTGTCGCACTGTCTCCGTGCTCCCTGTCGCTCTGTCTCCTCGCTCCCTTTCACGCTCTCTCCTCGCTCCCTCTCGCTCGGTCTCCTCACTCCGTCTCGCACTGTCTCCTCACTCCCTCTCGCACTGAATCCTCGCTTCCTCACGCACTGTCTCCTGTCTCCCTTTCGCGCTGTGTCCTTGCTCCCTCTCATGCTGTCTCCTCGCTCCCTCTGGCAGTGTCTCCTCCATCACTCTTCCACTGTCTCCTCGCTCCCTATCGCACTGTCTCCTCGCTCTGTGTCGCATTGTCTCATCGCTCCGTGTCGCACTGTCTATTCGCTCCCTCTCGCAATGTCTCCTCACTACCTCTAGCACTGTCACCTCGCTCGCTCTCGCACTGTCTCCTCGCTCCCTGACATGCTGTCACCTCGCTCCCTCTCGCGCTGTCTCCTTGCTCCCTCTCACGCTGTCACCTCGCTCCCTCTCGCGCTGTCTCCTCGTTCCCTGTCGCACTGTCTCCTCGCTCCCTGTCACACTGTCTCCACGCTTCCTGTCACACTGTCTCCTCGCTCCCTGTTGCAATGTCTCCTGACTCCCTGTCACACTGTCTCCTCGCTCCCTCTCACAGAGTCTCCTCGCTCCCTTTCACGCTCTCTCCTCGCTCCCTCTCGCTCGGTCTCCTCACTCCGTCTCGCACTGTCTCCTCACACCCTCTCGCACTGAATCCTCGCTTCCTCACGAACTGTCTCCTGTCTCCCTCTCGCGCTGTGTCCTTACTCCCTCTCATGCTGTCTCCTCGCTCCCTCTGGCAGTGTCTCCTCCATCACTCTTGCACTGTCTCCTCGCTCCCTGTCGCACTGTCTCCTCGCTCCGTGTCGCACTTTCTCATCGCTCTGTCTATTCGCTCCTTCTCGCAATGTCTCCTCACTACCTCTAGCACTGTCGCCTCGCTCGCTCTCGCACTGTCTCCTCGCTCCCTGTCGCACTGTCTCCTCGCTCCATGTCATGCTGTCTCCTTGCTACCTCTCGCGCTGTCTCCTTGCTCCCTCTCACGCTGTCTCTTCATTCCCTCTCGTCCTGTCTCCTCGTTCCCTCTCGCGCTGTCTCCACATTCCCTTTCACCCTCTCTCTTCGCTACCTCTCGCAATGGTTCTTCTCTCCCTGTCGCACTGTCTCCTCGCTTGCTGTCGCACTGTCTCCACGCTCCATGTCGCACTGTCTCCTCGCTCCCTCTCGCAGACTCTCCTCGCTCCCTGACGCACTGTCTCCTCGCTCCCTCTCACACTGTAACCTTGCCCCCTCTCGCACAGTCTCCTAACTCCCTCTCGTACGGTCTCCTCGCTCCCTCTCGCATTGTCTCCTCACTCCCACTCACACTGAATCCTCCCTCCCTCAAGCACTGTCTCCTGTCTCCCGTCTCCCTCTCGCGCTTTGTCCTCGCTCCCTCTCATGCTGTCTCGTCGCTCCCTCTCGCAGTGTCTCCGCCTTCCCTCTCGCACTGTCTCATCGCTCCGTGTCGCACTGTCTCCTCGCTCCCTGTTGCACTGTCTCCTCGCTCCCTCTCGCAGAGTTTCCTCACTCCCTCTCGCTCTGTCTCCTTGCTCCCTCTCGCAATGTCTCCTCACTACCTCTCGCACTGTCGCCTCGCTCGGTCTCGCACTGTCTCCTCGCTCCCTGTTGCGCTGTCTCCTCGCTCCCTCTCAACCTGTCTCCTCGCTCCCTCTCACGCTGTCTCCTCGTTCCCTTTCACGCTCTCTCTTCGCTACCTCTCGCAATGATTCTTCCCTCCCTGTCGATCTATATCCTCGCTCCCTCTCGCAATGTCTCCTCACAACCTCTAGCACTGTTGCCTCACTCGCTCTCGCACTGTCTCCTCGCTCCCTGTCGCACTGTCTCCTCATTCCCTCTCACACTGTCTCCTCGCTCCCTCTCGCGCTGTCTCATCACAGCCTCTCGCAATGACACCTCGCTCCCTCTCGCACTGTCTCCTCACTCCCGGTTGCACTGTCTCCTCGCTCCCTGTCGCACTTTCTCCACGCTTCCTGTTGCACTGTCTCCTCGCTCCCTGTTGCAATGTCTCCTGACTCCCTGTCACACTGTCTCCTCGCTTCTCTCGCAGAGTCTCCTCACTCCCTTTCACGCTTTCTCCTCGCTCCCTCTCGCTCGGTCTCCTCAATCCGTCTCGCACTGTTTCATCGCTCCGTGTCGCACTGTATCCTCACTCCCTGTCGCACTGTCTCCGTGCTCCCTGTCGCTCTGTCTCCTCGCTCCCTTTCACGCTCTCTCCTCGCTCCCTCTCGCTCGGTCTCCTCACTCCGTCTCGCACTGTCTCCTCACTCCCTCTCGCACTGAATCCTCGCTTCCTCACGCACTGTCTCCTGTCTCCCTTTCGCGCTGTGTCCTTGCTCCCTCTCATGCTGTCTCCTCGCTCCCTCTGGCAGTGTCTCCTCCATCACTCTTCCACTGTCTCCTCGCTCCCTATCGCACTGTCTCCTCGCTCTGTGTCGCATTGTCTCATCGCTCCGTGTCGCACTGTCTATTCGCTCCCTCTCGCAATGTCTCCTCACTACCTCTAGCACTGTCACCTCGCTCGCTCTCGCACTGTCTCCTCGCTCCCTGACATGCTGTCACCTCGCTCCCTCTCGCGCTGTCTCCTTGCTCCCTCTCACGCTGTCACCTCGCTCCCTCTCGCGCTGTCTCCTCGTTCCCTGTCGCACTGTCTCCTCGCTCCCTGTCACACTGTCTCCACGCTTCCTGTCACACTGTCTCCTCGCTCCCTGTTGCAATGTCTCCTGACTCCCTGTCACACTGTCTCCTCGCTCCCTCTCACAGAGTCTCCTCGCTCCCTTTCACGCTCTCTCCTCGCTCCCTCTCGCTCGGTCTCCTCACTCCGTCTCGCACTGTCTCCTCACACCCTCTCGCACTGAATCCTCGCTTCCTCACGAACTGTCTCCTGTCTCCCTCTCGCGCTGTGTCCTTACTCCCTCTCATGCTGTCTCCTCGCTCCCTCTGGCAGTGTCTCCTCCATCACTCTTGCACTGTCTCCTCGCTCCCTGTCGCACTGTCTCCTCGCTCCGTGTCGCACTTTCTCATCGCTCTGTCTATTCGCTCCTTCTCGCAATGTCTCCTCACTACCTCTAGCACTGTCGCCTCGCTCGCTCTCGCACTGTCTCCTCGCTCCCTGTCGCACTGTCTCCTCGCTCCATGTCATGCTGTCTCCTTGCTACCTCTCGCGCTGTCTCCTTGCTCCCTCTCACGCTGTCTCTTCATTCCCTCTCGTCCTGTCTCCTCGTTCCCTCTCGCGCTGTCTCCACATTCCCTTTCACCCTCTCTCTTCGCTACCTCTCGCAATGGTTCTTCTCTCCCTGTCGCACTGTCTCCTCGCTTGCTGTCGCACTGTCTCCACGCTCCATGTCGCACTGTCTCCTCGCTCCCTCTCGCAGACTCTCCTCGCTCCCTGACGCACTGTCTCCTCGCTCCCTCTCACACTGTAACCTTGCCCCCTCTCGCACAGTCTCCTAACTCCCTCTCGTACGGTCTCCTCGCTCCCTCTCGCATTGTCTCCTCACTCCCACTCACACTGAATCCTCCCTCCCTCACGCACTGTCTCCTGTCTCCCGTCTCCCTCTCGCGCTTTGTCCTCGCTCCCTCTCATGCTGTCTCGTCGCTCCCTCTCGCAGTGTCTCCGCCTTCCCTCTCGCACTGTCTCATCGCTCCGTGTCGCACTGTCTCCTCGCTCCCTGTTGCACTGTCTCCTCGCTCCCTCTCGCAGAGTTTCCTCACTCCCTCTCGCTCTGTCTCCTTGCTCCCTCTCGCAATGTCTCCTCACTACCTCTCGCACTGTCGCCTCGCTCGGTCTCGCACTGTCTCCTCGCTCCCTGTTGCGCTGTCTCCTCGCTCCCTCTCAACCTGTCTCCTCGCTCCCTCTCACGCTGTCTCCTCGTTCCCTTTCACGCTCTCTCTTCGCTACCTCTCGCAATGATTCTTCCCTCCCTGTCGATCTATATCCTCGCTCCCTCTCGCAATGTCTCCTCACAACCTCTAGCACTGTTGCCTCACTCGCTCTCGCACTGTCTCCTCGCTCCCTGTCGCACTGTCTCCTCACTCCCTGTCACGCTGTCTCCTCGCACCCTCTCGCGCTGTCTCCTTCCTCCCTCTCACGCTGTCACCTCGCTCCTTCTCGCGCTGTCTCCTCGCTCCCTGTCGCACTGTCTCCACGCTTCCTGTCGCACTGTCTCCTCGTTCCCTGTCACGCTGTCTCCTCGCTCCCTCTCGTGCTGTCTCCTTGCTCCCTCTCACGCTGTCATCTCGTTCCCTCTCGCGCTGTCTCCTCATTCCCTCTCACACTGTCTCCTCGCTCCCTCTCGCGCTGTCTCATCACAGCCTCTCGCAATGACTCCTCGCTCCCTCTCGCACTGTCTCCTCACTCCCGGTTGCACTGTCTCCTCGCTCCCTCTCGCACTGTCTCCTCGCTCCCTCTCACACTGTCTCCTCACTCCCTGTCGCTCTGTCTCCTCGCTTCTCTCGCAGAGTCTCCTCACTCCCTTTCACGCTTTCTCCTCGTTCCTCTCGCTCGGTCTCCTCAATCCGTCTCGCACTGTTTCATCGCTCCGTGTCGCACTGTATCCTCACTCCCTGTCGCACTGTCTCCGTGCTCCCTGTCGCTCTGTCTCCTCGCTCCCTTTCACACTCTCTCCTCGCTCCCTCTCGCTCGGTCTCCTCACTCCGTCTCGCACTGTCTCCTCACTCCCTCTCGCACTGAATCCTCGCTTCCTCACGCACTGTCTCCTGTCTCCCTTTCGCGCTGTGTCCTTGCTCCCTCTCATGCTTTCTCCTCGCTCCCTCTGGCAGTGTCTCCTCCATCACTCTTGCACTGTCTCCTCGCTCCCTATCGCACTGTCTCCTCGCTCTGTGTCGCATTGTCTCATCGCTCCGTGTCGCACTGTCTATTCGCTCCCTCTCGCAATGTCTCCTCACTACCTCTAGCACTGTCACCTCGCTCGCTCTCGCACTGTCTCCTCGCTCCCTGACATGCTGTCTCCTCGCTCCCTCTCGCGCTGTCTCCTTGCTCCCTCTCACGCTGTCACCTCGCTCCCTCTCGCGCTGTCTCCTCGTTCCCTGTCGCACTGTCTCCTCGCTCCCTGTCACGCTGTCTCCACGCTTCCTGTCACACTGTCTCCTCGCTCCCTGTTGCAATGTCTCCTGACTCCCTGTCACACTGTCTCCTCGCTCCCTCTCGCAGAGTCTCCTCGCTCCCTTTCACGCTCTTTCCTCGCTCCCTCTCGCTCGGTCTCCTCACTCCGTCTCGCACTGTCTCCTCACACCCTCTCGCACTGAATCCTCGCTTCCTCACGAACTGTCTCCTGTCTCCCTCTCGCGCTGTGTCCTTACTCCCTCTCATGCTGTCTCCTCGCTCCCTCTGGCAGTGTCTCCTCCATCACTCTTGCACTGTCTCCTCGCTCCCTGTCGCACTGTCTCCTCGCTCCGTGTCGCACTTTCTCATCGCTCTGTCTATTCGCTCCTTCTCGCAATGTCTCCTCACTACCTCTAGCACTGTCGCCTCGCTCGCTCTCGCACTGTCTCCTCGCTCCCTGTCGCACTGTCTCCTCGCTCCATGTCATGCTGTCTCCTCGCTACCTCTCGCGCTGTCTCCTTGCTCCCTCTCACGCTGTCTCTTCATTCCCTCTCGTCCTGTCTCCTCGTTCCCTCTCGCGCTGTCTCCACATTCCCTTTCACCCTCTTTCTTCGCTACCTCTCGCAATGGTTCTTCTCTCCCTGTCGCACTGTCTCCTCGCTGGCTGTCGCACTGTCTCCACGCTCCATGTCGCACTGTCTCCTCGCTCCCTCTCGCAGACTCTCCTCGCTCCCTGACGCACTGTCTCCTCGCTCCCTCTCACACTGTAACCTCGCCCCCTCTCGCACAGTCTCCTAACTCCCTCTCGTACGGTCTCCTCGCTCCCTCTCGCATTGTCTCCTCACTCCCTCTCGCACTGAATCCTCCCTCCCTCACGCACTGTCTCCTGTCTCCCGTCTTCCTCTTGCGCTTTGTCCTCGCTCCCTCTCATGCTGTCTCGTCGCTCCCTCTCGCAGTGTCTCCGCATTCCCTCTCGCACTGTCTCATCGCTCCGTGTCGCACTGTCTCCTCGCTCCCTGTTGCACTGTCTCCTTGCTCCCTGTCGCACTGTCTCCTCGCTCCCTCTCGCAGAGTTTCCTCACTCCCTCTCGCTCTGTCTCCTTGCTCCCTCTCGCAATGTCTCCTCACTACCTCTCGCACTGTCGCCTCGCTCGGTCTCGCACTGTCTCCTCGCTCCCTGTTGCGCTGTCTCCTCGCTCCCTCTCAACCTGTCTCCTCGTTCCCTCTCAGGCTGTCTCCTCGTTCCCTTTCACGCTCGCTCTTCGCTACCTCTCGCAATGATTCTTCCCTCCCTGTCGATCTATATCCTCGCTCCCTCTCGCAATGTCTCCTCACAACCTCTAGCACTGTTGCCTCACTCGCTCTCGCACTGTCTCCTCGCTCCCTGTCGCACTGTCTCCTCACTCCCTGTCACGCTGTCTCCTCGCACCCTCTCGCGCTGTCTCCTTCCTCCCTCTCACGCTGTCACCTCGCTCCTTCTCGCGCTGTCTCCTCGCTCCCTGTCGCACTGTCTCCACGCTTCCTGTCGCACTGTCTCCTCGTTCCCTGTCACGCTGTCTCCTCGCTCCCTCTCGTGCTGTCTCCTTGCTCCCTCTCACGCTGTCATCTCGTTCCCTCTCGCGCTGTCTCCTCATTCCCTCTCACACTGTCTCCTCGCTCCCTCTCGCGCTGTCTCATCACAGCCTCTCGCAATGACTCCTCGCTCCCTCTCGCACTGTCTCCTCACTCCCGGTTGCACTGTCTCCTCGCTCCCTCTCGCACTGTCTCCTCGCTCCCTCTCGCACTGTCTCCTCACTCCCTGTCGCTCTGTCTCCTCACTGCCTGTCGCACTTTCGCCACGCTTCCTGTTGCACTGTCTCCTCGCTCCCTGTTGCAATGTCTCCTGACTCCCTGTCACACTGTCTCCTCGCTTCTCTCGCAGAGTCTCCTCACTCCCTTTCACGCTTTCTCCTCGCTCCCTCTCGCTCGGTCTCCTCACTCCGTCTCGCACTGTTTCATCGCTCCGTGTCGCACTGTATCCTCGCTCCCTGTCGCACTGTCTCCGTGCTCCCTGTCGCTGTGTCTCCTCGCTCCCTTTCACGCTCTCTCCTCACTCCCTCTCGCTCGGTCTCCTCACTCCGTCTCGCACTGTCTCCTCACTCCCTCTCGCACTGAATCCTCACTACCTCATGCACTGTCTCCTGTCTCCCTCTCGCGCTGTGTCCTTGCTCCCTCTCATGCTGTCTCCACGCTCCCTCTGGCAGTGTCTCCTCCATCACTCTTGCACTGTCTCCTCGCTCCCTGTCGCACTGTCTCCTCGCTCCGTGTCGCATTGTCTCATCGCTCCGTGTCGCACTGTCTATTCGCTCCCTCTCGCAATGTCTCCTCACTACCTCTAACACTGTCACCTCGCTCGCTCTCGCACTGTCTCCTCGCTCCCTGTCATGCTGTCTCTTCGCTCCCTCTCGCGCTGTCTCCTTGCTCCCTCTCATGCTGTCTCTTCATTCCCTCTCGCGCTGTCTCCTCGTTCCCTCTCGCGCTGTCTCCTTGCTCCCTTTCACGCTCTCTCTTCGCTACCTCTCGCAATGATTCTTCTCTCCCTGTTGAACAGTCTCCTCGCACCCTGTTCCACTGTCTCCCCGCTCCCTGTCGCACTGTCTCCTCACTCCCTCTCACTCTGTCTCATCGCTCCCTTTCGCTCTCGCTCCTCGTTTCCTCTTGCAATGTCTCCTCACAACCTCTAGCACTGTCACCTCGCTCGCTCTCGCACTGTCTCCTCGCTCCCGGTCACACTGTCTCCTCGCTCCCTGTCATGCTGTCTCCTCGCTCCCTCTCGCGCTGTCTCCTTGCTCCCTCTCATGCTGTCTCCTCGTTCCCTCTCGTGCTGTTTCCTTGTTCCCTCTCATGCTGTCTCCTCGCTCCCTCTCACTCTGTGTCCTTGCTCCCTCTCGCGCTGTCTCATCACAGCCTCTCGCAATGACTCCTCGCTCCCTCTCGCACTGTCTCCTCACTCCCGGTTGCACTGTCTCCTCGCTCCCTCTCGCACTGTCTCCTCGCTCCCTTTCGCACTGTCTCCTCACTCCCTGTCGCACTGTCTCCTCGCTCCCTGTCGCACTTTCTCCACGCTTCCTGTTGCACTGTCTCCTCGCTCCCTGTTGCAATGTCTCCTGACTCCCTGTCACACTGTCTCCTCGCTTCTCTCGCAGAGTCTCCTCACTCCCTTTGACCCTTTCTCCTCGCTCCCTCTCGCTCGGTCTCCTCACTCCGTCTCGCACTGTTTCATCACTCCGTGTCGCACTGTATCCTCGCTCCCTGTCGCACTGTCTCCGTGCTCCCTGTCGCTGTGTCTCCTCGCTCCCTTTCACGCTCTCTCCTCGCTCCCTCTCGCTCGGTCTCCTCACTCCGTCTCGCACTGTTTCATCGCTCCGTGTCGCACTGTATCCTCGCTCCCTGTCGCACTGACTCCGTGCTCCCTGTCGCTGTGTCTCCTCTCTCCCTTTCACGCTCTCTCCTTGCTCCCTCTCGCTCGGTCTCCTCATTCCGTCTCGCACTGTCTCCTCACTCCCTCTCGCACTGAATCCTCACTTCCTCACGCACTGTCTCCTGTCTCCCTCTCGCGCTGTGTCCTTGCTCCCTCTCATGCTGTCTCCTCGCTCCCTCTGGCAGTGTCTCCTCCACCACTCTTGCACTGTCTCCTCGCTCCCTGTCGCACTGTCTCCTCACTCCGTGTCGCATTGTCTCATCGCTCCGTGTCGCACTGTCTATTCGCTCCCTCTCGCAATGTCTCCTCACTACCTCTAGCACTGTCACCTCGCTCGCTCTCGCACTGTCTCCTCGCTCCCTGTCATGCTGTCTCTTCACTCCCTCTCGCGCTGTCTCCTTGCTCCCTCTCATGCTGTCTCTTCATTCCCTCTCGCGCTGTCTCCTCGTTCCCTCTCGCGCTGTCTCCTTGCTCCCTTTCACGCTCTCTCTTCGCTACCTCTCGCAATGATTCTTCTCTCCCTGTTGAACAGTCTCCTCGCACCCTGTTCCACTGTCTCCGCGCTCCCTGTTGCACTGTCTCCTCGCTCCCTCTCACTCTGTCTCATCGCTCCCTTTCGCTCTCTCTCCTCGTTTCCTCTTGCAATGTCTCCTCACAACCTCTAGCACTGTCACCTCGCTCGCTCTCGCACTGTCTCCTCGCTCCCGGTCACACTGTCTCCTCGCTCCCTGTCATGCTGTCTCCTCGCTCCCTCTCGCGCTGTCTCCTTGCTCCCTCTCATGCTGTCTCCTCGTTCCCTCTCGTGCTGTTTCCTCGTTCCCTCTCACGCTGTCTCCTCACTCCCTCTCGCTCTGTGTCCTTGCTCCCTCTCGCGCTGTCTCATCACAGCCTCTTGCAATGACTCCTCACTCCCTCTCGCACTGTCTCCTCACTCCCGGTTGCACTGTCTCCTCGCTCCCTCTCGCACTGTCTCCTCGCTCCCTTTCGCACTGTCTCCTCACTCCCGGTTGCACTGTCTCCTCGCTCCCTCTCGCACTGTCTCCTCGCTCCCTGTTGCAATGTCTCCTGACTCCCTGTCACACTGACTCCTCGCTTCTCTCGCAGAGTCTCCTCACTCCCTTTCACCCTTTCTCCTCGCTCCCTCTCGCTCGGTCTCCTCACTCCAACTCGCACTGTTTCATCGCTCCGTGTCGCACTGTATCCTCGCTCCCTGTCGCACTGTCTCCGTGCTCCCTGTCGCTGTGTCTCCTCGCTCCCTTTCACGCTCTCTCCTCGCTCCCTCTCGCTCGGTCTCCTCACTCCGTCTCGCACTGTCTCCTCACTCCCTCTCGCACTGAATCCTCGCTTCCTCACGCACTGTCTCCTGTCTCCCTCTCGCGCTGTGTCCTTGCTCCCTCTCATGCTGTCTCCTCGCTCCCTCTGGCAGTGTCTCCTCCATCACTCTTGCACTGTCTCCTTGCTCCCTGTCACACTGTCTCCTCGCTCCGTGTCGCATTGTCTCATCGCTCCGTGTCGCACTGTCTATTCGCTCCCTCTCGCAATGTCTCCTCACTACCTCTAGCACTGTCACCTCGCTCGCTCTCGCACTGTCTCCTCGCTCCCTGTCATGCTGTCTCCTCGCTCCCTCTCGCGCTGTCTCCTTGCTCCCTCTCACGCTGTCTCTTCATTCCCTCTCGCGCTGTCTCCTCGTTCTCTCGCGCTGTCTCCTTGCTCCCTTTCACGCTCGCTCTTCGCTACCTCTCGCAATGATTCTTCTCTCCCTGTTGAACAGTCTCCTTGCTCCCTGTTCCACTGTCTCCCCACTCCCTGTCGCACTGTCTCCTCACTCACTGTCGCACTGTCTCCTCACTCCCTCTCACTCTGTCTCATCGCTCCCTTTCACTCTCTCTCCTCGTTTCTTCTTGCAATGTCTCCTCACAACCTCTAGCAATGTCGCCTCGCTCGCTCTCGCACTGTCTCCTCGCTCCTGGTCACACTGTCTCCTCGCTCCCTGTCATGCTATCTCCTCGCTCCCTCTCACACTGTCTTCTTGCTCCCTCTCATGCTGTCTCCTCGTTCCCTCTCGTGCTGTTTCCTCGTTCCCTCTCACGCTGTCTCCTCGCTCCCTTTCGCACTCTGTCCTCACTCCCTGTCGCACTGTCTCCTCGCTCCCTGTCACACTGTCTCCACGCTTCCTGTCGCACTGTCTCCTCGCTCCCTGTTGCAATGTCTCCTGACTCCCTGTCACACTGTCTCCTCGCTCCCTCTCGCAGAGTCTCCTCGCTCCCTTTCACGCTCTCTCCTCGCTCCCTCTCGCTCGGTCTCCTCACTCCGTCTCGCACTGTCTCCTCACACCCTCTCGCACTGAATCCTCGCTTCCTCACGAACTGTCTCCTGTCTCCCTCTCGCGCTGTGTCCTTACTCCCTCTCATGCTGTCTCCTCGCTCCCTGTCGCACTGTCTCCTCGCTCCGTGTCGCACTTTCTCATCGCTCTGTCTATTCGCTCCTTCTCGCAATGTCTCCTCACTACCTCTAGCACTGTCGCCTCGCTCGCTCTCGCACTGTCTCCTCGCTCCCTGTTGCACTGTCTCCTCGCTCCATGTCATGCTGTCTCCTCGCTACCTCTCGCGCTGTCTCCTTGCTCCCTCTCACGCTGTCTCTTCATTCCCTCTCGTCCTGTCTCCTCGTTCCCTCTCGCGCTGTCTCCACATTCCCTTTCACCCTCTCTCTTCGCTACCTCTCGCAATGGTTCTTCTCTCCCTGTCGCACTGTCTCCTCGCTTGCTGTCGCACTGTCTCCACGCTCCATGTCGCACTGTCTCCTCGCTCCCTCTCGCAGACTCTCCTCGCTCCCTGACGCACTGTCTCCTCGCTCCCTCTCACACTGTAACCTCGCCCCCTCTCGCACAGTCTCCTAACTCCCTCTCGTACGGTCTCCTCGCTCCCTCTCGCAGTGTCTCCGCATTCCCTCTCGCACTGTCTCGTTGCTCCCTCTTTCAGAGTCTCCTTCCTCCCTTTGGCACTGTCTCCTCACTCCGTGTCGCACTGTCTCATCGCTCCGTGTCGCACTGTCTCCTCGCTCCCTGTTGCACTGTCTCCTTGCTCCCTGTCGCACTGTCTCCTCGCTCCCTCTCGCAGAGTTTCCTCGCTCCCTCTCGCTCTGTCTCCTTGCTCCCTCTCGCAATGTCTCCTCACTACCTCTCGCACTGTCGCCTCGCTCGGTCTCGCACTGTCTCCTCGCTCCCTGTTGCGCTGTCTCCTCGCTCCCTCTCATGCTGTATCCTCGTTCCCTTTCACGCTCTCGCTTCACTACCTCTCGCAATGATTCTTCCCTTCCTGTCGATCTGTCTCCTCACTCCCTCTCGCAATGTCTCCTCACAACCTCTAGCACTGTTGCCTCGCTCGGTCTCGCACTGTCTCCTCGCTCCCTGTTGCGCTGTCTCCTTGCTCCCTCTCAACCTGTCTCCTCGCTCCCTCTCACGCTGTCTCCTCGTTCCCTTTCACGCTCTCTCTTCGCTACCTCTCGCAATGATTCTTCCCTCCCTGTCGATCTATATCCTCGCTCCCTCTCGCAATGTCTCCTCACAACCTCTAGCACTGTTGCCTCACTCGCTCTCGCACTGTCTCCTCGCTCCCTGTCGCACTGTCTCCTCGTTCCCTGTCGCACTGTCTCCACGCTTCCTGTCGCACTGTCTCCTCGTTCCCTGTCACGCTGTCTCCTCGCTCCCTCTCGTGCTGTCTCCTTCCTCCCTCTCACGCTGTCACCTCGCTCCTTCTCGCGCTGTCTCCTCGCTCCCTGTCGCACTGTCTCCACGCTTCCTGTCGCACTGTCTCCTCGTTCCCTGTCACGCTGTCTCCTCGCTCCCTCTCGTGCTGTCTCCTTGCTCCCTCTCACGCTGTCATCTCGTTCCCTCTCGCGCTGTCTCCTCATTCCCTCTCACACTGTCTCCTCGCTCCCTCTCGCACTGTCTCATCACAGCCTCTCGCAATGACTCCTCGCTCCCTCTTGCACTGTCTCCTCACTCCCGGTTGCACTGTCTCCTCGCTCCCTCTCGCACTGTCTCCTCGCTCCCTCTCGCACTGTCTCCTCACTCCCTGTCGCTCTGTCTCCTCGCTCCCTGTCGCACTTTCGCCACGCTTCCTGTTGCACTGTCTCCTCGCTCCCTGTTGCAATGTCTCCTGACTCCCTGTCACACTGTCTCCTCGCTTCTCTCGCAGAGTCTCCTCACTCCCTTTCACGCTTTCTCCTCGCTCCCTCTCGCTCGGTCTCCTCACTCCGTCTCGCACTGTTTCATCGCTCCGTGTCGCACTGTATCCTCGCTCCCTGTCGCACTGTCTCCGTGCTCCCTGTCGCTGTGTCTCCTCGCTCCCTTTCACGCTCTCTCCTCGCTCCCTCTCGCTCGGTCTCCTCACTCCGTCTCGCACTGTCTCCTCACTCCCTCTCGCACTGAATCCTCACTTCCTCACGCACTGTCTCCCTCTCGCGCTGTGTCCTTGCTCCCTCTCATGCTGTCTCCTCGCTCCCTCTGGCAGTGTCTCCTCCATCACTCTTGCACTGTCACCTCGCTCCCTGTCGCACTGTCTCCTCGCTCCATGTCGCATTTTCTCATCGCTCCGTGTCGCACTGTCTATTCGCTCCCTCTCGCAATGTCTCCTCACTACCTCTAGCACTGTCACCTCGCTCGCTCTCGCACTGTCTCCTCGCTCCCTGTCATGCTGTCTCTTCGCTCCCTCTCGCGCTGTCTCCTTGCTCCCTCTCATGCTGTCTCTTCATTCCCTCTCGCGCTGTCTCCTCATTCCCTCTCGCGCTGTCTCCTTGCTCCCTTTCACGCTCTCTCTTCGCTACCTCTCGCAATGATTCTTCTCTCCCTGTTGAACAGTCTCCTCGCACCCTGTTCCACTGTCTCCCCGCTCCCTGTCGCACTGTCTCCTCACTCCCTCTCACTCTGTCTCATCGCTCCCTTTCGCTCTCGCTCCTCGTTTCCTCTTGCAATGTCTCCTCACAACCTCTAGCACTGTCACCTCGCTCGCTCTCGCACTGTCTCCTCGCTCCCGGTCACACTGTCTCCTCGCTCCCTGTCATGCTGTCTCCTCGCTCCCTCTCGCGCTGTCTCCTTGCTCCCTCTCATGCTGTCTCCTCGTTCCCTCTCGTGCTGTTTCCTTGTTCCCTCTCATGCTGTCTCCTCGCTCCCTCTCACTCTGTGTCCTTGCTCCCTCTCGCGCTGTCTCATCACAGCCTCTCGCAATGACTCCTCGCTCCCTCTCGCACTGTCTCCTCACTCCCGGTTGCACTGTCTCCTCGCTCCCTCTCGCACTGTCTCCTCGCTCCCTTTCGCACTGTCTCCTCACTCCCTGTTGCACTGTCTCCTCGCTCCCTGTCGCACTTTCTCCACGCTTCCTGTTGCACTGTCTCCTCGCTCCCTGTTGCAATGTCTCCTGACTCCCTGTCACACTGTCTCCTCGCTTCTCTCGCAGAGTCTCCTCACTCCCTTTCACCCTTTCTCCTCGCTCCCTCTCGCTCGGTCTCCTCACTCCGTCTCGCACTGTTTCATCACTCCGTGTCGCACTGTATCCTCGCTCCCTGTCGCACTGATTCCGTGCTCCCTGTCGCTATGTCTCCTCGCTCCCTTTCACGCTCTCTCCTCGCTCCCTCTCGCTCGGTCTCCTCACTCCGTCTCGCACTGTTTCATCGCTCCGTGTCGCACTGTATCCTCGCTCCCTGTCGCACTGACTCCGTGCTCCCTGTCGCTGTGTCTCCTCTCTCCCTTTCACGCTCTCTCCTTGCTCCCTCTCGCTCGGTCTCCTCATTCCGTCTCGAACTGTCTCCTCACTCCCTCTCGCACTGAATCCTCACTTCCTCACGCACTGTCTCCTGTCTCCCTCTCGCGCTGTGTCCTTGCTCCCTCTCATGCTGTCTCCTCGCTCCCTCTGGCAGTGTCTCCTCCATCACTCTCGCACTGTCTCCTCACTCCCGGTTGCACTGTCTCCTCGCTCCCTCTCGCACTGTCTCCTCGCTCCCTTTCGCACTGTCTCCTCACTCCCTGTTGCACTGTCTCCTCGCTCCCTGTCGCACTTTCTCCACGCTTCCTGTTGCACTGTCTCCTCGCTCCCTGTTGCAATGTCTCCTGACTCCCTGTCACACTGTCTCCTCGCTTCTCTCGCAGAGTCTCCTCACTCCCTTTCACCCTTTCTCCTCGCTCCCTCTCGCTCGGTCTCCTCACTCCGTCTCGCACTGTTTCATCACTCCGTGTCGCACTGTATCCTCGCTCCCTGTCGCACTGATTCCGTGCTCCCTGTCGCTATGTCTCCTCGCTCCCTTTCACGCTCTCTCCTCGCTCCCTCTTGCTCGGTCTCCTCACTCCGTCTCGCACTGTTTCATCGCTCCGTGTCGCACTGTATCCTCGCTCCCTGTCGCACTGACTCCGTGCTCCCTGTCGCTGTGTCTCCTCTCTCCCTTTCACGCTCTCTCCTTGCTCCCTCTCGCTCGGTCTCCTCATTCCGTCTCGAACTGTCTCCTCACTCCCTCTCGCACTGAATCCTCACTTCCTCACGCACTGTCTCCTGTCTCCCTCTCGCGCTGTGTCCTTGCTCCCTCTCATGCTGTCTCCTCGCTCCCTCTGGCAGTGTCTCCTCCATCACTCTTGCACTGTCTCCTCGCTCCCTGTCGCAATGTCTCCTCGCTCCGTGTCGCATTGTCTCATCGCTCCGTGTCGCACTGTCTATTCGCTCCCTCTCGCAATGTCTCCTCACTACCTCTAGCACTGTCACCTCGCTCGCTCTCGCACTGTCTCCTCGCTCCCTGTCATGCTGTCTCCTCGCTCCCTCTCGCGCTGTCTCCTTGCTCCCTCTCATGCTGTCTCCTCGTTCCCTCTCGTGCTGTTTCCTTGTTCCCTCTCATGCTGTCTCCTCGCTCCCTCTCACTCTGTGTCCTTGCTCCCTCTCGCGCTGTCTCATCACAGCCTCTCGCAATGACTCCTCGCTCCCTCTTGCACTGTCTCCTCACTCCCGGTTGCACTGTCTCCTCGCTCCCTCTCGCACTGTCTCCTCGCTCCCTTTCGCACTGTCTCCTCACTCCCTGTCGCACTGTCTCCTCGCTCCCTGTCGCACTTTCTCCACGCTTCCTGTTGCACTGTCTCCTCGCTCCCTGTTGCAATGTCTCCTGACTCCCTGTCACACTGTCTCCTCGCTTCTCTCGCAGAGTCTCCTCACTCCCTTTGACCCTTTCTTCTCGCTCCCTCTCGCTCGGTCTCCTCACTCCGTCTCGCACTGTTTCATCACTCCGTGTCGCACTGTATCCTCGCTCCCTGTCGCACTGTCTCCGTGCTCCCTGTCGCTGTGTCTCCTCGCTCCCTTTCACGCTCTCTCCTCGCTCCCTCTCGCTCGGTCTCCTCACTCCGTCTCGCACTGTTTCATCGCTCCGTGTCGCACTGTATCCTCGCTCCCTGTCGCACTGACTCCGTGCTCCCTGTCGCTGTGTCTCCTCTCTCCCTTTCACGCTCTCTCCTTGCTCCCTCTCGCTCGGTCTCCTCATTCCGTCTCGCACTGTCTCCTCACTCCCTCTCGCACTGAATCCTCACTTCCTCACGCACTGTCTCCTGTCTCCCTCTCGCGCTGTGTCCTTGCTCCCTCTCATGCTGTCTCCTCGCTCCCTCTGGCAGTGTCTCCTCCATCACTCTTGCACTGTCTCCTCGCTCCCTGTCGCACTGTCTCCTCACTACGTGTTGCATTGTCTCATCGCTCCGTGTCGCACTGTCTATTCGCTCCCTCTCGCAATGTCTCCTCACTACCTCTAGCACTGTCACCTCGCTCGCTCTCGCACTGTCTCCTCGCTCCCTGTCATGCTGTCTCCTCGCTCCCTCTCGCGCTGTCTCCTTGCTCCCTCTCACGCTGTCTCTTCATTCCCTCTCGCGCTGTCTCCTCGTTCTCTCGCGCTGTCTCCTTGCTCCCTTTCACGCTCTCTCTTCGCTACCTCTCGCAATGATTCTTCTCTCCCTGTTGAACAGTCTCCTTGCTCCCTGTTCCACTGTCTCCCCACTCCCTGTCGCACTGTCTCCTCACTCACTGTCGCACTGTCTCCTCACTCCCTCTCACTCTGTCTCATCGCTCCCTTTCACTCTCTCTCCTCGTTTCTTCTTGCAATGTCTCCTCACAACCTCTAGCAATGTCGCCTCGCTTGCTCTCGCACTGTCTCCTCGCTCCTGGTCACACTGTCTCCTCGCTCCCTGTCATGCTATCTCCTCGCTCCCTCTCACACTGTCTTCTTGCTCCCTCTCATGCTGTCTCCTCGTTCCCTCTCGTGCTGTTTCCTCGTTCCCTCTCACGCTGTCTCCTCGCTCCCTTTCACACTCTGTCCTCACTCCCTGTCGCACTGTCTCCTCGCTCCCTGTCACACTGTCTCCACGCTTCCTGTCGCACTGTCTCCTCGCTCCCTGTTGCAATGTCTCCTGACTCCCTGTCACACTGTCTCCTCGCTCCCTCTCGCAGAGTCTCCTCGCTCCCTTTCACGCTCTCTCCTCGCTCCCTCTCGCTCGGTCTCCTCACTCCGTCTCGCACTGTCTCCTCACACCCTCTCGCACTGAATCCTCGCTTCCTCACGAACTGTCTCCTGTCTCCCTCTCGCGCTGTGTCCTTACTCCCTCTCATGCTGTCTCCTCGCTCCCTGTCGCACTGTCTCCTCGCTCCGTGTCGCACTTTCTCATCGCTCTGTCTATTCGCTCCTTCTCGCAATGTCTCCTCACTACCTCTAGCACTGTCGCCTCGCTCGCTCTCGCACTGTCTCCTCGCTCCCTGTCGCACTGTCTCCTCGCTCCATGTCATGCTGTCTCCTCGCTACCTCTCGCGCTGTCTCCTTGCTCCCTCTCACGCTGTCTCTTCATTCCCTCTCGTCCTGTCTCCTCGTTCCCTCTCGCGCTGTCTCCACATTCCCTTTCACCCTCTCTCTTCGCTACCTCTCGCAATGGTTCTTCTCTCCCTGTCGCACTGTCTCCTCGCTTGCTGTCGCAATGTCTCCACGCTCCATGTTGCACTGTCTCCTCGCTCCCTCTCGCAGACTCTCCTCGCTCCCTGACGCACTGTCTCCTCGCTCCCTCTCACACTGTAACCTCGCCCCCTCTCGCACAGTCTCCTAACTCCCTCTCGTACGGTCTCCTCGCTCCCTCTCGCAGTGTCTCCGCATTCCCTCTCGCACTGTCTCGTTGCTCCCTCTTTCAGAGTCTCCTTCCTCCCTTTGGCACTGTCTCCTCACTCCGTGTCGCACTGTCTCATCGCTCCGTGTCGCACTGTCTCCTCGCTCCCTGTTGCACTGTCTCCTTGCTCCCTGTCGCACTGTCTCCTCGCTCCCTCTCGCAGAGTTTCCTCGCTCCCTCTCGCTCTGTCTCCTTGCTCCCTCTCGCAATGTCTCCTCACTACCTCTCGCACTGTCGCCTCGCTCGGTCTCGCACTGTCTCCTCGCTCCCTGTTGCGCTGTCTCCTCGCTCCCTCTCATGCTGTCTCCTCGTTCCCTTTCACGCTCTCGCTTCACTACCTCTCGCAATGATTCTTCCCTTCCTGTCGATCTGTCTCCTCACTCCCTCTCGCAATGTCTCCTCACAACCTCTAGCACTGTTGCCTCGCTCGGTCTCGCACTGTCTCCTCGCTCCCTGTTGCGCTGTCTCCTTGCTCCCTCTCAACCTGTCTCCTCGCTCCCTCTCACGCTGTCTCCTCGTTCCCTTTCACGCTCTCTCTTCGCTACCTCTCGCAATGATTCTTCCCTCCCTGTCGATCTATATCCTCGCTCCCTCTCGCAATGTCTCCTCACAACCTCTAGCACTGTTGCCTCACTCGCTCTCGCACTGTCTCCTCGCTCCCTGTCGCACTGTCTCCTCACTCCCTGTCACGCTGTCTCCTCGCACCCTCTCGCGCTGTCTCCTTCCTCCCTCTCACGCTGTCACCTCGCTCCTTCTCGCGCTGTCTCCTCGCTCCCTGTCGCACTGTCTCCACGCTTCCTGTCGCACTGTCTCCTCGTTCCCTGTCACGCTGTCTCCTCGCTCCCTCTCGTGCTGTCTCCTTGCTCCCTCTCACGCTGTCATCTCGTTCCCTCTCGCGCTGTCTCCTCATTCCCTCTCACACTGTCTCCTCGCTCCCTCTCGCGCTGTCTCATCACAGCCTCTCGCAATGACTCCTCGCTCCCTCTCGCACTGTCTCCTCACTCCCGGTTGCACTGTCTCCTCGCTCCCTCTCACACTGTCTCCTCGCTCCCTCTCGCACTGTCTCCTCACTCCCTGTCGCTCTGTCTCCTCGCTCCCTGTCGCACTTTCGCCACGCTTCCTGTTGCACTGTCTCCTCGCCCCCTGTTGCAATGTCTCCTGACTCCCTGTCACACTGTCTCCTCGCTTCTCTCGCATAGTCTCCTCACTCCCTTTCACGCTTTCTCCTCGCTCCCTCTCGCTCGGTCTCCTCACTCCGTCTCGCACTGTTTCATCGCTCCGTGTCACACTGTATCCTCGCTCCCTGTCGCACTGTCTCCGTGCTCCCTGTCGCTGTGTCTCCTCGCTCCCTTTCACGCTCTCTCCTCGCTCCCTCTCGCTCGGTCTCCTCACTCCGTCTCGCACTGTCTCCTCACTCCCTCTCGCACTGAATCCTCACTTCCTCACGCACTGTCTCCCTCTCGCGCTGTGTCCTTGCTCCCTCTCATGCTCTCTCCTCGCTCCCTCTGGCAGTGTCTCCTCCATCACTCTTGCACTGTCTCCTCGCTCCCTGTCGCACTGTCGCCTCGCTCTGTGTCGCATTGTCTCATCGCTCCGTGTCGCACTGTCTATTCGCTCCCTCTCGCAATGTCTCCTCACTACCTCTAGCACTGTCACCTCGCTCGCTCTCGCACTGTCTCCTCGCTCCCTGTCATGCTGTCTCTTCGCTCCCTCTCGCGCTGTCTCCTTGCTCCCTCTCATGCTGTCTCTTCATTCCCTCTCGCGCTGTCTCCTCGTTCCCTCTCGCGGTGTCTCCTTGCTCCCTTTCACGCTCTCTCTTCGCTACCTCTCGCAATGATTCTTCTCTCCCTGTTGAACAGTCTCCTCGCACCCTGTTCCACTGTCTCCCCGCTCCCTGTCGCACTGTCTCCTCACTCCCTCTCACTCTGTCTCATCGCTCCCTTTCGCTCTCGCTCCTCGTTTCCTCTTGCAATGTCTCCTCACAACCTCTAGCACTGTCACCTCGCTCGCTCTCGCACTGTCTCCTCGCTCCCGGTCACACTGTCTCCTCGCTCCCTGTCATGCTGTCTCCTCGCTCCCTCTCGCGCTGTCTCCTTGCTCCCTCTCATGCTGTCTCCTCGTTCCCTCTCGTGCTGTTTCCTTGTTCCCTCTCATGCTGTCTCCTCGCTCCCTCTCACTCTGTGTCCTTGCTCCCTCTCGCGCTGTCTCATCACAGCCTCTCGCAATGACTCCTCGCTCCCTCTCGCACTGTCTCCTCACTCCCGGTTGCACTGTCTCCTCGCTCCCTCTCGCACTGTCTCCTCGCTCCCTCTCGCACTGTCTCCTCACTCCCTGTCGCACTGTCTCCTCGCACCCTGTCGCACTTTCTCCACGCTTCCTGTTGCACTGTCTCCTCGCTCCCTGTTGCAATGTCTCCTGACTCCCTGTCACACTGTCTCCTCGCTTCTCTCGCAGAGTCTCCTCACTCCCTTTCACCCTTTCTCCTCGCTCCCTCTCGCTCGGTCTCCTCACTCCGTCTCGCACTGTTTCATCGCTCCGTGTCGCACTGTATCCTCGCTCCCTGTCGCACTGATTCCGTGCTCCCTGTCGCTGTGTCTCCTCGCTCCCTTTCACGCTCTCTCCTCGCTCCCTCTCGCTCGGTCTCCTCACTCCGTCTCGCACTGTTTCATCGCTCTGTGTCGCACTGTATCCTCGCTCCCTGTCGCACTGACTCCGTGCTCCCTGTCGCTGTGTCTCCTCTCTCCCTTTCACGCTCTCTCCTTGCTCCCTCTCGCTCGGTCTCCTCATTCCGTCTCGCACTGTCTCCTCACTCCCTCTCGCACTGAATCCTCACTTCCTCACGCACTGTCTCCTGTCTCCCTCTCGCGCTGTGTCCTTGCTCCCTCTCATGCTGTCTCCTCGCTCCCTCTGGCAGTGTCTCCTCCATCACTCTTGCACTGTCTCCTCGCTCCCTGTCGCAATGTCTCCTCGCTCCGTGTCGCATTGTCTCATCGCTCCGTGTCGCACTGTCTATTCGCTCCCTCTCGCAATGTCTCCTCACTACCTCTAGCACTGTCACCTCGCTCGCTCTCGCACTGTCTCCTCGCTCCCTGTCATGCTGTCTACTCGCTCCCTCTCGCGCTGTCTCCTTGCTCCCTCTCATGCTGTCTCCTCGTTCCCTCTCGTGCTGTTTCCTTGTTCCCTCTCATGCTGTCTCCTCGCTCCCTCTCACTCTGTGTCCTTGCTCCCTCTCGCGCTGTCTCATCACAGCCTCTCGCAATGACTCCTCGCTCCCTCTCGCACTGTCTCCTCACTCCCGGTTGCACTGTCTCCTCGCTCCCTCTCGCACTGTCTCCTCGCTCCCTTTCGCACTGTCTCCTCACTCCCTGTCGCACTGTCTCCTCGCTCCCTGTCGCACTTTCTCCACGCTTCCTGTTGCACTGTCTCCTCGCTCCCTGTTGCAATGTCTCCTGACTCCCTGTCACACTGTCTCCTCGCTTCTCTCGCAGAGTCTCCTCACTCCCTTTGACCCTTTCTCCTCGCTCCCTCTCGCTCGGTCTCCTCACTCCGTCTCGCACTGTTTCATCACTCCGTGTCGCACTGTATCCGTGCTCCCTGTCGCTGTGTCTCCTCGCTCCCTTTCACGCTCTCTCCTCGCTCCCTCTCGCTCGGTCTCCTCACTCCGTCTCGCACTGTTTCATCGCTCCGTGTCGCACTGTATCCTCGCTCCCTGTCGCACTGACTCCGTGCTCCCTGTCGCTGTGTCTCCTCTCTCCCTTTCATGCTCTCTCCTTGCTCCCTCTCGCTCGGTCTCCTCATTCCGTCTCGCACTGTCTCCTCACTCCCTCTCGCACTGAATCCTCACTTCCTCACGCACTGTCTCCTGTCTCCCTCTCGTGCTGTGTCCTTGCTCCCTCTCATGCTGTCTCCTCGCTCCCTCTGGCAGTGTCTCCTCCATCACTCTTGCACTGTCTCCTCACTCCCTGTCGCACTGTCTCCTCACTCCGTGTCGCATTGTCTCATCGCTCCGTGTCGCACTGTCTATTCGCTCCCTCTCGCAATGTCTCCTTGCTCCCTTTCACGCTCTCTCTTCGCTACCTCTCGCAATGATTCTTCTCTCCCTGTTGAACAGTCTCCTCGCACCCTGTTCCACTGTCTCCGCGCTCCCTGTTGCACTGTCTCCTCACTCCCTCTCACTCTGTCTCATCGCTCCCTTTCGCTCTCTCTCCTCGTTTCCTCTTGCAATGTCTCCTCACAACCTCTAGCACTGTCACCTCGCTCGCTCTCGCACTGTCTCCTCGCTCCCGGTCACACTGTCTCCTCGCTCCCTGTCATGCTGTCTCCTCGCTCCCTCTCGCGCTGTCTCCTTGCTCCCTCTCATGCTGTCTCCTCGTTCCCTCTCGTGCTGTTTCCTCGTTCCCTCTCACGCTGTCTCCTCGCTCCCTCTCGCTCTGTGTCCTTGCTCCCTCTCGCGCTGTCTCATCACAGCCTCTTGCAATGACTCCTCACTCCCTCTCGCACTGTCTCCTCACTCCCGGTTGCACTGTCTCCTCGCTCCCTCTCGCACTGTCTCCTCACTCCCTGTCGCTCTGTCTCCTCGCTCCCTGTCGCACTTTCGCCACGCTTCCTGTTGCACTGTCTCCTCGCTCCCTGTTGCAATGTCTCCTGACTCCCTGTCACACTGTCTCCTCGCTTCTCTCGCAGAGTCTCCTCACTCCCTTTCACGCTTTCTCCTCGCTCCCTCTCGCTCGGTCTCCTCACTCCGTCTCGCACTGTTTCATCGCTCCGTGTCGCACTGTATCCTCGCTCCCTGTCGCACTGTCTCCGTGCTCCCTGTCGCTGTGTCTCCTCGCTCCCTTTCACGCTCTCTCCTCGCTCCCTCTCGCTCGGTCTCCTCACTCCGTCTCGCACTGTCTCCTCACTCCCTCTTGCACTGAATCCTCACTTCCTCATGCACTGTCTCCCTCTCGCGCTGTGTCCTTGCTCCCTCTCATGCTGTCTCCTCGCTCCCTCTGGCAGTGTCTCCTCCATCACTCTTGCACTGTCACCTCGCTCCCTGTCGCACTGTCTCCTCGCTCCGTGTCGCATTGTCTCATCGCTCCGTGTCGCACTGTCTATTCGCTCCCTCTCGCAATGTCTCCTCACTACCTCTAGCACTGTCACCTCGCTCGCTCTCGCACTGTCTCCTCGCTCCCTGTCATGCTGTCTCTTCGCTCCCTCTCGCGCTGTCTCCTTGCTCCCTCTCATGCTGTCTCTTCATTCCCTCTCGCGCTGTCTCCTCGTTCCCTCTCGCGCTGTCTCCTTGCTCCCTTTCACGCTCTCTCTTCGCTACCTCTCGCAATGATTCTTCTCTCCCTGTTGAACAGTCTCCTCGCACCCTGTTCCACTGTCTCCGCGCTCCCTGTTGCACTGTCTCCTCACTCCCTCTCACTCTGTCTCATCGCTCCCTTTCGCTCTCTCTCCTCGTTTCCTCTTGCAATGTCTCCTCACAACCTCTAGCACTGTCACCTCGCTCGCTCTCGCACTGTCTCCTCGCTCCCGGTCACACTGTCTCCTCGCTCCCTGTCATGCTGTCTCCTCGCTCCCTCTCGCGCTGTCTCCTTGCTCCCTCTCATGCTGTCTCCTCGTTCCCTCTCGTGCTGTTTCCTCGTTCCCTCTCACGCTGTCTCCTCGCTCCCTCTCGCTCTGTGTCCTTGCTCCCTCTCGCGCTGTCTCATCACAGCCTCTTGCAATGACTCCTCACTCCCTCTCGCACTGTCTCCTCACTCCCGGTTGCACTGTCTCCTCGCTCCCTCTCGCACTGTCTCCTCACTCCCTGTCGCTCTGTCTCCTCGCTCCCTGTCGCACTTTCGCCACGCTTCCTGTTGCACTGTCTCCTCGCTCCCTGTTGCAATGTCTCCTGACTCCCTGTCACACTGTCTCCTCGCTTCTCTCGCAGAGTCTCCTCACTCCCTTTCACGCTTTCTCCTCGCTCCCTCTCGCTCGGTCTCCTCACTCCGTCTCGCACTGTTTCATCGCTCCGTGTCGCACTGTATCCTCGCTCCCTGTCGCACTGTCTCCGTGCTCCCTGTCGCTGTGTCTCCTCGCTCCCTTTCACGCTCTCTCCTCGCTCCCTCTCGCTCGGTCTCCTCACTCCGTCTCGCACTGTCTCCTCACTCCCTCTTGCACTGAATCCTCACTTCCTCATGCACTGTCTCCCTCTCGCGCTGTGTCCTTGCTCCCTCTCATGCTGTCTCCTCGCTCCCTCTGGCAGTGTCTCCTCCATCACTCTTGCACTGTCACCTCGCTCCCTGTCGCACTGTCTCCTCGCTCCGTGTCGCATTGTCTCATCGCTCCGTGTCGCACTGTCTATTCGCTCCCTCTCGCAATGTCTCCTCACTACCTCTAGCACTGTCACCTCGCTCGCTCTCGCACTGTCTCCTCGCTCCCTGTCATGCTGTCTCTTCGCTCCCTCTCGCGCTGTCTCCTTGCTCCCTCTCATGCTGTCTCTTCATTCCCTCTCGCGCTGTCTCCTCGTTCCCTCTCGCGCTGTCTCCTTGCTCCCTTTCACGCTCTCTCTTCGCTACCTCTCGCAATGATTCTTCTCTCCCTGTTGAACAGTCTCCTCGCACCCTGTTCCACTGTCTCCCCGCTCCCTGTCGCACTGTCTCCTCACTCCCTCTCACTCTGTCTCATCGCTCCCTTTCGCTCTCGCTCCTCGTTTCCTCTTGCAATGTCTCCTCACAACCTCTAGCACTGTCACCTCGCTCGCTCTCGCACTGTCTCCTCGCTCCCGGTCACACTGTCTCCTCGCTCCCTGTCATGCTGTCTCCTCGCTCCCTCTCGCGCTGTCCCCTTGCTCCCTCTCATGCTGTCTCCTCGTTCCCTCTCGTGCTGTTTCCTTGTTCCCTCTCATGCTGTCTCCTCGCTCCCTCTCACTCTGTGTCCTTGCTCCCTCTCGCGCTGTCTCATCACAGCCTCTCGCAATGACTCCTCGCTCCCTCTCGCACTGTCTCCTCACTCCCGGTTGCACTGTCTCCTCGCTCCCTCTCGCACTGTCTCCTCGCTCCCTCTCGCACTGTCTCCTCACTCCCTGTCGCACTGTCTCCTCGCTCCCTGTCGCACTTTCTCCACGCTTCCTGTTGCACTGTCTCCTCGCTCCCTGTTGCAATGTCTCCTGACTCCCTGTCACACTGTCTCCTCGCTTCTCTCGCAGAGTCTCCTCACTCCCTTTGACCCTTTCTCCTCGCTCCCTCTCGCTCGGTCTCCTCACTCCGTCTCGCACTGTTTCATCACTCCGTGTCGCACTGTATCCTCGCTCCCTGTCGCACTGTCTCCGTGCTCCCTGTCGCTGTGTCTCCTCGCTCCCTTTCACGCTCTCTCCTCGCTCCCTCTCGCTCGGTCTCCTCACTCCGTCTCGCACTGTTTCATCGCTCCGTGTCGCACTGTATCCTCGCTCCCTGTCGCACTGACTCCGTGCTCCCTGTCGCTGTGTCTCCTCTCTCCCTTTCACGCTCTCTCCTTGCTCCCTCTCGCTCGGTCTCCTCATTCCGTCTCGCACTGTCTCCTCACTCCCTCTCGCACTGAATCCTCACTTCCTCACGCACTGTCTCCTGTCTCCCTCTCGCGCTGTGTCATTGCTCCCTCTCATGCTGTCTCCTCGCTCCCTCTGGCAGTGTCTCCTCCATCACTCTTGCACTGTCTCCTCGCTCCCTGTCGCACTGTCTCCTCACTCCGTGTCGCATTGTCTCATCGCTCCGTGTCGCACTGTCTATTCGCTCCCTCTCGCAATGTCTCCTCACTACCTCTAGCACTGTCACCTCGCTCGCTCTCGCACTGTCTCCTCGCTCCCTGTCATGCTGTCTCTTCACTCCCTCTCGCGCTGTCTCCTCGTTCCCTCTCGCGCTGTCTCCTTGCTCCCTTTCACACTCTCTCTTCGCTACCTCTCGCAATGATTCTTCTCTCCCTGTTGAACAGTCTCCTCGCACCCTGTTCCACTGTCTCCGCGCTCCCTGTTGCACTGTCTCCTTGCTCCCTCTCACTCTGTCTCATCGCTCCCTTTCGCTCTCTCTCCTCGTTTCCTCTTGCAATGTCTCCTCACAACCTCTAGCACTGTCACCTCGCTCGCTCTCGCACTGTCTCCTCGCTCCCTGTTGCACTGTCTCCTCGCTCCATGTCATGCTGTCTCCTCGCTACCTCTCGCGCTGTCTCCTTGCTCCCTCTCACGCTGTCTCTTCATTCCCTCTCGTCCTGTCTCCTCGTTCCCTCTTGCGCTGTCTCCACATTCCCTTTCACCCTCTCTCTTCGCTACCTCTCGCAATGGTTCTTCTCTCCCTGTCGCACTGTGTCCTTGCTCCCTCTCATGCTGTCTCCTCGCTCCCTCTGGCAGTGTCTCCTCCATCACTCTTGCACTGTCTCCACGCTCCATGTCGCACTGTCTCCTCGCTCCCTCTCGCAGACTCTCCTCGCTCCCTGACGCACTGTCTCCTCGCTCCCTCTCACACTGTAACCTCGCCCCCTCTCGCACAGTCTCCTAACTCCCTCTCGTACGGTCTCCTCGCTCCCTCTCGCAGTGTCTCCGCATTCCCTCTCGCACTGTCTCGTTGCTCCCTCTTTCAGAGTCTCCTTCCTCCCTTTGGCACTGTCTCCTCACTCCGTGTCGCACTGTCTCATCGCTCCGTGTCGCACTGTCTCCTCGCTCCCTGTTGCACTGTCTCCTTGCTCCCTGTCGCACTGTCTCCTCGCTCCCTCTCGCAGAGTTTCCTCGCTCCCTCTCGCTCTGTCTCCTTGCTCCCTCTCGCAATGTCTCCTCACTACCTCTCGCACTGTCGCCTCGCTCGGTCTCGCACTGTCTCCTCGCTCCCTGTTGCGCTGTCTCCTCGCTCCCTCTCATGCTGTCTCCTCGTTCCCTTTCACGCTCTCGCTTCACTACCTCTCGCAATGATTCTTCCCTTCCTGTCGATCTGTCTCCTCACTCCCTCTCGCAATGTCTCCTCACAACCTCTAGCACTGTTGCCTCGCTCGGTCTCGCACTGTCTCCTCGCTCCCTGTTGCGCTGTCTCCTTGCTCCCTCACAACCTGTCTCCTCGCTCCCTCTCACGCTGTCTCCTCGTTCCCTTTCACGCTCTCTCTTCGCTACCTCTCGCAATGATTCTTCCCTCCCTGTCGATCTATATCCTCGCTCCCTCTCGCAATGTCTCCTCACAACCTCTAGCACTGTTGCCTCACTCGCTCTCGCACTGTCTCCTCGCTCCCTGTCGCACTGTCTCCTCGCTCCCTCTCGCAGAGTTTCCTCGCTCCCTCTCGCTCTGTCTCCTTGCTCCCTCTCGCAATGTCTCCTCACTACCTCTCGCACTGTCGCCTCGCTCGGTCTCGCACTGTCTCCTCGCTCCCTGTTGCGCTGTCTCCTCGCTCCCTCTCATGCTGTCTCCTCGTTCCCTTTCACGCTCTCGCTTCACTACCTCTCGCAATGATTCTTCCCTTCCTGTCGATCTGTCTCCTCACTCCCTCTCGCAATGTCTCCTCACAACCTCTAGCACTGTTGCCTCGCTCGGTCTCGCACTGTCTCCTCGCTCCCTGTTGCGCTGTCTCCTTGCTCCCTCACAACCTGTCTCCTCGCTCCCTCTCACGCTGTCTCCTCGTTCCCTTTCACGCTCTCTCTTCGCTACCTCTCGCAATGATTCTTCCCTCCCTGTCGATCTATATCCTCGCTCCCTCTCGCAATGTCTCCTCACAACCTCTAGCACTGTTGCCTCACTCCCTGTCACGCTGTCTCCTCGCACCCTCTCGCGCTGTCTCCTTCCTCCCTCTCACGCTGTCACCTCGCTCCTTCTCGTGCTGTCTCCTCGCTCCCTGTCGCACTGTCTCCACGCTCCCTGTCGCACTGTCTCCTCGTTCCCTGTCACGCTGTCTCCTCGCTCCCTCTCGTGCTGTCTCCTTGCTCCCTCTCACGCTGTCATCTCGCTCCCTCTCGCACTGTCTCCTCACTCCCGGTTGCACTGTCTCCTCGCTCCCTCTCGCACTGTCTCCTCGCTCCCTCTCGCACTGTCTCCTCACTCCCTGTCGCTCTGTCTCCTCGCTCCCTGTCGCACTTTCGCCACGCTTCCTGTTGCACTGTCTCCTCGCTCCCTGTTGCAATGTCTCCTGACTCCCTGTCACACTGTCTCCTCGCTTCTCTCGCAGAGTCTCCTCACTCCCTTTCACGCTTTCTCCTCGCTCCCTCTCGCTCGGTCTCCTCACTCCGTCTCGCACTGTTTCATCGCTCCGTGTCGCACTGTATCCTCGCTCCCTGTCGCACTGTCTCCGTGCTCCCTGTCGCTGTGTCTCCTCGCTCCCTTTCACGCTCTCTCCTCGCTCCCTCTCGCTCGGTCTCCTCACTCCGTCTCGCACTGTCTCCTCACTCCCTCTCGCACTGAATCCTCACTTCCTCACGCACTGTCTCCCTCTCGCGCTGTGTCCTTGCTCCCTCTCATGCTGTCTCCTCGCTCCCTCTGGCAGTGTCTCCTCCATCACTCTTGCACTGTCACCTCGCTCCCTGTCGCACTGTCTCCTCGCTCCGTGTCGCATTGTCTCATCGCTCCGTGTCGCACTGTCTATTCGCTCCCTCTCGCAATGTCTCCTCACTACCTCTAGCACTGTCACCTCGCTCGCTCTCGCACTGTCTCCTCGCTCCCTGTCATGCTGTCTCTTCACTCCCTCTCGCGCTGTCTCCTTGCTCCCTCTCATGCTGTCTCTTCATTCCCTCTCGCGCTGTCTCCTCGTTCCCTCTCGCGCTGTCTCCTTGCTCCCTTTCACGCTCTCTCTTCGCTACCTCTCGCAATGATTCTTCTCTCCCTGTTGAACAGTCTCCTCGCACCCTGTTCCACTGTCTCCCCGCTCCCTGTCGCACTGTCTCCTCACTCCCTCTCACTCTGTCTCATCGCTCCCTTTCGCTCTCGCTCCTCGTTTCCTCTTGCAATGTCTCCTCACAACCTCTAGCACTGTCACCTCGCTCGCTCTCGCACTGTCTCCTCGCTCCCGGTCACACTGTCTCCTCGCTCCCTGTCATGCTGTCTCCTCGCTCCCTCTCGCGCTGTCCCCTTGCTCCCTCTCATGCTGTCTCCTCGTTCCCTCTCGTGCTGTTTCCTTGTTCCCTCTCATGCTGTCTCCTCGCTCCCTCTCACTCTGTGTCCTTGCTCCCTCTCGCGCTGTCTCATCACAGCCTCTCGCAATGACTCCTCGCTCCCTCTCGCACTGTCTCCTCACTCCCGGTTGCACTGTCTCCTCGCTCCCTCTCGCAATGTCTCCTCGCTCCCTTTCGCACTGTCTCCTCACTCCCTGTCGCACTGTCTCCTCGCTCCCTGTCGCACTTTCTCCACGCTTCCTGTTGCACTGTCTCCTCGCTCCCTGTTGCAATGTCTCCTGACTCCCTGTCACACTGTCTCCTCGCTTCTCTCGCAGAGTCTCCTCACTCCCTTTGACCCTTTCTCCTCGCTCCCTCTCGCTCGGTCTCCTCACTCCGTCTCGCACTGTTTCATCACTCCGTGTCGCACTGTATCCTCGCTCCCTGTCGCACTGTCTCCGTGCTCCCTGTCGCTGTGTCTCCTCGCTCCCTTTCACGCTCTCTCCTCGCTCCCTCTCGCTCGGTCTCCTCACTCCGTCTCGCACTGTTTCATCGCTCCGTGTCGCACTGTATCCTCGCTCCCTGTCTCACTGACTCCGTGCTCCCTGTCGCTGTGTCTCCTCTCTCCCTTTCACGCTCTCTCCTTGCTCCCTCTCGCTCGGTCTCCTCATTCCGTCTCGCACTGTCTCCTCACTCCCTCTCGCACTGAATCCTCACTTCCTCACGCACTGTCTCCTGTCTCCCTCTCGCGCTGTGTCCTTGCTCCCTCTCATGCTGTCTCCTCGCTCCCTCTGGCAGTGTCTCCTCCATCACTCTTGCACTGTCTCCTCGCTCCCTGTTGCACTGTCTCCTCACTCCGTGTCGCATTGTCTCATCGCTCCGTGTCGCACTGTCTATTCGCTCCCTCTCGCAATGTCTCCTCACTACCTCTAGCACTGTCACCTCGCTCGCTCTCGCACTGTCTCCTCGCTCCCTGTCATGCTGTCTCTTCACTCCCTCTCGCGCTGTCTCCTTGCTCCCTCTCATGCTGTCTCTTCATTCCCTCTCGCGCTGTCTCCTCGTTCCCTCTCGCGCTGTCTCCTTGCTCCCTTTCACGCTCTCTCTTCGCTACCTCTCGCAATGATTCTTCTCTCCCTGTTGAACAGTCTCCTCGCACCCTGTTCCACTGTCTCCGCGCTCCCTGTTGCACTGTCTCCTCACTCCCTCTCACTCTGTCTCATCGCTCCCTTTCGCTCTCTCTCCTCGTTTCCTCTTGCAATGTCTCCTCACAACCTCTAGCACTGTCACCTCGCTCGCTCTCGCACTGTCTCCTCGCTCCTGGTCACACTGTCTCCTCGCTCCCTGTCATGCTGTCTCCTCGCTCCCTCTCGCGCTGTCTCCTTGCTCCCTCTCATGCTGTCTCCTCGTTCCCTCTCGTGCTGTATCCTCATTCCCTCTCACGCTGTCTCCTCGCTCCCTCTCGCTCTGTGTCCTTGCTCCCTCTCGCGCTGTCTCATCACAGACTCTTGCAATGACTCCTCACTCCCTCTCGCACTGTCTCCTCACTCCCGGTTGCACTGTCTCCTCGCTCCCTCTCGCACTGTCTCCTCGCTCCCTTTCGCACTGTCTCCTCACTCCCGGTTGCACTGTCTCCTCGCTCCCTCTCGCACTGTCTCCTCGCTCCCTGTTGCAATGTCTCCTGACTCCCTGTCACACTGACTCCTCGCTTCTCTCGCAGAGTCTCCTCACTCCCTTTCACCCTTTCTCCTCGCTCCCTCTCGCTCGGTCTCCTCACTCCGTCTCGCACTGTTTCATCGCTCCGTGTCGCACTGTATCCTCGCTCCCTGTCGCACTGTCTCCGTGCTCCCTGTCGCTGTGTCTCCTCGCTCCCTTTCACGCTCTCTCCTCGCTCCCTCTCGCTCGGTCTCCTCACTCCGTCTCACACTGTCTCCTCGCTCCCTGTCATGCTGTCTCCTCGCTCCCTCTCGCGCTGTCTCCTTGCTCCCTCTCATGCTGTCTCCTCGTTCCCTCTCGTGCTGTTTCCTTGTTCCCTCTCATGCTGTCTCCTCGCTCCCTCTCACTCTGTGTCCTTGCTCCCTCTCGCGCTGTCTCATCACAGCCTCTCGCAATGACTCCTCGCTCCCTCTCGCACTGTCTCCTCACTCCCGGTTGCACTGTCTCCTCGCTCCCTCTCGCACTGTCTCCTCGCTCCCTTTCGCACTGTCTCCTCACTCCCTGTCGCACTGTCTCCTCGCTCCCTGTCGCACTTTCTCCACGCTTCCTGTTGCACTGTCTCCTCGCTCCCTGTTGCAATGTCTCCTGACTCCCTGTCACACTGTCTCCTCGCTTCTCTCGCAGAGTCTCCTCACTCCCTTTGACCCTTTCTCCTCGCTCCCTCTCGCTCGGTCTCCTCACTCCGTCTCGCACTGTTTCATCACTCCGTGTCGCTCTGTATCCTCGCTCCCTGTCGCACTGTCTCCGTGCTCCCTGTCGCTGTGTCTCCTCGCTCCCTTTCACGCTCTCTCCTCGCTCCCTCTCGCTCGGTCTCCTCACTCCGTCTCGCACTGTTTCATCGCTCCGTGTCGCACTGTATCCTCGCTCCCTGTCGCACTGACTCCGTGCTCCCTGTCGCTGTGTCTCCTCTCTCCCTTTCACGCTCTCTCCTTGCTCCCTCTCGCTCGGTCTCCTCATTCCGTCTCGCACTGTCTCCTTACTCCCTCTCGCACTGAATCCTCACTTCCTCACGCACTGTCTCCTGTCTCCCTCTCGCGCTGTGTCCTTGCTCCCTCTCATGCTGTCTCCTCGCTCCCTCTGGCAGTGTCTCCTCCATCACTCTTGCACTGTCTCCTCGCTCCCTGTCGCACTGTCTCCTCACTCCGTGTCGCATTGTCTCATCGCTCCGTGTCGCACTGTCTATTCGCTCCCTCTCGCAATGTCTCCTCACTACCTCTAGCACTGTCACCTCGCTCGCTCTCGCACTGTCTCCTCGCTCCCTGTCATGCTGTCTCTTCACTCCCTCTCGCGCTGTCTCCTTGCTCCCTCTCATGCTGTCTCTTCATTCCCTCTCGCGCTGTCTCCTCGTTCCCTCTCGCGCTGTCTCCTTGCTCCCTTTCACGCTCTCTCTTCGCTACCTCTCACAATGATTCTTCTCTCCCTGTTGAACAGTCTCCTCGCACCCTGTTCCACTGTCCCGGCGCTCCCTGTTGCACTGTCTCCTCGCTCCCTCTCACTCTGTCTCATCGCTCCCTTTCGCTCTCTCTCCTCGTTTCCTCTTGCAATGTCTCCTCACAACCTCTAGCACTGTCACCTCGCTCGCTCTCGCACTGTCTCCTCGCTCCCGGTCACACTGTCTCCTCGCTCCCTGTCATGCTGTCTCCTCGCTCCCTCTCGCGCTGTCTCCTTGCTCCCTCTCATGCTGTCTCCTCGTTCCCTCTCGTGCTGTTTCCTCATTCCCTCTCACGCTGTCTCCTCGCTCCCTCTTGCTCTGTGTCCTTGCTCCCTCTCGCGCTGTATCATCACAGCCTCTTGCAATGACTCCTCACTCCCTCTCGCACTGTCTCCTCACTCCCGGTTGCACTGTCTCCTCGCTCCCTCTCGCACTGTCTCCTCGCTCCCTTTCGCACTGTCTCCTCGCTCCCTGTCGCACTTTCTCCACGCTTCCTGTTGCACTGTCTCCTCGCTCCCTGTTGCAATGTCTCCTGACTCCCTGTCACACTGTCTCCTCGCTTCTCTCGCAGAGTCTCCTCACTCCCTTTCACCCTTTCTCCTCGCTCCCTCTCGCTCGGTCTCCTCACTCCGTCTCGCACTGTTTCATCACTCCGTGTCGCACTGTATCCTCGCTCCCTGTCGCACTGATTCCGTGCTCCCTGTCGCTGTGTCTCCTCGCTCCCTTTCACGCTCTCTCCTCGCTCCCTCTCGCTCGGTCTCCTCACTCCGTCTCGCACTGTTTCATCGCTCCGTGTCGCACTGTATCCTCGCTCCCTGTCGCACTGACTCCGTGCTCCCTGTCGCTGTGTCTCCTCTCTCCCTTTCACGCTCTCTCCTTGCTCCCTCTCGCTCGGTCTCCTCATTCCGTCTCGCACTGTCTCCTCACTCCCTCTCGCACTGAATCCTCACTTCCTCACGCACTGTCTCCTGTCTCCCTCTCGCGCTGTGTCCTTGCTCCCTCTCATGCTGTCTCCTCGCTCCCTCTGGCAGTGTCTCCTCCATCACTCTTGCACTGTCTCCTCGCTCCCTGTCGCAATGTCTCCTCGCTCCGTGTCGCATTGTCTCATCGCTCCGTGTCGCACTGTCTATTCGCTCCCTCTCGCAATGTCTCCTCACTACCTCTAGCACTGTCACCTCGCTCGCTCTCGCACTGTCTCCTCGCTCCCTGTCATGCTGTCTCCTCGCTCCCTCTCGCGCTGTCTCCTTGCTCCCTCTCATGCTGTCTCCTCGTTCCCTCTCGTGCTGTTTCCTTGTTCCCTCTCATGCTGTCTCCTCGCTCCCTCTCACTCTGTGTCCTTGCTCCCTCTCGCGCTGTCTCATCACAGCCTCTCGCAATGACTCCTCGCTCCCTCTCGCACTGTCTCCTCACTCCCGGTTGCACTGTCTCCTCGCTCCCTCTCGCACTGTCTCCTCGCTCCCTTTCGCACTGTCTCCTTGCTCCCTGTCGCACTTTCTCCACGCTTCCTGTTGCACTGTCTCCTCGCTCCCTGTTGCAATGTCTCCTGACTCCCTGTCACACTGTCTCCTCGCTTCTCTCGCAGAGTCTCCTCACTCCCTTTGACCCTTTCTCCTCGCTCCCTCTCGCTCGGTCTCCTCACTCCGTCTCGCACTGTTTCATCACTCCGTGTCGCACTGTATCCTCGCTCCCTGTCGCACTGTCTCCGTGCTCCCTGTCGCTGTGTCTCCTCGCTCCCTTTCACGCTCTCTCCTCGCTCCCTCTCGCTCGGTCTCCTCACTCCGTCTCGCACTGTTTCATCGCTCCGTGTCGCACTGGATCCTCGCTCCCTGTCTCACTGACTCCGTGCTCCCTGTCGCTGTGTCTCCTCTCTCCCTTTCACGCTCTCTCCTCGCTCCCTCTCACTCGGTCTCCTCATTCCATCTCGCACTGTCTCCTCACTCCCTCTCGCACTGAATCCTCACTTCCTCACGCACTGTCTCCTGTCTCCCTCTCGCGCTGTGTCCTTGCTCCCTCTCATGCTGTCTCCTCGCTCCCTCTGGCAGTGTCTCCTCCATCACTCTTGCACTGTCTCCTCGCTCCCTGTTGCACTGTCTCCTCACTCCGTGTCGCATTGTCTCATCGCTCCGTGTCGCACTGTCTATTCGCTCCCTCTCGCAATGTCTCCTCACTACCTCTAGCACTGTCACCTCGCTCGCTCTCGCACTGTCTCCTCGCTCCCTGTCATGCTGTCTCTTCACTCCCTCTCGCGCTGTCTCCTTGCTCCCTCTCATGCTGTCTCTTCATTCCCTCTCGCGCTGTCTCCTCGTTCCCTCTCGCGCTGTCTCCTTGCTCCCTTTCACGCTCTCTCTTCACTACCTCTCGCAATGATTCTTCTCTCCCTGTTGAACAGTCTCCTCGCACCCTGTTCCACGCTCCCTGTTGCACTGTCTCCTCACTCCCTCTCACTCTGTCTCATCGCTCCCTTTCGCTCTCTCTCCTCGTTTCCTCTTGCAATGTCTCCTCACAACCTCTAGCACTGTCACCTCGCTCGCTCTCGCACTGTCTCCTCTCTCCCGGTCACACTGTCTCCTCGCTCCCTGTCATGCTGTCTCCTCGCTCCCTCTCGCGCTGTCTCCTTGCTCCCTCTCATGCTGTCTCCTCGTTCCCTCTCGTGCTGTTTCCTCGTTCCCTCTCACGCTGTCTCCTCGCTCCCTCTCGCTCTGTGTCCTTGCTCCCTCTCGCGCTGTCTCATCACAGCCTCTTGCAATGACTCCTCACTCCCTCTCGCACTGTCTCCTCACTCCCGGTTGCACTGTCTCCTCGCTCCCTCTCGCACTGTCTCCTCGCTCCCTTTCGCACTGTCTCCTCACTCCCGGTTGCACTGTCTCCTCGCTCCCTCTCGCACTGTCTCCTCGCTCCCTGTTGCAATGTCTCCTGACTCCCTGTCACACTGACTCCTCGCTTCTCTTGCAGAGTCTCCTCACTCCCTTTCACCCTTTCTCCTCGCTCCCTCTCGCTCGGTCTCCTCACTCCGTCTCGCACTGTTTCATCGCTCCGTGTCGCACTGTATCCTCGCTCCCTGTCGCACTGTCTCCGTGCTCCCTGTCGCTGTGTCTCCTCGCTCCCTTTCACGCTCTCTCCTCGCTCCCTCTCGCTCGGTCTCCTCACTCCGTCTCGCACTGTCTCCTCGCTCCCTGTCATGCTGTCTCCTCGCTCCCTCTCGCGCTGTCTCCTTGCTCCCTCTCATGCTGTCTCCTCGTTCCCTCTCGTGCTGTTTCCTTGTTCCCTCTCATGCTGTCTCCTCGCTCCCTCTCACTCTGTGTCCTTGCTCCCTCTCGCGCTGTCTCATCACAGCCTCTCGCAATGACTCCTCGCTCACTCTTGCACTGTCTCCTCACTCCCGGTTGCACTGTCTCCTCACTGGTGGTTGCACTGTCTCCTCGCTCCCTCTCGCACTGTCTCCTCGCTCCCTTTCGCACTGTCTCCTCACTCCCTGTCGCACTGTCTCCTCGCTCCCTGTCGCACTTTCTCCACGCTTCCTGTTGCACTGTCTCCTCGCTCCCTGTTGCAATGTCTCCTGACTCCCTGTCACACTGTCTCCTCGCTTCTCTCGCAGAGTCTCCTCACTCCCTTTGACCCTTTCTCCTCGCTCCCTCTCGCTCGGTCTCCTCACTCCGTCTCGCACTGTTTCATCACTCCGTGTCGCACTGTATCCTCACTCCCTGTCGCACTGTCTCCGTGCTCCCTGTCGCTGTGTCTCCTCGCTCCCTTTCACGCTCTCTCCTCGCTCCCTCTCGCTCGGTCTCCTCACTCCGTCTCGCACTGTTTCATCGCTCCGTGTCGCACTGTATCCTCGCTCCCTGTCGCACTGACTCCGTGCTCCCTGTCGCTGTGTCTCCTCTCTCCCTTTCACGCTCTCTCCTTGCTCCCTCTCGCTCGGTCTCCTCATTCCGTCTCGCACTGTCTCCTCACTCCCTCTCGCACTGAATCCTCATTTCCTCACGCACTGTCTCCTGTCTCCCTCTCGCGCTGTGTCCTTGCTCCCTCTCATGCTGTCTCCTCGCTCCCTCTGGCAGTGTCTCCTCCATCACTCTTGCACTGTCTCCTCGCTCCCTGTCGCACTGTCTCCTCACTCCGTGTCGCATTGTCTCATCGCTCCGTGTCGCACTGTCTATTCGCTCCCTCTCGCAATGTCTCCTCACTACCTCTAGCACTGTCACCTCGCTCGCTCTCGCACTGTCTCCTCGCTCCCTGTCATGCTGTCTCCTCACTCCCTCTTGCGCTGTCTCCTTGCTCCCTCTCACGCTGTCTCTTCATTCCCTCTCGCGCTGTCTCCTCGTTCTCTCGCGCTGTCTCCTTGCTCCCTTTCACGCTCTCTCTTCGCTACCTCTCGCAATGATTCTTCTCTCCCTGTTGAACAGTCTCCTTGCTCCCTGTTCCACTGTCTCCCCACTCCCTGTCGCACTGTCTCCTCACTCACTGTCGCACTGTCTCCTCACTCCCTCTCACTCTGTCTCATCGCTCCCTTTCACTCTCTCTCCTCGTTTCTTCTTGCAATGTCTCCTCACAACCTCTAGCAATGTCGCCTCGCTCGCTCTCGCACTGTCTCCTCGCTCCTGGTCACACTGTCTCCTCGCTCCCTGTCATGCTATCTCCTCGCTCCCTCTCACACTGTCTTCTTGCTCCCTCTCATGCTGTCTCCTCGTTCCCTCTCGTGCTGTTTCCTCGTTCCCTCTCACGCTGTCTCCTCGCTCCCTTTCGCACTCTGTCCTCACTCCCTGTCGCACTGTCTCCTCGCTCCCTGTCACACTGTCTCCACGCTTCCTGTCGCACTGTCTCCTCGCTCCCTGTTGCAATGTCTCCTGACTCCCTGTCACACTGTCTCCTCGCTCCCTCTCGCAGAGTCTCCTCGCTCCCTTTCACGCTCTCTCCTCGCTCCCTCTCGCTCGGTCTCCTCACTCCGTCTCGCACTGTCTCCTCACACCCTCTCGCACTGAATCCTCGCTTCCTCACGAACTGTCTCCTGTCTCCCTCTCGCGCTGTGTCCTTACTCCCTCTCATGCTGTCTCCTCGCTCCCTGTCGCACTGTCTCCTCGCTCCGTGTCGCACTTTCTCATCGCTCTGTCTATTCGCTCCTTCTCGCAATGTCTCCTCACTACCTCTAGCACTGTCGCCTCGCTCGCTCTCGCACTGTCTCCTCGCTCCCTGTTGCACTGTCTCCTCGCCCCATGTCATGCTGTCTCCTCGCTACCTCTCGCGCTATCCCCTTGCTCCCTCTCACGCTGTCTCTTCATTCCCTCTCGTCCTGTCTCCTCGTTCCCTCTCGCGCTGTCTCCACATTCCCTTTCACCCTCTCTCTTCGCTACCTCTCGCAATGGTTCTTCTCTCCCTGTCGCACTGTCTCCTCGCTTGCTGTCGCAATGTCTCCACGCTCCATGTCGCACTGTCTACATACGTGAATTTCATAGAATTGGTAGATTTTGCTCTTATACAGAATGAGAAATATCTACAGGTACAGAAAAGTTTAGAACTTGATTAATTGACATGATAGCAAGAGAAAGTCAGTTTTCAGGATATTAACACATACGGAGATACTGAAGACAGTGTTGCTGATTTGTATTAGGAACATTAATACATATAGAGAATAGAAATTAGTAGAGATATAGAATTTGAAAGGAATGGAGTAACTTAGAGGAAGCGTAGCATCCACAAGCAGTGAATTCCTTAGAATTGGTAGATTTTGCTCTTATGCAGAATGAGAAATATCATCAGATAGAGAATGCCGAGTAATTTGTAGAATCTGAGTAATTGCAAGAAATTGAGATCTTCCTTTATACAGAGAAATAGATTTACTGAAATGGAGAGAAATTGAGAAGTTGAATGCCGAGGTGGACGAGGAGCAGCTGGAATTGCAGACGTGAGAAATATGGAGATGCAGAGATTAGAAATTCGTAGAGATATAGAAACTGATGGAAGTGCAGCAACTTTGAAACTCAGATAGGGGATAGAATCGATAAGAAGTGAATTTCATGGAATTGGGAGAAGTTGCATTTATGATGAATGAGAAATATCTACACATAGAGTTACAACTTGATCAATTGCCATTTTGGAAGATAGAGACAGTTAGCTTTATTGAAATCTACACATAATGAGACATTGAAGTTAGCGAGAATGCAGAGAATCTGGTATTCTGCAGAACATGAAGAAAGTTAGATCTTACTTGATACAGAGAACCAGATTAGCTGAAGGAGGAGAGAACTGGATATGTTGAAGTTTGATGTGAATGATGAGCAGCTAGGATTGCAGGCTTGTTCATAATGGAGACTTTGGTGCATATACAGAGTAAAATGTGCAGAGATATAGAATTTGATAGGAATGGAGTAACTTAGAGGAAGCGTAGCATCCACAAGAAGTGAATTTCATAGAATTAGTAGATTTTGCTCTTATGCAGAATGAGAAATATCCTCAGATAGAGAATGCCTAGTAATTTGTAGAATCTGAGTAATTGCAAGATATTGAGATCTTCCTTTATACAGAGAAGTAGATTTGCTGAAATGGAGAGAATTTGAGAAGTTGAATGCCGAGGTGGACGAGGAGCAGCTGGAATTGCAGACGTGAGAAATATGGAGATGCAGAGATTAGAAATTCGTAGAGATATAGAAACTAATGGCAGTGCAGCAACTTTGAAACTCAGATAAGGGATAGAATCGATAAGAAGTGAATTTCATGGAATTGGGAGAAGTTGCATTTATAATGAATGAGAAATATCTACACATAAAGTTACAACTTGTTCAATTGCCATTTAGGAAGACCGAGACAGTTAGTTTTACTGAAATCTACACATACTGAGACATTGAAGTTAGTGTGAACGCATAGAATCTGGTATTCTGCAGAACATGAAGTAATTTAGAGGAATTGTAGCATCTACAAGACGTGAAGGTCATAGCGTTGGTACATTATGCTCTTAAACAAATTGGGAAATATCTCCAGATAGAGAAAATGTTAGAACTTGTCAAGTTGTCATTTTCGAAGACAGAGGAAGTTAGTTTTATTGAAATCTACACATACTGAGACATTGAAGTTAGCGTGAATGCAGAGAATCTGGTAATCTGCAGAATGTGATGAAATTTAGATCTTGCTTAATACAGAGAACCAGATTTGCTGAAGGAGCAGAGAAATGGATATGTTGAAGTTTGATGTGAACGATGAGCAGCTAGAATGGCAGGATTGTTCATAATAGATTAGTACATAAAGAGAGTAGAAATTAGTAGAGATATAGAATTTGATAGGAATGGAGAAACTTAGACATTTAGAGAATGTGTAGCATCTACATACGTGAATTTCATAGAATTGGTAGATTTTGCTCTTATACAGAATGAGAAATATCTACAGGTACAGAAAAGTTTAGAACTTGATCAATTGACATGATAGCAAGAGAAAGTCAGTTTTCAGGATATTAACACATACGGAGATACTGAAGACAGTGTTGCTGATTTGTATTAGGAACATTAATACATATAGAGAATAGAAATTAGTAGAGATATAGAATTTGAAAGGAATGGAGTAACTTAGAGGAAGCGTAGCATCCACAAGCAGTGAATTCCTTAGAATTGGTAGATTTTGCTCTTATGCAGAATGAGAAATATCCTCAGATAGAGAATGCCTAGTAATTTGTAGAATCTGAGTAATTGCAAGAAATTGAGATCTTCCTTTATACAGAGAAATAGATTTACTGAAATGGAGAGAAATTGAGAAGTTGAATGCCGAGGTGGACGAGGAGCAGCTGGAATTGCAGACGTGAGAAATATGGAGATGCAGAGAAAGAAATTCGTAGAGATATAGAAACTGATGGAAGTGCAGCAACTTTGAAACTCAGATAGGGGATAGAATCGATAAGAAGTGAATTTCATGGAATTGGGAGAAGTTGCATTTATGATGAATGAGAAATATCTACACATAGAGTTACAACCTGATCAATTGCCATTTTGGAAGATAGAGACAGTTAGCTTTATTGAAATCTACACATAATGAGACATTGAAGTTAGCGAGAATGCAGAGAATCTGGTATTCTGCAGAACATGAAGAAAGTTACATCTTACTTGATAAAGAGAACCCGATTAGCTGAAGGAGGAGAGAACTGGATATGTTGAAGTTTGATGTGAATGATGAGCAGCTAGGATTGCAGGCTTGTTCATAATGGAGACTTTGGTGCATATACAGAGTAAAATTTGCAGAGATATAGAATTTGATAGGAATGGAGTAACTTAGAGGAAGCGTAGCATCCACAAGAAGTGAATTTCATAGAATTAGTAGATTTTGCTCTTATGCAGAATGAGAAATATCCTCAGATAGAGAATGCCTAGTAATTTGTAGAATCTGAGTAATTGCAAGATATTGAGATCTTCCTTTATACAGAGAAGTAGATTTGCTGAAATGGAGAGAATTTGAGAAGATGAATGCCGAGGTGGACGAGGAGCAGCTGGAATTGCAGATGTGAGAAATATGGAGATGCAGAGATTAGAAATTCGTAGAGATATAGAAACTAATGGCAGTGCAGCAACTTTGAAACTCAGATAAGGGATAGAATCGATAAGAAGTGAATTTCATGGAATTGGGAGAAGTTGCATTTATAATGAATGAGAAATATCTACACATAAAGTTACAACTTGTTCAATTGCCATTTAGGAAGACCGAGACCGAGTTTTACTGAAATCTACACATACTGAGACATTGAAGTTAGTATGAACGCATAGAATCTGGTATTCTGCAGAACATGAAGAAATTTAGAGGAATTGTAGCATCTACAAGACGTGAAGGTCATAGCATTGGTACATTATGCTCTTAAACAAATTGGGAAATATCTCCAGATAGAGAATGTGTTAGAACTTGTCAAGTTGTCACTTTCGAAGACAGAGGAAGTTAGTTTTATTGAAATCTACACATACTGAGACATTGAAGTTAGCGTGAATGCAGAGAATCTGGTAATCTGCAGAATGTGATGAAATTTAGATCTTGCTTAACACAGAGAACCAGATTTGCTGAAGGAGCAGAGAAATGGATATGTTGAAGTTTGATGTGAACGATGAGCAGCTAGAATGGCAGGATTGTTCATAATAGATTAGTACATAAAGAGAGTAGAAATTAGTAGAGATATAGAATTTGATAGGAATGGAGAAACTTAGACATTTAGAGAATGTGTAGCATCTACATACGTGAATTTCATAGAATTGGTAGATTTTGCTCTTATACAGAATGAGACAGAATGGTACAGAAAAGTTTAGAACTTGATCAATTGACATGATAGCAAGAGAAAGTCAGTTTTCAGGATATTAACACATACGGAGATACTGAAGACAGTGTTGCTGATTTGTATTAGGAACATTAATACATATAGAGAATAGAAATTAGTAGAGATATAGAATTTGAAAGGAATGGAGTAACTTAGAGGAAGCGTAGCATCCACAAGCAGTGAATTCCTTAGAATTGGTAGATTTTGCTCTTATGCAGAATGAGAAATATCATCAGATAGAGAATGCCGAGTAATTTGTAGAATCTGAGTAATTGCAAGAAATTGAGATCTTCCTTTATACAGAGAAATAGATTTACTGAAATGGAGAGAAATTGAGAAGTTGAATGCCGAGGTGGACGAGGAGCAGCTGGAATTGCAGACGTGAGAAATATGGAGATGCAGAGATTAGAAATTCGTAGAGATATAGAAACTGATGGAAGTGCAGCAACTTTGAAACTCAGATAGGGGATAGAATCGATAAGAAGTGAATTTCATGGAATTGGGAGAAGTTGCATTTATGATGAATGAGAAATATCTACACATAGAGTTACAACTTGATCAATTGCCATTTTGGAAGATAGAGACAGTTAACTTTATTGAAATCTACACATAATGAGACATTGAAGTTAGCGAGAATGCAGAGAATCTGGTATTCTGCAGAACATGAAGAAAGTTAGATCTTACTTGATACAGAGAACCAGATTAGCTGAAGGAGGAGAGAACTGGATATGTTGAAGTTTGATGTGAACGATGAGCATCTAGGATTGCAGGCTTGTTCATAATGGAGACTTTGGTGCATATACAGAGTAAAACTTGCAGAGATATAGAATTTGATAGGAATGGAGTAACTTAGAGGAAGCGTAGCATCCGCAAGAAGTGAATTTCATAGAATTAGTAGATTTAGCTCTTATGCAGAATGAGAAATATCCTCAGATAGAGAATGCCTAGTAATTTGTAGAATCTGAGTAATTGCAAGATATTGAGATCTTCCTTTATACAGAGAAGTAGATTTGCTGAAATGGAGAGAATTTGAGAAGATGAATGCCGAGGTGGACGAGGAGCAGCTGGAATTGCAGACGTGAGAAATATGGAGATGCAGAGATTAGAAATTCGTAGAGATGGCAGTGCAGCAACTTTGAAACTCAGATAAGGGATAGAATCGATAAGAAGTGAATTTCATGGAATTGGGAGAAGTTGCATTTATAATGAATGAGAAATATCTACACATAAAGTTACAACTTGTTCAATTGCCATTTAGGAAGACCGAGACAGTTAGTTTTACTGAAATCTACACATACTGAGACATTGAAGTTAGTGTGAACGCATAGAATCTGGTATTCTGCAGAACATGAAGAAATTTAGAGGAATTGTAGCATCTACAAGACGTGAAGGTCATAGCGTTGGTACATTATGCTCTTAAACAAATTGGGAAATATCTCCAGATAGAGAATGTGTTAGAACTTGTCAAGTTGTCACTTTCGAAGACAGAGGAAGTTAGTTTTATTGAAATCTACACATACTGAGACATTGAAGTTAGCGTGAATGCAGAGAATCTGGTAATCTGCAGAATGTGATGAAATTTAGATCTTGCTTAATACAGAGAACCAGATTTGCTGAAGGAGCAGAGAAATGGATATGTTGAAGTTTGATGTGAACGATGAGCAGCTAGAATGGCAGGATTGTTCATAATAGATTAGTACATAAAGAGAGTAGAAATTAGTAGAGATATAGAATTTGATAGGAATGGAGAAACTTAGACATTTAGAGAATGTGTAGCATCTACATACGTGAATTTCATAGAATTGGTAGATTTTGCTCTTATACAGAATGAGAAATATCTACAGGTACAGAAAAGTTTAGAACTTGATCAATTGACATGATAGCAAGAGAAAGTCAGTTTTCAGGATATTAACACATACGGAGATACTGAAGACAGTGTTGCTGATTTGTATTAGGAACATTAATACATATAGAGAATGCCGAGTAATTTGTAGAATCTGAGTAATTGCAAGAAATTGAGATCTTCCTTTATACAGAGAAATAGATTTACTGAAATGGAGAGAAATTGAGAAGTTGAATGCCGAGGTGGACGAGGAGCAGCTGGAATTGCAGACGTGAGAAATATGGAGATGCAGAGATTAGAAATTCGTAGAGATATAGAAACTGATGGAAGTGCAGCAACTTTGAAACTCAGATAGGGGATAGAATCGATAAGAAGTGAATTTCATGGAATTGGGAGAAGTTGCATTTATGATGAATGAGAAATATCTACACATAGAGTTACAACTTGATCAATTGCCATTTTGGAAGATAGAGACAGTTAGCTTTATTGAAATCTACACATAATGAGACATTGAATTTAGCGAGAATGCAGAGAATCTGGTATTCTGCAGAACATGGAGAAAGTTAGATCTTACTTGATACAGAGAACCAGATTAGCTGAAGGAGGAGAGAACTGGATATGTTGAAGTTTGATGTGAATGATGAGCAACTAGGATTGCAGGCTTGTTCATAATGGAGACTTTGGTGCATATACAGAGTAAAATTTGCAGAGATATAGAATTTGATAGGAATGGAGTAACTTAGAGGAAGCGTAGCATCCACAAGAAGTGAGTTTCATAGAATTAGTAGATTTTGCTCTTATGCAGAATGAGAAATATCCTCAGATAGAGAATGCCTAGTAATTTGTAGAATCTGAGTAATTGCAAGATATTGAGATCTTCCTTTATACAGAGAAGTAGATTTGCTGAAATGGAGAGAATTTGAGAAGATGAATGCCGAGGTGGACGAGGAGCAGCTGGAATTGCAGACGTGAGAAATATGGAGATGCAGAGATTAGAAATTCGTAGAGATATAGAAACTAATGGCAGTGCAGCAACTTTGAAACTCAGATAAGGGATAGAATCGATAAGAAGTGAATTTCATGGAATTGGGAGAAGTTGCATTTATAATGAATGAGAAATATCTACACATAAAGTTACAACTTGTTCAATTGCCATTTAGGAAGACCGAGACAGTTAGTTTTACTGAAATCTACACATACTGAGACATTGAAGTTAGTGTGAACGCATAGAATCTGGTATTCTGCAGAACATGAAGAAATTTAGAGGAATTGTAGCATCTACAAGACGTGAAGGTCATAGCGTTGGTATTATGCTCTTAAACAAATTGGGAAATATCTCCAGATAGAGAATGTGTTAGAACTTGTCAAGTTGTCACTTTCGAAGACAGAGGAAGTTAGTTTTATTGAAATCTACACATACTGAGACATTGAAGTTAGCGTGAATGCAGAGAATCTGGTAATCTGCAGAATGTGATGAAATTTAGATCTTGCTTAATACAGAGAACCAGATTTGCTGAAGGAGCAGAGAAATGGATATGTTGAAGTTTGATGTGAACGATGAGCAGCTAGAATGGCAGGATTGTTCATAATATAGACTTTAGTACATAAAGAGAGTAGAAATTAGTAGAGATATAGAATTTGATAGGAATGGAGAAACTTAGACATTTAGAGAATGTGTAGCATCTACATACGTGAATTTCATAGAATTGGTTGATTTTGCTCTTATACAGAATGAGAAATATCTACAGGTACAGAAAAGTTTAGAACTTGATCAATTGACATGATAGCAAGAGAAAGTCAGTTTTCAGGATATTAACACATACGGAGATATTGAAGACAGTGTTGCTGATTTGTATTAGGAACATTAATACATATAGAGAATAGAAATTAGTAGAGATATAGAATTTGATAGGAATGGAGTAACTTAGAGGAAGCGTAGCATCCACAAGCAGTGAATTCCTTAGAATTGGTAGATTTTGCTCTTATGCAGAATGAGAAATATTATCAGATAGAGAATGCCGAGTAATTTGTAGAATCTGAGTAATTGCAAGAAATTGAGATCTTCCTTTATACAGAGAAATAGATTTACTGAAATGGAGAGAAATTGAGAAGTTGAATGCCGAGGTGGACGAGGAGCAGCTGGAATTGCAGACGTGAGAAATATGGAGATGCAGAGATTAGAAATTCGTAGAGATATAGAAACTGATGGAAGTGCAGCAACTTTGAAACTCAGATAGGGGATAGAATCGATAAGAAGTGAATTTCATGGAATTGGGAGAAGTTGCATTTATGATGAATGAGAAATATCTACACATAAAGTTACAACTTGTTCAATTGCCATTTAGGAAGACCGAGACAGTTAGTTTTACTGAAATCTACACATACTGAGACATTGAAGTTAGTGTGAATCTGGTATTCTGCAGAACATGAAGAAATTTAGAGGAATTGTAGCATCTACAAGACGTGAAGGTCATAGCGTTGGTACATTATGCTCTTAAACAAATTGGGAAATATCTCCAGATAGAGAATGTGTTAGAACTTGTCAAGTTGTCACTTTCGAAGACAGAGGAAGTTAGTTTTATTGAAATCTACACATACTGAGACATTGAAGTTAGCGTGAATGCAGAGAATCTGGTAATCTGCAGAATGTGATGAAATTTAGATCTTGCTTAATACAGAGAACCAGATTTGCTGAAGGAGCAGAGAAATGGATATGTTGAAGTTTGATGTGAACGATGAGCAGCTAGAATGGCAGGATTGTTCATAATAGATTAGTACATAAAGAGAGTAGAAATTAGTAGAGATATAGAATTTGATAGGAATGGAGAAACTTAGACATTTAGAGAATGTGTAGCATCTACATACGTGAATTTCATAGAATTGGTAGATTTTGCTCTTATACAGAATGAGAAATATCTACAGGTACAGAAAAGTTTAGAACTTGATCAATTGACATGATAGCAAGAGAAAGTCAGTTTTCAGGATATTAACACATACGGAGATACTGAAGACAGTGTTGCTGATTTGTATTAGGAACATTAATACATATAGAGAATAGAAATTAGTAGAGATATAGAATTTGAAAGGAATGGAGTAACTTAGAGGAAGCGTAGCATCCACAAGCAGTGAATTCCTTAGAATTGGTAGATTTTGCTCTTATGCAGAATGAGAAATATCATCAGATAGAGAATGCCGAGTAATTTGTAGAATCTGAGTAATTGCAAGAAATTGAGATCTTCCTTTATACAGAGAAATAGATTTACTGAAATGGAGAGAAATTGAGAAGTTGAATGCCGAGGTGGACGAGGAGCAGCTGGAATTGCAGACGTGAGAAATATGGAGATGCAGAGATTAGAAATTCGTAGAGATATAGAAACTGATGGAAGTGCAGCAACTTTGAAACTCAGATAGGGGATAGAATCGATAAGAAGTGAATTTCATGGAATTGGGAGAAGTTGCATTTATGATGAATGAGAAATATCTACACATAAAGTTACAACTTGTTCAATTGCCATTTAGGAAGACCGAGACAGTTAGTTTTACTGAAATCTACACATACTGAGACATTGAAGTTAGTGTGAATCTGGTATTCTGCAGAACATGAAGAAATTTAGAGGAATTGTAGCATCTACAAGACGTGAAGGTCATAGCGTTGGTACATTATGCTCTTAAACAAATTGGGAAATATCTCCAGATAGAGAATGTGTTAGAACTTGTCAAGTTGTCACTTTCGAAGACAGAGGAAGTTAGTTTTATTGAAATCTACACATACTGAGACATTGAAGTTAGCGTGAATGCAGAGAATCTGGTAATCTGCAGAATGTGATGAAATTTAGATCTTGCTTAATACAGAGAACCAGATTTGCTGAAGGAGCAGAGAAATGGATATGTTGAAGTTTGATGTGAACGATGAGCAGCTAGAATGGCAGGATTGTTCATAATAGATTAGTACATAAAGAGAGTAGAAATTAGTAGAGATATAGAATTTGATAGGAATGGAGAAACTTAGACATTTAGAGAATGTGTAGCATCTACATACGTGAATTTCATAGAATTGGTAGATTTTGCTCTTATACAGAATGAGAAATATCTACAGGTACAGAAAAGTTTAGAACTTGATCAATTGACATGATAGCAAGAGAAAGTCAGTTTTCAGGATATTAACACATACGGAGATACTGAAGACAGTGTTGCTGATTTGTATTAGGAACATTAATACATATAGAGAATAGAAATTAGTAGAGATATAGAATTTGAAAGGAATGGAGTAACTTAGAGGAAGCGTAGCATCCACAAGCAGTGAATTCCTTAGAATTGGTAGATTTTGCTCTTATGCAGAATGAGAAATATCATCAGATAGAGAATGCCGAGTAATTTGTAGAATCTGAGTAATTGCAAGAAATTGAGATCTTCCTTTATACAGAGAAATAGATTTACTGAAATGGAGAGAAATTGAGAAGTTGAATGCCGAGGTGGACGAGGAGCAGCTGGAATTGCAGACGTGAGAAATATGGAGATGCAGAGATTAGAAATTCGTAGAGATATAGAAACTGATGGAAGTGCAGCAACTTTGAAACTCAGATAGGGGATAGAATCGATAAGAAGTGAATTTCATGGAATTGGGAGAAGTTGCATTTATGATGAATGAGAAATATCTACACATAGAGTTACAACTTGATCAATTGCCATTTTGGAAGATAGAGACAGTTAGCTTTATTGAAATCTACACATAATGAGACATTGAAGTTAGCGAGAATGCAGAGAATCTGGTATTCTGCAGAACATGAAGAAAGTTAGATCTTACTTGATACAGAGAACCAGATTAGCTGAAGGAGGAGAGAACTGGATATGTTGAAGTTTGATGTGAATGATGAGCAACTAGGATTGCAGGCTTGTTCATAATGGAGACTTTGGTGCATATACAGAGTAAAATTTGCAGAGATATAGAATTTGATAGGAATGGAGTAACTTAAAGGAAGCGTAGCATCCACAAGAAGTGAGTTTCATAGAATTAGTAGATTTTGCTCTTATGCAGAATGAGAAATATCCTCAGATAGAGAATGCCTAGTAATTTGTAGAATCTGAGTAATTGCAAGATATTGAGATCTTCCTTTATACAGAGAAGTAGATTTGCTGAAATGGAGAGAATTTGAGAAGATGAATGCCGAGGTGGACGAGGAGCAGCTGGAATTGCAGACGTGAGAAATATGGAGATGCAGAGATTAGAAATTCGTAGAGATATAGAAACTAATGGCAGTGCAGCAACTTTGAAACTCAGATAAGGGATAGAATCGATAAGAAGTGAATTTCATGGAATTGGGAGAAGTTGCATTTATAATGAATGAGAAATATCTACACATAAAGTTACAACTTGTTCAATTGCCATTTAGGAAGACCGAGACAGTTAGTTTTACTGAAATCTACACATACTGAGACATTGAAGTTAGTGTGAACGCATAGAATCTGGTATTCTGCAGAACATGAAGAAATTTAGAGGAATTGTAGCATCTACAAGACGTGAAGGTCATAGCGTTGGTATTATGCTCTTAAACAAATTGGGAAATATCTCCAGATAGAGAATGTGTTAGAACTTGTCAAGTTGTCACTTTCGAAGACAGAGGAAGTTAGTTTTATTGAAATCTACACATACTGAGACATTGAAGTTAGCGTGAATGCAGAGAATCTGGTAATCTGCAGAATGTGATGAAATTTAGATCTTGCTTAATACAGAGAACCAGATTTGCTGAAGGAGCAGAGAAATGGATATGTTGAAGTTTGATGTGAACGATGAGCAGCTAGAATAGCAGGATTGTTCATAATATAGACTTTAGTACATTAAGAGAGTAGAAATTAGTAGAGATATAGAATTTGATAGGAATGGAGAAACTTAGACATTTAGAGAATTCTACATACGTGAATTTCATAGAATTGGTAGATTTTGCTCTTATACAGAATGAGAAATATCTACAGGTACAGAAAAGTTTAGAACTTGATCAATTGACATGATAGCAAGAGAAAGTCAGTTTTCAGGATATTAACACATACGGAGATATTGAAGACAGTGTTGCTGATTTGTATTAGGAACATTAATACATATAGAGAATAGAAATTAGTAGAGATATAGAATTTGATAGGAATGGAGTAACTTAGAGGAAGCGTAGCATCCACAAGCAGTGAATTCCTTAGAATTGGTAGATTTTGCTCTTATGCAGAATGAGAAATATTATCAGATAGAGAATGCCGAGTAATTTGTAGAATCTGAGTAATTGCAAGAAATTGAGATCTTCCTTTATACAGAGAAATAGATTTACTGAAATGGAGAGAAATTGAGAAGTTGAATGCCGAGGTGGACGAGGAGCAGCTGGAATTGCAGACGTGAGAAATATGGAGATGCAGAGATTAGAAATTCGTAGAGATATAGAAACTGATGGAAGTGCAGCAACTTTGAAACTCAGATAGGGGATAGAATCGATAAGAAGTGAATTTCATGGAATTGGGAGAAGTTGCATTTATGATGAATGAGAAATATCTACACATAAAGTTACAACTTGTTCAATTGCCATTTAGGAAGACCGAGACAGTTAGTTTTACTGAAATCTACACATACTGAGACATTGAAGTTAGTGTGAATCTGGTATTCTGCAGAACATGAAGAAATTTAGAGGAATTGTAGCATCTACAAGACGTGAAGGTCATAGCGTTGGTACATTATGCTCTTAAACAAATTGGGAAATATCTCCAGATAGAGAATGTGTTAGAACTTGTCAAGTTGTCACTTTCGAAGACAGAGGAAGTTAGTTTTATTGAAATCTACACATACTGAGACATTGAAGTTAGCGTGAATGCAGAGAATCTGGTAATCTGCAGAATGTGATGAAATTTAGATCTTGCTTAATACAGAGAACCAGATTTGCTGAAGGAGCAGAGAAATGGATATGTTGAAGTTTGATGTGAACGATGATCTTGCTTTTAATACAGAGAACCAGATTTGCTGAAGGAGCAGAGAAATAGATATGTTGAAGTTTGATGTGAACGATGAGCAGCTAGAATGGCAGGATTGTTCATAATAGATTAGTACATAAAGAGAGTAGAAATTAGTAGAGATATAGAATTTGATAGGAATGGAGAAACTTAGACATTTAGAGAATGTGTAGCATCTACATACGTGAATTTCATAGAATTGGTAGATTTTGCTCTTATACAGAATGAGAAATACAGGTACAGAAAAGTTTAGAACTTGATCAATTGACATGATAGCAAGAGAAAGTCAGTTTTCAGGATATTAACACATACGGAGATACTGAAGACAGTGTTGCTGATTTGTATTAGGAACATTAATACATATAGAGAATAGAAATTAGTAGAGATATAGAATTTGAAAGGAATGGAGTAACTTAGAGGAAGCGTAGCATCCACAAGCAGTGAATTCCTTAGAATTGGTAGATTTTGCTCTTATGCAGAATGAGAAATATCATCAGATAGAGAATGCCGAGTAATTTGTAGAATCTGAGTAATTGCAAGAAATTGAGATCTTCCTTTATACAGAGAAATAGATTTACTGAAATGGAGAGAAATTGAGAAGTTGAATGCCGAGGTGGACGAGGAGCAGCTGGAATTGCAGACGTGAGAAATATGGAGATGCAGAGATTAGAAATTCGTAGAGATATAGAAACTGATGGAAGTGCAGCAACTTTGAAACTCAGATAGGGGATAGAATCGATAAGAAGTGAATTTCATGGAATTGGGAGAAGTTGCATTTATGATGAATGAGAAATATCTACACATAGAGTTACAACTTGATCAATTGCCATTTTGGAAGATAGAGACAGTTAACTTAATTGAAATCTACACATAATGAGACATTGAAGTTAGCGAGAATGCAGAGAATCTGGTATTCTGCAGAACATGAAGAAAGTTAGATCTTTTGATACAGAGAACCAGATTAGCTGAAGGAGGAGAGAACTGGATATGTTGAAGTTTGATGTGAATGATGAGCAGCTAGGATTGCAGGCTTGTTCATAATGGAGACTTTGGTGCATATACAGAGTAAAATTTGCAGAGATATAGAATTTGATAGGAATGGAGTAACTTAGAGGAAGCGTAGCATCCACAAGAAGTGAATTTCATAGAATTAGTAGATTTTGCTCTTATGCAGAATGAGAAATATCCTCAGATAGAGAATGCCTAGTAATTTGTAGAATCTGAGTAATTGCAAGATATTGAGATCTTCCTTTATACAGAGAAGTAGATTTGCTGAAATGGAGAGAATTTGAGAAGATGAATGCCGAGGTGGACGAGGAGCAGCTGGAATTGCAGACGTGAGAAATATGGAGATGCAGAGATTAGAAATTCGTAGAGATATAGAAACTAATGGCAGTGCAGCAACTTTGAAACTCAGATAAGGGATAGAATCGATAAGAAGTGAATTTCATGGAATTGGGAGAAGTTGCATTTATAATGAATGAGAAATATCTACACATAAAGTTACAACTTGTTCAATTGCCATTTAGGAAGACCGAGACAGTTAGTTTTACTGAAATCTACACATACTGAGACATTGAAGTTAGTGTGAACGCATAGAATCTGGTATTCTGCAGAACATGAAGAAATTTAGAGGAATTGTAGCATCTACAAGACGTGAAGGTCATAGCGTTGGTACATTATGCTCTTAAACAAATTGGGAAATATCTCCAGATAGAGAATGTGTTAGAACTTGTCAAGTTGTCATTTTCGAAGACAGAGGAAGTTAGTTTTATTGAAATCTACACATACTGAGACATTGAAGTTAGCGTGAATGCAGAGAATCTGGTAATCTGCAGAATGTGATGAAATTTAGATCTTGCTTAATACAGAGAACCAGATTTGCTGAAGGAGAGGAGAAATGGATATGTTGAAGTTTGATGTGAACGATGATCTTGCTTTTAATACAGAGAACCAGATTTGCTGAAGGAGCAGAGAAATGGATATGTTGAAGTTTGATGTGAACGATGAGCAGCTAGAATAGCAGGATTGTTCATAATATAGACTTTAGTACATTAAGAGAGTAGAAATTAGTAGAGATATAGAATTTGATAGGAATGGAGAAACTTAGACATTTAGAGAATGTGTAGCATCTACATACGTGAATTTCATAGAATTTGTTGATTTTGCTCTTATACAGAATGAGAAATATCTACAGGTACAGAAAAGTTTAGAACTTGATCAATTGACATGATAGCAAGAGAAAGTCAGTTTTCAGGATATTAACACATACGGAGATATTGAAGACAGTGTTGCTGATTTGTATTAGGAACATTAATACATATAGAGAATAGAAATTAGTAGAGATATAGAATTTGATAGGAATGGAGTAACTTAGAGGAAGCGTAGCATCCACAAGCAGTGAATTCCTTAGAATTGGTAGATTTTGCTCTTATGCAGAATGAGAAATATCATCAGATAGAGAATGCCGAGTAATTTGTAGAATCTGAGTAATTGCAAGAAATTGAGATCTTCCTTTATACAGAGAAATAGATTTACTGAAATGGAGAGAAATTGAGAAGTTGAATGCCGAGGTGGACGAGGAGCAGCTGGAATTGCAGACGTGAGAAATATGGAGATGCAGAGATTAGAAATTCGTAGAGATATAGAAACTGATGGAAGTGCAGCAACTTTGAAACTCAGATAGGGGATAGAATCGATAAGAAGTGAATTTCATGGAATTGGGAGAAGTTGCATTTATGATGAATGAGAAATATCTACACATAGAGTTACAACTTGATCAATTGCCATTTTGGAAGATAGAGACAGTTAGCTTTATTGAAATCTACACATAATGAGACATTGAAGTTAGCGAGAATGCAGAGAATCTGGTATTCTGCAGAACATGAAGAAAGTTACATCTTACTTGATACAGAGAACCAGATTAGCTGAAGGAGGAGAGAACTGGATATGTTGAAGTTTGATGTGAACGATGAGCAGCTAGGATTGCAGGCTTGTTCATAATGGAGACTTTGGTGCATATACAGAGTAAAATTTGCAGAGATATAGAATTTGATAGGAATGGAGTAACTTAGAGGAAGCGTAGCATCCGCAAGAAGTGAATTTCATAGAATTAGTAGATTTTGCTCTTATGCAGAATGAGAAATATCCTCAGATAGAGAATGCCTAGTAATTTGTAGAATCTGAGTAATTGCAAGATATTGAGATCTTCCTTTATACAGAGAAGTAGATTTGCTGAAATGGAGAGAATTTGAGAAGATGAATGCCGAGGTGGACGAGGAGCAGCTGGAATTGCAGACGTGAGAAATATGGAGATGCAGAGATTAGAAATTCGTAGAGATATAGAAACTAATGGCAGTGCAGCAACTTTGAAACTCAGATAAGGGATAGAATCGATAAGAAGTGAATTTCATGGAATTGGGAGAAGTTGCATTTATAATGAATGAGAAATATCTACACATAAAGTTACAACTTGTTCAATTGCCATTTAGGAAGACCGAGACAGTTAGTTTTACTGAAATCTACACATACTGAGACATTGAAGTTAGTGTGAACGCATAGAATCTGGTATTCTGCAGAACATGAAGAAATTTAGAGGAATTGTAGCATCTACAAGACGTGAAGGTCATAGCGTTGGTACATTATGCTCTTAAACAAATTGGGAAATATCTCCAGATAGAGAATGTGTTAGAACTTGTCAAGTTGTCATTTTCGAAGACAGAGGAAGTTAGTTTTATTGAAATCTACACATACTGAGACATTGAAGTTAGCGTGAATGCAGAGAATCTGGTAATCTGCAGAATGTGATGAAATTTAGATCTTGCTTAATACAGAGAACCAGATTTGCTGAAGGAGCAGAGAAATGGATATGTTGAAGTTTGATGTGAACGATGATCTTGCTTTTAATACAGAGAACGAGATTTGCTGAAGGAGCAGAGAAATAGATATGTTGAAGTTTGATGTGAACGATGAGCAGCTAGAATGGCAGGATTGTTCATAATAGATTAGTACATAAAGAGAGTAGAAATTAGTAGAGATATAGAATTTGATAGGAATGGAGAAACTTAGACATTTAGAGAATGTGTAGCATCTACATACGTGAATTTCATAGAATTGGTAGATTTTGCTCTTATACAGAATGAGAAATATCTACAGGTACAGAAAAGTTTAGAACTTGATCAATTGACATGATAGCAAGAGAAAGTCAGTTTTCAGGATATTAACACATACGGAGATACTGAAGACAGTGTTGCTGATTTGTATTAGGAACATTAATACATATAGAGAATAGAAATTAGTAGAGATATAGAATTTGAAAGGAATGGAGTAACTTAGAGGAAGCGTAGCATCCACAAGCAGTGAATTCCTTAGAATTGGTAGATTTTGCTCTTATGCAGAATGAGAAATATCATCAGATATAGAATGCCTAGTAATTTGTAGAATCTGAGTAATTGCAAGAAATTGAGATCTTCCTTTATACAGAGAAATAGATTTACTGAAATGGAGAGAAATTAAGAAGTTGAATGCCGAGGTGGACGAGGAGCAGCTGGAATTGCAGACGTGAGAAATATGGAGATGCAGAGATTAGAAATTCGTAGAGATATAGAAACTGATGGAAGTGCAGCAACTTTGAAACTCAGATAGGGGATAGAATCGATAAGAAGTGAATTTCATGGAATTGGGAGAAGTTGCATTTATGATGAATGAGAAATATCTACACATAAAGTTACAACTTGTTCAATTGCCATTTAGGAAGACCGAGACAGTTAGTTTTACTGAAATCTACACATACTGAGACATTGAAGTTAGTGTGAACGCATAGAATCTGGTATTCTGCAGAACATGAAGAAATTTAGAGGAATTGTAGCATCTACAAGACGTGAAGGTCATAGCGTTGGTACATTATGCTCTTAAACAAATTGGGAAATATCTCCAGGTAGAGAATGTGTTAGAACTTGTCAAGTTGTCATTTTCGAAGACAGAGGAAGTTAGTTTTATTGAAATCTACACATACTGAGACATTGAAATTAGCGTGAATGCAGAGAATCTGGTAATCTGCAGAATGTGATGAAATTTAGATCTTGCTTAATACAGAGAACCAGATTTGCTGAAGGAGCAGAGAAATGGATATGTTGAAGTTTGATGTGAACGATGATCTTGCTTTTAATACAGAGAACCAGATTTGCTGAAGGAGCAGAGAAATGGATATGTTGAAGTTTGATGTGAACGATGAGCAGCTAGAATGGCAGGATTGTTCATAATATAGACTTTAGTACATAAAGAGAGTAGAAATTAGTAGAGATATAGAATTTGATAGGAATGGAGAAACTTAGACATTTAGAGAATGTGTAGCATCTACATACGTGAATTTCATAGAATTTGTTGATTTTGCTCTTATACAGAATGAGAAATATCTACAGGTACAGAAAAGTTTAGAATTTGATCAATTGACATGATAGCAAGAGAAAGTCAGTTTTCAGGATATTAACACATACGGAGATATTGAAGACAGTGTTGCTGATTTGTATTAGGAACATTAATACATATAGAGAATAGAAATTAGTAGAGATATAGAATTTGAAAGGAATGGAGTAACTTAGAGGAAGCGTAGCATCCACAAGCAGTGAATTCCTTAGAATTGGTAGATTTTGCTCTTATGCAGAATGAGAAATATCATCAGATAGAGAATGCCGAGTAATTTGTAGAATCTGAGTAATTGCAAGAAATTGAGATCTTCCTTTATACAGAGAAATAGATTTACTGAAATGGAGAGAAATTGAGAAGTTGAATGCCGAGGTGGACGAGGAGCAGCTGGAATTGCAGACGTGAGATCCATGCAGAGATTAGAAATTCGTAGAGATATAGAAACTGATGGAAGTGCAGCAACTTTGAAACTCAGATAGGGGATAGAATCGATAAGAAGTGAATTTCATGGAATTGGGAGAAGTTGCATTTATGATGAATGAGAAATATCTACACATAGAGTTACAACTTGATCAATTGCCATTTTGGAAGATAGAGACAGTTAGCTTTATTGAAATCTACACATAATGAGACATTGAAGTTAGCGAGAATGCAGAGAATCTGGTATTCTGCAGAACATGAAGAAAGTTACATCTTACTTGATACAGAGAACCAGATTAGCTGAAGGAGGAGAGAACTGGATATGTTGAAGTTTGATGTGAATGATGAGCAGCTCGGATTGCAGGCTTGTTCATAATGGAGACTTTGGTGCATATACAGAGTAAAATTTGCAGAGATATAGAATTTGATAGGAATGGAGTAACTTAGAGGAAGCGTAGCATCCACAAGAAGTGAATTTCATAGAATTAGTAGATTTTGCTCTTATGCAGAATGAGAAATATCCTCAGATAGAGAATGCCTAGTAATTTGTAGAATCTGAGTAATTGCAAGATATTGAGATCTTCCTTTATACAGAGAAGTAGATTTGCTGAAATGGAGAGAATTTGAGAAGATGAATGCCGAGGTGGACGAGGAGCAGCTGGAATTGCAGACGTGAGAAATATGGAGATGCAGAGATTAGAAATTCGTAGAGATATAGAAACTAATGGCAGTGCAGCAACTTTGAAACTCAGATAAGGGATAGAATCGATAAGAAGTGAATTTCATGGAATTGGGAGAAGTTGCATTTATAATGAATGAGAAATATCTACACATAAAGTTACAACTTGTTCAATTGCCATTTAGGAAGACCGAGACAGTTAGTTTTACTGAAATCTACACATACTGAGACATTGAAGTTAGTGTGAACGCATAGAATCTGGTATTCTGCAGAACATGAAGAAATTTAGAGGAATTGTAGCATCTACAAGACGTGAAGGTCATCGCGTTGGTACATTATGCTCTTAAGCAAATTGGGAAATATCTCCAGATAGAGAATGTGTTAGAACTTGTCAAGTTGTCACTTTCGAAGACAGAGGAAGTTAGTTTTATTGAAATCTACACATACTGAGACATTGAAGTTAGCGTGAATGCAGAGAATCTGGTAATCTGCAGAATGTGATGAAATTTAGATCTTGCTTAATACAGAGAACCAGATTTGCTGAAGGAGCAGAGAAGTGGATATGTTGAAGTTTGATGTGAACGATGAGCGGCTAGATTGGCAGGATTGTTCATAATAGATTAGTACATAAAGAGAGTAGAAATTAGTAGAGATATAGAATTTGATAGGAATGGAGAAACTTAGACATTTAGAGAATGTGTAGCATCTACATACGTGAATTTCATAGAATTGGTAGATTTTGCTCTTATACAGAATGAGAAATATCTACAGGTACAGAAAAGTTTAGAACTTGATCAATTGACATGATAGCAAGAGAAAGTCAGTTTTCAGGATATTAACACATACGGAGATACTGAAGACAGTGTTGCTGATTTGTATTAGGAACATTAATACATATAGAGAATAGAAATTAGTAGAGATATAGAATTTGAAAGGAATGGAGTAACGTAGAGGAAGCGTAGCATCCACAAGCAGTGAATTCCTTAGAATTGGTAGATTTTGCTCTTATGCAGAATGAGAAATATCATCAGATACAGAATGCCGAGTAATTTGTAGAATCTGAGTAATTGCAAGAAATTGAGATCTTCCTTTATACAGAGAAATAGATTTACTGAAATGGAGAGAAATTGAGAAGTTGAATGCCGAGGTGGACGAGGAGCAGCTGGAATTGCAGACGTGAGATTAGAAATTCGTAGAGATATAGAAACTGATGGAAGTGCAGCAACTTTGAAACTCAGATAGGGGATAGAATCGATAAGAAGTGAATTTCATGGAATTGGGAGAAGTTGCATTTATGATGAATGAGAAATATCTACACATAGAGTTACAACTTGATCAATTGCCATTTTGGAAGATAGAGACAGTTAACTTTATTGAAATCTACACATAATGAGACATTGAAGTTAGCGAGAATGCAGAGAATCTGGTATTCTGCAGAACATGAAGAAAGTTAGATCTTACTTGATACAGAGAACCAGATTAGCTGAAGGAGGAGAGAACTGGATATGTTGAAGTTTGATGTGAATGATGAGCAGCTAGGATTGCAGGCTTGTTCATAATGGCGTCTTTGGTGCATATACAGAGTAAAATTTGCAGAGATATAGAATTTGATAGGAATGGAGTAACTTAGAGGAAGCGTAGCATTCGCAAGAAGTGAATTTCATAGAATTAGTAGATTTTGCTCTCATGCAGAATGAGAAATATCCTCAGATAGAGAATGCCTAGTAATTTGTAGAATCTGAGTAATTGCAAGATATTGAGATCTTCCTTTATACAGAGAAGTAGATTTGCTGAAATGGAGAGAATTTGAGAAGATGAATGCCGAGGTGGACGAGGAGCAGCTGGAATTGCAGACGTGAGAAATATGGAGATGCAGAGATTAGAAATTCGTAGAGATATAGAAACTAATGGCAGTGCAGCAACTTTGAAACTCAGATAAGGGATAGAATCGATAAGAAGTGAATTTCATGGAATTGGGAGAAGTTGCATTTATAATGAATGAGAAATATCTACACATAAAGTTACAACTTGTTCAATTGCCATTTAGGAAGACCGAGACAGTTAGTTTTACTGAAATCTACACATACTGAGACATTGAAGTTAGTGTGAACGCATAGAATCTGGTATTCTGCAGAACATGAAGAAATTTAGAGGAATTGTAGCATCTACAAGACGTGAAGGTCATAGCGTTGGTACATTATGCTCTTAAACAAATTGGGAAATATCTCCAGATAGAGAATGTGTTAGAACTTGTCAAGTTGTCATTTTCGAAGACAGAGGAAGTTAGTTTTATTGAAATCTACACATACTGAGACATTGAAGTTAGCGTGAATGCAGAGAATCTGGTAATCTGCAGAATGCGATGAAATTTAGATCTTGCTTAATACAGAGAACCAGATTTGCTGAAGGAGCAGAGAAATGGATATGTTGAAGTTTGATGTGAACGATGAGCAGCTAGAATGGCAGGATTGTTCATAATAGATTAGTACATAAAGAGAGTAGAAATTAGTAGAGATATAGAATTTGATAGGAATGGAGAAACTTAGACATTTAGAGAATGTGTAGCATCTACATACGTGAATTTCATAGAATTGGTTGATTTTGCTCTTATACAGAATGAGAAATATCTACAGGTACAGAAAAGTTTAGAACTTGATCAATTGACATGATAGCAAGAGAAAGCCAGTTTTCAGGATATTAACACATACGGAGATACTGAAGACAGTGTTGCTGATTTGTATTAGGAACATTAATACATATAGAGAATAGAAATTAGTAGAGATATAGAATTTGATAGGAATGGAGTAACTTAGAGGAAGCGTAGCATCCACAAGCAGTGAATTCCTTAGAATTGGTAGATTTTGCTCTTATGCAGAATGAGAAATATCATCAGATAGAGATTGCCGAGTAATTTGTAGAATCTGAGTAATTGCAAGAAATTGAGATCTTCCTTTATACAGAGAAATAGATTTACTGAAATGGAGAGAAATTAAGAAGTTGAATGCCGAGGTGGACGAGGAGCAGCTGGAATTGCAGACGTGAGAAATATGGAGATGCAGAGATTAGAAATTCGTAGAGATACTGATGGAAGTGCAGCAACTTTGAAACTCAGATAGGGGATAGAATCGATAAGAAGTGAATTTCATGGAATTGGGAGAAGTTGCATTTATGATGAATGAGAAATATCTACACATAGAGTTACAACTTGATCAATTGCCATTTTGGAAGATAGAGACAGTTAGCTTTATTGAAATCTACACATAATGAGACATTGAAGTTAGCGAGAATGCAGAGAATCTGGTATTCTGCAGAACATGAAGAAAGTTACATCTTACTTGATACAGAGAACCAGATTAGCTGAAGGAGGAGAGAACTGGATATGTTGAAGTTTGATGTGAACGATGAGCAGCTAGGATTGCAGGCTTGTTCATAATGGAGACTTTGGTGCATATACAGAGTAAAATTTGCAGAGATATAGAATTTGATAGGAATGGAGTAACTTAGAGGAAGCGTAGCATCCGCAAGAAGTGAATTTCATAGAATTAGTAGATTTTGCTCTTATGCAGAATGAGAAATATCCTCAGATAGAGAATGCCTAGTAATTTGTAGAATCTGAGTAATTGCAAGATATTGAGATCTTCCTTTATACAGAGAAGTAGATATGCTGAAATGGAGAGAATTTGAGAAGATGAATGCCGAGGTGGACGAGGAGCAGCTGGAATTGCAGACGTGAGAAATATGGAGATGCAGAGATTAGAAATTCGTAGAGATATAACAACTAATGGCAGTGCAGCAAATGTGAAACTCAGATAAGGGATAGAATCGATAAGAAGTGAATTTCATGGAATTGGGAGAAGTTGCATTTATAATGAATGAGAAATATCTACACATAAAGTTACAACTTGTTCAATTGCCATTTAGGAAGACCGAGACAGTTAGTTTTACTGAAATCTACACATACTGAGACATTGAAGTTAGTGTGAACGCATAGAATCTGGTATTCTGCAGAACATGAAGAAATTTAGAGGAATTGTAGCATCTACAAGACGTGAAGGTCATTGCGTTGGTACATTATGCTCTTAAGCAAATTGGGAAATATCTCCAGATAGAGAATGTGTTAGAACTTGTCAAGTTGTCACTTTCGAAGACAGAGGAAGTTAGTTTTATTGAAATCTACACATACTGAGACATTGAAGTTAGCGTGAATGCAGAGAATCTGGTAATCTGCAGAATGTGATGAAATTTAGATCTTGCTTAATACAGAGAACCAGATTTGCTGAAGGAGCAGAGAAATGGATATGTTGAAGTTTGATGTGAACGATGAGCAGCTAGAATGGCAGGATTGTTCATAATAGATTAGTACATAAAGAGAGTAGAAATTAGTAGAGATATAGAATTTGATAGGAATGGAGAAACTTAGACATTTAGAGAATGTGTAGCATCTACATACGTGAATTTCATAGAATTGGTAGATTTTGCTCTTATACAGAATGAGACATATCTACAGGTACAGAAAAGTTTAGAACTTGATCAATTGACATGATAGCAAGAGAAAGTCAGTTTTCAGGATATTAACACATACGGAGATACTGAAGACAGTGTTGCTGATTTGTATTAGGAACATTAATACATATAGAGAACAGAAATTAGTAGAGATATAGAATTTGAAAGGAATGGAGTAACTTAGAGGAAGCGTAGCATCCACAAGCAGTGAATTCCTTAGAATTGGTAGATTTTGCTCTTATGCAGAATGAGAAATATCATCAGATAGAGAATGCCGAGTCATTTGTAGAATCTGAGTAATTGCAAGAAATTGAGATCTTCCTTTATACAGAGAAATAGATTTACTGAAATGGAGAGAAATTGAGAAGTTGAATGCCGAGGTGGACGAGGAGCAGCTGGAATTGCAGACGTGAGAAATATGGAGATGCAGAGATTAGAAATTCGTAGAGATATAGAAACTGATGGAAGTGCAGCAACTTTGAAACTCAGATAGGGGATAGAATCGATAAGAAGTGAATTTCATGGAATTGGGAGAAGTTGCATTTATGATGAATGAGAAATATCTACACATAGAGTTACAACTTGATCAATTGCCATTTTGGAAGATAGAGACAGTTAGCTTTATTGAAATCTACACGTACTGAGACATTGAAGTTAGTGTGAACGCATAGATTCTGGTATTCTGCAGAACATGAAGAAATTTAGAGGAATTGTAGCATCTACAAGACGTGAAGGTCATAGCGTTGGTACATTATGCTCTTAAACAAATTGGGAAATATCTCCAGATAGAGAATGTGTTAGAACTTGTCAAGTTGTCATTTTCGAAGACAGAGGAAGTTAGTTTTATTGAAATCTACACATACTGAGACATTGAAGTTAGCGTGAATGCAGAGAGAATCTGGTAATCTGCAGAATGTGATGAAATTTAGATCTTGCTTAATACAGAGAACCAGATTTGCTGAAGGAGCAGAGAAATGGATATGTTGAAGTTTGATGTGAACGATGAGCAGCTAGAATGGCAGGATTGTTCATAATATAGACTTTAGTACATACAGAGAGTAGAAATTAGTAGAGATATAGAATTTGATAGGAATGGAGAAACTTAGACATTTAGAGAATGTGTAGCATCTACATACGTGAATTTCATAGAATTGGTTGATTTTGCTCTTATACAGAATGAGAAATATCTACTGGTACAGAAAAGTTTAGAACTTGATCAATTGACATGATAGCAAGAGAAAGTCAGTTTTCAGGATATTAACACATGCGGAGATATTGAAGAAAGTGTTGCTGATTTGTATTAGGAACATTAATACATATAGAGAATAGAAATTAGTAGAGATATAGAATTTGATAGGAATGGAGTAACTTAGAGGAAGCGTAGCATCCACAAGAAGTAAATTTCATAGAATTAGTAGATTTTGCTCTTATGCAGAATGAGAAATATCATCAGATAGAGAATGCCTAGTAATTTGTAGAATCTGAGTAATTGCAAGATATTGAGAGCTTCCTTTATACAGAGAAGTAGATTTGCTGAAATGGAGAGAAATTGAGAAGTTGAATGCCGAGGTGGACGAGGAGCAGCTGGAATTGCAGACGTGAGAAATATGGAGATGCAGAGATTAGAAATTCGTAGAGATATAGAAACTAATGGCAGTGCAGCAACTTTGAAACTCAGATAAGGGATAGAATCGATAAGAAGTGAATTTCATGGAATTGGGAGAAGTTGCATTTATGATGAATGAGAAATATCTACACATAAAGTTACAACTTGTTCAATTGCCATTTAGGAAGACCGAGACAGTTAGTTTTACTGAAATCTACACATACTGAGACATTGAAGTTAGTGTGAACGCATAGAATCTGGTATTCTGCAGAACATGAAGTAATTTAGAGGAATTGTAGCATCTACAAGACGTGAAGGTCATAGCGTTGGTACATTATGCTCTTAAACAAATTGGGAAATATCTCCAGATAGAGAAAATGTTAGAACTTGTCAAGTTGTCATTTTCGAAGACAGAGGAAGTTAGTTTTATTGAAATCTACACATACTGAGACATTGAAGTTAGCGTGAATGCAGAGAATCTGGTAATCTGCAGAATGTGATGAAATTTAGATCTTGCTTAATACAGAGAACCAGATTTGCTGAAGGAGCAGAGAAATGGATATGTTGAAGTTTGATGTGAACGATGAGCAGCTAGAATGGCAGGATTGTTCATAATAGATTAGTACATAAAGAGAGTACAAATTAGTAGAGATATAGAATTTGATAGGAATGGAGAAACTTAGACATTTAGAGAATGTGTAGCATCTACATACGTGAATTTCATAGAATTGGTAGATTTTGCTCTTATACAGAATGAGAAATATCTACAGGTACAGAAAAGTTTAGAACTTGATCAATTGACATGATAGCAAGAGAAAGTCAGTTTTCAGGATATTAACACATACGGAGATACTGAAGACAGTGTTGCTGATTTGTATTAGGAACATTAATACATATAGAGAATAGAAATTAGTAGAGATATAGAATTTGAAAGGAATGGAGTAACTTAGAGGAAGCGTAGCATCCACAAGCAGTGAATTCCTTAGAATTGGTAGATTTTGCTCTTATGCAGAATGAGAAATATCATCAGATAGAGAATGCCGAGTAATTTGTAGAATCTGAGTAATTGCAAGAAATTGAGATCTTCCTTTATACAGAGAAATAGATTTACTGAAATGGAGAGAAATTGAGAAGTTGAATGCCGAGGTGGACGAGGAGCAGCTGGAATTGCAAACGTGAGAAATATGGAGATGCAGAGATTAGAAATTCGTAGAGATATAGAAACTGATGGAAGTGCAGCAACTTTGAAACTCAGATAGGGGATAGAATCGATAAGAAGTGAATTTCATGGAATTGGGAGAAGTTGCATTTATAATGAATGAGAAATATCTACACATAAAGTTATTGAACTTTGAACACTTGTTCAATTGCCATTTTGGAAGACCGAGACAGTTAGTTTTACTGAAATCTACACATACTGAGACATTGAAGTTAGTGTGAACGCATAGAATCTGGTATACTGCAGAACATGAAGAAATTTAGAGGACTTGTAGCATCTACAAGACGTGAAGGTGGTACATTATGCTCTTAAACAAATTGGGAAATATCTCCAGATAGAGAAAATGTTAGAACTTGTCAAGTTGTCATTTTCGAAGACAGAGGAAGTTAGTTTTATTGAAATCTACACATACTGAGACATTGAAGTTAGCGTGAATGCAGAGAATCTGGTAATCTGCAGAATGTGATGAAATTTAGATCTTGCTTAATACAGAGAACCAGATTTGCTGAAGGAGCAGAGAAATGGATATGTTGAAGTTTGATGTGAACGATGATCTTGCTTAATACAGAGAACCAGATTCGCTGAAGGAGCAGAGAAATGGATATGTTGAAGTTTGATGTGAACGATGAGCAGCTAGAATGGCAGGATTGTTCATAATATAGACTTTAGTACATACAGAGAGTTGAAATTAGTAGAGATATAGAATTTGATAGGAATGCAGAAACTTAGACATTTAGAGAATGTGTAGCATCTACATACGTGAATTTCATAGAATTGGTTGATTTTGCTCTTATACAGAATGAGAAATATCTACAGGTACAGAAAAGTTTAGAACTTGATAGCAAGAGAAAGTCAGTTTTCAGGATATTAACACATGCGGAGATATTGAAGACAGTGTTGCTGATTTGTATTAGGAACATTAATACATATAGAGAATAGAAATTAGTAGAGATATAGAATTTGATAGGAATGGAGTAACTTAGAGGAAGCGTAGCATCCACAAGCAGTGAATTCCTTAGAATTGGTAGATTTTGCTCTTATGCAGAATGAGAAATATCATCAGATAGAGAATGCCGAGTCATTTGTAGAATCTGAGTAATTGCAAGAAATTGAGATCTTCCTTTATACAGAGAAATAGATTTACTGAAATGGAGAGAAATTAAGAAGTTGAATGCCGAGGTGGACGAGGAGCAGCTGGAATTGCAGACGTGAGAAATATGGAGATGCAGAGATTAGAAATTCGTAGAGATATAGAAACTGATGGAAGTGCAGCAACTTTGAAACTCAGATAGGGGATAGAATCGATAAGAAGTGAATTTCATGGAATTGGGAGAAGTTGCATTTATGATGAATGAGAAATATCTACACATAGAGTTACAACTTGATCAATTGCCATTTTGGAAGATAGAGACAGTTAGCTTTATTGAAATCTACACATAATGAGACATTGAAGTTAGCGAGAATGCAGAGAATCTGGTATTCTGCAGAACATGAAGAAAGTTAGATCTTACTTGATACAGAGAACCAGATTAGCTGAAGGAGGAGAGAACTGGATATGTTGAAGTTTGATGTGAACGATGAGCAGCTAGGATTGCAGGCTTGTTCATAATGGAGACTTTGGTGCATATACAGAGTAAAATTTGCAGAGATATAGAATTTGATAGGAATGGAGTAACTTAGAGGAAGCGTAGCATCCACAAGAAGTGAATTTCATAGAATTAGTAGATTTTGCTCTTATGCAGAATGAGAAATATCCTCAGATAGAGAATGCCTAGTAATTTGTAGAATCTGAGTAATTGCAAGATATTGAGATCTTCCTTTATACAGAGAAGTAGATTTGCTGAAATGGAGAGAATTTGAGAAGATGAATGCCGAGGTGGACGAGGAGCAGCTGGAATTGCAGACGTGAGAAATATGGAGATGCAGAGATTAGAAATTCGTAGAGATATAGAAACTAATGGCAGTGCAGCAACTTTGAAACTCAGATAAGGGATAGAATCGATAAGAAGTGAATTTCATGGAATTGGGAGAAGTTGCATTTATAATGAATGAGAAATATCTACACATAAAGTTACAACTTGTTCAATTGCCATTTAGGAAGACCGAGACAGTTAGTTTTACTGAAATCTACACATCAGACATTGAAGTTAGTGTGAACGCATAGAATCTGGTATTCTGCAGAACATGAAGAAATTTAGAGGAATTGTAGCATCTACAAGACGTGAAGGTCATAGCGTTGGTACATTATGCTCTTAAACAAATTGGGAAATATCTCCAGATAGAGAATGTGTTAGAACTTGTCAAGTTGTCATTTTCGAAGACAGAGGAAGTTAGTTTTATTGAAATCTACACATACTGAGACATTGAAGTTAGCGTGAATGCAGAGAATCTGGTAATCTGCAGAATGTGATGAAATTTAGATCTTGCTTAATACAGAGAACCAGATTTCCTGAAGGAGCAGAGAAATGGATATGTTGAAGTTTGATGTGAACGATGAGCAGCTAGAATGGCAGGATTGTTCATAATAGATTAGTACATAAAGAGAGTAGAAATTAGTAGAGATATAGAATTTGATAGGAATGGAGAAACTTAGACATTTAGAGAATGTGTAGCATCTACATACGTGAATTTCATAGAATTGGTAGATTTTGCTCTTATACAGAATGAGAAATATCTACAGGTACAGAAAAGTTTAGAACTTGATCAATTGACATGATAGCAAGAGAAAGTCAGTTTTCAGGATATTAACACATACGGAGATACTGAAGACAGTGTTGCTGATTTGTATTAGGAACATTAATACATATAGAGAATAGAAATTAGTAGAGATATAGAATTTGATAGGAATGGAGTAACTTAGAGGAAGCGTAGCATCCACAAGCAGTGAATTCCTTAGAATTGGTAGATTTTGCTCTTATGCAGAATGAGAAATATCATCAGATAGAGAATGCCGAGTAATTTGTAGAATCTGAGTAATTGCAAGAAATTGAGATCTTCCTTTATACAGAGAAATAGATTTACTGAAATGGAGAGAAATTAAGAAGTTGAATGCCGAGGTGGACGAGGAGCAGCTGGAATTGCAGACGTGAGAAATATGGAGATGCAGAGATTAGAAATTCGTAGAGATATAGAAACTGATGGAAGTGCAGCAACTTTGAAACTCAGATAGGGGATAGAATCGATAAGAAGTGAATTTCATGGAATTGGGAGAAGTTGCATTTATGATGAATGAGAAATATCTACACATAGAGTTACAACTTGATCAATTGCCATTTTGGAAGATAGAGACAGTTAGCTTTATTGAAATCTACACATAATGAGACATTGAAGTTAGCGAGAATGCAGAGAATCTGGTATTCTGCAGAACATGAAGAAAGTTAGATCTTACTTGATACAGAGAACCAGATTAGCTGAAGGAGGAGAGAACTGGATATGTTGAAGTTTGATGTGAACGATGAGCAGCTAGGATTGCAGGCTTGTTCATAATGGAGACTTTGGTGCATATACAGAGTAAAATTTGCAGAGATATAGAATTTGATAGGAATGGAGTAACTTAGAGGAAGCGTAGCATCCACAAGAAGTGAATTTCATAGAATTAGTAGATTTTGCTCTTATGCAGAATGAGAAATATCCTCAGATAGAGAATGCCTAGTAATTTGTAGAATCTGAGTAATTGCAAGATATTGAGATCTTCCTTTATACAGAGAAGTAGATTTGCTGAAATGGAGAGAATTTGAGAAGATGAATGCCGAGGTGGACGAGGAGCAGCTGGAATTGCAGACGTGAGAAATATGGAGATGCAGAGATTAGAAATTCGTAGAGATATAGAAACTAATGGCAGTGCAGCAACTTTGAAACTCAGATAAGGGATAGAATCGATAAGAAGTGAATTTCATGGAATTGGGAGAAGTTGCATTTATAATGAATGAGAAATATCTACACATAAAGTTACAACTTGTTCAATTGCCATTTAGGAAGACCGAGACAGTTAGTTTTACTGAAATCTACACATACTGAGACATTGAAGTTAGTGTGAACGCATAGAATCTGGTATTCTGCAGAACATGAAGAAATTTAGAGGAATTGTAGCATCTACAAGACGTGAAGGTCATAGCGTTGGTACATTATGCTCTTAAACAAATTGGGAAATATCTCCAGATAGAGAATGTGTTAGAACTTGTCAAGTTGTCATTTTCGAAGACAGAGGAAGTTAGTTTTATTGAAATCTACACATACTGAGACATTGAAGTTAGCGTGAATGCAGAGAATCTGGTAATCTGCAGAATGTGATGAAATTTAGATCTTGCTTAATACAGAGAACCAGATTTGCTGAAGGAGCAGAGAAATGGATATGTTGAAGTTTGATGTGAACGATGAGCAGCTAGAATGGCAGGATTGTTCATAATAGATTAGTACATAAAGAGAGTAGAAATTAGTAGAGATATAGAATTTGATAGGAATGGAGAAACTTAGACATTTAGAGAATGTGTAGCATCTACATACGTGAATTTCATAGAATTGGTAGATTTTGCTCTTATACAGAATGAGAAATATCTACAGGTACAGAAAAGTTAAGAACTTGATCAATTGACATGATAGCAAGAGGAAGCCAGTTTTCAGGATATTAACACATACGGAGATACTGAAGACAGTGTTGCTGATTTGTATTAGGAACATTAATACATATAGAGAATAGAAATTAGTAGAGATATAGAATTTGATAGGAATGGAGTAACTTAGAGGAAGCGTAGCATCCACAAGCAGTGAATTCCTTAGAATTGGTAGATTTTGCTCTTATGCAGAATGAGAAATATCATCAGATAGAGAATGCCGAGTCATTTGTAGAATCTGAGTAATTGCAAGAAATTGAGATCTTCCTTTATACAGAGAAATAGATTTACTGAAATGGAGAGAAATTAAGAAGTTGAATGCCGAGGTGGACGAGGAGCAGCTGGAATTGCAGACGTGAGAAATATGGAGATGCAGAGATTAGAAATTCGTAGAGATATAGAAACTGATGGAAGTGCAGCAACTTTGAAACTCAGATAGGGGATAGAATCGATAAGAAGTGAATTTCATGGAATTGGGAGAAGTTGCATTTATGATGAATGAGAAATATCTACACATAGAGTTACAACTTGATCAATTGCCATTTTGGAAGATAGAGACAGTTAGCTTTATTGAAATCTACACATAATGAGACATTGAAGTTAGCGAGAATGCAGAGAATCTGGTATTCTGCAGAACATGAAGAAAGTTACATCTTACTTGATACAGAGAACCAGATTAGCTGAAGGAGGAGAGAACTGGATATGTTGAAGTTTGATGTGAACGATGAGCAGCTAGGATTGCAGGCTTGTTCATAATGGAGACTTTGGTGCATATACAGAGTAAAATTTGCAGAGATTTAGAATTTGATAGGAATGGAGTAACTTAGAGGAAGCGTAGCATCCACAAGAAGTGAATTTCATAGAATTAGTAGATTTTGCTCTTATGCAGAATGAGAAATATCCTCAGATAGAGAATGCCTAGTAATTTGTAGAATCTGAGTAATTGCAAGATATTGAGATCTTCCTTTATACAGAGAAGTAGATTTACTGAAATGGAGAGAATTTGAGAAGATGAATGCCGAGGTGGACGAGGAGCAGCTGGAATTGCAGACGTGAGAAATATGGAGATGCAGAGATTAGAAATTCGTAGAGATATAGAAACTAATGGCAAGTGCAGCAACTTTGAAACTCAGATAAGGGATAGAATCGATAAGAAGTGAATTTCATGGAATTGGGAGAAGTTGCATTTATAATGAATGAGAAATATCTACACATAAAGTTACAACTTGTTCAATTGCCATTTAGGAAGACCGAGACAGTTAGTTTTACTGAAATCTACACATCAGTATGTGTCTCAGTAGACATTGAAGTTAGTGTGAACGCATAGAATCTGGTATTCTGCAGAACATGAAGAAATTTAGAGGAATTGTAGCATCTACAAGACGTGAAGGTCATAGCGTTGGTACATTATGCTCTTAAACAAATTGGGAAATATCTCCAGATAGAGAATGTGTTAGAACTTGTCAAGTTGTCATTTTCGAAGACAGAGGAAGTTAGTTTTATTGAAATCTACACATACTGAGACATTGAAGTTAGCGTGAATGCAGAGAATCTGGTAATCTGCAGAATGTGATGAAATTTAGATCTTGCTTAATACAGAGAACCAGATTTGCTGAAGGAGCAGAGAAATGGATATGTTGAAGTTTGATGTGAACGATGAGCAGCTAGAATGGCAGGATTGTTCATAATAGATTAGTACATAAAGAGAGTAGAAATTAGTAGAGATATAGAATTTGATAGGAATGGAGAAACTTAGACATTTAGAGAATGTGTAGCATCTACATACGTGAATTTCATAGAATTGGTAGATTTTGCTCTTATACAGAATGAGAAATATCTACAGGTACAGAAAAGTTTAGAACTTGATCAATTGACATGATAGCAAGAGAAAGCCAGTTTTCAGGATATTAACACATACGGAGATACTGAAGACAGTGTTGCTGATTTGTATTAGGAACATTAATACATATAGAGAATAGAAATTAGTAGAGATATAGAATTTGATAGGAATGGAGTAACTTAGAGGAAGCGTAGCATCCACAAGCAGTGAATTCCTTAGAATTGGTAGATTTTGCTCTTATGCAGAATGAGAAATATCATCAGATAGAGAATGCCGAGTAATTTGTAGAATCTGAGTAATTGCAAGAAATTGAGATCTTCCTTTATACAGAGAAATAGATTTACTGAAATGGAGAGAAATTAAGAAGTTGAATGCCGAGGTGGACGAGGAGCAGCTGGAATTGCAGACATGAGAAATATGGAGATGCAGAGATTAGAAATTCGTAGAGATATAGAAACTGATGGAAGTGCAGCAACTTTGAAACTCAGATAGGGGATAGAATCGATAAGAAGTGAATTTCATGGAATTGGGAGAAGTTGCATTTATGATGAATGAGAAATATCTACACATAGAGTTACAACTTGATCAATTGCCATTTTGGAAGATAGAGACAGTTAGCTTTATTGAAATCTACACATAATGAGACATTGAAGTTAGCGAGAATGCAGAGAATCTGGTATTCTGCAGAACATGAAGAAAGTTAGATCTTACTTGATACAGAGAACCAGATTAGCTGAAGGAGGAGAGAACTGGATATGTTGAAGTTTGATGTGAACGATGAGCAGCTAGGATTGCAGGCTTGTTCATAATGGAGACTTTGGTGCATATACAGAGTAAAATTTGCAGAGATATAGAATTTGATAGGAATGGAATAACTTAGAGGAAGCGTAGCATCCACAAGAAGTGAATTTCATAGAATTAGCAGATTTTGCTCTTATGCAGAATGAGAAATATCCTCAGATAGAAAATGCCTAGTAATTTGTAGAATCTGAGTAATTGCAAGATATTGAGATCTTCCTTTATACAGAGAAGTAGATTTGCTGAAATGGAGAGAATTTGAGAAGATGAATGCCGAGGTGGACGAGGAGCAGCTGGAATTGCAGACGTGAGAAATATGGAGATGCAGAGATTAGAAATTCGTAGAGATATAGAAACTAATGGCAGTGCAGCAACTTTGAAACTCAGATAAGAGAAAATCGATAAGAAGTGAATTTCATGGAATTGGGAGAAGTTGCATTTATAATGAATGAGAAATATCTACACATAAAGTTACAACTTGTTCAATTGCCATTTAGGAAGACCGAGACAGTTAGTTTTACTGAAATCTACACATACTGAGACATTGAAGTTAGTGTGAACGCATAGAATCTGGTATTCTGCAGAACATGAAGAAATTTAGAGGAATTGTAGCATCTACAAGACGTGAAGGTCATAGCGTTGGTACATTATGCTCTTAAACAAATTGGGAAATATCTCCAGATAGAGAATGTGTTAGAACTTGTCAAGTTGTCATTTTCGAAGACAGAGGAAGTTAGTTTTATTGAAATCTACACATACTGAGACATTGAAGTTAGCGTGAATGCAGAGAATCTGGTAATCTGCAGAATGTGATGAAATTTAGATCTTGCTTAATACAGAGAACCAGATTTGCTGAAGGAGCAGAGAAATGGATATGTTGAAGTTTGATGTGAACGATGAGCAGCTAGAATGGCAGGATTGTTCATAATAGATTAGTACATAAAGAGAGTAGAAATTAGTAGAGATATAGAATTTGATAGGAATGGAGAAACTTAGACATTAAGAGAATGTGTAGCATCTACATACGTGAATTTCATAGAATTGGTAGATTTTGCTCTTATACAGAATGAGAAATATCTACAGGTACAGAAAAGTTTAGAACTTGATCAATTGACATGATAGCAAGAGAAAGCCAGTTTTCAGGATATTAACACATACGGAGATACTGAAGACAGTGTTGCTGATTTGTATTAGGAACATTAATACATATAGAGAATAGAAATTAGTAGAGATATAGAATTTGATAGGAATGGAGTAACTTAGAGGAAGCGTAGCATCCACAAGCAGTGAATTCCTTAGAATTGGTAGATTTTGCTCTTATGCAGAATGAGAAATATCATCAGATAGAGAATGCCGAGTAATTTGTAGAATCTGAGTAATTGCAAGAAATTGAGATCTTCCTTTATACAGAGAAATAGATTTACTGAAATGGAGAGAAATTGAGAAGTTGAATGCCGAGGTGGACGAGGAGCAGCTGGAATTGCAGACGTGAGAAATATGGAGATGCAGAGATTAGAAATTCGTAGAGATATAGAAACTGATGGAAGTGCAGCAACTTTGAAACTCAGATAGGGGATAAAATCGATAAGAAGTGAATTTCATGGAATTGGGAGAAGTTGCATTTATGATGAATGAGAAATATCTACACATAGAGTTACAACTTGATCAATTGCCATTTTGGAAGATAGAGACAGTTAGCTTCATTGAAATCTACACATAATGAGACATTGAAGTTAGCGAGAATGCAGAGAATCTGGTATTCTGCAGAACATGAAGTAAGTTACATCTTACTTGATACAGAGAACCAGATTAGCTGAAGGAGGAGAGAACTGGATATGTTGAAGTTTGATGTGAACGATGAGCAGCTAGGATTGCAGGCTTGTTCATAATGGAGTCTTTGGTGCATATACAGAGTAAAATTTGCAGAGATATAGAATTTGATAGGAATGGAGTAACTTAGAGGAAGCGTAGCATCCACAAGAAGTGAATTTCATAGAATTAGTAGATTTTGCTCTTATGCAGAATGAGAAATATCCTCAGATAGAGAATGCCTAGTAATTTGTAGAATCTGAGTAATTGCAAGATATTGAGATCTTCCTTTATACAGAGAAGTAGATTTACTGAAATGGAGAGAATTTGAGAAGATGAATGCCGAGGTGGACGAGGAGCAGCTGGAATTGCAGACGTGAGAAATATGGAGATGCAGAGATTAGAAATTCGTAGAGATATAGAAACTAATGGCAAGTGCAGCAACTTTGAAACTCAGATAAGGGATAGAATCGATAAGAAGTGAATTTCATGGAATTGGGAGAAGTTGCATTTATAATGAATGAGAAATATCTACACATAAAGTTACAACTTGTTCAATTGCCATTTAGGAAGACCGAGACAGTTAGTTTTACTGAAATCTACACATACTGAGACATTGAAGTTAGTGTGAACGCATAGAATCTGGTATTCTGCAGAACATGAAGAAATTTAGAGGAATTGTAGCATCTACAAGACGTGAAGGTCATAGCGTTGGTACATTATGCTCTTAAACAAATTGGGAAATATCTCCAGATAGAGAATGTGTTAGAACTTGTCAAGTTGTCATTTTCGAAGACAGAGGAAGTTAGTTTTATTGAAATCTACACATACTGAGACATTGAAGTTAGCGTGAATGCAGAGAATCTGGTAATCTGCAGAATGTGATGAAATTTAGATCTTGCTTAATACAGAGAACCAGATTTGCTGAAGGAGCAGAGAAATGGATATGTTGAAGTTTGATGTGAACGATGAGCAGCTAGAATGGCAGGATTGTTCATAATAGATTAGTACATAAAGAGAGTAGAAATTAGTAGAGATATAGAATTTGATAGGAATGGAGAAACTTAGACATTTAGAGAATGTGTAGCATCTACATACGTGAATTTCATAGAATTGGTAGATTTTGCTCTTATACAGAATGAGAAATATCTACAGGTACAGAAAAGTTTAGAACTTGATCAATTGACATGATAGCAAGAGAAAGCCAGTTTTCAGGATATTAACACATACGGAGATACTGAAGACAGTGTTGCTGATTTGTATTAGGAACATTAATACATATAGAGAATAGAAATTAGTAGAGATATAGAATTTGATAGGAATGGAGTAACTTAGAGGAAGCGTAGCATCCACAAGCAGTGAATTCCTTAGAATTGGTAGATTTTGCTCTTATGCAGAATGAGAAATATCATCAGATACAGAATGCCGAGTAATTTGTAGAATCTGAGTAATTGCAAGAAATTGAGATCTTCCTTTATACAGAGAAATAGATTTACTGAAATGGAGAGAAATTAAGAAGTTGAATGCCGAGGTGGACGAGGAGCAGCTGGAATTGCAGACGTGAGAAATATGGAGATGCAGAGATTAGAAATTCGTAGAGATATAGAAACTGATGGAAGTGCAGCAACTTTGAAACTCAGATAGGGGATAGAATCGATAAGAAGTGAATTTCATGGAATTGGGAGAAGTTGCATTTATGATGAATGAGAAATATCTACACATAGAGTTACAACTTGATCAATTGCCATTTTGGAAGATAGAGACAGTTAGCTTTATTGAAATCTACACATAATGAGACATTGAAGTTAGCGAGAATGCAGAGAATCTGGTATTCTGCAGAACATGAAGAAAGTTAGATCTTACTTGATACAGAGAACCAGATTAGCTGAAGGAGGAGAGAACTGGATATGTTGAAGTTTGATGTGAACGATGAGCAGCTAGGATTGCAGGCTTGTTCATAATGGAGACTTTGGTGCATATACAGAGTAAAATTTGCAGAGATTTAGAATTTGATAGGAATGGAGTAACTTAGAGGAAGCGTAGCATCCACAAGAAGTGAATTTCATAGAATTAGTAGATTTTGCTCTTATGCAGAATGAGAAATATCCTCAGATAGAGAATGCCTAGTAATTTGTAGAATCTGAGTAATTGCAAGATATTGAGATCTTCCTTTATATAGAAAAGTAGATTTACTGAAATGGAGAGAATTTGAGAAGATGAATGCCGAGGTGGACGAGGAGCAGCTGGAATTGCAGACGTGAGAAATATGGAGATGCAGAGATTAGAAATTCGTAGGTGATATAGAAACTAATGGTAGTGCAGCAACTTTGAAAATCAGATAAGGGATAGAATCGATAAGAAGTGAATTTCATGGAATTGGGAGAAGTTGCATTTATAATGAATGAGAAATATCTACACATAAAGTTACAACTTGTTCAATTGCCATTTAGGAAGAACGAGACAGTTAGTTTTACTGAAATCTACACATACTGAGACATTGAAGTTAGTGTGAACGCATAGAATCTGGTATTCTGCAGAACATGAAGAAATTTAGAGGAATTGTAGCATCTACAAGACGTGAAGGTCATAGCGTTGGTACATTATGCTCTTAAACAAATTGGGAAATATCTCCAGATAGAGAATGTGTTAGAACTTGTCAAGTTGTCATTTTCGAAGACAGAGGAAGTTAGTTTTATTGAAATCTACACATACTGAGACATTGAAGTTAGCGTGAATGCAGAGAATCTGGTAATCTGCAGAATGTGATGAAATTTAGATCTTGCTTAATACAGAGAACCAGATTTGCTAAAGGAGCAGAGAAATGGATATGTTGAAGTTTGATGTGAACGATGAGCAGCTAGAATGGCAGGATTGTTCATAATAGATTAGTACATAAAGAGAGTAGAAATTAGTAGAGATATAGAATTTGATAGGAATGGAGAAACTTAGACATTTAGAGAATGTGTAGCATCTACATACGTGAATTTCATAGAATTGGTAGATTTTGCTCTTATACAGAATGAGAAATATCTACAGGTACAGAAAAGTTTAGAACTTGATCAATTGACATGATAGCAAGAGAAAGCCAGTTTTCAGGATATTAACACATACGGAGATACTGAAGACAGTGTTGCTGATTTGTATTAGGAACATTAATACATATAGAGAATAGAAATTAGTAGAGATATAGAATTTGATAGGAATGGAGTAACTTAGAGGAAGCGTAGCATCCACAAGCAGTGAATTCCTTAGAATTGGTAGATTTTGCTCTTATGCAGAATGAGAAATATCATCAGATACAGAATGCCGAGTAATTTGTAGAATCTGAGTAATTGCAAGAAATTGAGATCTTCCTTTATACAGAGAAATAGATTTACTGAAATGGAGAGAAATTAAGAAGTTGAATGCCGAGGTGGACGAGGAGCAGCTGGAATTGCAGACGTGAGAAATATGGAGATGCAGAGATTAGAAATTCGTAGAGATATAGAAACTGATGGAAGTGCAGCAACTTTGAAACTCAGATAGGGGATAGAATCGATAAGAAGTGAATTTCATGGAATTGGGAGAAGTTGCATTTATGATGAATGAGAAATATCTACACATAGAGTTACAACTTGATCAATTGCCATTTTGGAAGATAGAGACAGTTAGCTTTATTGAAATCTACACATAATGAGACATTGAAGTTAGCGAGAATGCAGAGAATCTGGTATTCTGCAGAACATGAAGAAAGTTAGATCTTACTTGATACAGAGAACCAGATTAGCTGAAGGAGGAGAGAACTGGATATGTTGAAGTTTGATGTGAACGATGAGCAGCTAGGATTGCAGGCTTGTTCATAATGGAGACTTTGGTGCATATACAGAGTAAAATTTGCAGAGATTTAGAATTTGATAGGAATGGAGTAACTTAGAGGAAGCGTAGCATCCACAAGAAGTGAATTTCATAGAATTAGTAGATTTTGCTCTTATGCAGAATGAGAAATATCCTCAGATAGAGAATGCCTAGTAATTTGTAGAATCTGAGTAATTGCAAGATATTGAGATCTTCCTTTATATAGAAAAGTAGATTTACTGAAATGGAGAGAATTTGAGAAGATGAATGCCGAGGTGGACGAGGAGCAGCTGGAATTGCAGACGTGAGAAATATGGAGATGCAGAGATTAGAAATTCGTAGGTGATATAGAAACTAATGGTAGTGCAGCAACTTTGAAAATCAGATAAGGGATAGAATCGATAAGAAGTGAATTTCATGGAATTGGGAGAAGTTGCATTTATAATGAATGAGAAATATCTACACATAAAGTTACAACTTGTTCAATTGCCATTTAGGAAGAACGAGACAGTTAGTTTTACTGAAATCTACACATACTGAGACATTGAAGTTAGTGTGAACGCATAGAATCTGGTATTCTGCAGAACATGAAGAAATTTAGAGGAATTGTAGCATCTACAAGACGTGAAGGTCATAGCGTTGGTACATTATGCTCTTAAACAAATTGGGAAATATCTCCAGATAGAGAATGTGTTAGAACTTGTCAAGTTGTCATTTTCGAAGACAGAGGAAGTTAGTTTTATTGAAATCTACACATACTGAGACATTGAAGTTAGCGTGAATGCAGAGAATCTGGTAATCTGCAGAATGTGATGAAATTTAGATCTTGCTTAATACAGAGAACCAGATTTGCTGAAGGAGCAGAGAAATGGATATGTTGAAGTTTGATGTGAACGATGAGCAGCTAGAATGGCAGGATTGTTCATAATAGATTAGTACATAAAGAGAGTAGAAATTAGTAGAGATATAGAATTTGATAGGAATGGAGAAACTTAGACATTTAGAGAATGTGTAGCATCTACATACGTGAATTTCATAGAATTGGTAGATTTTGCTCTTATACAGAATGAGAAATATCTACAGGTACAGAAAAGTTTAGAACTTGATCAATTGACATGATAGCAAGAGAAAGCCAGTTTTCAGGATATTAACACATACGGAGATACTGAAGACAGTGTTGCTGATTTGTATTAGGAACATTAATACATATAGAGAATAGAAATTAGTAGAGATATAGAATTTGATAGGAATGGAGTAACTTAGAGGAAGCGTAGCATCCACAAGCAGTGAATTCCTTAGAATTGGTAGATTTTGCTCTTATGCAGAATGAGAAATATCATCAGATACAGAATGCCGAGTAATTTGTAGAATCTGAGTAATTGCAAGAAATTGAGATCTTCCTTTATACAGAGAAATAGATTTACTGAAATGGAGAGAAATTAAGAAGTTGAATGCCGAGGTGGACGAGGAGCAGCTGGAATTGCAGACGTGAGAAATATGGAGATGCAGAGATTAGAAATTCGTAGAGATATAGAAACTGATGGAAGTGCAGCAACTTTGAAACTCAGATAGGGGATAGAATCGATAAGAAGTGAATTTCATGGAATTGGGAGAAGTTGCATTTATGATGAATGAGAAATATCTACACATAGAGTTACAACTTGATCAATTGCCATTTTGGAAGATAGAGACAGTTAGCTTTATTGAAATCTACACATAATGAGACATTGAAGTTAGCGAGAATGCAGAGAATCTGGTATTCTGCAGAACATGAAGAAAGTTAGATCTTACTTGATACAGAGAACCAGATTAGCTGAAGGAGGAGAGAACTGGATATGTTGAAGTTTGATGTGAACGATGAGCAGCTAGGATTGCAGGCTTGTTCATAATGGAGACTTTGGTGCATATACAGAGTAAAATTTGCAGAGATTTAGAATTTGATAGGAATGGAGTAACTTAGAGGAAGCGTAGCATCCACAAGAAGTGAATTTCATAGAATTAGTAGATTTTGCTCTTATGCAGAATGAGAAATATCCTCAGATAGAGAATGCCTAGTAATTTGTAGAATCTGAGTAATTGCAAGATATTGAGATCTTCCTTTATATAGAAAAGTAGATTTACTGAAATGGAGAGAATTTGAGAAGATGAATGCCGAGGTGGACGAGGAGCAGCTGGAATTGCAGACGTGAGAAATATGGAGATGCAGAGATTAGAAATTCGTAGGTGATATAGAAACTAATGGTAGTGCAGCAACTTTGAAAATCAGATAAGGGATAGAATCGATAAGAAGTGAATTTCATGGAATTGGGAGAAGTTGCATTTATAATGAATGAGAAATATCTACACATAAAGTTACAACTTGTTCAATTGCCATTTAGGAAGAACGAGACAGTTAGTTTTACTGAAATCTACACATACTGAGACATTGAAGTTAGTGTGAACGCATAGAATCTGGTATTCTGCAGAACATGAAGAAATTTAGAGGAATTGTAGCATCTACAAGACGTGAAGGTCATAGCGTTGGTACATTATGCTCTTAAACAAATTGGGAAATATCTCCAGATAGAGAATGTGTTAGAACTTGTCAAGTTGTCATTTTCGAAGACAGAGGAAGTTAGTTTTATTGAAATCTACACATACTGAGACATTGAAGTTAGCGTGAATGCAGAGAATCTGGTAATCTGCAGAATGTGATGAAATTTAGATCTTGCTTAATACAGAGAACCAGATTTGCTGAAGGAGCAGAGAAATGGATATGTTGAAGTTTGATGTGAACGATGAGCAGCTAGAATGGCAGGATTGTTCATAATAGATTAGTACATAAAGAGAGTAGAAATTAGTAGAGATATAGAATTTGATAGGAATGGAGAAACTTAGACATTTAGAGAATGTGTAGCATCTACATACGTGAATTTCATAGAATTGGTAGATTTTGCTCTTATACAGAATGAGAAATATCTACAGGTACAGAAAAGTTTAGAACTTGATCAATTGACATGATAGCAAGAGAAAGCCAGTTTTCAGGATATTAACACATACGGAGATACTGAAGACAGTGTTGCTGATTTGTATTAGGAACATTAATACATATAGAGAATAGAAATTAGTAGAGATATAGAATTTGATAGGAATGGAGTAACTTAGAGGAAGCGTAGCATCCACAAGCAGTGAATTCCTTAGAATTGGTAGATTTTGCTCTTATGCAGAATGAGAAATATCATCAGATAGAGAATGCCGAGTAATTTGTAGAATCTGAGTAATTGCAAGAAATTGAGATCTTCCTTTATACAGAGAAATAGATTTACTGAAATGGAGAGAAATTAAGAAGTTGAATGCCGAGGTGGACGAGGAGCAGCTGGAATTGCAGACGTGAGAAATATGGAGATGCAGAGATTAGAAATTCGTAGAGATATAGAAACTGATGGAAGTGCAGCAACTTTGAAACTCAGATAGGGGATAGAATCGATAAGAAGTGAATTTCATGGAATTGGGAGAAGTTGCATTTATGATGAATGAGAAATATCTACACATAGAGTTACAACTTGATCAATTGCCATTTTGGAAGATAGAGACAGTTAGCTTTATTGAAATCTACACATAATGAGACATTGAAGTTAGCGAGAATGCAGAGAATCTGGTATTCTGCAGAACATGAAGAAAGTTAGATCTTACTTGATACAGAGAACCAGATTAGCTGAAGGAGGAGAGAACTGGATATGTTGAAGTTTGATGTGAACGATGAGCAGCTAGGATTGCAGGCTTGTTCATAATGGAGACTTTGGTGCATATACAGAGTAAAATTTGCAGAGATATAGAATTTGATAGGAATGGAATAACTTAGAGGAAGCGTAGCATCCACAAGAAGTGAATTTCATAGAATTAGTAGATTTTGCTCTTATGCAGAATGAGAAATATCCTCAGATAGAGAATGCCTAGTAATTTGTAGAATCTGAGTAATTGCAAGATATTGAGATCTTCCTTTATACAGAGAAGTAGATTTGCTGAAATGGAGAGAATTTGAGAAGATGAATGCCGAGGTGGACGAGGAGCAGCTGGAATTGCAGACGTGAGAAATATGGAGATGCAGAGATTAGAAATTCGTAGAGATATAGAAACTAATGGCAGTGCAGCAACTTTGAAACTCAGATAAGGGATAGAATCGATAAGAAGTGAATTTCATGGAATTGGGAGAAGTTGCATTTATAATGAATGAGAAATATCTACACATAAAGTTACAACTTGTTCAATTGCCATTTAGGAAGACCGAGACAGTTCGTTTTACTGAAATCTACACATACTGAGACATTGAAGTTAGTGTGAACGCATAGAATCTGGTATTCTGCAGAACATGAAGAAATTTAGAGGAATTGTAGCATCTACAAGACGTGAAGGTCATAGCGTTGGTACATTATGCTCTTAAACAAATTGGGAAATATCTCCAGATAGAGAATGTGTTAGAACTTGTCAAGTTGTCATTTTCGAAGACAGAGGAAGTTAGTTTTATTGAAATCTACACATACTGAGACATTGAAGTTAGCGTGAATGCAGAGAATCTGGTAATCTGCAGAATGTGATGAAATTTAGATCTTGCTTAATACAGAGAACCAGATTTGCTGAAGGAGCAGAGAAATGGATATGTTGAAGTTTGATGTGAACGATGAGCAGCTAGAATGGCAGGATTGTTCATAATAGATTAGTACATAAAGAGAGTAGAAATTAGTAGAGATATAGAATTTGATAGGAATGGAGAAACTTAGACATTTAGAGAATGTGTAGCATCTACATACGTGAATTTCATAGAATTGGTAGATTTTGCTCTTATACAGAATGAGAAATATCTACAGGTACAGAAAAGTTTAGAACTTGATCAATTGACATGATAGCAAGAGAAAGCCAGTTTTCAGGATATTAACACATACGGAGATACTGAAGACAGTGTTGCTGATTTGTATTAGGAACATTAATACATATAGAGAATAGAAATTAGTAGAGATATAGAATTTGATAGGAATGGAGTAACTTAGAGGAAGCGTAGCATCCACAAGCAGTGAATTCCTTAGAATTGGTAGATTTTGCTCTTATGCAGAATGAGAAATATCATCAGATACAGAATGCCGAGTAATTTGTAGAATCTGAGTAATTGCAAGAAATTGAGATCTTCCTTTATACAGAGAAATAGATTTACTGAAATGGAGAGAAATTAAGAAGTTGAATGCCGAGGTGGACGAGGAGCAGCTGGAATTGCAGACGTGAGAAATATGGAGATGCAGAGATTAGAAATTCGTAGAGATATAGAAACTGATGGAAGTGCAGCAACTTTGAAACTCAGATAGGGGATAGAATCGATAAGAAGTGAATTTCATGGAATTGGGAGAAGTTGCATTTATGATGAATGAGAAATATCTACACATAGAGTTACAACTTGATCAATTGCCATTTTGGAAGATAGAGACAGTTAGCTTTATTGAAATCTACACATAATGAGACATTGAAGTTAGCGAGAATGCAGAGAATCTGGTATTCTGCAGAACATGAAGAAAGTTACATCTTACTTGATACAGAGAACAAGATTAGCTGAAGGAGGAGAGAACTGGATATGTTGAAGTTTGATGTGAACGATGAGCAGCTAGGATTGCAGGCTTGTTCATAATGGAGACTTTGGTGCATATACAGAGTAAAATTTGCAGAGATATAGAATTTGATAGGAATGGAGTAACTTAGAGGAAGCGTAGCATCCACAAGAAGTGAATTTCATAGAATTAGTAGATTTTGCTCTTATGCAGAATGAGAAATATCCTCAGATAGAGAATGCCTAGTAATTTGTAGAATCTGAGTAATTGCAAGATATTGAGATCTTCCTTTATACAGAGAAGTAGATTTGCTGAAATGGAGAGAATTTGAGAAGATGAATGCCGAGGTGGACGAGGAGCAGCTGGAATTGCAGACGTGAGAAATATGGAGATGCAGAGATTAGAAATTCGTAGAGATATAGAAACTAATGGCAGTGCAGCAACTTTGAAACTCAGATAAGGGATAGAATCGATAAGAAGTGAATTTCATGGAATTGGGAGAAGTTGCATTTATAATGAATGAGAAATATCTACACATAAAGTTACAACTTGTTCAATTGCCATTTAGGAAGACCGAGACAGTTAGTTTTACTGAAATCTACACATACTGAGACATTGAAGTTAGTGTGAACGCATAGAATCTGGTATTCTGCAGAACATGAAGAAATTTAGAGGAATTGTAGCATCTACAAGACGTGAAGGTCATAGCGTTGGTACATTATGCTCTTAAACAAATTGGGAAATATCTCCAGATAGAGAATGTGTTAGAACTTGTCAAGTTGTCATTTTCGAAGACAGAGGAAGTTAGTTTTATTGAAATCTACACATACTGAGACATTGAAGTTAGCGTGAATGCAGAGAATCTGGTAATCTGCAGAATGTGATGAAATTTAGATCTTGCTTAATACAGAGAACCAGATTTGCTGAAGGAGCAGAGAAATGGATATGTTGAAGTTTGATGTGAACGATGAGCAGCTAGAATGGCAGGATTGTTCATAATAGATTAGTACATAAAGAGAGTAGAAATTAGTAGAGATATAGAATTTGATAGGAATGGAGAAACTTAGACATTTAGAGAATGTGTAGCATCTACATACGTGAATTTCATAGAATTGGTAGATTTTGCTCTTATACAGAATGAGAAATATCTACAGGTACAGAAAAGTTTAGAACTTGATCAATTGACATGATAGCAAGAGAAAGCCAGTTTTCAGGATATTAACACATACGGAGATACTGAAGACAGTGTTGCTGATTTGTATTAGGAACATTAATACATATAGAGAATAGAAATTAGTAGAGATATAGAATTTGATAGGAATGGAGTAACTTAGAGGAAGCGTAGCATCCACAAGCAGTGAATTCCTTAGAATTGGTAGATTTTGCTCTTATGCAGAATGAGAAATATCATCAGATAGTGAATGCCGAGTAATTTGTAGAATCTGAGTAATTGCAAGAAATTGAGATCTTCCTTTATACAGAGAAATAGATTTACTGAAATGGAGAGAAATTAAGAAGTTGAATGCCGAGGTGGACGAGGAGCAGCTGGAATTGCAGACGTGTGAAATATGGAGATGCAGAGATTAGAAATTCGTAGAGATATAGAAACTGATGGAAGTGCAGCAACTTTGAAACTCAGATAGGGGATAGAATCGATAAGAAGTGAATTTCATGGAATTGGGAGAAGTTGCATTTATGATGAATGAGAAATATCTACACATAGAGTTACAACTTGATCAATTGCCATTTTGGAAGATAGAGACAGTTAGCTTTATTGAAATCTACACATAATGAGACATTGAAGTTAGCGAGAATGCAGAGAATCTGGTATTCTGCAGAACATGAAGAAAGTTACATCTTACTTGATACAGAGAACCAGATTAGCTGAAGGAGGAGAGAACTGGATATGTTGAAGTTTGATGTGAACGATGAGCAGCTAGGATTGCAGGCTTGTTCATAATGGAGACTTTGGTGCATATACAGAGTAAAATTTGCAGAGATATAGAATTTGATAGGAATGGAGTAACTTAGAGGAAGCGTAGCATCCACAAGAAGTGAATTTCATAGAATTAGTAGATTTTGCTCTTATGCAGAATGAGAAATATCCTCAGATAGAGAATGCCTAGTAATTTGTAGAATCTGAGTAATTGCAAGATATTGAGATCTTCCTTTATACAGAGAAGTAGATTTGCTGAAATGGAGAGAATTTGAGAAGATGAATGCCGAGGTGGACGAGGAGCAGCTGGAATTGCAGACGTGAGAAATATGGAGATGCAGAGATTAGAAATTCGTAGAGATATAGAAACTAATGGCAGTGCAGCAACTTTGAAACTCAGATAAGGGATAGAATCGATAAGAAGTGAATTTCATGGAATTGGGAGAAGTTGCATTTATAATGAATGAGAAATATCTACACATAAAGTTACAACTTGTTCAATTGCCATTTAGGAAGACCGAGACAGTTAGTTTTACTGAAATCTACACATACTGAGACATTGAAGTTAGTGTGAACGCATAGAATCTGGTATTCTGCAGAACATGAAGAAATTTAGAGGAATTGTAGCATCTACAAGACGTGAAGGTCATAGCGTTGGTACATTATGCTCTTAAACAAATTGGGAAATATCTCCAGATAGAGAATGTGTTAGAACTTGTCAAGTTGTCATTTTCGAAGACAGAGGAAGTTAGTTTTATTGAAATCTACACATACTGAGACATTGAAGTTAGCGTGAATGCAGAGAATCTGGTAATCTGCAGAATGTGATGAAATTTAGATCTTGCTTAATACAGAGAACCAGATTTGCTGAAGGAGCAGAGAAATGGATATGTTGAAGTTTGATGTGAACGATGAGCAGCTAGAATGGCAGGATTGTTCATAATAGATTAGTACATAAAGAGAGTAGAAATTAGTAGAGATATAGAATTTGATAGGAATGGAGAAACTTAGACATTTAGAGAATGTGTAGCATCTACATACGTGAATTTCATAGAATTGGTAGATTTTGCTCTTATACAGAATGAGAAATATCTACAGGTACAGAAAAGTTTAGAACTTGATCAATTGACATGATAGCAAGAGAAAGCCAGTTTTCAGGATATTAACACATACGGAGATACTGAAGACAGTGTTGCTGATTTGTATTAGGAACATTAATACATATAGAGAATAGAAATTAGTAGAGATATAGAATTTGATAGGAATGGAGTAACTTAGAGGAAGCGTAGCATCCACAAGCAGTGAATTCCTTAGAATTGGTAGATTTTGCTCTTATGCAGAATGAGAAATATCATCAGATAGTGAATGCCGAGTAATTTGTAGAATCTGAGTAATTGCAAGAAATTGAGATCTTCCTTTATACAGAGAAATAGATTTACTGAAATGGAGAGAAATTAAGAAGTTGAATGCCGAGGTGGACGAGGAGCAGCTGGAATTGCAGACGTGTGAAATATGGAGATGCAGAGATTAGAAATTCGTAGAGATATAGAAACTGATGGAAGTGCAGCAACTTTGAAACTCAGATAGGGGATAGAATCGATAAGAAGTGAATTTCATGGAATTGGGAGAAGTTGCATTTATGATGAATGAGAAATATCTACACATAGAGTTACAACTTGATCAATTGCCATTTTGGAAGATAGAGACAGTTAGCTTTATTGAAATCTACACATAATGAGACATTGAAGTTAGCGAGAATGCAGAGAATCTGGTATTCTGCAGAACATGAAGAAAGTTACATCTTACTTGATACAGAGAACCAGATTAGCTGAAGGAGGAGAGAACTGGATATGTTGAAGTTTGATGTGAACGATGAGCAGCTAGGATTGCAGGCTTGTTCATAATGGAGACTTTGGTGCATATACAGAGTAAAATTTGCAGAGATATAGAATTTGATAGGAATGGAGTAACTTAGAGGAAGCGTAGCATCCACAAGAAGTGAATTTCATAGAATTAGTAGATTTTGCTCTTATGCAGAATGAGAAATATCCTCAGATAGAGAATGCCTAGTAATTTGTAGAATCTGAGTAATTGCAAGATATTGAGATCTTCCTTTATACAGAGAAGTAGATTTGCTGAAATGGAGAGAATTTGAGAAGATGAATGCCGAGGTGGACGAGGAGCAGCTGGAATTGCAGACGTGAGAAATATGGAGATGCAGAGATTAGAAATTCGTAGAGATATAGAAACTAATGGCAGTGCAGCAACTTTGAAACTCAGATAAGGGATAGAATCGATAAGAAGTGAATTTCATGGAATTGGGAGAAGTTGCATTTATAATGAATGAGAAATATCTACACATAAAGTTACAACTTGTTCAATTGCCATTTAGGAAGACCGAGACAGTTAGTTTTACTGAAATCTACACATACTGAGACATTGAAGTTAGTGTGAACGCATAGAATCTGGTATTCTGCAGAACATGAAGAAATTTAGAGGAATTGTAGCATCTACAAGACGTGAAGGTCATAGCGTTGGTACTTTATGCTCTTAAACAAATTGGGAAATATCTCCAGATAGAGAATGTGTTAGAACTTGTCAAGTTGTCATTTTCGAAGACAGAGGAAGTTAGTTTTATTGAAATCTACACATACTGAGACATTGAAGTTAGCGTGAATGCAGAGAATCTGGTAATCTGCAGAATGTGATGAAATTTAGATCTTGCTTAATACAGAGAACCAGATTTGCTGAAGGAGCAGAGAAATGGATATGTTGAAGTTTGATGTGAACGATGAGCAGCTAGAATGGCAGGATTGTTCATAATAGATTAGTACATAAAGAGAGTAGAAATTAGTAGAGATATAGAATTTGATAGGAATGGAGAAACTTAGACATTTAGAGAATGTGTAGCATCTACATACGTGAATTTCATAGAATTGGTAGATTTTGCTCTTATACAGAATGAGAAATATCTACAGGTACAGAAAAGTTTAGAACTTGATCAATTGACATGATAGCAAGAGAAAGCCAGTTTTCAGGATATTAACACATACGGAGATACTGAAGACAGTGTTGCTGATTTGTATTAGGAACATTAATACATATAGAGAATAGAAATTAGTAGAGATATAGAATTTGATAGGAATGGAGTAACTTAGAGGAAGCGTAGCATCCACAAGCAGTGAATTCCTTAGAATTGGTAGATTTTGCTCTTATGCAGAATGAGAAATATCATCAGATACAGAATGCCGAGTAATTTGTAGAATCTGAGTAATTGCAAGAAATTGAGATCTTCCTTTATACAGAGAAATAGATTTACTGAAATGGAGAGAAATTAAGAAGTTGAATGCCGAGGTGGACGAGGAGCAGCTGGAATTGCAGACGTGTGAAATATGGAGATGCAGAGATTAGAAATTCGTAGAGATATAGAAACTGATGGAAGTGCAGCAACTTTGAAACTCAGATAGGGGATAGAATCGATAAGAAGTGAATTTCATGGAATTGGGAGAAGTTGCATTTATGATGAATGAGAAATATCTACACATAGAGTTACAACTTGATCAATTGCCATTTTGGAAGATAGAGACAGTTAGCTTTATTGAAATCTACACATAATGAGACATTGAAGTTAGCGAGAATGCAGAGAATCTGGTATTCTGCAGAACATGAAGAAAGTTAGATCTTACTTGATACAGAGAACCAGATTAGCTGAAGGAGGAGAGAACTGGATATGTTGAAGTTTGATGTGAACGATGAGCAGCTAGGATTGCAGGCTTGTTCATAATGGAGACTTTGGTGCATATACAGAGTAAAATTTGCAGAGATATAGAATTTGATAGGAATGGAGTAACTTAGAGGAAGCGTAGCATCCACAAGAAGTGAATTTCATAGAATTAGTAGATTTTGCTCTTATGCAGAATGAGAAATATCCTCAGATAGAGAATGCCTAGTAATTTGTAGAATCTGAGTAATTGCAAGATATTGAGATCTTCCTTTATACAGAGAAGTAGATTTGCTGAAATGGAGAGAATTTGAGAAGATGAATGCCGAGGTGGACGAGGAGCAGCTGGAATTGCAGACGTGAGAAATACGGAGATGCAGAGATTAGAAATTCGTAGAGATATAGAAACTAATGGCAGTGCAGCAACTTTGAAACTCAGATAAGGGATAGAATCGATAAGAAGTGAATTTCATGGAATTGGGAGAAGTTGCATTTATAATGAATGAGAAATATCTACACATAAAGTTACAACTTGTTCAATTGCCATTTAGGAAGACCGAGACAGTTAGTTTTACTGAAATCTACACATACTGAGACATTGAAGTTAGTGTGAACGCATAGAATCTGGTATTCTGCAGAACATGAAGAAATTTAGAGGAATTGTAGATACAAGACGTGAAGGTCATAGCGTTGGTACATTATGCTCTTAAACAAATTGGGAAATATCTCCAGATAGAGAATGTGTTAGAACTTGTCAAGTTGTCATTTTCGAAGACAGAGGAAGTTAGTTTTATTGAAATCTACACATACTGAGACATTGAAGTTAGCGTGAATGCAGAGAATCTGGTAATCTGCAGAATGTGATGAAATTTAGATCTTGCTTAATACAGAGAACCAGATTTGCTGAAGGAGCAGAGAAATGGATATGTTGAAGTTTGATGTGAACGATGAGCAGCTAGAATGGCAGGATTGTTCATAATAGATTAGTACATAAAGAGAGTAGAAATTAGTAGAGATATAGAATTTGATAGGAATGGAGAAACTTAGACATTTAGAGAATGTGTAGCATCTACATACGTGAATTTCATAGAATTGGTAGATTTTGCTCTTATACAGAATGAGAAATATCTACAGGTACAGAAAAGTTTAGAACTTGATCAATTGACATGATAGCAAGAGAAAGCCAGTTTTCAGGATATTAACACATACGGAGATACTGAAGACAGTGTTGCTGATTTGTATTAGGAACATTAATACATATAGAGAATAGAAATTAGTAGAGATATAGAATTTGATAGGAATGGAGTAACTTAGAGGAAGCGTAGCATCCACAAGCAGTGAATTCCTTAGAATTGGTAGATTTTGCTCTTATGCAGAATGAGAAATATCATCAGATAGTGAATGCCGAGTAATTTGTAGAATCTGAGTAATTGCAAGAAATTGAGATCTTCCTTTATACAGAGAAATAGATTTACTGAAATGGAGAGAAATTAAGAAGTTGAATGCCGAGGTGGACGAGGAGCAGCTGGAATTGCAGACGTGTGAAATATGGAGATGCAGAGATTAGAAATTCGTAGAGATATAGAAACTGATGGAAGTGCAGCAACTTTGAAACTCAGATAGGGGATAGAATCGATAAGAAGTGAATTTCATGGAATTGGGAGAAGTTGCATTTATGATGAATGAGAAATATCTACACATAGAGTTACAACTTGATCAATTGCCATTTTGGAAGATAGAGACAGTTAGCTTTATTGAAATCTACACATAATGAGACATTGAAGTTAGCGAGAATGCAGAGAATCTGGTATTCTGCAGAACATGAAGAAAGTTAGATCTTACTTGATACAGAGAACCAGATTAGCTGAAGGAGGAGAGAACTGGATATGTTGAAGTTTGATGTGAACGATGAGCAGCTAGGATTGCAGGCTTGTTCATAATGGAGACTTTGGTGCATATACAGAGTAAAATTTGCAGAGATATAGAATTTGATAGGAATGGAGTAACTTAGAGGAAGCGTAGCATCCACAAGAAGTGAATTTCATAGAATTAGTAGATTTTGCTCTTATGCAGAATGAGAAATATCCTCAGATAGAGAATGCCTAGTAATTTGTAGAATCTGAGTAATTGCAAGATATTGAGATCTTCCTTTATACAGAGAAGTAGATTTGCTGAAATGGAGAGAATTTGAGAAGATGAATGCCGAGGTGGACGAGGAGCAGCTGGAATTGCAGACGTGAGAAATATGGAGATGCAGAGATTAGAAATTCGTAGAGATATAGAAACTAATGGCAGTGCAGCAACTTTGAAACTCAGATAAGGGATAGAATCGATAAGAAGTGAATTTCATGGAATTGGGAGAAGTTGCATTTATAATGAATGAGAAATATCTACACATAAAGTTACAACTTGTTCAATTGCCATTTAGGAAGACCGAGACAGTTAGTTTTACTGTAATCTACACATACTGAGACATTGAAGTTAGTGTGAACGCATAGAATCTGGTATTCTGCAGAACATGAAGAAATTTAGAGGAATTGTAGCATCTACAAGACGTGAAGGTCATAGCGTTGGTACATTATGCTCTTAAACAAATTGGGAAATATCTCCAGATAGAGAATGTGTTAGAACTTGTCAAGTTGTCATTTTCGAAGACAGAGGAAGTTAGTTTTATTGAAATCTACACATACTGAGACATTGAAGTTAGCGTGAATGCAGAGAATCTGGTAATCTGCAGAATGTGATGAAATTTAGATCTTGCTTAATACAGAGAACCAGATTTGCTGAAGGAGCAGAGAAATTGATATGTTGAAGTTTGATGTGAACGATGAGCAGCTAGAATGGCAGGATTGTTCATAATAGATTAGTACATAAAGAGAGTAGAAATTAGTAGAGATATAGAATTTGATAGGAATGGAGAAACTTAGACATTTAGAGAATGTGTAGCATCTACATACGTGAATTTCATAGAATTGGTAGATTTTGCTCTTATACAGAATGAGAAATATCTACAGGTACAGAAAAGTTTAGAACTTGATCAATTGACATGATAGCAAGAGAAAGCCAGTTTTCAGGATATTAACACATACGGAGATACTGAAGACAGTGTTGCTGATTTGTATTAGGAACATTAATACATATAGAGAATAGAAATTAGTAGAGATATAGAATTTGATAGGAATGGAGTAACTTAGAGGAAGCGTAGCATCCACAAGCAGTGAATTCCTTAGAATTGGTAGATTTTGCTCTTATGCAGAATGAGAAATATCATCAGATAGTGAATGCCGAGTAATTTGTAGAATCTGAGTAATTGCAAGAAATTGAGATCTTCCTTTATACAGAGAAATAGATTTACTGAAATGGAGAGAAATTAAGAAGTTGAATGCCGAGGTGGACGAGGAGCAGCTGGAATTGCAGACGTGTGAAATATGGAAATGCAGAGATTAGAAATTCGTAGAGATATAGAAACTGATGGAAGTGCAGCAACTTTGAAACTCAGATAGGGGATAGAATCGATAAGAAGTGAATTTCATGGAATTGGGAGAAGTTGCATTTATGATGAATGAGAAATATCTACACATAGAGTTACAACTTGATCAATTGCCATTTTGGAAGATAGAGACAGTTAGCTTTATTGAAATCTACACATAATGAGACATTGAAGTTAGCGAGAATGCAGAGAATCTGGTATTCTGCAGAACATGAAGAAAGTTAGATCTTACTTGATACAGAGAACCAGATTAGCTGAAGGAGGAGAGAACTGGATATGTTGAAGTTTGATGTGAACGATGAGCAGCTAGGATTGCAGGCTTGTTCATAATGGAGACTTTGGTGCATATACAGAGTAAAATTTGCAGAGATATAGAATTTGATAGGAATGGAGTAACTTAGAGGAAGCGTAGCATCCACAAGAAGTGAATTTCATAGAATTAGTAGATTTTGCTCTTATGCAGAATGAGAAATATCCTCAGATAGAGAATGCCTAGTAATTTGTAGAATCTGAGTAATTGCAAGATATTGAGATCTTCCTTTATACAGAGAAGTAGATTTGCTGAAATGGAGAGAATTTGAGAAGATGAATGCCGAGGTGGACGAGGAGCAGCTGGAATTGCAGACGTGAGAAATATGGAGATGCAGAGATTAGAAATTCGTAGAGATATAGAAACTAATGGCAGTGCAGCAACTTTGAAACTCAGATAAGGGATAGAATCGAAAGAAGTGAATTTCATGGAATTGGGAGAAGTTGCATTTATAATGAATGAGAAATATCTACACATAAAGTTACAACTTGTTCAATTGCCATTTAGGAAGACCGAGACAGTTAGTTTTACTGAAATCTACACATACTGAGACATTGAAGTTAGTGTGAACGCATAGAATCTGGTATTCTGCAGAACATGAAGAAATTTAGAGGAATTGTAGCATCTACAAGACGTGAAGGTCATAGCGTTGGTACATTATGCTCTTAAACAAATTGGGAAATATCTCCAGATAGAGAATGTGTTAGAACTTGTCAAGTTGTCATTTTCGAAGACAGAGGAAGTTAGTTTTATTGAAATCTACACATACTGAGACATTGAAGTTAGCGTGAATGCAGAGAATCTGGTAATCTGCAGAATGTGATGAAATTTAGATCTTGCTTAATACAGAGAACCAGATTTGCTGAAGGAGCAGAGAAATGGATATGTTGAAGTTTGATGTGAACGATGAGCAGCTAGAATGGCAGGATTGTTCATAATAGATTAGTACATAAAGAGAGTAGAAATTAGTAGAGATATAGAATTTGATAGGAATGGAGAAACTTAGACATTTAGAGAATGTGTAGCATCTACATACGTGAATTTCATAGAATTGGTAGATTTTGCTCTTATACAGAATGAGAAATATCTACAGGTACAGAAAAGTTTAGAACTTGATCAATTGACATGATAGCAAGAGAAAGCCAGTTTTCAGGATATTAACACATACGGAGATACTGAAGACAGTGTTGCTGATTTGTATTAGGAACATTAATACATATAGAGAATAGAAATTAGTAGAGATATAGAATTTGATAGGAATGGAGTAACTTAGAGGAAGCGTAGCATCCACAAGCAGTGAATTCCTTAGAATTGGTAGATTTTGCTCTTATGCAGAATGAGAAATATCATCAGATAGTGAATGCCGAGTAATTTGTAGAATCTGAGTAATTGCAAGAAATTGAGATCTTCCTTTATACAGAGAAATAGATTTACTGAAATGGAGAGAAATTAAGAAGTTGAATGCCGAGGTGGACGAGGAGCAGCTGGAATTGCAGACGTGTGAAATATGGAGATTAGAAATTCGTAGAGATATAGAAACTGATGGAAGTGCAGCAACTTTGAAACTCAGATAGGGGATAGAATCGATAAGAAGTGAATTTCATGGAATTGGGAGAAGTTGCATTTATGATGAATGAGAAATATCTACACATAGAGTTACAACTTGATCAATTGCCATTTTGGAAGATAGAGACAGTTAGCTTTATTGAAATCTACACATAATGAGACATTGAAGTTAGCGAGAATGCAGAGAATCTGGTATTCTGCAGAACATGAAGAAAGTTAGATCTTACTTGATACAGAGAACCAGATTAGCTGAAGGAGGAGAGAACTGGATATGTTGAAGTTTGATGTGAACGATGAGCAGCTAGGATTGCAGGCTTGTTCATAATGGAGACTTTGGTGCATATACAGAGTAAAATTTGCAGAGATATAGAATTTGATAGGAATGGAGTAACTTAGAGGAAGCGTAGCATCCACAAGAAGTGAATTTCATAGAATTAGTAGATTTTGCTCTTATGCAGAATGAGAAATATCCTCAGATAGAGAATGCCTAGTAATTTGTAGAATCTGAGTAATTGCAAGATATTGAGATCTTCCTTTATACAGAGAAGTAGATTTACTGAAATGGAGAGAATTTGAGAAGATGAATGCCGAGGTGGACGAGGAGCAGCTGGAATTGCAGACGTGAGAAATATGGAGATGCAGAGATTAGAAATTCGTAGAGATATAGAAACTAATGGCAAGTGCAGCAACTTTGAAACTCAGATAAGGGATAGAATCGATAAGAAGTGAATTTCATGGAATTGGGAGAAGTTGCATTTATAATGAATGAGAAATATCTACACATAAAGTTACAACTTGTTCAATTGCCATTTAGGAAGACCGAGACAGTTAGTTTTACTGAAATCTACACATACTGAGACATTGAAGTTAGTGTGAACGCATAGAATCTGGTATTCTGCAGAACATGAAGAAATTTAGAGGAATTGTAGCATCTACAAGACGTGAAGGTCATAGCGTTGGTACATTATGCTCTTAAACAAATTGGGAAATATCTCCAGATAGAGAATGTGTTAGAACTTGTCAAGTTGTCATTTTCGAAGACAGAGGAAGTTAGTTTTATTGAAATCTACACATACTGAGACATTGAAGTTAGCGTGAATGCAGAGAATCTGGTAATCTGCAGAATGTGATGAAATTTAGATCTTGCTTAATACAGAGAACCAGATTTGCTGAAGGAGCAGAGAAATGGATATGTTGAAGTTTGATGTGAACGATGAGCAGCTAGAATGGCAGGATTGTTCATAATAGATTAGTACATAAAGAGAGTAGAAATTAGTAGAGATATAGAATTTGATAGGAATGGAGAAACTTAGACATTTAGAGAATGTGTAGCATCTACATACGTGAATTTCATAGAATTGGTTGATTTTGCTCTTATACAGAATGAGAAATATCTACAGGTACAGAAAAGTTTAGAACTTGATCAATTGACATGATAGCAAGAGAAAGCCAGTTTTCAGGATATTAACACATACGGAGATACTGAAGACAGTGTTGCTGATTTGTATTAGGAACATTAATACATATAGAGAATAGAAATTAGTAGAGATATAGAATTTTATAGGAATGGAGTAACTTAGAGGAAGCGTAGCATCCACAAGCAGTGAATTCCTTAGAATTGGTAGATTTTGCTCTTATGCAGAATGAGAAATATCATCAGATACAGAATGCCGAGTAATTTGTAGAATCTGAGTAATTGCAAGAAATTGAGATCTTCCATTATACAGAGAAATAGATTTACTGAAATGGAGAGAAATTAAGAAGTTGAATGCCGAGGTGGACGAGGAGCAGCTGGAATTGCAGACGTGAGAAATATGGAGATGCAGAGATTAGAAATTCGTAGAGATATAGAAACTGATGGAAGTGCAGCAACTTTGAAACTCAGATAGGGGATAGAATCGATAAGAAGTGAATTTCATGGAATTGGGAGAAGTTGCATTTATGATGAATGAGAAATATCTACACATAGAGTTACAACTTGATCAATTGCCATTTTGGAAGATAGAGACAGTTAGCTTTATTGAAATCTACACATAATGAGACATTGAAGTTAGCGAGAATGCAGAGAATCTGGTATTCTGCAGAACATGAAGAAAGTTACATCTTACTTGATACAGAGAACCAGATTAGCTGAAGGAGGAGAGAACTGGATATGTTGAAGTTTGATGTGAACGATGAGCAGCTAGGATTGCAGGCTTGTTCATAATGGAGACTTTGGTGCATATACAGAGTAAAATTTGCAGAGATATAGAATTTGATAGGAATGGAATAACTTAGAGGAAGCGTAGCATCCACAAGAAGTGAATTTCATAGAATTAGTAGATTTTGCTCTTATGCAGAATGAGAAATATCCTCAGATAGAGAATGCCTAGTAATTTGTAGAATCTGAGTAATTGCAAGATATTGAGATCTTCCTTTATACAGAGAAGTAGATTTGCTGAAATGGAGAGAATTTGAGAAGATGAATGCCGAGGTGGACGAGGAGCAGCTGGAATTGCAGACGTGAGAAATATGGAGATGCAGAGATTAGAAATTCGTAGAGATATAGAAACTAATGGCAGTGCAGCAACTTTGAAACTCAGATAAGGGATAGAATCGATAAGAAGTGAATTTCATGGAATTGGGAGAAGTTGCATTTATAATGAATGAGAAATATCTACACATAAAGTTACAACTTGTTCAATTGCCATTTAGGAAGACCGAGACAGTTAGTTTTACTAAAATCTACACATACTGAGACATTGAAGTTAGTGTGAACGCATAGAATCTGGTATTCTGCAGAACATGAAGAAATTTAGAGGAATTGTAGCATCTACAAGACGTGAAGGTCATAGCGTTGGTACATTATGCTCTTTAACAAATTGGGAAATATCTCCAGATAGAGAATGTGTTAGAACTTGTCAAGTTGTCATTTTCGAAGACAGAGGAAGTTAGTTTTATTGAAATCTACACATACTGAGACATTGAAGTTAGCGTGAATGCAGAGAATCTGGTAATCTGCAGAATGTGATGAAATTTAGATCTTGCTTAATACAGAGAACCAGATTTGCTGAAGGAGCAGAGAAATGGATATGTTGAAGTTTGATGTGAACGATGAGCAGCTAGAATGGCAGGATTGTTCATAATAGATTAGTACATAAAGAGAGTAGAAATTAGTAGAGATATAGAATTTGATAGGAATGGAGAAACTTAGACATTTAGAGAATGTGTAGCATCTACCTACGTGAATTTCATAGAATTGGTAGATTTTGCTCTTATACAGAATGAGAAATATCTACAGGTACAGAAAAGTTTAGAACTTGATCAATTGACATGATAGCAAGAGAAAGCCAGTTTTCAGGATATTAACACATACGGAGATACTGAAGACAGTGTTGCTGATTTGTATTAGGAACATTAATACATATAGAGAATAGAAATTAGTAGAGATATAGAATTTGATAGGAATGGAGTAACTTAGAGGAAGCGTAGCATCCACAAGCAGTGAATTCCTTAGAATTGGTAGATTTTGCTCTTATGCAGAATGAGAAATATCATCAGATACAGAATGCCGAGTAATTTGTAGAATCTGAGTAATTGCAAGAAATTGAGATCTTCCTTTATACAGAGAAATAGATTTACTGAAATGGAGAGAAATTAAGAAGTTGAATGCCGAGGTGGACGAGGAGCAGCTGGAATTGCAGACGTGAGAAATATGGAGATGCAGAGATTAGAAATTCGTAGAGATATAGAAACTGATGGAAGTGCAGCAACTTTGAAACTCAGATAGGGGATAGAATCGATAAGAAGTGAATTTCATGGAATTGGGAGAAGTTGCATTTATGATGAATGAGAAATATCTACACATAGAGTTACAACTTGATCAATTGCCATTTTGGAAGATAGAGACAGTTAGCTTTATTGAAATCTACACATAATGAGACATTGAAGTTAGCGAGAATGCAGAGAATCTGGTATTCTGCAGAACATGAAGAAAGTTAGATCTTACTTGATACAGAGAACCAGATTAGCTGAAGGAGGAGAGAACTGGATATGTTGAAGTTTGATGTGAACGATGAGCAGCTAGGATGGCAGGCTTGTTCATAATGGAGACTTTGGTGCATATACAGAGTAAAATTTGCAGAGATATAGAATTTGATAGGAATGGAATAACTTAGAGGAAGCGTAGCATCCACAAGAAGTGAATTTCATAGAATTAGTAGATTTTGCTCTTATGCAGAATGAGAAATATCCTCAGATAGAAAATGCCTAGTAATTTGTAGAATCTGAGTAATTGCAAGATATTGAGATCTTCCTTTATACAGAGAAGTAGATTTGCTGAAATGGAGAGAATTTGAGAAGATGAATGCCGAGGTGGACGAGGAGCAGCTGGAATTGCAGACGTGAGAAATATGGAGATGCAGAGATTAGAAATTCGTAGAGATATAGAAACTAATGGCAGTGCAGCAACTTTGAAACTCAGATAAGGGATAGAATCGATAAGAAGTGAATTTCATGGAATTGGGAGAAGTTGCATTTATAATGAATGAGAAATATCTACACATAAAGTTACAACTTGTTCAATTGCCATTTAGGAAGACCGAGACAGTTAGTTTTACTGAAATCTACACATACTGAGACATTGAAGTTAGTGTGAACGCATAGAATCTGGTATTCTGCAGAACATGAAGAAATTTAGAGGAATTGTAGCATCTACAAGACGTGAAGGTCATAGCGTTGGTACATTATGCTCTTAAACAAATTGGGAAATATCTCCAGATAGAGAATGTGTTAGAACTTGTCAAGTTGTCATTTTCGAAGACAGAGGAAGTTAGTTTTATTGAAATCTACACATACTGAGACATTGAAGTTAGCGTGAATGCAGAGAATCTGGTAATCTGCAGAATGTGATGAAATTTAGATCTTGCTTAATACAGAGAACCAGATTTGCTGAAGGAGCAGAGAAATGGATATGTTGAAGTTTGATGTGAACGATGAGCAGCTAGAATGGCAGGATTGTTCATAATAGATTAGTACATAAAGAGAGTAGAAATTAGTAGAGATATAGAATTTGATAGGAATGGAGAAACTTAGACATTAAGAGAATGTGTAGCATCTACCTACGTGAATTTCATAGAATTGGTAGATTTTGCTCTTATACAGAATGAGAAATATCTACAGGTACAGAAAAGTTTAGAACTTGATCAATTGACATGATAGCAAGAGAAAGCCAGTTTTCAGGATATTAACACATACGGAGATACTGAAGACAGTGTTGCTGATTTGTATTAGGAACATTAATACATATAGAGAATAGAAATTAGTAGAGATATAGAATTTGATAGGAATGGAGTAACTTAGAGGAAGCGTAGCATCCACAAGCAGTGAATTCCTTAGAATTGGTAGATTTTGCTCTTATGCAGAATGAGAAATATCATCAGATAGAGAATGCCGAGTAATTTGTAGAATCTGAGTAATTGCAAGAAATTGAGATCTTCCTTTATACAGAGAAATAGATTTACTGAAATGGAGAGAAATTGAGAAGTTGAATGCCGAGGTGGACGAGGAGCAGCTGGAATTGCAGACGTGAGAAATATGGAGATGCAGAGATTAGAAATTCGTAGAGATATAGAAACTGATGGAAGTGCAGCAACTTTGAAACTCAGATAGGGGATAGAATCGATAAGAAGTGAATTTCATGGAATTGGGAGAAGTTGCATTTATGATGAATGAGAAATATCTACACATAGAGTTACAACTTGATCAATTGCCATTTTGGAAGATAGAGACAGTTAGCTTCATTGAAATCTACACATAATGAGACATTGAAGTTAGCGAGAATGCAGAGAATCTGGTATTCTGCAGAACATGAAGAAAGTTACATCTTACTTGATACAGAGAACAAGATTAGCTGAAGGAGTAGAGAACTGGATATGTTGAAGTTTGATGTGAACGATGAGCAGCTAGGATTGCAGGCTTGTTCATAATGGAGACTTTGGTGCATATACAGAGTAAAATTTGCAGAGATATAGAATTTGATAGGAATGGAATAACTTAGAGGAAGCGTAGCATCCACAAGAAGTGAATTTCATAGAATTAGTAGATTTTGCTCTTATGCAGAATGAGAAATATCCTCAGATAGAGAATGCCTAGTAATTTGTAGAATCTGAGTAATTGCAAGATATTGAGATCTTCCTTTATACAGAGAAGTAGATTTGCTGAAATGGAGAGAATTTGAGAAGATGAATGCCGAGGTGGACGAGGAGCAGCTGGAATTGCAGACGTGAGAAATATGGAGATGCAGAGATTAGAAATTCGTAGAGATATAGAAACTAATGGCAGTGCAGCAACTTTGAAACTCAGATAAGGGATAGAATCGATAAGAAGTGAATTTCATGGAATTGGGAGAAGTTGCATTTATAATGAATGAGAAATATCTACACATAAAGTTACAACTTGTTCAATTGCCATTTAGGAAGACCGAGACAGTTAGTTTTACTGAAATCTACACATACTGAGACATTGAAGTTAGTGTGAACGCATAGAATCTGGTATTCTGCAGAACATGAAGAAATTTAGAGGAATTGTAGCATCTACAAGACGTGAAGGTCATAGCGTTGGTACATTATGCTCTTAAACAAATTGGGAAATATCTCCAGATAGAGAATGTGTTAGAACTTGTCAAGTTGTCATTTTCGAAGACAGAGGAAGTTAGTTTTATTGAAATCTACACATACTGAGACATTGAAGTTAGCGTGAATGCAGAGAATCTGGTAATCTGCAGAATGTGATGAAATTTAGATCTTGCTTAATACAGAGAACCAGATTTGCTGAAGGAGCAGAGAAATGGATATGTTGAAGTTTGATGTGAACGATGAGCAGCTAGAATGGCAGGATTGTTCATAATAGATTAGTACATAAAGAGAGTAGAAATTAGTAGAGATATAGAATTTGATAGGAATGGAGAAACTTAGACATTTAGAGAATGTGTAGCATCTACATACGTGAATTTCATAGAATTGGTAGATTTTGCTCTTATACAGAATGAGAAATATCTACAGGTACAGAAAAGTTTAGAACTTGATCAATTGACATGATAGCAAGAGAAAGCCAGTTTTCAGGATATTAACACATACTGAAGACAGTGTTGCTGATTTGTATTAGGAACATTAATACATATAGAGAATAGAAATTAGTAGAGATATAGAATTTTATAGGAATGGAGTAACTTAGAGGAAGCGTAGCATCCACAAGCAGTGAATTCCTTAGAATTGGTAGATTTTGCTCTTATGCAGAATGAGAAATATCATCAGATAGAGAATGCCGAGTAATTTGTAGAATCTGAGTAATTGCAAGAAATTGAGATCTTCCTTTATACAGAGAAATAGATTTACTGAAATGGAGAGAAATTGAGAAGTTGAATGCCGAGGTGGACGAGGAGCAGCTGGAATTGCAGACGTGAGAAATATGGAGATGCAGAGATTAGAAATTCGTAGAGATATAGAAACTGATGGAAGTGCAGCAACTTTGAAACTCAGATAGGGGATAGAATCGATAAGAAGTGAATTTCATGGAATTGGGAGAAGTTGCATTTATGATGAATGAGAAATATCTACACATAGAGTTACAACTTGATCAATTGCCATTTTGGAAGATAGAGACAGTTAGCTTCATTGAAATCTACACATAATGAGACATTGAAGTTAGCGAGAATGCAGAGAATCTGGTATTCTGCAGAACATGAAGAAAGTTACATCTTACTTGATACAGAGAACAAGATTAGCTGAAGGAGTAGAGAACTGGATATGTTGAAGTTTGATGTGAACGATGAGCAGCTAGGATTGCAGGCTTGTTCATAATGGAGACTTTGGTGCATATACAGAGTAAAATTTGCAGAGATATAGAATTTGATAGGAATGGAATAACTTAGAGGAAGCGTAGCATCCACAAGAAGTGAATTTCATAGAATTAGTAGATTTTGCTCTTATGCAGAATGAGAAATATCCTCAGATAGAGAATGCCTAGTAATTTGTAGAATCTGAGTAATTGCAAGATATTGAGATCTTCCTTTATACAGAGAAGTAGATTTGCTGAAATGGAGAGAATTTGAGAAGATGAATGCCGAGGTGGACGAGGAGCAGCTGGAATTGCAGACGTGAGAAATATGGAGATGCAGAGATTAGAAATTCGTAGAGATATAGAAACTAATGGCAGTGCAGCAACTTTGAAACTCAGATAAGGGATAGAATCGATAAGAAGTGAATTTCATGGAATTGGGAGAAGTTGCATTTATAATGAATGAGAAATATCTACACATAAAGTTACAACTTGTTCAATTGCCATTTAGGAAGACCGAGACAGTTCGTTTTACTGAAATCTACACATACTGAGACATTGAAGTTAGTGTGAACGCATAGAATCTGGTATTCTGCAGAACATGAAGAAATTTAGAGGAATTGTAGCATCTACAAGACGTGAAGGTCATAGCGTTGGTACATTATGCTCTTAAACAAATTGGGAAATATCTCCAGATAGAGAATGTGTTAGAACTTGTCAAGTTGTCATTTTCGAAGACAGAGGAAGTTAGTTTTATTGAAATCTACACATACTGAGACATTGAAGTTAGCGTGAATGCAGAGAATCTGGTAATCTGCAGAATGTGATGAAATTTAGATCTTGCTTAATACAGAGAACCAGATTTGCTGAAGGAGCAGAGAAATGGATATGTTGAAGTTTGATGTGAACGATGAGCAGCTAGAATGGCAGGGTTGTTCATAATAGATTAGTACATAAAGAGAGTAGAAATTAGTAGAGATATAGAATTTGATAGGAATGGAGAAACTTAGACATTTAGAGAATGTGTAGCATCTACATACGTGAATTTCATAGAATTGGTAGATTTTGCTCTTATACAGAATGAGAAATATCTACAGGTACAGAAAAGTTTAGAACTTGATCAATTGACATGATAGCAAGAGAAAGCCAGTTTTCAGGATATTAACACATACTGAAGACAGTGTTGCTGATTTGTATTAGGAACATTAATACATATAGAGAATAGAAATTAGTAGAGATATAGAATTTTATAGGAATGGAGTAACTTAGAGGAAGCGTAGCATCCACAAGCAGTGAATTCCTTAGAATTGGTAGATTTTGCTCTTATGCAGAATGAGAAATATCATCAGATACAGAATGCCGAGTAATTTGTAGAATCTGAGTAATTGCAAGAAATTGAGATCTTCCTTTATACAGAGAAATAGATTTACTGAAATGGAGAGAAATTAAGAAGTTGAATGCCGAGGTGGACGAGGAGCAGCTGGAATTGCAGACGTGAGAAATATGGAGATGCAGAGATTAGAAATTCGTAGAGATATAGAAACTGATGGAAGTGCAGCAACTTTGAAACTCAGATAGGGGATAGAATCGATAAGAAGTGAATTTCATGGAATTGGGAGAAGTTGCATTTATGATGAATGAGAAATATCTACACATAGAGTTACAACTTGATCAATTGCCATTTTGGAAGATAGAGACAGTTAGCTTTATTGAAATCTACACATAATGAGACATTGAAGTTAGCGAGAATGCAGAGAATCTGGTATTCTGCAGAACATGAAGAAAGTTACATCTTACTTGATACAGAGAACCAGATTAGCTGAAGGAGGAGAGAACTGGATATGTTGAAGTTTGATGTGAACGATGAGCAGCTAGGATTGCAGGCTTGTTCATAATGGAGACTTTGGTGCATATACAGAGTAAAATTTGCAGAGATATAGAATTTGATAGGAATGGAATAACTTAGAGGAAGCGTAGCATCCACAAGAAGTGAATTTCATAGAATTAGTAGATTTTGCTCTTATGCAGAATGAGAAATATCCTCAGATAGAGAATGCCTAGTAATTTGTAGAATCTGAGTAATTGCAAGATATTGAGATCTTCCTTTATACAGAGAAGTAGATTTGCTGAAATGGAGAGAATTTGAGAAGATGAATGCCGAGGTGGACGAGGAGCAGCTGGAATTGCAGACGTGAGAAATATGGAGATGCAGAGATTAGAAATTCGTAGAGATATAGAAACTAATGGCAGTGCAGCAACTTTGAAACTCAGATAAGGGATAGAATCGATAAGAAGTGAATTTCATGGAATTGGGAGAAGTTGCATTTATAATGAATGAGAAATATCTACACATAAAGTTACAACTTGTTCAATTGCCATTTAGGAAGACCGAGACAGTTCGTTTTACTGAAATCTACACATACTGAGACATTGAAGTTAGTGTGAACGCATAGAATCTGGTATTCTGCAGAACATGAAGAAATTTAGAGGAATTGTAGCATCTACAAGACGTGAAGGTCATAGCGTTGGTACATTATGCTCTTAAACAAATTGGGAAATATCTCCAGATAGAGAATGTGTTAGAACTTGTCAAGTTGTCATTTTCGAAGACAGAGGAAGTTAGTTTTATTGAAATCTACACATACTGAGACATTGAAGTTAGCGTGAATGCAGAGAATCTGGTAATCTGCAGAATGTGATGAAATTTAGATCTTGCTTAATACAGAGAACCAGATTTGCTGAAGGAGCAGAGAAATGGATATGTTGAAGTTTGATGTGAACGATGAGCAGCTAGAATGGCAGGATTGTTCATAATAGATTAGTACATAAAGAGAGTAGAAATTAGTAGAGATATAGAATTTGATAGGAATGGAGAAACTTAGACATTTAGAGAATGTGTAGCATCTACATACGTGAATTTCATAGAATTGGTAGATTTTGCTCTTATACAGAATGAGAAATATCTACAGGTACAGAAAAGTTTAGAACTTGATCAATTGACATGATAGCAAGAGAAAGCCAGTTTTCAGGATATTAACACATACTGAAGACAGTGTTGCTGATTTGTATTAGGAACATTAATACATATAGAGAATAGAAATTAGTAGAGATATAGAATTTGATAGGAATGGAGTAACTTAGAGGAAGCGTAGCATCCACAAGCAGTGAATTCCTTAGAATTGGTAGATTTTGCTCTTATGCAGAATGAGAAATATCATCAGATACAGAATGCCGAGTAATTTGTAGAATCTGAGTAATTGCAAGAAATTGAGATCTTCCTTTATACAGAGAAATAGATTTACTGAAATGGAGAGAAATTAAGAAGTTGAATGCCGAGGTGGACGAGGAGCAGCTGGAATTGCAGACGTGAGAAATATGGAGATGCAGAGATTAGAAATTCGTAGAGATATAGAAACTGATGGAAGTGCAGCAACTTTGAAACTCAGATAGGGGATAGAATCGATAAGAAGTGAATTTCATGGAATTGGGAGAAGTTGCATTTATGATGAATGAGAAATATCTACACATAGAGTTACAACTTGATCAATTGCCATTTTGGAAGATAGAGACAGTTAGCTTTATTGAAATCTACACATAATGAGACATTGAAGTTAGCGAGAATGCAGAGAATCTGGTATTCTGCAGAACATGAAGAAAGTTAGATCTTACTTGATACAGAGAACCAGATTAGCTGAAGGAGGAGAGAACTGGATATGTTGAAGTTTGATGTGAACGATGAGCAGCTAGGATGGCAGGCTTGTTCATAATGGAGACTTTGGTGCATATACAGAGTAAAATTTGCAGAGATATAGAATTTGATAGGAATGGAATAACTTAGAGGAAGCGTAGCATCCACAAGAAGTGAATTTCATAGAATTAGTAGATTTTGCTCTTATGCAGAATGAGAAATATCCTCAGATAGAAAATGCCTAGTAATTTGTAGAATCTGAGTAATTGCAAGATATTGAGATCTTCCTTTATACAGAGAAGTAGATTTGCTGAAATGGAGAGAATTTGAGAAGATGAATGCCGAGGTGGACGAGGAGCAGCTGGAATTGCAGACGTGAGAAATATGGAGATGCAGAGATTAGAAATTCGTAGAGATATAGAAACTAATGGCAGTGCAGCAACTTTGAAACTCAGATAAGGGATAGAATCGATAAGAAGTGAATTTCATGGAATTGGGAGAAGTTGCATTTATAATGAATGAGAAATATCTACACATAAAGTTACAACTTGTTCAATTGCCATTTAGGAAGACCGAGACAGTTAGTTTTACTGAAATCTACACATACTGAGACATTGAAGTTAGTGTGAACGCATAGAATCTGGTATTCTGCAGAACATGAAGAAATTTAGAGGAATTGTAGCATCTACAAGACGTGAAGGTCATAGCGTTGGTACATTATGCTCTTAAACAAATTGGGAAATATCTCCAGATAGAGAATGTGTTAGAACTTGTCAAGTTGTCATTTTCGAAGACAGAGGAAGTTAGTTTTATTGAAATCTACACATACTGAGACATTGAAGTTAGCGTGAATGCAGAGAATCTGGTAATCTGCAGAATGTGATGAAATTTAGATCTTGCTTAATACAGAGAACCAGATTTGCTGAAGGAGCAGAGAAATGGATATGTTGAAGTTTGATGTGAACGATGAGCAGCTAGAATGGCAGGATTGTTCATAATAGATTAGTACATAAAGAGAGTAGAAATTAGTAGAGATATAGAATTTGATAGGAATGGAGAAACTTAGACATTAAGAGAATGTGTAGCATCTACCTACGTGAATTTCATAGAATTGGTAGATTTTGCTCTTATACAGAATGAGAAATATCTACAGGTACAGAAAAGTTTAGAACTTGATCAATTGACATGATAGCAAGAGAAAGCCAGTTTTCAGGATATTAACACATACGGAGATACTGAAGACAGTGTTGCTGATTTGTATTAGGAACATTAATACATATAGAGAATAGAAATTAGTAGAGATATAGAATTTGATAGGAATGGAGTAACTTAGAGGAAGCGTAGCATCCACAAGCAGTGAATTCCTTAGAATTGGTAGATTTTGCTCTTATGCAGAATGAGAAATATCATCAGATAGAGAATGCCGAGTAATTTGTAGAATCTGAGTAATTGCAAGAAATTGAGATCTTCCTTTATACAGAGAAATAGATTTACTGAAATGGAGAGAAATTGAGAAGTTGAATGCCGAGGTGGACGAGGAGCAGCTGGAATTGCAGACGTGAGAAATATGGAGATGCAGAGATTAGAAATTCGTAGAGATATAGAAACTGATGGAAGTGCAGCAACTTTGAAACTCAGATAGGGGATAGAATCGATAAGAAGTGAATTTCATGGAATTGGGAGAAGTTGCATTTATGATGAATGAGAAATATCTACACATAGAGTTACAACTTGATCAATTGCCATTTTGGAAGATAGAGACAGTTAGCTTCATTGAAATCTACACATAATGAGACATTGAAGTTAGCGAGAATGCAGAGAATCTGGTATTCTGCAGAACATGAAGAAAGTTACATCTTACTTGATACAGAGAACAAGATTAGCTGAAGGAGTAGAGAACTGGATATGTTGAAGTTTGATGTGAACGATGAGCAGCTAGGATTGCAGGCTTGTTCATAATGGAGACTTTGGTGCATATACAGAGTAAAATTTGCAGAGATATAGAATTTGATAGGAATGGAATAACTTAGAGGAAGCGTAGCATCCACAAGAAGTGAATTTCATAGAATTAGTAGATTTTGCTCTTATGCAGAATGAGAAATATCCTCAGATAGAGAATGCCTAGTAATTTGTAGAATCTGAGTAATTGCAAGATATTGAGATCTTCCTTTATACAGAGAAGTAGATTTGCTGAAATGGAGAGAATTTGAGAAGATGAATGCCGAGGTGGACGAGGAGCAGCTGGAATTGCAGACGTGAGAAATATGGAGATGCAGAGATTAGAAATTCGTAGAGATATAGAAACTAATGGCAGTGCAGCAACTTTGAAACTCAGATAAGGGATAGAATCGATAAGAAGTGAATTTCATGGAATTGGGAGAAGTTGCATTTATAATGAATGAGAAATATCTACACATAAAGTTACAACTTGTTCAATTGCCATTTAGGAAGACCGAGACAGTTAGTTTTACTGAAATCTACACATACTGAGACATTGAAGTTAGTGTGAACGCATAGAATCTGGTATTCTGCAGAACATGAAGAAATTTAGAGGAATTGTAGCATCTACAAGACGTGAAGGTCATAGCGTTGGTACATTATGCTCTTAAACAAATTGGGAAATATCTCCAGATAGAGAATGTGTTAGAACTTGTCAAGTTGTCATTTTCGAAGACAGAGGAAGTTAGTTTTATTGAAATCTACACATACTGAGACATTGAAGTTAGCGTGAATGCAGAGAATCTGGTAATCTGCAGAATGTGATGAAATTTAGATCTTGCTTAATACAGAGAACCAGATTTGCTGAAGGAGCAGAGAAATGGATATGTTGAAGTTTGATGTGAACGATGAGCAGCTAGAATGGCAGGATTGTTCATAATAGATTAGTACATAAAGAGAGTAGAAATTAGTAGAGATATAGAATTTGATAGGAATGGAGAAACTTAGACATTTAGAGAATGTGTAGCATCTACATACGTGAATTTCATAGAATTGGTAGATTTTGCTCTTATACAGAATGAGAAATATCTACAGGTACAGAAAAGTTTAGAACTTGATCAATTGACATGATAGCAAGAGAAAGCCAGTTTTCAGGATATTAACACATACTGAAGACAGTGTTGCTGATTTGTATTAGGAACATTAATACATATAGAGAATAGAAATTAGTAGAGATATAGAATTTTATAGGAATGGAGTAACTTAGAGGAAGCGTAGCATCCACAAGCAGTGAATTCCTTAGAATTGGTAGATTTTGCTCTTATGCAGAATGAGAAATATCATCAGATAGAGAATGCCGAGTAATTTGTAGAATCTGAGTAATTGCAAGAAATTGAGATCTTCCTTTATACAGAGAAATAGATTTACTGAAATGGAGAGAAATTGAGAAGTTGAATGCCGAGGTGGACGAGGAGCAGCTGGAATTGCAGACGTGAGAAATATGGAGATGCAGAGATTAGAAATTCGTAGAGATATAGAAACTGATGGAAGTGCAGCAACTTTGAAACTCAGATAGGGGATAGAATCGATAAGAAGTGAATTTCATGGAATTGGGAGAAGTTGCATTTATGATGAATGAGAAATATCTACACATAGAGTTACAACTTGATCAATTGCCATTTTGGAAGATAGAGACAGTTAGCTTCATTGAAATCTACACATAATGAGACATTGAAGTTAGCGAGAATGCAGAGAATCTGGTATTCTGCAGAACATGAAGAAAGTTACATCTTACTTGATACAGAGAACAAGATTAGCTGAAGGAGTAGAGAACTGGATATGTTGAAGTTTGATGTGAACGATGAGCAGCTAGGATTGCAGGCTTGTTCATAATGGAGACTTTGGTGCATATACAGAGTAAAATTTGCAGAGATATAGAATTTGATAGGAATGGAATAACTTAGAGGAAGCGTAGCATCCACAAGAAGTGAATTTCATAGAATTAGTAGATTTTGCTCTTATGCAGAATGAGAAATATCCTCAGATAGAGAATGCCTAGTAATTTGTAGAATCTGAGTAATTGCAAGATATTGAGATCTTCCTTTATACAGAGAAGTAGATTTGCTGAAATGGAGAGAATTTGAGAAGATGAATGCCGAGGTGGACGAGGAGCAGCTGGAATTGCAGACGTGAGAAATATGGAGATGCAGAGATTAGAAATTCGTAGAGATATAGAAACTAATGGCAGTGCAGCAACTTTGAAACTCAGATAAGGGATAGAATCGATAAGAAGTGAATTTCATGGAATTGGGAGAAGTTGCATTTATAATGAATGAGAAATATCTACACATAAAGTTACAACTTGTTCAATTGCCATTTAGGAAGACCGAGACAGTTCGTTTTACTGAAATCTACACATACTGAGACATTGAAGTTAGTGTGAACGCATAGAATCTGGTATTCTGCAGAACATGAAGAAATTTAGAGGAATTGTAGCATCTACAAGACGTGAAGGTCATAGCGTTGGTACATTATGCTCTTAAACAAATTGGGAAATATCTCCAGATAGAGAATGTGTTAGAACTTGTCAAGTTGTCATTTTCGAAGACAGAGGAAGTTAGTTTTATTGAAATCTACACATACTGAGACATTGAAGTTAGCGTGAATGCAGAGAATCTGGTAATCTGCAGAATGTGATGAAATTTAGATCTTGCTTAATACAGAGAACCAGATTTGCTGAAGGAGCAGAGAAATGGATATGTTGAAGTTTGATGTGAACGATGAGCAGCTAGAATGGCAGGGTTGTTCATAATAGATTAGTACATAAAGAGAGTAGAAATTAGTAGAGATATAGAATTTGATAGGAATGGAGAAACTTAGACATTTAGAGAATGTGTAGCATCTACATACGTGAATTTCATAGAATTGGTAGATTTTGCTCTTATACAGAATGAGAAATATCTACAGGTACAGAAAAGTTTAGAACTTGATCAATTGACATGATAGCAAGAGAAAGCCAGTTTTCAGGATATTAACACATACTGAAGACAGTGTTGCTGATTTGTATTAGGAACATTAATACATATAGAGAATAGAAATTAGTAGAGATATAGAATTTTATAGGAATGGAGTAACTTAGAGGAAGCGTAGCATCCACAAGCAGTGAATTCCTTAGAATTGGTAGATTTTGCTCTTATGCAGAATGAGAAATATCATCAGATACAGAATGCCGAGTAATTTGTAGAATCTGAGTAATTGCAAGAAATTGAGATCTTCCTTTATACAGAGAAATAGATTTACTGAAATGGAGAGAAATTAAGAAGTTGAATGCCGAGGTGGACGAGGAGCAGCTGGAATTGCAGACGTGAGAAATATGGAGATGCAGAGATTAGAAATTCGTAGAGATATAGAAACTGATGGAAGTGCAGCAACTTTGAAACTCAGATAGGGGATAGAATCGATAAGAAGTGAATTTCATGGAATTGGGAGAAGTTGCATTTATGATGAATGAGAAATATCTACACATAGAGTTACAACTTGATCAATTGCCATTTTGGAAGATAGAGACAGTTAGCTTTATTGAAATCTACACATAATGAGACATTGAAGTTAGCGAGAATGCAGAGAATCTGGTATTCTGCAGAACATGAAGAAAGTTACATCTTACTTGATACAGAGAACCAGATTAGCTGAAGGAGGAGAGAACTGGATATGTTGAAGTTTGATGTGAACGATGAGCAGCTAGGATTGCAGGCTTGTTCATAATGGAGACTTTGGTGCATATACAGAGTAAAATTTGCAGAGATATAGAATTTGATAGGAATGGAATAACTTAGAGGAAGCGTAGCATCCACAAGAAGTGAATTTCATAGAATTAGTAGATTTTGCTCTTATGCAGAATGAGAAATATCCTCAGATAGAGAATGCCTAGTAATTTGTAGAATCTGAGTAATTGCAAGATATTGAGATCTTCCTTTATACAGAGAAGTAGATTTGCTGAAATGGAGAGAATTTGAGAAGATGAATGCCGAGGTGGACGAGGAGCAGCTGGAATTGCAGACGTGAGAAATATGGAGATGCAGAGATTAGAAATTCGTAGAGATATAGAAACTAATGGCAGTGCAGCAACTTTGAAACTCAGATAAGGGATAGAATCGATAAGAAGTGAATTTCATGGAATTGGGAGAAGTTGCATTTATAATGAATGAGAAATATCTACACATAAAGTTACAACTTGTTCAATTGCCATTTAGGAAGACCGAGACAGTTCGTTTTACTGAAATCTACACATACTGAGACATTGAAGTTAGTGTGAACGCATAGAATCTGGTATTCTGCAGAACATGAAGAAATTTAGAGGAATTGTAGCATCTACAAGACGTGAAGGTCATAGCGTTGGTACATTATGCTCTTAAACAAATTGGGAAATATCTCCAGATAGAGAATGTGTTAGAACTTGTCAAGTTGTCATTTTCGAAGACAGAGGAAGTTAGTTTTATTGAAATCTACACATACTGAGACATTGAAGTTAGCGTGAATGCAGAGAATCTGGTAATCTGCAGAATGTGATGAAATTTAGATCTTGCTTAATACAGAGAACCAGATTTGCTGAAGGAGCAGAGAAATGGATATGTTGAAGTTTGATGTGAACGATGAGCAGCTAGAATGGCAGGATTGTTCATAATAGATTAGTACATAAAGAGAGTAGAAATTAGTAGAGATATAGAATTTGATAGGAATGGAGAAACTTAGACATTTAGAGAATGTGTAGCATCTACATACGTGAATTTCATAGAATTGGTAGATTTTGCTCTTATACAGAATGAGAAATATCTACAGGTACAGAAAAGTTTAGAACTTGATCAATTGACATGATAGCAAGAGAAAGCCAGTTTTCAGGATATTAACACATACTGAAGACAGTGTTGCTGATTTGTATTAGGAACATTAATACATATAGAGAATAGAAATTAGTAGAGATATAGAATTTGATAGGAATGGAGTAACTTAGAGGAAGCGTAGCATCCACAAGCAGTGAATTCCTTAGAATTGGTAGATTTTGCTCTTATGCAGAATGAGAAATATCATCAGATACAGAATGCCGAGTAATTTGTAGAATCTGAGTAATTGCAAGAAATTGAGATCTTCCTTTATACAGAGAAATAGATTTACTGAAATGGAGAGAAATTAAGAAGTTGAATGCCGAGGTGGACGAGGAGCAGCTGGAATTGCAGACGTGAGAAATATGGAGATGCAGAGATTAGAAATTCGTAGAGATATAGAAACTGATGGAAGTGCAGCAACTTTGAAACTCAGATAGGGGATAGAATCGATAAGAAGTGAATTTCATGGAATTGGGAGAAGTTGCATTTATGATGAATGAGAAATATCTACACATAGAGTTACAACTTGATCAATTGCCATTTTGGAAGATAGAGACAGTTAGCTTTATTGAAATCTACACATAATGAGACATTGAAGTTAGCGAGAATGCAGAGAATCTGGTATTCTGCAGAACATGAAGAAAGTTACATCTTACTTGATACAGAGAACCAGATTAGCTGAAGGAGGAGAGAACTGGATATGTTGAAGTTTGATGTGAACGATGAGCAGCTAGGATTGCAGGCTTGTTCATAATGGAGACTTTGGTGCATATACAGAGTAAAATTTGCAGAGATATAGAATTTGATAGGAATGGAGTAACTTAGAGGAAGCGTAGCATCCACAAGAAGTGAATTTCATAGAATTAGTAGATTTTGCTCTTATGCAGAATGAGAAATATCCTCAGATAGAGAATGCCTAGTAATTTGTAGAATCTGAGTAATTGCAAGATATTGAGATCTTCCTTTATACAGAGAAGTAGATTTGCTGAAATGGAGAGAATTTGAGAAGATGAATGCCGAGGTGGACGAGGAGCAGCTGGAATTGCAGACGTGAGAAATATGGAGATGCAGAGATTAGAAATTCGTAGAGATATAGAAACTAATGGCAGTGCAGCAACTTTGAAACTCAGATAAGGGATAGAATCGATAAGAAGTGAATTTCATGGAATTGGGAGAAGTTGCATTTATAATGAATGAGAAATATCTACACATAAAGTTACAACTTGTTCAATTGCCATTTAGGAAGACCGAGACAGTTAGTTTTACTAAAATCTACACATACTGAGACATTGAAGTTAGTGTGAACGCATAGAATCTGGTATTCTGCAGAACATGAAGAAATTTAGAGGAATTGTAGCATCTACAAGACGTGAAGGTCATAGCGTTGGTACATTATGCTCTTTAACAAATTGGGAAATATCTCCAGATAGAGAATGTGTTAGAACTTGTCAAGTTGTCATTTTCGAAGACAGAGGAAGTTAGTTTTATTGAAATCTACACATACTGAGACATTGAAGTTAGCGTGAATGCAGAGAATCTGGTAATCTGCAGAATGTGATGAAATTTAGATCTTGCTTAATACAGAGAACCAGATTTGCTGAAGGAGCAGAGAAATGGATATGTTGAAGTTTGATGTGAACGATGAGCAGCTAGAATGGCAGGATTGTTCATAATAGATTAGTACATAAAGAGAGTAGAAATTAGTAGAGATATAGAATTTGATAGGAATGGAGAAACTTAGACATTTAGAGAATGTGTAGCATCTACCTACGTGAATTTCATAGAATTGGTAGATTTTGCTCTTATACAGAATGAGAAATATCTACAGGTACAGAAAAGTTTAGAACTTGATCAATTGACATGATAGCAAGAGAAAGCCAGTTTTCAGGATATTAACACATACGGAGATACTGAAGACAGTGTTGCTGATTTGTATTAGGAACATTAATACATATAGAGAATAGAAATTAGTAGAGATATAGAATTTGATAGGAATGGAGTAACTTAGAGGAAGCGTAGCATCCACAAGCAGTGAATTCCTTAGAATTGGTAGATTTTGCTCTTATGCAGAATGAGAAATATCATCAGATACAGAATGCCGAGTAATTTGTAGAATCTGAGTAATTGCAAGAAATTGAGATCTTCCTTTATACAGAGAAATAGATTTACTGAAATGGAGAGAAATTAAGAAGTTGAATGCCGAGGTGGACGAGGAGCAGCTGGAATTGCAGACGTGAGAAATATGGAGATGCAGAGATTAGAAATTCGTAGAGATATAGAAACTGATGGAAGTGCAGCAACTTTGAAACTCAGATAGGGGATAGAATCGATAAGAAGTGAATTTCATGGAATTGGGAGAAGTTGCATTTATGATGAATGAGAAATATCTACACATAGAGTTACAACTTGATCAATTGCCATTTTGGAAGATAGAGACAGTTAGCTTTATTGAAATCTACACATAATGAGACATTGAAGTTAGCGAGAATGCAGAGAATCTGGTATTCTGCAGAACATGAAGAAAGTTAGATCTTACTTGATACAGAGAACCAGATTAGCTGAAGGAGGAGAGAACTGGATATGTTGAAGTTTGATGTGAACGATGAGCAGCTAGGATGGCAGGCTTGTTCATAATGGAGACTTTGGTGCATATACAGAGTAAAATTTGCAGAGATATAGAATTTGATAGGAATGGAATAACTTAGAGGAAGCGTAGCATCCACAAGAAGTGAATTTCATAGAATTAGTAGATTTTGCTCTTATGCAGAATGAGAAATATCCTCAGATAGAAAATGCCTAGTAATTTGTAGAATCTGAGTAATTGCAAGATATTGAGATCTTCCTTTATACAGAGAAGTAGATTTGCTGAAATGGAGAGAATTTGAGAAGATGAATGCCGAGGTGGACGAGGAGCAGCTGGAATTGCAGACGTGAGAAATATGGAGATGCAGAGATTAGAAATTCGTAGAGATATAGAAACTAATGGCAGTGCAGCAACTTTGAAACTCAGATAAGGGATAGAATCGATAAGAAGTGAATTTCATGGAATTGGGAGAAGTTGCATTTATAATGAATGAGAAATATCTACACATAAAGTTACAACTTGTTCAATTGCCATTTAGGAAGACCGAGACAGTTAGTTTTACTGAAATCTACACATACTGAGACATTGAAGTTAGTGTGAACGCATAGAATCTGGTATTCTGCAGAACATGAAGAAATTTAGAGGAATTGTAGCATCTACAAGACGTGAAGGTCATAGCGTTGGTACATTATGCTCTTAAACAAATTGGGAAATATCTCCAGATAGAGAATGTGTTAGAACTTGTCAAGTTGTCATTTTCGAAGACAGAGGAAGTTAGTTTTATTGAAATCTACACATACTGAGACATTGAAGTTAGCGTGAATGCAGAGAATCTGGTAATCTGCAGAATGTGATGAAATTTAGATCTTGCTTAATACAGAGAACCAGATTTGCTGAAGGAGCAGAGAAATGGATATGTTGAAGTTTGATGTGAACGATGAGCAGCTAGAATGGCAGGATTGTTCATAATAGATTAGTACATAAAGAGAGTAGAAATTAGTAGAGATATAGAATTTGATAGGAATGGAGAAACTTAGACATTAAGAGAATGTGTAGCATCTACCTACGTGAATTTCATAGAATTGGTAGATTTTGCTCTTATACAGAATGAGAAATATCTACAGGTACAGAAAAGTTTAGAACTTGATCAATTGACATGATAGCAAGAGAAAGCCAGTTTTCAGGATATTAACACATACGGAGATACTGAAGACAGTGTTGCTGATTTGTATTAGGAACATTAATACATATAGAGAATAGAAATTAGTAGAGATATAGAATTTGATAGGAATGGAGTAACTTAGAGGAAGCGTAGCATCCACAAGCAGTGAATTCCTTAGAATTGGTAGATTTTGCTCTTATGCAGAATGAGAAATATCATCAGATAGAGAATGCCGAGTAATTTGTAGAATCTGAGTAATTGCAAGAAATTGAGATCTTCCTTTATACAGAGAAATAGATTTACTGAAATGGAGAGAAATTGAGAAGTTGAATGCCGAGGTGGACGAGGAGCAGCTGGAATTGCAGACGTGAGAAATATGGAGATGCAGAGATTAGAAATTCGTAGAGATATAGAAACTGATGGAAGTGCAGCAACTTTGAAACTCAGATAGGGGATAGAATCGATAAGAAGTGAATTTCATGGAATTGGGAGAAGTTGCATTTATGATGAATGAGAAATATCTACACATAGAGTTACAACTTGATCAATTGCCATTTTGGAAGATAGAGACAGTTAGCTTCATTGAAATCTACACATAATGAGACATTGAAGTTAGCGAGAATGCAGAGAATCTGGTATTCTGCAGAACATGAAGAAAGTTACATCTTACTTGATACAGAGAACAAGATTAGCTGAAGGAGTAGAGAACTGGATATGTTGAAGTTTGATGTGAACGATGAGCAGCTAGGATTGCAGGCTTGTTCATAATGGAGTCTTTGGTGCATATACAGAGTAAAATTTGCAGAGATATAGAATTTGATAGGAATGGAATAACTTAGAGGAAGCGTAGCATCCACAAGAAGTGAATTTCATAGAATTAGTAGATTTTGCTCTTATGCAGAATGAGAAATATCCTCAGATAGAGAATGCCTAGTAATTTGTAGAATCTGAGTAATTGCAAGATATTGAGATCTTCCTTTATACAGAGAAGTAGATTTGCTGAAATGGAGAGAATTTGAGAAGATGAATGCCGAGGTGGACGAGGAGCAGCTGGAATTGCAGACGTGAGAAATATGGAGATGCAGAGATTAGAAATTCGTAGAGATATAGAAACTAATGGCAGTGCAGCAACTTTGAAACTCAGATAAGGGATAGAATCGATAAGAAGTGAATTTCATGGAATTGGGAGAAGTTGCATTTATAATGAATGAGAAATATCTACACATAAAGTTACAACTTGTTCAATTGCCATTTAGGAAGACCGAGACAGTTCGTTTTACTGAAATCTACACATACTGAGACATTGAAGTTAGTGTGAACGCATAGAATCTGGTATTCTGCAGAACATGAAGAAATTTAGAGGAATTGTAGCATCTACAAGACGTGAAGGTCATAGCGTTGGTACATTATGCTCTTAAACAAATTGGGAAATATCTCCAGATAGAGAATGTGTTAGAACTTGTCAAGTTGTCATTTTCGAAGACAGAGGAAGTTAGTTTTATTGAAATCTACACATACTGAGACATTGAAGTTAGCGTGAATGCAGAGAATCTGGTAATCTGCAGAATGTGATGAAATTTAGATCTTGCTTAATACAGAGAACCAGATTTGCTGAAGGAGCAGAGAAATGGATATGTTGAAGTTTGATGTGAACGATGAGCAGCTAGAATGGCAGGATTGTTCATAATAGATTAGTACATAAAGAGAGTAGAAATTAGTAGAGATATAGAATTTGATAGGAATGGAGAAACTTAGACATTTAGAGAATGTGTAGCATCTACATACGTGAATTTCATAGAATTGGTAGATTTTGCTCTTATACAGAATGAGAAATATCTACAGGTACAGAAAAGTTTAGAACTTGATCAATTGACATGATAGCAAGAGAAAGCCAGTTTTCAGGATATTAACACATACTGAAGACAGTGTTGCTGATTTGTATTAGGAACATTAATACATATAGAGAATAGAAATTAGTAGAGATATAGAATTTGATAGGAATGGAGTAACTTAGAGGAAGCGTAGCATCCACAAGCAGTGAATTCCTTAGAATTGGTAGATTTTGCTCTTATGCAGAATGAGAAATATCATCAGATACAGAATGCCGAGTAATTTGTAGAATCTGAGTAATTGCAAGAAATTGAGATCTTCCTTTATACAGAGAAATAGATTTACTGAAATGGAGAGAAATTAAGAAGTTGAATGCCGAGGTGGACGAGGAGCAGCTGGAATTGCAGACGTGAGAAATATGGAGATGCAGAGATTAGAAATTCGTAGAGATATAGAAACTGATGGAAGTGCAGCAACTTTGAAACTCAGATAGGGGATAGAATCGATAAGAAGTGAATTTCATGGAATTGGGAGAAGTTGCATTTATGATGAATGAGAAATATCTACACATAGAGTTACAACTTGATCAATTGCCATTTTGGAAGATAGAGACAGTTAGCTTTATTGAAATCTACACATAATGAGACATTGAAGTTAGCGAGAATGCAGAGAATCTGGTATTCTGCAGAACATGAAGAAAGTTACATCTTACTTGATACAGAGAACCAGATTAGCTGAAGGAGGAGAGAACTGGATATGTTGAAGTTTGATGTGAACGATGAGCAGCTAGGATTGCAGGCTTGTTCATAATGGAGACTTTGGTGCATATACAGAGTAAAATTTGCAGAGATATAGAATTTGATAGGAATGGAGTAACTTAGAGGAAGCGTAGCATCCACAAGAAGTGAATTTCATAGAATTAGTAGATTTTGCTCTTATGCAGAATGAGAAATATCCTCAGATAGAGAATGCCTAGTAATTTGTAGAATCTGAGTAATTGCAAGATATTGAGATCTTCCTTTATACAGAGAAGTAGATTTGCTGAAATGGAGAGAATTTGAGAAGATGAATGCCGAGGTGGACGAGGAGCAGCTGGAATTGCAGACGTGAGAAATATGGAGATGCAGAGATTAGAAATTCGTAGAGATATAGAAACTAATGGCAGTGCAGCAACTTTGAAACTCAGATAAGGGATAGAATCGATAAGAAGTGAATTTCATGGAATTGGGAGAAGTTGCATTTATAATGAATGAGAAATATCTACACATAAAGTTACAACTTGTTCAATTGCCATTTAGGAAGACCGAGACAGTTAGTTTTACTGAAATCTACACATACTGAGACATTGAAGTTAGTGTGAACGCATAGAATCTGGTATTCTGCAGAACATGAAGAAATTTAGAGGAATTGTAGCATCTACAAGACGTGAAGGTCATAGCGTTGGTACATTATGCTCTTAAACAAATTGGGAAATATCTCCAGATAGAGAATGTGTTAGAACTTGTCAAGTTGTCATTTTCGAAGACAGAGGAAGTTAGTTTTATTGAAATCTACACATACTGAGACATTGAAGTTAGCGTGAATGCAGAGAATCTGGTAATCTGCAGAATGTGATGAAATTTAGATCTTGCTTAATACAGAGAACCAGATTTGCTGAAGGAGCAGAGAAATGGATATGTTGAAGTTTGATGTGAACGATGAGCAGCTAGAATGGCAGGATTGTTCATAATAGATTAGTACATAAAGAGAGTAGAAATTAGTAGAGATATAGAATTTGATAGGAATGGAGAAACTTAGACATTTAGAGAATGTGTAGCATCTACATACGTGAATTTCATAGAATTGGTAGATTTTGCTCTTATACAGAATGAGAAATATCTACAGGTACAGAAAAGTTTAGAACTTGATCAATTGACATGATAGCAAGAGAAAGCCAGTTTTCAGGATATTAACACATACGGAGATACTGAAGACAGTGTTGCTGATTTGTATTAGGAACATTAATACATATAGAGAATAGAAATTAGTAGAGATATAGAATTTGATAGGAATGGAGTAACTTAGAGGAAGCGTAGCATCCACAAGCAGTGAATTCCTTAGAATTGGTAGATTTTGCTCTTATGCAGAATGAGAAATATCATCAGATAGTGAATGCCGAGTAATTTGTAGAATCTGAGTAATTGCAAGAAATTGAGATCTTCCTTTATACAGAGAAATAGATTTACTGAAATGGAGAGAAATTAAGAAGTTGAATGCCGAGGTGGACGAGGAGCAGCTGGAATTGCAGACGTGTGAAATATGGAGATGCAGAGATTAGAAATTCGTAGAGATATAGAAACTGATGGAAGTGCAGCAACTTTGAAACTCAGATAGGGGATAGAATCGATAAGAAGTGAATTTCATGGAATTGGGAGAAGTTGCATTTATGATGAATGAGAAATATCTACACATAGAGTTACAACTTGATCAATTGCCATTTTGGAAGATAGAGACAGTTAGCTTTATTGAAATCTACACATAATGAGACATTGAAGTTAGCGAGAATGCAGAGAATCTGGTATTCTGCAGAACATGAAGAAAGTTAGATCTTACTTGATACAGAGAACCAGATTAGCTGAAGGAGGAGAGAACTGGATATGTTGAAGTTTGATGTGAACGATGAGCAGCTAGGATTGCAGGCTTGTTCATAATGGAGACTTTGGTGCATATACAGAGTAAAATTTGCAGAGATATAGAATTTGATAGGAATGGAGTAACTTAGAGGAAGCGTAGCATCCACAAGAAGTGAATTTCATAGAATTAGTAGATTTTGCTCTTATGCAGAATGAGAAATATCCTCAGATAGAGAATGCCTAGTAATTTGTAGAATCTGAGTAATTGCAAGATATTGAGATCTTCCTTTATACAGAGAAGTAGATTTGCTGAAATGGAGAGAATTTGAGAAGATGAATGCCGAGGTGGACGAGGAGCAGCTGGAATTGCAGACGTGAGAAATATGGAGATGCAGAGATTAGAAATTCGTAGAGATATAGAAACTAATGGCAGTGCAGCAACTTTGAAACTCAGATAAGGGATAGAATCGATAAGAAGTGAATTTCATGGAATTGGGAGAAGTTGCATTTATAATGAATGAGAAATATCTACACATAAAGTTACAACTTGTTCAATTGCCATTTAGGAAGACCGAGACAGTTAGTTTTACTGAAATCTACACATACTGAGACATTGAAGTTAGTGTGAACGCATAGAATCTGGTATTCTGCAGAACATGAAGAAATTTAGAGGAATTGTAGCATCTACAAGACGTGAAGGTCATAGCGTTGGTACATTATGCTCTTAAACAAATTGGGAAATATCTCCAGATAGAGAATGTGTTAGAACTTGTCAAGTTGTCATTTTCGAAGACAGAGGAAGTTAGTTTTATTGAAATCTACACATACTGAGACATTGAAGTTAGCGTGAATGCAGAGAATCTGGTAATCTGCAGAATGTGATGAAATTTAGATCTTGCTTAATACAGAGAACCAGATTTGCTGAAGGAGCAGAGAAATGGATATGTTGAAGTTTGATGTGAACGATGAGCAGCTAGAATGGCAGGATTGTTCATAATAGATTAGTACATAAAGAGAGTAGAAATTAGTAGAGATATAGAATTTGATAGGAATGGAGAAACTTAGACATTTAGAGAATGTGTAGCATCTACCTACGTGAATTTCATAGAATTGGTAGATTTTGCTCTTATACAGAATGAGAAATATCTACAGGTACAGAAAAGTTTAGAACTTGATCAATTGACATGATAGCAAGAGAAAGCCAGTTTTCAGGATATTAACACATACGGAGATACTGAAGACAGTGTTGCTGATTTGTATTAGGAACATTAATACATATAGAGAATAGAAATTAGTAGAGATATAGAATTTGATAGGAATGGAGTAACTTAGAGGAAGCGTAGCATCCACAAGCAGTGAATTCCTTAGAATTGGTAGATTTTGCTCTTATGCAGAATGAGAAATATCATCAGATAGTGAATGCCGAGTAATTTGTAGAATCTGAGTAATTGCAAGAAATTGAGATCTTCCTTTATACAGAGAAATAGATTTACTGAAATGGAGAGAAATTAAGAAGTTGAATGCCGAGGTGGACGAGGAGCAGCTGGAATTGCAGACGTGTGAAATATGGAGATGCAGAGATTAGAAATTCGTAGAGATATAGAAACTGATGGAAGTGCAGCAACTTTGAAACTCAGATAGGGGATAGAATCGATAAGAAGTGAATTTCATGGAATTGGGAGAAGTTGCATTTATGATGAATGAGAAATATCTACACATAGAGTTACAACTTGATCAATTGCCATTTTGGAAGATAGAGACAGTTAGCTTTATTGAAATCTACACATAATGAGACATTGAAGTTAGCGAGAATGCAGAGAATCTGGTATTCTGCAGAACATGAAGAAAGTTACATCTTACTTGATACAGAGAACCAGATTAGCTGAAGGAGGAGAGAACTGGATATGTTGAAGTTTGATGTGAACGATGAGCAGCTAGGATTGCAGGCTTGTTCATAATGGAGACTTTGGTGCATATACAGAGTAAAATTTGCAGAGATATAGAATTTGATAGGAATGGAGTAACTTAGAGGAAGCGTAGCATCCACAAGAAGTGAATTTCATAGAATTAGTAGATTTTGCTCTTATGCAGAATGAGAAATATCCTCAGATAGAGAATGCCTAGTAATTTGTAGAATCTGAGTAATTGCAAGATATTGAGATCTTCCTTTATACAGAGAAGTAGATTTGCTGAAATGGAGAGAATTTGAGAAGATGAATGCCGAGGTGGACGAGGAGCAGCTGGAATTGCAGACGTGAGAAATATGGAGATGCAGAGATTAGAAATTCGTAGAGATATAGAAACTAATGGCAGTGCAGCAACTTTGAAACTCAGATAAGGGATAGAATCGATAAGAAGTGAATTTCATGGAATTGGGAGAAGTTGCATTTATAATGAATGAGAAATATCTACACATAAAGTTACAACTTGTTCAATTGCCATTTAGGAAGACCGAGACAGTTAGTTTTACTGAAATCTACACATACTTGAGACATTGAAGTTAGTGTGAACGCATAGAATCTGGTATTCTGCAGAACATGAAGAAATTTAGAGGAATTGTAGCATCTACAAGACGTGAAGGTCATAGCGTTGGTACATTATGCTCTTAAACAAATTGGGAAATATCTCCAGATAGAGAATGTGTTAGAACTTGTCAAGTTGTCATTTTCGAAGACAGAGGAAGTTAGTTTTATTGAAATCTACACATACTGAGACATTGAAGTTAGCGTGAATGCAGAGAATCTGGTAATCTGCAGAATGTGATGAAATTTAGATCTTGCTTAATACAGAGAACCAGATTTGCTGAAGGAGCAGAGAAATGGATATGTTGAAGTTTGATGTGAACGATGAGCAGCTAGAATGGCAGGATTGTTCATAATAGATTAGTACATAAAGAGAGTAGAAATTAGTAGAGATATAGAATTTGATAGGAATGGAGAAACTTAGACATTTAGAGAATGTGTAGCATCTACATACGTGAATTTCATAGAATTGGTAGATTTTGCTCTTATACAGAATGAGAAATATCTACAGGTACAGAAAAGTTTAGAACTTGATCAATTGACATGATAGCAAGAGAAAGCCAGTTTTCAGGATATTAACACATACGGAGATACTGAAGACAGTGTTGCTGATTTGTATTAGGAACATTAATACATATAGAGAATAGAAATTAGTAGAGATATAGAATTTGATAGGAATGGAGTAACTTAGAGGAAGCGTAGCATCCACAAGCAGTGAATTCCTTAGAATTGGTAGATTTTGCTCTTATGCAGAATGAGAAATATCATCAGATAGTGAATGCCGAGTAATTTGTAGAATCTGAGTAATTGCAAGAAATTGAGATCTTCCTTTATACAGAGAAATAGATTTACTGAAATGGAGAGAAATTAAGAAGTTGAATGCCGAGGTGGACGAGGAGCAGCTGGAATTGCAGACGTGTGAAATATGGAGATGCAGAGATTAGAAATTCGTAGAGATATAGAAACTGATGGAAGTGCAGCAACTTTGAAACTCAGATAGGGGATAGAATCGATAAGAAGTGAATTTCATGGAATTGGGAGAAGTTGCATTTATGATGAATGAGAAATATCTACACATAGAGTTACAACTTGATCAATTGCCATTTTGGAAGATAGAGACAGTTAGCTTTATTGAAATCTACACATAATGAGACATTGAAGTTAGCGAGAATGCAGAGAATCTGGTATTCTGCAGAACATGAAGAAAGTTACATCTTACTTGATACAGAGAACCAGATTAGCTGAAGGAGGAGAGAACTGGATATGTTGAAGTTTGATGTGAACGATGAGCAGCTAGGATTGCAGGCTTGTTCATAATGGAGACTTTGGTGCATATACAGAGTAAAATTTGCAGAGATATAGAATTTGATAGGAATGGAGTAACTTAGAGGAAGCGTAGCATCCACAAGAAGTGAATTTCATAGAATTAGTAGATTTTGCTCTTATGCAGAATGAGAAATATCCTCAGATAGAGAATGCCTAGTAATTTGTAGAATCTGAGTAATTGCAAGATATTGAGATCTTCCTTTATACAGAGAAGTAGATTTGCTGAAATGGAGAGAATTTGAGAAGATGAATGCCGAGGTGGACGAGGAGCAGCTGGAATTGCAGACGTGAGAAATATGGAGATGCAGAGATTAGAAATTCGTAGAGATATAGAAACTAATGGCAGTGCAGCAACTTTGAAACTCAGATAAGGGATAGAATCGATAAGAAGTGAATTTCATGGAATTGGGAGAAGTTGCATTTATAATGAATGAGAAATATCTACACATAAAGTTACAACTTGTTCAATTGCCATTTAGGAAGACCGAGACAGTTAGTTTTACTGAAATCTACACATACTTGAGACATTGAAGTTAGTGTGAACGCATAGAATCTGGTATTCTGCAGAACATGAAGAAATTTAGAGGAATTGTAGCATCTACAAGACGTGAAGGTCATAGCGTTGGTACATTATGCTCTTAAACAAATTGGGAAATATCTCCAGATAGAGAATGTGTTAGAACTTGTCAAGTTGTCATTTTCGAAGACAGAGGAAGTTAGTTTTATTGAAATCTACACATACTGAGACATTGAAGTTAGCGTGAATGCAGAGAATCTGGTAATCTGCAGAATGTGATGAAATTTAGATCTTGCTTAATACAGAGAACCAGATTTGCTGAAGGAGCAGAGAAATGGATATGTTGAAGTTTGATGTGAACGATGAGCAGCTAGAATGGCAGGATTGTTCATAATAGATTAGTACATAAAGAGAGTAGAAATTAGTAGAGATATAGAATTTGATAGGAATGGAGAAACTTAGACATTTAGAGAATGTGTAGCATCTACATACGTGAATTTCATAGAATTGGTAGATTTTGCTCTTATACAGAATGAGAAATATCTACAGGTACAGAAAAGTTTAGAACTTGATCAATTGACATGATAGCAAGAGAAAGCCAGTTTTCAGGATATTAACACATACTGAAGACAGTGTTGCTGATTTGTATTAGGAACATTAATACATATAGAGAATAGAAATTAGTAGAGATATAGAATTTGATAGGAATGGAGTAACTTAGAGGAAGCGTAGCATCCACAAGCAGTGAATTCCTTAGAATTGGTAGATTTTGCTCTTATGCAGAATGAGAAATATCATCAGATACAGAATGCCGAGTAATTTGTAGAATCTGAGTAATTGCAAGAAATTGAGATCTTCCTTTATACAGAGAAATAGATTTACTGAAATGGAGAGAAATTAAGAAGTTGAATGCCGAGGTGGACGAGGAGCAGCTGGAATTGCAGACGTGAGAAATATGGAGATGCAGAGATTAGAAATTCGTAGAGATATAGAAACTGATGGAAGTGCAGCAACTTTGAAACTCAGATAGGGGATAGAATCGATAAGAAGTGAATTTCATGGAATTGGGAGAAGTTGCATTTATGATGAATGAGAAATATCTACACATAGAGTTACAACTTGATCAATTGCCATTTTGGAAGATAGAGACAGTTAGCTTTATTGAAATCTACACATAATGAGACATTGAAGTTAGCGAGAATGCAGAGAATCTGGTATTCTGCAGAACATGAAGAAAGTTACATCTTACTTGATACAGAGAACCAGATTAGCTGAAGGAGGAGAGAACTGGATATGTTGAAGTTTGATGTGAACGATGAGCAGCTAGGATTGCAGGCTTGTTCATAATGGAGACTTTGGTGCATATACAGAGTAAAATTTGCAGAGATATAGAATTTGATAGGAATGGAGTAACTTAGAGGAAGCGTAGCATCCACAAGAAGTGAATTTCATAGAATTAGTAGATTTTGCTCTTATGCAGAATGAGAAATATCCTCAGATAGAGAATGCCTAGTAATTTGTAGAATCTGAGTAATTGCAAGATATTGAGATCTTCCTTTATACAGAGAAGTAGATTTGCTGAAATGGAGAGAATTTGAGAAGATGAATGCCGAGGTGGACGAGGAGCAGCTGGAATTGCAGACGTGAGAAATATGGAGATGCAGAGATTAGAAATTCGTAGAGATATAGAAACTAATGGCAGTGCAGCAACTTTGAAACTCAGATAAGGGATAGAATCGATAAGAAGTGAATTTCATGGAATTGGGAGAAGTTGCATTTATAATGAATGAGAAATATCTACACATAAAGTTACAACTTGTTCAATTGCCATTTAGGAAGACCGAGACAGTTAGTTTTACTGAAATCTACACATACTGAGACATTGAAGTTAGTGTGAACGCATAGAATCTGGTATTCTGCAGAACATGAAGAAATTTAGAGGAATTGTAGCATCTACAAGACGTGAAGGTCATAGCGTTGGTACATTATGCTCTTAAACAAATTGGGAAATATCTCCAGATAGAGAATGTGTTAGAACTTGTCAGGTTGTCATTTTCGAAGACAGAGGAAGTTAGTTTTATTGAAATCTACACATACTGAGACATTGAAGTTAGCGTGAATGCAGAGAATCTGGTAATCTGCAGAATGTGATGAAATTTAGATCTTGCTTAATACAGAGAACCAGATTTGCTGAAGGAGCAGAGAAATGGATATGTTGAAGTTTGATGTGAACGATGAGCAGCTAGAATGGCAGGATTGTTCATAATAGATTAGTACATAAAGAGAGTAGAAATTAGTAGAGATATAGAATTTGATAGGAATGGAGAAACTTAGACATTTAGAGAATGTGTAGCATCTACATACGTGAATTTCATAGAATTGGTAGATTTTGCTCTTATACAGAATGAGAAATATCTACAGGTACAGAAAAGTTTAGAACTTGATCAATTGACATGATAGCAAGAGAAAGCCAGTTTTCAGGATATTAACACATACGGAGATACTGAAGACAGTGTTGCTGATTTGTATTAGGAACATTAATACATATAGAGAATAGAAATTAGTAGAGATATAGAATTTGATAGGAATGGAGTAACTTAGAGGAAGCGTAGCATCCACAAGCAGTGAATTCCTTAGAATTGGTAGATTTTGCTCTTATGCAGAATGAGAAATATCATCAGATAGTGAATGCCGAGTAATTTGTAGAATCTGAGTAATTGCAAGAAATTGAGATCTTCCTTTATACAGAGAAATAGATTTACTGAAATGGAGAGAAATTAAGAAGTTGAATGCCGAGGTGGACGAGGAGCAGCTGGAATTGCAGACGTGTGAAATATGGAGATGCAGAGATTAGAAATTCGTAGAGATATAGAAACTGATGGAAGTGCAGCAACTTTGAAACTCAGATAGGGGATAGAATCGATAAGAAGTGAATTTCATGGAATTGGGAGAAGTTGCATTTATGATGAATGAGAAATATCTACACATAGAGTAACAACTTGATCAATTGCCATTTTGGAAGATAGAGACAGTTAGCTTTATTGAAATCTACACATAATGAGACATTGAAGTTAGCGAGAATGCAGAGAATCTGGTATTCTGCAGAACATGAAGAAAGTTAGATCTTACTTGATACAGAGAACCAGATTAGCTGAAGGAGGAGAGAACTGGATATGTTGAAGTTTGATGTGAACGATGAGCAGCTAGGATTGCAGGCTTGTTCATAATGGAGACTTTGGTGCATATACAGAGTAAAATTTGCAGAGATATAGAATTTGATAGGAATGGAGTAACTTAGAGGAAGCGTAGCATCCACAAGAAGTGAATTTCATAGAATTAGTAGATTTTGCTCTTATGCAGAATGAGAAATATCCTCAGATAGAGAATGCCTAGTAATTTGTAGAATCTGAGTAATTGCAAGATATTGAGATCTTCCTTTATACAGAGAAGTAGATTTGCTGAAATGGAGAGAATTTGAGAAGATGAATGCCGAGGTGGACGAGGAGCAGCTGGAATTGCAGACGTGAGAAATATGGAGATGCAGAGATTAGAAATTCGTAGAGATATAGAAACTAATGGCAGTGCAGCAACTTTGAAACTCAGATAAGGGATAGAATCGATAAGAAGTGAATTTCATGGAATTGGGAGAAGTTGCATTTATAATGAATGAGAAATATCTACACATAAAGTTACAACTTGTTCAATTGCCATTTAGGAAGACCGAGACAGTTAGTTTTACTGAAATCTACACATACTGAGACATTGAAGTTAGTGTGAACGCATAGAATCTGGTATTCTGCAGAACATGAAGAAATTTAGAGGAATTGTAGCATCTACAAGACGTGAAGGTCATAGCGTTGGTACATTATGCTCTTAAACAAATTGGGAAATATCTCCAGATAGAGAATGTGTTAGAACTTGTCAAGTTGTCATTTTCGAAGACAGAGGAAGTTAGTTTTATTGAAATCTACACATACTGAGACATTGAAGTTAGCGTGAATGCAGAGAATCTGGTAATCTGCAGAATGTGATGAAATTTAGATCTTGCTTAATACAGAGAACCAGATTTGCTGAAGGAGCAGAGAAATTGATATGTTGAAGTTTGATGTGAACGATGAGCAGCTAGAATGGCAGGATTGTTCATAATAGATTAGTACATAAAGAGAGTAGAAATTAGTAGAGATATAGAATTTGATAGGAATGGAGAAACTTAGACATTTAGAGAATGTGTAGCATCTACCTACGTGAATTTCATAGAATTGGTAGATTTTGCTCTTATACAGAATGAGAAATATCTACAGGTACAGAAAAGTTTAGAACTTGATCAATTGACATGATAGCAAGAGAAAGCCAGTTTTCAGGATATTAACACATACGGAGATACTGAAGACAGTGTTGCTGATTTGTATTAGGAACATTAATACATATAGAGAATAGAAATTAGTAGAGATATAGAATTTGATAGGAATGGAGTAACTTAGAGGAAGCGTAGCATCCACAAGCAGTGAATTCCTTAGAATTGGTAGATTTTGCTCTTATGCAGAATGAGAAATATCATCAGATAGTGAATGCCGAGTAATTTGTAGAATCTGAGTAATTGCAAGAAATTGAGATCTTCCTTTATACAGAGAAATAGATTTACTGAAATGGAGAGAAATTAAGAAGTTGAATGCCGAGGTGGACGAGGAGCAGCTGGAATTGCAGACGTGTGAAATATGGAGATGCAGAGATTAGAAATTCGTAGAGATATAGAAACTGATGGAAGTGCAGCAACTTTGAAACTCAGATAGGGGATAGAATCGATAAGAAGTGAATTTCATGGAATTGGGAGAAGTTGCATTTATGATGAATGAGAAATATCTACACATAGAGTTACAACTTGATCAATTGCCATTTTGGAAGAATGAGACAGTTAGCTTTATTGAAATCTACACATAATGAGACATTGAAGTTAGCGAGAATGCAGAGAATCTGGTATTCTGCAGAACATGAAGAAAGTTAGATCTTACTTGATACAGAGAACCAGATTAGCTGAAGGAGGAGAGAACTGGATATGTTGAAGTTTGATGTGAACGATGAGCAGCTAGGATTGCAGGCTTGTTCATAATGGAGACTTTGGTGCATATACAGAGTAAAATTTGCAGAGATATAGAATTTGATAGGAATGGAGTAACTTAGAGGAAGCGTAGCATCCACAAGAAGTGAATTTCATAGAATTAGTAGATTTTGCTCTTATGCAGAATGAGAAATATCCTCAGATAGAGAATGCCTAGTAATTTGTAGAATCTGAGTAATTGCAAGATATTGAGATCTTCCTTTATACAGAGAAGTAGATTTGCTGAAATGGAGAGAATTTGAGAAGATGAATGCCGAGGTGGACGAGGAGCAGCTGGAATTGCAGACGTGAGAAATATGGAGATGCAGAGATTAGAAATTCGTAGAGATATAGAAACTAATGGCAGTGCAGCAACTTTGAAACTCAGATAAGGGATAGAATCGAAAGAAGTGAATTTCATGGAATTGGGAGAAGTTGCATTTATAATGAATGAGAAATATCTACACATAAAGTTACAACTTGTTCAATTGCCATTTAGGAAGACCGAGACAGTTCGTTTTACTGAAATCTACACATACTGAGACATTGAAGTTAGTGTGAACGCATAGAATCTGGTATTCTGCAGAACATGAAGAAATTTAGAGGAATTGTAGCATCTACAAGACGTGAAGGTCATAGCGTTGGTACATTATGCTCTTAAACAAATTGGGAAATATCTCCAGATAGAGAATGTGTTAGAACTTGTCAAGTTGTCATTTTCGAAGACAGAGGAAGTTAGTTTTATTGAAATCTACACATACTGAGACATTGAAGTTAGCGTGAATGCAGAGAATCTGGTAATCTGCAGAATGTGATGAAATTTAGATCTTGCTTAATACAGAGAACCAGATTTGCTGAAGGAGCAGAGAAATTGATATGTTGAAGTTTGATGTGAACGATGAGCAGCTAGAATGGCAGGATTGTTCATAATAGATTAGTACATAAAGAGAGTAGAAATTAGTAGAGATATAGAATTTGATAGGAATGGAGAAACTTAGACATTTAGAGAATGTGTAGCATCTACATACGTGAATTTCATAGAATTGGTAGATTTTGCTCTTATACAGAATGAGAAATATCTACAGGTACAGAAAAGTTTAGAACTTGATCAATTGACATGATAGCAAGAGAAAGCCAGTTTTCAGGATATTAACACATACGGAGATACTGAAGACAGTGTTGCTGATTTGTATTAGGAACATTAATACATATAGAGAATAGAAATTAGTAGAGATATAGAATTTGATAGGAATGGAGTAACTTAGAGGAAGCGTAGCATCCACAAGCAGTGAATTCCTTAGAATTGGTAGATTTTGCTCTTATGCAGAATGAGAAATATCATCAGATAGTGAATGCCGAGTAATTTGTAGAATCTGAGTAATTGCAAGAAATTGAGATCTTCCTTTATACAGAGAAATAGATTTACTGAAATGGAGAGAAATTAAGAAGTTGAATGCCGAGGTGGACGAGGAGCAGCTGGAATTGCAGACGTGTGAAATATGGAGATTAGAAATTCGTAGAGATATAGAAACTGATGGAAGTGCAGCAACTTTGAAACTCAGATAGGGGATAGAATCGATAAGAAGTGAATTTCATGGAATTGGGAGAAGTTGCATTTATGATGAATGAGAAATATCTACACATAGAGTTACAACTTGATCAATTGCCATTTTGGAAGATAGAGACAGTTAGCTTTATTGAAATCTACACATAATGAGACATTGAAGTTAGCGAGAATGCAGAGAATCTGGTATTCTGCAGAACATGAAGAAAGTTACATCTTACTTGATACAGAGAACCAGATTAGCTGAAGGAGGAGAGAACTGGATATGTTGAAGTTTGATGTGAACGATGAGCAGCTAGGATTGCAGGCTTGTTCATAATGGAGACTTTGGTGCATATACAGAGTAAAATTTGCAGAGATATAGAATTTGATAAGAATGGAATAACTTAGAGGATGCGTAGCATCCACAAGAAGTGAATTTCATAGAATTAGTAGATTTTGCTCTTATGCAGAATGAGAAATATCCTCAGATAGAGAATGCCTAGTAATTTGTAGAATCTGAGTAATTGCAAGATATTGAGATCTTCCTTTATACAGAGAAGTAGATTTGCTGAAATGGAGAGAATTTGAGAAGATGAATGCCGAGGTGGACGAGGAGCAGCTGGAATTGCAGACGTGAGAAATATGGAGATGCAGAGATTAGAAATTCGTAGAGATATAGAAACTAATGGCAGTGCAGCAACTTTGAAACTCAGATAAGGGATAGAATCGATAAGAAGTGAATTTCATGGAATTGGGAGAAGTTGCATTTATAATGAATGAGAAATATCTACACATAAAGTTACAACTTGTTCAATTGCCATTTAGGAAGACCGAGACAGTTAGTTTTACTGAAATCTACACATACTGAGACATTGAAGTTAGTGTGAACGCATAGAATCTGGTATTCTGCAGAACATGAAGAAATTTAGAGGAATTGTAGCATCTACAAGACGTGAAGGTCATAGCGTTGGTACATTATGCTCTTAAACAAATTGGGAAATATCTCCAGATAGAGAATGTGTTAGAACTTGTCAAGTTGTCATTTTCGAAGACAGAGGAAGTTAGTTTTATTGAAATCTACACATACTGAGACATTGAAGTTAGCGTGAATGCAGAGAATCTGGTAATCTGCAGAATGTGATGAAATTTAGATCTTGCTTAATACAGAGAACCAGATTTGCTGAAGGAGCAGAGAAATGGATATGTTGAAGTTTGATGTGAACGATGAGCAGCTAGAATGGCAGGATTGTTCATAATAGATTAGTACATAAAGAGAGTAGAAATTAGTAGAGATATAGAATTTGATAGGAATGGAGAAACTTAGACATTTAGAGAATGTGTAGCATCTACCTACGTGAATTTCATAGAATTGGTAGATTTTGCTCTTATACAGAATGAGAAATATCTACAGGTACAGAAAAGTTTAGAACTTGATCAATTGACATGATAGCAAGAGAAAGCGAGTTTTCAGGATATTAACACATACGGAGATACTGAAGACAGTGTTGCTGATTTGTATTAGGAACATTAATACATATAGAGAATAGAAATTAGTAGAGATATAGAATTTGATAGGAATGGAGTAACTTAGAGGAAGCGTAGCATCCACAAGCAGTGAATTCCTTAGAATTGGTAGATTTTGCTCTTATGCAGAATGAGAAATATCATCAGATAGAGAATGCCGAGTAATTTGTAGAATCTGAGTAATTGCAAGAAATTGAGATCTTCCTTTATACAGAGAAATAGATTTACTGAAATGGAGAGAAATTAAGAAGTTGAATGCCGAGGTGGACGAGGAGCAGCTGGAATTGCAGACGTGAGAAATATGGAGATGCAGAGATTAGAAATTCGTAGAGATATAGAAACTGATGGAAGTGCAGCAACTTTGAAACTCAGATAGGGGATAGAATCGATAAGAAGTGAATTTCATGGAATTGGGAGAAGTTGCATTTATGATGAATGAGAAATATCTACACATAGATTTACAACTTGATCAATTGCCATTTTGGAAGATAGAGACAGTTAGCTTTATTGAAATCTACACATAATGAGACATTGAAGTTAGCGAGAATGCAGAGAATCTGGTATTCTGCAGAACATGAAGAAAGTTACATCTTACTTGATACAGAGAACCAGATTAGCTGAAGGAGGAGAGAACTGGATATGTTGAAGTTTGATGTGAACGATGAGCAGCTAGGATTGCAGGCTTGTTCATAATGGAGACTTTGGTGCATATACAGAGTAAAATTTGCAGAGATATAGAATTTGATAGGAATGGAGTAACTTAGAGGAAGCGTAGCATCCACAAGAAGTGAATTTCATAGAATTAGTAGATTTTGCTCTTATGCAGAATGAGAAATATCCTCAGATAGAGAATGCCTAGTAATTTGTAGAATCTGAGTAATTGCAAGATATTGAGATCTTCCTTTATACAGAGAAGTAGATTTACTGAAATGGAGAGAATTTGAGAAGATGAATGCCGAGGTGGACGAGGAGCAGCTGGAATTGCAGACGTGAGAAATATGGAGATGCAGAGATTAGAAATTCGTAGAGATATAGAAACTAATGGCAAGTGCAGCAACTTTGAAACTCAGATAAGGGATAGAATCGATAAGAAGTGAATTTCATGGAATTGGGAGAAGTTGCATTTATAATGAATGAGAAATATCTACACATAAAGTTACAACTTGTTCAATTGCCATTTAGGAAGACCGAGACAGTTAGTTTTACTGAAATCTACACATACTGAGACATTGAAGTTAGTGTGAACGCATAGAATCTGGTATTCTGCAGAACATGAAGAAATTTAGAGGAATTGTAGCATCTACAAGACGTGAAGGTCATAGCGTTGGTACATTATGCTCTTAAACAAATTGGGAAATATCTCCAGATAGAGAATGTGTTAGAACTTGTCAAGTTGTCATTTTCGAAGACAGAGGAAGTTAGTTTTATTGAAATCTACACATACTGAGACATTGAAGTTAGCGTGAATGCAGAGAATCTGGTAATCTGCAGAATGTGATGAAATTTAGATCTTGCTTAATACAGAGAACCAGATTTGCTGAAGGAGCAGAGAAATGGATATGTTGAAGTTTGATGTGAACGATGAGCAGCTAGAATGGCAGGATTGTTCATAATAGATTAGTACATAAAGAGAGTAGAAATTAGTAGAGATATAGAATTTGATAGGAATGGAGAAACTTAGACATTTAGAGAATGTGTAGCATCTACATACGTGAATTTCATAGAATTGGTTGATTTTGCTCTTATACAGAATGAGAAATATCTACAGGTACAGAAAAGTTTAGAACTTGATCAATTGACATGATAGCAAGAGAAAGCCAGTTTTCAGGATATTAACACATACGGAGATACTGAAGACAGTGTTGCTGATTTGTATTAGGAACATTAATACATATAGAGAATAGAAATTAGTAGAGATATAGAATTTGATAGGAATGGAGTAACTTAGAGGAAGCGTAGCATCCACAAGCAGTGAATTCCTTAGAATTGGTAGATTTTGCTCTTATGCAGAATGAGAAATATCATCAGATACAGAATGCCGAGTAATTTGTAGAATCTGAGTAATTGCAAGAAATTGAGATCTTCCTTTATACAGAGAAATAGATTTACTGAAATGGAGAGAAATTAAGAAGTTGAATGCCGAGGTGGACGAGGAGCAGCTGGAATTGCAGACGTGAGAAATATGGAGATGCAGAGATTAGAAATTCGTAGAGATATAGAAACTGATGGAAGTGCAGCAACTTTGAAACTCAGATAGGGGATAGAATCGATAAGAAGTGAATTTCATGGAATTGGGAGAAGTTGCATTTATGATGAATGAGAAATATCTACACATAGAGTTACAACTTGATCAATTGCCATTTTGGAAGATAGAGACAGTTAGCTTTATTGAAATCTACACATAATGAGACATTCAAGTTAGCGAGAATGCAGAGAATCTGGTATTCTGCAGAACATGAAGAAAGTTACATCTTACTTGATACAGAGAACCAGATTAGCTGAAGGAGGAGAGAACTGGATATGTTGAAGTTTGATGTGAACGATGAGCAGCTAGGATTGCAGGCTTGTTCATAATGGAGACTTTGGTGCATATACAGAGTAAAATTTGCAGAGATATAGAATTTGATAGGAATGGAATAACTTAGAGGAAGCGTAGCATCCACAAGAAGTGAATTTCATAGAATTAGTAGATTTTGCTCTTATGCAGAATGAGAAATATCCTCAGATAGAGAATGCCTAGTAATTTGTAGAATCTGAGTAATTGCAAGATATTGAGATCTTCCTTTATACAGAGAAGTAGATTTGCTGAAATGGAGAGAATTTGAGAAGATGAATGCCGAGGTGGACGAGGAGCAGCTGGAATTGCAGACGTGAGAAATATGGAGATGCAGAGATTAGAAATTCGTAGAGATATAGAAACTAATGGCAGTGCAGCAACTTTGAAACTCAGATAAGGGATAGAATCGATAAGAAGTGAATTTCATGGAATTGGGAGAAGTTGCATTTATAATGAATGAGAAATATCTACACATAAAGTTACAACTTGTTCAATTGCCATTTAGGAAGACCGAGACAGTTAGTTTTACTGAAATCTACACATACTGAGACATTGAAGTTAGTGTGAACGCATAGAATCTGGTATTCTGCAGAACATGAAGAAATTTAGAGGAATTGTAGCATCTACAAGACGTGAAGGTCATAGCGTTGGTACATTATGCTCTTTAACAAATTGGGAAATATCTCCAGATAGAGAATGTGTTAGAACTTGTCAAGTTGTCATTTTCGAAGACAGAGGAAGTTAGTTTTATTGAAATCTACACATACTGAGACATTGAAGTTAGCGTGAATGCAGAGAATCTGGTAATCTGCAGAATGTGATGAAATTTAGATCTTGCTTAATACAGAGAACCAGATTTGCTGAAGGAGCAGAGAAATGGATATGTTGAAGTTTGATGTGAACGATGAGCAGCTAGAATGGCAGGATTGTTCATAATAGATTAGTACATAAAGAGAGTAGAAATTAGTAGAGATATAGAATTTGATAGGAATGGAGAAACTTAGACATTTAGAGAATGTGTAGCATCTACCTACGTGAATTTCATAGAATTGGTAGATTTTGCTCTTATACAGAATGAGAAATATCTACAGGTACAGAAAAGTTTAGAACTTGATCAATTGACATGATAGCAAGAGAAAGCCAGTTTTCAGGATATTAACACATACGGAGATACTGAAGACAGTGTTGCTGATTTGTATTAGGAACATTAATACATATAGAGAATAGAAATTAGTAGAGATATAGAATTTGATAGGAATGGAGTAACTTAGAGGAAGCGTAGCATCCACAAGCAGTGAATTCCTTAGAATTGGTAGATTTTGCTCTTATGCAGAATGAGAAATATCATCAGATACAGAATGCCGAGTAATTTGTAGAATCTGAGTAATTGCAAGAAATTGAGATCTTCCTTTATACAGAGAAATAGATTTACTGAAATGGAGAGAAATTAAGAAGTTGAATGCCGAGGTGGACGAGGAGCAGCTGGAATTGCAGACGTGAGAAATATGGAGATGCAGAGATTAGAAATTCGTAGAGATATAGAAACTGATGGAAGTGCAGCAACTTTGAAACTCAGATAGGGGATAGAATCGATAAGAAGTGAATTTCATGGAATTGGGAGAAGTTGCATTTATGATGAATGAGAAATATCTACACATAGAGTTACAACTTGATCAATTGCCATTTTGGAAGATAGAGACAGTTAGCTTTATTGAAATCTACACATAATGAGACATTGAAGTTAGCGAGAATGCAGAGAATCTGGTATTCTGCAGAACATGAAGAAAGTTAGATCTTACTTGATACAGAGAACCAGATTAGCTGAAGGAGGAGAGAACTGGATATGTTGAAGTTTGATGTGAACGATGAGCAGCTAGGATGGCAGGCTTGTTCATAATGGAGACTTTGGTGCATATACAGAGTAAAATTTGCAGAGATATAGAATTTGATAGGAATGGAATAACTTAGAGGAAGCGTAGCATCCACAAGAAGTGAATTTCATAGAATTAGTAGATTTTGCTCTTATGCAGAATGAGAAATATCCTCAGATAGAGAATGCCTAGTAATTTGTAGAATCTGAGTAATTGCAAGATATTGAGATCTTCCTTTATACAGAGAAGTAGATTTGCTGAAATGGAGAGAATTTGAGAAGATGAATGCCGAGGTGGACGAGGAGCAGCTGGAATTGCAGACGTGAGAAATATGGAGATGCAGAGATTAGAAATTCGTAGAGATATAGAAACTAATGGCAGTGCAGCAACTTTGAAACTCAGATAAGGGATAGAATCGATAAGAAGTGAATTTCATGGAATTGGGAGAAGTTGCATTTATAATGAATGAGAAATATCTACACATAAAGTTACAACTTGTTCAATTGCCATTTAGGAAGACCGAGACAGTTAGTTTTACTGAAATCTACACATACTGAGACATTGAAGTTAGTGTGAACGCATAGAATCTGGTATTCTGCAGAACATGAAGAAATTTAGAGGAATTGTAGCATCTACAAGACGTGAAGGTCATAAGCGTTGGTACATTATGCTCTTAAACAAATTGGGAAATATCTCCAGATAGAGAATGTGTTAGAACTTGTCAAGTTGTCATTTTCGAAGACAGAGGAAGTTAGTTTTATTGAAATCTACACATACTGAGACATTGAAGTTAGCGTGAATGCAGAGAATCTGGTAATCTGCAGAATGTGATGAAATTTAGATCTTGCTTAATACAGAGAACCAGATTTGCTGAAGGAGCAGAGAAATGGATATGTTGAAGTTTGATGTGAACGATGAGCAGCTAGAATGGCAGGATTGTTCATAATAGATTAGTACATAAAGAGAGTAGAAATTAGTAGAGATATAGAATTTGATAGGAATGGAGAAACTTAGACATTTAGAGAATGTGTAGCATCTACCTACGTGAATTTCATAGAATTGGTAGATTTTGCTCTTATACAGAATGAGAAATATCTACAGGTACAGAAAAGTTTAGAACTTGATCAATTGACATGATAGCAAGAGAAAGCCAGTTTTCAGGATATTAACACATACGGAGATACTGAAGACAGTGTTGCTGATTTGTATTAGGAACATTAATACATATAGAGAATAGAAATTAGTAGAGATATAGAATTTGATAGGAATGGAGTAACTTAGAGGAAGCGTAGCATCCACAAGCAGTGAATTCCTTAGAATTGGTAGATTTTGCTCTTATGCAGAATGAGAAATATCATCAGATAGTGAATGCCGAGTAATTTGTAGAATCTGAGTAATTGCAAGAAATTGAGATCTTCCTTTATACAGAGAAATAGATTTACTGAAATGGAGAGAAATTGAGAAGTTGAATGCCGAGGTGGACGAGGAGCAGCTGGAATTGCAGACGTGAGAAATATGGAGATGCAGAGATTAGAAATTCGTAGAGATATAGAAACTGATGGAAGTGCAGCAACTTTGAAACTCAGATAGGGGATAGAATCGATAAGAAGTGAATTTCATGGAATTGGGAGAAGTTGCATTTATGATGAATGAGAAATATCTACACATAGAGTTACAACTTGATCAATTGCCATTTTGGAAGATAGAGACAGTTAGCTTTATTGAAATCTACACATAATGAGACATTGAAGTTAGCGAGAATGCAGAGGATCTGGTATTCTGCAGAACATGAAGAAAGTTAGATCTTACTTGATACAGAGAACCAGATTAGCTGAAGGAGGAGAGAACTGGATATGTTGAAGTTTGATGTGAACGATGAGCAGCTAGGATTGCAGGCTTGTTCAAAATGGAGACTTTGGTGCATATACAGAGTAAAATTTGCAGAGATATAGAATTTGATAGGAATGGAGTAACTTAGAGGAAGCGTAGCATCCACAAGAAGTGAATTTCATAGAATTAGTAGATTTTGCTCTTATGCAGAATGAGAAATATCCTCAGATAGAGAATGCCTAGTAATTTGTAGAATCTGAGTAATTGCAAGATATTGAGATCTTCCTTTATACAGAGAAGTAGATTTGCTGAAATGGAGAGAATTTGAGAAGATGAATGCCGAGGTGGACGAGGAGCAGCTGGAATTGCAGACGTGAGAAATATGGAGATGCAGAGATTAGAAATTCGTAGAGATATAGAAACTAATGGCAGTGCAGCAACTTTGAAACTCAGATAAGGGATAGAATCGATAAGAAGTGAATTTCATGGAATTGGGAGAAGTTGCATTTATAATGAATGAGAAATATCTACACATAAAGTTACAACTTGTTCAATTGCCATTTAGGAAGACCGAGACAGTTAGTTTTACTGAAATCTACACATACTGAGACATTGAAGTTAGTGTGAACGCATAGAATCTGGTATTCTGCAGAACATGAAGAAATTTAGAGGAATTGTAGCATCTACAAGACGTGAAGGTCATAGCGTTGGTACATTATGCTCTTAAACAAATTGGGAAATATCTCCAGATAGAGAATGTGTTAGAACTTGTCAAGTTGTCATTTTCGAAGACAGAGGAAGTTAGTTTTATTGAAATCTACACATACTGAGACATTGAAGTTAGCGTGAATGCAGAGAATCTGGTAATCTGCAGAATGTGATGAAATTTAGATCTTGCTTAATACAGAGAACCAGATTTGCTGAAGGAGCAGAGAAATGGATATGTTGAAGTTTGATGTGAACGATGAGCAGCTAGAATGGCAGGATTGTTCATAATAGATTAGTACATAAAGAGAGTAGAAATTAGTAGAGATATAGAATTTGATAGGAATGGAGAAACTTAGACATTTAGAGAATGTGTAGCATCTACATACGTGAATTTCATAGAATTGGTAGATTTTGCTCTTATACAGAATGAGAAATATCTACAGGTACAGAAAAGTTTAGAACTTGATCAATTGACATGATAGCAAGAGAAAGCCAGTTTTCAGGATATTAACACATACGGAGATACTGAAGACAGTGTTGCTGATTTGTATTAGGAACATTAATACATATAGAGAATAGAAATTAGTAGAGATATAGAATTTGATAGGAATGGAGTAACTTAGAGGAAGCGTAGCATCCACAAGCAGTGAATTCCTTAGAATTGGTAGATTTTGCTCTTATGCAGAATGAGAAATATCATCAGATAGTGAATGCCGAGTAATTTGTAGAATCTGAGTAATTGCAAGAAATTGAGATCTTCCTTTATACAGAGAAATAGATTTACTGAAATGGAGAGAAATTGAGAAGTTGAATGCCGAGTTGGACGAGGAGCAGCTGGAATTGCAGACGTGAGAAATATGGAGATGCAGAGATTAGAAATTCGTAGAGATATAGAAACTGATGGAAGTGCAGCAACTTTGAAACTCAGATAGGGGATAGAATCGATAAGAAGTGAATTTCATGGAATTGGGAGAAGTTGCATTTATGATGAATGAGAAATATCTACACATAGAGTTACAACTTGATCAATTGCCATTTTGGAAGATAGAGACAGTTAGCTTTATTGAAATCTACACATAATGAGACATTGAAGTTAGCGAGAATGCAGAGGATCTGGTATTCTGCAGAACATGAAGAAAGTTAGATCTTACTTGATACAGAGAACCAGATTAGCTGAAGGAGGAGAGAACTGGATATGTTGAAGTTTGATGTGAACGATGAGCAGCTAGGATTGCAGGCTTGTTCATAATGGAGACTTTGGTGCATATACAGAGTAAAATTTGCAGAGATATAGAATTTGATAGGAATGGAGTAACTTAGAGGAAGCGTAGCATCCACAAGAAGTGAATTTCATAGAATTAGTAGATTTTGCTCTTATGCAGAATGAGAAATATCCTCAGATAGAGAATGCCTAGTAATTTGTAGAATCTGAGTAATTGCAAGATATTGAGATCTTCCTTTATACAGAGAAGTAGATTTGCTGAAATGGAGAGAATTTGAGAAGATGAATGCCGAGGTGGACGAGGAGCAGCTGGAATTGCAGACGTGAGAAATATGGAGATGCAGAGATTAGAAATTCGTAGAGATATAGAAACTAATGGCAGTGCAGCAACTTTGAAACTCAGATAAGGGATAGAATCGATAAGAAGTGAATTTCATGGAATTGGGAGAAGTTGCATTTATAATGAATGAGAAATATCTACACATAAAGTTACAACTTGTTCAATTGCCATTTAGGAAGACCGAGACAGTTAGTTTTACTGAAATCTACACATACTGAGACATTGAAGTTAGTGTGAACGCATAGAATCTGGTATTCTGCAGAACATGAAGAAATTTAGAGGAATTGTAGCATCTACAAGACGTGAAGGTCATAGCGTTGGTACATTATGCTCTTAAACAAATTGGGAAATATCTCCAGATAGAGAATGTGTTAGAACTTGTCAAGTTGTCATTTTCGAAGACAGAGGAAGTTAGTTTTATTGAAATCTACACATACTGAGACATTGAAGTTAGCGTGAATGCAGAGAATCTGGTAATCTGCAGAATGTGATGAAATTTAGATCTTGCTTAATACAGAGAACCAGATTTGCTGAAGGAGCAGAGAAATGGATATGTTGAAGTTTGATGTGAACGATGAGCAGCTAGAATGGCAGGATTGTTCATAATAGATTAGTACATAAAGAGAGTAGAAATTAGTAGAGATATAGAATTTGATAGGAATGGAGAAACTTAGACATTTAGAGAATGTGTAGCATCTACCTACGTGAATTTCATAGAATTGGTAGATTTTGCTCTTATACAGAATGAGAAATATCTACAGGTACAGAAAAGTTTAGAACTTGATCAATTGACATGATAGCAAGAGAAAGCCAGTTTTCAGGATATTAACACATACGGAGATACTGAAGACAGTGTTGCTGATTTGTATTAGGAACATTAATACATATAGAGAATAGCAATTAGTAGAGATATAGAATTTGATAGGAATGGAGTAACTTAGAGGAAGCGTAGCATCCACAAGCAGTGAATTCCTTAGAATTGGTAGATTTTGCTCTTATGCAGAATGAGAAATATCATCAGATAGAGAATGCCGAGTAATTTGTAGAATCTGAGTAATTGCAAGAAATTGAGATCTTCCTTTATACAGAGAAATAGATTTTGCTGAAATGGAGAGAAATTAAGAATTTGAATGCCGAGGTGGACGAGGAGCAGCTGGAATTGCAGACGTGAGAAATATGGAGATGCAGAGATTAGAAATTCGTAGAGATATAGAAACTGATGGAAGTGCAGCAACTTTGAAACTCAGATAGGGGATAGAATCGATAAGAAGTGAATTTCATGGAATTGGGAGAAGTTGCATTTATGATGAATGAGAAATATCTACACATAGAGTTACAACTTGATCAATTGCCATTTTGGAAGATAGAGACAGTTAGCTTTATTGAAATCTACACATAATGAGACATTGAAGTTAGCGAGAATGCAGAGAATCTGGTATTCTGCAGAACATGAAGAAAGTTAGATCTTACTTGATACTGAGAACCAGATTAGCTGAAGGAGGAGAGAACTGGATATGTTGAAGTTTGATGTGAACGATGAGCAGCTAGGATTGCAGGCTTGTTCATAATGGAGACTTTGGTGCATATACAGAGTAAAATTTGCAGAGATATAGAATTTGATAGGAATGGAGTAACTTAGAGGAAGCGTAGCATCCACAAGAAGTGAATTTCATAGAATTAGTAGATTTTGCTCTTATGCAGAATGAGAAATATCCTCAGATAGAGAATGCCGAGTAATTTGTAGAATCTGAGTAATTGCAAGTAATTGAGATCTTCCTTTATACAGAGAAATAGATTTACTGAAATGGAGAGAAATTGAGAAGTTGAATGCCGAGGTGGACGAGGAGCAGCTGGAATTGCAGACGTGAGAAATATGGAGATGCAGAGATTAGAAATTCGTAGAGATATAGAAACTGATGGAAGTGTAGCAACTTTGAAACTCAGATAGGGGATAGAATCGATAAGAAGTGAATTTCATGGAATTGGGAGAAGTTGCATTTATGATGAATGAGAAATATCTACACATAGAGTTACAACTTGATCAATTGCCATTTTGGAAGATAGAGACAGTTAGCTTTACTGAAATCTACACATACTGAGACATTGAATTTAGCGAGAATGCAGAGAATCTGGTATTCTGCAGAACATGAAGAAAGTTACATCTTACTTGATACAGAGAACCAGATTAGCTGAAGGAGGAGAGAACTGGATATGTTGAAGTTTGATGTGAACGATGAGCAGCTAGGATTGCAGGCTTGTTCATAATGGAGACTTTGGTGCATGTACAGAAAAAAATTTGCAGAGATATAGAATTTGATAGGAATGGAATAACTTAGAGGAAGCGTAGCATCCACAGAACTGAATTTCATAGAATTAGTAGATTTTGCTCTTATGCAGAATGAGAAATATCCTCAGATAGAGAATGCCTAGTAATTTGTAGAATCTGAGTAATTGCAAGATATTGAGATCTTCCTTTATACAGAGAAGTAGATTTGCTGAAATGGAAAGAAATTGAGAAGATGACTGCCGAGGTGGACGAGGAGCAGCTGGAATTGCAGACGTGAGAAATATGGAGATGCAGAGATTAGAAATTCGTAGAGATATAGAAACTAATGGCAGTGAAGCAACTTTGAAACTCAGATAAGGGATAGAATCGATAAGAAGTGAATTTCATGGAATTGGGAGAAGTTGCATTTATAATGAATGAGAAATATCTACACATAAAGTTACAACTTGTTCAATTGCCATTTAGGAAGACCGAGACAGTTCGTTTAACTGAAATCTACACATACTGAGACATTGAAGTTAGTGTGAACGCATAGAATCTGGTATTCTGCAGAACATGAAGAAATTTAGAGGAATTGTAGCATCTACGAGACGTGAAGGTCATAGCGTTGGTACATTATGCTCTTAAACAAATTGGGAAATATCTCCAGATAGAGAATGTGTTAGAACTTGTCAAGTTGTCATTTTCGAAGACAGAGGAAGTTAGTTTTATTGAAATCTACACATACTGAGACATTGAAGTTAGCGTGAATGCAGAGAATCTGGTAATCTGCAGAATGTGATGAAATTTAGATCTTGCTTAATACAGAGAACCAGATTTGCTGAAGGAGCAGAGAAATGGATATGTTGAAGTTTGATGTGAACGATGAGCAGCTAGAATGGCAGGATTGTTCATAATAGATTAGTACATAAAGAGAGTAGAAATTAGTAGAGATATAGAATTTGATAGGAATGGAGAAACTTAGACATTTAGAGAATGTGTAGCATCTACATACGTGAATTTCATAGAATTGGTAGATTTTGCTCTTATACAGAATGAGAAATATCTACAGGTACAGAAAAGTTTAGAACTTGATCAATTGACATGATAGCAAGAGAAAGCCAGTTTTCAGGATATTAACACATACGGAGATACTGAAGACAGTGTTGCTGATTTGTATTAGGAACATTAATACATATAGAGAATAGAAATTAGTAGAGATATAGAGTTTGAAAGGAATGGAGTAACTTAGAGGAAGCGTAGCATCCACAAGCAGTGAATTCCTTAGAATTGGTAGATTTTGCTCTTATGCAGAATGAGAAATATCATCAGATAGAGAATGCCGAGTAATTTGTAGAATCTGAGTAATTGCAAGAAATTGAGATCTTCCTTTATACAGAGAAATAGATTTACTGAAATGGAGAGAAATTGAGAAGTTGAATGCCGAGGTGGACGAGGAGCAGCTGGAATTGCAGACGTGAGAAATATGGAGATGCAGAGATTAGAAATTCGTAGAGATATAGAAACTGATGGAAGTGCAGCAACTTTGAAACTCAGATAGGGGATAGAATCGATAAGAAGTGAATTTCATGGAATTGGGAGAAGTTGCATTTATGATGAATGAGAAATATCTACACATAGAGTTACAACTTGATCAATTGCCATTTTGGAAGATAGAGACAGTTAGCTTCATTGAAATCTACACATAATGAGACATTGAAGTTAGCGAGAATGCAGAGAATCTGGTATTCTGCAGAACATGAAGAAAGTTACATCTTACTTGATACAGAGAACAAGATTAGCTGAAGGAGGAGAGAACTGGATATGTTGAAGTTTGATGTGAACGATGAGCAGCTAGGATTGCAGGCTTGTTCATAATGGAGACTTTGGTGCATATACAGAGTAAAATTTGCAGAGATATAGAATTTGATAGGAATGGAATAACTTAGAGGAAGCGTAGCATCCACAAGAAGTGAATTTCATAGAATTAGTAGATTTTGCTCTTATGCAGAATGAGAAATATCCTCAGATAGAGAATGCCTAGTAATTTGTAGAATCTGAGTAATTGCAAGATATTGAGATCTTCCTTTATACAGAGAAGTAGATTTGCTGAAATGGAGAGAATTTGAGAAGATGAATGCCGAGGTGGACGAGGAGCAGCTGGAATTGCAGACGTGAGAAATATGGAGATGCAGAGATTAGAAATTCGTAGAGATATAGAAACTAATGGCAGTGCAGCAACTTTGAAACTCAGATAAGGGATAGAATCGATAAGAAGTGAATTTCATGGAATTGGGAGAAGTTGCATTTATAATGAATGAGAAATATCTACACATAAAGTTACAACTTGTTCAATTGCCATTTAGGAAGACCGAGACAGTTAGTTTTACTGAAATCTACACATACTGAGACATTGAACGCATAGAATCTGGTATTCTGCAGAACATGAAGAAATTTAGAGGAATTGTAGCATCTACAAGACGTGAAGGTCAGAGCGTTGGTACATTATGCTCTTAAACAAATTGGGAAATATCTCCAGATAGAGAATGTGTTAGAACTTGTCAAGTTGTCATTTTCGAAGACAGAGGAAGTTAGTTTTATTGAAATCTACACATACTGAGACATTGAAGTTAGCGTGAATGCAGAGAATCTGGTAATCTGCAGAATGTGATGAAATTTAGATCTTGCTTAATACAGAGAACCAGATTTGCTGAAGGAGCAGAGAAATGGATATGTTGGAGTTTGATGTGAACGATGAGCAGCTAGAATGGCAGGATTGTTCATAATAGATTAGTACATAAAGAGAGTAGAAATTAGTAGAGATATAGAATTTGATAGGAATGGAGAAACTTAGACATTTAGAGAATGTGTAGCATCTACATACGTGAATTTCATAGAATTGGTTGATTTTGCTCTTATACAGAATGAGAAATATCTACAGGTACAGAAAAGTTTAGAACTTGATCAATTGACATGATAGCAAGAGAAAGCCAGTTTTCAGGATATTAACACATACGGAGATACTGAAGACAGTGTTGCTGATTTGTATTAGGAACATTAATACATATAGAGAATAGAAATTAGTAGAGATATAGAATTTGATAGGAATGGAGTAACTTAGAGGAAGCGTAGCATCCACAAGCAGTGAATTCCTTAGAATTGGTAGATTTTGCTCTTATGCAGAATGAGAAATATCATCAGATAGAGAATGCCTAGTAATTTGTAGAATCTGAGTAATTGCAAGAAATTGAGATCTTCCTTTATACAGAGAAATAGATTTACTGAAATGGAGAGAAATTGAGAAGTTGAATGCCGAGGTGGACGAGGAGCAGCTGGAATTGCAGACGTGAGAAATATGGAGATGCAGAGATTAGAAATTCGTAGAGATATAGAAACTGATGGAAGTGCAGCAACTTTGAAACTCAGATAGGGGATAGAATCGATAAGAAGTGAATTTCATGGAATTGGGAGAAGTTGCATTTATGATGAATGAGAAATATCTACACATAGAGTTACAACTTGATCAATTGCCATTTTGGAAGATAGAGACAGTTAGCTTCATTGAAATCTACACATAATGAGACATTGAAGTTAGCGAGAATGCAGAGAATCTGGTATTCTGCAGAACATGAAGAAAGTTACATCTTACTTGATACAGAGAACAAGATTAGCTGAAGGAGTAGAGAACTGGATATGTTGAAGTTTGATGTGAACGATGAGCAGCTAGGATTGCAGGCTTGTTCATAATGGAGACTTTGGTGCATATACAGAGTAAAATTTGCAGAGATATAGAATTTGATAGGAATGGAATAACTTAGAGGAAGCGTAGCATCCACAAGAAGTGAATTTCATAGAATTAGTAGATTTTGCTCTTATGCAGAATGAGAAATATCCTCAGATAGAGAATGCCTAGTAATTTGTAGAATCTGAGTAATTGCAAGATATTGAGATCTTCCTTTATACAGAGAAGTAGATTTGCTGAAATGGAGAGAATTTGAGAAGATGAATGCCGAGGTGGACGAGGAGCAGCTGGAATTGCAGACGTGAGAAATATGGAGATGCAGAGATTAGAAATTCGTAGAGATATAGAAACTAATGGCAGTGCAGCAACTTTGAAACTCAGATAAGGGATAGAATCGATAAGAAGTGAATTTCATGGAATTGGGAGAAGTTGCATTTATGATGAATGAGAAATATCTACACATAGAGTTACAACTTGATCAATTGCCATTTTGGAAGATAGAGACAGTTAGCTTTATTGAAATCTACACATAATGAGACATTGAAGTTAGCGAGAATGCAGAGAATCTGGTATTCTGCAGAACATGAAAAAAGTTAGATCTTACTTGATACAGAGAACCAGATTAGCTGAAGGAGGAGAGAACTGGATATGTTGAAGTTTGATGTGAACGATGAGCAGCTAGGATTGCAGGCTTGTTCATAATGGAGACTTTGGTGCATATACAGAGTAAAATTTGCAGAGATATAGAATTTGATAGGAATGGAGTAACTTAGAGGAAGCGTAGCATCCACAAGAAGTGAATTTCATAGAATTAGTAGATTTTGCTCTTATGCAGAATGAGAAATATCCTCAGATAGAGAATGCCTAGTAATTTGTAGAATCTGAGTAATTGCAAGATATTGAGATCTTCCTTTATACAGAGAAGTAGATTTGCTGAAATGGAGAGAATTTGAGAAGATGAATGCCGAGGTGGACGAGGAGCAGCTGGAATTGCAGACGTGAGAAATATGGAGATGCAGAGATTCGTAGAGATATAGAAACTAATGGCAGTGCAGCAACTTTGAAACTCAGATAAGGGATAGAATCGATAAGAAGTGAATTTCATGGAATTGGGAGAAGTTGCATTTATAATGAATGAGAAATATCTACACATAAAGTTACAACTTGTTCAATTGCCATTTAGGAAGACCGAGACAGTAAGTTTTACTGAAATCTACACATACTAAGACATTGAAGTTAGTGTGAACGCATAGAATCTGGTATTCTGCAGAACATGAAGAAATGTAGAGGAATTGTAGCATCTACAAGACGTGAAGGTCATAGCGTTGGTACATTATGCTCTTAAACAAATTGGGAAATATCTCCAGATAGAGAATGTGTTTGAACTTGTCAAGTTGTCATTTTCGAAGTCAGAGGAAGTTAGTTTTATTGAAATCTACACATACTGAGACATTGAAGTTAGCGTGAATGCAGAGAATCTGGTAATCTGCCGAATGTGATGAAATTTAGATCTTGCTTAATACAGAGAACCAGATTTGCTGAAGGAGCAGAGAAATGGATATGTTGAAGTTTGATGTGAACGATGAGCAGCTAGAATGGCAGGATTGTTCATAATAGATTAGTACATAAAGAGAGTAGAAATTAGTAGAGATATAGAATTTGATAGGAATGGAGAAACTTAGACATTTAGAGAATGTGTAGCATCTACATACGTGAATTTCATAGAATTGGTAGATTTTGCTCTTATACAGAATGAGAAATATCTACAGGTACAGAAAAGTTTAGAACTTGATCAATTGACATGATAGCAAGAGAAAGTCAGTTTTCAGGATATTAACACATACGGAGATACTGAAGACAGTGTTGCTGATTTGTATTAGGAACATTAATACATATAGAGAATAGAAATTAGAAGAGATATAGAATTTGAAAGGAATGGAGTAACTTAGAGGAAGCGTAGCATCCACAAGCAGTGAATTCCTTAGAATTGGTAGATTTTGCTCTTATGCAGAATGAGAAATATCATCAGATACAGAATGCCGAGTAATTTGTAGAATCTGAGTAATTGCAAGAAATTGAGATCTTCCTTTATACAGAGAAATAGATTTACTGAAATGGAGAGGAATTAAGTATTTGAATGCCGAGGTGGACGAGGAGCAGCTGGAATTGCAGACGTGAGAAATATGGAGATGCAGAGATTAGAAATTCGTAGAGATATAGAAACTAATGGCAGTGCAGCAACTTTGAAACTCAGATAAGGGATAGAATCGATAAGAAGTGAATGTCATGGAATTGGGAGAAGTTGCATTTATAATGAATGAGAAATATCTACACATAAAGTTACAACTTGTTCAATTGCCATTTAGGAAGACCGAGACAGTTAGTTTTACTGAAATCTACACATACTGAGACATTGAAGTTAGTGTGAACGCATAGAATCTGGTATTCTGCAGAACATGAAGAAATGTAGAGGAATTGTAGCATCTACAAGACGTGAAGGTCATAGCGTTGGTACATTATGCTCTTAAACAAATTGGGAAATATCTCCAGATAGAGAATGTGTTTGAACTTGTCAAGTTGTCATTTTCGAAGACAGAGGAAGTTAGTTTTATTGAAATCTACACATACTGAGACATTGAAGTTAGCGTGAATGCAGAGAATCTGGTAATCTGCAGAATGTGATGAAATTTAGATCTTGCTTAATACAGAGAACCAGATTTGCTGAAGGAGCAGAGAAATGGATATGTTGAAGTTTGATGTGAACGATGAGCAGCTAGAATGGCAGGATTGTTCATAATAGATTAGTACATAAAGAGAGTAGAAATTAGTAGAGATATAGAATTTGATAGGAATGGAGAAACTTAGACATTTAGAGAATGTGTAGCATCTACATACGTGAATTTCATAGAATTGGTAGATTTTGCTCTTATACAGAATGAGAAATATCTACAGGTACAGAAAAGTTTAGAACTTGATCAATTGACATGATAGCAAGAGAAAGCCAGTTTTCAGGATATTAACACATACGGAGATACTGAAGACAGTGTTGCTGATTTGTATTAGGAACATTAATACATATAGAGAATAGAAATTAGTAGAGATATAGAATTTGAAAGGAATGGAGTAACTTAGAGGAAGCGTAGCATCCACAAGCAGTGAATTCCTTAGAATTGGTAGATTTTGCTCTTATGCAGAATGAGAAATATCATCAGATAGAGAATGCCGAGTAATTTGTAGAATCTGAGTAATTGCAAGAAATTGAGATCTTCCTTTATACAGAGAAATAGATTTACTGAAATGGAGAGAAATTGAGAAGTTGAATGCCGAGGTGGACGAGGAGCAGCTGGAATTGCAGACGTGAGAAATATGGAGATGCAGAGATTAGAAATTCGTAGAGATATAGAAACTGATGGAAGTGCAGCAACTTTGAAACTCAGATAGGGGATAGAATCGATAAGAAGTGAATTTCATGGAATTGGGAGAAGTTGCATTTATGATGAATGAGAAATATCTACACATAGAGTTACAACTTGATCAATTGCCATTTTGGAAGATAGAGACAGTTAGCTTCATTGAAATCTACACATAATGAGACATTGAAGTTAGCGAGAATGCAGAGAATCTGGTATTCTGCAGAACATGAAGAAAGTTACATCTTACTTGATACAGAGAACAAGATTAGCTGAAGGAGGAGAGAACTGGATATGTTGAAGTTTGATGTGAACGATGAGCAGCTAGGATTGCAGGCTTGTTCATAATGGAGACTTTGGTGCATATACAGAGTAAAATTTGCAGAGATATAGAATTTGATAGGAATGGAATAACTTAGAGGAAGCGTAGCATCCACAAGAAGTGAATTTCATAGAATTAGTAGATTTTGCTCTTATGCAGAATGAGAAATATCCTCAGATAGAGAATGCCTAGTAATTTGTAGAATCTGAGTAATTGCAAGATATTGAGATCTTCCTTTATACAGAGAAGTAGATTTGCTGAAATGGAGAGAATTTGAGAAGATGAATGCCGAGGTGGACGAGGAGCAGCTGGAATTGCAGACGTGAGAAATATGGAGATGCAGAGATTAGAAATTCGTAGAGATATAACAACTAATGGCAGTGCAGCAACTTTGAAACTCAGATAAGGGATAGAATCGATAAGAAGTGAATTTCATGGAATTCGGAGAAGTTGCATTTATAATGAATGAGAAATATCTACACATAAAGTTACAACTTGTTCAATTGCCATTTAGGAAGACCGAGACAGTTAGTTTTACTGAAATCTACACATACTGAGACATTGAACGCATAGAATCTGGTATTCTGCAGAACATGAAGAAATTTAGAGGAATTGTAGCATCTACAAGACGTGAAGGTCATAGCGTTGGTACATTATGCTCTTAAACAAATTGGGAAATATCTCCAGATAGAGAATGTGTTAGAACTTGTCAAGTTGTCATTTTCGAAGACAGAGGAAGTTAGTTTTATTGAAATCTACACATACTGAGACATTGAAGTTAGCGTGAATGCAGAGAATCTGGTAATCTGCAGAATGTGATGAAATTTAGATCTTGCTTAATACAGAGAACCAGATTTGCTGAAGGAGCAGAGAAATGGATATGTTGAAGTTTGATGTGAACGATGAGCAGCTAGAATGGCAGGATTGTTCATAATAGATTAGTACATAAAGAGAGTAGAAATTAGTAGAGATATAGAATTTGATAGGAATGGAGAAACTTAGACATTTAGAGAATGTGTAGCATCTACATACGTGAATTTCATAGAATTGGTTGATTTTGCTCTTATACAGAATGAGAAATATCTACAGGTACAGAAAAGTTTAGAACTTGATCAATTGACATGATAGCAAGAGAAAGCCAGTTTTCAGGATATTAACACATACGGAGATACTGAAGACAGTGTTGCTGATTTGTATTAGGAACATTAATACATATAGAGAATAGAAATTAGTAGAGATATAGAATTTGATAGGAATGGAGTAACTTAGAGGAAGCGTAGCATCCACAAGCAGTGAATTCCTTAGAATTGGTAGATTTTGCTCTTATGCAGAATGAGAAATATCATCAGATAGAGAATGCCTAGTAATTTGTAGAATCTGAGTAATTGCAAGAAATTGAGATCTTCCTTTATACAGAGAAATAGATTTACTGAAATGGAGAGAAATTGAGAAGTTGAATGCCGAGGTGGACGAGGAGCAGCTGGAATTGCAGACGTGAGAAATATGGAGATGCAGAGATTAGAAATTCGTAGAGATATAGAAACTGATGGAAGTGCAGCAACTTTGAAACTCAGATAGGGGATAGAATCGATAAGAAGTGAATTTCATGGAATTGGGAGAAGTTGCATTTATGATGAATGAGAAATATCTACACATAGAGTTACAACTTGATCAATTGCCATTTTGGAAGATAGAGACAGTTAGCTTTATTGAAATCTACACATAATGAGACATTGAAGTTAGCGAGAATGCAGAGAATCTGGTATTCTGCAGAACATGAAGAAAGTTAGATCTTACTTGATACTGAGAACCAGATTAGCTGAAGGAGGAGAGAACTGGATATGTTGAAGTTTGATGTGAACGATGAGCAGCTAGGATTGCAGGCTTGTTCATAATGGAGACTTTGGTGCATATACAGAGTAAAATTTGCAGAGATATAGAATTTGATAGGAATGGAGTAACTTAGAGGAAGCGTAGCATCCACAAGAAGTGAATTTCATAGAATTAGTAGATTTTGCTCTTATGCAGAATGAGAAATATCCTCAGATAGAGAATGCCTAGTAATTTGTAGAATCTGAGTAATTGCAAGATATTGAGATCTTCCTTTATACAGAGAAGTAGATTTGCTGAAATGGAGAGAATTTGAGAAGATGAATGCCGAGGTGGACGAGGAGCAGCTGGAATTGCAGACGTGAGAAATATGGAGATGCAGAGATTAGAAATTCGTAGAGATATAACAACTAATGGCAGTGCAGCAACTTTGAAACTCAGATAAGGGATAGAATCGATAAGAAGTGAATTTCATGGAATTGGGAGAAGTTGCATTTATAATGAATGAGAAATATCTACACATAAAGTTACAACTTGTTCAATTGCCATTTAGGAAGACCGAGACAGTTAGTTTTACTGAAATCTACACATACTGAGACATTGAAGTTAGTGTGAACGCATAGAATCTGGTATTCTGCAGAACATGAAGAAATTTAGAGGAATTGTAGCATCTACGAGACGTGAAGGTCATAGCGTTGGTACATTATGCTCTTAAACAAATTGGGAAATATCTCCAGATAGAGAATGTGTTAGAACTTGTCAAGTTGTCATTTTCGAAGACAGAGGAAGTTAGTTTTATTGAAATCTACACATACTGAGACATTGAAGTTAGCGTGAATGCAGAGAATCTGGTAATCTGCAGAATGTGATGAAATTTAGATCTTGCTTAATACAGAGAACCAGATTTGCTGAAGGAGCAGAGAAATGGATATGTTGAAGTTTGATGTGAACGATGAGCAGCTAGAATGGCAGGATTGTTCATAATAGATTAGTACATAAAGAGAGTAGAAATTAGTAGAGATATAGAATTTGATAGGAATGGAGAAACTTAGACATTTAGAGAATGTGTAGCATCTACATACGTGAATTTCATAGAATTGGTAGATTTTGCTCTTATACAGAATTTAAATATCTACAGGTACAGAAAAGTTTAGAACTTGATCAATTGACATGATAGCAAGAGAAAGCCAGTTTTCAGGATATTAACACATACGGAGATACTGAAGACAGTGTTGCTGATTTGTATTAGGAACATTAATACATATAGAGAATAGAAATTAGTAGAGATATAGAGTTTGAAAGGAATGGAGTAACTTAGAGGAAGCGTAGCATCCACAAGCAGTGAATTCCTTAGAATTGGTAGATTTTGCTCTTATGCAGAATGAGAAATATCATCAGATAGAGAATGCCGAGTAATTTGTAGAATCTGAGTAATTGCAAGAAATTGAGATCTTCCTTTATACAGAGAAATAGATTTACTGAAATGGAGAGAAATTGAGAAGTTGAATGCCGAGGTGGACGAGGAGCAGCTGGAATTGCAGACGTGAGAAATATGGAGATGCAGAGATTAGAAATTCGTAGAGATATAGAAACTGATGGAAGTGCAGCAACTTTGAAACTCAGATAGGGGATAGAATCGATAAGAAGTGAATTTCATGGAATTGGGAGAAGTTGCATTTATGATGAATGAGAAATATCTACACATTGAGTTACAACTTGATCAATTGCCATTTTGGAAGATAGAGACAGTTAGCTTTATTGAAATCTACACATAATGAGACATTGAAGTTAGCGAGAATGCAGAGAATCTGGTATTCTGCAGAACATGAAGAAAGTTAGATCTTACTTGATACAGAGAACCAGATTAGCTGAAGGAGGAGAGAACTGGATATGTTGAAGTTTGATGTGAACGATGAGCAGCTAGGATTGCAGGCTTGTTCATAATGGAGACTTTGGTGCATATACAGAGTAAAATTTGCAGAGATATAGAATTTGATAGGAATGGAGTAACTTAGAGGAAGCGTAGCATCCACAGAACTGAATTTCATAGAATTAGTAGATTTTGCTCTTATGCAGAATGAGAAATATCCTCAGATAGAGAATGCCTAGTAATTTGTAGAATCTGAGTAATTGCAAGATATTGAGATCTTCCTTTATACAGAGAAGTAGATTTGCTGAAATGGAGAGAATTTGAGAAGATGAATGCCGAGGTGGACGAGGAGCAGCTGGAATTGCAGACGTGAGAAATATGGAGATGCAGAGATTAGAAATTCGTAGAGATATAGAAACTAATGGCAGTGCAGCAACTTTGAAACTGAGATAAGGGCTAGAATCGATAAGAAGTGAATTTCATGGAATTGGGAGAAGTTGCATTTATAATGAATGAGAAATATCTACACATAAAGTTACAACTTGTTCAATTGCCATTTAGGAAGACCGAGACAGTTAGTTTTACTGAAATCTACACATACTGAGACATTGAAGTTAGTGTGAACGCATAGAATCTGGTATTCTGCAGAACATGAAGAAATTTAGAGGAATTGTAGCATCTACGAGACGTGAAGGTCATAGCGTTGGTACATTATGCTCTTAAACAAATTGGGAAATATCTCCAGATAGAGAATGTGTTAGAACTTGTCAAGTTGTCATTTTCGAAGACAGAGGAAGTTAGTTTTATTGAAATCTACACATACTGAGACATTGAAGTTAGCGTGAATGCAGAGAATCTGGTAATCTGCCGAATGTGATGAAATTTAGATCTTGCTTAATACAGAGAACCAGATTTGCTGAAGGAGCAGAGAAATGGATATGTTGAAGTTTGATGTGAACGATGAGCAGCTAGAATGGCAGGATTGTTCATAATAGATTAGTACATAAAGAGAGTAGAAATTAGTAGAGATATAGAATTTGATAGGAATGGAGAAACTTAGACATTTATAGAATGTGTAGCATCTACATACGTGAATTTCATAGAATTGGTAGATTTTGCTCTTATACAGAATGAGAAATATCTACAGGTACAGAAAAGTTTAGAACTTGATCAATTGACATGATAGCAAGAGAAAGCCAGTTTTCAGGATATTAACACATACGGAGATACTGAAGACAGTGTTGCTGATTTGTATTAGGAACATTAATACATATACAGAATAGAAATTAGTAGAGATATAGAATTTGAAAGGAATGGAGTAACTTAGAGGAAGCGTAGCATCCACAAGCAGTGAATTCCTTAGAATTGGTAGATTTTGCTTTTATGCAGAATGAGAAATATCATCAGATACAGAATGCCGAGTAATTTGTAGAATCTGAGTAATTGCAAGAAATTGAGATCTTCCTTTATACAGAGAAATAGATTTACTGAAATGGAGAGAAATTAAGTATTTGAATGCCGAGGTGGACGAGGAGCAGCTGGAATTGCAGACGTGAGAAATATGGAGATGCAGAGATTAGAAATTCGTAGAGATATAGAAACTGATGGAAGTGCAGCAACTTTGAAACTCAGATAGGGGATAGAATCGATAAGAAGTGAATTTCATGGAATTGGGAGAAGTTGCATTTATGATGAATGAGAAATATCTACACATAGAGTTACAACTTGATCAATTGCCATTTTGGAAGATAGAGACAGTTAGCTTTATTGAAATCTACACATAATGAGACATTGAAGTTAGCGAGAATGCAGAGAATCTGGTATTCTGCAGAACATGAAAAAAGTTAGATCTTACTTGATACAGAGAACCAGATTAGCTGAAGGAGGAGAGAACTGGATATGTTGAAGTTTGATGTGAACGATGAGCAGCTAGGATTGCAGGCTTGTTCATAATGGAGACTTTGGTGCATATACAGAGTAAAATTTGCAGAGATATAGAATTTGATAGGAATGGAGTAACTTAGAGGAAGCGTAGCATCCACAAGAAGTGAATTTCATAGAATTAGTAGATTTTGCTCTTATGCAGAATGAGAAATATCCTCAGATAGAGAATGCCTAGTAATTTGTAGAATCTGAGTAATTGCAAGATATTGAGATCTTCCTTTATACAGAGAAGTAGATTTGCTGAAATGGAGAGAATTTGAGAAGATGAATGCCGAGGTGGACGAGGAGCAGCTGGAATTGCAGACGTGAGAAATATGGAGATGCAGAGATTCGTAGAGATATAGAAACTAATGGCAGTGCAGCAACTTTGAAACTCAGATAAGGGATAGAATCGATAAGAAGTGAATTTCATGGAATTGGGAGAAGTTGCATTTATAATGAATGAGAAATATCTACACATAAAGTTACAACTTGTTCAATTGCCATTTAGGAAGACCGAGACAGTAAGTTTTACTGAAATCTACACATACTAAGACATTGAAGTTAGTGTGAACGCATAGAATCTGGTATTCTGCAGAACATGAAGAAATGTAGAGGAATTGTAGCATCTACAAGACGTGAAGGTCATAGCGTTGGTACATTATGCTCTTAAACAAATTGGGAAATATCTCCAGATAGAGAATGTGTTTGAACTTGTCAAGTTGTCATTTTCGAAGTCAGAGGAAGTTAGTTTTATTGAAATCTACACATACTGAGACATTGAAGTTAGCGTGAATGCAGAGAATCTGGTAATCTGCCGAATGTGATGAAATTTAGATCTTGCTTAATACAGAGAACCAGATTTGCTGAAGGAGCAGAGATATGGATATGTTGAAGTTTGATGTGAACGATGAGCAGCTAGAATGGCAGGATTGTTCATAATAGATTAGTACATAAAGAGAGTAGAAATTAGTAGAGATATAGAATTTGATAGGAATGGAGAAACTTAGACATTTAGAGAATGTGTAGCATCTACATACGTGAATTTCATAGAATTGGTAGATTTTGCTCTTATACAGAATGAGAAATATCTACAGGTACAGAAAAGTTTAGAACTTGATCAATTGACATGATAGCAAGAGAAAGCCAGTTTTCAGGATATTAACACATACGGAGATACTGAAGACAGTGTTGCTGATTTGTATTAGGAACATTAATACATATAGAGAATAGAAATTAGTAGAGATATAGAATTTGAAAGGAATGGAGTAACTTAGAGGAAGCGTAGCATCCACAAGCAGTGAATTCCTTAGAATTGGTAGATTTTGCTCTTATGCAGAATGAGAAATATCATCAGATAGAGAATGCCGAGTAATTTGTAGAATCTGAGTAATTGCAAGAAATTGAGATCTTCCTTTATACAGAGAAATAGATTTACTGAAATGGAGAGAAATTGAGAAGTTGAATGCCGAGGTGGACGAGGAGCAGCTGGAATTGCAGACGTGAGAAATATGGAGATGCAGAGATTAGAAATTCGTAGAGATATAGAAACTGATGGAAGTGCAGCAACTTTGAAACTCAGATAGGGGATAGAATCGATAAGAAGTGAATTTCATGGAATTGGGAGAAGTTGCATTTATGATGAATGAGAAATATCTACACATAGAGTTACAACTTGATCAATTGCCATTTTGGAAGATAGAGACAGTTAGCTTCATTGAAATCTACACATAATGAGACATTGAAGTTAGCGAGAATGCAGAGAATCTGGTATTCTGCAGAACATGAAGAAAGTTAGATCTTACTTGATACAGAGAACCAGATTAGCTGAAGGAGGAGAGAACTGGATATGTTGAAGTTTGATGTGAACGATGAGCAGCTAGGATTGCAGGCTTGTTCATAATGGAGACTTTGGTGCATATACAGAGTAAAATTTGCAGAGATATAGAATTTGATAGGAATGGAGTAACTTAGAGGAAGCGTAGCATCCACAAGAAGTGAATTTCATAGAATTAGTAGATTTTGCTCTTATGCAGAATGAGAAATATCCTCAGATAGAGAATGCCTAGTAATTTGTAGAATCTGAGTAATTGCAAGATATTGAGATCTTCCTTTATACAGAGAAGTAGATTTGCTGAAATGGAGAGAATTTGAGAAGATGAATGCCGAGGTGGACGAGGAGCAGCTGGAATTGCAGACGTGAGAAATATGGAGATGCAGAGATTAGAAATTCGTAGAGATATAACAACTAATGGCAGTGCAGCAACTTTGAAACTCAGATAAGGGATAGAATCGATAAGAAGTGAATTTCATGGAATTGGGAGAAGTTGCATTTATAATGAATGAGAAATATCTACACATAAAGTTACAACTTGTTCAATTGCCATTTAGGAAGACCGAGACAGTTAGTTTTACTGAAATCTACACATACTGAGACATTGAAGTTAGTGTGAACGCATAGAATCTGGTATTCTGCAGAACATGAAGAAATTTAGAGGAATTGTAGCATCTACAAGACGTGAAGGTCATAGCGTTGGTACATCATGCTCTTAAACAGATTGGGAAATATCTCCAGATAGAGAATGTGTTAGAACTTGTCAAGTTGTCATTTTCGAAGACAGAGGAAGTTAGTTTTATTGAAATCTACACATACTGAGACATTGAAGTTAGCGTGAATGCAGAGAATCTGGTAATCTGCAGAATGTGATGAAATTTAGATCTTGCTTAATACAGAGAACCAGATTTGCTGAAGGAGCAGAGAAATGGATATGTTGAAGTTTGATGTGAACGATGAGCAGCTAGAATGGCAGGATTGTTCATAATAGATTAGTACATAAAGAGAGTAGAAATTAGTAGAGATATAGAATTTGATAGGAATGGAGAAACTTAGACATTTAGAGAATGTGTAGCAGCATCTACATACGTGAATTTCATAGAATTGGTAGATTTTGCTCTTATACAGAATGAGAAATATCTACAGGTACAGAAAAGTTTAGAACTTGATCAATTGACATGATAGCAAGAGAAAGCCAGTTTTCAGGATATTAACACATACGGAGATACTGAAGACAGTGTTGCTGATTTGTATTAGGAACATTAATACATATAGAGAATAGAAATTAGTAGAGATATAGAATTTGAAAGGAATGGAGTAACTTAGAGGAAGCGTAGCATCCACAAGCAGTGAATTCCTTAGAATTGGTAGATTTTGCTCTTATGCAGAATGAGAAATATCATCAGATAGAGAATGCCGAGTAATTTGTAGAATCTGAGTAATTGCAAGAAATTGAGATCTTCCTTTATACAGAGAAATAGATTTACTGAAATGGAGAGAAATTGAGAAGTTGAATGCCGAGGTGGACGAGGAGCAGCTGGAATTGCAGACGTGAGAAATATGGAGATGCAGAGATTAGAAATTCGTAGAGATATAGAAACTGATGGAAGTGCAGCAACTTTGAAACTCAGATAGGGGATAGAATCGATAAGAAGTGAATTTCATGGAATTGGGAGAAGTTGCATTTATGATGAATGAGAAATATCTACACATAGAGTTACAACTTGATCAATTGCCATTTTGGAAGATAGAGACAGTTAGCTTCATTGAAATCTACACATAATGAGACATTGAAGTTAGCGAGAATGCAGAGAATCTGGTATTCTGCAGAACATGAAGAAAGTTACATCTTACTTGATACAGAGAACAAGATTAGCTGAAGGAGTAGAGAACTGGATATGTTGAAGTTTGATGTGAACGATGAGCAGCTAGGATTGCAGGCTTGTTCATAATGGAGACTTTGGTGCATATACAGAGTAAAATTTGCAGAGATATAGAATTTGATAGGAATGGAGTAACTTAGAGGAAGCGTAGCATCCACAAGAAGTGAATTTCATAGAATTAGTAGATTTTGCTCTTATGCAGAATGAGAAATATCCTCAGATAGAGAATGCCTAGTAATTTGTAGAATCTGAGTAATTGCAAGATATTGAGATCTTCCTTTATACAGAGAAGTAGATTTGCTGAAATGGAGAGAATTTGAGAAGATGAATGCCGAGGTGGACGAGGAGCAGCTGGAATTGCAGACGTGAGAAATATGGAGATGCAGAGATTAGAAATTCGTAGAGATATAACAACTAATGGCAGTGCAGCAACTTTGAAACTCAGATAAGGGATAGAATCGATAAGAAGTGAATTTCATGGAATTGGGAGAAGTTGCATTTATAATGAATGAGAAATATCTACACATAAAGTTACAACTTGTTCAATTGCCATTTAGGAAGACCGAGACAGTTAGTTTTACTGAAATCTACACATACTGAGACATTGAAGTTAGTGTGAACGCATAGAATCTGGTATTCTGCAGAACATGAAGAAATTTAGAGGAATTGTAGCATCTACAAGACGTGAAGGTCATAGCGTTGGTACATCATGCTCTTAAACAGATTGGGAAATATCTCCAGATAGAGAATGTGTTAGAACTTGTCAAGTTGTCATTTTCGAAGACAGAGGAAGTTAGTTTTATTGAAATCTACACATACTGAGACATTGAAGTTAGCGTGAATGCAGAGAATCTGGTAATCTGCAGAATGTGATGAAATTTAGATCTTGCTTAATACAGAGAACCAGATTTGCTGAAGGAGCAGAGAAATGGATATGTTGAAGTTTGATGTGAACGATGAGCAGCTAGAATGGCAGGATTGTTCATAATAGATTAGTACATAAAGAGAGTAGAAATTAGTAGAGATATAGAATTTGATAGGAATGGAGAAACTTAGACATTTAGAGAATGTGTAGCAGCATCTACATACGTGAATTTCATAGAATTGGTAGATTTTGCTCTTATACAGAATGAGAAATATCTACAGGTACAGAAAAGTTTAGAACTTGATCAATTGACATGATAGCAAGAGAAAGCCAGTTTTCAGGATATTAACACATACGGAGATACTGAAGACAGTGTTGCTGATTTGTATTAGGAACATTAATACATATAGAGAATAGAAATTAGTAGAGATATAGAATTTGAAAGGAATGGAGTAACTTAGAGGAAGCGTAGCATCCACAAGCAGTGAATTCCTTAGAATTGGTAGATTTTGCTCTTATGCAGAATGAGAAATATCATCAGATAGAGAATGCCGAGTAATTTGTAGAATCTGAGTAATTGCAAGAAATTGAGATCTTCCTTTATACAGAGAAATAGATTTACTGAAATGGAGAGAAATTGAGAAGTTGAATGCCGAGGTGGACGAGGAGCAGCTGGAATTGCAGACGTGAGAAATATGGAGATGCAGAGATTAGAAATTCGTAGAGATATAGAAACTGATGGAAGTGCAGCAACTTTGAAACTCAGATAGGGGATAGAATCGATAAGAAGTGAATTTCATGGAATTGGGAGAAGTTGCATTTATGATGAATGAGAAATATCTACACATAGAGTTACAACTTGATCAATTGCCATTTTGGAAGATAGAGACAGTTAGCTTCATTGAAATCTACACATAATGAGACATTGAAGTTAGCGAGAATGCAGAGAATCTGGTATTCTGCAGAACATGAAGAAAGTTACATCTTACTTGATACAGAGAACAAGATTAGCTGAAGGAGTAGAGAACTGGATATGTTGAAGTTTGATGTGAACGATGAGCAGCTAGGATTGCAGGCTTGTTCATAATGGAGACTTTGGTGCATATACAGAGTAAAATTTGCAGAGATATAGAATTTGATAGGAATGGAATAACTTAGAGGAAGCGTAGCATCCACAAGAAGTGAATTTCATAGAATTAGTAGATTTTGCTCTTATGCAGAATGAGAAATATCCTCAGATAGAGAATGCCTAATAATTTGTAGAATCTGAGTAATTGCAAGATATTGAGATCTTCCTTTATACAGAGAAGTAGATTTGCTGAAATGGAGAGAATTTGAGAAGATGAATGCCGAGGTGGACGAGGAGCAGCTGGAATTGCAGACGTGAGAAATATGGAGATGCAGAGATTAGAAATTCGTAGAGATATAGAAACTAATGGCAGTGCAGCAACTTTGAAACTCAGATAAGGGATAGAATCGATAAGAAGTGAATTTCATGGAATTGGGAGAAGTTGCATTTATAATGAATGAGAAATATCTACACATAGAGTTACAACTTGTTCAATTGCCATTTAGGAAGACCGAGACAGTTAGTTTTACTGAAATCTACACATACTGAGACATTGAACGCATAGAATCTGGTATTCTGCAGAACATGAAGAAATTTAGAGGAATTGTAGCATCTACAAGACGTGAAGGTCATAGCGTTGGTACATTATGCTCTTAAACAAATTGGGAAATATCTCCAGATAGAGAATGTGTTAGAACTTGTCAAGTTGTCATTTTCGAAGACAGAGGAAGTTAGTTTTATTGAAATCTACACATACTGAGACATTGAAGTTAGCGTGAATGCAGAGAATCTGGTAATCTGCCGAATGTGATGAAATTTAGATCTTGCTTAATACAGATAACCAGATTTGCTGAAGGAGCAGAGAAATGGATCTGTTGAAGTTTGATGTGAACGATGAGCAGCTAGAATGGCAGGATTGTTCATAATAGATTAGTACATAAAGAGAGTAGAAATTAGTAGAGATATAGAATTTGATAGGAATGGAGAAACTTAGACATTTAGAGAATGTGTAGCATCTACATACGTGAATTTCATAGAATTGGTTGATTTTGCTCTTATACAGAATGAGAAATATCTACAGGTACAGAAAAGTTTAGAACTTGATCAATTGACATGATAGCAAGAGAAAGCCAGTTTTCAGGATATTAACACATACGGAGATACTGAAGACAGTGTTGCTGATTTGTATTAGGAACATTAATACATATAGAGAATAGAAATTAGTAGAGATATAGAATTTGATAGGAATGGAGTAACTTAGAGGAAGCGTAGCATCCACAAGCAGTGAATTCCTTAGAATTGGTAGATATTGCTCTTATGCAGAATGAGAAATATCATCAGATAGAGAATGCCTAGTAATTTGTAGAATCTGAGTAATTGCAAGAAATTGAGATCTTCCTTTATACAGAGAAATAGATTTACTGAAATGGAGAGAAATTAAGAAGTTGAATGCCGAGGTGGACGAGGAGCAGCTGGAATTGCAGACGTGAGAAATATGGAGATGCAGAGATTAGAAATTCGTAGAGATATAGAAACTGATGGAAGTGCAGCAACTTTGAAACTCAGATAGGGGATAGAATCGATAAGAAGTGAATTTCATGGAATTGGGAGAAGTTGCATTTATGATGAATGAGAAATATCTACACATAGAGTTACAACTTGATCAATTGCCATTTTGGAAGATAGAGGCAGTTAGCTTTATTGAAATCTACACATAATGAGACATTGAAGTTAGCGAGAATGCAGAGAATCTGGTATTCTGCAGAACATGAAGAAAGTTAGATCTTACTTGATACTGAGAACCAGATTAGCTGAAGGAGGAGAGAACTGGATATGTTGAAGTTTGATGTGAACGATGAGCAGCTAGGATTGCAGGCTTGTTCATAATGGAGACTTTGGTGCATATACAGAGTAAAATTTGCAGAGATATAGAATTTGATAGGAATGGAGTAACTTAGAGGAAGCGTAGCATCCACAAGAAGTGAATTTCATAGAATTAGTAGATTTTGCTCTTATGCAGAATGAGAAATATCCTCAGATAGAGAATGCCTAGTAATTTGTAGAATCTGAGTAATTGCAAGATATTGAGATCTTCCTTTATACAGAGAAGTAGATTTGCTGAAATGGAGAGAATTTGAGAAGATGAATGCCGAGGTGGACGAGGAGCAGCTGGAATTGCAGACGTGAGAAATATGGAGATGCAGAGATTAGAAATTCGTAGAGATATAACAACTAATGGCAGTGCAGCAACTTTGAAACTCAGATAAGGGATAGAATCGATAAGAAGTGAATTTCATGGAATTGGGAGAAGTTGCATTTATAATGAATGAGAAATATCTACACATAAAGTTACAACTTGTTCAATTGCCATTTAGGAAGACCGAGACAGTTAGTTTTACTGAAATCTACACATACTGAGACATTGAAGTTAGTGTGAACGCATAGAATCTGGTATTCTGCAGAACATGAAGAAATTTAGAGGAATTGTAGCATCTACGAGACGTGAAGGTCATAGCGTTGGTACATTATGCTCTTAAACAAATTGGGAAATATCTCCAGATAGAGAATGTGTTAGAACTTGTCAAGTTGTCATTTTCGAAGACAGAGGAAGTTAGTTTTATTGAAATCTACACATACTGAGACATTGAAGTTAGCGTGAATGCAGAGAATCTGGTAATCTGCAGAATGTGATGAAATTTAGATCTTGCTTAATACAGAGAACCAGATTTGCTGAAGGAGCAGAGAAATGGATATGTTGAAGTTTGATGTGAACGATGAGCAGCTAGAATGGCAGGATTGTTCATAATAGATTAGTACATAAAGAGAGTAGAAATTAGTAGAGATATAGAATTTGATAGGAATGGAGAAACTTAGACATTTAGAGAATGTGTAGCATCTACATACGTGAATTTCATAGAATTGGTAGATTTTGCTCTCATACAGAAGGAGAAATATCTACAGGTACAGAAAAGTTTAGAACTGGATCAATTGACATGATAGCAAGAGAAAGTCAGTTTTCAGGATATTAACACATACGGAGATACTGAAGACAGTGTTGCTGATTTGTATTAGGAACATTAATACATATAGAGAATAGAAATTAGTAGAGATATAGAATTTGATAGGAATGGAGTAACTTAGAGGAAGCGTAGCATGCACAAGCAGTGAATTCCTTAGAATTGGTAGATTTTGCTCTTATGCAGAATGAGAAATATCATCAGATAGAGAATGCCGAGTAATTTGTAGAATCTGAGTAATTGCAAGAAATTGAGATCTTCCTTTATACAGAGAAATAGATTTACTGAAATGGAGAGAAATTGAGAAGTTGAATGCCGAGGTGAACGAGGAGCAGCTGGAATTGCAGACGTGAGAAATATGGAGATGCAGGGATTAGAAATTCATAGAGATATAGAAACTGATGGAAGTGCAGCAACTTTGAAACTCAGATAGGGGATAGAATCGATAAGAAGTGAATTTCATGCAATTGGGAGAAGTTGCATTTATGATGAATGAGAAATATCTACACATAAAGTTACAACTTGATCAATTGCCATTTTGGAAGATAGAGACAGTTAGCTTTATTGAAATCTACACATAATGAGACATTGAAGTTAGCGAGAATGCAGAGAATCTGGTATTCTGCAGAACATGAAGAAAGTTACATCTTACTTGATACAGAGAACCAGATTAGCTGAAGGAGGAGAGAACTGGATATGTTGAAGTTTGATGTGAACGATGAGCAGCTAGGATTGCAGGCTTGTTCATAATGGAGACTTTGGTGCATATACAGAGTAAAATTTGCAGAGATATAGAATTTGATAGGAATGGAATAACTTAGAGGAAGCGTCGCATCCACAGAAGTGAATTTCATAGAATTAGTAGATTTTGCTCTTATGCAGAATGAGAAATATCCTCAGATAGAGAATGCCTAGTAATTTGTAGAATCTGAGTAATTGCAAGATATTGAGATCTTCCTTTATACAGAGAAGTAGATTTGCTGAAATGGAGAGAATTTGAGAAGATGAATGCCGAGGTGGACGAGGAGCAGCTGGAATTGCAGACGTGAGAAATATGGAGATGCAGAGATTAGAAATTCGTAGAGATATAGAAACTAACGGCAGTGCAGCAACTTTGAAACTCAGATAAGGGATAGAATCGATAAGAAGTGAATTTCATGGAATTGGGAGAAGTTGCATTTATAATGAATGAGAAATATCTACACATAAAGTTACAACTTGTTCAATTGCAATTTAGGAAGACCGAGACAGTTAGTTTTACTGAAATCTACACATACTGAGACATTGAAGTTAGTGTGAACGCATAGAATCTGGTATTCTGCAGAACATGAAGTAATTTAGAGGAATTGTAGCATCTACAAGACGTGAAGGACATAGCGTTGGTACATTATGCTCTTAAACAAATTGGGAAATATCTCCAGATAGAGAAAATGTTAGAACTTGTCAAGTTGTCATTTTCGAAGACAGAGGAAGTTAGTTTTATTGAAATCTACACATACTGAGACAATGAAGTTAGCGTGAATGCAGAGAATCTGGTAATCTGCAGAATGTGATGAAATTTAGATCTTGCTTAATACAGAGAACCAGATTTGCTGAAGGAGCAGAGAAATGGATATGTTGAAGTTTGATGTGAACGATGAGCAGCTAGAATGGCAGGATTGTTCATAATATAGACTTTAGTACAAACAGAGAGTAGAAATTAGTAGAGATATAGAATTTGATAGGAATGGAGAAACTTAGACATTTAGAGAATGTGTAGCACCTACATACGTGAATTTCATAGAATTGGTTGATTTTGCTCTTATACAGAATAAGAAATATCTACAGGTACAGAAAAGTTTAGAACTTGATCAATTGACATGATAGCAAGAGAAAGTCAGTTTTCAGGATATTAACCCATACGGAGATACTGAAGACAGTGTTGCTGATTTGTATTAGGAACATTAATACATATAGAGAATAGAAATTAGTAGAGATATAGAATTTGATAGGAATGGAGAAACTTAGACATTTAGAGAATGTGTAGCATCTACATACGTGAATTTCATAGAATTGGTAGATTTTGCTCTCATACAGAAGGAGAAATATCTACAGGTACAGAAAAGTTTAGAACTGGATCAATTGACATGATAGCAAGAGAAAGTCAGTTTTCAGGATATTAACACATACGGAGATACTGAAGACAGTGTTGCTGATTTGTATTAGGAACATTAATACATATAGAGAATAGAAATTAGTAGAGATATAGAATTTGATAGGAATGGAGTAACTTAGAGGAAGCGTAGCATGCACAAGCAGTGAATTCCTTAGAATTGGTAGATTTTGCTCTTATGCAGAATGAGAAATATCATCAGATAGAGAATGCCGAGTAATTTGTAGAATCTGAGTAATTGCAAGAAATTGAGATCTTCCTTTATACAGAGAAATAGATTTACTGAAATGGAGAGAAATTGAGAAGTTGAATGCCGAGGTGGACGAGGAGCAGCTGGAATTGCAGACGTGAGAAATATGGAGATGCAGAGATTAGAAATTCGTAGAGATATAGAAACTGATGGAAGTGCAGCAACTTTGAAACTCAGATAGGGGATAGAATCGATAAGAAGTGAATTTCATGGAATTGGGAGAAGTTGCATTTATGATGAATGAGAAATATCTACACATAGAGTTACAACTTGATCAATTGCCATTTTGGAAGATAGAGACAGTTAGCTTTATTGAAATCTACACATAATGAGACATTGAAGTTAGAGAGAATGCAGAGAATCTGGTATTCTGCAGAACATGAAGAAAGTTACATCTTACTTGATACAGAGAACCAGATTAGCTGAAGGAGGAGAGAACTGGATATGATGAAGTTTGATGTGAACGATGAGCAGCTAGGATTGCAGGCTTGTTCATAATGGAGACTTTGGTGCATATACACAGTAAAATTTGCAGAGATATAGAATTTGATAGGAAAGGAATAACTTAGAGGAAGCGTAGCATCCACAGAAGTGAATTTCATAGAATTAGTAGATTTTGCTCTTATGCAGAATGAGAAATATCCTCAGATAGAGAATGCCTAGTAATTTGTAGAATCTGAGTAATTGCAAGATATTGAGATCTTCCTTTATACAGAGAAGTAGATTTGCTGAAATGGAGAGAAATTGAGAAGATGAATGCCGAGGTGGACGAGGAGCAGCTGGAATTGCAGACGTGAGAAATATGGAGATGCAGAGATTAGAAATTCGTAGAGATATAGAAACTAACGGCAGTGCAGCAACTTTGAAACTCAGATAAGGGATAGAATCGATAAGAAGTGAATTTCATGGAATTGGGAGAAGTTGCATTCATAATGAATGAGAAATATCTACACATAAAGATACAACTTGTTCAATTGCCATTTAGGAAGACCGAGACAGTTAGTTTTACTGAAATCTACACATACTGAGACATTGAAGTTAGTGTGAACGCATAGAATCTGGTATTCTGCAGAACATGAAGTAATTTAGAGGAATTGTAGCATCTACAAGACGTGAAGGTCATAGCGTTTGTACATTATGCTCTTAAACAAATTGGGAAATATCTCCAGATAGAGAATGTGTTAGAACTTGTCAAGTTGTCATTTTCGAAGACAGAGGAAGTTAGTTTTATTGAAATCTACACATACTGAGACATTGAAGTTAGCGTGAATGCAGAGAATCTGGTAATCTGCAGAATGTGATGAAATTTAGATCTTGCTTAATACAGAGAACCAGATTTGCTGAAAGAGCAGAGAAATGGATATGTTGAAGTTTGATGTGAACGATGAGCAGCTAGAATGGCAGGATTGTTCATAATAGATTAGCACATAAAGAGAGTAGAAATTAGTAGAGATATAGAATTTGATAGGAATGGAGAAACTTAGACATTTAGAGAATGTGTAGCATCTACATACGTGAATTTCATAGAATTGGTTGATTTTGCTCTTATACAGAATGAGAAATATCTACAGGTACAGAAAAGTTTAGAACTTGATCAATTGACATGATAGCAAGAGAAAGTCAGTTTTCAGGATATTAACACATACGGAGATACTGAAGACAGTGTTGCTGATTTGTATTAGGAACATTAATACACATAGAGAATAGAAATTAGTAGAGATATAGAATTTGATAGGAATGGAGTAACTTAGAGGAAGCGTAGCATCCACAAGCAGTGAATTCCTTAGAATTGGTAGATTTTGCTCTTATGCAGAATGAGAAATATCATCAGATAGTGAATGCCGAGTAATTTGTAGAATCTGAGTAATTGCAAGAAATTGAGATCTTCCTTTATACAGAGAAATAGATTTACTGAAATGGAGAGAAATTGAGAAGTTGAATGCCGAGGTGGACGAGGAGCAGCTGGAATTGCAGACGTGAGAAATATGGAGATGCAGGGATTAGAAATTCATAGAGATATAGAAACTGATGGAAGTGCAGCAACTTTGAAACTCAGATAGGGGATAGAATCGATAAGAAGTGAATTTCATGCAATTGGGAGAAGTTGCATTTATGATGAATGAGAAATATCTACACATAAAGTTACAACTTGATCAATTGCCATTTTGGAAGATAGAGACAGTTAGCTTTATTGAAATCTACACATAATGAGACATTGAAGTTAGCGAGAATGCAGAGAATCTGGTATTCTGCAGAACATGAAGAAAGTTACATCTTACTTGATACAGAGAACCAGATTAGCTGAAGGAGGAGAGAACTGGATATGTTGAAGTTTGATGTGAACGATGAGCAGCTAGGATTGCAGGCTTGTTCATAATGGAGACTTTGGTGCATATACAGAGTAAAATTTGCAGAGATATAGAATTTGATAGGAATGGAATAACTTAGAGGAAGCGTCGCATCCACAGAAGTGAATTTCATAGAATTAGTAGATTTTGCTCTTATGCAGAATGAGAAATATCCTCAGATAGAGAATGCCTAGTAATTTGTAGAATCTGAGTAATTGCAAGATATTGAGATCTTCCTTTATACAGAGAAGTAGATTTGCTGAAATGGAGAGAATTTGAGAAGATGAATGCCAAGGTGGACGAGGAGCAGCTGGAATTGCAGACGTGAGAAATATGGAGATGCAGAGATTAGAAATTCGTAGAGATATAGAAACTAACGGCAGTGCAGCAACTTTGAAACTCAGATAAGGGATAGAATCGATAAGAAGTGAATTTCATGGAATTGGGAGAAGTTGCATTTATAATGAATGAGAAATATCTACACATAAAGTTACAACTTGTTCAATTGCAATTTAGGAAGACCGAGACAGTTAGTTTTACTGAAATCTACACATACTGAGACATTGAAGTTAGTGTGAACGCATAGAATCTGGTATTCTGCAGAACATGAAGTAATTTAGAGGAATTGTAGCATCTACAAGACGTGAAGGACATAGCGTTGGTACATTATGCTCTTAAACAAATTGGGAAATATCTCCAGATAGAGAAAATGTTAGAACTTGTCAAGTTGTCATTTTCGAAGACAGAGGAAGTTAGTTTTATTGAAATCTACACATACTGAGACAATGAAGTTAGCGTGAATGCAGAGAATCTGGTAATCTGCAGAATGTGATGAAATTTAGATCTTGCTTAATACAGAGAACCAGATTTGCTGAAGGAGCAGAGAAATGGATATGTTGAAGTTTGATGTGAACGATGAGCAACTAGAATGGCAGGATTGTTCATAATATAGACTTTAGTACAAACAGAGAGTAGAAATTAGTAGAGATATAGAATTTGATAGGAATGGAGAAACTTAGACATTTAGAGAATGTGTAGCACCTACATACGTGAATTTCATAGAATTGGTTGATTTTGCTCTTATACAGAATAAGAAATATCTACAGGTACAGAAAAGTTTAGAACTTGATCAATTGACATGATAGCAAGAGAAAGTCAGTTTTCAGGATATTAACCCATACGGAGATACTGAAGACAGTGTTGCTGATTTGCATTTGGAACATTAATACATATAGAGAATAGAAATTAGTAGAGATATAGAATTTGATAGGAATGGAGAAACTTAGACATTTAGAGAATGTGTAGCATCTACATACGTGAATTTCATAGAATTGGTAGATTTTGCTCTCATACAGAAGGAGAAATATCTACAGGTACAGAAAAGTTTAGAACTGGATCAATTGACATGATAGCAAGAGAAAGTCAGTTTTCAGGATATTAACACATACGGAGATACTGAAGACAGTGTTGCTGATTTGTATTAGGAACATTAATACATATAGAGAATAGAAATTAGTAGAGATATAGAATTTGATAGGAATGGAGTAACTTAGAGGAAGCGTAGCATGCACAAGCAGTGAATTCCTTAGAATTGGTAGATTTTGCTCTTATGCAGAATGAGAAATATCATCAGATAGAGAATGCCGAGTAATTTGTAGAATCTGAGTAATTGCAAGAAATTGAGATCTTCCTTTATACAGAGAAATAGATTTACTGAAATGGAGAGAAATTGAGAAGTTGAATGCCGAGGTGGACGAGGAGCAGCTGGAATTGCAGACGTGAGAAATATGGAGATGCAGAGATTAGAAATTCGTAGAGATATAGAAACTGATGGAAGTGCAGCAACTTTGAAACTCAGATAGGGGATAGAATCGATAAGAAGTGAATTTCATGGAATTGGGAGAAGTTGCATTTATGATGAATGAGAAATATCTACACATAGAGTTACAACTTGATCAATTGCCATTTTGGAAGATAGAGACAGTTAGCTTTATTGAAATCTACACATAATGAGACATTGAAGTTAGAGAGAATGCAGAGAATCTGGTATTCTGCAGAACATGAAGAAAGTTACATCTTACTTGATACAGAGAACCAGATTAGCTGAAGGAGGAGAGAACTGGATATGATGAAGTTTGATGTGAACGATGAGCAGCTAGGATTGCAGGCTTGTTCATAATGGAGACTTTGGTGCATATACAGAGTAAAATTTGCAGAAATATAGAATTTGATAGGAAAGGAATAACTTAGAGGAAGCGTAGCATCCACAGAAGTGAATTTCATAGAATTAGTAGATTTTGCTCTTATGCAGAATGAGAAATATCCTCAGATAGAGAATGCCTAGTAATTTGTAGAATCTGAGTAATTGCAAGATATTGAGATCTTCCTTTATACAGAGAAGTAGATTTGCTGAAATGGAGAGAAATTGAGAAGATGAATGCCGAGGTGGACGAGGAGCAGCTGGAATTGCAGACGTGAGAAATATGGAGATGCAGAGATTAGAAATTCGTAGAGATATAGAAACTAACGGCAGTGCAGCAACTTTGAAACTCAGATAAGGGATAGAATCGATAAGAAGTGAATTTCATGGAATTGGGAGAAGTTGCATTTATAATGAATGAGAAATATCTACACATAAAGATACAACTTGTTCAATTGCCATTTAGGAAGACCGAGACAGTTAGTTTTACTGAAATCTACACATACTGAGACATTGAAGTTAGTGTGAACGCATAGAATCTGGTATTCTGCAGAACATGAAGTAATTTAGAGGAATTGTAGCATCTACAAGACGTGAAGGTCATAGCGTTTGTACATTATGCTCTTAAACAAATTGGGAAATATCTCCAGATAGAGAATGTGTTAGAACTTGTCAAGTTGTCATTTTCGAAGACAGAGGAAGTTAGATTTATTGAAATCTACACATACTGAGACATTGAAGTTAGCGTGAATGCAGAGAATCTGGTAATCTGCAGAATGTGATGAAATTTAGATCTTGCTTAATACAGAGAACCAGATTTGCTGAAGGAGCAGAGAAATGGATATGTTGAAGATTGATGTGAACGATGAGCAGCTAGAATGGCAGGATTGTTCATAATAGATTAGTACATAAAGAGAGTAGAAATTAGTAGAGATATAGAATTTGATAGGAATGGAGAAACTTAGACATTTAGAGAATGTGTAGCATCTACATACGTGAATTTCATAGAATTGGTAGATTTTGCTCTTATACAGAATGAGAAATATCTACAGGTACAGAAAAGTTTAGAACTTGATCAATTGACATGATAGCAAGAGAAAGTCAGTTTTCAGGATATTAACACATATGGAGATACTGAAGTCAGTGTTGCTGATTTGTATTAGGAACATTAATACATATGGAGAATAGAAATTAGTAGACATATAGAATTTGAAAGGAATGGAGTAACTTAGAGGAAGCGTAGCATTCACAAGCAGTGAATTCCTTAGAATTGGTAGATTTTGCTCTTATGCAGAATGAGAAATATCATCAGATAGAGAATGCCGAGTAATTTGTAGAATCTGAGTAATTGCAAGAAATTGAGATCTTCCTTTATACAGAGAAATAGATTTACTGAAATGGAGAGAAATTGAGAAGTTGAATGCCGAGGTGGACGAGGCGCAGCTGGAATTGCAGACGTGAGAAATATGGAGATGCAGAGATTAGAAATTCGTAGAGATATAGAAACTGATGGAAGTGCAGCAACTTTGAAACTCAGATAGGGGATAGAATCGATAAGAAGTGAATTTCATGGAATTGGGAGAAGTTGCATTTATAATGAATGAGAAATATCTACACATAAAGTTACAACTTGTTCAATTGCCATTTAGGAAGACCGAGACAGTTAGTTTTACTGAAATCTACACATACTGAGACATTGAAGTTAGTGTGAACGCATAGAATCTGGTATTCTGCAGAACATGAAGAAATTTAGAGGAATTGTAGCATCTACAAGACGTGAAGGTCATAGCGTTGGTACATTATGCTCTTAAACAAATTGGGAAATATCTCCAGATAGAGAAAATGTTAGAACTTGTCAAGTTGTCATTTTCGAAGACTGAGGAAGTTAGTTTTATTGAAATCTACACATACTGAGACATTGAAGTTAGCGTGAATGCAGAGAATCTGGTAATCTGCAGAATGTGATGAAATTTAGATCTTGCTTAATACAGAGAACCAGATTTGCTGAAGGAGCAGAGAAATGGATATGTTGAAGATTGATGTGAACGATGAGCAGCTAGAATGGCAGGATTGTTCATAATAGATTAGTACATAAAGAGAGTAGAAATTAGTAGAGATATAGAATTTGATAGGAATGGAGAAACTTAGACATTTAGAGAATGTGTAGCATCTACATACGTGAATTTCATAGAATTGGTAGATTTTGCTCTTATACAGAATGAGAAATATCTACAGGTACAGAAAAGTTTAGAACTTGATCAATTGACATGATAGCAAGAGAAAGTCAGTTTTCAGGATATTAACACATACGGAGATACTGAAGACAGTGTTGCTGATTTGTATTAGGAACATTAATACATATAGAGAATAGAAATTAGTAGAGATATAGAATTTGATAGGAATGGAGTATCTTAGAGGAAGCGTAGCATCCACAAGCAGTGAATTCCTTAGAATTGGTAGATTTTGCTCTTATGCAGAATGAGAAATATCATCAGATAGAGAATGCCGAGTAATTTGTAGAATCTGAGTAATTGCAAGAAATTGAGATCTTCCTTTATACAGAGAAATAGATTTACTGAAATGGAGAGAAATTGAGAAGTTGAATGCCGAGGTGGACGAGGAGCAGCTGGAATTGCAGACGTGAGAAATATGGAGATGCAGAGATTAGAAATTCGTAGAGATATAGAAACTGATGGAAGTGCAGCAACTTTGAAACTCAGATAGGGGATAGAATCGATAAGAAGTGAATTTCATGGAATTGGGAGAAGTTGCATTATTGATGAATGAGAAATACCTACACATAGAGTTACAACTTGATCAATTGCCATTTTGGAAGATAGAGACAGTTAGCTTTATTGAAATCTACACATAATGAGACATTGAAGTTAGCGAGAATGCAGAGAATCTGGTATTCTGCAGAACATGAAGAAAGTTACATCTACTTGATACAGAGAACCAGAATAGCTGAAGGAGGAGAGAACTGGATATGTTGAAGTTTGATGTGAACGATGAGCAGCTAGGATTGCAGGCTTGTTCATAATGGAGACTTTGGTGCATATACAGAGTAAAATTTGCAGAGATATAGAATTTGATAGGAATGGAGTATCTTAGAGGAAGCGTAGCATCCACAAGAAGTGAATTTCATAGAATTAGTAGATTTTGCTCTTATGCAGAATGAGAAATATCCTCAGATAGAGAATGCCTAGTAATTTGTAGAATCTGAGTAATTGCAAGATATTGAGATCTTCCTTTATACAGAGAAGTAGATTTGCTGAAATGGAGAGAAATTGAGAAGATGACTGCCGAGGTGGACGAGGAGCAGCTGGAATTGCAGACGTGAGAAATATGGAGATGCAGAGATTAGAAATTCGTAGAGATATAGAAACTAATGGCAGTGAAGCAACTTTGAAACTCAGATAAGGGATAGAATCGATAAGAAGTGAATTTCATGGAATTGGGAGAAGTTGCATTTATAATGAATGAGAAATATCTACACATAAAGTTACAACTTGTTCAATTGCCATTTAGGAAGACCGAGACAGTTCGTTTAACTGAAATCTACACATACTGAGACATTGAAGTTAGTGTGAACGCATAGAATCTGGTATTCTGCAGAACATGAAGAAATTTAGAGGAATTGTAGCATCTACGAGACGTGAAGGTCATAGCGTTGGTACATTATGCTCTTAAACAAATTGGGAAATATCTCCAGATAGAGAATGTGTTAGAACTTGTCAAGTTGTCATTTTCGAAGACAGAGGAAGTTAGTTTTATTGAAATCTACACATACTGAGACATTGAAGTTAGCGTGAATGCAGAGAATCTGGTAATCTGCAGAATGTGATGAAATTTAGATCTTGCTTAATACAGAGAACCAGATTTGCTGAAGGAGCAGAGAAATGGATATGTTGAAGTTTGATGTGAACGATGAGCAGCTAGAATGGCAGGATTGTTCATAATAGATTAGTACATAAAGAGAGTAGAAATTAGTAGAGATATAGAATTTGATAGGAATGGAGAAACTTAGACATTTAGAGAATGTGTAGCATCTACATACGTGAATTTCATAGAATTGGTAGATTTTGCTCTCATACAGAAGGAGAAATATCTACAGGTACAGAAAAGTTTAGAACTTGATCAATTGACATGATAGCAAGAGAAAGCCAGTTTTCAGGATATTAACACATACGGAGATACTGAAGACAGTGTTGCTGATTTGTATTAGGAACATTAATACATATAGAGAATAGAAATTAGTAGAGATATAGAGTTTGAAAGGAATGGAGTAACTTAGAGGAAGCGTAGCATCCACAAGCAGTGAATTCCTTAGAATTGGTAGATTTTGCTCTTATGCAGAATGAGAAATATCATCAGATAGAGAATGCCGAGTAATTTGTAGAATCTGAGTAATTGCAAGAAATTGAGATCTTCCTTTATACAGAGAAATAGATTTACTGAAATGGAGAGAAATTGAGAAGTTGAATGCCGAGGTGGACGAGGAGCAGCTGGAATTGCAGACGTGAGAAATATGGAGATGCAGAGATTAGAAATTCGTAGAGATATAGAAACTGATGGAAGTGCAGCAACTTTGAAACTCAGATAGGGGATAGAATCGATAAGAAGTGAATTTCATGGAATTGGGAGAAGTTGCATTTATGATGAATGAGAAATATCTACACATAGAGTTACAACTTGATCAATTGCCATTTTGGAAGATAGAGACAGTTAGCTTCATTGAAATCTACACATAATGAGACATTGAAGTTAGCGAGAATGCAGAGAATCTGGTATTCTGCAGAACATGAAGAAAGTTACATCTTACTTGATACAGAGAACAAGATTAGCTGAAGGAGGAGAGAACTGGATATGTTGAAGTTTGATGTGAACGATGAGCAGCTAGGATTGCAGGCTTGTTCATAATGGAGACTTTGGTGCATATACAGAGTAAAATTTGCAGAGATATAGAATTTGATAGGAATGGAATAACTTAGAGGAAGCGTAGCATCCACAAGAAGTGAATTTCATAGAATTAGTAGATTTTGCTCTTATGCAGAATGAGAAATATCCTCAGATAGAGAATGCCTAGTAATTTGTAGAATCTGAGTAATTGCAAGATATTGAGATCTTCCTTTATACAGAGAAGTAGATTTGCTGAAATGGAGAGAATTTGAGAAGATGAATGCCGAGGTGGACGAGGAGCAGCTGGAATTGCAGACGTGAGAAATATGGAGATGCAGAGATTAGAAATTCGTAGAGATATAGAAACTAATGGCAGTGCAGCAACTTTGAAACTCAGATAAGGGATAGAATCGATAAGAAGTGAATTTCATGGAATTGGGAGAAGTTGCATTTATAATGAATGAGAAATATCTACACATAAAGTTACAACTTGTTCAATTGCCATTTAGGAAGACCGAGACAGTTAGTTTTACTGAAATCTACACATACTGAGACATTGAACGCATAGAATCTGGTATTCTGCAGAACATGAAGAAATTTAGAGGAATTGTAGCATCTACAAGACGTGAAGGTCATAGCGTTGGTACTTTATGCTCTTAAACAAATTGGGAAATATCTCCAGATAGAGAATGTGTTAGAACTTGTCAAGTTGTCATTTTCGAAGACAGAGGAAGTTAGTTTTATTGAAATCTACACATACTGAGACATTGAAGTTAGCGTGAATGCAGAGAATCTGGTAATCTGCAGAATGTGATGAAATTTAGATCTTGCTTAATACAGAGAACCAGATTTGCTGAAGGAGCAGAGAAATGGATATGTTGGAGTTTGATGTGAACGATGAGCAGCTAGAATGGCAGGATTGTTCATAATAGATTAGTACATAAAGAGAGTAGAAATTAGTAGAGATATAGAATTTGATAGGAATGGAGAAACTTAGACATTTAGAGAATGTGTAGCATCCACATACGTGAATTTCATAGAATTGGTTGATTTTGCTCTTATACAGAATGAGAAATATCTACAGGTACAGAAAAGTTTAGAACTTGATCAATTGACATGATAGCAAGAGAAAGCCAGTTTTCAGGATATTAACACATACGGAGATACTGAAGACAGTGTTGCTGATTTGTATTAGGAACATTAATACATATAGAGAATAGAAATTAGTAGAGATATAGAATTTGATAGGAATGGAGTAACTTAGAGGAAGCGTAGCATGCACAAGCAGTGAATTCCTTAGAATTGGTAGATTTTGCTCTTATGCAGAATGAGAAATATCATCAGATAGAGAATGCCGAGTAATTTGTAGAATCTGAGTAATTGCAAGAAATTGAGATCTTCCTTTATACAGAGAAATAGATTTACTGAAATGGAGAGAAATTGAGAAGTTGAATGCCGAGGTGAACGAGGAGCAGCTGGAATTGCAGACGTGAGAAATATGGAGATGCAGGGATTAGAAATTCATAGAGATATAGAAACTGATGGAAGTGCAGCAACTTTGAAACTCAGATAGGGGATAGAATCGATAAGAAGTGAATTTCATGCAATTGGGAGAAGTTGCATTTATGATGAATGAGAAATATCTACACATAAAGTTACAACTTGATCAATTGCCATTTTGGAAGATAGAGACAGTTAGCTTTATTGAAATCTACACATAATGAGACATTGAAGTTAGCGAGAATGCAGAGAATCTGGTATTCTGCAGAACATGAAGAAAGTTACATCTTACTTGATACAGAGAACCAGATTAGCTGAAGGAGGAGAGAACTGGATATGTTGAAGTTTGATGTGAACGATGAGCAGCTAGGATTGCAGGCTTGTTCATAATGGAGACTTTGGTGCATATACAGAGTAAAATTTGCAGAGATATAGAATTTGATAGGAATGGAATAACTTAGAGGAAGCGTCGCATCCACAGAAGTGAATTTCATAGAATTAGTAGATTTTGCTCTTATGCAGAATGAGAAATATCCTCAGATAGAGAATGCCTAGTAATTTGTAGAATCTGAGTAATTGCAAGATATTGAGATCTTCCTTTATACAGAGAAGTAGATTTGCTGAAATGGAGAGAATTTGAGAAGATGAATGCCAAGGTGGACGAGGAGCAGCTGGAATTGCAGACGTGAGAAATATGGAGATGCAGAGATTAGAAATTCGTAGAGATATAGAAACTAACGGCAGTGCAGCAACTTTGAAACTCAGATAAGGGATAGAATCGATAAGAAGTGAATTTCATGGAATTGGGAGAAGTTGCATTTATAATGAATGAGAAATATCTACACATAAAGTTACAACTTGTTCAATTGCAATTTAGGAAGACCGAGACAGTTAGTTTTACTGAAATCTACACATACTGAGACATTGAAGTTAGTGTGAACGCATAGAATCTGGTATTCTGCAGAACATGAAGTAATTTAGAGGAATTGTAGCATCTACAAGACGTGAAGGACATAGCGTTGGTACATTATGCTCTTAAACAAATTGGGAAATATCTCCAGATAGAGAAAATGTTAGAACTTGTCAAGTTGTCATTTTCGAAGACAGAGGAAGTTAGTTTTATTGAAATCTACACATACTGAGACAATGAAGTTAGCGTGAATGCAGAGAATCTGGTAATCTGCAGAATGTGATGAAATTTAGATCTTGCTTAATACAGAGAACCAGATTTGCTGAAGGAGCAGAGAAATGGATATGTTGAAGTTTGATGTGAACGATGAGCAGCTAGAATGGCAGGATTGTTCATAATATAGACTTTAGTACAAACAGAGAGTAGAAATTAGTAGAGATATAGAATTTGATAGGAATGGAGAAACTTAGACATTTAGAGAATGTGTAGCACCTACATACGTGAATTTCATAGAATTGGTTGATTTTGCTCTTATACAGAATAAGAAATATCTACAGGTACAGAAAAGTTTAGAACTTGATCAATTGACATGATAGCAAGAGAAAGTCAGTTTTCAGGATATTAACCCATACGGAGATACTGAAGACAGTGTTGCTGATTTGTATTAGGAACATTAATACATATAGAGAATAGAAATTAGTAGAGATATAGAATTTGATAGGAATGGAGAAACTTAGACATTTAGAGAATGTGTAGCATCTACATACGTGAATTTCATAGAATTGGTAGATTTTGCTCTCATACAGAAGGAGAAATATCTACAGGTACAGAAAAGTTTAGAACTGGATCAATTGACATGATAGCAAGAGAAAGTCAGTTTTCAGGATATTAACACATACGGAGATACTGAAGACAGTGTTGCTGATTTGTATTAGGAACATTAATACATATAGAGAATAGAAATTAGTAGAGATATAGAATTTGATAGGAATGGAGTAACTTAGAGGAAGCGTAGCATGCACAAGCAGTGAATTCCTTAGAATTGGTAGATTTTGCTCTTATGCAGAATGAGAAATATCATCAGATAGAGAATGCCGAGTAATTTGTAGAATCTGAGTAATTGCAAGAAATTGAGATCTTCCTTTATACAGAGAAATAGATTTACTGAAATGGAGAGAAATTGAGTTGTTGAATGCCGAGGTGGACGAGGAGCAGCTGGAATTGCAGACGTGAGAAATATGGAAATGCAGAGATTAGAAATTCGTAGAGATATAGAAACTGATGGAAGTGCAGCAACTTTGAAACTCAGATAGGGGATAGAATCGATAAGAAGTGAATTTCATGGAATTGGGAGAAGTTGCATTTATGATGAATGAGAAATATCTACACATAGAGTTACAACTTGATCAATTGCCATTTTGGAAGATAGAGACAGTTAGCTTTATTGAAATCTACACATAATGAGACATTGAAGTTAGAGAGAATGCAGAGAATCTGGTATTCTGCAGAACATGAAGAAAGTTACATCTTACTTGATACAGAGAACCAGATTAGCTGAAGGAGGAGAGAACTGGATATGATGAAGTTTGATGTGAACGATGAGCAGCTAGGATTGCAGGCTTGTTCATAATGGAGACTTTGGTGCATATACACAGTAAAATTTGCAGAGATATAGAATTTGATAGGAAAGGAATAACTTAGAGGAAGCGTAGCATCCACAGAAGTGAATTTCATAGAATTAGTAGATTTTGCTCTTATGCAGAATGAGAAATATCCTCAGATAGAGAATGCCTAGTAATTTGTAGAATCTGAGTAATTGCAAGATATTGAGATCTTCCTTTATACAGAGAAGTAGATTTGCTGAAATGGAGAGAAATTGAGAAGATGAATGCCGAGGTGGACGAGGAGCAGCTGGAATTGCAGACGTGAGAAATATGGAGATGCAGAGATTAGAAATTCGTAGAGATATAGAAACTAACGGCAGTGCAGCAACTTTGAAACTCAGATAAGGGATAGAATCGATAAGAAGTGAATTTCATGGAATTGGGAGAAGTTGCATTTATAATGAATGAGAAATATCTACACATAAAGATACAACTTGTTCAATTGCCATTTAGGAAGACCGAGACAGTTAGTTTTACTGAAATCTACACATACTGAGACATTGAAGTTAGTGTGAACGCATAGAATCTGGTATTCTGCAGAACATGAAGTAATTTAGAGGAATTGTAGCATCTACAAGACGTGAAGGTCATAGCGTTTGTACATTATGCTCTTAAACAAATTGGGAAATATCTCCAGATAGAGAATGTGTTAGAACTTGTCAAGTTGTCATTTTCGAAGACAGAGGAAGTTAGTTTTATTGAAATCTACACATACTGAGACATTGAAGTTAGCGTGAATGCAGAGAATCTGGTAATCTGCAGAATGTGATGAAATTTAGATCTTGCTTAATACAGAGAACCAGATTTGCTGAAGGAGCAGAGAAATGGATATGTTGAAGATTGATGTGAACGATGAGCAGCTAGAATGGCAGGATTGTTCATAATAGATTAGTACATAAAGAGAGTAGAAATTAGTAGAGATATAGAATTTGATAGGAATGGAGAAACTTAGACATTTAGAGAATGTGTAGCATCTACATACGTGAATTTCATAGAATTGGTAGATTTTGCTCTTATACAGAATGAGAAATATCTACAGGTACAGAAAAGTTTAGAACTTGATCAATTGACATGATAGCAAGAGAAAGTCAGTTTTCAGGATATTAACACATATGGAGATACTGAAGTCAGTGTTGCTGATTTGTATTAGGAACATTAATACATATGGAGAATAGAAATTAGTAGACATATAGAATTTGAAAGGAATGGAGTAACTTAGAGGAAGCGTAGCATCCACAAGCAGTGAATTCCTTAGAATTGGTAGATTTTGCTCTTATGCAGAATGAGAAATATCATCAGATAGAGAATGCCGAGTAATTTGTAGAATCTGAGTAATTGCAAGAAATTGAGATCTTCCTTTATACAGAGAAATAGATTTACTGAAATGGAGAGAAATTGAGAAGTTGAATGCCGAGGTGGACGAGGCGCAGCTGGAATTGCAGACGTGAGAAATATGGAGATGCAGAGATTAGAAATTCGTAGAGATATAGAAACTGATGGAAGTGCAGCAACTTTGAAACTCAGATAGGGGATAGAATCGATAAGAAGTGAATTTCATGGAATTGGGAGAAGTTGCATTTATAATGAATGAGAAATATCTACACATAAAGTTACAACTTGTTCAATTGCCATTTAGGAAGACCGAGACAGTTAGTTTTACTGAAATCTACACATACTGAGACATTGAAGTTAGTGTGAACGCATAGAATCTGGTATTCTGCAGAACATGAAGAAATTTAGAGGAATTGTAGCATCTACAAGACGTGAAGGTCATAGCGTTGATACATTATGCTCTTAAACAAATTGGGAAATATCTCCAGATAGAGAAAATGTTAGAACTTGTCAAGTTGTCATTTTCGAAGACTGAGGAAGTTAGTTTTATTGAAATCTACACATACTGAGACATTGAAGTTAGCGTGAATGCAGAGAATCTGGTAATCTGCAGAATGTGATGAAATTTAGATCTTGCTTAATACAGAGAACCAGATTTGCTGAAAGAGCAGAGAAATGGATATGTTGAAGTTTGATGTGAACGATGAGCAGCTAGAATGGCAGGATTGTTCATAATAGATTAGCACATAAAGAGAGTAGAAATTAGTAGAGATATAGAATTTGATAGGAATGGAGAAACTTAGACATTTAGAGAATGTGTAGCATCTACATACGTGAATTTCATAGAATTGGTTGATTTTGCTCTTATACAGAATGAGAAATATCTACAGGTACAGAAAAGTTTAGAACTTGATCAATTGACATGATAGCAAGAGAAAGTCAGTTTTCAGGATATTAACACATACGGAGATACTGAAGACAGTGTTGCTGATTTGTATTAGGAACATTAATACACATAGAGAATAGAAATTAGTAGAGATATAGAATTTGATAGGAATGGAGTAACTTAGAGGAAGCGTAGCATCCACAAGCAGTGAATTCCTTAGAATTGGTAGATTTTGCTCTTATGCAGAATGAGAAATATCATCAGATAGTGAATGCCGAGTAATTTGTAGAATCTGAGTAATTGCAAGAAATTGAGATCTTCCTTTATACAGAGAAATAGATTCACTGAAATGGAGAGAAATTGAGAAGTTGAATGCCGAGGTGGACGAGGAGCAGCTGGAATTGCAGACGTGAGAAATATGGAGATGCAGGGATTAGAAATTCATAGAGATATAGAAACTGATGGAAGTGCAGCAACTTTGAAACTCAGATAGGGGATAGAATCGATAAGAAGTGAATTTCATGCAATTGGGAGAAGTTGCATTTATGATGAATGAGAAATATCTACACATAAAGTTACAACTTGATCAATTGCCATTTTGGAAGATAGAGACAGTTAGCTTTATTGAAATCTACACATAATGAGACATTGAAGTTAGCGAGAATGCAGAGAATCTGGTATTCTGCAGAACATGAAGAAAGTTACATCTTACTTGATACAGAGAACCAGATTAGCTGAAGGAGGAGAGAACTGGATATGTTGAAGTTTGATGTGAACGATGAGCAGCTAGGATTGCAGGCTTGTTCATAATGGAGACTTTGGTGCATATACAGAGTAAAATTTGCAGAGATATAGAATTTGATAGGAATGGAATAACTTAGAGGAAGCGTCGCATCCACAGAAGTGAATTTCATAGAATTAGTAGATTTTGCTCTTATGCAGAATGAGAAATATCCTCAGATAGAGAATGCCTAGTAATTTGTAGAATCTGAGTAATTGCAAGATATTGAGATCTTCCTTTATACAGAGAAGTAGATTTGCTGAAATGGAGAGAATTTGAGAAGATGAATGCCAAGGTGGACGAGGAGCAGCTGGAATTGCAGACGTGAGAAATATGGAGATGCAGAGATTAGAAATTCGTAGAGATATAGAAACTAACGGCAGTGCAGCAACTTTGAAACTCAGATAAGGGATAGAATCGATAAGAAGTGAATTTCATGGAATTGGGAGAAGTTGCATTTATAATGAATGAGAAATATCTACACATAAAGTTACAACTTGTTCAATTGCAATTTAGGAAGACCGAGACAGTTAGTTTTACTGAAATCTACACATACTGAGACATTGAAGTTAGTGTGAACGCATAGAATCTGGTATTCTGCAGAACATGAAGTAATTTAGAGGAATTGTAGCATCTACAAGACGTGAAGGACATAGCGTTGGTACATTATGCTCTTAAACAAATTGGGAAATATCTCCAGATAGAGAAAATGTTAGAACTTGTCAAGTTGTCATTTTCGAAGACAGAGGAAGTTAGTTTTATTGAAATCTACACATACTGAGACAATGAAGTTAGCGTGAATGCAGAGAATCTGGTAATCTGCAGAATGTGATGAAATTTAGATCTTGCTTAATACAGAGAACCAGATTTGCTGAAGGAGCAGAGAAATGGATATGTTGAAGTTTGATGTGAACGATGAGCAACTAGAATGGCAGGATTGTTCATAATATAGACTTTAGTACAAACAGAGAGTAGAAATTAGTAGAGATATAGAATTTGATAGGAATGGAGAAACTTAGACATTTAGAGAATGTGTAGCACCTACATACGTGAATTTCATAGAATTGGTTGATTTTGCTCTTATACAGAATAAGAAATATCTACAGGTACAGAAAAGTTTAGAACTTGATCAATTGACATGATAGCAAGAGAAAGTCAGTTTTCAGGATATTAACCCATACGGAGATACTGAAGACAGTGTTGCTGATTTGCATTAGGAACATTAATACATATAGAGAATAGAAATTAGTAGAGATATAGAATTTGATAGGAATGGAGAAACTTAGACATTTAGAGAATGTGTAGCATCTACATACGTGAATTTCATAGAATTGGTAGATTTTGCTCTCATACAGAAGGAGAAATATCTACAGGTACAGAAAAGTTTAGAACTGGATCAATTGACATGATAGCAAGAGAAAGTCAGTTTTCAGGATATTAACACATACGGAGATACTGAAGACAGTGTTGCTGATTTGTATTAGGAACATTAATACATATAGAGAATAGAAATTAGTAGAGATATAGAATTTGATAGGAATGGAGTAACTTAGAGGAAGCGTAGCATGCACAAGCAGTGAATTCCTTAGAATTGGTAGATTTTGCTCTTATGCAGAATGAGAAATATCATCAGATAGAGAATGCCGAGTAATTTGTAGAATCTGAGTAATTGCAAGAAATTGAGATCTTCCTTTATACAGAGAAATAGATTTACTGAAATGGAGAGAAATTGAGAAGTTGAATGCCGAGGTGGACGAGGAGCAGCTGGAATTGCAGACGTGAGAAATATGGAGATGCAGAGATTAGAAATTCGTAGAGATATAGAAACTGATGGAAGTGCAGCAACTTTGAAACTCAGATAGGGGATAGAATCGATAAGAAGTGAATTTCATGGAATTGGGAGAAGTTGCATTTATGATGAATGAGAAATATCTACACATAGAGTTACAACTTGATCAATTGCCATTTTGGAAGATAGAGACAGTTAGCTTTATTGAAATCTACACATAATGAGACATTGAAGTTAGAGAGAATGCAGAGAATCTGGTATTCTGCAGAACATGAAGAAAGTTACATCTTACTTGATACAGAGAACCAGATTAGCTGAAGGAGGAGAGAACTGGATATGATGAAGTTTGATGTGAACGATGAGCAGCTAGGATTGCAGGCTTGTTCATAATGGAGACTTTGGTGCATATACAGAGTAAAATTTGCAGAAATATAGAATTTGATAGGAAAGGAATAACTTAGAGGAAGCGTAGCATCCACAGAAGTGAATTTCATAGAATTAGTAGATTTTGCTCTTATGCAGAATGAGAAATATCCTCAGATAGAGAATGCCTAGTAATTTGTAGAATCTGAGTAATTGCAAGATATTGAGATCTTCCTTTATACAGAGAAGTAGATTTGCTGAAATGGAGAGAAATTGAGAAGATGAATGCCGAGGTGGACGAGGAGCAGCTGGAATTGCAGACGTGAGAAATATGGAGATGCAGAGATTAGAAATTCGTAGAGATATAGAAACTAACGGCAGTGCAGCAACTTTGAAACTCAGATAAGGGATAGAATCGATAAGAAGTGAATTTCATGGAATTGGGAGAAGTTGCATTTATAATGAATGAGAAATATCTACACATAAAGATACAACTTGTTCAATTGCCATTTAGGAAGACCGAGACAGTTAGTTTTACTGAAATCTACACATACTGAGACATTGAAGTTAGTGTGAACGCATAGAATCTGGTATTCTGCAGAACATGAAGTAATTTAGAGGAATTGTAGCATCTACAAGACGTGAAGGTCATAGCGTTTGTACATTATGCTCTTAAACAAATTGGGAAATATCTCCAGATAGAGAATGTGTTAGAACTTGTCAAGTTGTCATTTTCGAAGACAGAGGAAGTTAGATTTATTGAAATCTACACATACTGAGACATTGAAGTTAGCGTGAATGCAGAGAATCTGGTAATCTGCAGAATGTGATGAAATTTAGATCTTGCTTAATACAGAGAACCAGATTTGCTGAAGGAGCAGAGAAATGGATATGTTGAAGATTGATGTGAACGATGAGCAGCTAGAATGGCAGGATTGTTCATAATAGATTAGTACATAAAGAGAGTAGAAATTAGTAGAGATATAGAATTTGATAGGAATGGAGAAACTTAGACATTTAGAGAATGTGTAGCATCTACATACGTGAATTTCATAGAATTGGTAGATTTTGCTCTTATACAGAATGAGAAATATCTACAGGTACAGAAAAGTTTAGAACTTGATCAATTGACATGATAGCAAGAGAAAGTCAGTTTTCAGGATATTAACACATATGGAGATACTGAAGTCAGTGTTGCTGATTTGTATTAGGAACATTAATACATATGGAGAATAGAAATTAGTAGACATATAGAATTTGAAAGGAATGGAGTAACTTAGAGGAAGCGTAGCATTCACAAGCAGTGAATTCCTTAGAATTGGTAGATTTTGCTCTTATGCAGAATGAGAAATATCATCAGATAGAGAATGCCGAGTAATTTGTAGAATCTGAGTAATTGCAAGAAATTGAGATCTTCCTTTATACAGAGAAATAGATTTACTGAAATGGAGAGAAATTGAGAAGTTGAATGCCGAGGTGGACGAGGCGCAGCTGGAATTGCAGACGTGAGAAATATGGAGATGCAGAGATTAGAAATTCGTAGAGATATAGAAACTGATGGAAGTGCAGCAACTTTGAAACTCAGATAGGGGATAGAATCGATAAGAAGTGAATTTCATGGAATTGGGAGAAGTTGCATTTATAATGAATGAGAAATATCTACACATAAAGTTACAACTTGTTCAATTGCCATTTAGGAAGACCGAGACAGTTAGTTTTACTGAAATCTACACATACTGAGACATTGAAGTTAGTGTGAACGCATAGAATCTGGTATTCTGCAGAACATGAAGAAATTTAGAGGAATTGTAGCATCTACAAGACGTGAAGGTCATAGCGTTGGTACATTATGCTCTTAAACAAATTGGGAAATATCTCCAGATAGAGAAAATGTTAGAACTTGTCAAGTTGTCATTTTCGAAGACTGAGGAAGTTAGTTTTATTGAAATCTACACATACTGAGACATTGAAGTTAGCGTGAATGCAGAGAATCTGGTAATCTGCAGAATGTGATGAAATTTAGATCTTGCTTAATACAGAGAACCAGATTTGCTGAAGGAGCAGAGAAATGGATATGTTGAAGATTGATGTGAACGATGAGCAGCTAGAATAGAATGTTCATAATAGATTAGTACATAAAGAGAGTAGAAATTAGTAGAGATATAGAATTTGATAGGAATGGAGAAACTTAGACATTTAGAGAATGTGTAGCATCTACATACGTGAATTTCATAGAATTGGTAGATTTTGCTCTTATACAGAATGAGAAATATCTACAGGTACAGAAAAGTTTAGAACTTGATCAATTGACATGATAGCAAGAGAAAGTCAGTTTTCAGGATATTAACACATACGGAGATACTGAAGACAGTGTTGCTGATTTGTATTAGGAACATTAATACATATAGAGAATAGAAATTAGTAGAGATATAGAATTTGATAGGAATGGAGTATCTTAGAGGAAGCGTAGCATCCACAAGCAGTGAATTCCTTAGAATTGGTAGATTTTGCTCTTATGCAGAATGAGAAATATCATCAGATAGAGAATGCCGAGTAATTTGTAGAATCTGAGTAATTGCAAGAAATTGAGATCTTCCTTTATACAGATAAATAGATTTACTGAAATGGAGAGAAATTGAGAAGTTGAATGCCGAGGTGGACGAGGAGCAGCTGGAATTGCAGACGTGAGAAATATGGAGATGCAGAGATTAGAAATTCGTAGAGATATAGAAACTGATGGAAGTGCAGCAACTTTGAAACTCAGATAGGGGATAGAATCGATAAGAAGTGAATTTCATGGAATTGGGAGAAGTTGCATTATTGATGAATGAGAAATACCTACACATAGAGTTACAACTTGATCAATTGCCATTTTGGAAGATAGAGACAGTTAGCTTTATTGAAATCTACACATAATGAGACATTGAAGTTAGCGAGAATGCAGAGAATCTGGTATTCTGCAGAACATGAAGAAAGTTACATCTACTTGATACAGAGAACCAGAATAGCTGAAGGAGGAGAGAACTGGATATGTTGAAGTTTGATGTGAACGATGAGCAGCTAGGATTGCAGGCTTGTTCATAATGGAGACTTTGGTGCATATACAGAGTAAAATTTGCAGAGATATAGAATTGGATAGGAATGGAGTATCTTAGAGGAAGCGTAGCATCCACAAGAAGTGAATTTCATAGAATTAGTAGATTTTGCTCTTATGCAGAATGAGAAATATCCTCAGATAGAGAATGCCTAGTAATTTGTAGAATCTGAGTAATTGCAAGATATTGAGATCTTCCTTTATACAGAGAAGTAGATTTGCTGAAATGGAGAGAAATTGAGAAGATGACTGCCGAGGTGGACGAGGAGCAGCTGGAATTGCAGACGTGAGAAATATGGAGATGCAGAGATTAGAAATTCGTAGAGATATAGAAACTAATGGCAGTGAAGCAACTTTGAAACTCAGATAAGGGATAGAATCGATAAGAAGTGAATTTCATGGAATTGGGAGAAGTTGCATTTATAATGAATGAGAAATATCTACACATAAAGTTACAACTTGTTCAATTGCCATTTAGGAAGACCGAGACAGTTCGTTTAACTGAAATCTACACATACTGAGACATTGAAGTTAGTGTGAACGCATAGAATCTGGTATTCTGCAGAACATGAAGAAATTTAGAGGAATTGTAGCATCTACGAGACGTGAAGGTCATAGCGTTGGTACATTATGCTCTTAAACAAATTGGGAAATATCTCCAGATAGAGAATGTGTTAGAACTTGTCAAGTTGTCATTTTCGAAGACAGAGGAAGTTAGTTTTATTGAAATCTACACATACTGAGACATTGAAGTTAGCGTGAATGCAGAGAATCTGGTAATCTGCAGAATGTGATGAAATTTAGATCTTGCTTAATACAGAGAACCAGATTTGCTGAAAGAGCAGAGAAATGGATATGTTGAAGTTTGATGTGAACGATGAGCAGCTAGAATGGCAGGATTGTTCATAATAGATTAGCACATAAAGAGAGTAGAAATTAGTAGAGATATAGAATTTGATAGGAATGGAGAAACTTAGACATTTAGAGAATGTGTAGCATCTACATACGTGAATTTCATAGAATTGGTTGATTTTGCTCTTATACAGAATGAGAAATATCTACAGGTACAGAAAAGTTTAGAACTTGATCAATTGACATGATAGCAAGAGAAAGTCAGTTTTCAGGATATTAACACATACGGAGATACTGAAGACAGTGTTGCTGATTTGTATTAGGAACATTAATACACATAGAGAATAGAAATTAGTAGAGATATAGAATTTGATAGGAATGGAGTAACTTAGAGGAAGCGTAGCATCCACAAGCAGTGAATTCCTTAGAATTGGTAGATTTTGCTCTTATGCAGAATGAGAAATATCATCAGATAGTGAATGCCGAGTAATTTGTAGAATCTGAGTAATTGCAAGAAATTGAGATCTTCCTTTATACAGAGAAATAGATTTACTGAAATGGAGAGAAATTGAGAAGTTGAATGCCGAGGTGGACGAGGAGCAGCTGGAATTGCAGACGTGAGAAATATGGAGATGCAGGGATTAGAAATTCATAGAGATATAGAAACTGATGGAAGTGCAGCAACTTTGAAACTCAGATAGGGGATAGAATCGATAAGAAGTGAATTTCATGCAATTGGGAGAAGTTGCATTTATGATGAATGAGAAATATCTACACATAAAGTTACAACTTGATCAATTGCCATTTTGGAAGATAGAGACAGTTAGCTTTATTGAAATCTACACATAATGAGACATTGAAGTTAGCGAGAATGCAGAGAATCTGGTATTCTGCAGAACATGAAGAAAGTTACATCTTACTTGATACAGAGAACCAGATTAGCTGAAGGAGGAGAGAACTGGATATGTTGAAGTTTGATGTGAACGATGAGCAGCTAGGATTGCAGGCTTGTTCATAATGGAGACTTTGGTGCATATACAGAGTAAAATTTGCAGAGATATAGAATTTGATAGGAATGGAATAACTTAGAGGAAGCGTCGCATCCACAGAAGTGAATTTCATAGAATTAGTAGATTTTGCTCTTTTGCAGAATGAGAAATATCCTCAGATAGAGAATGCCTAGTAATTTGTAGAATCTGAGTAATTGCAAGATATTGAGATCTTCCTTTATACAGAGAAGTAGATTTGCTGAAATGGAGAGAATTTGAGAAGATGAATGCCAAGGTGGACGAGGAGCAGCTGGAATTGCAGACGTGAGAAATATGGAGATGCAGAGATTAGAAATTCGTAGAGATATAGAAACTAACGGCAGTGCAGCAACTTTGAAACTCAGATAAGGGATAGAATCGATAAGAAGTGAATTTCATGGAATTGGGAGAAGTTGCATTTATAATGAATGAGAAATATCTACACATAAAGTTACAACTTGTTCAATTGCAATTTAGGAAGACCGAGACAGTTAGTTTTACTGAAATCTACACATACTGAGACATTGAAGTTAGTGTGAACGCATAGAATCTGGTATTCTGCAGAACATGAAGTAATTTAGAGGAATTGTAGCATCTACAAGACGTGAAGGACATAGCGTTGGTACATTATGCTCTTAAACAAATTGGGAAATATCTCCAGATAGAGAAAATGTTAGAACTTGTCAAGTTGTCATTTTCGAAGACAGAGGAAGTTAGTTTTATTGAAATCTACACATACTGAGACAATGAAGTTAGCGTGAATGCAGAGAATCTGGTAATCTGCAGAATGTGATGAAATTTAGATCTTGCTTAATACAGAGAACCAGATTTGCTGAAGGAGCAGAGAAATGGATATGTTGAAGTTTGATGTGAACGATGAGCAACTAGAATGGCAGGATTGTTCATAATATAGACTTTAGTACAAACAGAGAGTAGAAATTAGTAGAGATATAGAATTTGATAGGAATGGAGAAACTTAGACATTTAGAGAATGTGTAGCACCTACATACGTGAATTTCATAGAATTGGTTGATTTTGCTCTTATACAGAATAAGAAATATCTACAGGTACAGAAAAGTTTAGAACTTGATCAATTGACATGATAGCAAGAGAAAGTCAGTTTTCAGGATATTAACACATATGGAGATACTGAAGACAGTGTTGCTGATTTGTATTAGGAACATTAATACATATGGAGAATAGAAATTAGTAGACATATAGAATTTGAAAGGAATGGAGTAACTTAGAGGAAGCGTAGCATTCACAAGCAGTGAATTCCTTAGAATTGGTAGATTTTGCTCTTATGCAGAATGAGAAATATCATCAGATAGAGAATGCCGAGTAATTTGTAGAATCTGAGTAATTGCAAGAAATTGAGATCTTCCTTTATACAGAGAAATAGATTTACTGAAATGGAGAGAAATTGAGAAGTTGAATGCCGAGGTGGACGAGGCGCAGCTGGAATTGCAGACGTGAGAAATATGGAGATGCAGAGATTAGAAATTCGTAGAGATATAGAAACTGATGGAAGTGCAGCAACTTTGAAACTCAGATAGGGGATAGAATCGATAAGAAGTGAATTTCATGGAATTGGGAGAAGTTGCATTTATAATGAATGAGAAATATCTACACATAAAGTTACAACTTGTTCAATTGCCATTTAGGAAGACCGAGACAGTTAGTTTTACTGAAATCTACACATACTGAGACATTGAAGTTAGTGTGAACGCATAGAATCTGGTATTCTGCAGAACATGAAGAAATTTAGAGGAATTGTAGCATCTACAAGACGTGAAGGTCATAGCGTTGGTACATTATGCTCTTAAACAAATTGGGAAATATCTCCAGATAGAGAAAATGTTAGAACTTGTCAAGTTGTCATTTTCGAAGACTGAGGAAGTTAGTTTTATTGAAATCTACACATACTGAGACATTGAAGTTAGCGTGAATGCAGAGAATCTGGTAATCTGCAGAATGTGATGAAATTTAGATCTTGCTTAATACAGAGAACCAGATTTGCTGAAGGAGCAGAGAAATGGATATGTTGAAGATTGATGTGAACGATGAGCAGCTAGAATGGCAGGATTGTTCATAATAGATTAGTACATAAAGAGAGTAGAAATTAGTAGAGATATAGAATTTGATAGGAATGGAGAAACTTAGACATTTAGAGAATGTGTAGCATCTACATACGTGAATTTCATAGAATTGGTAGATTTTGCTCTTATACAGAATGAGAAATATCTACAGGTACAGAAAAGTTTAGAACTTGATCAATTGACATGATAGCAAGAGAAAGTCAGTTTTCAGGATATAAACACATACGGAGATACTGAAGACAGTGTTGCTGATTTGTATTAGGAACATTAATACATATAGAGAATAGAAATTAGTAGAGATATAGAATTTGATAGGAATGGAGTATCTTAGAGGAAGCGTAGCATCCACAAGCAGTGAATTCCTTAGAATTGGTAGATTTTGCTCTTATGCAGAATGAGAAATATCATCAGATAGAGAATGCCTAGTAATTTGTAGAATCTGAGTAATTGCAAGAAATTGAGATCTTCCTTTATACAGAGAAATAGATTTACTGAAATGGAGAGAAATTGAGAAGTTGAATGCCGAGGTGGACGAGGAGCAGCTGGAATTGCAGACGTGAGAAATATGGAGATGCAGAGATTAGAAATTCGTAGAGATATAGAAACTGATGGAAGTGCAGCAACTTTGAAACTCAGATAGGGGATAGAATCGATAAGAAGTGAATTTCATGGAATTGGGAGAAGTTGCATTATTGATGAATGAGAAATACCTACACATAGAGTTACAACTTGATCAATTGCCATTTTGGAAGATAGAGACAGTTAGCTTTATTGAAATCTACACATAATGAGACATTGAAGTTAGCGAGAATGCAGAGAATCTGGTATTCTGCAGAACATGAAGAAAGTTACATCTACTTGATACAGAGAACCAGAATAGCTGAAGGAGGAGAGAACTGGATATGTTGAAGTTTGATGTGAACGATGAGCAGCTAGGATTGCAGGCTTGTTCATAATGGAGACTTTGGTGCATATACAGAGTAAAATTTGCAGAGATATAGAATTTGATAGGAATGGAGTATCTTAGAGGAAGCGTAGCATCCACAAGAAGTGAATTTCATAGAATTAGTAGATTTTGCTCTTATGCAGAATGAGAAATATCCTCAGATAGAGAATGCCTAGTAATTTGTAGAATCTGAGTAATTGCAAGATATTGAGATCTTCCTTTATACAGAGAAGTAGATTTGCTGAAATGGAGAGAAATTGAGAAGATGACTGCCGAGGTGGACGAGGAGCAGCTGGAATTGCAGACGTGAGAAATATGGAGATGCAGAGATTAGAAATTCGTAGAGATATAGAAACTAATGGCAGTGAAGCAACTTTGAAACTCAGATAAGGGATAGAATCGATAAGAAGTGAATTTCATGGAATTGGGAGAAGTTGCATTTATAATGAATGAGAAATATCTACACATAAAGTTACAACTTGTTCAATTGCCATTTAGGAAGACCGAGACAGTTCGTTTAACTGAAATCTACATATACTGAGACATTGAAGTTAGTGTGAACGCATAGAATCTGGTATTCTGCAGAACATGAAGAAATTGAGAGGAATTGTAGCATCTACGAGACGTGAAGGTCATAGCGTTGGTACATTATGCTCTTAAACAAATTGGGAAATATCTCCAGATAGAGAATGTGTTAGAACTTGTCAAGTTGTCATTTTCGAAGACAGAGGAAGTTAGTTTTATTGAAATCTACACATACTGAGACATTGAAGTTAGCGTGAATGCAGAGAATCTGGTAATCTGCAGAATGTGATGAAATTTAGATCTTGCTTAATACAGAGAACCAGATTTGCTGAAGGAGCAGAGAAATGGATATGTTGAAGTTTGATGTGAACGATGAGCAGCTAGAATGGCAGGATTGTTCATAATAGATTAGTACATAAAGAGAGTAGAAATTAGTAGAGATATAGAATTTGATAGGAATGGAGAAACTTAGACATTTAGAGAATGTGTAGCATCTACATACGTGAATTTCATAGAATTGGTAGATTTTGCTCTTATACAGAATGAGAAATATCTACAGGTACAGAAAAGTTTAGAACTTGATCAATTGACATGATAGCAAGAGAAAGCCAGTTTTCAGGATATTAACACATACGGAGATACTGAAGACAGTGTTGCTGATTTGTATTAGGAACATTAATACATATAGAGAATAGAAATTAGTAGAGATATAGAGTTTGAAAGGAATGGAGTAACTTAGAGGAAGCGTAGCATCCACAAGCAGTGAATTCCTTAGAATTGGTAGATTTTGCTCTTATGCAGAATGAGAAATATCATCAGATAGAGAATGCCGAGTAATTTGTAGAATCTGAGTAATTGCAAGAAATTGAGATCTTCCTTTATACAGAGAAATAGATTTACTGAAATGGAGAGAAATTGAGAAGTTGAATGCCGAGGTGGACGAGGAGCAGCTGGAATTGCAGACGTGAGAAATATGGAGATGCAGAGATTAGAAATTCGTAGAGATATAGAAACTGATGGAAGTGCAGCAACTTTGAAACTCAGATAGGGGATAGAATCGATAAGAAGTGAATTTCATGGAATTGGGAGAAGTTGCATTTATGATGAATGAGAAATATCTACACATAGAGTTACAACTTGATCAATTGCCATTTTGGAAGATAGAGACAGTTAGCTTCATTGAAATCTACACATAATGAGACATTGAAGTTAGCGAGAATGCAGAGAATCTGGTATTCTGCAGAACATGAAGAAAGTTACATCTTACTTGATACAGAGAACAAGATTAGCTGAAGGAGGAGAGAACTGGATATGTTGAAGTTTGATGTGAACGATGAGCAGCTAGGATTGCAGGCTTGTTCATAATGGAGACTTTGGTGCATATACAGAGTAAAATTTGCAGAGATATAGAATTTGATAGGAATGGAATAACTTAGAGGAAGCGTAGCATCCACAAGAAGTGAATTTCATAGAATTAGTAGATTTTGCTCTTATGCAGAATGAGAAATATCCTCAGATAGAGAATGCCTAGTAATTTGTAGAATCTGAGTAATTGCAAGATATTGAGATCTTCCTTTATACAGAGAAGTAGATTTGCTGAAATGGAGAGAATTTGAGAAGATGAATGCCGAGGTGGACGAGGAGCAGCTGGAATTGCAGACGTGAGAAATATGGAGATGCAGAGATTAGAAATTCGTAGAGATATAGAAACTAATGGCAGTGCAGCAACTTTGAAACTCAGATAAGGGATAGAATCGATAAGAAGTGAATTTCATGGAATTGGGAGAAGTTGCATTTATAATGAATGAGAAATATCTACACATAAAGTTACAACTTGTTCAATTGCCATTTAGGAAGACCGAGACAGTTAGTTTTACTGAAATCTACACATACTGAGACATTGAACGCATAGAATCTGGTATTCTGCAGAACATGAAGAAATTTAGAGGAATTGTAGCATCTACAAGACGTGAAGGTCATAGCGTTGGTACTTTATGCTCTTAAACAAATTGGGAAATATCTCCAGATAGAGAATGTGTTAGAACTTGTCAAGTTGTCATTTTCGAAGACAGAGGAAGTTAGTTTTATTGAAATCTACACATACTGAGACATTGAAGTTAGCGTGAATGCAGAGAATCTGGTAATCTGCAGAATGTGATGAAATTTAGATCTTGCTTAATACAGAGAACCAGATTTGCTGAAGGAGCAGAGAAATGGATATGTTGGAGTTTGATGTGAACGATGAGCAGCTAGAATGGCAGGATTGTTCATAATAGATTAGTACATAAAGAGAGTAGAAATTAGTAGAGATATAGAATTTGATAGGAATGGAGAAACTTAGACATTTAGAGAATGTGTAGCATCCACATACGTGAATTTCATAGAATTGGTTGATTTTGCTCTTATACAGAATGAGAAATATCTACAGGTACAGAAAAGTTTAGAACTTGATCAATTGACATGATAGCAAGAGAAAGCCAGTTTTCAGGATATTAACACATACGGAGATACTGAAGACAGTGTTGCTGATTTGTATTAGGAACATTAATACATATAGAGAATAGAAATTAGTAGAGATATAGAATTTGATAGGAATGGAGTAACTTAGAGGAAGCGTAGCATCCACAAGCAGTGAATTCCTTAGAATTGGTAGATTTTGCTCTTATGCAGAATGAGAAATATCATCAGATAGAGAATGCCTAGTAATTTGTAGAATCTGAGTAATTGCAAGAAATTGAGATCTTCCTTTATACAGAGAAATAGATTTACTGAAATGGAGAGAAATTGAGAAGTTGAATGCCGAGGTGGACGAGGAGCAGCTGGAATTGCAGACGTGAGAAATATGGAGATGCAGAGATTAGAAATTCGTAGAGATATAGAAACTGATGGAAGTGCAGCAACTTTGAAACTCAGATAGGGGATAGAATCGATAAGAAGTGAATTTCATGGAATTGGGAGAAGTTGCATTTATGATGAATGAGAAATATCTACACATAGAGTTACAACTTGATCAATTGCCATTTTGGAAGATAGAGACAGTTAGCTTCATTGAAATCTACACATAATGAGACATTGAAGTTAGCGAGAATGCAGAGAATCTGGTATTCTGCAGAACATGAAGAAAGTTACATCTTACTTGATACAGAGAACAAGATTAGCTGAAGGAGGAGAGAACTGGATATGTTGAAGTTTGATGTGAACGATGAGCAGCTAGGATTGCAGGCTTGTTCATAATGGAGACTTTGGTGCATATACAGAGTAAAATTTGCAGAGATATAGAATTTGATAGGAATGGAATAACTTAGAGGAAGCGTAGCATCCACAAGAAGTGAATTTCATAGAATTAGTAGATTTTGCTCTTATGCAGAATGAGAAATATCCTCAGATAGAGAATGCCTAGTAATTTGTAGAATCTGAGTAATTGCAAGATATTGAGATCTTCCTTTATACAGAGAAGTAGATTTGCTGAAATGGAGAGAATTTGAGAAGATGAATGCCGAGGTGGACGAGGAGCAGCTGGAATTGCAGACGTGAGAAATATGGAGATGCAGAGATTAGAAATTCGTAGAGATATAGAAACTAATGGCAGTGCAGCAACTTTGAAACTCAGATAAGGGATAGAATCGATAAGAAGTGAATTTCATGGAATTGGGAGAAGTTGCATTTATAATGAATGAGAAATATCTACACATAAAGTTACAACTTGTTCAATTGCCATTTAGGAAGACCGAGACAGTTAGTTTTACTGAAATCTACACATACTGAGACATTGAACGCATAGAATCTGGTATTCTGCAGAACATGAAGAAATTTAGAGGAATTGTAGCATCTACAAGACGTGAAGGTCATAGCGTTGGTACTTTATGCTCTTAAACAAATTGGGAAATATCTCCAGATAGAGAATGTGTTAGAACTTGTCAAGTTGTCATTTTCGAAGACAGAGGAAGTTAGTTTTATTGAAATCTACACATACTGAGACATTGAAGTTAGCGTGAATGCAGAGAATCTGGTAATCTGCAGAATGTGATGAAATTTAGATCTTGCTTAATACAGAGAACCAGATTTGCTGAAGGAGCAGAGAAATGGATATGTTGGAGTTTGATGTGAACGATGAGCAGCTAGAATGGCAGGATTGTTCATAATAGATTAGTACATAAAGAGAGTAGAAATTAGTAGAGATATAGAATTTGATAGGAATGGAGAAACTTAGACATTTAGAGAATGTGTAGCATCCACATACGTGAATTTCATAGAATTGGTTGATTTTGCTCTTATACAGAATGAGAAATATCTACAGGTACAGAAAAGTTTAGAACTTGATCAATTGACATGATAGCAAGAGAAAGCCAGTTTTCAGGATATTAACACATACGGAGATACTGAAGACAGTGTTGCTGATTTGTATTAGGAACATTAATACATATAGAGAATAGAAATTAGTAGAGATATAGAATTTGATAGGAATGGAGTAACTTAGAGGAAGCGTAGCATCCACAAGCAGTGAATTCCTTAGAATTGGTAGATTTTGCTCTTATGCAGAATGAGAAATATCATCAGATAGAGAATGCCTAGTAATTTGTAGAATCTGAGTAATTGCAAGAAATTGAGATCTTCCTTTATACAGAGAAATAGATTTACTGAAATGGAGAGAAATTGAGAAGTTGAATGCCGAGGTGGACGAGGAGCAGCTGGAATTGCAGACGTGAGAAATATGGAGATGCAGAGATTAGAAATTCGTAGAGATATAGAAACTGATGGAAGTGCAGCAACTTTGAAACTCAGATAGGGGATAGAATCGATAAGAAGTGAATTTCATGGAATTGGGAGAAGTTGCATTTATGATGAATGAGAAATATCTACACATAGAGTTACAACTTGATCAATTGCCATTTTGGAAGATAGAGACAGTTAGCTTCATTGAAATCTACACATAATGAGACATTGAAGTTAGCGAGAATGCAGAGAATCTGGTATTCTGCAGAACATGAAGAAAGTTACATCTTACTTGATACAGAGAACAAGATTAGCTGAAGGAGTAGAGAACTGGATATGTTGAAGTTTGATGTGAACGATGAGCAGCTAGGATTGCAGGCTTGTTCATAATGGAGACTTTGGTGCATATACAGAGTAAAATTTGCAGAGATATAGAATTTGATAGGAATGGAATAACTTAGAGGAAGCGTAGCATCCACAAGAAGTGAATTTCATAGAATTAGTAGATTTTGCTCTTATGCAGAATGAGAAATATCCTCAGATAGAGAATGCCTAGTAATTTGTAGAATCTGAGTAATTGCAAGATATTGAGATCTTCCTTTATACAGAGAAGTAGATTTGCTGAAATGGAGAGAATTTGAGAAGATGAATGCCGAGGTGGACGAGGAGCAGCTGGAATTGCAGACGTGAGAAATATGGAGATGCAGAGATTAGAAATTCGTAGAGATATAGAAACTAATGGCAGTGCAGCAACTTTGAAACTCAGATAAGGGATAGAATCGATAAGAAGTGAATTTCATGGAATTGGGAGAAGTTGCATTTATAATGAATGAGAAATATCTACACATAAAGTTACAACTTGTTCAATTGCCATTTAGGAAGACCGAGACAGTTAGTTTTACTGAAATCTACACATACTGAGACATTGAACGCATAGAATCTGGTATTCTGCAGAACATGAAGAAATTTAGAGGAATTGTAGCATCTACAAGACGTGAAGGTCATAGCGTTGGTACATTATGCTCTTAAACAAATTGGGAAATATCTCCAGATAGAGAATGTGTTAGAACTTGTCAAGTTGTCATTTTCGAAGACAGAGGAAGTTAGTTTTATTGAAATCTACACATACTGAGACATTGAAGTTAGCGTGAATGCAGAGAATCTGGTAATCTGCAGAATGTGATGAAATTTAGATCTTGCTTAATACAGAGAACCAGATTTGCTGAAGGAGCAGAGAAATGGATATGTTGGAGTTTGATGTGAACGATGAGCAGCTAGAATGGCAGGATTGTTCATAATAGATTAGTACATAAAGAGAGTAGAAATTAGTAGAGATATAGAATTTGATAGGAATGGAGAAACTTAGACATTTAGAGAATGTGTAGCATCTACATACGTGAATTTCATAGAATTGGTTGATTTTGCTCTTATACAGAATGAGAAAAGTACAGAAAAGTTTAGAACTTGATCAATTGACATGATAGCAAGAGAAAGCCAGTTTTCAGGATATTAACACATACGGAGATACTGAAGACAGTGTTGCTGATTTGTATTAGGAACATTAATACATATAGAGAATAGAAATTAGTAGAGATATAGAATTTGATAGGAATGGAGTAACTTAGAGGAAGCGTAGCATCCACAAGCAGTGAATTCCTTAGAATTGGTAGATTTTGCTCTTATGCAGAATGAGAAATATCATCAGATAGAGAATGCCTAGTAATTTGTAGAATCTGAGTAATTGCAAGAAATTGAGATCTTCCTTTATACAGAGAAATAGATTTACTGAAATGGAGAGAAATTGAGAAGTTGAATGCCGAGGTGGACGAGGAGCAGCTGGAATTGCAGACGTGAGAAATATGGAGATGCAGAGATTAGAAATTCGTAGAGATATAGAAACTGATGGAAGTGCAGCAACTTTGAAACTCAGATAGGGGATAGAATCGATAAGAAGTGAATTTCATGGAATTGGGAGAAGTTGCATTTATGATGAATGAGAAATATCTACACATAGAGTTACAACTTGATCAATTGCCATTTTGGAAGATAGAGACAGTTAGCTTCATTGAAATCTACACATAATGAGACATTGAAGTTAGCGAGAATGCAGAGAATCTGGTATTCTGCAGAACATGAAGAAAGTTACATCTTACTTGATACAGAGAACAAGATTAGCTGAAGGAGGAGAGAACTGGATATGTTGAAGTTTGATGTGAACGATGAGCAGCTAGGATTGCAGGCTTGTTCATAATGGAGACTTTGGTGCATATACAGAGTAAAATTTGCAGAGATATAGAATTTGATAGGAATGGAATAACTTAGAGGAAGCGTAGCATCCACAAGAAGTGAATTTCATAGAATTAGTAGATTTTGCTCTTATGCAGAATGAGAAATATCCTCAGATAGAGAATGCGTAGTAATTTGTAGAATCTGAGTAATTGCAAGATATTGAGATCTTCCTTTATACAGAGAAGTAGATTTGCTGAAATGGAGAGAATTTGAGAAGATGAATGCCGAGGTGGACGAGGAGCAGCTGGAATTGCAGACGTGAGAAATATGGAGATGCAGAGATTAGAAATTCGTAGAGATATAGAAACTAATGGCAGTGCAGCAACTTTGAAACTCAGATAAGGGATAGAATCGATAAGAAGTGAATTTCATGGAATTGGGAGAAGTTGCATTTATAATGAATGAGAAATATCTACACATAAAGTTACAACTTGTTCAATTGCCATTTAGGAAGACCGAGACAGTTAGTTTTACTGAAATCTACACATACTGAGACATTGAACGCATAGAATCTGGTATTCTGCAGAACATGAAGAAATTTAGAGGAATTGTAGCATCTACAAGACGTGAAGGTCATAGCGTTGGTACTTTATGCTCTTAAACAAATTGGGAAATATCTCCAGATAGAGAATGTGTTAGAACTTGTCAAGTTGTCATTTTCGAAGACAGAGGAAGTTAGTTTTATTGAAATCTACACATACTGAGACATTGAAGTTAGCGTGAATGCAGAGAATCTGGTAATCTGCAGAATGTGATGAAATTTAGATCTTGCTTAATACAGAGAACCAGATTTGCTGAAGGAGCAGAGAAATGGATATGTTGGAGTTTGATGTGAACGATGAGCAGCTAGAATGGCAGGATTGTTCATAATAGATTAGTACATAAAGAGAGTAGAAATTAGTAGAGATATAGAATTTGATAGGAATGGAGAAACTTAGACATTTAGAGAATGTGTAGCATCCACATACGTGAATTTCATAGAATTGGTTGATTTTGCTCTTATACAGAATGAGAAATATCTACAGGTACAGAAAAGTTTAGAACTTGATCAATTGACATGATAGCAAGAGAAAGCCAGTTTTCAGGATATTAACACATACGGAGATACTGAAGACAGTGTTGCTGATTTGTATTAGGAACATTAATACATATAGAGAATAGAACTTAGTAGAGATATAGAATTTGATAGGAATGGAGTAACTTAGAGGAAGCGTAGCATCCACAAGCAGTGAATTCCTTAGAATTGGTAGATTTTGCTCTTATGCAGAATGAGAAATATCATCAGATAGAGAATGCCTAGTAATTTGTAGAATCTGAGTAATTGCAAGAAATTGAGATCTTCCTTTATACAGAGAAATAGATTTACTGAAATGGAGAGAAATTGAGAAGTTGAATGCCGAGGTGGACGAGGAGCAGCTGGAATTGCAGACGTGAGAAATATGGAGATGCAGAGATTAGAAATTCGTAGAGATATAGAAACTGATGGAAGTGCAGCAACTTTGAAACTCAGATAGGGGATAGAATCGATAAGAAGTGAATTTCATGGAATTGGGAGAAGTTGCATTTATGATGAATGAGAAATATCTACACATAGAGTTACAACTTGATCAATTGCCATTTTGGAAGATAGAGACAGTTAGCTTCATTGAAATCTACACATAATGAGACATTGAAGTTAGCGAGAATGCAGAGAATCTGGTATTCTGCAGAACATGAAGAAAGTTACATCTTACTTGATACAGAGAACAAGATTAGCTGAAGGAGGAGAGAACTGGATATGTTGAAGTTTGATGTGAACGATGAGCAGCTAGGATTGCAGGCTTGTTCATAATGGAGACTTTGGTGCATATACAGAGTAAAATTTGCAGAGATATAGAATTTGATAGGAATGGAATAACTTAGAGGAAGCGTAGCATCCACAAGAAGTGAATTTCATAGAATTAGTAGATTTTGCTCTTATGCAGAATGAGAAATATCCTCAGATAGAGAATGCGTAGTAATTTGTAGAATCTGAGTAATTGCAAGATATTGAGATCTTCCTTTATACAGAGAAGTAGATTTGCTGAAATGGAGAGAATTTGAGAAGATGAATGCCGAGGTGGACGAGGAGCAGCTGGAATTGCAGACGTGAGAAATATGGAGATGCAGAGATTAGAAATTCGTAGAGATATAGAAACTAATGGCAGTGCAGCAACTTTGAAACTCAGATAAGGGATAGAATCGATAAGAAGTGAATTTCATGGAATTGGGAGAAGTTGCATTTATAATGAATGAGAAATATCTACACATAAAGTTACAACTTGTTCAATTGCCATTTAGGAAGACCGAGACAGTTAGTTTTACTGAAATCTACACATACTGAGACATTGAACGCATAGAATCTGGTATTCTGCAGAACATGAAGAAATTTAGAGGAATTGTAGCATCTACAAGACGTGAAGGTCATAGCGTTGGTACTTTATGCTCTTAAACAAATTGGGAAATATCTCCAGATAGAGAATGTGTTAGAACTTGTCAAGTTGTCATTTTCGAAGACAGAGGAAGTTAGTTTTATTGAAATCTACACATACTGAGACATTGAAGTTAGCGTGAATGCAGAGAATCTGGTAATCTGCAGAATGTGATGAAATTTAGATCTTGCTTAATACAGAGAACCAGATTTGCTGAAGGAGCAGAGAAATGGATATGTTGGAGTTTGATGTGAACGATGAGCAGCTAGAATGGCAGGATTGTTCATAATAGATTAGTACATAAAGAGAGTAGAAATTAGTAGAGATATAGAATTTGATAGGAATGGAGAAACTTAGACATTTAGAGAATGTGTAGCATCCACATACGTGAATTTCATAGAATTGGTTGATTTTGCTCTTATACAGAATGAGAAATATCTACAGGTACAGAAAAGTTTAGAACTTGATCAATTGACATGATAGCAAGAGAAAGCCAGTTTTCAGGATATTAACACATACGGAGATACTGAAGACAGTGTTGCTGATTTGTATTAGGAACATTAATACATATAGAGAATAGAAATTAGTAGAGATATAGAATTTGATAGGAATGGAGTAACTTAGAGGAAGCGTAGCATCCACAAGCAGTGAATTCCTTAGAATTGGTAGATTTTGCTCTTATGCAGAATGAGAAATATCATCAGATAGAGAATGCCTAGTAATTTGTAGAATCTGAGTAATTGCAAGAAATTGAGATCTTCCTTTATACAGAGAAATAGATTTACTGAAATGGAGAGAAATTGAGAAGTTGAATGCCGAGGTGGACGAGGAGCAGCTGGAATTGCAGACGTGAGAAATATGGAGATGCAGAGATTAGAAATTCGTAGAGATATAGAAACTGATGGAAGTGCAGCAACTTTGAAACTCAGATAGGGGATAGAATCGATAAGAAGTGAATTTCATGGAATTGGGAGAAGTTGCATTTATGATGAATGAGAAATATCTACACATAGAGTTACAACTTGATCAATTGCCATTTTGGAAGATAGAGACAGTTAGCTTCATTGAAATCTACACATAATGAGACATTGAAGTTAGCGAGAATGCAGAGAATCTGGTATTCTGCAGAACATGAAGAAAGTTACATCTTACTTGATACAGAGAACAAGATTAGCTGAAGGAGTAGAGAACTGGATATGTTGAAGTTTGATGTGAACGATGAGCAGCTAGGATTGCAGGCTTGTTCATAATGGAGACTTTGGTGCATATACAGAGTAAAATTTGCAGAGATATAGAATTTGATAGGAATGGAATAACTTAGAGGAAGCGTAGCATCCACAAGAAGTGAATTTCATAGAATTAGTAGATTTTGCTCTTATGCAGAATGAGAAATATCCTCAGATAGAGAATGCCTAGTAATTTGTAGAATCTGAGTAATTGCAAGATATTGAGATCTTCCTTTATACAGAGAAGTAGATTTGCTGAAATGGAGAGAATTTGAGAAGATGAATGCCGAGGTGGACGAGGAGCAGCTGGAATTGCAGACGTGAGAAATATGGAGATGCAGAGATTAGAAATTCGTAGAGATATAGAAACTAATGGCAGTGCAGCAACTTTGAAACTCAGATAAGGGATAGAATCGATAAGAAGTGAATTTCATGGAATTGGGAGAAGTTGCATTTATAATGAATGAGAAATATCTACACATAAAGTTACAACTTGTTCAATTGCCATTTAGGAAGACCGAGACAGTTAGTTTTACTGAAATCTACACATACTGAGACATTGAACGCATAGAATCTGGTATTCTGCAGAACATGAAGAAATTTAGAGGAATTGTAGCATCTACAAGACGTGAAGGTCATAGCGTTGGTACATTATGCTCTTAAACAAATTGGGAAATATCTCCAGATAGAGAATGTGTTAGAACTTGTCAAGTTGTCATTTTCGAAGACAGAGGAAGTTAGTTTTATTGAAATCTACACATACTGAGACATTGAAGTTAGCGTGAATGCAGAGAATCTGGTAATCTGCAGAATGTGATGAAATTTAGATCTTGCTTAATACAGAGAACCAGATTTGCTGAAGGAGCAGAGAAATGGATATGTTGGAGTTTGATGTGAACGATGAGCAGCTAGAATGGCAGGATTGTTCATAATAGATTAGTACATAAAGAGAGTAGAAATTAGTAGAGATATAGAATTTGATAGGAATGGAGAAACTTAGACATTTAGAGAATGTGTAGCATCTACATACGTGAATTTCATAGAATTGGTTGATTTTGCTCTTATACAGAATGAGAAAAGTACAGAAAAGTTTAGAACTTGATCAATTGACATGATAGCAAGAGAAAGCCAGTTTTCAGGATATTAACACATACGGAGATACTGAAGACAGTGTTGCTGATTTGTATTAGGAACATTAATACATATAGAGAATAGAAATTAGTAGAGATATAGAATTTGATAGGAATGGAGTAACTTAGAGGAAGCGTAGCATCCACAAGCAGTGAATTCCTTAGAATTGGTAGATTTTGCTCTTATGCAGAATGAGAAATATCATCAGATAGAGAATGCCTAGTAATTTGTAGAATCTGAGTAATTGCAAGAAATTGAGATCTTCCTTTATACAGAGAAATAGATTTACTGAAATGGAGAGAAATTGAGAAGTTGAATGCCGAGGTGGACGAGGAGCAGCTGGAATTGCAGACGTGAGAAATATGGAGATGCAGAGATTAGAAATTCGTAGAGATATAGAAACTGATGGAAGTGCAGCAACTTTGAAACTCAGATAGGGGATAGAATCGATAAGAAGTGAATTTCATGGAATTGGGAGAAGTTGCATTTATGATGAATGAGAAATATCTACACATAGAGTTACAACTTGATCAATTGCCATTTTGGAAGATAGAGACAGTTAGCTTCATTGAAATCTACACATAATGAGACATTGAAGTTAGCGAGAATGCAGAGAATCTGGTATTCTGCAGAACATGAAGAAAGTTACATCTTACTTGATACAGAGAACAAGATTAGCTGAAGGAGGAGAGAACTGGATATGTTGAAGTTTGATGTGAACGATGAGCAGCTAGGATTGCAGGCTTGTTCATAATGGAGACTTTGGTGCATATACAGAGTAAAATTTGCAGAGATATAGAATTTGATAGGAATGGAATAACTTAGAGGAAGCGTAGCATCCACAAGAAGTGAATTTCATAGAATTAGTAGATTTTGCTCTTATGCAGAATGAGAAATATCCTCAGATAGAGAATGCGTAGTAATTTGTAGAATCTGAGTAATTGCAAGATATTGAGATCTTCCTTTATACAGAGAAGTAGATTTGCTGAAATGGAGAGAATTTGAGAAGATGAATGCCGAGGTGGACGAGGAGCAGCTGGAATTGCAGACGTGAGAAATATGGAGATGCAGAGATTAGAAATTCGTAGAGATATAGAAACTAATGGCAGTGCAGCAACTTTGAAACTCAGATAAGGGATAGAATCGATAAGAAGTGAATTTCATGGAATTGGGAGAAGTTGCATTTATAATGAATGAGAAATATCTACACATAAAGTTACAACTTGTTCAATTGCCATTTAGGAAGACCGAGACAGTTAGTTTTACTGAAATCTACACATACTGAGACATTGAACGCATAGAATCTGGTATTCTGCAGAACATGAAGAAATTTAGAGGAATTGTAGCATCTACAAGACGTGAAGGTCATAGCGTTGGTACTTTATGCTCTTAAACAAATTGGGAAATATCTCCAGATAGAGAATGTGTTAGAACTTGTCAAGTTGTCATTTTCGAAGACAGAGGAAGTTAGTTTTATTGAAATCTACACATACTGAGACATTGAAGTTAGCGTGAATGCAGAGAATCTGGTAATCTGCAGAATGTGATGAAATTTAGATCTTGCTTAATACAGAGAACCAGATTTGCTGAAGGAGCAGAGAAATGGATATGTTGGAGTTTGATGTGAACGATGAGCAGCTAGAATGGCAGGATTGTTCATAATAGATTAGTACATAAAGAGAGTAGAAATTAGTAGAGATATAGAATTTGATAGGAATGGAGAAACTTAGACATTTAGAGAATGTGTAGCATCCACATACGTGAATTTCATAGAATTGGTTGATTTTGCTCTTATACAGAATGAGAAATATCTACAGGTACAGAAAAGTTTAGAACTTGATCAATTGACATGATAGCAAGAGAAAGCCAGTTTTCAGGATATTAACACATACGGAGATACTGAAGACAGTGTTGCTGATTTGTATTAGGAACATTAATACATATAGAGAATAGAAATTAGTAGAGATATAGAATTTGATAGGAATGGAGTAACTTAGAGGAAGCGTAGCATCCACAAGCAGTGAATTCCTTAGAATTGGTAGATTTTGCTCTTATGCAGAATGAGAAATATCATCAGATAGAGAATGCCTAGTAATTTGTAGAATCTGAGTAATTGCAAGAAATTGAGATCTTCCTTTATACAGAGAAATAGATTTACTGAAATGGAGAGAAATTGAGAAGTTGAATGCCGAGGTGGACGAGGAGCAGCTGGAATTGCAGACGTGAGAAATATGGAGATGCAGAGATTAGAAATTCGTAGAGATATAGAAACTGATGGAAGTGCAGCAACTTTGAAACTCAGATAGGGGATAGAATCGATAAGAAGTGAATTTCATGGAATTGGGAGAAGTTGCATTTATGATGAATGAGAAATATCTACACATAGAGTTACAACTTGATCAATTGCCATTTTGGAAGATAGAGACAGTTAGCTTCATTGAAATCTACACATAATGAGACATTGAAGTTAGCGAGAATGCAGAGAATCTGGTATTCTGCAGAACATGAAGAAAGTTACATCTTACTTGATACAGAGAACAAGATTAGCTGAAGGAGGAGAGAACTGGATATGTTGAAGTTTGATGTGAACGATGAGCAGCTAGGATTGCAGGCTTGTTCATAATGGAGACTTTGGTGCATATACAGAGTAAAATTTGCAGAGATATAGAATTTGATAGGAATGGAATAACTTAGAGGAAGCGTAGCATCCACAAGAAGTGAATTTCATAGAATTAGTAGATTTTGCTCTTATGCAGAATGAGAAATATCCTCAGATAGAGAATGCCTAGTAATTTGTAGAATCTGAGTAATTGCAAGATATTGAGATCTTCCTTTATACAGAGAAGTAGATTTGCTGAAATGGAGAGAATTTGAGAAGATGAATGCCGAGGTGGACGAGGAGCAGCTGGAATTGCAGACGTGAGAAATATGGAGATGCAGAGATTAGAAATTCGTAGAGATATAGAAACTAATGGCAGTGCAGCAACTTTGAAACTCAGATAAGGGATAGAATCGATAAGAAGTGAATTTCATGGAATTGGGAGAAGTTGCATTTATAATGAATGAGAAATATCTACACATAAAGTTACAACTTGTTCAATTGCCATTTAGGAAGACCGAGACAGTTAGTTTTACTGAAATCTACACATACTGAGACATTGAACGCATAGAATCTGGTATTCTGCAGAACATGAAGAAATTTAGAGGAATTGTAGCATCTACAAGACGTGAAGGTCATAGCGTTGGTACTTTATGCTCTTAAACAAATTGGGAAATATCTCCAGATAGAGAATGTGTTAGAACTTGTCAAGTTGTCATTTTCGAAGACAGAGGAAGTTAGTTTTATTGAAATCTACACATACTGAGACATTGAAGTTAGCGTGAATGCAGAGAATCTGGTAATCTGCAGAATGTGATGAAATTTAGATCTTGCTTAATACAGAGAACCAGATTTGCTGAAGGAGCAGAGAAATGGATATGTTGGAGTTTGATGTGAACGATGAGCAGCTAGAATGGCAGGATTGTTCATAATAGATTAGTACATAAAGAGAGTAGAAATTAGTAGAGATATAGAATTTGATAGGAATGGAGAAACTTAGACATTTAGAGAATGTGTAGCATCCACATACGTGAATTTCATAGAATTGGTTGATTTTGCTCTTATACAGAATGAGAAATATCTACAGGTACAGAAAAGTTTAGAACTTGATCAATTGACATGATAGCAAGAGAAAGCCAGTTTTCAGGATATTAACACATACGGAGATACTGAAGACAGTGTTGCTGATTTGTATTAGGAACATTAATACATATAGAGAATAGAAATTAGTAGAGATATAGAATTTGATAGGAATGGAGTAACTTAGAGGAAGCGTAGCATCCACAAGCAGTGAATTCCTTAGAATTGGTAGATTTTGCTCTTATGCAGAATGAGAAATATCATCAGATAGAGAATGCCTAGTAATTTGTAGAATCTGAGTAATTGCAAGAAATTGAGATCTTCCTTTATACAGAGAAATAGATTTACTGAAATGGAGAGAAATTGAGAAGTTGAATGCCGAGGTGGACGAGGAGCAGCTGGAATTGCAGACGTGAGAAATATGGAGATGCAGAGATTAGAAATTCGTAGAGATATAGAAACTGATGGAAGTGCAGCAACTTTGAAACTCAGATAGGGGATAGAATCGATAAGAAGTGAATTTCATGGAATTGGGAGAAGTTGCATTTATGATGAATGAGAAATATCTACACATAGAGTTACAACTTGATCAATTGCCATTTTGGAAGATAGAGACAGTTAGCTTCATTGAAATCTACACATAATGAGACATTGAAGTTAGCGAGAATGCAGAGAATCTGGTATTCTGCAGAACATGAAGAAAGTTACATCTTACTTGATACAGAGAACAAGATTAGCTGAAGGAGTAGAGAACTGGATATGTTGAAGTTTGATGTGAACGATGAGCAGCTAGGATTGCAGGCTTGTTCATAATGGAGACTTTGGTGCATATACAGAGTAAAATTTGCAGAGATATAGAATTTGATAGGAATGGAATAACTTAGAGGAAGCGTAGCATCCACAAGAAGTGAATTTCATAGAATTAGTAGATTTTGCTCTTATGCAGAATGAGAAATATCCTCAGATAGAGAATGCCTAGTAATTTGTAGAATCTGAGTAATTGCAAGATATTGAGATCTTCCTTTATACAGAGAAGTAGATTTGCTGAAATGGAGAGAATTTGAGAAGATGAATGCCGAGGTGGACGAGGAGCAGCTGGAATTGCAGACGTGAGAAATATGGAGATGCAGAGATTAGAAATTCGTAGAGATATAGAAACTAATGGCAGTGCAGCAACTTTGAAACTCAGATAAGGGATAGAATCGATAAGAAGTGAATTTCATGGAATTGGGAGAAGTTGCATTTATAATGAATGAGAAATATCTACACATAAAGTTACAACTTGTTCAATTGCCATTTAGGAAGACCGAGACAGTTAGTTTTACTGAAATCTACACATACTGAGACATTGAACGCATAGAATCTGGTATTCTGCAGAACATGAAGAAATTTAGAGGAATTGTAGCATCTACAAGACGTGAAGGTCATAGCGTTGGTACATTATGCTCTTAAACAAATTGGGAAATATCTCCAGATAGAGAATGTGTTAGAACTTGTCAAGTTGTCATTTTCGAAGACAGAGGAAGTTAGTTTTATTGAAATCTACACATACTGAGACATTGAAGTTAGCGTGAATGCAGAGAATCTGGTAATCTGCAGAATGTGATGAAATTTAGATCTTGCTTAATACAGAGAACCAGATTTGCTGAAGGAGCAGAGAAATGGATATGTTGGAGTTTGATGTGAACGATGAGCAGCTTGAATGGCAGGATTGTTCATAATAGATTAGTACATAAAGAGAGTAGAAATTAGTAGAGATATAGAATTTGATAGGAATGGAGAAACTTAGACATTTAGAGAATGTGTAGCATCTACATACGTGAATTTCATAGAATTGGTTGATTTTGCTCTTATACAGAATGAGAAAAGTACAGAAAAGTTTAGAACTTGATCAATTGACATGATAGCAAGAGAAAGCCAGTTTTCAGGATATTAACACATACGGAGATACTGAAGACAGTGTTGCTGATTTGTATTAGGAACATTAATACATATAGAGAATAGAAATTAGTAGAGATATAGAATTTGATAGGAATGGAGTAACTTAGAGGAAGCGTAGCATCCACAAGCAGTGAATTCCTTAGAATTGGTAGATTTTGCTCTTATGCAGAATGAGAAATATCATCAGATAGAGAATGCCTAGTAATTTGTAGAATCTGAGTAATTGCAAGAAATTGAGATCTTCCTTTATACAGAGAAATAGATTTACTGAAATGGAGAGAAATTGAGAAGTTGAATGCCGAGGTGGACGAGGAGCAGCTGGAATTGCAGACGTGAGAAATATGGAGATGCAGAGATTAGAAATTCGTAGAGATATAGAAACTGATGGAAGTGCAGCAACTTTGAAACTCAGATAGGGGATAGAATCGATAAGAAGTGAATTTCATGGAATTGGGAGAAGTTGCATTTATGATGAATGAGAAATATCTACACATAGAGTTACAACTTGATCAATTGCCATTTTGGAAGATAGAGACAGTTAGCTTCATTGAAATCTACACATAATGAGACATTGAAGTTAGCGAGAATGCAGAGAATCTGGTATTCTGCAGAACATGAAGAAAGTTACATCTTACTTGATACAGAGAACAAGATTAGCTGAAGGAGGAGAGAACTGGATATGTTGAAGTTTGATGTGAACGATGAGCAGCTAGGATTGCAGGCTTGTTCATAATGGAGACTTTGGTGCATATACAGAGTAAAATTTGCAGAGATATAGAATTTGATAGGAATGGAATAACTTAGAGGAAGCGTAGCATCCACAAGAAGTGAATTTCATAGAATTAGTAGATTTTGCTCTTATGCAGAATGAGAAATATCCTCAGATAGAGAATGCGTAGTAATTTGTAGAATCTGAGTAATTGCAAGATATTGAGATCTTCCTTTATACAGAGAAGTAGATTTGCTGAAATGGAGAGAATTTGAGAAGATGAATGCCGAGGTGGACGAGGAGCAGCTGGAATTGCAGACGTGAGAAATATGGAGATGCAGAGATTAGAAATTCGTAGAGATATAGAAACTAATGGCAGTGCAGCAACTTTGAAACTCAGATAAGGGATAGAATCGATAAGAAGTGAATTTCATGGAATTGGGAGAAGTTGCATTTATAATGAATGAGAAATATCTACACATAAAGTTACAACTTGTTCAATTGCCATTTAGGAAGACCGAGACAGTTAGTTTTACTGAAATCTACACATACTGAGACATTGAACGCATAGAATCTGGTATTCTGCAGAACATGAAGAAATTTAGAGGAATTGTAGCATCTACAAGACGTGAAGGTCATAGCGTTGGTACTTTATGCTCTTAAACAAATTGGGAAATATCTCCAGATAGAGAATGTGTTAGAACTTGTCAAGTTGTCATTTTCGAAGACAGAGGAAGTTAGTTTTATTGAAATCTACACATACTGAGACATTGAAGTTAGCGTGAATGCAGAGAATCTGGTAATCTGCAGAATGTGATGAAATTTAGATCTTGCTTAATACAGAGAACCAGATTTGCTGAAGGAGCAGAGAAATGGATATGTTGGAGTTTGATGTGAACGATGAGCAGCTAGAATGGCAGGATTGTTCATAATAGATTAGTACATAAAGAGAGTAGAAATTAGTAGAGATATAGAATTTGATAGGAATGGAGAAACTTAGACATTTAGAGAATGTGTAGCATCCACATACGTGAATTTCATAGAATTGGTTGATTTTGCTCTTATACAGAATGAGAAATATCTACAGGTACAGAAAAGTTTAGAACTTGATCAATTGACATGATAGCAAGAGAAAGCCAGTTTTCAGGATATTAACACATACGGAGATACTGAAGACAGTGTTGCTGATTTGTATTAGGAACATTAATACATATAGAGAATAGAACTTAGTAGAGATATAGAATTTGATAGGAATGGAGTAACTTAGAGGAAGCGTAGCATCCACAAGCAGTGAATTCCTTAGAATTGGTAGATTTTGCTCTTATGCAGAATGAGAAATATCATCAGATAGAGAATGCCTAGTAATTTGTAGAATCTGAGTAATTGCAAGAAATTGAGATCTTCCTTTATACAGAGAAATAGATTTACTGAAATGGAGAGAAATTGAGAAGTTGAATGCCGAGGTGGACGAGGAGCAGCTGGAATTGCAGACGTGAGAAATATGGAGATGCAGAGATTAGAAATTCGTAGAGATATAGAAACTGATGGAAGTGCAGCAACTTTGAAACTCAGATAGGGGATAGAATCGATAAGAAGTGAATTTCATGGAATTGGGAGAAGTTGCATTTATGATGAATGAGAAATATCTACACATAGAGTTACAACTTGATCAATTGCCATTTTGGAAGATAGAGACAGTTAGCTTCATTGAAATCTACACATAATGAGACATTGAAGTTAGCGAGAATGCAGAGAATCTGGTATTCTGCAGAACATGAAGAAAGTTACATCTTACTTGATACAGAGAACAAGATTAGCTGAAGGAGTAGAGAACTGGATATGTTGAAGTTTGATGTGAACGATGAGCAGCTAGGATTGCAGGCTTGTTCATAATGGAGACTTTGGTGCATATACAGAGTAAAATTTGCAGAGATATAGAATTTGATAGGAATGGAATAACTTAGAGGAAGCGTAGCATCCACAAGAAGTGAATTTCATAGAATTAGTAGATTTTGCTCTTATGCAGAATGAGAAATATCCTCAGATAGAGAATGCCTAGTAATTTGTAGAATCTGAGTAATTGCAAGATATTGAGATCTTCCTTTATACAGAGAAGTAGATTTGCTGAAATGGAGAGAATTTGAGAAGATGAATGCCGAGGTGGACGAGGAGCAGCTGGAATTGCAGACGTGAGAAATATGGAGATGCAGAGATTAGAAATTCGTAGAGATATAGAAACTAATGGCAGTGCAGCAACTTTGAAACTCAGATAAGGGATAGAATCGATAAGAAGTGAATTTCATGGAATTGGGAGAAGTTGCATTTATAATGAATGAGAAATATCTACACATAAAGTTACAACTTGTTCAATTGCCATTTAGGAAGACCGAGACAGTTAGTTTTACTGAAATCTACACATACTGAGACATTGAACGCATAGAATCTGGTATTCTGCAGAACATGAAGAAATTTAGAGGAATTGTAGCATCTACAAGACGTGAAGGTCATAGCGTTGGTACATTATGCTCTTAAACAAATTGGGAAATATCTCCAGATAGAGAATGTGTTAGAACTTGTCAAGTTGTCATTTTCGAAGACAGAGGAAGTTAGTTTTATTGAAATCTACACATACTGAGACATTGAAGTTAGCGTGAATGCAGAGAATCTGGTAATCTGCAGAATGTGATGAAATTTAGATCTTGCTTAATACAGAGAACCAGATTTGCTGAAGGAGCAGAGAAATGGATATGTTGGAGTTTGATGTGAACGATGAGCAGCTAGAATGGCAGGATTGTTCATAATAGATTAGTACATAAAGAGAGTAGAAATTAGTAGAGATATAGAATTTGATAGGAATGGAGAAACTTAGACATTTAGAGAATGTGTAGCATCTACATACGTGAATTTCATAGAATTGGTTGATTTTGCTCTTATACAGAATGAGAAAAGTACAGAAAAGTTTAGAACTTGATCAATTGACATGATAGCAAGAGAAAGCCAGTTTTCAGGATATTAACACATACGGAGATACTGAAGACAGTGTTGCTGATTTGTATTAGGAACATTAATACATATAGAGAATAGAAATTAGTAGAGATATAGAATTTGATAGGAATGGAGTAACTTAGAGGAAGCGTAGCATCCACAAGCAGTGAATTCCTTAGAATTGGTAGATTTTGCTCTTATGCAGAATGAGAAATATCATCAGATAGAGAATGCCTAGTAATTTGTAGAATCTGAGTAATTGCAAGAAATTGAGATCTTCCTTTATACAGAGAAATAGATTTACTGAAATGGAGAGAAATTGAGAAGTTGAATGCCGAGGTGGACGAGGAGCAGCTGGAATTGCAGACGTGAGAAATATGGAGATGCAGAGATTAGAAATTCGTAGAGATATAGAAACTGATGGAAGTGCAGCAACTTTGAAACTCAGATAGGGGATAGAATCGATAAGAAGTGAATTTCATGGAATTGGGAGAAGTTGCATTTATGATGAATGAGAAATATCTACACATAGAGTTACAACTTGATCAATTGCCATTTTGGAAGATAGAGACAGTTAGCTTCATTGAAATCTACACATAATGAGACATTGAAGTTAGCGAGAATGCAGAGAATCTGGTATTCTGCAGAACATGAAGAAAGTTACATCTTACTTGATACAGAGAACAAGATTAGCTGAAGGAGGAGAGAACTGGATATGTTGAAGTTTGATGTGAACGATGAGCAGCTAGGATTGCAGGCTTGTTCATAATGGAGACTTTGGTGCATATACAGAGTAAAATTTGCAGAGATATAGAATTTGATAGGAATGGAATAACTTAGAGGAAGCGTAGCATCCACAAGAAGTGAATTTCATAGAATTAGTAGATTTTGCTCTTATGCAGAATGAGAAATATCCTCAGATAGAGAATGCGTAGTAATTTGTAGAATCTGAGTAATTGCAAGATATTGAGATCTTCCTTTATACAGAGAAGTAGATTTGCTGAAATGGAGAGAATTTGAGAAGATGAATGCCGAGGTGGACGAGGAGCAGCTGGAATTGCAGACGTGAGAAATATGGAGATGCAGAGATTAGAAATCCGTAGAGATATAGAAACTAATGGCAGTGCAGCAACTTTGAAACTCAGATAAGGGATAGAATCGATAAGAAGTGAATTTCATGGAATTGGGAGAAGTTGCATTTATAATGAATGAGAAATATCTACACATAAAGTTACAACTTGTTCAATTGCCATTTAGGAAGACCGAGACAGTTAGTTTTACTGAAATCTACACATACTGAGACATTGAACGCATAGAATCTGGTATTCTGCAGAACATGAAGAAATTTAGAGGAATTGTAGCATCTACAAGACGTGAAGGTCATAGCGTTGGTACTTTATGCTCTTAAACAAATTGGGAAATATCTCCAGATAGAGAATGTGTTAGAACTTGTCAAGTTGTCATTTTCGAAGACAGAGGAAGTTAGTTTTATTGAAATCTACACATACTGAGACATTGAAGTTAGCGTGAATGCAGAGAATCTGGTAATCTGCAGAATGTGATGAAATTTAGATCTTGCTTAATACAGAGAACCAGATTTGCTGAAGGAGCAGAGAAATGGATATGTTGGAGTTTGATGTGAACGATGAGCAGCTAGAATGGCAGGATTGTTCATAATAGATTAGTACATAAAGAGAGTAGAAATTAGTAGAGATATAGAATTTGATAGGAATGGAGAAACTTAGACATTTAGAGAATGTGTAGCATCCACATACGTGAATTTCATAGAATTGGTTGATTTTGCTCTTATACAGAATGAGAAATATCTACAGGTACAGAAAAGTTTAGAACTTGATCAATTGACATGATAGCAAGAGAAAGCCAGTTTTCAGGATATTAACACATACGGAGATACTGAAGACAGTGTTGCTGATTTGTATTAGGAACATTAATACATATAGAGAATAGAAATTAGTAGAGATATAGAATTTGATAGGAATGGAGTAACTTAGAGGAAGCGTAGCATCCACAAGCAGTGAATTCCTTAGAATTGGTAGATTTTGCTCTTATGCAGAATGAGAAATATCATCAGATAGAGAATGCCTAGTAATTTGTAGAATCTGAGTAATTGCAAGAAATTGAGATCTTCCTTTATACAGAGAAATAGATTTACTGAAATGGAGAGAAATTGAGAAGTTGAATGCCGAGGTGGACGAGGAGCAGCTGGAATTGCAGACGTGAGAAATATGGAGATGCAGAGATTAGAAATTCGTAGAGATATAGAAACTGATGGAAGTGCAGCAACTTTGAAACTCAGATAGGGGATAGAATCGATAAGAAGTGAATTTCATGGAATTGGGAGAAGTTGCATTTATGATGAATGAGAAATATCTACACATAGAGTTACAACTTGATCAATTGCCATTTTGGAAGATAGAGACAGTTAGCTTCATTGAAATCTACACATAATGAGACATTGAAGTTAGCGAGAATGCAGAGAATCTGGTATTCTGCAGAACATGAAGAAAGTTACATCTTACTTGATACAGAGAACAAGATTAGCTGAAGGAGGAGAGAACTGGATATGTTGAAGTTTGATGTGAACGATGAGCAGCTAGGATTGCAGGCTTGTTCATAATGGAGACTTTGGTGCATATACAGAGTAAAATTTGCAGAGATATAGAATTTGATAGGAATGGAATAACTTAGAGGAAGCGTAGCATCCACAAGAAGTGAATTTCATAGAATTAGTAGATTTTGCTCTTATGCAGAATGAGAAATATCCTCAGATAGAGAATGCGTAGTAATTTGTAGAATCTGAGTAATTGCAAGATATTGAGATCTTCCTTTATACAGAGAAGTAGATTTGCTGAAATGGAGAGAATTTGAGAAGATGAATGCCGAGGTGGACGAGGAGCAGCTGGAATTGCAGACGTGAGAAATATGGAGATGCAGAGATTAGAAATTCGTAGAGATATAGAAACTAATGGCAGTGCAGCAACTTTGAAACTCAGATAAGGGATAGAATCGATAAGAAGTGAATTTCATGGAATTGGGAGAAGTTGCATTTATAATGAATGAGAAATATCTACACATAAAGTTACAACTTGTTCAATTGCCATTTAGGAAGACCGAGACAGTTAGTTTTACTGAAATCTACACATACTGAGACATTGAACGCATAGAATCTGGTATTCTGCAGAACATGAAGAAATTTAGAGGAATTGTAGCATCTACAAGACGTGAAGGTCATAGCGTTGGTACTTTATGCTCTTAAACAAATTGGGAAATATCTCCAGATAGAGAATGTGTTAGAACTTGTCAAGTTGTCATTTTCGAAGACAGAGGAAGTTAGTTTTATTGAAATCTACACATACTGAGACATTGAAGTTAGCGTGAATGCAGAGAATCTGGTAATCTGCAGAATGTGATGAAATTTAGATCTTGCTTAATACAGAGAACCAGATTTGCTGAAGGAGCAGAGAAATGGATATGTTGGAGTTTGATGTGAACGATGAGCAGCTAGAATGGCAGGATTGTTCATAATAGATTAGTACATAAAGAGAGTAGAAATTAGTAGAGATATAGAATTTGATAGGAATGGAGAAACTTAGACATTTAGAGAATGTGTAGCATCCACATACGTGAATTTCATAGAATTGGTTGATTTTGCTCTTATACAGAATGAGAAATATCTACAGGTACAGAAAAGTTTAGAACTTGATCAATTGACATGATAGCAAGAGAAAGCCAGTTTTCAGGATATTAACACATACGGAGATACTGAAGACAGTGTTGCTGATTTGTATTAGGAACATTAATACATATAGAGAATAGAAATTAGTAGAGATATAGAATTTGATAGGAATGGAGTAACTTAGAGGAAGCGTAGCATCCACAAGCAGTGAATTCCTTAGAATTGGTAGATTTTGCTCTTATGCAGAATGAGAAATATCATCAGATAGAGAATGCCTAGTAATTTGTAGAATCTGAGTAATTGCAAGAAATTGAGATCTTCCTTTATACAGAGAAATAGATTTACTGAAATGGAGAGAAATTGAGAAGTTGAATGCCGAGGTGGACGAGGAGCAGCTGGAATTGCAGACGTGAGAAATATGGAGATGCAGAGATTAGAAATTCGTAGAGATATAGAAACTGATGGAAGTGCAGCAACTTTGAAACTCAGATAGGGGATAGAATCGATAAGAAGTGAATTTCATGGAATTGGGAGAAGTTGCATTTATGATGAATGAGAAATATCTACACATAGAGTTACAACTTGATCAATTGCCATTTTGGAAGATAGAGACAGTTAGCTTCATTGAAATCTACACATAATGAGACATTGAAGTTAGCGAGAATGCAGAGAATCTGGTATTCTGCAGAACATGAAGAAAGTTACATCTTACTTGATACAGAGAACAAGATTAGCTGAAGGAGTAGAGAACTGGATATGTTGAAGTTTGATGTGAACGATGAGCAGCTAGGATTGCAGGCTTGTTCATAATGGAGACTTTGGTGCATATACAGAGTAAAATTTGCAGAGATATAGAATTTGATAGGAATGGAATAACTTAGAGGAAGCGTAGCATCCACAAGAAGTGAATTTCATAGAATTAGTAGATTTTGCTCTTATGCAGAATGAGAAATATCCTCAGATAGAGAATGCCTAGTAATTTGTAGAATCTGAGTAATTGCAAGATATTGAGATCTTCCTTTATACAGAGAAGTAGATTTGCTGAAATGGAGAGAATTTGAGAAGATGAATGCCGAGGTGGACGAGGAGCAGCTGGAATTGCAGACGTGAGAAATATGGAGATGCAGAGATTAGAAATTCGTAGAGATATAGAAACTAATGGCAGTGCAGCAACTTTGAAACTCAGATAAGGGATAGAATCGATAAGAAGTGAATTTCATGGAATTGGGAGAAGTTGCATTTATAATGAATGAGAAATATCTACACATAAAGTTACAACTTGTTCAATTGCCATTTAGGAAGACCGAGACAGTTAGTTTTACTGAAATCTACACATACTGAGACATTGAACGCATAGAATCTGGTATTCTGCAGAACATGAAGAAATTTAGAGGAATTGTAGCATCTACAAGACGTGAAGGTCATAGCGTTGGTACATTATGCTCTTAAACAAATTGGGAAATATCTCCAGATAGAGAATGTGTTAGAACTTGTCAAGTTGTCATTTTCGAAGACAGAGGAAGTTAGTTTTATTGAAATCTACACATACTGAGACATTGAAGTTAGCGTGAATGCAGAGAATCTGGTAATCTGCAGAATGTGATGAAATTTAGATCTTGCTTAATACAGAGAACCAGATTTGCTGAAGGAGCAGAGAAATGGATATGTTGGAGTTTGATGTGAACGATGAGCAGCTAGAATGGCAGGATTGTTCATAATAGATTAGTACATAAAGAGAGTAGAAATTAGTAGAGATATAGAATTTGATAGGAATGGAGAAACTTAGACATTTAGAGAATGTGTAGCATCTACATACGTGAATTTCATAGAATTGGTTGATTTTGCTCTTATACAGAATGAGAAAAGTACAGAAAAGTTTAGAACTTGATCAATTGACATGATAGCAAGAGAAAGCCAGTTTTCAGGATATTAACACATACGGAGATACTGAAGACAGTGTTGCTGATTTGTATTAGGAACATTAATACATATAGAGAATAGAAATTAGTAGAGATATAGAATTTGATAGGAATGGAGTAACTTAGAGGAAGCGTAGCATCCACAAGCAGTGAATTCCTTAGAATTGGTAGATTTTGCTCTTATGCAGAATGAGAAATATCATCAGATAGAGAATGCCTAGTAATTTGTAGAATCTGAGTAATTGCAAGAAATTGAGATCTTCCTTTATACAGAGAAATAGATTTACTGAAATGGAGAGAAATTGAGAAGTTGAATGCCGAGGTGGACGAGGAGCAGCTGGAATTGCAGACGTGAGAAATATGGAGATGCAGAGATTAGAAATTCGTAGAGATATAGAAACTGATGGAAGTGCAGCAACTTTGAAACTCAGATAGGGGATAGAATCGATAAGAAGTGAATTTCATGGAATTGGGAGAAGTTGCATTTATGATGAATGAGAAATATCTACACATAGAGTTACAACTTGATCAATTGCCATTTTGGAAGATAGAGACAGTTAGCTTCATTGAAATCTACACATAATGAGACATTGAAGTTAGCGAGAATGCAGAGAATCTGGTATTCTGCAGAACATGAAGAAAGTTACATCTTACTTGATACAGAGAACAAGATTAGCTGAAGGAGGAGAGAACTGGATATGTTGAAGTTTGATGTGAACGATGAGCAGCTAGGATTGCAGGCTTGTTCATAATGGAGACTTTGGTGCATATACAGAGTAAAATTTGCAGAGATATAGAATTTGATAGGAATGGAATAACTTAGAGGAAGCGTAGCATCCACAAGAAGTGAATTTCATAGAATTAGTAGATTTTGCTCTTATGCAGAATGAGAAATATCCTCAGATAGAGAATGCGTAGTAATTTGTAGAATCTGAGTAATTGCAAGATATTGAGATCTTCCTTTATACAGAGAAGTAGATTTGCTGAAATGGAGAGAATTTGAGAAGATGAATGCCGAGGTGGACGAGGAGCAGCTGGAATTGCAGACGTGAGAAATATGGAGATGCAGAGATTAGAAATCCGTAGAGATATAGAAACTAATGGCAGTGCAGCAACTTTGAAACTCAGATAAGGGATAGAATCGATAAGAAGTGAATTTCATGGAATTGGGAGAAGTTGCATTTATAATGAATGAGAAATATCTACACATAAAGTTACAACTTGTTCAATTGCCATTTAGGAAGACCGAGACAGTTAGTTTTACTGAAATCTACACATACTGAGACATTGAACGCATAGAATCTGGTATTCTGCAGAACATGAAGAAATTTAGAGGAATTGTAGCATCTACAAGACGTGAAGGTCATAGCGTTGGTACTTTATGCTCTTAAACAAATTGGGAAATATCTCCAGATAGAGAATGTGTTAGAACTTGTCAAGTTGTCATTTTCGAAGACAGAGGAAGTTAGTTTTATTGAAATCTACACATACTGAGACATTGAAGTTAGCGTGAATGCAGAGAATCTGGTAATCTGCAGAATGTGATGAAATTTAGATCTTGCTTAATACAGAGAACCAGATTTGCTGAAGGAGCAGAGAAATGGATATGTTGGAGTTTGATGTGAACGATGAGCAGCTAGAATGGCAGGATTGTTCATAATAGATTAGTACATAAAGAGAGTAGAAATTAGTAGAGATATAGAATTTGATAGGAATGGAGAAACTTAGACATTTAGAGAATGTGTAGCATCCACATACGTGAATTTCATAGAATTGGTTGATTTTGCTCTTATACAGAATGAGAAATATCTACAGGTACAGAAAAGTTTAGAACTTGATCAATTGACATGATAGCAAGAGAAAGCCAGTTTTCAGGATATTAACACATACGGAGATACTGAAGACAGTGTTGCTGATTTGTATTAGGAACATTAATACATATAGAGAATAGAAATTAGTAGAGATATAGAATTTGATAGGAATGGAGTAACTTAGAGGAAGCGTAGCATCCACAAGCAGTGAATTCCTTAGAATTGGTAGATTTTGCTCTTATGCAGAATGAGAAATATCATCAGATAGAGAATGCCTAGTAATTTGTAGAATCTGAGTAATTGCAAGAAATTGAGATCTTCCTTTATACAGAGAAATAGATTTACTGAAATGGAGAGAAATTGAGAAGTTGAATGCCGAGGTGGACGAGGAGCAGCTGGAATTGCAGACGTGAGAAATATGGAGATGCAGAGATTAGAAATTCGTAGAGATATAGAAACTGATGGAAGTGCAGCAACTTTGAAACTCAGATAGGGGATAGAATCGATAAGAAGTGAATTTCATGGAATTGGGAGAAGTTGCATTTATGATGAATGAGAAATATCTACACATAGAGTTACAACTTGATCAATTGCCATTTTGGAAGATAGAGACAGTTAGCTTCATTGAAATCTACACATAATGAGACATTGAAGTTAGCGAGAATGCAGAGAATCTGGTATTCTGCAGAACATGAAGAAAGTTACATCTTACTTGATACAGAGAACAAGATTAGCTGAAGGAGGAGAGAACTGGATATGTTGAAGTTTGATGTGAACGATGAGCAGCTAGGATTGCAGGCTTGTTCATAATGGAGACTTTGGTGCATATACAGAGTAAAATTTGCAGAGATATAGAATTTGATAGGAATGGAATAACTTAGAGGAAGCGTAGCATCCACAAGAAGTGAATTTCATAGAATTAGTAGATTTTGCTCTTATGCAGAATGAGAAATATCCTCAGATAGAGAATGCGTAGTAATTTGTAGAATCTGAGTAATTGCAAGATATTGAGATCTTCCTTTATACAGAGAAGTAGATTTGCTGAAATGGAGAGAATTTGAGAAGATGAATGCCGAGGTGGACGAGGAGCAGCTGGAATTGCAGACGTGAGAAATATGGAGATGCAGAGATTAGAAATTCGTAGAGATATAGAAACTAATGGCAGTGCAGCAACTTTGAAACTCAGATAAGGGATAGAATCGATAAGAAGTGAATTTCATGGAATTGGGAGAAGTTGCATTTATAATGAATGAGAAATATCTACACATAAAGTTACAACTTGTTCAATTGCCATTTAGGAAGACCGAGACAGTTAGTTTTACTGAAATCTACACATACTGAGACATTGAACGCATAGAATCTGGTATTCTGCAGAACATGAAGAAATTTAGAGGAATTGTAGCATCTACAAGACGTGAAGGTCATAGCGTTGGTACTTTATGCTCTTAAACAAATTGGGAAATATCTCCAGATAGAGAATGTGTTAGAACTTGTCAAGTTGTCATTTTCGAAGACAGAGGAAGTTAGTTTTATTGAAATCTACACATACTGAGACATTGAAGTTAGCGTGAATGCAGAGAATCTGGTAATCTGCAGAATGTGATGAAATTTAGATCTTGCTTAATACAGAGAACCAGATTTGCTGAAGGAGCAGAGAAATGGATATGTTGGAGTTTGATGTGAACGATGAGCAGCTAGAATGGCAGGATTGTTCATAATAGATTAGTACATAAAGAGAGTAGAAATTAGTAGAGATATAGAATTTGATAGGAATGGAGAAACTTAGACATTTAGAGAATGTGTAGCATCCACATACGTGAATTTCATAGAATTGGTTGATTTTGCTCTTATACAGAATGAGAAATATCTACAGGTACAGAAAAGTTTAGAACTTGATCAATTGACATGATAGCAAGAGAAAGCCAGTTTTCAGGATATTAACACATACGGAGATACTGAAGACAGTGTTGCTGATTTGTATTAGGAACATTAATACATATAGAGAATAGAAATTAGTAGAGATATAGAATTTGATAGGAATGGAGTAACTTAGAGGAAGCGTAGCATCCACAAGCAGTGAATTCCTTAGAATTGGTAGATTTTGCTCTTATGCAGAATGAGAAATATCATCAGATAGAGAATGCCTAGTAATTTGTAGAATCTGAGTAATTGCAAGAAATTGAGATCTTCCTTTATACAGAGAAATAGATTTACTGAAATGGAGAGAAATTGAGAAGTTGAATGCCGAGGTGGACGAGGAGCAGCTGGAATTGCAGACGTGAGAAATATGGAGATGCAGAGATTCGTAGAGATATAGAAACTGATGGAAGTGCAGCAACTTTGAAACTCAGATAGGGGATAGAATCGATAAGAAGTGAATTTCATGGAATTGGGAGAAGTTGCATTTATGATGAATGAGAAATATCTACACATAGAGTTACAACTTGATCAATTGCCATTTTGGAAGATAGAGACAGTTAGCTTCATTGAAATCTACACATAATGAGACATTGAAGTTAGCGAGAATGCAGAGAATCTGGTATTCTGCAGAACATGAAGAAAGTTACATCTTACTTGATACAGAGAACAAGATTAGCTGAAGGAGTAGAGAACTGGATATGTTGAAGTTTGATGTGAACGATGAGCAGCTAGGATTGCAGGCTTGTTCATAATGGAGACTTTGGTGCATATACAGAGTAAAATTTGCAGAGATATAGAATTTGATAGGAATGGAATAACTTAGAGGAAGCGTAGCATCCACAAGAAGTGAATTTCATAGAATTAGTAGATTTTGCTCTTATGCAGAATGAGAAATATCCTCAGATAGAGAATGCCTAGTAATTTGTAGAATCTGAGTAATTGCAAGATATTGAGATCTTCCTTTATACAGAGAAGTAGATTTGCTGAAATGGAGAGAATTTGAGAAGATGAATGCCGAGGTGGACGAGGAGCAGCTGGAATTGCAGACGTGAGAAATATGGAGATGCAGAGATTAGAAATTCGTAGAGATATAGAAACTAATGGCAGTGCAGCAACTTTGAAACTCAGATAAGGGATAGAATCGATAAGAAGTGAATTTCATGGAATTGGGAGAAGTTGCATTTATAATGAATGAGAAATATCTACACATAAAGTTACAACTTGTTCAATTGCCATTTAGGAAGACCGAGACAGTTAGTTTTACTGAAATCTACACATACTGAGACATTGAACGCATAGAATCTGGTATTCTGCAGAACATGAAGTAATTTAGAGGAATTGTAGCATCTACAAGACGTGAAGGTCATAGCGTTGGTACATTATGCTCTTAAACAAATTGGGAAATATCTCCAGATAGAGAATGTGTTAGAACTTGTCAAGTTGTCATTTTCGAAGACAGAGGAAGTTAGTTTTATTGAAATCTACACATACTGAGACATTGAAGTTAGCGTGAATGCAGAGAATCTGGTAATCTGCAGAATGTGATGAAATTTAGATCTTGCTTAATACAGAGAACCAGATTTGCTGAAGGAGCAGAGAAATGGATATGTTGGAGTTTGATGTGAACGATGAGCAGCTAGAATGGCAGGATTGTTCATAATAGATTAGTACATAAAGAGAGTAGAAATTAGTAGAGATATAGAATTTGATAGGAATGGAGAAACTTAGACATTTAGAGAATGTGTAGCATCTACATACGTGAATTTCATAGAATTGGTTGATTTTGCTCTTATACAGAATGAGAAATATCTACAGGTACAGAAAAGTTTAGAACTTGATCAATTGACATGATAGCAAGAGAAAGCCAGTTTTCAGGATATTAACACATACGGAGATACTGAAGACAGTGTTGCTGATTTGTATTAGGAACATTAATACATATAGAGAATAGAAATTAGTAGAGATATAGAATTTGATAGGAATGGAGTAACTTAGAGGAAGCGTAGCATCCACAAGCAGTGAATTCCTTAGAATTGGTAGATTTTGCTCTTATGCAGAATGAGAAATATCATCAGATAGAGAATGCCTAGTAATTTGTAGAATCTGAGTAATTGCAAGAAATTGAGATCTTCCTTTATACAGAGAAATAGATTTACTGAAATGGAGAGAAATTGAGAAGTTGAATGCCGAGGTGGACGAGGAGCAGCTGGAATTGCAGACGTGAGAAATATGGAGATGCAGAGATTAGAAATTCGTAGAGATATAGAAACTGATGGAAGTGCAGCAACTTTGAAACTCAGATAGGGGATAGAATCGATAAGAAGTGAATTTCATGGAATTGGGAGAAGTTGCATTTATGATGAATGAGAAATATCTACACATAGAGTTACAACTTGATCAATTGCCATTTTGGAAGATAGAGACAGTTAGCTTTATTGAAATCTACACATAATGAGACATTGAAGTTAGCGAGAATGCAGAGAATCTGGTATTCTGCAGAACATGAAGAAAGTTAGATCTTACTTGATACTGAGAACCAGATTAGCTGAAGGAGGAGAGAACTGGATATGTTGAAGTTTGATGTGAACGATGAGCAGCTAGGATTGCAGGCTTGTTCATAATGGAGACTTTGGTGCATATACAGAGTAAAATTTGCAGAGATATAGAATTTGATAGGAATGGAGTAACTTAGAGGAAGCGTAGCATCCACAAGAAGTGAATTTCATAGAATTAGTAGATTTTGCTCTTATGCAGAATGAGAAATATCCTCAGATAGAGAATGCCTAGTAATTTGTAGAATCTGAGTAATTGCAAGATATTGAGATCTTCCTTTATACAGAGAAGTAGATTTGCTGAAATGGAGAGAATTTGAGAAGATGAATGCCGAGGTGGACGAGGAGCAGCTGGAATTGCAGACGTGAGAAATATGGAGATGCAGAGATTAGAAATTCGTAGAGATATAGAAACTAATGGCAGTGCAGCAACTTTGAAACTCAGATAAGGGATAGAATCGATAAGAAGTGAATTTCATGGAATTGGGAGAAGTTGCATTTATAATGAATGAGAAATATCTACACATAAAGTTACAACTTGTTCAATTGCCATTTAGGAAGACCGAGACAGTTAGTTTTACTGAAATCTACACATACTGAGACATTGAAGTTAGTGTGAACGCATAGAATCTGGTATTCTGCAGAACATGAAGAAATTTAGAGGAATTGTAGCATCTACGAGACGTGAAGGTCCTAGCGTTGGTACATTATGCTCTTAAACAAATTGGGAAATATCTCCAGATAGAGAATGTGTTAGAACTTGTCAAGTTGTCATTTTCGAAGACAGAGGAAGTTAGTTTTATTGAAATCTACACATACTGAGACATTGAAGTTAGCGTGAATGCAGAGAATCTGGTAATCTGCAGAATGTGATGAAATTTAGATCTTGCTTAATACAGAGAACCAGATTTGCTGAAGGAGCAGAGAAATGGATATGTTGAAGTTTGATGTGAACGATGAGCAGCTAGAATGGCAGGATTGTTCATAATAGATTAGTACATAAAGAGAGTAGAAATTAGTAGAGATATAGAATTTGATAGGAATGGAGAAACTTAGACATTTAGAGAATGTGTAGCATCTACATACGTGAATTTCATAGAATTGGTAGATTTTGCTCTTATACAGAATGAGAAATATCTACAGGTACAGAAAAGTTTAGAACTTGATCAATTGACATGATAGCAAGAGAAAGCCAGTTTTCAGGATATTAACACATACGGAGATACTGAAGACAGTGTTGCTGATTTGTATTAGGAACATTAATACATATAGAGAATAGAAATTAGTAGAGATATAGAGTTTGAAAGGAATGGAGTAACTTAGAGGAAGCGTAGCATCCACAAGCAGTGAATTCCTTAGAATTGGTAGATTTTGCTCTTATGCAGAATGAGAAATATCATCAGATAGAGAATGCCGAGTAATTTGTAGAATCTGAGTAATTGCAAGAAATTGAGATCTTCCTTTATACAGAGAAATAGATTTACTGAAATGGAGAGAAATTGAGAAGTTGAATGCCGAGGTGGACGAGGAGCAGCTGGAATTGCAGACGTGAGAAATATGGAGATGCAGAGATTAGAAATTCGTAGAGATATAGAAACTGATGGAAGTGCAGCAACTTTGAAACTCAGATAGGGGATAGAATCGATAAGAAGTGAATTTCATGGAATTGGGAGAAGTTGCATTTATGATGAATGAGAAATATCTACACATTGAGTTACAACTTGATCAATTGCCATTTTGGAAGATAGAGACAGTTAGCTTTATTGAAATCTACACATAATGAGACATTGAAGTTAGCGAGAATGCAGAGAATCTGGTATTCTGCAGAACATGAAGAAAGTTAGATCTTACTTGATACAGAGAACCAGATTAGCTGAAGGAGGAGAGAACTGGATATGTTGAAGTTTGATGTGAACGATGAGCAGCTAGGATTGCAGGCTTGTTCATAATGGAGACTTTGGTGCATATACAGAGTAAAATTTGCAGAGATATAGAATTTGATAGGAATGGAGTAACTTAGAGGAAGCGTAGCATCCACAGAACTGAATTTCATAGAATTAGTAGATTTTGCTCTTATGCAGAATGAGAAATATCCTCAGATAGAGAATGCCTAGTAATTTGTAGAATCTGAGTAATTGCAAGATATTGAGATCTTCCTTTATACAGAGAAGTAGATTTGCTGAAATGGAGAGAATTTGAGAAGATGAATGCCGAGGTGGACGAGGAGCAGCTGGAATTGCAGACGTGAGAAATATGGAGATGCAGAGATTAGAAATTCGTAGAGATATAACAACTAATGGCAGTGCAGCAACTTTGAAACTCAGATAAGGGATAGAATCGATAAGAAGTGAATTTCATGGAATTGGGAGAAGTTGCATTTATAATGAATGAGAAATATCTACACATAAAGTTACAACTTGTTCAATTGCCATTTAGGAAGACCGAGACAGTTAGTTTTACTGAAATCTACACATACTGAGACATTGAAGTTAGTGTGAACGCATAGAATCTGGTATTCTGCAGAACATGAAGAAATTTAGAGGAATTGTAGCATCTACAAGACGTGAAGGTCATAGCGTTGGTACATCATGCTCTTAAACAGATTGGGAAATATCTCCAGATAGAGAATGTGTTAGAACTTGTCAAGTTGTCATTTTCGAAGACAGAGGAAGTTAGTTTTATTGAAATCTACACATACTGAGACATTGAAGTTAGCGTGAATGCAGAGAATCTGGTAATCTGCAGAATGTGATGAAATTTAGATCTTGCTTAATACAGAGAACCAGATTTGCTGAAGGAGCAGAGAAATGGATATGTTGAAGTTTGATGTGAACGATGAGCAGCTAGAATGGCAGGATTGTTCATAATAGATTAGTACATAAAGAGAGTAGAAATTAGTAGAGATATAGAATTTGATAGGAATGGAGAAACTTAGACATTTAGAGAATGTGTAGCATCTACATACGTGAATTTCATAGAATTGGTAGATTTTGCTCTTATACAGAATGAGAAATATCTACAGGTACAGAAAAGTTTAGAACTTGATCAATTGACATGATAGCAAGAGAAAGCCAGTTTTCAGGATATTAACACATACGGAGATACTGAAGACAGTGTTGCTGATTTGTATTAGGAACATTAATACATATACAGAATAGAAATTAGTAGAGATATAGAATTTGAAAGGAATGGAGTAACTTAGAGGAAGCGTAGCATCCACAAGCAGTGAATTCCTTAGAATTGGTAGATTTTGCTCTTATGCAGAATGAGAAATATCATCAGATAGAGAATGCCGAGTAATTTGTAGAATCTGAGTAATTGCAAGAAATTGAGATCTTCCTTTATACAGAGAAATAGATTTACTGAAATGGAGAGAAATTGAGAAGTTGAATGCCGAGGTGGACGAGGAGCAGCTGGAATTGCAGACGTGAGAAATATGGAGATGCAGAGATTAGAAATTCGTAGAGATATAGAAACTGATGGAAGTGCAGCAACTTTGAAACTCAGATAGGGGATAGAATCGATAAGAAGTGAATTTCATGGAATTGGGAGAAGTTGCATTTATGATGAATGAGAAATATCTACACATAGAGTTACAACTTGATCAATTGCCATTTTGGAAGATAGAGACAGTTAGCTTCATTGAAATCTACACATAATGAGACATTGAAGTTAGCGAGAATGCAGAGAATCTGGTATTCTGCAGAACATGAAGAAAGTTACATCTTTCTTGATACAGAGAACAAGATTAGCTGAAGGAGTAGAGAACTGGATATGTTGAAGTTTGATGTGAACGATGAGCAGCTAGGATTGCAGGCTTGTTCATAATGGAGACTTTGGTGCATATACAGAGTAAAATTTGCAGAGATATAGAATTTGATAGGAATGGAATAACTTAGAGGAAGCGTAGCATCCACAAGAAGTGAATTTCATAGAATTAGTAGATTTTGCTCTTATGCAGAATGAGAAATATCCTCAGATAGAGAATGCCTAGTAATTTGTAGAATCTGAGTAATTGCAAGATATTGAGATCTTCCTTTATACAGAGAAGTAGATTTGCTGAAATGGAGAGAATTTGAGAAGATGAATGCCGAGGTGGACGAGGAGCAGCTGGAATTGCAGACGTGAGAAATATGGAGATGCAGAGATTAGAAATTCGTAGAGATATAGAAACTAATGGCAGTGCAGCAGCTTTGAAACTCAGATAAGGGATAGAATCGATAAGAAGTGAATTTCATGGAATTGGGAGAAGTTGCATTTATAATGAATGAGAAATATCTACACATAAAGTTACAACTTGTTCAATTGCCATTTAGGAAGACCGAGACAGTTAGTTTTACTGAAATCTACACATACTGAGACATTGAACGCATAGAATCTGGTATTCTGCAGAACATGAAGAAATTTAGAGGAATTGTAGCATCTACAAGACGTGAAGGTCATAGCGTTGGTACATTATGCTCTTAAACAAATTGGGAAATATCTCCAGATAGAGAATGTGTTAGAACTTGTCAAGTTGTCATTTTCGAAGACAGAGGAAGTTAGTTTTATTGAAATCTACACATACTGAGACATTGAAGTTAGCGTGAATGCAGAGAATCTGGTAATCTGCAGAATGTGATGAAATTTAGATCTTGCTTAATACAGAGAACCAGATTTGCTGAAGGAGCAGAGAAATGGATATGTTGAAGTTTGATGTGAACGATGAGCAGCTAGAATGGCAGGATTGTTCATAATAGATTAGTACATAAAGAGAGTAGAAATTAGTAGAGATATAGAATTTGATAGGAATGGAGAAACTTAGACATTTAGAGAATGTGTAGCATCTACATACGTGAATTTCATAGAATTGGTTGATTTTGCTCTTATACAGAATGAGAAATATCTACAGGTACAGAAAAGTTTAGAACTTGATCAATTGACATGATAGCAAGAGAAAGCCAGTTTTCAGGATATTAACACATACGGAGATACTGAAGACAGTGTTGCTGATTTGTATTAGGAACATTAATACATATAGAGAATAGAAATTAGTAGAGATATAGAATTTGATAGGAATGGAGTAACTTAGAGGAAGCGTAGCATCCACAAGCAGTGAATTCCTTAGAATTGGTAGATTTTGCTCTTATGCAGAATGAGAAATATCAGCAGATAGAGAATGCCTAGTAATTTGTAGAATCTGAGTAATTGCAAGAAATTGAGATCTTCCTTTATACAGAGAAATAGATTTACTGAAATGGAGAGAAATTGAGAAGTTGAATGCCGAGGTGGACGAGGAGCAGCTGGAATTGCAGACGTGAGAAATATGGAGATGCAGAGATTAGAAATTCGTAGAGATATAGAAACTGATGGAAGTGCAGCAACTTTGAAACTCAGATAGGGGATAGAATCGATAAGAAGTGAATTTCATGGAATTGGGAGAAGTTGCATTTATGATGAATGAGAAATATCTACACATAGAGTTACAACTTGATCAATTGCCATTTTGGAAGATAGAGACAGTTAGCTTTATTGAAATCTACACATAATGAGACATTGAAGTTAGCGAGAATGCAGAGAATCTGGTATTCTGCAGAACATGAAGAAAGTTAGATCTTACTTGATACTGAGAACCAGATTAGCTGAAGGAGGAGAGAACTGGATATGTTGAAGTTTGATGTGAACGATGAGCAGCTAGGATTGCAGGCTTGTTCATAATGGAGACTTTGGTGCATATACAGAGTAAAATTTGCAGAGATATAGAATTTGATAGGAATGGAGTAACTTAGAGGAAGCGTAGCATCCACAAGAAGTGAATTTCATAGAATTAGTAGATTTTGCTCTTATGCAGAATGAGAAATATCCTCAGATAGAGAATGCCTAGTAATTTGTAGAATCTGAGTAATTGCAAGATATTGAGATCTTCCTTTATACAGAGAAGTAGATTTGCTGAAATGGAGAGAATTTGAGAAGATGAATGCCGAGGTGGACGAGGAGCAGCTGGAATTGCAGACGTGAGAAATATGGAGATGCAGAGATTAGAAATTCGTAGAGATATAGAAACTAATGGCAGTGCAGCAACTTTGAAACTCAGATAAGGGATAGAATCGATAAGAAGTGAATTTCATGGAATTGGGAGAAGTTGCATTTATAATGAATGAGAAATATCTACACATAAAGTTACAACTTGTTCAATTGCCATTTAGGAAGACCGAGACAGTTAGTTTTACTGAAATCTACACATACTGAGACATTGAAGTTAGTGTGAACGCATAGAATCTGGTATTCTGCAGAACATGAAGAAATTTAGAGGAATTGTAGCATCTACGAGACGTGAAGGTCATAGCGTTGGTACATTATGCTCTTAAACAAATTGGGAAATATCTCCAGATAGAGAATGTGTTAGAACTTGTCAAGTTGTCATTTTCGAAGACAGAGGAAGTTAGTTTTATTGAAATCTACACATACTGAGACATTGAAGTTAGCGTGAATGCAGAGAATCTGGTAATCTGCAGAATGTGATGAAATTTAGATCTTGCTTAATACAGAGAACCAGATTTGCTGAAGGAGCAGAGAAATGGATATGTTGAAGTTTGATGTGAACGATGAGCAGCTAGAATGGCAGGATTGTTCATAATAGATTAGTACATAAAGAGAGTAGAAATTAGTAGAGATATAGAATTTGATAGGAATGGAGAAACTTAGACATTTAGAGAATGTGTAGCATCTACATACGTGAATTTCATAGAATTGGTAGATTTTGCTCTTATACAGAATGAGAAATATCTACAGGTACAGAAAAGTTTAGAACTTGATCAATTGACATGATAGCAAGAGAAAGCCAGTTTTCAGGATATTAACACATACGGAGATACTGAAGACAGTGTTGCTGATTTGTATTAGGAACATTAATACATATAGAGAATAGAAATTAGTAGAGATATAGAGTTTGAAAGGAATGGAGTAACTTAGAGGAAGCGTAGCATCCACAAGCAGTGAATTCCTTAGAATTGGTAGATTTTGCTCTTATGCAGAATGAGAAATATCATCAGATAGAGAATGCCGAGTAATTTGTAGAATCTGAGTAATTGCAAGAAATTGAGATCTTCCTTTATACAGAGAAATAGATTTACTGAAATGGAGAGAAATTGAGAAGTTGAATGCCGAGGTGGACGAGGAGCAGCTGGAATTGCAGACGTGAGAAATATGGAGATGCAGAGATTAGAAATTCGTAGAGATATAGAAACTGATGGAAGTGCAGCAACTTTGAAACTCAGATAGGGGATAGAATCGATAAGAAGTGAATTTCATGGAATTGGGAGAAGTTGCATTTATGATGAATGAGAAATATCTACACATTGAGTTACAACTTGATCAATTGCCATTTTGGAAGATAGAGACAGTTAGCTTTATTGAAATCTACACATAATGAGACATTGAAGTTAGCGAGAATGCAGAGAATCTGGTATTCTGCAGAACATGAAGAAAGTTAGATCTTACTTGATACAGAGAACCAGATTAGCTGAAGGAGGAGAGAACTGGATATGTTGAAGTTTGATGTGAACGATGAGCAGCTAGGATTGCAGGCTTGTTCATAATGGAGACTTTGGTGCATATACAGAGTAAAATTTGCAGAGATATAGAATTTGATAGGAATGGAGTAACTTAGAGGAAGCGTAGCATCCACAGAACTGAATTTCATAGAATTAGTAGATTTTGCTCTTATGCAGAATGAGAAATATCCTCAGATAGAGAATGCCTAGTAATTTGTAGAATCTGAGTAATTGCAAGAAATTGAGATCTTCCTTTATACAGAGAAATAGATTTACTGAAATGGAGAGAAATTGAGAAGTTGAATGCCGAGGTGGACGAGGAGCAGCTGGAATTGCAGACGTGAGAAATATGGAGATGCAGAGATTAGAAATTCGTAGAGATATAGAAACTGATGGAAGTGCAGCAACTTTGAAACTCAGATAGGGGATAGAATCGATAAGAAGTGAATTTCATGGAATTGGGAGAAGTTGCATTTATAATGAATGAGAAATATCTACACATAAAGTTACAACTTGTTCAATTGCCATTTAGGAAGACCGAGACAGTTAGTTTTACTGAAATCTACACATACTGAGACATTGAAGTTAGTGTGAACGCATAGAATCTGGTATTCTGCAGAACATGAAGAAATTTAGAGGAATTGTAGCATCTACAAGACGTGAAGGTCATAGCGTTGGTACATCATGCTCTTAAACAGATTGGGAAATATCTCCAGATAGAGAATGTGTTAGAACTTGTCAAGTTGTCATTTTCGAAGACAGAGGAAGTTAGTTTTATTGAAATCTACACATACTGAGACATTGAAGTTAGCGTGAATGCAGAGAATCTGGTAATCTGCAGAATGTGATGAAATTTAGATCTTGCTTAATACAGAGAACCAGATTTGCTGAAGGAGCAGAGAAATGGATATGTTGAAGTTTGATGTGAACGATGAGCAGCTAGAATGGCAGGATTGTTCATAATAGATTAGTACATAAAGAGAGTAGAAATTAGTAGAGATATAGAATTTGATAGGAATGGAGAAACTTAGACATTTAGAGAATGTGTAGCATCTACATACGTGAATTTCATAGAATTGGTAGATTTTGCTCTTATACAGAATGAGAAATATCTACAGGTACAGAAAAGTTTAGAACTTGATCAATTGACATGATAGCAAGAGAAAGCCAGTTTTCAGGATATTAACACATACGGAGATACTGAAGACAGTGTTGCTGATTTGTATTAGGAACATTAATACATATACAGAATAGAAATTAGTAGAGATATAGAATTTGAAAGGAATGGAGTAACTTAGAGGAAGCGTAGCATCCACAAGCAGTGAATTCCTTAGAATTGGTAGATTTTGCTCTTATGCAGAATGAGAAATATCATCAGATAGAGAATGCCGAGTAATTTGTAGAATCTGAGTAATTGCAAGAAATTGAGATCTTCCTTTATACAGAGAAATAGATTTACTGAAATGGAGAGAAATTGAGAAGTTGAATGCCGAGGTGGACGAGGAGCAGCTGGAATTGCAGACGTGAGAAATATGGAGATGCAGAGATTAGAAATTCGTAGAGATATAGAAACTGATGGAAGTGCAGCAACTTTGAAACTCAGATAGGGGATAGAATCGATAAGAAGTGAATTTCATGGAATTGGGAGAAGTTGCATTTATGATGAATGAGAAATATCTACACATAGAGTTACAACTTGATCAATTGCCATTTTGGAAGATAGAGACAGTTAGCTTCATTGAAATCTACACATAATGAGACATTGAAGTTAGCGAGAATGCAGAGAATCTGGTATTCTGCAGAACATGAAGAAAGTTACATCTTTCTTGATACAGAGAACAAGATTAGCTGAAGGAGTAGAGAACTGGATATGTTGAAGTTTGATGTGAACGATGAGCAGCTAGGATTGCAGGCTTGTTCATAATGGAGACTTTGGTGCATATACAGAGTAAAATTTGCAGAGATATAGAATTTGATAGGAATGGAATAACTTAGAGGAAGCGTAGCATCCACAAGAAGTGAATTTCATAGAATTAGTAGATTTTGCTCTTATGCAGAATGAGAAATATCCTCAGATAGAGAATGCCTAGTAATTTGTAGAATCTGAGTAATTGCAAGATATTGAGATCTTCCTTTATACAGAGAAGTAGATTTGCTGAAATGGAGAGAATTTGAGAAGATGAATGCCGAGGTGGACGAGGAGCAGCTGGAATTGCAGACGTGAGAAATATGGAGATGCAGAGATTAGAAATTCGTAGAGATATAGAAACTAATGGCAGTGCAGCAGCTTTGAAACTCAGATAAGGGATAGAATCGATAAGAAGTGAATTTCATGGAATTGGGAGAAGTTGCATTTATAATGAATGAGAAATATCTACACATAAAGTTACAACTTGTTCAATTGCCATTTAGGAAGACCGAGACAGTTAGTTTTACTGAAATCTACACATACTGAGACATTGAACGCATAGAATCTGGTATTCTGCAGAACATGAAGAAATTTAGAGGAATTGTAGCATCTACAAGACGTGAAGGTCATAGCTCTTAACAAATTGGGAAATATCTCCAGATAGAGAATGTGTTAGAACTTGTCAAGTTGTCATTTTCGAAGACAGAGGAAGTTAGTTTTATTGAAATCTACACATACTGAGACATTGAAGTTAGCGTGAATGCAGAGAATCTGGTAATCTGCAGAATGTGATGAAATTTAGATCTTGCTTAATACAGAGAACCAGATTTGCTGAAGGAGCAGAGAAATGGATATGTTGAAGTTTGATGTGAACGATGAGCAGCTAGAATGGCAGGATTGTTCATAATAGATTAGTACATAAAGAGAGTAGAAATTAGTAGAGATATAGAATTTGATAGGAATGGAGAAACTTAGACATTTAGAGAATGTGTAGCATCTACATACGTGAATTTCATAGAATTGGTTGATTTTGCTCTTATACAGAATGAGAAATATCTACAGGTACAGAAAAGTTTAGAACTTGATCAATTGACATGATAGCAAGAGAAAGCCAGTTTTCAGGATATTAACACATACGGAGATACTGAAGACAGTGTTGCTGATTTGTATTAGGAACATTAATACATATAGAGAATAGAAATTAGTAGAGATATAGAATTTGATAGGAATGGAGTAACTTAGAGGAAGCGTAGCATCCACAAGCAGTGAATTCCTTAGAATTGGTAGATTTTGCTCTTATGCAGAATGAGAAATATCAGCAGATAGAGAATGCCTAGTAATTTGTAGAATCTGAGTAATTGCAAGAAATTGAGATCTTCCTTTATACAGAGAAATAGATTTACTGAAATGGAGAGAAATTGAGAAGTTGAATGCCGAGGTGGACGAGGAGCAGCTGGAATTGCAGACGTGAGAAATATGGAGATGCAGAGATTAGAAATTCGTAGAGATATAGAAACTGATGGAAGTGCAGCAACTTTGAAACTCAGATAGGGGATAGAATCGATAAGAAGTGAATTTCATGGAATTGGGAGAAGTTGCATTTATGATGAATGAGAAATATCTACACATAGAGTTACAACTTGATCAATTGCCATTTTGGAAGATAGAGACAGTTAGCTTTATTGAAATCTACACATAATGAGACATTGAAGTTAGCGAGAATGCAGAGAATCTGGTATTCTGCAGAACATGAAGAAAGTTAGATCTTACTTGATACTGAGAACCAGATTAGCTGAAGGAGGAGAGAACTGGATATGTTGAAGTTTGATGTGAACGATGAGCAGCTAGGATTGCAGGCTTGTTCATAATGGAGACTTTGGTGCATATACAGAGTAAAATTTGCAGAGATATAGAATTTGATAGGAATGGAGTAACTTAGAGGAAGCGTAGCATCCACAAGAAGTGAATTTCATAGAATTAGTAGATTTTGCTCTTATGCAGAATGAGAAATATCCTCAGATAGAGAATGCCTAGTAATTTGTAGAATCTGAGTAATTGCAAGATATTGAGATCTTCCTTTATACAGAGAAGTAGATTTGCTGAAATGGAGAGAATTTGAGAAGATGAATGCCGAGGTGGACGAGGAGCAGCTGGAATTGCAGACGTGAGAAATATGGAGATGCAGAGATTAGAAATTCGTAGAGATATAGAAACTAATGGCAGTGCAGCAACTTTGAAACTCAGATAAGGGATAGAATCGATAAGAAGTGAATTTCATGGAATTGGGAGAAGTTGCATTTATAATGAATGAGAAATATCTACACATAAAGTTACAACTTGTTCAATTGCCATTTAGGAAGACCGAGACAGTTAGTTTTACTGAAATCTACACATACTGAGACATTGAAGTTAGTGTGAACGCATAGAATCTGGTATTCTGCAGAACATGAAGAAATTTAGAGGAATTGTAGCATCTACGAGACGTGAAGGTCATAGCGTTGGTACATTATGCTCTTAAACAAATTGGGAAATATCTCCAGATAGAGAATGTGTTAGAACTTGTCAAGTTGTCATTTTCGAAGACAGAGGAAGTTAGTTTTATTGAAATCTACACATACTGAGACATTGAAGTTAGCGTGAATGCAGAGAATCTGGTAATCTGCAGAATGTGATGAAATTTAGATCTTGCTTAATACAGAGAACCAGATTTGCTGAAGGAGCAGAGAAATGGATATGTTGAAGTTTGATGTGAACGATGAGCAGCTAGAATGGCAGGATTGTTCATAATAGATTAGTACATAAAGAGAGTAGAAATTAGTAGAGATATAGAATTTGATAGGAATGGAGAAACTTAGACATTTAGAGAATGTGTAGCATCTACATACGTGAATTTCATAGAATTGGTAGATTTTGCTCTTATACAGAATGAGAAATATCTACAGGTACAGAAAAGTTTAGAACTTGATCAATTGACATGATAGCAAGAGAAAGCCAGTTTTCAGGATATTAACACATACGGAGATACTGAAGACAGTGTTGCTGATTTGTATTAGGAACATTAATACATATAGAGAATAGAAATTAGTAGAGATATAGAGTTTGAAAGGAATGGAGTAACTTAGAGGAAGCGTAGCATCCACAAGCAGTGAATTCCTTAGAATTGGTAGATTTTGCTCTTATGCAGAATGAGAAATATCATCAGATAGAGAATGCCGAGTAATTTGTAGAATCTGAGTAATTGCAAGAAATTGAGATCTTCCTTTATACAGAGAAATAGATTTACTGAAATGGAGAGAAATTGAGAAGTTGAATGCCGAGGTGGACGAGGAGCAGCTGGAATTGCAGACGTGAGAAATATGGAGATGCAGAGATTAGAAATTCGTAGAGATATAGAAACTGATGGAAGTGCAGCAACTTTGAAACTCAGATAGGGGATAGAATCGATAAGAAGTGAATTTCATGGAATTGGGAGAAGTTGCATTTATGATGAATGAGAAATATCTACACATTGAGTTACAACTTGATCAATTGCCATTTTGGAAGATAGAGACAGTTAGCTTTATTGAAATCTACACATAATGAGACATTGAAGTTAGCGAGAATGCAGAGAATCTGGTATTCTGCAGAACATGAAGAAAGTTAGATCTTACTTGATACAGAGAACCAGATTAGCTGAAGGAGGAGAGAACTGGATATGTTGAAGTTTGATGTGAACGATGAGCAGCTAGGATTGCAGGCTTGTTCATAATGGAGACTTTGGTGCATATACAGAGTAAAATTTGCAGAGATATAGAATTTGATAGGAATGGAGTAACTTAGAGGAAGCGTAGCATCCACAGAACTGAATTTCATAGAATTAGTAGATTTTGCTCTTATGCAGAATGAGAAATATCCTCAGATAGAGAATGCCTAGTAATTTGTAGAATCTGAGTAATTGCAAGAAATTGAGATCTTCCTTTATACAGAGAAATAGATTTACTGAAATGGAGAGAAATTGAGAAGTTGAATGCCGAGGTGGACGAGGAGCAGCTGGAATTGCAGACGTGAGAAATATGGAGATGCAGAGATTAGAAATTCGTAGAGATATAGAAACTGATGGAAGTGCAGCAACTTTGAAACTCAGATAGGGGATAGAATCGATAAGAAGTGAATTTCATGGAATTGGGAGAAGTTGCATTTATGATGAATGAGAAATATCTACACATTGAGTTACAACTTGATCAATTGCCATTTTGGAAGATAGAGACAGTTAGCTTTATTGAAATCTACACATAATGAGACATTGAAGTTAGCGAGAATGCAGAGAATCTGGTATTCTGCAGAACATGAAGAAAGTTAGATCTTACTTGATACAGAGAACCAGATTAGCTGAAGGAGGAGAGAACTGGATATGTTGAAGTTTGATGTGAACGATGAGCAGCTAGGATTGCAGGCTTGTTCATAATGGAGACTTTGGTGCATATACAGAGTAAAATTTGCAGAGATATAGAATTTGATAGGAATGGAGTAACTTAGAGGAAGCGTAGCATCCACAGAACTGAATTTCATAGAATTAGTAGATTTTGCTCTTATGCAGAATGAGAAATATCCTCAGATAGAGAATGCCTAGTAATTTGTAGAATCTGAGTAATTGCAAGATATTGAGATCTTCCTTTATACAGAGAAGTAGATTTGCTGAAATGGAGAGAATTTGAGAAGATGAATGCCGAGGTGGACGAGGAGCAGCTGGAATTGCAGACGTGAGAAATATGGAGATGCAGAGATTAGAAATTCGTAGAGATATAGAAACTAATGGCAGTGCAGCAACTTTGAAACTCAGATAAGGGCTAGAATCGATAAGAAGTGAATTTCATGGAATTGGGAGAAGTTGCATTTATAATGAATGAGAAATATCTACACATAAAGTTACAACTTGTTCAATTGCCATTTAGGAAGACCGAGACAGTTAGTTTTACTGAAATCTACACATACTGAGACATTGAAGTTAGTGTGAACGCATAGAATCTGGTATTCTGCAGAACATGAAGAAATTTAGAGGAATTGTAGCATCTACGAGACGTGAAGGTCATAGCGTTGGTACATTATGCTCTTAAACAAATTGGGAAATATCTCCAGATAGAGAATGTGTTAGAACTTGTCAAGTTGTCATTTTCGAAGACAGAGGAAGTTAGTTTTATTGAAATCTACACATACTGAGACATTGAAGTTAGCGTGAATGCAGAGAATCTGGTAATCTGCCGAATGTGATGAAATTTAGATCTTGCTTAATACAGAGAACCAGATTTGCTGAAGGAGCAGAGAAATGGATATGTTGAAGATTGATGTGAACGATGAGCAGCTAGAATGGCAGGATTGTTCATAATAGATTAGTACATAAAGAGAGTAGAAATTAGTAGAGATATAGAGTTTGAAAGGAATGGAGTAACTTAGAGGAAGCGTAGCATCCACAAGCAGTGAATTCCTTAGAATTGGTAGATTTTGCTCTTATGCAGAATGAGAAATATCATCAGATAGAGAATGCCGAGTAATTTGTAGAATCTGAGTAATTGCAAGAAATTGAGATCTTCCTTTATACAGAGAAATAGATTTACTGAAATGGAGAGAAATTGAGAAGTTGAATGCCGAGGTGGACGAGGAGCAGCTGGAATTGCAGACGTGAGAAATATGGAGATGCAGAGATTAGAAATTCGTAGAGATATAGAAACTGATGGAAGTGCAGCAACTTTGAAACTCAGATAGGGGATAGAATCGATAAGAAGTGAATTTCATGGAATTGGGAGAAGTTGCATTTATGATGAATGAGAAATATCTACACATAGAGTTACAACTTGATCAATTGCCATTTTGGAAGATAGAGACAGTTAGCTTCATTGAAATCTACACATAATGAGACATTGAAGTTAGCGAGAATGCAGAGAATCTGGTATTCTGCAGAACATGAAGAAAGTTACATCTTTCTTGATACAGAGAACAAGATTAGCTGAAGGAGTAGAGAACTGGATATGTTGAAGTTTGATGTGAACGATGAGCAGCTAGGATTGCAGGCTTGTTCATAATGGAGACTTTGGTGCATATACAGAGTAAAATTTGCAGAGATATAGAATTTGATAGGAATGGAATAACTTAGAGGAAGCGTAGCATCCACAAGAAGTGAATTTCATAGAATTAGTAGATTTTGCTCTTATGCAGAATGAGAAATATCCTCAGATAGAGAATGCCTAGTAATTTGTAGAATCTGAGTAATTGCAAGATATTGAGATCTTCCTTTATACAGAGAAGTAGATTTGCTGAAATGGAGAGAATTTGAGAAGATGAATGCCGAGGTGGACGAGGAGCAGCTGGAATTGCAGACGTGAGAAATATGGAGATGCAGAGATTAGAAATTCGTAGAGATATAGAAACTAATGGCAGTGCAGCAACTTTGAAACTCAGATAAGGGATAGAATCGATAAGAAGTGAATTTCATGGAATTGGGAGAAGTTGCATTTATAATGAATGAGAAATATCTACACATAAAGTTACAACTTGTTCAATTGCCATTTAGGAAGACCGAGACAGTTAGTTTTACTGAAATCTACACATACTGAGACATTGAACGCATAGAATCTGGTATTCTGCAGAACATGAAGAAATTTAGAGGAATTGTAGCATCTACAAGACGTGAAGGTCATAGCGTTGGTACATTATGCTCTTAAACAAATTGGGAAATATCTCCAGATAGAGAATGTGTTAGAACTTGTCAAGTTGTCATTTTCGAAGACAGAGGAAGTTAGTTTTATTGAAATCTACACATACTGAGACATTGAAGTTAGCGTGAATGCAGAGAATCTGGTAATCTGCAGAATGTGATGAAATTTAGATCTTGCTTAATACAGAGAACCAGATTTGCTGAAGGAGCAGAGAAATGGATATGTTGAAGTTTGATGTGAACGATGAGCAGCTAGAATGGCAGGATTGTTCATAATAGATTAGTACATAAAGAGAGTAGAAATTAGTAGAGATATAGAATTTGATAGGAATGGAGAAACTTAGACATTTAGAGAATGTGTAACATCTACATACGTGAATTTCATAGAATTGGTTGATTTTGCTCTTATACAGAATGAGAAATATCTACAGGTACAGAAAAGTTTAGAACTTGATCAATTGACATGATAGCAAGAGAAAGCCAGTTTTCAGGATATTAACACATACGGAGATACTGAAGACAGTGTTGCTGATTTGTATTAGGAACATTAATACATATAGAGAATAGAAATTAGTAGAGATATAGAATTTGATAGGAATGGAGTAACTTAGAGGAAGCGTAGCATCCACAAGCAGTGAATTCCTTAGAATTGGTAGATTTTGCTCTTATGCAGAATGAGAAATATCATCAGATAGAGAATGCCTAGTAATTTGTAGAATCTGAGTAATTGCAAGAAATTGAGATCTTCCTTTATACAGAGAAATAGATTTACTGAAATGGAGAGAAATTGAGAAGTTGAATGCCGAGGTGGACGAGGAGCAGCTGGAATTGCAGACGTGAGAAATATGGAGATGCAGAGATTAGAAATTCGTAGAGATATAGAAACTGATGGAAGTGCAGCAACTTTGAAACTCAGATAGGGGATAGAATCGATAAGAAGTGAATTTCATGGAATTGGGAGAAGTTGCATTTATGATGAATGAGAAATATCTACACATAGAGTTACAACTTGATCAATTGCCATTTTGGAAGATAGAGACAGTTAGCTTTATTGAAATCTACACATAATGAGACATTGAAGTTAGCGAGAATGCAGAGAATCTGGTATTCTGCAGAACATGAAGAAAGTTAGATCTTACTTGATACTGAGAACCAGATTAGCTGAAGGAGGAGAGAACTGGATATGTTGAAGTTTGATGTGAACGATGAGCAGCTAGGATTGCAGGCTTGTTCATAATGGAGACTTTGGTGCATATACAGAGTAAAATTTGCAGAGATATAGAATTTGATAGGAATGGAGTAACTTAGAGGAAGCGTAGCATCCACAAGAAGTGAATTTCATAGAATTAGTAGATTTTGCTCTTATGCAGAATGAGAAATATCCTCAGATAGAGAATGCCTAGTAATTTGTAGAATCTGAGTAATTGCAAGATATTGAGATCTTCCTTTATACAGAGAAGTAGATTTGCTGAAATGGAGAGAATTTGAGAAGATGAATGCCGAGGTGGACGAGGAGCAGCTGGAATTGCAGACGTGAGAAATATGGAGATGCAGAGATTAGAAATTCGTAGAGATATAGAAACTAATGGCAGTGCAGCAACTTTGAAACTCAGATAAGGGATAGAATCGATAAGAAGTGAATTTCATGGAATTGGGAGAAGTTGCATTTATAATGAATGAGAAATATCTACACATAAAGTTACAACTTGTTCAATTGCCATTTAGGAAGACCGAGACAGTTAGTTTTACTGAAATCTACACATACTGAGACATTGAAGTTAGTGTGAACGCATAGAATCTGGTATTCTGCAGAACATGAAGAAATTTAGAGGAATTGTAGCATCTACGAGACGTGAAGGTCATAGCGTTGGTACATTATGCTCTTAAACAAATTGGGAAATATCTCCAGATAGAGAATGTGTTAGAACTTGTCAAGTTGTCATTTTCGAAGACAGAGGAAGTTAGTTTTATTGAAATCTACACATACTGAGACATTGAAGTTAGCGTGAATGCAGAGAATCTGGTAATCTGCAGAATGTGATGAAATTTAGATCTTGCTTAATACAGAGAACCAGATTTGCTGAAGGAGCAGAGAAATGGATATGTTGAAGTTTGATGTGAACGATGAGCAGCTAGAATGGCAGGATTGTTCATAATAGATTAGTACATAAAGAGAGTAGAAATTAGTAGAGATATAGAATTTGATAGGAATGGAGAAACTTAGACATTTAGAGAATGTGTAGCATCTACATACGTGAATTTCATAGAATTGGTAGATTTTGCTCTTATACAGAATTTAAATATCTACAGGTACAGAAAAGTTTAGAACTTGATCAATTGACATGATAGCAAGAGAAAGCCAGTTTTCAGGATATTAACACATACGGAGATACTGAAGACAGTGTTGCTGATTTGTATTAGGAACATTAATACATATAGAGAATAGAAATTAGTAGAGATATAGAGTTTGAAAGGAATGGAGTAACTTAGAGGAAGCGTAGCATCCACAAGCAGTGAATTCCTTAGAATTGGTAGATTTTGCTCTTATGCAGAATGAGAAATATCATCAGATAGAGAATGCCGAGTAATTTGTAGAATCTGAGTAATTGCAAGAAATTGAGATCTTCCTTTATACAGAGAAATAGATTTACTGAAATGGAGAGAAATTGAGAAGTTGAATGCCGAGGTGGACGAGGAGCAGCTGGAATTGCAGACGTGAGAAATATGGAGATGCAGAGATTAGAAATTCGTAGAGATATAGAAACTGATGGAAGTGCAGCAACTTTGAAACTCAGATAGGGGATAGAATCGATAAGAAGTGAATTTCATGGAATTGGGAGAAGTTGCATTTATGATGAATGAGAAATATCTACACATTGAGTTACAACTTGATCAATTGCCATTTTGGAAGATAGAGACAGTTAGCTTTATTGAAATCTACACATAATGAGACATTGAAGTTAGCGAGAATGCAGAGAATCTGGTATTCTGCAGAACATGAAGAAAGTTAGATCTTACTTGATACAGAGAACCAGATTAGCTGAAGGAGGAGAGAACTGGATATGTTGAAGTTTGATGTGAACGATGAGCAGCTAGGATTGCAGGCTTGTTCATAATGGAGACTTTGGTGCATATACAGAGTAAAATTTGCAGAGATATAGAATTTGATAGGAATGGAGTAACTTAGAGGAAGCGTAGCATCCACAGAACTGAATTTCATAGAATTAGTAGATTTTGCTCTTATGCAGAATGAGAAATATCCTCAGATAGAGAATGCCTAGTAATTTGTAGAATCTGAGTAATTGCAAGATATTGAGATCTTCCTTTATACAGAGAAGTAGATTTGCTGAAATGGAGAGAATTTGAGAAGATGAATGCCGAGGTGGACGAGGAGCAGCTGGAATTGCAGACGTGAGAAATATGGAGATGCAGAGATTAGAAATTCGTAGAGATATAGAAACTAATGGCAGTGCAGCAACTTTGAAACTCAGATAAGGGCTAGAATCGATAAGAAGTGAATTTCATGGAATTGGGAGAAGTTGCATTTATAATGAATGAGAAATATCTACACATAAAGTTACAACTTGTTCAATTGCCATTTAGGAAGACCGAGACAGTTAGTTTTACTGAAATCTACACATACTGAGACATTGAAGTTAGTGTGAACGCATAGAATCTGGTATTCTGCAGAACATGAAGAAATTTAGAGGAATTGTAGCATCTACGAGACGTGAAGGTCATAGCGTTGGTACATTATGCTCTTAAACAAATTGGGAAATATCTCCAGATAGAGAATGTGTTAGAACTTGTCAAGTTGTCATTTTCGAAGACAGAGGAAGTTAGTTTTATTGAAATCTACACATACTGAGACATTGAAGTTAGCGTGAATGCAGAGAATCTGGTAATCTGCCGAATGTGATGAAATTTAGATCTTGCTTAATACAGAGAACCAGATTTGCTGAAGGAGCAGAGAAATGGATATGTTGAAGATTGATGTGAACGATGAGCAGCTAGAATGGCAGGATTGTTCATAATAGATTAGTACATAAAGAGAGTAGAAATTAGTAGAGATATAGAATTTGATAGGAATGGAGAAACTTAGACATTTAGAGAATGTGTAGCATCTACATACGTGAATTTCATAGAATTGGTAGATTTTGCTCTTATACAGAATGAGAAATATCTACAGGTACAGAAAAGTTTAGAACTTGATCAATTGACATGATAGCAAGAGAAAGTCAGTTTTCAGGATATTAACACATACGGAGATACTGAAGACAGTGTTGCTGATTTGTATTAGGAACATTAATACATATAGAGAATAGAAATTAGTAGAGATATAGAATTTGAAAGGAATGGAGTAACTTAGAGGAAGCGTAGCATCCACAAGCAGTGAATTCCTTAGAATTGGTAGATTTTGCTCTTATGCAGAATGAGAAATATCATCAGATAGAGAATGCCGAGTAATTTGTAGAATCTGAGTAATTGCAAGAAATTGAGATCTTCCTTTATACAGAGAAATAGATTTACTGAAATGGAGAGAAATTAAGTATTTGAATGCCGAGGTGGACGAGGAGCAGCTGGAATTGCAGACGTGAGAAATATGGAGATGCAGAGATTAGAAATTCGTAGAGATATAGAAACTGATGGAAGTGCAGCAACTTTGAAACTCAGATAGGGGATAGAATCGATAAGAAGTGAATTTCATGGAATTGGGAGAAGTTGCATTTATGATGAATGAGAAATATCTACACATAGAGTTACAACTTGATCAATTGCCATTTTGGAAGATAGAGACAGTTAGCTTTATTGAAATCTACACATAATGAGACATTGAAGTTAGCGAGAATGCAGAGAATCTGGTATTCTGCAGAACATGAAGAAAGTTAGATCTTACTTGATACAGAGAACCAGATTAGCTGAAGGAGGAGAGAACTGGATATGTTGAAGTTTGATGTGAAAGATGAGCAGCTAGGATTGCAGGCTTGTTCATAATGGAGACTTTGGTGCATATACAGAGTAAAATTTGCAGAGATATAGAATTTGATAGGAATGGAATAACTTAGAGGAAGCGTAGCATCCACAAGAAGTGAATTTCATAGAATTAGTAGATTTTGCTCTTATGCAGAATGAGAAATATCCTCAGATAGAGAATGCCTAGTAATTTGTAGAATCTGAGTAATTGCAAGATATTGAGATCTTCCTTTATACAGAGAAGTAGATTTGCTGAAATGGAGAGAATTTGAGAAGATGAATGCCGAGGTGGACGAGGAGCAGCTGGAATTGCAGACGTGAGAAATATGGAGATGCAGAGATTAGAAATTCGTAGAGATATAGAAACTAATGGCAGTGCAGCAACTTTGAAACTCAGATAAGGGATAGAATCGATAAGAAGTGAATTTCATGGAATTGGGAGAAGTTGCATTTATAATGAATGAGAAATATCTACACATAAAGTTACAACTTGTTCAATTGCCATTTAGGAAGACCGAGACAGTTAGTTTTACTGAAATCTACACATACTGAGACATTGAACGCATAGAATCTGGTATTCTGCAGAACATGAAGAAATTTAGAGGAATTGTAGCATCTACAAGACGTGAAGGTCATAGCGTTGGTACATTATGCTTTTAAACAAATTGGGAAATATCTCCAGATAGAGAATGTGTTAGAACTTGTCAAGTTGTCATTTTCGAAGACAGAGGAAGTTAGTTTTATTGAAATCTACACATACTGAGACATTGAAGTTAGCGTGAATGCAGAGAATCTGGTAATCTGCAGAATGTGATGAAATTTAGATCTTGCTTAATACAGAGAACCAGATTTGCTGAAGGAGCAGAGAAATGGATATGTTGGAGTTTGATGTGAACGATGAGCAGCTAGAATGGCAGGATTGTTCATAATAGATTAGTACATAAAGAGAGTAGAAATTAGTAGAGATATAGAATTTGATAGGAATGGAGAAACTTAGACATTTAGAGAATGTGTAGCATCTACATACGTGAATTTCATAGAATTGGTTGATTTTGCTCTTATACAGAATGAGAAATATCTACAGGTACAGAAAAGTTTAGAACTTGATCAATTGACATGATAGCAAGAGAAAGCCAGTTTTCAGGATATTAACACATACGGAGATACTGAAGACAGTGTTGCTGATTTGTATTAGGAACATTAATACATATAGAGAATAGAAATTAGTAGAGATATAGAATTTGATAGGAATGGAGTAACTTAGAGGAAGCGTAGCATCCACAAGCAGTGAATTCCTTAGAATTGGTAGATTTTGCTCTTATGCAGAATGAGAAATATCATCAGATAGAGAATGCCTAGTAATTTGTAGAATCTGAGTAATTGCAAGAAATTGAGATCTTCCTTTATACAGAGAAATAGATTTACTGAAATGGAGAGAAATTGAGAAGTTGAATGCCGAGGTGGACGAGGAGCAGCTGGAATTGCAGACGTGAGAAATATGGAGATGCAGAGATTAGAAATTCGTAGAGATATAGAAACTGATGGAAGTGCAGCAACTTTGAAACTCAGATAGGGGATAGAATCGATAAGAAGTGAATTTCATGGAATTGGGAGAAGTTGCATTTATGATGAATGAGAAATATCTACACATAGAGTTACAACTTGATCAATTGCCATTTTGGAAGATAGAGACAGTTAGCTTTATTGAAATCTACACATAATGAGACATTGAAGTTAGCGAGAATGCAGAGAATCTGGTATTCTGCAGAACATGAAGAAAGTTATATCTTACTTGATACTGAGAACCAGATTAGCTGAAGGAGGAGAGAACTGGATATGTTGAAGTTTGATGTGAACGATGAGCAGCTAGGATTGCAGGCTTGTTCATAATGGAGACTTTGGTGCATATACAGAGTAAAATTTGCAGAGATATAGAATTTGATAGGAATGGAGTAACTTAGAGGAAGCGTAGCATCCACAAGAAGTGAATTTCATAGAATTAGTAGATTTTGCTCTTATGCAGAATGAGAAATATCCTCAGATAGAGAATGCCTAGTAATTTGTAGAATCTGAGTAATTGCAAGATATTGAGATCTTCCTTTATACAGAGAAGTAGATTTGCTGAAATGGAGAGAATTTGAGAAGATGAATGCCGAGGTGGACGAGGAGCAGCTGGAATTGCAGACGTGAGAAATATGGAGATGCAGAGATTAGAAATTCGTAGAGATATAGAAACTAATGGCAGTGCAGCAACTTTGAAACTCAGATAAGGGATAGAATCGATAAGAAGTGAATTTCATGGAATTGGGAGAAGTTGCATTTATAATGAATGAGAAATATCTACACATAAAGTTACAACTTGTTCAATTGCCATTTAGGAAGACCGAGACAGTTAGTTTTACTGAAATCTACACATACTGAGACATTGAAGTTAGTGTGAACGCATAGAATCTGGTATTCTGCAGAACATGAAGAAATTTAGAGGAATTGTAGCATCTACGAGACGTGAAGGTCATAGCGTTGGTACATTATGCTCTTAAACAAATTGGGAAATATCTCCAGATAGAGAATGTGTTAGAACTTGTCAAGTTGTCATTTTCGAAGACAGAGGAAGTTAGTTTTATTGAAATCTACACATACTGAGACATTGAAGTTAGCGTGAATGCAGAGAATCTGGTAATCTGCAGAATGTGATGAAATTTAGATCTTGCTTAATACAGAGAACCAGATTTGCTGAAGGAGCAGAGAAATGGATATGTTGAAGTTTGATGTGAACGATGAGCAGCTAGAATGGCAGGATTGTTCATAATAGATTAGTACATAAAGAGAGTAGAAATTAGTAGAGATATAGAATTTGATAGGAATGGAGAAACTTAGACATTTAGAGAATGTGTAGCATCTACATACGTGAATTTCATAGAATTGGTAGATTTTGCTCTTATACAGAATGAGAAATATCTACAGGTACAGAAAAGTTTAGAACTTGATCAATTGACATGATAGCAAGAGAAAGCCAGTTTTCAGGATATTAACACATACGGAGATACTGAAGACAGTGTTGCTGATTTGTATTAGGAACATTAATACATATAGAGAATAGAAATTAGTAGAGATATAGAGTTTGAAAGGAATGGAGTAACTTAGAGGAAGCGTAGCATCCACAAGCAGTGAATTCCTTAGAATTGGTAGATTTTGCTCTTATGCAGAATGAGAAATATCATCAGATACAGAATGCCGAGTAATTTGTAGAATCTGAGTAATTGCAAGAAATTGAGATCTTCCTTTATACAGAGAAATAGATTTACTGAAATGGAGAGAAATTGAGAAGTTGAATGCCGAGGTGGACGAGGAGCAGCTGGAATTGCAGACGTGAGAAATATGGAGATGCAGAGATTAGAAATTCGTAGAGATATAGAAACTGATGGAAGTGCAGCAACTTTGAAACTCAGATAGGGGATAGAATCGATAAGAAGTGAATTTCATGGAATTGGGAGAAGTTGCATTTATGATGAATGAGAAATATCTACACATTGAGTTACAACTTGATCAATTGCCATTTTGGAAGATAGAGACAGTTAGCTTTATTGAAATCTACACATAATGAGACATTGAAGTTAGCGAGAATGCAGAGAATCTGGTATTCTGCAGAACATGAAGAAAGTTAGATCTTACTTGATACAGAGAACCAGATTAGCTGAAGGAGGAGAGAACTGGATATGTTGAAGTTTGATGTGAACGATGAGCAGCTAGGATTGCAGGCTTGTTCATAATGGAGACTTTGGTGCATATACAGAGTAAAATTTGCAGAGATATAGAATTTGATAGGAATGGAGTAACTTAGAGGAAGCGTAGCATCCACAGAACTGAATTTCATAGAATTAGTAGATTTTGCTCTTATGCAGAATGAGAAATATCCTCAGATAGAGAATGCCTAGTAATTTGTAGAATCTGAGTAATTGCAAGATATTGAGATCTTCCTTTATACAGAGAAGTAGATTTGCTGAAATGGAGAGAATTTGAGAAGATGAATGCCGAGGTGGACGAGGAGCAGCTGGAATTGCAGACGTGAGAAATATGGAGATGCAGAGATTAGAAATTCGTAGAGATATAGAAACTAATGGCAGTGCAGCAACTTTGAAACTCAGATAAGGGATAGAATCGATAAGAAGTGAATTTCATGGAATTGGGAGAAGTTGCATTTATAATGAATGAGAAATATCTACACATAAAGTTACAACTTGTTCAATTGCCATTTAGGAAGACCGAGACAGTTAGTTTTACTGAAATCTACACATACTGAGACATTGAAGTTAGTGTGAACGCATAGAATCTGGTATTCTGCAGAACATGAAGAAATTTAGAGGAATTGTAGCATCTACGAGACGTGAAGGTCATAGCGTTGGTACATTATGCTCTTAAACAAATTGGGAAATATCTCCAGATAGAGAATGTGTTAGAACTTGTCAAGTTGTCATTTTCGAAGACAGAGGAAGTTAGTTTTATTGAAATCTACACATACTGAGACATTGAAGTTAGCGTGAATGCAGAGAATCTGGTAATCTGCAGAATGTGATGAAATTTAGATCTTGCTTAATACAGAGAACCAGATTTGCTGAAGGAGCAGAGAAATGGATATGTTGAAGTTTGATGTGAACGATGAGCAGCTAGAATGGCAGGATTGTTCATAATAGATTAGTACATAAAGAGAGTAGAAATTAGTAGAGATATAGAATTTGATAGGAATGGAGAAACTTAGACATTTAGAGAATGTGTAGCATCTACATACGTGAATTTCATAGAATTGGTAGATTTTGCTCTTATACAGAATTTAAATATCTACAGGTACAGAAAAGTTTAGAACTTGATCAATTGACATGATAGCAAGAGAAAGCCAGTTTTCAGGATATTAACACATACGGAGATACTGAAGACAGTGTTGCTGATTTGTATTAGGAACATTAATACATATAGAGAATAGAAATTAGTAGAGATATAGAGTTTGAAAGGAATGGAGTAACTTAGAGGAAGCGTAGCATCCACAAGCAGTGAATTCCTTAGAATTGGTAGATTTTGCTCTTATGCAGAATGAGAAATATCATCAGATAGAGAATGCCGAGTAATTTGTAGAATCTGAGTAATTGCAAGAAATTGAGATCTTCCTTTATACAGAGAAATAGATTTACTGAAATGGAGAGAAATTGAGAAGTTGAATGCCGAGGTGGACGAGGAGCAGCTGGAATTGCAGACGTGAGAAATATGGAGATGCAGAGATTAGAAATTCGTAGAGATATAGAAACTGATGGAAGTGCAGCAACTTTGAAACTCAGATAGGGGATAGAATCGATAAGAAGTGAATTTCATGGAATTGGGAGAAGTTGCATTTATGATGAATGAGAAATATCTACACATTGAGTTACAACTTGATCAATTGCCATTTTGGAAGATAGAGACAGTTAGCTTTATTGAAATCTACACATAATGAGACATTGAAGTTAGCGAGAATGCAGAGAATCTGGTATTCTGCAGAACATGAAGAAAGTTAGATCTTACTTGATACAGAGAACCAGATTAGCTGAAGGAGGAGAGAACTGGATATGTTGAAGTTTGATGTGAACGATGAGCAGCTAGGATTGCAGGCTTGTTCATAATGGAGACTTTGGTGCATATACAGAGTAAAATTTGCAGAGATATAGAATTTGATAGGAATGGAGTAACTTAGAGGAAGCGTAGCATCCACAGAACTGAATTTCATAGAATTAGTAGATTTTGCTCTTATGCAGAATGAGAAATATCCTCAGATAGAGAATGCCTAGTAATTTGTAGAATCTGAGTAATTGCAAGATATTGAGATCTTCCTTTATACAGAGAAGTAGATTTGCTGAAATGGAGAGAATTTGAGAAGATGAATGCCGAGGTGGACGAGGAGCAGCTGGAATTGCAGACGTGAGAAATATGGAGATGCAGAGATTAGAAATTCGTAGAGATATAGAAACTAATGGCAGTGCAGCAACTTTGAAACTCAGATAAGGGATAGAATCGATAAGAAGTGAATTTCATGGAATTGGGAGAAGTTGCATTTATAATGAATGAGAAATATCTACACATAAAGTTACAACTTGTTCAATTGCCATTTAGGAAGACCGAGACAGTTAGTTTTACTGAAATCTACACATACTGAGACATTGAAGTTAGTGTGAACGCATAGAATCTGGTATTCTGCAGAACATGAAGAAATTTAGAGGAATTGTAGCATCTACGAGACGTGAAGGTCATAGCGTTGGTACATTATGCTCTTAAACAAATTGGGAAATATCTCCAGATAGAGAATGTGTTAGAACTTGTCAAGTTGTCATTTTCGAAGACAGAGGAAGTTAGTTTTATTGAAATCTACACATACTGAGACATTGAAGTTAGCGTGAATGCAGAGAATCTGGTAATCTGCAGAATGTGATGAAATTTAGATCTTGCTTAATACAGAGAACCAGATTTGCTGAAGGAGCAGAGAAATGGATATGTTGAAGTTTGATGTGAACGATGAGCAGCTAGAATGGCAGGATTGTTCATAATAGATTAGTACATAAAGAGAGTAGAAATTAGTAGAGATATAGAATTTGATAGGAATGGAGAAACTTAGACATTTAGAGAATGTGTAGCATCTACATACGTGAATTTCATAGAATTGGTAGATTTTGCTCTTATACAGAATGAGAAATATCTACAGGTACAGAAAAGTTTAGAACTTGATCAATTGACATGATAGCAAGAGAAAGCCAGTTTTCAGGATATTAACACATACGGAGATACTGAAGACAGTGTTGCTGATTTGTATTAGGAACATTAATACATATAGAGAATAGAAATTAGTAGAGATATAGAGTTTGAAAGGAATGGAGTAACTTAGAGGAAGCGTAGCATCCACAAGCAGTGAATTCCTTAGAATTGGTAGATTTTGCTCTTATGCAGAATGAGAAATATCATCAGATAGAGAATGCCGAGTAATTTGTAGAATCTGAGTAATTGCAAGAAATTGAGATCTTCCTTTATACAGAGAAATAGATTTACTGAAATGGAGAGAAATTGAGAAGTTGAATGCCGAGGTGGACGAGGAGCAGCTGGAATTGCAGACGTGAGAAATATGGAGATGCAGAGATTAGAAATTCGTAGAGATATAGAAACTGATGGAAGTGCAGCAACTTTGAAACTCAGATAGGGGATAGAATCGATAAGAAGTGAATTTCATGGAATTGGGAGAAGTTGCATTTATGATGAATGAGAAATATCTACACATTGAGTTACAACTTGATCAATTGCCATTTTGGAAGATAGAGACAGTTAGCTTTATTGAAATCTACACATAATGAGACATTGAAGTTAGCGAGAATGCAGAGAATCTGGTATTCTGCAGAACATGAAGAAAGTTAGATCTTACTTGATACAGAGAACCAGATTAGCTGAAGGAGGAGAGAACTGGATATGTTGAAGTTTGATGTGAACGATGAGCAGCTAGGATTGCAGGCTTGTTCATAATGGAGACTTTGGTGCATATACAGAGTAAAATTTGCAGAGATATAGAATTTGATAGGAATGGAGTAACTTAGAGGAAGCGTAGCATCCACAGAACTGAATTTCATAGAATTAGTAGATTTTGCTCTTATGCAGAATGAGAAATATCCTCAGATAGAGAATGCCTAGTAATTTGTAGAATCTGAGTAATTGCAAGATATTGAGATCTTCCTTTATACAGAGAAGTAGATTTGCTGAAATGGAGAGAATTTGAGAAGATGAATGCCGAGGTGGACGAGGAGCAGCTGGAATTGCAGACGTGAGAAATATGGAGATGCAGAGATTAGAAATTCGTAGAGATATAGAAACTAATGGCAGTGCAGCAACTTTGAAACTCAGATAAGGGATAGAATCGATAAGAAGTGAATTTCATGGAATTGGGAGAAGTTGCATTTATAATGAATGAGAAATATCTACACATAAAGTTACAACTTGTTCAATTGCCATTTAGGAAGACCGAGACAGTTAGTTTTACTGAAATCTACACATACTGAGACATTGAAGTTAGTGTGAACGCATAGAATCTGGTATTCTGCAGAACATGAAGAAATTTAGAGGAATTGTAGCATCTACGAGACGTGAAGGTCATAGCGTTGGTACATTATGCTCTTAAACAAATTGGGAAATATCTCCAGATAGAGAATGTGTTAGAACTTGTCAAGTTGTCATTTTCGAAGACAGAGGAAGTTAGTTTTATTGAAATCTACACATACTGAGACATTGAAGTTAGCGTGAATGCAGAGAATCTGGTAATCTGCAGAATGTGATGAAATTTAGATCTTGCTTAATACAGAGAACCAGATTTGCTGAAGGAGCAGAGAAATGGATATGTTGAAGTTTGATGTGAACGATGAGCAGCTAGAATGGCAGGATTGTTCATAATAGATTAGTACATAAAGAGAGTAGAAATTAGTAGAGATATAGAATTTGATAGGAATGGAGAAACTTAGACATTTAGAGAATGTGTAGCATCTACATACGTGAATTTCATAGAATTGGTAGATTTTGCTCTTATACAGAATTTAAATATCTACAGGTACAGAAAAGTTTAGAACTTGATCAATTGACATGATAGCAAGAGAAAGCCAGTTTTCAGGATATTAACACATACGGAGATACTGAAGACAGTGTTGCTGATTTGTATTAGGAACATTAATACATATAGAGAATAGAAATTAGTAGAGATATAGAGTTTGAAAGGAATGGAGTAACTTAGAGGAAGCGTAGCATCCACAAGCAGTGAATTCCTTAGAATTGGTAGATTTTGCTCTTATGCAGAATGAGAAATATCATCAGATAGAGAATGCCGAGTAATTTGTAGAATCTGAGTAATTGCAAGAAATTGAGATCTTCCTTTATACAGAGAAATAGATTTACTGAAATGGAGAGAAATTGAGAAGTTGAATGCCGAGGTGGACGAGGAGCAGCTGGAATTGCAGACGTGAGAAATATGGAGATGCAGAGATTAGAAATTCGTAGAGATATAGAAACTGATGGAAGTGCAGCAACTTTGAAACTCAGATAGGGGATAGAATCGATAAGAAGTGAATTTCATGGAATTGGGAGAAGTTGCATTTATGATGAATGAGAAATATCTACACATTGAGTTACAACTTGATCAATTGCCATTTTGGAAGATAGAGACAGTTAGCTTTATTGAAATCTACACATAATGAGACATTGAAGTTAGCGAGAATGCAGAGAATCTGGTATTCTGCAGAACATGAAGAAAGTTAGATCTTACTTGATACAGAGAACCAGATTAGCTGAAGGAGGAGAGAACTGGATATGTTGAAGTTTGATGTGAACGATGAGCAGCTAGGATTGCAGGCTTGTTCATAATGGAGACTTTGGTGCATATACAGAGTAAAATTTGCAGAGATATAGAATTTGATAGGAATGGAGTAACTTAGAGGAAGCGTAGCATCCACAGAACTGAATTTCATAGAATTAGTAGATTTTGCTCTTATGCAGAATGAGAAATATCCTCAGATAGAGAATGCCTAGTAATTTGTAGAATCTGAGTAATTGCAAGATATTGAGATCTTCCTTTATACAGAGAAGTAGATTTGCTGAAATGGAGAGAATTTGAGAAGATGAATGCCGAGGTGGACGAGGAGCAGCTGGAATTGCAGACGTGAGAAATATGGAGATGCAGAGATTAGAAATTCGTAGAGATATAGAAACTAATGGCAGTGCAGCAACTTTGAAACTCAGATAAGGGCTAGAATCGATAAGAAGTGAATTTCATGGAATTGGGAGAAGTTGCATTTATAATGAATGAGAAATATCTACACATAAAGTTACAACTTGTTCAATTGCCATTTAGGAAGACCGAGACAGTTAGTTTTACTGAAATCTACACATACTGAGACATTGAAGTTAGTGTGAACGCATAGAATCTGGTATTCTGCAGAACATGAAGAAATTTAGAGGAATTGTAGCATCTACGAGACGTGAAGGTCATAGCGTTGGTACATTATGCTCTTAAACAAATTGGGAAATATCTCCAGATAGAGAATGTGTTAGAACTTGTCAAGTTGTCATTTTCGAAGACAGAGGAAGTTAGTTTTATTGAAATCTACACATACTGAGACATTGAAGTTAGCGTGAATGCAGAGAATCTGGTAATCTGCAGAATGTGATGAAATTTAGATCTTGCTTAATACAGAGAACCAGATTTGCTGAAGGAGCAGAGAAATGGATATGTTGAAGATTGATGTGAACGATGAGCAGCTAGAATGGCAGGATTGTTCATAATAGATTAGTACATAAAGAGAGTAGAAATTAGTAGAGATATAGAATTTGATAGGAATGGAGAAACTTAGACATTTAGAGAATGTGTAGCATCTACATACGTGAATTTCATAGAATTGGTAGATTTTGCTCTTATACAGAATGAGAAATATCTACAGGTACAGAAAAGTTTAGAACTTGATCAATTGACATGATAGCAAGAGAAAGTCAGTTTTCAGGATATTAACACATACGGAGATACTGAAGACAGTGTTGCTGATTTGTATTAGGAACATTAATACATATAGAGAATAGAAATTAGTAGAGATATAGAATTTGAAAGGAATGGAGTAACTTAGAGGAAGCGTAGCATCCACAAGCAGTGAATTCCTTAGAATTGGTAGATTTTGCTCTTATGCAGAATGAGAAATATCATCAGATACAGAATGCCGAGTAATTTGTAGAATCTGAGTAATTGCAAGAAATTGAGATCTTCCTTTATACAGAGAAATAGATTTACTGAAATGGAGAGAAATTAAGTATTTGAATGCCGAGGTGGACGAGGAGCAGCTGGAATTGCAGACGTGAGAAATATGGAGATGCAGAGATTAGAAATTCGTAGAGATATAGAAACTGATGGAAGTGCAGCAACTTTGAAACTCAGATAGGGGATAGAATCGATAAGAAGTGAATTTCATGGAATTGGGAGAAGTTGCATTTATGATGAATGAGAAATATCTACACATAGAGTTACAACTTGATCAATTGCCATTTTGGAAGATAGAGACAGTTAGCTTTATTGAAATCTACACATAATGAGACATTGAAGTTAGCGAGAATGCAGAGAATCTGGTATTCTGCAGAACATGAAGAAAGTTAGATCTTACTTGATACAGAGAACCAGATTAGCTGAAGGAGGAGAGAACTGGATATGTTGAAGTTTGATGTGAAAGATGAGCAGCTAGGATTGCAGGCTTGTTCATAATGGAGACTTTGGTGCATATACAGAGTAAAATTTGCAGAGATATAGAATTTGATAGGAATGGAATAACTTAGAGGAAGCGTAGCATCCACAAGAAGTGAATTTCATAGAATTAGTAGATTTTGCTCTTATGCAGAATGAGAAATATCCTCAGATAGAGAATGCCTAGTAATTTGTAGAATCTGAGTAATTGCAAGATATTGAGATCTTCCTTTATACAGAGAAGTAGATTTGCTGAAATGGAGAGAATTTGAGAAGATGAATGCCGAGGTGGACGAGGAGCAGCTGGAATTGCAGACGTGAGAAATATGGAGATGCAGAGATTAGAAATTCGTAGAGATATAGAAACTAATGGCAGTGCAGCAACTTTGAAACTCAGATAAGGGATAGAATCGATAAGAAGTGAATTTCATGGAATTGGGAGAAGTTGCATTTATAATGAATGAGAAATATCTACACATAAAGTTACAACTTGTTCAATTGCCATTTAGGAAGACCGAGACAGTTAGTTTTACTGAAATCTACACATACTGAGACATTGAACGCATAGAATCTGGTATTCTGCAGAACATGAAGAAATTTAGAGGAATTGTAGCATCTACAAGACGTGAAGGTCATAGCGTTGGTACATTATGCTCTTAAACAAATTGGGAAATATCTCCAGATAGAGAATGTGTTAGAACTTGTCAAGTTGTCATTTTCGAAGACAGAGGAAGTTAGTTTTATTGAAATCTACACATACTGAGACATTGAAGTTAGCGTGAATGCAGAGAATCTGGTAATCTGCAGAATGTGATGAAATTTAGATCTTGCTTAATACAGAGAACCAGATTTGCTGAAGGAGCAGAGAAATGGATATGTTGGAGTTTGATGTGAACGATGAGCAGCTAGAATGGCAGGATTGTTCATAATAGATTAGTACATAAAGAGAGTAGAAATTAGTAGAGATATAGAATTTGATAGGAATGGAGAAACTTAGACATTTAGAGAATGTGTAGCATCTACATACGTGAATTTCATAGAATTGGTTGATTTTGCTCTTATACAGAATGAGAAATATCTACAGGTACAGAAAAGTTTAGAACTTGATCAATTGACATGATAGCAAGAGAAAGCCAGTTTTCAGGATATTAACACATACGGAGATACTGAAGACAGTGTTGCTGATTTGTATTAGGAACATTAATACATATAGAGAATAGAAATTAGTAGAGATATAGAATTTGATAGGAATGGAGTAACTTAGAGGAAGCGTAGCATCCACAAGCAGTGAATTCCTTAGAATTGGTAGATTTTGCTCTTATGCAGAATGAGAAATATCATCAGATAGAGAATGCCTAGTAATTTGTAGAATCTGAGTAATTGCAAGAAATTGAGATCTTCCTTTATACAGAGAAATAGATTTACTGAAATGGAGAGAAATTGAGAAGTTGAATGCCGAGGTGGACGAGGAGCAGCTGGAATTGCAGACGTGAGAAATATGGAGATGCAGAGATTAGAAATTCGTAGAGATATAGAAACTGATGGAAGTGCAGCAACTTTGAAACTCAGATAGGGGATAGAATCGATAAGAAGTGAATTTCATGGAATTGGGAGAAGTTGCATTTATGATGAATGAGAAATATCTACACATAGAGTTACAACTTGATCAATTGCCATTTTGGAAGATAGAGACAGTTAGCTTTATTGAAATCTACACATAATGAGACATTGAAGTTAGCGAGAATGCAGAGAATCTGGTATTCTGCAGAACATGAAGAAAGTTAGATCTTACTTGATACTGAGAACCAGATTAGCTGAAGGAGGAGAGAACTGGATATGTTGAAGTTTGATGTGAACGATGAGCAGCTAGGATTGCAGGCTTGTTCATAATGGAGACTTTGGTGCATATACAGAGTAAAATTTGCAGAGATATAGAATTTGATAGGAATGGAGTAACTTAGAGGAAGCGTAGCATCCACAAGAAGTGAATTTCATAGAATTAGTAGATTTTGCTCTTATGCAGAATGAGAAATATCCTCAGATAGAGAATGCCTAGTAATTTGTAGAATCTGAGTAATTGCAAGATATTGAGATCTTCCTTTATACAGAGAAGTAGATTTGCTGAAATGGAGAGAATTTGAGAAGATGAATGCCGAGGTGGACGAGGAGCAGCTGGAATTGCAGACGTGAGAAATATGGAGATGCAGAGATTAGAAATTCGTAGAGATATAGAAACTAATGGCAGTGCAGCAACTTTGAAACTCAGATAAGGGATAGAATCGATAAGAAGTGAATTTCATGGAATTGGGAGAAGTTGCATTTATAATGAATGAGAAATATCTACACATAAAGTTACAACTTGTTCAATTGCCATTTAGGAAGACCGAGACAGTTAGTTTTACTGAAATCTACACATACTGAGACATTGAAGTTAGTGTGAACGCATAGAATCTGGTATTCTGCAGAACATGAAGAAATTTAGAGGAATTGTAGCATCTACGAGACGTGAAGGTCATAGCGTTGGTACATTATGCTCTTAAACAAATTGGGAAATATCTCCAGATAGAGAATGTGTTAGAACTTGTCAAGTTGTCATTTTCGAAGACAGAGGAAGTTAGTTTTATTGAAATCTACACATACTGAGACATTGAAGTTAGCGTGAATGCAGAGAATCTGGTAATCTGCAGAATGTGATGAAATTTAGATCTTGCTTAATACAGAGAACCAGATTTGCTGAAGGAGCAGAGAAATGGATATGTTGAAGTTTGATGTGAACGATGAGCAGCTAGAATGGCAGGATTGTTCATAATAGATTAGTACATAAAGAGAGTAGAAATTAGTAGAGATATAGAATTTGATAGGAATGGAGAAACTTAGACATTTAGAGAATGTGTAGCATCTACATACGTGAATTTCATAGAATTGGTAGATTTTGCTCTTATACAGAATGAGAAATATCTACAGGTACAGAAAAGTTTAGAACTTGATCAATTGACATGATAGCAAGAGAAAGCCAGTTTTCAGGATATTAACACATACGGAGATACTGAAGACAGTGTTGCTGATTTGTATTAGGAACATTAATACATATAGAGAATAGAAATTAGTAGAGATATAGAGTTTGAAAGGAATGGAGTAACTTAGAGGAAGCGTAGCATCCACAAGCAGTGAATTCCTTAGAATTGGTAGATTTTGCTCTTATGCAGAATGAGAAATATCATCAGATAGAGAATGCCGAGTAATTTGTAGAATCTGAGTAATTGCAAGAAATTGAGATCTTCCTTTATACAGAGAAATAGATTTACTGAAATGGAGAGAAATTGAGAAGTTGAATGCCGAGGTGGACGAGGAGCAGCTGGAATTGCAGACGTGAGAAATATGGAGATGCAGAGATTAGAAATTCGTAGAGATATAGAAACTGATGGAAGTGCAGCAACTTTGAAACTCAGATAGGGGATAGAATCGATAAGAAGTGAATTTCATGGAATTGGGAGAAGTTGCATTTATGATGAATGAGAAATATCTACACATTGAGTTACAACTTGATCAATTGCCATTTTGGAAGATAGAGACAGTTAGCTTTATTGAAATCTACACATAATGAGACATTGAAGTTAGCGAGAATGCAGAGAATCTGGTATTCTGCAGAACATGAAGAAAGTTAGATCTTACTTGATACAGAGAACCAGATTAGCTGAAGGAGGAGAGAACTGGATATGTTGAAGTTTGATGTGAACGATGAGCAGCTAGGATTGCAGGCTTGTTCATAATGGAGACTTTGGTGCATATACAGAGTAAAATTTGCAGAGATATAGAATTTGATAGGAATGGAGTAACTTAGAGGAAGCGTAGCATCCACAGAACTGAATTTCATAGAATTAGTAGATTTTGCTCTTATGCAGAATGAGAAATATCCTCAGATAGAGAATGCCTAGTAATTTGTAGAATCTGAGTAATTGCAAGATATTGAGATCTTCCTTTATACAGAGAAGTAGATTTGCTGAAATGGAGAGAATTTGAGAAGATGAATGCCGAGGTGGACGAGGAGCAGCTGGAATTGCAGACGTGAGAAATATGGAGATGCAGAGATTAGAAATTCGTAGAGATATAACAACTAATGGCAGTGCAGCAACTTTGAAACTCAGATAAGGGATAGAATCGATAAGAAGTGAATTTCATGGAATTGGGAGAAGTTGCATTTATAATGAATGAGAAATATCTACACATAAAGTTACAACTTGTTCAATTGCCATTTAGGAAGACCGAGACAGTTAGTTTTACTGAAATCTACACATACTGAGACATTGAAGTTAGTGTGAACGCATAGAATCTGGTATTCTGCAGAACATGAAGAAATTTAGAGGAATTGTAGCATCTACAAGACGTGAAGGTCATAGCGTTGGTACATCATGCTCTTAAACAGATTGGGAAATATCTCCAGATAGAGAATGTGTTAGAACTTGTCAAGTTGTCATTTTCGAAGACAGAGGAAGTTAGTTTTATTGAAATCTACACATACTGAGACATTGAAGTTAGCGTGAATGCAGAGAATCTGGTAATCTGCAGAATGTGATGAAATTTAGATCTTGCTTAATACAGAGAACCAGATTTGCTGAAGGAGCAGAGAAATGGATATGTTGAAGTTTGATGTGAACGATGAGCAGCTAGAATGGCAGGATTGTTCATAATAGATTAGTACATAAAGAGAGTAGAAATTAGTAGAGATATAGAATTTGATAGGAATGGAGAAACTTAGACATTTAGAGAATGTGTAGCATCTACATACGTGAATTTCATAGAATTGGTAGATTTTGCTCTTATACAGAATGAGAAATATCTACAGGTACAGAAAAGTTTAGAACTTGATCAATTGACATGATAGCAAGAGAAAGCCAGTTTTCAGGATATTAACACATACGGAGATACTGAAGACAGTGTTGCTGATTTGTATTAGGAACATTAATACATATACAGAATAGAAATTAGTAGAGATATAGAATTTGAAAGGAATGGAGTAACTTAGAGGAAGCGTAGCATCCACAAGCAGTGAATTCCTTAGAATTGGTAGATTTTGCTCTTATGCAGAATGAGAAATATCATCAGATAGAGAATGCCTAGTAATTTGTAGAATCTGAGTAATTGCAAGAAATTGAGATCTTCCTTTATACAGAGAAATAGATTTACTGAAATGGAGAGAAATTGAGAAGTTGAATGCCGAGGTGGACGAGGAGCAGCTGGAATTGCAGACGTGAGAAATATGGAGATGCAGAGATTAGAAATTCGTAGAGATATAGAAACTGATGGAAGTGCAGCAACTTTGAAACTCAGATAGGGGATAGAATCGATAAGAAGTGAATTTCATGGAATTGGGAGAAGTTGCATTTATGATGAATGAGAAATATCTACACATAGAGTTACAACTTGATCAATTGCCATTTTGGAAGATAGAGACAGTTAGCTTCATTGAAATCTACACATAATGAGACATTGAAGTTAGCGAGAATGCAGAGAATCTGGTATTCTGCAGAACATGAAGAAAGTTACATCTTTCTTGATACAGAGAACAAGATTAGCTGAAGGAGTAGAGAACTGGATATGTTGAAGTTTGATGTGAACGATGAGCAGCTAAGATTGCAGGCTTGTTCATAATGGAGACTTTGGTGCATATACAGAGTAAAATTTGCAGAGATATAGAATTTGATAGGAATGGAATAACTTAGAGGAAGCGTAGCATCCACAAGAAGTGAATTTCATAGAATTAGTAGATTTTGCTCTTATGCAGAATGAGAAATATCCTCAGATAGAGAATGCCTAGTAATTTGTAGAATCTGAGTAATTGCAAGATATTGAGATCTTCCTTTATACAGAGAAGTAGATTTGCTGAAATGGAGAGAATTTGAGAAGATGAATGCCGAGGTGGACGAGGAGCAGCTGGAATTGCAGACCTGAGAAATATGGAGATGCAGAGATTAGAAATTCGTAGAGATATAGAAACTAATGGCAGTGCAGCAACTTTGAAACTCAGATAAGGGATAGAATCGATAAGAAGTGAATTTCATGGAATTGGGAGAAGTTGCATTTATAATGAATGAGAAATATCTACACATAAAGTTACAACTTGTTCAATTGCCATTTAGGAAGACCGAGACAGTTAGTTTTACTGAAATCTACACATACTGAGACATTGAACGCATAGAATCTGGTATTCTGCAGAACATGAAGAAATTTAGAGGAATTGTAGCATCTACAAGACGTGAAGGTCATAGCGTTGGTACATTATGCTCTTAAACAAATTGGGAAATATCTCCAGATAGAGAATGTGTTAGAACTTGTCAAGTTGTCATTTTCGAAGACAGAGGAAGTTAGTTTTATTGAAATCTACACATACTGAGACATTGAAGTTAGCGTGAATGCAGAGAATCTGGTAATCTGCAGAATGTGATGAAATTTAGATCTTGCTTAATACAGAGAACCAGATTTGCTGAAGGAGCAGAGAAATGGATATGTTGAAGTTTGATGTGAACGATGAGCAGCTAGAATGGCAGGATTGTTCATAATAGATTAGTACATAAAGAGAGTAGAAATTAGTAGAGATATAGAATTTGATAGGAATGGAGAAACTTAGACATTTAGAGAATGTGTAGCATCTACATACGTGAATTTCATAGAATTGGTTGATTTTGCTCTTATACAGAATGAGAAATATCTACAGGTACAGAAAAGTTTAGAACTTGATCAATTGACATGATAGCAAGAGAAAGCCAGTTTTCAGGATATTAACACATACGGAGATACTGAAGACAGTGTTGCTGATTTGTATTAGGAACATTAATACATATAGAGAATAGAAATTAGTAGAGATATAGAATTTGATAGGAATGGAGTAACTTAGAGGAAGCGTAGCATCCACAAGCAGTGAATTCCTTAGAATTGGTAGATTTTGCTCTTATGCAGAATGAGAAATATCATCAGATAGAGAATGCCTAGTAATTTGTAGAATCTGAGTAATTGCAAGAAATTGAGATCTTCCTTTATACAGAGAAATAGATTTACTGAAATGGAGAGAAATTGAGAAGTTGAATGCCGAGGTGGACGAGGAGCAGCTGGAATTGCAGACGTGAGAAATATGGAGATGCAGAGATTAGAAATTCGTAGAGATATAGAAACTGATGGAAGTGCAGCAACTTTGAAACTCAGATAGGGGATAGAATCGATAAGAAGTGAATTTCATGGAATTGGGAGAAGTTGCATTTATGATGAATGAGAAATATCTACACATAGAGTTACAACTTGATCAATTGCCATTTTGGAAGATAGAGACAGTTAGCTTTATTGAAATCTACACATAATGAGACATTGAAGTTAGCGAGAATGCAGAGAATCTGGTATTCTGCAGAACATGAAGAAAGTTAGATCTTACTTGATACTGAGAACCAGATTAGCTGAAGGAGGAGAGAACTGGATATGTTGAAGTTTGATGTGAACGATGAGCAGCTAGGATTGCAGGCTTGTTCATAATGGAGACTTTGGTGCATATACAGAGTAAAATTTGCAGAGATATAGAATTTGATAGGAATGGAGTAACTTAGAGGAAGCGTAGCATCCACAAGAAGTGAATTTCATAGAATTAGTAGATTTTGCTCTTATGCAGAATGAGAAATATCCTCAGATAGAGAATGCCTAGTAATTTGTAGAATCTGAGTAATTGCAAGATATTGAGATCTTCCTTTATACAGAGAAGTAGATTTGCTGAAATGGAGAGAATTTGAGAAGATGAATGCCGAGGTGGACGAGGAGCAGCTGGAATTGCAGACGTGAGAAATATGGAGATGCAGAGATTAGAAATTCGTAGAGATATAGAAACTAATGGCAGTGCAGCAACTTTGAAACTCAGATAAGGGATAGAATCGATAAGAAGTGAATTTCATGGAATTGGGAGAAGTTGCATTTATAATGAATGAGAAATATCTACACATAAAGTTACAACTTGTTCAATTGCCATTTAGGAAGACCGAGACAGTTAGTTTTACTGAAATCTACACATACTGAGACATTGAAGTTAGTGTGAACGCATAGAATCTGGTATTCTGCAGAACATGAAGAAATTTAGAGGAATTGTAGCATCTACGAGACGTGAAGGTCATAGCGTTGGTACATTATGCTCTTAAACAAATTGGGAAATATCTCCAGATAGAGAATGTGTTAGAACTTGTCAAGTTGTCATTTTCGAAGACAGAGGAAGTTAGTTTTATTGAAATCTACACATACTGAGACATTGAAGTTAGCGTGAATGCAGAGAATCTGGTAATCTGCAGAATGTGATGAAATTTAGATCTTGCTTAATACAGAGAACCAGATTTGCTGAAGGAGCAGAGAAATGGATATGTTGAAGTTTGATGTGAACGATGAGCAGCTAGAATGGCAGGATTGTTCATAATAGATTAGTACATAAAGAGAGTAGAAATTAGTAGAGATATAGAATTTGATAGGAATGGAGAAACTTAGACATTTAGAGAATGTGTAGCATCTACATACGTGAATTTCATAGAATTGGTAGATTTTGCTCTTATACAGAATTTAAATATCTACAGGTACAGAAAAGTTTAGAACTTGATCAATTGACATGATAGCAAGAGAAAGCCAGTTTTCAGGATATTAACACATACGGAGATACTGAAGACAGTGTTGCTGATTTGTATTAGGAACATTAATACATATAGAGAATAGAAATTAGTAGAGATATAGAGTTTGAAAGGAATGGAGTAACTTAGAGGAAGCGTAGCATCCACAAGCAGTGAATTCCTTAGAATTGGTAGATTTTGCTCTTATGCAGAATGAGAAATATCATCAGATACAGAATGCCGAGTAATTTGTAGAATCTGAGTAATTGCAAGAAATTGAGATCTTCCTTTATACAGAGAAATAGATTTACTGAAATGGAGAGAAATTAAGTATTTGAATGCCGAGGTGGACGAGGAGCAGCTGGAATTGCAGACGTGAGAAATATGGAGATGCAGAGATTAGAAATTCGTAGAGATATAGAAACTGATGGAAGTGCAGCAACTTTGAAACTCAGATAGGGGATAGAATCGATAAGAAGTGAATTTCATGGAATTGGGAGAAGTTGCATTTATGATGAATGAGAAATATCTACACATAGAGTTACAACTTGATCAATTGCCATTTTGGAAGATAGAGACAGTTAGCTTTATTGAAATCTACACATAATGAGACATTGAAGTTAGCGAGAATGCAGAGAATCTGGTATTCTGCAGAACATGAAGAAAGTTAGATCTTACTTGATACAGAGAACCAGATTAGCTGAAGGAGGAGAGAACTGGATATGTTGAAGTTTGATGTGAAAGATGAGCAGCTAGGATTGCAGGCTTGTTCATAATGGAGACTTTGGTGCATATACAGAGTAAAATTTGCAGAGATATAGAATTTGATAGGAATGGAGTAACTTAGAGGAAGCGTAGCATCCACAAGAAGTGAATTTCATAGAATTAGTAGATTTTGCTCTTATGCAGAATGAGAAATATCCTCAGATAGAGAATGCCTAGTAATTTGTAGAATCTGAGTAATTGCAAGATATTGAGATCTTCCTTTATACAGAGAAGTAGATTTGCTGAAATGGAGAGAATTTGAGAAGATGAAAGCCGAGGTGGTCGAGGAGCAGCTGGAATTGCAGACGTGAGAAATATGGAGATGCAGAGATTAGAAATTCGTAGAGATATAGAAACTAATGGCAGTGCAGCAACTTTGAAACTCAGATAAGGGATAGAATCGATAAGAAGTGAATGTCATGGAATTGGGAGAAGTTGCATTTATAATGAATGAGAAATATCTACACATAAAGTTACAACTTGTTCAATTGCCATTTAGGAAGACCGAGACAGTTAGTTTTACTGAAATCTACACATACTGAGACATTGAAGTTAGTGTGAACGCATAGAATCTGGTATTCTGCAGAACATGAAGAAATGTAGAGGAATTGTAGCATCTACAAGACGTGAAGGTCATAGCGTTGGTACATTATGCTCTTAAACAAATTGGGAAATATCTCCAGATAGAGAATGTGTTTGAACTTGTCAAGTTGTCATTTTCGAAGACAGAGGAAGTTAGTTTTATTGAAATCTACACATACTGAGACATTGAAGTTAGCGTGAATGCAGAGAATCTGGTAATCTGCCGAATGTGATGAAATTTAGATCTTGCTTAATACAGAGAACCAGATTTGCTGAAGGAGCAGAGAAATGGATATGTTGAAGTTTGATGTGAACGATGAGCAGCTAGAATGGCAGGATTGTTCATAATAGATTAGTACATAAAGAGAGTAGAAATTATTAGAGATATAGAATTTGATAGGAATGGAGAAACTTAGACATTTAGAGAATGTGTAGCATCTACATACGTGAATTTCATAGAATTGGTAGATTTTGCTCTTATACAGAATTTAAATATCTACAGGTACAGAAAAGTTTAGAACTTGATCAATTGACATGATAGCAAGAGAAAGCCAGTTTTCAGGATATTAACACATACGGAGATACTGAAGACAGTGTTGCTGATTTGTATTAGGAACATTAATACATATAGAGAATAGAAATTAGTAGAGATATAGAATTTGATAGGAATGGAGTAACTTAGAGGAAGCGTAGCATCCACAAGCAGTGAATTCCTTAGAATTGGTAGATTTTGCTCTTATGCAGAATGAGAAATATCATCAGATAGAGAATGCCGAGTAATTTGTAGAATCTGAGTAATTGCAAGAAATTGAGATCTTCCTTTATACAGAGAAATAGATTTACTGAAATGGAGAGAAATTAAGAAGTTGAATGCCGAGGTGGACGAGGAGCAGCTGGAATTGCAGACGTGAGAAATATGGAGATGCAGCTATTAGAAATTCGTAGAGATATAGAAACTGATGGAAGTGCAGCAACTTTGAAACTCAGATAGGGGATAGAATCGATAAGAAGTGAATTTCATGGAATTGGGAGAAGTTGCATTTATGATGAATGAGAAATATCTACACATAGAGTTAGAACTTGATCAATTGCCATTTTGGAAGATAGAGACAGTTAGCTTTATTGAAATCTACACATAATGAGACATTGAAGTTAGCGAGAATGCAGAGAATCTGGTATTCTGCAGAACATGAAGAAAGTTAGATCTTACTTGATACAGAGAACCAGATTAGCTGAAGGAGGAGAGAACTGGATATGTTGAAGTTTGATGTGAACGATGAGCAGCTAGGATTGCAGGCTTGTTCATAATGGAGACTTTGGTGCATATACAGAGTAAAATTTGCAGAGATATAGAATTTGATAGGAATGGAGTAACTTAGAGGAAGCGTAGCATCCACAAGAAGTGAATTTCATAGAATTAGTAGATTTTGCTCTTATGCAGAATGAGAAATATCCTCAGATAGAGAATGCCTAGTAATTTGTAGAATCTGAGTAATTGCAAGATATTGAGATCTTCCTTTATACAGAGAAGTAGATTTGCTGAAATGGAGAGAATTTGAGAAGATGAATGCCGAGGTGGACGAGGAGCAGCTGGAATTGCAGACGTGAGAAATTTGGAGATGCAGAGATTAGAAATTCGTAGAGATATAACAACTAATGGCAGTGCAGCAACTTTGAAACTCAGATAAGGGATAGAATCGATAAGAAGTGAATTTCATGGAATTGGGAGAAGTTGCATTTATAATGAATGAGAAATATCTACACATAAAGTTACAACTTGTTCAATTGCCATTTAGGAAGACCGAGACAGTTAGTTTTACTGAAATCTACACATACTGAGACATTGAAGTTAGTGTGAACGCATAGAATCTGGTATTCTGCAGAACATGAAGAAATTTAGAGGAATTGTAGCATCTACAAGACGTGAAGGTCATAGCGTTGGTACATTATGCTCTTAAACAAATTGGGAAAAATCTCCAGATAGAGAATGTGTTAGAACTTGTCAAGTTGTCATTTTCGAAGACAGAGGAAGTTAGTTTTATTGAAATCTACACATACTGAGACATTGAAGTTAGCGTGAATGCAGAGAATCTGGTAATCTGCAGAATGTGATGAAATTTAGATCTTGCTTAATACAGAGAACCAGATTTGCTGAAGGAGCAGAGAAATGGATATGTTGAAGTTTGATGTGAACGATGAGCAGCTAGAATGGCAGGATTGTTCATAATAGATTAGTACATAAAGAGAGTAGAAATTAGTAGAGATATAGAATTTGATAGGAATGGAGAAACTTAGACATTTAGAGAATGTGTAGCATCTACATACGTGAATTTCATAGAATTGGTAGATTTTGCTCTTATACAGAATTTAAATATCTACAGGTACAGAAAAGTTTAGAACTTGATCAATTGACATGATAGCAAGAGAAAGCCAGTTTTCAGGATATTAACACATACGGAGATACTGAAGACAGTGTTGCTGATTTGTATTAGGAACATTAATACATATAGAGAATAGAAATTAGTAGAGATATAGAGTTTGAAAGGAATGGAGTAACTTAGAGGAAGCGTAGCATCCACAAGCAGTGAATTCCTTAGAATTGGTAGATTTTGCTCTTATGCAGAATGAGAAATATCATCAGATACAGAATGCCGAGTAATTTGTAGAATCTGAGTAATTGCAAGAAATTGAGATCTTCCTTTATACAGAGAAATAGATTTACTGAAATGGAGAGAAATTAAGTATTTGAATGCCGAGGTGGACGAGGAGCAGCTGGAATTGCAGACGTGAGAAATATGGAGATGCAGAGATTAGAAATTCGTAGAGATATAGAAACTGATGGAAGTGCAGCAACTTTGAAACTCAGATAGGGGATAGAATCGATAAGAAGTGAATTTCATGGAATTGGGAGAAGTTGCATTTATGATGAATGAGAAATATCTACACATAGAGTTACAACTTGATCAATTGCCATTTTGGAAGATAGAGACAGTTAGCTTTATTGAAATCTACACATAATGAGACATTGAAGTTAGCGAGAATGCAGAGAATCTGGTATTCTGCAGAACATGAAGAAAGTTAGATCTTACTTGATACAGAGAACCAGATTAGCTGAAGGAGGAGAGAACTGGATATGTTGAAGTTTGATGTGAAAGATGAGCAGCTAGGATTGCAGGCTTGTTCATAATGGAGACTTTGGTGCATATACAGAGTAAAATTTGCAGAGATATAGAATTTGATAGGAATGGAGTAACTTAGAGGAAGCGTAGCATCCACAAGAAGTGAATTTCATAGAATTAGTAGATTTTGCTCTTATGCAGAATGAGAAATATCCTCAGATAGAGAATGCCTAGTAATTTGTAGAATCTGAGTAATTGCAAGATATTGAGATCTTCCTTTATACAGAGAAGTAGATTTGCTGAAATGGAGAGAATTTGAGAAGATGAAAGCCGAGGTGGTCGAGGAGCAGCTGGAATTGCAGACGTGAGAAATATGGAGATGCAGAGATTAGAAATTCGTAGAGATATAGAAACTAATGGCAGTGCAGCAACTTTGAAACTCAGATAAGGGATAGAATCGATAAGAAGTGAATGTCATGGAATTGGGAGAAGTTGCATTTATAATGAATGAGAAATATCTACACATAAAGTTACAACTTGTTCAATTGCCATTTAGGAAGACCGAGACAGTTAGTTTTACTGAAATCTACACATACTGAGACATTGAAGTTAGTGTGAACGCATAGAATCTGGTATTCTGCAGAACATGAAGAAATGTAGAGGAATTGTAGCATCTACAAGACGTGAAGGTCATAGCGTTGGTACATTATGCTCTTAAACAAATTGGGAAATATCTCCAGATAGAGAATGTGTTTGAACTTGTCAAGTTGTCATTTTCGAAGACAGAGGAAGTTAGTTTTATTGAAATCTACACATACTGAGACATTGAAGTTAGCGTGAATGCAGAGAATCTGGTAATCTGCCGAATGTGATGAAATTTAGATCTTGCTTAATACAGAGAACCAGATTTGCTGAAGGAGCAGAGAAATGGATATGTTGAAGTTTGATGTGAACGATGAGCAGCTAGAATGGCAGGATTGTTCATAATAGATTAGTACATAAAGAGAGTAGAAATTATTAGAGATATAGAATTTGATAGGAATGGAGAAACTTAGACATTTAGAGAATGTGTAGCATCTACATACGTGAATTTCATAGAATTGGTAGATTTTGCTCTTATACAGAATTTAAATATCTACAGGTACAGAAAAGTTTAGAACTTGATCAATTGACATGATAGCAAGAGAAAGCCAGTTTTCAGGATATTAACACATACGGAGATACTGAAGACAGTGTTGCTGATTTGTATTAGGAACATTAATACATATAGAGAATAGAAATTAGTAGAGATATAGAATTTGATAGGAATGGAGTAACTTAGAGGAAGCGTAGCATCCACAAGCAGTGAATTCCTTAGAATTGGTAGATTTTGCTCTTATGCAGAATGAGAAATATCATCAGATAGAGAATGCCGAGTAATTTGTAGAATCTGAGTAATTGCAAGAAATTGAGATCTTCCTTTATACAGAGAAATAGATTTACTGAAATGGAGAGAAATTAAGAAGTTGAATGCCGAGGTGGACGAGGAGCAGCTGGAATTGCAGACGTGAGAAATATGGAGATGCAGCTATTAGAAATTCGTAGAGATATAGAAACTGATGGAAGTGCAGCAACTTTGAAACTCAGATAGGGGATAGAATCGATAAGAAGTGAATTTCATGGAATTGGGAGAAGTTGCATTTATGATGAATGAGAAATATCTACACATAGAGTTAGAACTTGATCAATTGCCATTTTGGAAGATAGAGACAGTTAGCTTTATTGAAATCTACACATAATGAGACATTGAAGTTAGCGAGAATGCAGAGAATCTGGTATTCTGCAGAACATGAAGAAAGTTAGATCTTACTTGATACAGAGAACCAGATTAGCTGAAGGAGGAGAGAACTGGATATGTTGAAGTTTGATGTGAACGATGAGCAGCTAGGATTGCAGGCTTGTTCATAATGGAGACTTTGGTGCATATACAGAGTAAAATTTGCAGAGATATAGAATTTGATAGGAATGGAGTAACTTAGAGGAAGCGTAGCATCCACAAGAAGTGAATTTCATAGAATTAGTAGATTTTGCTCTTATGCAGAATGAGAAATATCCTCAGATAGAGAATGCCTAGTAATTTGTAGAATCTGAGTAATTGCAAGATATTGAGATCTTCCTTTATACAGAGAAGTAGATTTGCTGAAATGGAGAGAATTTGAGAAGATGAATGCCGAGGTGGACGAGGAGCAGCTGGAATTGCAGACGTGAGAAATTTGGAGATGCAGAGATTAGAAATTCGTAGAGATATAACAACTAATGGCAGTGCAGCAACTTTGAAACTCAGATAAGGGATAGAATCGATAAGAAGTGAATTTCATGGAATTGGGAGAAGTTGCATTTATAATGAATGAGAAATATCTACACATAAAGTTACAACTTGTTCAATTGCCATTTAGGAAGACCGAGACAGTTAGTTTTACTGAAATCTACACATACTGAGACATTGAAGTTAGTGTGAACGCATAGAATCTGGTATTCTGCAGAACATGAAGAAATTTAGAGGAATTGTAGCATCTACAAGACGTGAAGGTCATAGCGTTGGTACATTATGCTCTTAAACAAATTGGGAAAAATCTCCAGATAGAGAATGTGTTAGAACTTGTCAAGTTGTCATTTTCGAAGACAGAGGAAGTTAGTTTTATTGAAATCTACACATACTGAGACATTGAAGTTAGCGTGAATGCACAGAATCTGGTAATCTGCAGAATGTGATGAAATTTAGATCTTGCTTAATACAGAGAACCAGATTTGCTGAAGGAGCAGAGAAATGGATATGTTGAAGTTTGATGTGAACGATGATCTTGCTTAATACAGAGAACCAGATTTGCTGAAGGAGCAGAGAAATGGATATGTTGAAGTCTGATGTGAACGATGAGCAGCTAGAATGGCAGGATTGTTCATAATGTAGACTTTAGTACATACAGAGAGTAGAAATTAGTAGAGATATAGAATTTGATAGGAATGGAGAAACTTAGACATTTAGAGAATGTGTAGCATCTACATACGTGAATTTCATAGAATTGGTAGATTTTGCTCTTATACAGAATGAGAAATATCTACAGGTACAGAAAAGTTTAGAACTTGATCAATTGACATGATAGCAAGAGAAAGTCAGTTTTCAGGATATTAACACATACGGAGATACTGAAGACAGTGTTGCTGATTTGTATTAGGAACATTAATACATATAGAGAATAGAAATTAGTAGAGATATAGAATTTGATAGGAATGGAGTAACTTAGAGGAAGCGTAGCATCCACAAGCAGTGAATTCCTTAGAATTGGTAGATTTTGCTCTTATGCAGAATGAGAAATATCATCAGATAGAGAATGCCTAGTAATTTGTAGAATCTGAGTAATTGCAAGAAATTGAGATCTTCCTTTATACAGAGAAATAGATTTACTGAAATGGAGAGAAATTGAGAAGTTGAATGCCGAGGTGAACGAGGAGCAGCTGGAATTGCAGACGTGAGAAATATGGAGATGCAGAGATTAGAAATTCGTAGAGATATAGAAACTGATGGAAGTGCAGCAACTTTGAAACTCAGATAGGGGATAGAATCGATAAGAAGTGAATTTCATGGAATTGGGAGAAGTTGCATTTATGATGAATGAGAAATATCTACACATAGAGTTACAACTTGATCAATTGCCATTTTGGAAGATAGAGACAGTTAGCTTTATTGAAATCTACACATAATGAGACATTGAAGTTAGCGAGAATGCAGAGAATCTGGTATTCTGCAGAACATGAAGAAAGTTACATCTTACTTGATACAGAGAACCAGATTAGCTGAAGGAGGAGAGAACTGGATATGTTGAAGTTTGATGTGAACGATGAGCAGCTAGGATTGCAGGCTTGTTCATAATGGAGACTTTGGTGCATATACAGAGTAAAATTTGCAGAGATATAGAATTTGATAGGAATGGAGTAACTTAGAGGAAGCGTAGCATCCACAAGCAGTGAATTCCTTAGAATTGGTAGATTTTGCTCCTATGCAGAATGAGAAATATCATCAGATAGAGAATGCCGAGTAATTTGTAGAATCTGAGTAATTGCAAGAAATTGAGATCTTCCTTTATACAGAGAAATAGATTTACTGAAATGGAGAGAAATTGAGAAGTTGAATGCCGAGGTGGACGAGGAGCAGCTGGAATTGCAGACGTGAGAAATATGGAGATGCAGAGATTAGAAATTCGTAGAGATATAGAAACTGATGGAAGTGCAGCAACTTTGAAACTCAGATAGGGGATAGAATCGATAAGAAGTGAATTTCATGGAATTGGGAGAAGTTGCATTTATAATGAATGAGAAATATCTACACATAAAGTTACAACTTGTTCAATTGCCATTTAGGAATACCGAGACAGTTAGTTTTACTGAAATCTACACATACTGAGACATTGAAGTTAGTGTGAACGCATAGAATCTGGTATTCTGCAGAACATGAAGAAATTTAGAGGAATTGTAGCATCTACAAGACGTGAAGGTCATAGCGTTGGTACATTATGCTCTTAAACAATTTGGGAAATATCTCCAGATAGAGAAAATGTTAGAACTTGTCAAGTTGTCAAGACAGAGGAAGTTAGTTTTATTGAAATCTACACATACTGAGATATTGAAGTTAGCGTGAATGCAGAGAATCTGGTAATCTGCAGAATGTGATGAAATTTAGATCTTGCTTAATACAGAGAACCAGATTTGCTGAAGGAGCAGAGAAATGGATATGTTGAAGTTTGATGTGAACGATGATCTTGCTTAATACAGAGAACCAGATTTGCTGAAGGAGCAGAGAAATGGATATGTTGAAGTTTGATGTGAACGATGAGCAGCTAGAATGGCAGGATTGTTCATAATATAGACTTTAGTACATACAGAGAGTAGAAATTAGTAGAGATATAGAATTTGATAGGAATGGAGAAACTTAGACATTTAGAGAATGTGTAGCATCTACATACGTGAATTTCATAGAATTGGTAGATTTTGCTCTTATACAGAATGAGAAATATCTACAGGTACAGAAAAGTTTAGAACTTGATCAATTGACATGATAGCAAGAGATAGTCAGTTTTCAGGATATTAACACATACGGAGATATTGAAGACAGTGTTGCTGATTTGTATTAGGAACATTAATACATATAGAGAATAGAAATTAGTAGAGATATAGAATTTGATAGGAATGGAGTAACTTAGAGGAAGCGTAGCATCCACAAGCAGTGAATTCCTTAGAATTGGTAGATTTTGCTCTTATGCAGAATGAGAAATATCATCAGATAGAGAATGCCGAGTAATGTGTAGAATCTGAGTAATTGCAAGAAATTGACATCTTCCTTTATACAGAGAAATAGATTTACTGAAATGGAGAGAAATTGAGAAGTTGAATGCCGAGGTGGACGAGGAGCAGCTGGAATTGCAGACGTGAGAAATATGGAGATGCAGAGATTAGAAATTCGTAGAGATATAGAAACTGATGGAAGTGCAGCAACTTTGAAACTCAGATAAGGGATAGAATCGATAAGAAGTGAATTTCATGGAATTGGGAGAAGTTGCATTTATAATGAATGAGAAATATCTACACATAAAGTTACAACTTGTTCAATTGCCATTTAGGAAGACCGAGACAGTCAGTTTTACTGAAATCTACACATACTGAGACATTGAAGTTAGTGTGAACGCATAGAATCTGGTATTCTGCAGAACATGAAGTAATTTAGAGGAATTGTAGCATCTACAAGACGTGAAGGTCATAGCGTTGGTGCATTATGCTCTTAAACAAATTGGGAAATATCTCCAGATAGAGAAAATGTTAGAACTTGTCAAGTTGTCATTTTCGAAGACAGAGGTAGTTAGTTTTATTGAAATCTAGACATACTGAGACATTGAAGTTAGCGTGAATGCAGAGAATCTGGTAATCTGCAGAATGTGATGAAATTTAGATCTTGCTTAATACAGAGAACCAGATTTGCTGAAGGAGCAGAGAAATGGATATGTTGAAGTTTGATGTGAACGATGAGCAGCTAGAATGGCAGGATTGTTCATAATAGATTAGTACATAAAGAGAGTAGAAATTAGTAGAGATATAGAATTTGATAGGAATGGAGAAACTTAGACATTTAGAGAATGTGTAGCATCTACATACGTGAATTTCATAGAATTGGTAGATTTTGCTCTTATACAGAATGAGAAATATCTACAGGTACAGAAAAGTTTAGAACTTGATCAATTGACATGATAGCAAGAGAAAGTCAGTTTTCAGGATATTAACACATACGGAGATATTGAAGACAGTGTTGCTGATTTGTATTAGGAACATTAATACATATAGAGAATAGAAATTAGTAGAGATATAGAATTTGATAGGAATGGAGTAACTTAGAGGAAGCGTAGCATCCACAAGCAGTGAATTCCTTAGAATTGGTAGATTTTGCTCTTATGCAGAATGAGAAATATCATCAGATAGAGAATGCCGAGTAATGAGTAGAATCTGAGTAATTGCAAGAAATTGAGATCTTCCTTTATACTGAGAAATAGATTTACTGAAATGGAGAGAAATTAAGAAGTTGAATGCCGAGGTGGACGAGGAGCAGCTGGAATTGCAGACGTGAGAAATATGGAGATGCAGGGATTAGAAATTCATAGAGATATAGAAACTGATGGAAGTGCAGCAACTTTGAAACTCAGATAGGGGATAGAATCGATAAGAAGTGAATTTCATGCAATTGGGAGAAGTTGCATTTATGATGAATGAGAAATATCTACACATAAAGTTACAACTTGATCAATTGCCATTTTGGAAGATAGAGACAGTTAACTTTATTGAAATCTACACATAATGAGACATTGAAGTTAGCGAGAATGCAGAGAATCTGGTATTCTGCAGAACATGAAGAAAGTTAGATCTTACTTGATACAGAGAACCAGATTAGCTGAAGGAGGAGAGAACTGGATATGTTGAAGTTTGATGTGAACGATGAGCAGCTAGGATTGCAGGCTTGTTCATAATGGAGACTTTGGTGCATATACAGAGTAAAATTTGCAGAGATATAGAATTTGATAGGAATGGAATAACTTAGAGGAAGCGTCGCATCCACAGAAGTGAATTTCATAGAATTAGTAGATTTTGCTCTTATGCAGAATGAGAAATATCCTCAGATAGAGAATGCCTAGTAATTTGTAGAATCTGAGTAATTGCAAGATATTGAGATCTTCCTTTATACAGAGAAGTAGATTTGCTGAAATGGAGAGAATTTGAGAAGATGAATGCCAAGGTGGACGAGGAGCAGCTGGAATTGCAGACGTGAGAAATATGGAGATGCAGAGATTAGAAATTCGTAGAGATATATAAACTAACGGCAGTTCAGCAACTTTGAAACTCAGATAAGGGATAGAATCGATAAGAAGTGAATTTCATGGAATTGGGAGAAGTTGCATTTATAATGAATGAGAAATATCTACACATAAAGTTACAACTTGTTCAATTGCAATTTAGGAAGACCGAGACAGTTAGTTTTACTGAAATCTACACATACTGAGACATTGAAGTTAGTGTGAACGCATAGAATCTGGTATTCTGCAGAACATGAAGTAATTTAGAGGAATTGTAGCATCTACAAGACGTGAAGGACATAGCGTTGGTACATTATGCTCTTAAACAAATTGGGAAATATCTCCAGATAGAGAAAATGTTAGAACTTGTCAAGTTGTCATTTTCGAAGACAGAGGAAGTTAGTTTTATTGAAATCTACACATACTGAGACATTGAAGTTAGCGTGAATGCAGAGAATCTGGTAATCTGCAGAATGTGATGAAATTTAGATCTTGCTTAATACAGAGAACCAGATTTGCTGAAGGAGCAGAGAAATGGATATGTTGAAGTTTGATGTGAACGATGAGCAGCTAGAATGGCAGGATTGTTCATAATATAGACTTTAGTACAAACAGAGAGTAGAAATTAGTAGAGATATAGAATTTGATAGGAATGGAGAAACTTAGACATTTAGAGAATGTGTAGCACCTACATACGTGAATTTCATAGAATTGGTTGATTTTGCTCTTATACAGAATAAGAAATATCTACAGGTACAGAAAAGTTTAGAACTTGATCAATTGACATGATAGCAAGAGAAAGTCAGTTTTCAGGATATTAACCCATACGGAGATACTGAAGACAGTGTTGCTGATTTGTATTAGGAACATTAATACATATAGAGAATAGAAATTAGTAGAGATATAGAATTTGATAGGAATGGAGAAACTTAGACATTTAGAGAATGTGTAGCATCTACATACGTGAATTTCATAGAATTGGTAGATTTTGCTCTCATACAGAAGGAGAAATATCTACAGGTACAGAAAAGTTTAGAACTGGATCAATTGACATGATAGCAAGAGAAAGTCAGTTTTCAGGATATTAACACATACGGAGATACTGAAGACAGTGTTGCTGATTTGTATTAGGAACATTAATACATATAGAGAATAGAAATTAGTAGAGATATAGAATTTGATAGGAATGGAGTAACTTAGAGGAAGCGTAGCATGCACAAGCAGTGAATTCCTTAGAATTGGTAGATTTTGCTCTTATGCAGAATGAGAAATATCATCAGATAGAGAATGCCGAGTAATTTGTAGAATCTGAGTAATTGCAAGAAATTGAGATCTTCCTTTATACAGAGAAATAGATTTACTGAAATGGAGAGAAATTGAGAAGTTGAATGCCGAGGTGGACGAGGAGCAGCTGGAATTGCAGACGTGAGAAATATGGAGATGCAGAGATTAGAAATTCGTAGAGATATAGAAACTGATGGAAGTGCAGCAACTTTGAAACTCAGATAGGGGATAGAATCGATAAGAAGTGAATTTCATGGAATTGGGAGAAGTTGCATTTATGATGAATGAGAAATATCTACACATAGAGTTACAACTTGATCAATTGCCATTTTGGAAGATAGAGACAGTTAGCTTTATTGAAATCTACACATAATGAGACATTGAAGTTAGAGAGAATGCAGAGAATCTGGTATTCTGCAGAACATGAAGAAAGTTACATCTTACTTGATACAGAGAACCAGATTAGCTGAAGGAGGAGAGAACTGGATATGATGAAGTTTGATGTGAACGATGAGCAGCTAGGATTGCAGGCTTGTTCATAATGGAGACTTTGGTGCATATACAGAGTAAAATTTGCAGAGATATAGAATTTGATAGGAAAGGAATAACTTAGAGGAAGCGTAGCATCCACAGAAGTGAATTTCATAGAATTAGTAGATTTTGCTCTTATGCAGAATGAGAAATATCCTCAGATAGAGAATGCCTAGTAATTTGTAGAATCTGAGTAATTGCTAGATATTGAGATCTTCCTTTATACAGAGAAGTAGATTTGCTGAAATGGAGAGAAATTGAGAAGATGAATGCCGAGGTGGACGAGGAGCAGCTGGAATTGCAGACGTGAGAAATATGGAGATGCAGAGATTAGAAATTCGTAGAGATATAGAAACTAACGGCAGTGCAGCAACTTTGAAACTCAGATAAGGGATAGAATCGATAAGAAGTGAATTTCATGGAATTGGGAGAAGTTGCATTTATAATGAATGAGAAATATCTACACATAAAGATACAACTTGTTCAATTGCCATTTAGGAAGACCGAGACAGTTAGTTTTACTGAAATCTACACATACTGAGACATTGAAGTTAGTGTGAACGCATAGAATCTGGTATTCTGCAGAACATGAAGTAATTTAGAGGAATTGTAGCATCTACAAGACGTGAAGGTCATAGCGTTTGTACATTATGCTCTTAAACAAATTGGGAAATATCTCCAGATAGAGAATGTGTTAGAACTTGTCAAGTTGTCATTTTCGAAGACAGAGGAAGTTAGTTTTATTGAAATCTACACATACTGAGACATTGAAGTTAGCGTGAATGCAGAGAATCTGGTAATCTGCAGAATGTGATGAAATTTAGATCTTGCTTAATACAGAGAACCAGATTTGCTGAAGGAGCAGAGAAATGGATATGTTGAAGATTGATGTGAACGATGAGCAGCTAGAATGGCAGGATTGTTCATAATAGATTAGTACATAAAGAGAGTAGAAATTAGTAGAGATATAGAATTTGATAGGAATGGAGAAACTTAGACATTTAGAGAATGTGTAGCATCTACATACGTGAATTTCATAGAATTGGTAGATTTTGCTCTTATACAGAATGAGAAATATCTACAGGTACAGAAAAGTTTAGAACTTGATCAATTGACATGATAGCAAGAGAAAGTCAGTTTTCAGGATATTAACACATATGGAGATACTGAAGTCAGTGTTGCTGATTTGTATTAGGAACATTAATACATATGGAGAATAGAAATTAGTAGACATATAGAATTTGAAAGGAATGGAGTAACTTAGAGGAAGCGTAGCATTCACAAGCAGTGAATTCCTTAGAATTGGTAGATTTTGCTCTTATGCAGAATGAGAAATATCATCAGATAGAGAATGCCGAGTAATTTGTAGAATCTGAGTAATTGCAAGAAATTGAGATCTTCCTTTATACAGAGAAATAGATTTACTGAAATGGAGAGAAATTGAGAAGATGAATGCCGAGGTGGACGAGGAGCAGCTGGAATTGCAGACGTGAGAAATATGGAGATGCAGAGATTAGAAATTCGTAGAGATATAGAAACTGATGGAAGTGCAGCAACTTTGAAACTCAGATAGGGGATAGAATCGATAAGAAGTGAATTTCATGGAATTGGGAGAAGTTGCATTATTGATGAATGAGAAATACCTACACATAGAGTTACAACTTGATCAATTGCCATTTTGGAAGATAGAGACAGTTAGCTTTATTGAAATCTACACATAAAGAGACATTGAAGTTAGCGAGAATGCAGAGAATCTGGTATTCTGCAGAACATGAAGAAAGTTACATCTACTTGATACAGAGAACCAGAATAGCTGAAGGAGGAGAGAACTGGATATGTTGAAGTTTGATGTGAACGATGAGCAGCTAGGATTGCAGGCTTGTTCATAATGGAGACTTTGGTGCATATACAGAGTAAAATTTGCAGAGATATAGAATTTGATAGGAATGGAGTAACTTAGAGGAAGCGTAGCATCCACAAGAAGTGAATTTCATAGAATTAGTAGATTTTGCTCTTATGCAGAATGAGAAATATCCTCAGATAGAGAATGCCTAGTAATTTGTAGAATCTGAGTAATTGCAAGATATTGAGATCTTCCTTTATACAGAGAAGTAGATTTGCTGAAATGGAGAGAAATTGAGAAGATGAATGCCGAGGTGGACGAGGAGCAGCTGGAATTGCAGACGTGAGAAATATGGAGATGCAGAGATTAGAAATTCGTAGAGATATAGAAACTAATGGCAGTGCAGCAACTTTGAAACTCAGATAAGGGATAGAATCGATAAGAAGTGAATTTCATGGAATTGGGAGAAGTTGCATTTATAATGAATGAGAAATATCTACACATAAAGTTACAACTTGTTCAATTGCCATTTAGGAAGTTCGAGACAGTTAGTTTTACTGAAATCTACACATACTGAGACATTGAAGTTAGTGTGAACGCATAGAATCTGGTATTCTGCAGAACATGAAGAAATTTAGAGGAATTGTAGCATCTACAAGACGTGAAGGTCATAGCGTTGGTACATTATGCTCTTAAACAAATTGGGAAATATCTCCAGATAGAGAATGTGTTAGAACTTGTCAAGTTGTCATTTTCGAAGACAGAGGAAGTTAGTTTTATTGAAATCTACACATACTGAGACATTGAAGTTAGCGTGAATGCAGAGAATCTGGTAATCTGCAGAATGTGATGAAATTTAGATCTTGCTTAATACAGAGAACCAGATTTGCTGAAGGAGCAGAGAAATGGATATGTTGAAGATTGATGTGAACGATGAGCAGCTAGAATGGCAGGATTGTTCATAATAGATTAGTACATAAAGAGAGTAGAAATTAGTAGAGATATAGAATTTGATAGGAATGGAGAAACTTAGACATTTAGAGAATGTGTAGCATCTACATACGTGAATTTCATAGAATTGGTAGATTTTGCTCTTATACAGAATGAGAAATATCTACAGGTACAGAAAAGTTTAGAACTTGATCAATTGACATGATAGCAAGAGAAAGTCAGTTTTCAGGATATTAACACATATGGAGATACTGAAGACAGTGTTGCTGATTTGTATTAGGAACATTAATACATATGGAGAATAGAAATTAGTAGAGATATAGAATTTGAAAGGAATGGAGTAACTTAGAGGAAGCGTAGCATCCACAAGCAGTGAATTCCTTAGAATTGGTAGATTTTGCTCTTATGCAGAATGAGAAATATCATCAGATAGAGAATGCCGAGTAATTTGTAGAATCTGAGTAATTGCAAGAAATTGAGATCTTCCTTTATACAGAGAAATAGATTTACTGAAATGGAGAGAAATTGAGAAGTTGAATGCCGAGGTGGACGAGGCGCAGCTGGAATTGCAGACGTGAGAAATATGGAGATGCAGAGATTAGAAATTCGTAGAGATATAGAAACTGATGGAAGTGCAGCAACTTTGAAACTCAGATAGGGGATAGAATCGATAAGAAGTGAATTTCATGGAATTGGGAGAAGTTGCATTTATAATGAATGAGAAATATCTACACATAAAGTTACAACTTGTTCAATTGCCATTTAGGAAGACCGAGACAGTTAGTTTTACTGAAATCTACACATACTGAGACATTGAAGTTAGTGTGAACGCATAGAATCTGGTATTCTGCAGAACATGAAGAAATTTAGAGGAATTGTAGCATCTACAAGACGTGAAGGTCATAGCGTTGGTACATTATGCTCTTAAACAAATTGGGAAATATCTCCAGATAGAGATAATGTTAGAACTTGTCAAGTTGTCATTTTCGAAGACTGAGGAAGTTAGTTTTATTGAAATCTACACATACTGAGACATTGAAGTTAGCGTGAATGCAGAGAATCTGGTAATCTGCAGAATGTGATGAAATTTAGATCTTGCTTAATACAGAGAACCAGATTTGCTGAAGGAGCAGAGAAATGGATATGTTGAAGTTTGATGTGAACGATGAGCAGCTAGAATGGCAGGATTGTTCATAATAGATTAGTACATAAAGAGAGTAGAAATTAGTAGAGATATAGAATTTGATAGGAATGGAGAAACTTAGACATTTAGAGAATGTGTAGCATCTACATACGTGAATTTCATAGAATTGGTAGATTTTGCTCTTATACAGAATGAGAAATATCTACAGGTACAGAAAAGTTTAGAACTTGATCAATTGACATGATAGCAAGAGAAAGTCAGTTTTCAGGATATTAACACATACGGAGATACTGAAGACAGTGTTGCTGATTTGTATTAGGAACATTAATACATATAGAGAATAGAAATTAGTAGAGATATAGAATTTGATAGGAATGGAGTAACTTAGAGGAAGCGTAGCATCCACAAGCAGTGAATTCCTTAGAATTGGTAGATTTTGCTCTTATGCAGAATGAGAAATATCATCAGATAGAGAATGCCGAGTAATTTGTAGAATCTGAGTAATTGCAAGAAATTGAGATCTTCCTTTATACAGAGAAATAGATTTACTGAAATGGAGAGAAATTGAGAAGTTGAATGCCGAGGTGGACGAGGAGCAGCTGGAATTGCAGACGTGAGAAATATGGAGATGCAGAGATTAGAAATTCGTAGAGATATAGAAACTGATGGAAGTGCAGCAACTTTGAAACTCAGATAGGGGATTGAATCGATAAGAAGTGAATTTCATGGAATTGGGAGAAGTTGCATTATTGATGAATGAGAAATACCTACACATAGAGTTACAACTTGATCAATTGCCATTTTGGAAGATAGAGACAGTTAGCTTTATTGAAATCTACACATAATGAGACATTGAAGTTAGCGAGAATGCAGAGAATCTGGTATTCTGCAGAACATGAAGAAAGTTACATCTACTTGATACAGAGAACCAGAATAGCTGAAGGAGGAGAGAACTGGATATGTTGAAGTTTGATGTGAACGATGAGCAGCTAGGATTGCAGGCTTGTTCATAATGGAGACTTTGGTGCATATACAGAGTAAAATTTGCAGAGATATAGAATTTGATAGGAATGGAGTAACTTAGAGGAAGCGTAGCATCCACAAGAAGTGAATTTCATAGAATTGGGAGAAGTTGCATTTATAATGAATGAGAAATATCTACACATAAAGTTACAACTTGTTCAATTGCCATTTAGGAAGACCGAGACAGTTAGTTTTACTGAAATCTACACATACTGAGACATTGAAGTTAGTGTGAACGCATAGAATCTGGTAATCTGCAGAACATGAAGAAATTTAGAGGAATTGTAGCATCTACAAGACGTGAAGGTCATAGCGTTGGTACATTATGCTCTTAAACAAATTGGGAAATATCTCCAGATAGAGAATGTGTTAGAACTTGTCAAGTTGTCATTTTCGAAGACAGAGGAAGTTAGTTTTATTGAAATCTACACATACTGAGACATTGAAGTTAGCGTGAATGCAGAGAATCTGGTAATCTGCAGAATGTGATGAAATTTAGATCTTGCTTAATACAGAGAACCAGATTTGCTGAAGGAGCAGAGAAATGGATATGTTGAAGTTTGATGTGAACGATGAGCAGCTAGAATGGCAGGATTGTTCATAATAGATTAGTACATAAAGAGAGTAGAAATTAGTAGAGATATAGAATTTGATAGGAATGGAGAAACTTAGACATTTAGAGAATGTGTAGCATCTACATACGTGAATTTCATAGAATTGGTAGATTTTTCTCTTATACAGGATGAGAAATATCTACAGGTACAGAAAAGTTTAGAACTTGATCAATTGACATGATAGCAAGAGAAAGTCAGTTTTCAGGATATTAACACATGTGGAGATACTGAAGACAGTGTTGCTGATTTGTATTAGGAACATTAATACATATGGAGAATAGAAATTAGTAGAGATATAGAATTTGAAAGGAATGGAGTAACTTAGAGGAAGCGTAGCATCCACAAGCAGTGAATTCCTTAGAATTGGTAGATTTTGCTCTTATGCAGAATGAGAAATATCATCAGATAGAGAATGCCGAGTAATTTGTAGAATCTGAGTAATTGCAAGAAATTGAGATCTTCCTTTATACAGAGAAATAGATTTACTGAAATGGAGAGAATTGAGAAGTTGAATGCCGAGGTGGACGAGGCGCAGCTGGAATTGCAGACGTGAGAAATATGGAGATGCAGAGATTAGAAATTCGTAGAGATATAGAAACTGAAGGAAGTGCAGCAACTTTGAAACTCAGATAGGGGATAGAATCGATAAGAAGTGAATTTCATGGAATTGGGAGAAGTTGCATTTATAATGAATGAGAAATATCTACACATAAAGTTACAACTTGTTCAATTGCCATTTAGGAAGACCGAGACAGTTAGTTTTACTGAAATCTACACATACTGAGACATTGAAGTTAGTGTGAACGCATAGAATCTGGTATTCTGCAGAACATGAAGAAATTTAGAGGAATTGTAGCATCTACAAGACGTGAAGGTCATAGCGTTGGTACATTATGCTCTTAAACAAATTGGGAAATATCTCCAGATAGAGAAAATGTTAGAACTTGTCAAGTTGTCATTTTCGAAGACAGAGGAAGTTAGTTTTATTGAAATCTACACATACTGAGACATTGAAGTTAGCGTGAATGCAGAGAATCTGGTAATCTGCAGAATGTGATGAAATTTAGATCTTGCTTAATACAGAGAACCAGATTTGCTGAAGGAGCAGAGAAATGGATATGTTGAAGTTTGATGTGAACGATGATCTTGCTTAATACAGAGAACCAGATTTGCTGAAGGAGCAGAGAAATGGATATGTTGAAGTTTGATGTGAACGATGAGCAGCTAGAATGGCAGGATTGTTCATAATATAGACTTTAGTACAAACAGAGAGTAGAAATTAGTAGAGATATAGAATTTGATAGGAATGTAGAAACTTAGACATTTAGAGAATGTGTAGCATCTACATACGTGAATTTCATAGAATTGGTTGATTTTGCTCTTATACAGAATAAGAAATATCTACAGGTACAGAAAAGTTTAGAACTGGATCAATTGACATGATAGCAAGAGAAAGTCAGTTTTCAGGATATTAACACATACGGAGATACTGAAGACAGTGTTGCTGATTTGTATTAGGAACATTAATACATATAGAGAATAGAAATTAGTAGAGATATAGAATTTGTTAGGAATGGAGAAACTTAGACATTTAGAGAATGTGTAGCATCTACATACGTGAATTTGATAGAATTGGTAGATTTTGCTCTCATACAGAATGAGAAATATCTACAGGTACAGAAAAGTTTAGAACTGGATCAATTGACATGATAGCAAGAGAAAGTCAGTTTTCAGGATATTAACACATACGGAGATACTGAAGACAGTGTTGCTGATTTGTATTAGGAACATTAATACATATAGAGAATAGAAATTAGTAGAGATATAGAATTTGATAGGAATGGAGTAACTTAGAGGAAGCGTAGCATGCACAAGCAGTGAATTCCTTAGAATTGGTAGATTTTGCTCTTATGCAGAATGAGAAATATCATCAGATAGAGAATGCCGAGTAATTTGTAGAATCTGATTAATTGCAAGAAATTGAGATCTTCCTTTATACAGAGAAATAGATTTACTGAAATGGAGAGAAATTGAGAAGTTGAATGCCGAGGTGGACGAGGAGCAGCTGGAATTGCAGACGTGAGAAATATGGAGATGCAGAGATTAGAAATTCGTAGAGATATAGAAACTGATGGAAGTGCAGCAACTTTGAAACTCAGATAGGGGATAGAATCGATAAGAAGTGAATTTCATGGAATTGGGAGAAGTTGCATTTATAATGAATGAGAAATATCTACACATAAAGTTACAACTTGTTCAATTGCCATTTAGGAAGACCGAGACAGTTAGTTTTACTGAAATCTACACATACTGAGACATTGAAGTTAGTGTGAACGCATAGAATCTGGTATTCTGCAGAACATGAAGAAATTTAGAGGAATTGTAGCATCTACAAGACGTGAAGGTCATGGCGTTGGTACATTATGCTCTTAAACAAATTGGGAAATATCTCCAGATAGAGAAAATGTTAGAACTTGTCAAGTTGTCATTTTCGAAGACAGAGGAAGTTAGTTTTATTGAAATCTACACATACTGAGACATTGAAGTTAGCGTGAATGCAGAGAATCTGGTAATCTGCAGAATGTGATGAAATTTAGATCTTGCTTAATACAGAGAACCAGATTTGCTGAAGGAGCAGAGAAATGGATATGTTGAAGTTTGATGTGAACGATGAGCAGCTAGAATGGCAGGATTGTTCATAATAGATTAGTACATAAAGAGAGTAGAAATTAGTAGAGATATAGAATTTGATAGGAATGGAGAAACTTAGACATTTAGAGAATGTGTAGCATCTACATACGTGAATTTCATAGAATTGGTAGATTTTGCTCTTATACAGAATGAGAAATATCTACAGGTACAGAAAAGTTTAGAACTTGATCAATTGACATGATAGCAAGAGAAAGTCAGTTTTCAGGATATTAACACATACGGAGATACTGAAGACAGTGTTGCTGATTTGTATTAGGAACATTAATACATATAGAGAATAGAAATTAGTAGAGATATAGAATTTGATAGGAATGGAGTAACTTAGAGGAAGCGTAGCATGCACAAGCAGTGAATTCCTTAGAATTGGTAGATTTTGCTCTTATGCAGAATGAGAAATATCATCAGATAGAGAATGCCGAGTAATTTGTAGAATCTGAGTAATTGCAAGAAATTGAGATCTTCCTTTATACAGAGAAATAGATTTACTGAAATGGAGAGAAATTGAGAAGTTGAATGCCGAGGTGGACGAGGAGCAGCTGGAATTGCAGACGTGAGAAATATGGAGATGCAGAGATTAGAAATTCGTAGAGATATAGAAACTGATGGAAGTGCAGCAACTTTGAAACTCAGATAGGGGATTGAATCGATAAGAAGTGAAATTCATGGAATTGGGAGAAGTTGCATTATTGATGAATGAGAAATACCTACACATAGAGTTACAACTTGATCAATTGCCATTTTGGAAGATAGAGACAGTTAGCTTTATTGAAATCTACACATAATGAGACATTGAAGTTAGCGAGAATGCAGAGAATCTGGTATTCTGCAGAACATGAAGAAAGTTACATCTACTTGATACAGAGAACCAGAATAGCTGAAGGAGGAGAGAACTGGATATGTTGAAGTTTGATGTGAACGATGAGCAGCTAGGATTGCAGGCTTGTTCATAATGGAGACTTTGGTGCATATACAGAGTAAAATTTGCAGAGATATAGAATTTGATAGGAATGGAGTAACTTAGAGGAAGCGTAGCATCCACAAGAAGTGAATTTCATAGAATTGGGAGAAGTTGCATTTATAATGAATGAGAAATATCTACACATAAAGTTACAACTTGTTCAATTGCCATTTAGGAAGACCGAGACAGTTAGTTTTACTGAAATCTACACATACTGAGACATTGAAGTTAGTGTGAACGCATAGAATCTGGTATTCTGCAGAACATGAAGAAATTTAGAGGAATTGTAGCATCTACAAGACGTGAAGGTCATAGCGTTGGTACATTATGCTCTTAAACAAATTGGGAAATATCTCCAGATAGAGAATGTGTTAGAACTTGTCAAGTTGTCATTTTCGAAGACAGAGGAAGTTAGTTTTATTGAAATCTACACATACTGAGACATTGAAGTTAGCGTGAATGCAGAGAATCTGGTAATCTGCAGAATGTGATGAAATTTAGATCTTGCTTAATACAGAGAACCAGATTTGCTGAAGGAGCAGAGAAATGGATATGTTGAAGTTTGATGTGAACGATGAGCAGCTAGAATGGCAGGATTGTTCATAATAGATTAGTACATAAAGAGAGTAGAAATAAGTAGAGATATAGAATTTGATAGGAATGGAGAAACTTAGACATTTAGAGAATGTGTAGCATCTACATACGTGAATTTCATAGAATTGGTAGATTTTGCTCTTATACAGGATGAGAAATATCTACAGGTACAGAAAAGTTTAGAACTTGATCAATTGACATGATAGCAAGAGAAAGTCAGTTTTCAGGATATTAACACATGCGGAGATACTGAAGACAGTGTTGCTGATTTGTATTAGGAACATTAATACATATGGAGAATAGAAATTAGTAGAGATATAGAATTTGAAAGGAATGGAGTAACTTAGAGGAAGCGTAGCATCCACAAGCAGTGAATTCCTTAGAATTGGTAGATTTTGCTCTTATGCAGAATGAGAAATATCATCAGATAGAGAATGCCGAGTAATTTGTAGAATCTGAGTAATTGCAAGAAATTGAGATCTTCCTTTATACAGAGAAATAGATTTACTGAAATGGAGAGAAATTGAGAAGTTGAATGCCGAGGTGGACGAGGCGCAGCTGGAATTGCAGACGTGAGAAATATGGAGATGCAGAGATTAGAAATTCGTAGAGATATAGAAACTGATGGAAGTGCAGCAACTTTGAAACTCAGATAGGGGATAGAATCGATAAGAAGTGAATTTCATGGAATTGGGAGAAGTTGCATTTATAATGAATGAGAAATATCTACACATAAAGTTACAACTTGTTCAATTGCCATTTAGGAAGACCGAGACAGTTAGTTTTACTGAAATCTACACATACTGAGACATTGAAGTTAGTGTGAACGCATAGAATCTGGTATTCTGCAGAACATGAAGAAATTTAGAGGAATTGTAGCATCTACAAGACGTGAAGGTCATAGCGTTGGTACATTATGCTCTTAAACAAATTGGGAAATATCTCCAGATAGAGAAAATGTTAGAACTTGTCAAGTTGTCATTTTCGAAGACAGAGGAAGTTAGTTTTATTGAAATCTACACATACTGAGACATTGAAGTTAGCGTGAATGCAGAGAATCTGGTAATCTGCAGAATGTGATGAAATTTAGATCTTGCTTAATACAGAGAACCAGATTTGCTGAAGGAGCAGAGAAATGGATATGTTGAAGTTTGATGTGAACGATGATCTTGCTTAATACAGAGAACCAGATTTGCTGAAGGAGCAGAGAAATGGATATGTTGAAGTTTGATGTGAACGATGAGCAGCTAGAATGGCAGGATTGTTCATAATATAGACTTTAGTACAAACAGAGAGTAGAAATTAGTAGAGATATAGAATTTGATAGGAATGGAGAAACTTAGACATTTAGAGAATGTGTAGCATCTACATACGTGCATTTCATAGAATTGGTTGATTTTGCTCTTATACAGAATAAGAAATATCTACAGGTACAGAAAAGTTTAGAACTTGATCAATTGACATGATAGCAAGAGAAAGTCAGTTTTCAGGATATTAACACATACGGAGATACTGAAGACAGTGTTGCTGATTTGTATTAGGAACATTAATACATATAGAGAATAGAAATTAGTAGAGATATAGAATTTGTTAGGAATGGAGAAACTTAGACATTTAGAGAATGTGTAGCATCTACATACGTGAATTTGATAGAATTGGTAGATTTTGCTCTCATACAGAATGAGAAATATCTACAGGTACAGAAAAGTTTAGAACTGGATCAATTGACATGATAGCAAGAGAAAGTCAGTTTTCAGGATATTAACACATACGGAGATACTGAAGACAGTGTTGCTGATTTGTATTAGGAACATTAATACATATAGAGAATAGAAATTAGTAGAGATATAGAATTTGATAGGAATGGAGTAACTTAGAGGAAGCGTAGCATGCACAAGCAGTGAATTCCTTAGAATTGGTAGATTTTGCTCTTATGCAGAATGAGAAATATCATCAGATAGAGAATGCCGAGTAATTTGTAGAATCTGAGTAATTGCAAGAAATTGAGATCTTCCTTTATACAGAGAAATAGATTTACTGAAATGGAGAGAAATTGAGAAGTTGAATGCCGAGGTGGACGAGGAGCAGCTGGAATTGCAGACGTGAGAAATATGGAGATGCAGAGATTAGAAATTCGTAGAGATATAGAAACTGATGGAAGTGCAGCAACTTTGAAACTCAGATAGGGGATAGAATCGATAAGAAGTGAATTTCATGGAATTGGGAGAAGTTGCATTTATGATGAATGAGAAATATCTACACATAGAGTTACAACTTGATCAATTGCCATTTTGGAAGATAGAGACAGTTAGCTTTATTGAAATCTACACATAATGAGATATTGAAGTTAGCGAGAATGCAGAGAATCTGGTATTCTGCAGAACATGAAGAAAGTTACATCTTACTTGATACAGAGAACCAGATTAGCTGAAGGAGGAGAGAACTGGATATGATGAAGTTTGATGTGAACGATGAGCAGCTAGGATTGCAGGCTTGTTCATAATGGAGACTTTGGTGCATATACAGAGTAAAATTTGCAGAGATGTAGAATTTGATAGGAAAGGAATAACTTAGAGGAAGCGTAGCATCCACAGAAGTGAATTTCATAGAATTAGTAGATTTTGCTCTTATGCAGAATGAGAAATATCCTCAGATAGAGAATGCCTAGTAATTTGTAGAATCTGAGTAATTGCAAGATATTGAGATCTTCCTTTATACAGAGAAGTAGATTTGCTGAAATGGAGAGAAATTGAGAAGATGAATGCCGAGGTGGACGAGGAGCAGCTGGAATTGCAGACGTGAGAAATATGGAGATGCAGAGATTAGAAATTCGTAGAAATATAGAAACTAACGGCAGTGCAGCAACTTTGAAACTCAGATAAGGGATAGAATCGATAAGAAGTGAATTTCATGGAATTGGGAGAAGTTGCATTTATAATGAATGAGAAATATCTACACATAAAGTTACAACTTGTTCAATTGCCATTTAGGAAGACCGAGACAGTTAGTTTTACTGAAATCTACACATACTGAGACATTGAAGTTAGTGTGAACGCATAGAATCTGGTATTCTGCAGAACATGAAGTAATTTAGAGGAATTGTAGCATCTACAAGACGTGAAGGTCATAGCGTTTGTACATTATGCTCTTAAACAAATTGGGAAATATCTCCAGATAGGGAAAATGTTAGAACTTGTCAGGTTGTCATTTTCGAAGACAGAGGAAGTTAGTTTTATTGAAATCTACACATACTGAGACATTGAAGTTAGCGTGAATGCAGAGAATCTGGTAATCTGCAGAATGTGATGAAATTTAGATCTTGCTTAATACAGAGAACCAGATTTGCTGAAGGAGCAGAGAAATGGATATGTTGAAGTTTGATGTGAACGATGAGCAGCTAGAATGGCAGGATTGTTCATAATAGATTAGTACATAAAGAGAGTAGAAATTAGTAGAGATATAGAATTTGATAGGAATGGAGAAACTTAGACATTTAGAGAATGTGTAGCATCTACATACGTGAATTTCATAGAATTGGTAGATTTTGCTCTTATACAGAATGAGAAATATCTACAGGTACAGAAAAGTTTAGAACTTGATCAATTGACATGATAGCAAGAGAAAGTCAGTTTTCAGGATATTAACACATATGGAGATACTGAAGACAGTGTTGCTGATTTGTATTAGGAACATTAATACATATGGAGAATAGAAATTAGTAGAGATATAGAATTTGAAAGGAATGGAGTAACTTAGAGGAAGCGTAGCATCCACAAGCAGTGAATTCCTTAGAATTGGTAGATTTTGCTCTTATGCAGAATGAGAAATATCATCAGATAGAGAATGCCGAGTAATTTGTAGAATCTGAGTAATTGCAAGAAATTGAGATCTTCCTTTATACAGAGAAATAGATTTACTGAAATGGAGAGAAATTGAGAAGTTGAATGCCGAGGTGGACGAGGCGCAGCTGGAATTGCAGACGTGAGAAATATGGAGATGCAGAGATTAGAAATTCGTAGAGATATAGAAACTGATGGAAGTGCAGCAACTTTGAAACTCAGATAGGGGATAGAATCGATAAGAAGTGAATTTCATGGAATTGGGAGAAGTTGCATTTATAATGAATGAGAAATATCTACACATAAAGTTACAACTTGTTCAATTGCCATTTAGGAAGACCGAGACAGTTAGTTTTACTGAAATCTACACATACTGAGACATTGAAGTTAGTGTGAACGCATAGAATATGGTATTCTGCAGAACATGAAGAAATTTAGAGGAATTGTAGCATCTACAAGACGTGAAGGTCATAGCGTTGGTACATTATGCTCTTAAACAAATTGGGAAATATCTCCAGATAGAGAAAATGTTAGAACTTGTCAAGTTGTCATTTTCGAAGACTGAGGAAGTTAGTTTTATTGAAATCTACACATACTGAGACATTGAAGTTAGCGTGAATGCAGAGAATCTGGTAATCTGCAGAATGTGATGAAATTTAGATCTTGCTTAATACAGAGAACCAGATTTGCTGAAGGAGCAGAGAAATGGATATGTTGAAGTTTGATGTGAACGATGAGCAGCTAGAATGGCAGGATTGTTCATAATAGATTAGTACATAAAGAGAGTAGAAATTAGTAGAGATATAGAATTTGATAGGAATGGAGAAACTTAGACATTTAGAGAATGTGTAGCATCTACATACGTGAATTTCATAGAATTGGTAGATTTTGCTCTTATACAGAATGAGAAATATCTACAGGTACAGAAAAGTTTAGAACTTGATCAATTGACATGATAGCAAGAGAAAGTCAGTTTTCAGGATATTAACACATACGGAGATACTGAAGACAGTGTTGCTGATTTGTATTAGGAACATTAATACATATAGAGAATAGAAATTAGTAGAGATATAGAATTTGATAGGAATGGAGTAACTTAGAGGAAGCGTAGCATCCACAAGCAGTGAATTCCTTAGAATTGGTAGATTTTGCTCTTATGCAGAATGAGAAATATCATCAGATAGAGAATGCCGAGTAATTTGTAGAATCTGAGTAATTGCAAGAAATTGAGATCTTCCTTTATACAGAGAAATAGATTTACTGAAATGGAGAGAAATTGAGAAGTTGAATGCCGAGGTGGACGAGGAGCAGCTGGAATTGCAGACGTGAGAAATATGGAGATGCAGAGATTAGAAATTCGTAGAGATATAGAAACTGATGGAAGTGCAGCAACTTTGAAACTCAGATAGGGGATAGAATCGATAAGAAGTGAATTTCATGGAATTGGGAGAAGTTGCATTATTGATGAATGAGAAATACCTACACATAGAGTTACAACTTGATCAATTGCCATTTTGGAAGATAGAGACAGTTAGCTTTATTGAAATCTACACATAATGAGACATTGAAGTTAGCGAGAATGCAGAGAATCTGGTATTCTGCAGAACATGAAGAAAGTTACATCTACTTGATACAGAGAACCAGAATAGCTGAAGGAGGAGAGAACTGGATATGTTGAAGTTTGATGTGAACGATGAGCAGCTAGGATTGCAGGCTTGTTCATAATGGAGACTTTGGTGCATATACAGAGTAAAATTTGCAGAGATATAGAATTTGATAGGAATGGAGTAACTTAGAGGAAGCGTAGCATCCACAAGAAGTGAATTTCATAGAATTAGTAGATTTTGCTCTTATGCAGAATGAGAAATATCCTCAGATAGAGAATGCCTAGTAATTTGTAGAATCTGAGTAATTGCAAGATATTGAGATCTTCCTTTATACAGAGAAGTAGATTTGCTGAAATGGAGAGAAATTGAGAAGATGAATGCCGAGGTGGACGAGGAGCAGCTGGAATTGCAGACGTGAGAAATATGGAGATGCAGAGATTAGAAATTCGTAGAGATATAGAAACTAACGGCAGTGCAGCAACTTTGAAACTCAGATAAGGGATAGAATCGATAAGAAGTGAATTTCATGGAATTGGGAGAAGTTGCATTTATAATGAATGAGAAATATCTACACATAAAGTTACAACTTGTTCAATTGCCATTTAGGAAGACCGAGACAGTTAGTTTTACTGAAATCTACACATACTGAGACATTGAAGTTAGTGTGAACGCATAGAATCTGGTACTCTGCAGAACATGAAGAAATTTAGAGGAATTGTAGCATCTACAAGACGTGAAGGTCATAGCGTTGGTACATTATGCTCTTAAACAAATTGGGAAATATCTCCAGATAGAGAATGTGTTAGAACTTGTCAAGTTGTCATTTTCGAAGACAGAGGAAGTTAGTTTTATTGAAATCTACACATACTGAGACATTGAAGTTAGCGTGAATGCAGAGAATCTGGTAATCTGCAGAATGTGATGAAATTTAGATCTTGCTTAATACAGAGAACCAGATTTGCTGAAGGAGCAGAGAAATGGATATGTTGAAGTTTGATGTGAACGATGAGCAGCTAGAATGGCAGGATTGTTCATAATAGATTAGTACATAAAGAGAGTAGAAATTAGTAGAGATATAGAATTTGATAGGAATGGAGAAACTTAGACATTTAGAGAATGTGTAGCATCTACATACGTGAATTTCATAGAATTGGTAGATTTTTCTCTTATACAGGATGAGAAATATCTACAGGTACAGAAAAGTTTAGAACTTTATCAATTGACATGATAGCAAGAGAAAGTCAGTTTTCAGGATATTAACACATGTGGAGATACTGAAGACAGTGTTGCTGATTTGTATTAGGAACATTAATACATATGGAGAATAGAAATTAGTAGAGATATAGAATTTGAAAGGAATGGAGTAACTTAGAGGAAGCGTAGCATCCACAAGCAGTGAATTCCTTAGAATTGGTAGATTTTGCTCTTATGCAGAATGAGAAATATCATCAGATAGAGAATGCCGAGTAATTTGTAGAATCTGAGTAATTGCAAGAAATTGAGATCTTCCTTTATACAGAGAAATAGATTTACTGAAATGGAGAGAATTGAGAAGTTGAATGCCGAGGTGGACGAGGCGCAGCTGGAATTGCAGACGTGAGAAATATGGAGATGCAGAGATTAGAAATTCGTAGAGATATAGAAACTGATGGAAGTGCAGCAACTTTGAAACTCAGATAGGGGATAGAATCGATAAGAAGTGAATTTCATGGAATTGGGAGAAGTTGCATTTATAATGAATGAGAAATATCTACACATAAAGTTACAACTTGTTCAATTGCCATTTAGGAAGACCGAGACAGTTAGTTTTACTGAAATCTACACATACTGAGACATTGAAGTTAGTGTGAACGCATAGAATCTGGTATTCTGCAGAACATGAAGAAATTTAGAGGAATTGTAGCATCTACAAGACGTGAAGGTCATAGCGTTGGTACATTATGCTCTTAAACAAATTGGGAAATATCTCCAGATAGAGAAAATGTTAGAACTTGTCAAGTTGTCATTTTCGAAGACAGAGGAAGTTAGTTTTATTGAAATCTACACATACTGAGACATTGAAGTTAGCGTGAATGCAGAGAATCTGGTAATCTGCAGAATGTGATGAAATTTAGATCTTGCTTAATACAGAGAACCAGATTTGCTGAAGGAGCAGAGAAATGGATATGTTGAAGTTTGATGTGAACGATGATCTTGCTTAATACAGAGAACCAGATTTGCTGAAGGAGCAGAGAAATGGATATGTTGAAGTTTGATGTGAACGATGAGCAGCTAGAATGGCAGGATTGTTCATAATATAGACTTTAGTACAAACAGAGAGTAGAAATTAGTAGAGATATAGAATTTGATAGGAATGGAGAAACTTAGACATTTAGAGAATGTGTAGCATCTACATACGTGAATTTCATAGAATTGGTTGATTTTGCTCTTATACAGAATAAGAAATATCTACAGGTACAGAAAAGTTTAGAACTGGATCAATTGACATGATAGCAAGAGAAAGTCAGTTTTCAGGATATTAACACATACGGAGATACTGAAGACAGTGTTGCTGATTTGTATTAGGAACATTAATACATATAGAGAATAGAAATTAGTAGAGATATAGAATTTGTTAGGAATGGAGAAACTTAGACATTTAGAGAATGTGTAGCATCTACATACGTGAATTTGATAGAATTGGTAGATTTTGCTCTCATACAGAATGAGAAATATCTACAGGTACAGAAAAGTTTAGAACTGGATCAATTGACATGATAGCAAGAGAAAGTCAGTTTTCAGGATATTAACACATACGGAGATACTGAAGACAGTGTTGCTGATTTGTATTAGGAACATTAATACATATAGAGAATAGAAATTAGTAGAGATATAGAATTTGATAGGAATGGAGTAACTTAGAGGAAGCGTAGCATGCACAAGCAGTGAATTCCTTAGAATTGGTAGATTTTGCTCTTATGCAGAATGAGAAATATCATCAGATAGAGAATGCCGAGTAATTTGTAGAATCTGATTAATTGCAAGAAATTGAGATCTTCCTTTATACAGAGAAATAGATTTACTGAAATGGAGAGAAATTGAGAAGTTGAATGCCGAGGTGGACGAGGAGCAGCTGGAATTGCAGACGTGAGAAATATGGAGATGCAGAGATTAGAAATTCGTAGAGATATAGAAACTGATGGAAGTGCAGCAACTTTGAAACTCAGATAGGGGATAGAATCGATAAGAAGTGAATTTCATGGAATTGGGAGAAGTTGCATTTATAATGAATGAGAAATATCTACACATAAAGTTACAACTTGTTCAATTGCCATTTAGGAAGACCGAGACAGTTAGTTTTACTGAAATCTACACATACTGAGACATTGAAGTTAGTGTGAACGCATAGAATCTGGTATTCTGCAGAACATGAAGAAATTTAGAGGAATTGTAGCATCTACAAGACGTGAAGGTCATGGCGTTGGTACATTATGCTCTTAAACAAATTGGGAAATATCTCCAGATAGAGAAAATGTTAGAACTTGTCAAGTTGTCATTTTCGAAGACTGAGGAAGTTAGTTTTATTGAAATCTACACATACTGAGACATTGAAGTTAGCGTGAATGCAGAGAATCTGGTAATCTGCAGAATGTGATGAAATTTAGATCTTGCTTAATACAGAGAACCAGATTTGCTGAAGGAGCAGAGAAATGGATATGTTGAAGTTTGATGTGAACGATGAGCAGCTAGAATGGCAGGATTGTTCATAATAGATTAGTACATAAAGAGAGTAGAAATTAGTAGAGATATAGAATTTGATAGGAATGGAGAAACTTAGACATTTAGAGAATGTGTAGCATCTACATACGTGAATTTCATAGAATTGGTAGATTTTGCTCTTATACAGAATGAGAAATATCTACAGGTACAGAAAAGTTTAGAACTTGATCAATTGACATGATAGCAAGAGAAAGTCAGTTTTCAGGATATTAACACATACGGAGATACTGAAGACAGTGTTGCTGATTTGTATTAGGAACATTAATACATATAGAGAATAGAAATTAGTAGAGATATAGAATTTGATAGGAATGGAGTAACTTAGAGGAAGCGTAGCATGCACAAGCAGTGAATTCCTTAGAATTGGTAGATTTTGCTCTTATGCAGAATGAGAAATATCATCAGATAGAGAATGCCGAGTAATTTGTAGAATCTGAGTAATTGCAAGAAATTGAGATCTTCCTTTATACAGAGAAATAGATTTACTGAAATGGAGAGAAATTGAGAAGTTGAATGCCGAGGTGGACGAGGAGCAGCTGGAATTGCAGACGTGAGAAATATGGAGATGCAGAGATTAGAAATTCGTAGAGATATAGAAACTGATGGAAGTGCAGCAACTTTGAAACTCAGATAGGGGATTGAATCGATAAGAAGTGAAATTCATGGAATTGGGAGAAGTTGCATTATTGATGAATGAGAAATACCTACACATAGAGTTACAACTTGATCAATTGCCATTTTGGAAGATAGAGACAGTTAGCTTTATTGAAATCTACACATAATGAGACATTGAAGTTAGCGAGAATGCAGAGAATCTGGTATTCTGCAGAACATGAAGAAAGTTACATCTACTTGATACAGAGAACCAGAATAGCTGAAGGAGGAGAGAACTGGATATGTTGAAGTTTGATGTGAACGATGAGCAGCTAGGATTGCAGGCTTGTTCATAATGGAGACTTTGGTGCATATACAGAGTAAAATTTGCAGAGATATAGAATTTGATAGGAATGGAGTAACTTAGAGGAAGCGTAGCATCCACAAGAAGTGAATTTCATAGAATTGGGAGAAGTTGCATTTATAATGAATGAGAAATATCTACACATAAAGTTACAACTTGTTCAATTGCCATTTAGGAAGACCGAGACAGTTAGTTTTACTGAAATCTACACATACTGAGACATTGAAGTTAGTGTGAACGCATAGAATCTGGTATTCTGCAGAACATGAAGAAATTTAGAGGAATTGTAGCATCTACAAGACGTGAAGGTCATAGCGTTGGTACATTATGCTCTTAAACAAATTGGGAAATATCTCCAGATAGAGAATGTGTTAGAACTTGTCAAGTTGTCATTTTCGAAGACAGAGGAAGTTAGTTTTATTGAAATCTACACATACTGAGACATTGAAGTTAGCGTGAATGCAGAGAATCTGGTAATCTGCAGAATGTGATGAAATTTAGATCTTGCTTAATACAGAGAACCAGATTTGCTGAAGGAGCAGAGAAATGGATATGTTGAAGTTTGATGTGAACGATGAGCAGCTAGAATGGCAGGATTGTTCATAATAGATTAGTACATAAAGAGAGTAGAAATAAGTAGAGATATAGAATTTGATAGGAATGGAGAAACTTAGACATTTAGAGAATGTGTAGCATCTACATACGTGAATTTCATAGAATTGGTAGATTTTTCTCTTATACAGGATGAGAAATATCTACAGGTACAGAAAAGTTTAGAACTTGATCAATTGACATGATAGCAAGAGAAAGTCAGTTTTCAGGATATTAACACATGCGGAGATACTGAAGACAGTGTTGCTGATTTGTATTAGGAACATTAATACATATGGAGAATAGAAATTAGTAGAGATATAGAATTTGAAAGGAATGGAGTAACTTAGAGGAAGCGTAGCATCCACAAGCAGTGAATTCCTTAGAATTGGTAGATTTTGCTCTTATGCAGAATGAGAAATATCATCAGATAGAGAATGCCGAGTAATTTGTAGAATCTGAGTAATTGCAAGAAATTGAGATCTTCCTTTATACAGAGAAATAGATTTACTGAAATGGAGAGAAATTGAGAAGTTGAATGCCGAGGTGGACGAGGCGCAGCTGGAATTGCAGACGTGAGAAATATGGAGATGCAGAGATTAGAAATTCGTAGAGATATAGAAACTGATGGAAGTGCAGCAACTTTGAAACTCAGATAGGGGATAGAATCGATAAGAAGTGAATTTCATGGAATTGGGAGAAGTTGCATTTATAATGAATGAGAAATATCTACACATAAAGTTACAACTTGTTCAATTGCCATTTAGGAAGACCGAGACAGTTAGTTTTACTGAAATCTACACATACTGAGACATTGAAGTTAGTGTGAACGCATAGAATCTGGTATTCTGCAGAACATGAAGAAATTTAGAGGAATTGTAGCATCTACAAGACGTGAAGGTCATAGCGTTGGTACATTATGCTCTTAAACAAATTGGGAAATATCTCCAGATAGAGAAAATGTTAGAACTTGTCAAGTTGTCATTTTCGAAGACAGAGGAAGTTAGTTTTATTGAAATCTACACATACTGAGACATTGAAGTTAGCGTGAATGCAGAGAATCTGGTAATCTGCAGAATGTGATGAAATTTAGATCTTGCTTAATACAGAGAACCAGATTTGCTGAAGGAGCAGAGAAATGGATATGTTGAAGTTTGATGTGAACGATGATCTTGCTTAATACAGAGAACCAGATTTGCTGAAGGAGCAGAGAAATGGATATGTTGAAGTTTGATGTGAACGATGAGCAGCTAGAATGGCAGGATTGTTCATAATATAGACTTTAGTACAAACAGAGAGTAGAAATTAGTAGAGATATAGAATTTGATAGGAATGGAGAAACTTAGACATTTAGAGAATGTGTAGCATCTACATACGTGCATTTCATAGAATTGGTTGATTTTGCTCTTATACAGAATAAGAAATATCTACAGGTACAGAAAAGTTTAGAACTTGATCAATTGACATGATAGCAAGAGAAAGTCAGTTTTCAGGATATTAACACATACGGAGATACTGAAGACAGTGTTGCTGATTTGTATTAGGAACATTAATACATATAGAGAATAGAAATTAGTAGAGATATAGAATTTGTTAGGAATGGAGAAACTTAGACATTTAGAGAATGTGTAGCATCTACATACGTGAATTTGATAGAATTGGTAGATTTTGCTCTCATACAGAATGAGAAATATCTACAGGTACAGAAAAGTTTAGAACTGGATCAATTGACATGATAGCAAGAGAAAGTCAGTTTTCAGGATATTAACACATACGGAGATACTGAAGACAGTGTTGCTGATTTGTATTAGGAACATTAATACATATAGAGAATAGAAATTAGTAGAGATATAGAATTTGATAGGAATGGAGTAACTTAGAGGAAGCGTAGCATGCACAAGCAGTGAATTCCTTAGAATTGGTAGATTTTGCTCTTATGCAGAATGAGAAATATCATCAGATAGAGAATGCCGAGTAATTTGTAGAATCTGAGTAATTGCAAGAAATTGAGATCTTCCTTTATACAGAGAAATAGATTTACTGAAATGGAGAGAAATTGAGAAGTTGAATGCCGAGGTGGACGAGGAGCAGCTGGAATTGCAGACGTGAGAAATATGGAGATGCAGAGATTAGAAATTCGTAGAGATATAGAAACTGATGGAAGTGCAGCAACTTTGAAACTCAGATAGGGGATAGAATCGATAAGAAGTGAATTTCATGGAATTGGGAGAAGTTGCATTTATGATGAATGAGAAATATCTACACATAGAGTTACAACTTGATCAATTGCCATTTTGGAAGATAGAGACAGTTAGCTTTATTGAAATCTACACATAATGAGATATTGAAGTTAGCGAGAATGCAGAGAATCTGGTATTCTGCAGAACATGAAGAAAGTTACATCTTACTTGATACAGAGAACCAGATTAGCTGAAGGAGGAGAGAACTGGATATGATGAAGTTTGATGTGAACGATGAGCAGCTAGGATTGCAGGCTTGTTCATAATGGAGACTTTGGTGCATATACAGAGTAAAATTTGCAGAGATATAGAATTTGATAGGAAAGGAATAACTTAGAGGAAGCGTAGCATCCACAGAAGTGAATTTCATAGAATTAGTAGATTTTGCTCTTATGCAGAATGAGAAATATCCTCAGATAGAGAATGCCTAGTAATTTGTAGAATCTGAGTAATTGCAAGATATTGAGATCTTCCTTTATACAGAGAAGTAGATTTGCTGAAATGGAGAGAAATTGAGAAGATGAATGCCGAGGTGGACGAGGAGCAGCTGGAATTGCAGACGTGAGAAATATGGAGATGCAGAGATTAGAAATTCGTAGAGATATAGAAACTAACGGCAGTGCAGCAACTTTGAAACTCAGATAAGGGATAGAATCGATAAGAAGTGAATTTCATGGAATTGGGAGAAGTTGCATTTATAATGAATGAGAAATATCTACACATAAAGTTACAACTTGTTCAATTGCCATTTAGGAAGACCGAGACAGTTAGTTTTACTGAAATCTACACATACTGAGACATTGAAGTTAGTGTGAACGCATAGAATCTGGTATTCTGCAGAACATGAAGTAATTTAGAGGAATTGTAGCATCTACAAGACGTGAAGGTCATAGCGTTTGTACATTATGCTCTTAAACAAATTGGGAAATATCTCCAGATAGGGAAAATGTTAGAACTTGTCAAGTTGTCATTTTCGAAGACAGAGGAAGTTAGTTTTATTGAAATCTACACATACTGAGACATTGAAGTTAGCGTGAATGCAGAGAATCTGGTAATCTGCAGAATGTGATGAAATTTAGATCTTGCTTAATACAGAGAACCAGATTTGCTGAAGGAGCAGAGAAATGGATATGTTGAAGTTTGATGTGAACGATGAGCAGCTAGAATGGCAGGATTGTTCATAATAGATTAGTACATAAAGAGAGTAGAAATTAGTAGAGATATAGAATTTGATAGGAATGGAGAAACTTAGACATTTAGAGAATGTGTAGCATCTACATACGTGAATTTCATAGAATTGGTAGATTTTGCTCTTATACAGAATGAGAAATATCTACAGGTACAGAAAAGTTTAGAACTTGATCAATTGACATGATAGCAAGAGAAAGTCAGTTTTCAGGATATTAACACATATGGAGATACTGAAGACAGTGTTGCTGATTTGTATTAGGAACATTAATACATATGGAGAATAGAAATTAGTAGAGATATAGAATTTGAAAGGAATGGAGTAACTTAGAGGAAGCGTAGCATCCACAAGCAGTGAATTCCTTAGAATTGGTAGATTTTGCTCTTATGCAGAATGAGAAATATCATCAGATAGAGAATGCCGAGTAATTTGTAGAATCTGAGTAATTGCAAGAAATTGAGATCTTCCTTTATACAGAGAAATAGATTTACTGAAATGGAGAGAAATTGAGAAGTTGAATGCCGAGGTGGACGAGGCGCAGCTGGAATTGCAGACGTGAGAAATATGGAGATGCAGAGATTAGAAATTCGTAGAGATATAGAAACTGATGGAAGTGCAGCAACTTTGAAACTCAGATAGGGGATAGAATCGATAAGAAGTGAATTTCATGGAATTGGGAGAAGTTGCATTTATAATGAATGAGAAATATCTACACATAAAGTTACAACTTGTTCAATTGCCATTTAGGAAGACCGAGACAGTTAGTTTTACTGAAATCTACACATACTGAGACATTGAAGTTAGTGTGAACGCATAGAATATGGTATTCTGCAGAACATGAAGAAATTTAGAGGAATTGTAGCATCTACAAGACGTGAAGGTCATAGCGTTGGTACATTATGCTCTTAAACAAATTGGGAAATATCTCCAGATAGAGAAAATGTTAGAACTTGTCAAGTTGTCATTTTCGAAGACTGAGGAAGTTAGTTTTATTGAAATCTACACATACTGAGACATTGAAGTTAGCGTGAATGCAGAGAATCTGGTAATCTGCAGAATGTGATGAAATTTAGATCTTGCTTAATACAGAGAACCAGATTTGCTGAAGGAGCAGAGAAATGGATATGTTGAAGTTTGATGTGAACGATGAGCAGCTAGAATGGCAGGATTGTTCATAATAGATTAGTACATAAAGAGAGTAGAAATTAGTAGAGATATAGAATTTGATAGGAATGGAGAAACTTAGACATTTAGAGAATGTGTAGCATCTACATACGTGAATTTCATAGAATTGGTAGATTTTGCTCTTATACAGAATGAGAAATATCTACAGGTACAGAAAAGTTTAGAACTTGATCAATTGACATGATAGCAAGAGAAAGTCAGTTTTCAGGATATTAACACATACGGAGATACTGAAGACAGTGTTGCTGATTTGTATTAGGAACATTAATACATATAGAGAATAGAAATTAGTAGAGATATAGAATTTGATAGGAATGGAGTAACTTAGAGGAAGCGTAGCATCCACAAGCAGTGAATTCCTTAGAATTGGTAGATTTTGCTCTTATGCAGAATGAGAAATATCATCAGATAGAGAATGCCGAGTAATTTGTAGAATCTGAGTAATTGCAAGAAATTGAGATCTTCCTTTATACAGAGAAATAGATTTACTGAAATGGAGAGAAATTGAGAAGTTGAATGCCGAGGTGGACGAGGAGCAGCTGGAATTGCAGACGTGAGAAATATGGAGATGCAGAGATTAGAAATTCGTAGAGATATAGAAACTGATGGAAGTGCAGCAACTTTGAAACTCAGATAGGGGATAGAATCGATAAGAAGTGAATTTCATGGAATTGGGAGAAGTTGCATTATTGATGAATGAGAAATACCTACACATAGAGTTACAACTTGATCAATTGCCATTTTGGAAGATAGAGACAGTTAGCTTTATTGAAATCTACACATAATGAGACATTGAAGTTAGCGAGAATGCAGAGAATCTGGTATTCTGCAGAACATGAAGAAAGTTACATCTACTTGATACAGAGAACCAGAATAGCTGAAGGAGGAGAGAACTGGATATGTTGAAGTTTGATGTGAACGATGAGCAGCTAGGATTGCAGGCTTGTTCATAATGGAGACTTTGGTGCATATACAGAGTAAAATTTGCAGAGATATAGAATTTGATAGGAATGGAGTAACTTAGAGGAAGCGTAGCATCCACAAGAAGTGAATTTCATAGAATTAGTAGATTTTGCTCTTATGCAGAATGAGAAATATCCTCAGATAGAGAATGCCTAGTAATTTGTAGAATCTGAGTAATTGCAAGATATTGAGATCTTCCTTTATACAGAGAAGTAGATTTGCTGAAATGGAGAGAAATTGAGAAGATGAATGCCGAGGTGGACGAGGAGCAGCTGGAATTGCAGACGTGAGAAATATGGAGATGCAGAGATTAGAAATTCGTAGAGATATAGAAACTAACGGCAGTGCAGCAACTTTGAAACTCAGATAAGGGATAGAATCGATAAGAAGTGAATTTCATGGAATTGGGAGAAGTTGCATTTATAATGAATGAGAAATATCTACACATAAAGTTACAACTTGTTCAATTGCCATTTAGGAAGACCGAGACAGTTAGTTTTACTGAAATCTACACATACTGAGACATTGAAGTTAGTGTGAACGCATAGAATCTGGTATTCTGCAGAACATGAAGAAATTTAGAGGAATTGTAGCATCTACAAGACGTGAAGGTCATAGCGTTGGTACATTATGCTCTTAAACAAATTGGGAAATATCTCCAGATAGAGAATGTGTTAGAACTTGTCAAGTTGTCATTTTCGAAGACAGAGGAAGTTAGTTTTATTGAAATCTACACATACTGAGACATTGAAGTTAGCGTGAATGCAGAGAATCTGGTAATCTGCAGAATGTGATGAAATTTAGATCTTGCTTAATACAGAGAACCAGATTTGCTGAAGGAGCAGAGAAATGGATATGTTGAAGTTTGATGTGAACGATGAGCAGCTAGAATGGCAGGATTGTTCATAATAGATTAGTACATAAAGAGAGTAGAAATTAGTAGAGATATAGAATTTGATAGGAATGGAGAAACTTAGACATTTAGAGAATGTGTAGCATCTACATACGTGAATTTCATAGAATTGGTAGATTTTTCTCTTATACAGGATGAGAAATATCTACAGGTACAGAAAAGTTTAGAACTTTATCAATTGACATGATAGCAAGAGAAAGTCAGTTTTCAGGATATTAACACATGTGGAGATACTGAAGACAGTGTTGCTGATTTGTATTAGGAACATTAATACATATGGAGAATAGAAATTAGTAGAGATATAGAATTTGAAAGGAATGGAGTAACTTAGAGGAAGCGTAGCATCCACAAGCAGTGAATTCCTTAGAATTGGTAGATTTTGCTCTTATGCAGAATGAGAAATATCATCAGATAGAGAATGCCGAGTAATTTGTAGAATCTGAGTAATTGCAAGAAATTGAGATCTTCCTTTATACAGAGAAATAGATTTACTGAAATGGAGAGAATTGAGAAGTTGAATGCCGAGGTGGACGAGGCGCAGCTGGAATTGCAGACGTGAGAAATATGGAGATGCAGAGATTAGAAATTCGTAGAGATATAGAAACTGATGGAAGTGCAGCAACTTTGAAACTCAGATAGGGGATAGAATCGATAAGAAGTGAATTTCATGGAATTGGGAGAAGTTGCATTTATAATGAATGAGAAATATCTACACATAAAGTTACAACTTGTTCAATTGCCATTTAGGAAGACCGAGACAGTTAGTTTTACTGAAATCTACACATACTGAGACATTGAAGTTAGTGTGAACGCATAGAATCTGGTATTCTGCAGAACATGAAGAAATTTAGAGGAATTGTAGCATCTACAAGACGTGAAGGTCATAGCGTTGGTACATTATGCTCTTAAACAAATTGGGAAATATCTCCAGATAGAGAAAATGTTAGAACTTGTCAAGTTGTCATTTTCGAAGACAGAGGAAGTTAGTTTTATTGAAATCTACACATACTGAGACATTGAAGTTAGCGTGAATGCAGAGAATCTGGTAATCTGCAGAATGTGATGAAATTTAGATCTTGCTTAATACAGAGAACCAGATTTGCTGAAGGAGCAGAGAAATGGATATGTTGAAGTTTGATGTGAACGATGAGCAGCTAGAATGGCAGGATTGTTCATAACAGATTAGTACATAAAGAGAGTAGAAATTAGTAGAGATATAGAATTTGATAGGAATGGAGAAACTTAGACATTTAGAGAATGTGTAGCATCTACATACGTGAATTTCATAGAATTGGTAGATTTTGCTCTTATACAGAATGAGAAATATCTACAGGTACAGAAAAGTTTAGAACTTGATCAATTGACATGATAGCAAGAGAAAGTCAGTTTTCAGGATATTAACACATACGGAGATACTGAAGACAGTGTTGCTGATTTGTATTAGGAACATTAATACATATAGAGAATAGAAATTAGTAGAGATATAGAATTTGATAGGAATGGAGTAACTTAGAGGAAGCGTAGCATGCACAAGCAGTGAATTCCTTAGAATTGGTAGATTTTGCTCTTATGCAGAATGAGAAATATCATCAGATAGAGAATGCCGAGTAATTTGTAGAATCTGAGTAATTGCAAGAAATTGAGATCTTCCTTTATACAGAGAAATAGATTTACTGAAATGGAGAGAAATTGAGAAGTTGAATGCCGAGGTGGACGAGGAGCAGCTGGAATTGCAGACGTGAGAAATATGGAGATGCAGAGATTAGAAATTCGTAGAGATATAGAAACTGATGGAAGTGCAGCAACTTTGAAACTCAGATAGGGGATAGAATCGATAAGAAGTGAATTTCATGGAATTGGGAGAAGTTGCATTATTGATGAATGAGAAATACCTACACATAGAGTTACAACTTGATCAATTGCCATTTTGGAAGATAGAGACAGTTAGCTTTATTGAAATCTACACATAATGAGACATTGAAGTTAGCGAGAATGCAGAGAATCTGGTATTCTGCAGAACATGAAGAAAGTTACATCTACTTGATACAGAGAACCAGAATAGCTGAAGGAGGAGAGAACTGGATATGTTGAAGTTTGATGTGAACGATGAGCAGCTAGGATTGCAGGCTTGTTCATAATGGAGACTTTGGTGCATATACAGAGTAAAATTTGCAGAGATATAGAATTTGATAGGAATGGAGTAACTTAGAGGAAGCGTAGCATCCACAAGAAGTGAATTTCATAGAATTAGTAGATTTTGCTCTTATGCAGAATGAGAAATATCCTCAGATAGAGAATGCCTAGTAATTTGTAGAATCTGAGTAATTGCAAGATATTGAGATCTTCCTTTATACAGAGAAGTAGATTTGCTGAAATGGAGAGAAATTGAGAAGATGAATGCCGAGGTGGACGAGGAGCAGCTGGAATTGCAGACGTGAGAAATATGGAGATGCAGAGATTAGAAATTCGTAGAGATATAGAAACTAACGGCAGTGCAGCAACTTTGAAACTCAGATAAGGGATAGAATCGATAAGAAGTGAATTTCATGGAATTGGGAGAAGTTGCATTTATAATGAATGAGAAATATCTACACATAAAGTTACAACTTGTTCAATTGCCATTTAGGAAGACCGAGACAGTTAGTTTTACTGAAATCTACACATACTGAGACATTGAAGTTAGTGTGAACGCATAGAATCTGGTATTCTGCAGAACATGAAGTAATTTAGAGGAATTGTAGCATCTACAAGACGTGAAGGTCATAGCGTTGGTACATTATGCTCTTAAACAAATTGGGAAATATCTCCAGATAGAGAATGTGTTAGAACTTGTCAAGTTGTCATTTTCGAAGACAGAGGAAGTTAGTTTTATTGAAATCTACACATACTGAGACATTGAAGTTAGCGTGAATGCAGAGAATCTGGTAATCTGCAGAATGTGATGAAATTTAGATCTTGCTTAATACAGAGAACCAGATTTGCTGAAGGAGCAGAGAAATGGATATGTTGAAGTTTGATGTGAACGATGAGCAGCTAGAATGGCAGGATTGTTCATAATAGATTAGTACATAAAGAGAGTAGAAATTAGTAGAGATATAGAATTTGATAGGAATGGAGAAACTTAGACATTTAGAGAATGTGTAGCATCTACATACGTGAATTTCATAGAATTGGTAGATTTTTCTCTTATACAGGATGAGAAATATCTACAGGTACAGAAAAGTTTAGAACTTGATCAATTGACATGATAGCAAGAGAAAGTCAGTTTTCAGGATATTAACACATGTGGAGATACTGAAGACAGTGTTGCTGATTTGTATTAGGAACATTAATACATATGGAGAATAGAAATTAGTAGAGATATAGAATTTGAAAGGAATGGAGTAACTTAGAGGAAGCGTAGCATCCACAAGCAGTGAATTCCTTAGAATTGGTAGATTTTGCTCTTATGCAGAATGAGAAATATCATCAGATAGAGAATGCCGAGTAATTTGTAGAATCTGAGTAATTGCAAGAAATTGAGATCTTCCTTTATACAGAGAAATAGATTTACTGAAATGGAGAGAATTGAGAAGTTGAATGCCGAGGTGGACGAGGCGCAGCTGGAATTGCAGACGTGAGAAATATGGAGATGCAGAGATTAGAAATTCGTAGAGATATAGAAACTGATGGAAGTGCAGCAACTTTGAAACTCAGATAGGGGATAGAATCGATAAGAAGTGAATTTCATGGAATTGGGAGAAGTTGCATTTATAATGAATGAGAAATATCTACACATAAAGTTACAACTTGTTCAATTGCCATTTAGGAAGACCGAGACAGTTAGTTTTACTGAAATCTACACATACTGAGACATTGAAGTTAGTGTGAACGCATAGAATCTGGTATTCTGCAGAACATGAAGAAATTTAGAGGAATTGTAGCATCTACAAGACGTGAAGGTCATAGCGTTGGTACATTATGCTCTTAAACAAATTGGGAAATATCTCCAGATAGAGAAAATGTTAGAACTTGTCAAGTTGTCATTTTCGAAGACAGAGGAAGTTAGTTTTATTGAAATCTACACATACTGAGACATTGAAGTTAGCGTGAATGCAGAGAATCTGGTAATCTGCAGAATGTGATGAAATTTAGATCTTGCTTAATACAGAGAACCAGATTTGCTGAAGGAGCAGAGAAATGGATATGTTGAAGTTTGATGTGAACGATGATCTTGCTTAATACAGAGAACCAGATTTGCTGAAGGAGCAGAGAAATGGATATGTTGAAGTTTGATGTGAACGATGAGCAGCTAGAATGGCAGGATTGTTCATAATATAGACTTTAGTACAAACAGAGAGTAGAAATTAGTAGAGATATAGAATTTGATAGGAATGTAGAAACTTAGACATTTAGAGAATGTGTAGCATCTACATACGTGAATTTCATAGAATTGGTTGATTTTGCTCTTATACAGAATAAGAAATATCTACAGGTACAGAAAAGTTTAGAACTGGATCAATTGACATGATAGCAAGAGAAAGTCAGTTTTCAGGATATTAACACATACGGAGATACTGAAGACAGTGTTGCTGATTTGTATTAGGAACATTAATACATATAGAGAATAGAAATTAGTAGAGATATAGAATTTGTTAGGAATGGAGAAACTTAGACATTTAGAGAATGTGTAGCATCTACATACGTGAATTTGATAGAATTGGTAGATTTTGCTCTCATACAGAATGAGAAATATCTACAGGTACAGAAAAGTTTAGAACTGGATCAATTGACATGATAGCAAGAGAAAGTCAGTTTTCAGGATATTAACACATACGGAGATACTGAAGACAGTGTTGCTGATTTGTATTAGGAACATTAATACATATAGAGAATAGAAATTAGTAGAGATATAGAATTTGATAGGAATGGAGTAACTTAGAGGAAGCGTAGCATGCACAAGCAGTGAATTCCTTAGAATTGGTAGATTTTGCTCTTATGCAGAATGAGAAATATCATCAGATAGAGAATGCCGAGTAATTTGTAGAATCTGAGTAATTGCAAGAAATTGAGATCTTCCTTTATACAGAGAAATAGATTTACTGAAATGGAGAGAAATTGAGAAGTTGAATGCCGAGGTGGACGAGGAGCAGCTGGAATTGCAGACGTGAGAAATATGGAGATGCAGAGATTAGAAATTCGTAGAGATATAGAAACTGATGGAAGTGCAGCAACTTTGAAACTCAGATAGGGGATAGAATCGATAAGAAGTGAATTTCATGGAATTGGGAGAAGTTGCATTTATGATGAATGAGAAATATCTACACATAGAGTTACAACTTGATCAATTGCCATTTTGGAAGATAGAGACAGTTAGCTTTATTGAAATCTACACATAATGAGACATTGAAGTTAGCCAGAATGCAGAGAATCTGGTATTCTGCAGAACATGAAGAAAGTTACATCTTACTTGATACAGAGAACCAGATTAGCTGAAGGAGGAGAGAACTGGATATGATGAAGTTTGATGTGAACGATGAGCAGCTAGGATTGCAGGCTTGTTCATAATGGAGACTTTGGTGCATATACAGAGTAAAATTTGCAGAGATATAGAATTTGATAGGAAAGGAATAACTTAGAGGAAGCGTAGCATCCACAGAAGTGAATTTTATAGAATTAGTAGATTTTGCTCTTATGCAGAATGAGAAATATCCTCAGATAGAGAATGCCTAGTAATTTGTAGAATCTGAGTAATTGCAAGATATTGAGATCTTCCTTTATACAGAGAAGTAGATTTGCTGAAATGGAGAGAAATTGAGAAGATGAATGCCGAGGTGGACGAGGAGCAGCTGGAATTGCAGACGTGAGAAATATGGAGATGCAGAGATTAGAAATTCGTAGAGATATAGAAACTAACGGCAGTGCAGCAACTTTGAAACTCAGATAAGGGATAGAATCGATAAGAAGTGAATTTCATGGAATTGGGAGAAGTTGCATTTATAATGAATGAGAAATATCTACACATAAAGTTACAACTTGTTCAATTGCCATTTAGGAAGACCGAGACAGTTAGTTTTACTGAAATCTACACATACTGAGACATTGCAGTTAGTGTGAACGCATAGAATCTGGTATTCTGCAGAACATGAAGTAATTTAGAGGAATTGTAGCATCTACAAGACGTGAAGGTCATAGCGTTTGTACATTATGCTCTTAAACAAATTGGGAAATATCTCCAGATAGGGAAAATGTTAGAACTTGTCAAGTTGTCATTTTCGAAGACAGAGGAAGTTAGTTTTATTGAAATCTACACATACTGAGACATTGAAGTTAGCGTGAATGCAGAGAATCTGGTAATCTGCAGAATGTGATGAAATTTAGATCTTGCTTAATACAGAGAACCAGATTTGCTGAAGGAGCAGAGAAATGGATATGTTGAAGTTTGATGTGAACGATGATCTTGCTTAATACAGAGAACCAGATTTGCTGAAGGAGCAGAGAAATGGATATGTTGAAGTTTGATGTGAACGATGAGCAGCTAGAATGGCAGGATTGTTCATAATATAGACTTTAGTACATAAGGAGAGTAGAAATTAGTAGAGATATAGAATTTGATAGGAATGGAGAAACTTAGACATTTAGAGAATGTGTAGCATCTACATACGTGAATTTCATAGAATTGGTTGATTTTGCTCTTATACAGAATAAGAAATATCTACAGGTACAGAAAAGTTTAGAACTTGATCAATTGACATGATAGCAAGAGAAAGTCAGTTTTAAGGATATTAACACATACGGAGATATTGAAGACAGTGTTGCTGATTTGTATTAGGAACATTAATACATATAGAGAATAGAAATTAGTAGAGATATAGAATTTGATAGGAATGGAGTAACTTAGAGGAAGCGTAGCATCCACAAGCAGTGAATTCCTTAGAGTTGGCAGATTTTGCTCTTATGCAGAATGAGAAATATCATCAGATAGAGAATGCCGAGTAATTTGTAGAATCTGAGTAATTGCAAGAAATTGAGATCTTCCTTTATACAGAGAAATAGATTTACTGAAATGGAGAGAAATTGAGAAGTTGAATGCCGAGGTGGACGAGGAGCAGCTGGAATTGCAGACGTGAGAAATATGGAGATGCAGAGATTAGAAATTCGTAGAGATATAGAAACTGATGGAAGTGCAGCAACTTTGAAACTCAGATAGCGATAGAATCGATAAGAAGTGAATTTCATGGAATTGGGAGAAGTTGCATTTATGATGAATGAGAAATATCTACACATAGAGTTACAACTTGATCAATTGCCATTTTGGAAGATAGAGACAGTTAACTTTATTGAAATCTACACATAATGAGACATTGAAGTTAGCGAGAATGCAGAGAATCTGGTATTCTGCAGAACATGAAGAAAGTTAGATCTTACTTGATACAGAGAACCAGATTAGCTGAAGGAGGAGAGAATTGGATATGTTGAAGTTTGATGTGAACGATGAGCAGCTAGGATTGCAGGCTTGTTCATAATGGAGACTTTGGTGCATATACAGAGTAAAATTTGCAGAGATATAGAATCTGATAGGAATGGAATAACTTAGAGGAAGCGTAGCATCCACAGAAGTGAATTTCATAGAATTAGTAGATTTTGCTCTTATGCAGAATGAGAAATATCCTCAGATAGAGAATGCCTAGTAATTTGTAGAATCTGAGTAATTGCAAGATATTGAGATCTTCCTTTATACAGAGAAGTAGATTTGCTGAAATGGAGAGAAATTGAGAAGATGAATGCCGAGGTGGACGAGGAGCAGCTGGAATTGCAGACGTGAGAAATATGGAGATGCAGAGATTGGAAATTCGTAGAGATATAGAAACTAATGGCAGTGCAGCAACTTTGAAACTCAGATAAGGGATAGAATCGATAAGAAGTGAATTTCATGGAATTGGGAGAAGTTGCATTTATAATGAATGAGAAATATCTACACATAAAGTTACAACTTGTTCAATTGCCATTTAGGAAGACCGAGACAGTTCGTTTTACTGAAATCTACACATACTGAGACATTGAAGTTAGTGTGAACGCATAGAATCTGGTATTCTGCAGAACATGAAGTAATTTAGAGGAATTGTAGCATCTACAAGACGTGAAGGTCATAGCGTTGGGACATTATGCTCTTAAACAAATTGGGAAATATCTCCAGATAGAGAAAATGTTAGAACTTGTCAAGTTGTCATTTTCGAAGACAGAGGAAGTTAGTTTTATTGAAATCTACACATACTGAGACATTGAAGTTAGCGTGAATGCAGAGAATCAGGTAATCTGCAGAATGTGATGAAATTTAGATCTTGCTTAATACAGATAACCAGATTTGCTGAAGGAGCAGAGAAATGGATATGTTGAAGTTTGATGTGAACGATGATCTTGCTTAATACAGAGAACCAGATTTGCTGAAGGAGCAGAGAAATGGATATGTTGAAGTTTGATGTGAACGATGAGCAGCTAGAATGGCAGGATTGTTCATAATATAGACTTTAGTACAAACAGAGAGTAGAAATTAGTAGAGATATAGAATTTGATAGGAATGGAGAAACTTAGACATTTAGAGAATGTGTAGCATCTACATACGTGAATTTCATAGAATTGGTTGATTTTGCTCTTATACAGAATAAGAAATATCTACAGGTACAGAAAAGTTTAGAACTTGATCAATTGACATGATAGCAAGAGAAAGTCAGTTTTCAGGATATTAACACATACGGAGATATTGAAGACAGTGTTGCTGATTTGTATTAGGAACATTAATACATATAGAGAATAGAAATTAGTAGAGATATAGAATTTGATAGGAATGGAGTAACTTAGAGGAAGCGTAGCATCCACAAGCAGTGAATTCCTTAGAGTTGGTAGATTTTGCTCTTATGCAGAATGAGAAATATCATCAGATAGAGAATGCCGAGTGATTTGTAGAATCTGAGTAATTGCAAGAAATTGAGATCTTCCTTTATACAGAGAAATAGATTTACTGAAATGGAGAGAAATTGAGAAGTTGAATGCCGAGGTGGACGAGGAGCAGCTGGAATTGCAGACGTGAGAAATATGGAGTTGCAGAGATTAGAAATTCGTAGAGATATAGAAACTGATGGAAGTGCAGCAACTTTGAAACTCAGATAGGGGATAGAATCGATAAGAAGTGAATTTCATGGAATTGGGAGAAGTTGCATTTATGATGAATGAGAAATATCTACACATAGAGTTACAACTTGATCAATTGCCATTTTGGAAGATAGAGACAGTTAGCTTTATTGAAATCTACACATACTGAGACATTGAAGTTAGTGTGAACGCATAGAATCTGGTATTCTGCAGAACATGAAGTAATTTAGAGGAATTGTAGCATCTACAAGACGTGAAGGTCATAGCGTTTGTACATTATGCTCTTAAACAAATTGGGAAATATCTCCAGATAGAGAATGTGTTAGAACTTGTCAAGTTGTCATTTTCGAAGACAGAGGAAGTTAGTTTTATTGAAATCTACACATACTGAGACATTGAAGTTAGCGTGAATGCAGAGAATCTGGTAATCTGCAGAATGTGATGAAATTTAGATCTTGCTTAATACAGAGAACCAGATTTGCTGAAGGAGCAGAGAAATGGATATGTTGAAGATTGATGTGAACGATGAGCAGCTAGAATGGCAGGATTGTTCATAATAGATTAGTACATAAAGAGAGTAGAAATTAGTAGAGATATAGAATTTGATAGGAATGGGGAAACTTAGACATTTAGAGAATGTGTAGCATCTACATACGTGAATTTCATAGAATTGGTAGATTTTGCTCTTATACAGAATGAGAAATATCTACAGGTACAGAAAAGTTTAGAACTTGATCAATTGACATGATAGCAAGAGAAAGTCAGTTTTCAGGATATTAACACATATGGAGATACTGAAGACAGTGTTGCTGATTTGTATTAGGAACATTAATACATATGGAGAATAGAAATTAGTAGAGATATAGAATTTGAAAGGAATGGAGTAACTTAGAGGAAGCGTAGCATCCACAAGCAGTGAATTCCTTAGAATTGGTAGATTTTGCTCTTATGCAGAATGAGAAATATCATCAGATAGAGAATACCGAGTAATTTGTAGAATCTGAGTAATTGCAAGAAATTGAGATCTTCATTTATACAGAGAAATAGATTTACTGAAATGGAGAAATATTGAGAAGTTGAATGCCGAGGTGGACGAGGAGCAGCTGGAATTGCAGACGTGAGAAATATGGAGTTGCAGAGATTAGAAATTCGTAGAGATATAGAAACTGATGGAAGTGCAGCAACTTTGAAACTCAGATAGGGGATAGAATCGATAAGAAGTGAATTTCATGGAATTGGGAGAAGTTGCATTTATGATGAATGAGAAATATCTACACATAGAGTTACAACTTGATCAATTGCCATTTTGGAAGATAGAGACAGTTAGCTTTATTGAAATCTACACATAATGAGACATTGAAGTTAGCGAGAATGCAGGGAATCTGGTATTCTGCAGAACATGATGAAAGTTACATCTTACTTGATACAGAGAACCAGATTAGCTGAAGGAGGAGAGAACTGGATATGATGAATTTTGATGTGAACGATGAGCAGCTAGGATTGCAGGCTTGTTCATAATGGAGACTTTGGTGCATATACAGAGTAAAATTTGCAGAGATATAGAATTTGATAGGAATGGAATAACATAGAGGAAGCGTAGCATCCACAGAAGTGAATTTCATAGAATTAGTAGATTTTGCTCTTATGCAGAATGAGAAATATCCTCAGATAGAGAATGCCTAGTAATTTGTAGAATCTGAGTAATTGCAAGATATTGAGATCTTCATTTATACAGAGAAATAGATTTACTGAAATGGAGAGAAATTGAGAAGTTGAATGCCGAGGTGGACGAGGAGCAGCTGGAATTGCAGACGTGAGAAATATGGAGATGCAGAGATTAGAAATTCGTAGAGATATAGAAACTGATGGAAGTGCAGCAACTTTGAAACTCAGATAGCGATAGAATCGATAAGAAGTGAATTTCATGGAATTGGGAGAAGTTGCATTTATGATGAATGAGAAATATCTACACATAGAGTTACAACTTGATCAATTGCCATTTTGGAAGATAGAGACAGTTAGCTTTATTGAAATCTACACATAATGAGACATTGAAGTTAGCGAGAATGCAGAGAATCTGGTATTCTGCAGAACATGAAGAAAGTTAGATCTTACTTGATACAGAGAACCAGATTAGCTGAAGGAGGAGAGAACTGGATATGTTGAAGTTTGATGTGAACGATGAGCAGCTAGGATTGCAGGCTTGATCATAATGGAGACTTTGGTGCATATACAGAGTAAAATTTGCAGAGATATAGAATTTGATAGGAATGGAGTAACTTAGAGGAAGCGTAGCATCCACAAGCAGTGAACTCCTTAGAATTGGTAGATTTTGCTCTTATGCAGAATGAGAAATATCATCAGATAGAGAATACCGAGTAATTTGTAGAATCTGAGTAATTGCAAGAAATTGAGATCTTCATTTATACAGAGAAATAGATTTACTGAAATGGAGAAATATTGAGAAGTTGAATGCCGAGGTGGACGAGGAGCAGCTGGAATTGCAGACGTGAGAAATATGGAGTTGCAGAGATTAGAAATTCGTAGAGATATAGAAACTGATGGAAGTGCAGCAACTTTGAAACTCAGATAGGGGATAGAATCGATAAGAAGTGAATTTCATGGAATTGGGAGAAGTTGCATTTATGATGAATGAGAAATATCTACACATAGAGTTACAAACTTGATCAATTGCCATTTTGGAAGATAGAGACAGTTAGCTTTATTGAAATCTACACATAATGAGACATTGAAGTTAGCGAGAATGCAGGGAATCTGGTATTCTGCAGAACATGAAGAAAGTTACATCTTACTTGATACAGAGAACCAGATTAGCTGAAGGAGGAGAGAACTGGATATGATGAATTTTGATGTGAACGATGAGCAGCTAGGATTGCAGGCTTGTTCATAATGGAGACTTTGGTGCATATACAGAGTAAAATTTGCAGAGATATAGAATTTGATAGGAATGGAATAACATAGAGGAAGCGTAGCATCCACAGAAGTGAATTTCATAGAATTAGTAGATTTTGCTCTTATGCAGAATGAGAAATATCCTCAGATAGAGAATGCCTAGTAATTTGTAGAATCTGAGTAATTGCAAGATATTGAGATCTTCATTTATACAGAGAAATAGATTTACTGAAATGGAGAGAAATTGAGAAGTTGAATGCCGAGGTGGACGAGGAGCAGCTGGAATTGCAGACGTGAGAAATATGGAGATGCAGAGATTAGAAATTCGTAGAGATATAGAAACTGATGGAAGTGCAGCAACTTTGAAACTCAGATAGGGGATAGAATCGATAAGAAGTGAATTTCATGGAATTGGGAGAAGTTGCATTTATGATGAATGAGAAATATCTACACATAGAGTTACAACTTGATCAATTGCCATTTTGGAAGATAGAGACAGTTAGCTTTATTGAAATCTACACATAATGAGACATTGAAGTTAGCGAGAATGCAGGGAATCTGGTATTCTGCAGAACATGAAGAAAGTTACATCTTACTTGATACAGAGAACCAGATTAGCTGAAGGAGGAGAGAACTGGATATGATGAATTTTGATGTGAACGATGAGCAGCTAGGATTGCAGGCTTGTTCATAATGGAGACTTTGGTGCATATACAGAGTAAAATTTGCAGAGATATAGAATTTGATAGGAATGGAATAACATAGAGGAAGCGTAGCATCCACAGAAGTGAATTTCATAGAATTAGTAGATTTTGCTCTTATGCAGAATGAGAAATATCCTCAGATAGAGAATGCCTAGTAATTTGTAGAATCTGAGTAATTGCAAGATATTGAGATCTTCATTTATACAGAGAAATAGATTTACTGAAATGGAGAGAAATTGAGAAGTTGAATGCCGAGGTGGACGAGGAGCAGCTGGAATTGCAGACGTGAGAAATATGGAGTTGCAGAGATTTGAAATTCGTAGAGATATAGAAACTGATGGAAGTGCAGCAACTTTGAAACTCAGATAGGGGATAGAATCGATAAGAAGTGAATTTCATGGAATTGGGAGAAGTTGCATTTATGATGAATGAGAAATATCTACACATAGAGTTACAACTTGATCAATTGCCATTTTGGAAGATAGAGACAGTTAGCTTTATTGAAATCTACACATAATGAGACATTGAAGTTAGCGAGAATGCAGAGAATCTGGTATTCTGCAGAACATGAAGAAAGTTACATCTTACTTGATACAGAGAACCAGATTAGCTGAAGGAGGAGAGAACTGGATATGATGAATTTTGATGTGAACGATGAGCAGCTAGGATTGCAGGCTTGTTCATAATGGAGACTTTGGTGCATATACAGAGTAAAATTTGCAGAGATATAGAATTTGATAGGAATGGAATAACATAGAGGAAGCGTAGCATCCACAGAAGTGAATTTCATAGAATTAGTAGATTTTGCTCTTATGCAGAATGAGAAATATCCTCAGATAGAGAATGCCTAGTAATTTGTAGAATCTGAGTAATTGCAAGATATTGAGATCTTCCTTTATACGGAGAAGTAGATTTGCTGAAATGGAGAGAAATTGAGAAGATGAATGCCGAGGTGGACGAGGAGCAGCTGGAATTGCAGACGTGAGAAATATGGAGATGCAGAGATTAGAAATTCGTAGAGATATAGACACTAATGGCAGTGCAGCAACTTTGAAACTCAGATAAGGGATAGAATCGATAAGAAGTGAATTTCATGGAATTGGGAGAAGTTGCATTTATAATGAATGAGAAATATCTACACATAAAGTTACAACTTGTTCAATTGCCATTTAGGAAGACCGAGACAGTTAGTTTTACTGAAATCTACACATACTGAGACATTGAAGTTAGTGTGAACGCATAGAATCTGGTATTCTGCAGAACATGAAGTAATTTAGAGGAATTGTAGCATCTACAAGACGTGAAGGTCATAGCGTTGGTACATTATGCTCTTAAACAAATTGGGAAATATCTCCAGATAGAGAAAATGTTAGAACTTGTCAAGTTGTCATTTTCGAAGACAGAGGAAGTTAGTTTTATTGAAATCTACACATACTGAGACATTGAAGTTAGCGTGAATGCAGAGAATCTGGTAATCTGCAGAATGTGATGAAATTTAGATCTTGCTTAATACAGAGAACCAGATTTGCTGAAGGAGCAGAGAAATGGATATGTTGAAGTTTGATGTGAACGATGAGCAGCTAGAATGGCAGGATTGTTCATAATAGATTAGTACATAAAGAGAGTAGAAATTAGTAGAGATATAGAATTTGATAGGAATGGAGAAACTTAGACATTTAGAGAATGTGTAGCATCTACATACGTGAATTTCATAGAATTGGTAGATTTTGCTCTTATACAGAATGAGAAATATCTACAAGTACAGAAAAGTTTAGAACTTGATCAATTGACATGATAGCAAGAGAAAGTCAGTTTTCAGGATATTAACACATACGGAGATACTGAAGACAGTGTTGCTGATTTGTATTAGGAACATTAATACATATAGAGAATATAAATTAGTAGAGATATAGAATTTGATAGGAATGGAGTAACTTAGAGGAAGCGTAGCATCCACAAGCAGTGAATTCCTTAGAATTGGTAGATTTTGCTCTTATGCAGAATGAGAAATATCATCAGATAGAGAATGCCGAGTAATTTGTAGAATCTGAGTAATTGCAAGAAATTGAGATCTTCATTTATACAGAGAAATAGATTTACTGAAATGGAGAGAAATTGAGAAGTTGAATGCCGAGGTGGACGAGGAGCAGCTGGAATTGCAGACGTGAGAAATATGGAGTTGCAGAGATTAGAAATTCGTAGAGATATAGAAACTGATGGAAGTGCAGCAACTTTGAAACTCAGATAGGGGATAGAATCGATAAGAAGTGAATTTCATGGAATTGGGAGAAGTTGCATTTATGATGAATGAGAAATATCTACACATAGAGTTACAACTTGATCAATTGCCATTTTGGAAGATAGAGACAGTTAGCTTTATTGAAATCTACACATAATGAGACATTGAAGTTAGCGAGAATGCAGAGAATCTGGTATTCTGCAGAACATGAAGAAAGTTAGATCTTACTTGATACAGAGAACCAGATTAGCTGAAGGAGGAGAGAACTGGATATGTTGAAGTTTGATGTGAACGATGAGCAGCTAGGATTGCAGGCTTGTTCATAATGGAGACTTTGGTGCATATATAGGGTAAAATTTGCAGAGATATAGAATTTGATAGGAATGGAATAACTTAGAGGAAGCGTAGCATCCACAGAAGTGAATTTCATAGAATTAGTAGATTTTGCTCTTATGCAGAATGAGAAATATCCTCAGATAGAGAATGCCTAGTAATTTGTAGAATCTGAGTAATTGCAAGATATTGAGATCTTCCTTTATACAGAGAAGTAGATTTGCTGAAATGGAGAGAAATTGAGAAGATGAATGCCGAGGTGGACGAGGAGCAGCTGGAATTGCAGACGTGAGAAATATGCAGATGCAGAGATTAGAAATTCGTAGAGATATAGAAACTAACGGCAGTGCAGCAACTTTGAAACTCAGATAAGGGATAGAATCGATAAGAAGTGAATTTCATGGAATTGGGAGAAGTTGCATTTATAATGAATGAGAAATAGATATGTGTAGATACACATAAAGTTACAACTTGTTCAATTGCCATTTAGGAAGACCGAGACAGTTAGTTTTACTGAAATCTACACATACTGAGACATTGAAGTTAGTGTGAACGCATAGAATCTGGTATTCTGCAGAACATGAAGTAATTTAGAGGAATTGTAGCATCTACAAGACGTGAAGGTCATAGCGTTGGTACATTATGCTCTTAAACAAATTGGGAAATATCTCCAGATAGAGAATGTGTTAGAACTTGTCAAGTTGTCATTTTCGAAGACAGAGGAAGTTAGTTTTATTGAAATCTACACATACTGAGACATTGAAGTTAGCGTGAATGCAGAGAATCTGGTAATCTGCAGAATGTGATGAAATTTAGATCTTGCTTAATACAGAGAACCAGATTTGCTGAAGGAGCAGAGAAATGGATATGTTGAAGTTTGATGTGAACGATGAGCAGCTAGAATGGCAGGATTGTTCATAATAGATTAGTACATAAAGAGAGTAGAAATTAGTAGAGATATAGAATTTGATAGGAATGGAGAAACTTAGACATTTAGAGAATGTGTAGCATCTACATACGTGAATTTCATAGAATTGGTAGATTTTTCTCTTATACAGGATGAGAAATATCTACAGGTACAGAAAAGTTTAGAACTTGATCAATTGACATGATAGCAAGAGAAAGTCAGTTTTCAGGATATTAACACATGTGGAGATACTGAAGACAGTGTTGCTGATTTGTATTAGGAACATTAATACATATGGAGAATAGAAATTAGTAGAGATATAGAATTTGAAAGGAATGGAGTAACTTAGAGGAAGCGTAGCATCCACAAGCAGTGAATTCCTTAGAATTGGTAGATTTTGCTCTTATGCAGAATGAGAAATATCATCAGATAGAGAATGCCGAGTAATTTGTAGAATCTGAGTAATTGCAAGAAATTGAGATCTTCCTTTATACAGAGAAATAGATTTACTGAAATGGAGAGAATTGAGAAGTTGAATGCCGAGGTGGACGAGGCGCAGCTGGAATTGCAGACGTGAGAAATATGGAGATGCAGAGATTAGAAATTCGTAGAGATATAGAAACTGATGGAAGTGCAGCAACTTTGAAACTCAGATAGGGGATAGAATCGATAAGAAGTGAATTTCATGGAATTGGGAGAAGTTGCATTTATAATGAATGAGAAATATCTACACATAAAGTTACAACTTGTTCAATTGCCATTTAGGAAGACCGAGACAGTTAGTTTTACTGAAATCTACACATACTGAGACATTGAAGTTAGTGTGAACGCATAGAATCTGGTATTCTGCAGAACATGAAGAAATTTAGAGGAATTGTAGCATCTACAAGACGTGAAGGTCATAGCGTTGGTACATTATGCTCTTAAACAAATTGGGAAATATCTCCAGATAGAGAAAATGTTAGAACTTGTCAAGTTGTCATTTTCGAAGACAGAGGAAGTTAGTTTTATTGAAATCTACACATACTGAGACATTGAAGTTAGCGTGAATGCAGAGAATCTGGTAATCTGCAGAATGTGATGAAATTTAGATCTTGCTTAATACAGAGAACCAGATTTGCTGAAGGAGCAGAGAAATGGATATGTTGAAGTTTGATGTGAACGATGATCTTGCTTAATACAGAGAACCAGATTTGCTGAAGGAGCAGAGAAATGGATATGTTGAAGTTTGATGTGAACGATGAGCAGCTAGAATGGCAGGATTGTTCATAATATAGACTTTAGTACAAACAGAGAGTAGAAATTAGTAGAGATATAGAATTTGATAGGAATGTAGAAACTTAGACATTTAGAGAATGTGTAGCATCTACATACGTGAATTTCATAGAATTGGTTGATTTTGCTCTTATACAGAATAAGAAATATCTACAGGTACAGAAAAGTTTAGAACTGGATCAATTGACATGATAGCAAGAGAAAGTCAGTTTTCAGGATATTAACACATACGGAGATACTGAAGACAGTGTTGCTGATTTGTATTAGGAACATTAATACATATAGAGAATAGAAATTAGTAGAGATATAGAATTTGTTAGGAATGGAGAAACTTAGACATTTAGAGAATGTGTAGCATCTACATACGTGAATTTGATAGAATTGGTAGATTTTGCTCTCATACAGAATGAGAAATATCTACAGGTACAGAAAAGTTTAGAACTGGATCAATTGACATGATAGCAAAGAAAGTCAGTTTTCAGGATATTAACACATACGGAGATACTGAAGACAGTGTTGCTGATTTGTATTAGGAACATTAATACATATAGAGAATAGAAATTAGTAGAGATATAGAATTTGATAGGAATGGAGTAACTTAGAGGAAGCGTAGCATGCACAAGCAGTGAATTCCTTAGAATTGGTAGATTTTGCTCTTATGCAGAATGAGAAATATCATCAGATAGAGAATGCCGAGTAATTTGTAGAATCTGAGTAATTGCAAGAAATTGAGATCTTCCTTTATACAGAGAAATAGATTTACTGAAATGGAGAGAAATTGAGAAGTTGAATGCCGAGGTGGACGAGGAGCAGCTGGAATTGCAGACGTGAGAAATATGGAGATGCAGAGATTAGAAATTCGTAGAGATATAGAAACTGATGGAAGTGCAGCAACTTTGAAACTCAGATAGGGGATAGAATCGATAAGAAGTGAATTTCATGGAATTGGGAGAAGTTGCATTTATGATGAATGAGAAATATCTACACATAGAGTTACAACTTGATCAATTGCCATTTTGGAAGATAGAGACAGTTAGCTTTATTGAAATCTACACATAATGAGACATTGAAGTTAGCCAGAATGCAGAGAATCTGGTATTCTGCAGAACATGAAGAAAGTTACATCTTACTTGATACAGAGAACCAGATTAGCTGAAGGAGGAGAGAACTGGATATGATGAAGTTTGATGTGAACGATGAGCAGCTAGGATTGCAGGCTTGTTCATAATGGAGACTTTGGTGCATATACAGAGTAAAATTTGCAGAGATATAGAATTTGATAGGAAAGGAATAACTTAGAGGAAGCGTAGCATCCACAGAAGTGAATTTTATAGAATTAGTAGATTTTGCTCTTATGCAGAATGAGAAATATCATCAGATAGAGAATGCCGACTAATTTGTAGAATCTGAATAATTGCAAGAAATTGAGATCTTCCTTTATACAGAGAAATAGATTTACTGAAATGGAGAGAAATTAAGAAGTTGAATGCCGAGGTGGACGAGGAGCAGCTGGAATTGCAGACGTGAGAAATATGGAGATGCAGAGATTAGAAATTCGTAGAGATATAGAAACTGATGGAAGTGCAGCAACTTTGAAACTCAGATAGCGATAGAATCGATAAGAAGTGAATTTCATGGAATTGGGAGAAGTTGCATTTATGATGAATGAGAAATATCTACACATAGAGTTACAACTTGATCAATTGCCATTTTGGAAGATAGAGACAGTTAACTTTATTGAAATCTACACATAATGAGACATTGAAGTTAGCGAGAATGCAGAGAATCTGGTATTCTGCAGAACATGAAGAAAGTTAGATCTTACTTGATACAGAGAACCAGATTAGCTGAAGGAGGAGAGAACTGGATATGTCGAAGTTTGATGTGAACGATGAGCAGCTAGGATTGCAGGCTTGTTCATAATGGAGACTTTGGTGCATATACAGAGTAAAATTTGCAGAGATATAGAATTTGATAGGAATGGAATAACTTAGAGGAAGCGTAGCATCCACAGAAGTGAATTTAATAGAATTAGTAGATTTTGCTCTTATGCAGAATGAGAAATATCCTCAGATAGAGAATGCCTAGTAATTTGTAGAATCTGAGTAATGGCAAGATATTGAGATCTTCCTTTATACAGAGAAGTAGATTTGCTGAAATGGAGAGAATTTGAGAAGATGAATGCCGAGGTGGACGAGGAGCAGCTGGAATTGCAGACGTGAGAAATATGGAGATGCAGAGATTAGAAATTCGTAGAGATATAGAAACTGATGGAAGTGCAGCAACTTTGAAACTCAGATAGGGGATAGAATCGATAAGAAGTGAATTTCATGGAATTGGGAGAAGTTGCATTTATGATGAATGAGAAATATCTACACATAGAGTTACAACTTAATCAATTGCCATTTTGGAAGATAGAGACAGTTGACTTTATTGAAATCTACACATACTGAGACATTGAAGTTAGTGTGAACGCATAGAATCTGGTATTCTGCAGAACATGAAGTAATTTAGAGGAATTGTAGCATCTACAAGACGTGAAGGTCATAGCGTTGGTACATTATGCTCTTAAACAAATTGGGAAATATCTCCAGATAGAGAAAATGTTAGAACTTGTCAAGTTGTCATTTTCGAAGACAGAGGAAGTTAGTTTTATTGAAATCTACACATACTGAGACATTGAAGTTAGCGTGACTGCAGAGAATCTGGCAATCTGCAGAATGTGATGAAATTTAGATCTTGCTTAATACAGAGAACCAGATTTGCTGAAGGAGCAGAGAAATGGATATGTTGCAGTTTGATGTGAACGATGATCTTGCTTAATACAGAGAACCAGATTTGCTGAAGGAGCAGAGAAATGGATATGTTGAAGTTTGATGTGAACGATGAGCAGCTAGAATGGCAGGATTGTTCATAATATAGACTTTAGTACATAAGGAGAGTAGAAATTAGTAGAGATATAGAATTTGATAGGAATGGAGAAACTTAGACATTTAGAGAATGTGTAGCATCTACATACGTGAATTTCATAGAATTGGTAGATTTTGCTCTTATACAGAATGAGAAATATCTACAGATACAGAAAAGTTTAGAACTTGATCAATTGACATGATAGCAAGAGAAAGTCAGTTTTCAGGATATTAACACATACAGAGATATTGAAGACAGTGTTGCTGATTTGTATTAGGAACATTAATACATATAGAGAATAGAAATTAGTAGAGATATAGAATTTGATAGGAATGGAGTAACTTAGAGGAAGCGTAGCATCCACAAGTAGTGAATTCCTTAGAATTGGTAGATTTTGCTCTTATGCAGAATGAGAAATATCATCAGATAGAGAATGCCGAGTAATTTGTAGAATCTGAGTAATTGCAAGAAATTGAGATCTTCCTTTATACAGAGAAATAGATTTACTGAAATGGAGAGAAATTGAGAAGTTGAATGCCGACGTGGACGAGGAGCAGCTGGAATTGCAGACGTGTGAAATATGGAGATGCAGAGATTAGAAATTCGTAGAGATATAGAAACTGATGGAAGTGCAGCAACTTTGAAACTCAGATAGCGATAGAATCGATAAGAAGTGAATTTCATGGAATTGGGAGAAGTTGCATTTATGATGAATGAGAAATATCTACACATAGAGTTACAACTTGATCAATTGCCATTTTGGAAGATAGAGACAGTTAACTTTATTGAAATCTACACATAATGAGACATTGAAGTTAGCGAGAATGCAGAGAATCTGGTATTCTGCAGAACATGAAGAAAGTTAGATCTTACTTGATACAGAGAACCAGATTAGCTGAAGGAGGAGAGAACTGGATATGTTGAAGTTTGATGTGAACGATGAGCAGCTAGGATTGCAGGCTTGTTCATAATGGAGACTTTGGTGCATATACAGAGTAAAATTTGCAGAGATATAGAATTTGATAGGAATGGAATAACTTAGAGGAAGCGTAGCATCCACAGAAGTGAATTTCATAGAATTAGTAGATTTTGCTCTTATGCAGAATGAGAAATATCCTCAGATAGAGAATGCCTAGTAATTTGTATAATCTGAGTAATGGCAAGATATTGAGATCTTCCTTTATACAGAGAAGTAGATTTGCTGAAATGGAGAGAAATTGAGAAGATGAATGCCGAGGTGGACGAGGAGCAGCTGGAATTGCAGACGTGAGAAATATGGAGATGCAGAGATTAGAAATTCGTAGAGATATAGAAACTGATGGAAGTGCAGCAACTTTGAAACTCAGATAGGGGATAGAATCGATAAGAAGTGAATTTCATGGAATTGGGAGAAGTTGCATTTATGATGAATGAGAAATATCTACACATAGAGTTACAACTTAATCAATTGCCATTTTGGAAGATAGAGGCAGTTGACTTTATTGAAATCTACACATACTGAGACATTGAAGTTAGTGTGAACGCATAGAATCTGGTATTCTGCAGAACATGAAGTAATTTAGAGGAATTGTAGCAGCTACAAGACGTGAAGGTCATAGCGTTGGTACATTATGCTCTTAAACAAATTGGGAAATATCTCCAGATAGAGAAAATGTTAGAACTTGTCAAGTTGTCATTTTCGAAGACAGAGGAAGTTAGTTTTATTGAAATCTCACATACTGAGACATTGAAGTTAGCGTGACTGCAGAGAATCTGGCAATCTGCAGAATGTGATGAAATTTAGATCTTGCTTAATACAGAGAACCAGATTTGCTGAAGGAGCAGAGAAATGGATATGTTGCAGTTTGATGTGAACGATGATCTTGCTTAATACAGAGAACCAGATTTGCTGAAGGAGCAGAGAAATGGATATGTTGAAGTTTGATGTGAACGATGAGCAGCTAGAATGGCAGGATTGTTCATAATATAGACTTTAGTACATAAGGAGAGTAGAAATTAGTAGAGATATAGAATTTGATAGGATTGGAGAAACTTAGACATTTAGAGAATGTGTAGCATCTACATACGTGAATTTCATAGAATTGGTAGATTTTGCTCTTATACAGAATGAGAAATATCTACAGGTACAGAAAAGTTTAGAACTTGATCAATTGACATGATAGCAAGAGAAAGTCAGTTTTCAGGATATTAACACATACGGAGATACTGAAGACAGTGTTGCTGATTTGTATTAGGAACATTAATACATATAGAGAATAGAAATTAGTAGAGATATAGAATTTGATAGGAATGGAGTAACTTAGAGGAAGCGTAGCATCCACAAGCAGTGAATTCCTTAGAATTGGTAGATTTTGCTCTTATGCAGAATGAGAAATATCATCAGATAGAGAATGCCGAGTAATTTGTAGAATCTGAGTAATTGCAAGAAATTGAGATCTTCATTTATACAGAGAAATAGATTTACTGAAATGGAGAGAAATTGAGAAGTTGAATGCCGAGGTGGACGAGGAGCAGCTGGAATTGCAGACGTGAGAAATATGGAGATGCAGAGATTAGAAATTCGTAGAGATATAGAAACTGATGGAAGTGCAGCAACTTTGAAACTCAGATAGCGATAGAATCGATAAGAAGTGAATTTCATGGAATTGGGAGAAGTTGCATTTATGATGAATGAGAAATATCTACACATAGAGTTACAACTTGATCAATTGCCATTTTGGAAGATAGAGACAGTTAACTTTATTGAAATCTACACATAATGAGACATTGAAGTTAGCGAGAATGCAGAGAATCTGGTATTCTGCAGAACATGAAGAAAGTTACATCTTACTTGATACAGAGAACCAGATTAGCTGAAGGAGGAGAGAACTGGATATGTTGAAGTTTGATGTGAACGATGAGCAGCTAGGATTGCAGGCTTGTTCATAATGGAGACTTTGGTGCATATACAGAGGAAAATTTGCAGAGATATAGAATTTGATAGGAATGGAATAACTTAGAGGAAGCGTAGCATCCACAGAAGTGAATTTCATAGAATTAGTAGATTTTGCTCTTATGCAGAATGAGAAATATCCTCAGATAGAGAATGCCTAGTAATTTGTAGAATCTGAGTAATTGCAAGATATTGAGATCTTCCTTTATACAGAGAAGTAGATTTGCTGAAATGGAGAGAATTTGAGAAGATGAATGCCGAGGTGGACGAGGAGCAGCTGGAATTGCAGACGTGAGAAATATGCAGATGCAGAGATTAGAAATTCGTAGAGATATAGAAACTAACGGCAGTGCAGCAACTTTGAAACTCAGATAAGGGATAGAATCGATAAGAAGTGAATTTCATGGAATTGGGAGAAGTTGCATTTATAATGAATGAGAAATATCTACACATAAAGTTACAACTTGTTCAATTGCCATTTAGGAAGACCGAGACAGTTAGTTTTACTGAAATCTACACATACTGAGACATTGAAGTTAGTGTGAACGCATAGAATCTGGTATTCTGCAGAACATGAAGTAATTTAGAGGAATTGTAGCATCTACAAGACGTGAAGGTCATAGCGTTGGTACATTATGCTCTTAAACAAATTGGGAAATATCTCCAGATAGAGAAAATGTTAGAACTTGTCAAGTTGTCATTTTCGAAGACAGAGGAAGTTAGTTTTATTGAAATCTACACATACTGAGACATTGAAGTTAGCGTGAATGCAGAGAATCTGGTAATCTGCAGAATGTGATGAAATTTAGATCTTGCTTAATACAGAGAACCAGATTTGCTGAAGGAGCAGAGAAATGGATATGTTGAAGTTTGATGTGAACGATGAGCAGCTAGAATGGCAGGATTGTTCATAATAGATTAGTACATAAAGAGAGTAGAAATTAGTAGAGATATAGAATTTGATAGGAATGGAGAAACTTAGACATTTAGAGAATGTGTAGCATCTACATACGTGAATTTCATAGAATTGGTAGATTTTGCTCTTATACAGAATGAGAAATATCTACAGGTACAGAAAAGTTTAGAACTTGATCAATTGACATGATAGCAAGAGAAAGTCAGTTTTCAGGATATTAACACATACAGAGATATTGAAGACAGTGTTGCTGATTTGTATTAGGAACATTAATACATATAGAGAATAGAAATTAGTAGAGATATAGAATTTGATAGGAATGGAGTAACTTAGAGGAAGCGTAGCATCCACAAGCAGTGAATTCCTTAGAATTGGTAGATTTTGCTCTTATGCAGAATGAGAAATATCATCAGATAGAGAATGCCGAGTAATTTGTAGAATCTGAGTAATTGCAAGAAATTGAGATCTTCCTTTATACAGAGAAATAGATTTACTGAAATGGAGAGAAATTGAGAAGTTGAATGCCGAGGTGGACGAGGAGCAGCTGGAATTGCAGACGTGAGAAATATGGAGATGCAGAGATTAGAAATTCGTAGAGATATAGAAACTGATGGAAGTGCAGCAACTTTGAAACTCAGATAGCGATAGAATCGATAAGAAGTGAATTTCATGGAATTGGGAGAAGTTGCATTTATGATGAATGAGAAATATCTACACATAGAGTTACAACTTGATCAATTGCCATTTTGGAAGATAGAGACAGTTAACTTTATTGAAATCTAGACATAATGAGACATTGAAGTTAGCGAGAATGCAGAGAATCTGGTATTCTGCAGAACATGAAGAAAGTTAGATCTTACTTGATACAGAGAACCAGGTTAGCTGAAGGAGGAGAGAAGTGGATATGTTGAAGTTTGATGTGAACGATGAGCAGCTAGGATTGCAGGCTTGTCCATAATGGAGACTTTGGTGCATATACAGAGTAAAATTTGCAGAGATATAGAATTTGATAGGAATGGAATAACTTAGAGGAAGCGTAGCATCCACAGAAGTGAATTTCATAGAATTAGTAGATTTTGCTCTTATGCAGAATGAGAAATATCCTCAGATAGAGAATGCCTAGTAATTTGTAGAATCTGAGTAATTGCAAGATATTGAGATCTTCCTTTATACAGAGAAGTAGATTTGCTGAAATGGAGAGAATTTGAGAAGATGAATGCCGAGGTGGACGAGGAGCAGCTGGAATTGCAGACGTGAGAAATATGCAGATGCAGAGATTAGAAATTCGTAGAGATATAGAAACTAACGGCAGTGCAGCAACTTTGAAACTCAGATAAGGGATAGAATCGATAAGAAGTGAATTTCATGGAATTGGGAGAAGTTGCATTTATAATGAATGAGAAATATCTACACATAAAGTTACAACTTGTTCAATTGCCATTTAGGAAGACCGAGACAGTTAGTTTTACTGAAATCTACACATACTGAGACATTGAAGTTAGTGTGAACGCATAGAATCTGGTATTCTGCAGAACATGAAGTAATTTAGAGGAATTGTAGCATCTACAAGACGTGAAGGTCATAGCGTTGGTACATTATGCTCTTAAACAAATTGGGAAATATCTCCAGATAGAGAAAATGTTAGAACTTGTCAAGTTGTCATTTTCGAAGACAGAGGAAGTTAGTTTTATTGAAATCTACACATACTGAGACATTGAAGTTAGCGTGAATGCAGAGAATCTGGTAATCTGCAGAATGTGATGAAATTTAGATCTTGCTTAATACAGAGAACCAGATTTGCTGAAGGAGCAGAGAAATGGATATGTTGAAGTTTGATGTGAACGATGAGCAGCTAGAATGGCAGGATTGTTCATAATAGATTAGTACATAAAGAGAGTAGAAATTAGTAGAGATATAGAATTTGATAGGAATGGAGAAACTTAGACATTTAGAGAATGTGTAGCATCTACATACGTGAATTTCATAGAATTGGTAGATTTTGCTCTTATACAGAATGAGAAATATCTACAGGTACAGAAAAGTTTAGAACTTGATCAATTGACATGATAGCAAGAGAAAGTCAGTTTTCAGGATATTAACACATACAGAGATATTGAAGACAGTGTTGCTGATTTGTATTAGGAACATTAATACATATAGAGAATAGAAATTAGTAGAGATATAGAATTTGATAGGAATGGAGTAACTTAGAGGAAGCGTAGCATCCACAAGCAGTGAATTCCTTAGAATTGGTAGATTTTGCTCTTATGCAGAATGAGAAATATCATCAGATAGAGAATGCCGAGTAATTTGTAGAATCTGAGTAATTGCAAGAAATTGAGATCTTCCTTTATACAGAGAAATAGATTTACTGAAATGGAGAGAAATTGAGAAGTTGAAAGCCGAGGTGGACGAGGAGCAGCTGGAATTGCAGACGTGAGAAATATGGAGATGCAGAGATTAGAAATTCGTAGAGATATAGAAACTGATGGAAGTGCAGCAACTTTGAAACTCAGATAGCGATAGAATCGATAAGAAGTGAATTTCATGGAATTGGGAGAAGTTGCATTTATGATGAATGAGAAATATCTACACATAGAGTTACAACTTGATCAATTGCCATTTTGGAAGATAGAGACAGTTAACTTTATTGAAATCTACACATAATGAGACATTGAAGTTAGCGAGAATGCAGAGAATCTGGTATTCTGCAGAACATGAAGAAAGTTAGATCTTACTTGATACAGAGAACCAGATTAGCTGAAGGAGGAGAGAACTGGATATGTTGAAGTTTGATGTGAACGATGAGCAGCTAGGATTGCAGGCTTGTTCATAATGGAGACTTTGGTGCATATACAGAGTAAAATTTGCAGAGATATAGAATTTGATAGGAATGGAATAACTTAGAGGAAGCGTAGCATCCACAGAAGTGAATTTCATAGAATTAGTAGATTTTGCTCTTATGCAGAATGAGAAATATCCTCAGATAGAGAATGCCTAGTAATTTGTAGAATCTGAGTAATTGCAAGATATTGAGATCTTCCTTTATACAGAGAAGTAGATTTGCTGAAATGGAGAGAATTTGAGAAGATGAATGCCGAGGTGGACGAGGAGCAGCTGGAATTGCAGACATGAGAAATATGCAGATGCAGAGATTAGAAATTCTACTAATTCTACTAATGGCAGTGCAGCAACTTTGAAACTCAGATAAGGGATAGAATCGATAAGAAGTGAATTTCATGGAATTGGGAGAAGTTGCATTTATAATGAATGAGAAATATCTACACATAAAGTTACAACTTGTTCAATTGCCATTTAGGAAGACCGAGACAGTTAGTTTTACTGAAATCTACACATACTGAGACATTGAAGTTAGTGTGAACGCATAGTTAGTTTTACTGAAATCTACACATACTGAGACATTGACACATACATTGACGAGGAGCAGCTGGAATTGCAGACGTGAGAAATATGGAGATGCAGAGATTAGAAATTCGTAGAGATATAGAAACTGATGGAAGTGCAGCAACTTTGAAACTCAGATAGGGGATAGAATCGATAAGAAGTGAATTTCATGTAATTGGGAGAAGTTGCATTTATGATGAATGAGAAATATCTACACATAGAGTTACAACCTGATCAATTGCCATTTTGGAAGATAGAGACAGTTAGCTTTATTGAAATCTACACATAATGAGACATTGAAGTTAGCGAGAATGCAGAGAATCTGGTATTCTGCAGAACATGAAGAAAGTTAGATCTTACTTGATACAGAGAACCAGATTAGCTGAAGGAGGAGAGAACTGGATATGTTGAAGTTCGATGTGAACGATGAGCAGCTAGGATTGCAGGCTTGTTCATAATGGAGACTTTGGTGCATATACAGAGTAAAATTTGCAGAGATATAGAATTTGATAGGAATGGAATAACTTAGAGGAAGCGTAGCATCCACAAGAAGTGAATTTCATAGAATTAGTAGATTTTGCTCTTATGCAGAATGAGAAATATCCTCAGATAGAGAATGCCGAGTAATTTGTAGAATCTGAGTAATTGCAAGATATTGAGATCTTCCTTTATACAGAGAAGTAGATTTGCTGAAATGGAGAGAAATTGAGAAGATGAATGCCGAGGTGGACGAGGAGCAGCTGGAATTGCAGACGTGAGAAATATGCAGATGCAGAGATTAGAATTTCGTAGAGATATAGAAACTAATGGCAGTGCAGCAACTTTGAAACTCAGATAAGGGATAGAATCGATAAGAAGTGAATTTCATGGAATTGGGAGAAGTTGCATTTATAATGAATGAGAAATATCTACACATAAAGTTACAACTTGTTCAATTGCCATTTAGGAAGACCGAGACAGTTAGTTTTACTGAAATCTACACATACTGAGACATTGAAGTTAGTGTGAACGCATAGAATCTGGTATTCTGCAGAACATGAAGTAATTTAGAGGAATTGTAGCATCTACAAGACGTGAAGGTCATAGCGTTGGTACATTATGCTCTTAAACAAATTGGGAAATATCTCCAGATAGAGAAAATGTTAGAACTTGTCAAGTTGTCATTTTCGAAGACAGAGGAAGTTAGTTTTATTGAAATCTACACATACTGAGACATTGAAGTTAGCGTGAATGCAGAGAATCTGGTAATCTGCAGAATGTGATGAAATTTAGATCTTGCTTAATACAGAGAACCAGATTTGCTGAAGGAGCAGAGAAATGGATATGTTGCAGTTTGATGTGAACGATGAGCAGCTAGAATGGCAGGATTGTTCATAATAGATTAGTACATAAAGAGAGTAGAAATTAGTAGAGATATAGAATTTGATAGGAATGGAGAAACTTAGACATTTAGAGAATGTGTAGCATCTACATACGTGAATTTCATAGAATTGGTAGATTTTGCTCTTATACAGAATGAGAAATATCTACAGGTACAGAAAAGTTTAGAACTTGATCAATTGACATGATAGCAAGAGAAAGTCAGTTTTCAGGATATTAACACATACGGAGATACTGAAGACAGTGTTGCTGATTTGTATTAGGAACATTAATACATATAGAAATTAGTAGAGATATAGAATTTGATAGGAATGGAGTAACTTAGAGGAAGCGTAGCATCCACAAGCAGTGAATTCCTTAGAATTGGTAGATTTTGCTCTTATGCAGAATGAGAAATATCATCAGATAGAGAATGCCGAGTAATTTGTAGAATCTGAGTAATTGCAAGAAATTGAGATCTTCCTTTATACAGAGAAATAGATTTACTGAAATTGAGAAGTTGAATGCCGAGGTGGACGAGGAGCAGCTGGAATTGCAGACGTGAGAAATATGGAGATGCAGAGATTAGAAATTCGTAGAGATATAGAAACTGATGGAAGTGCAGCAACTTTGAAACTCAGATAGGGGATAGAATCGATAAGAAGTGAATTTCATGGAATTGGGAGAAGTTGCATTTATGATGAATGAGAAATATCTACACATAGAGTTACAACTTGATCAATTGCCATTTTGGAAGTTAGCTTTATTGAAATCTACACATAATGAGACATTGAAGTTAGCGAGAATGCAGAGAATCTGGTATTCTGCAGAACATGAAGAAAGTTAGATCTTACTTGATACAGAGAACCAGATTAGCTGAAGGAGGAGAGAACTGGATATGTTGAAGTTTGATGTGAACGATGAGCAGCTAGGATTGCAGGCTTGTTCATAATGGAGACTTTGGTGCATATACAGAGGAAAATTTGCAGAGATATAGAATTTGATAGGAATGGAGTAACTTAGAGGAAGCGTAGCATCCACAAGAAGTGAATTTCATAGAATTAGTAGATTTTGCTCTTATGCAGAATGAGAAATATCCTCAGATAGAGAATGCCTAGTAATTTGTAGAATCTGAGTAATTGCAAGATATTGAGATCTTCCTTTATACAGAGAAGTAGATTTGCTGAAATGGAGAGAATTTGAGAAGATGAATGCCGAGGTGGACGAGGAGCAGCTGGAATTGCAGACGTGAGAAATATGGAGATGCAGAGATTAGAAATTCGTAGAGATATAGAAACTAATGGCAGTGCAGCAACTTTGAAACTCAGATAAGGGATAGAATCGATAAGAAGTGAATTTCATGGAATTGGGAGAAGTTGCATTTATAATGAATGAGAAATATCTACACATAAAGTTACAACTTGTTCAATTGCCATTTAGGAATCTACACATACTCAGAGATTGAAGTTACTGTGAATGCAGAGAATCTGGTATTCTGCAGAACATGAAGAAATTTAGAGGAATTGTAGCATCTACAAGACGTGAATGTCATAGCGTTGGTTCATTATGCTCTTAAACAAATTGGGAAATATCTACAGATAGAGAAAATGTTAGAACTAGTGAAGTTGTCCTTTTCGAAGACAGAGGAAGTTAGTTTTATTGAAATCTACACATACTGAGACATTGAAGATAGCTTCATTGCAGAGAATCTGGTAATCTGCAGAACATGAGGTAATTTAGATCTTGCTTAATACAGAGAACAAGATTTGCTGAAGGAGCAGAAAAATGGAGATGTTGAAGTTTGATGTGAACGATGAGCAGATAGGATTGCAGGATTGTTCATAATAGAGAGTGTCGTACATATACAGAGTAGAAATTAGTAGAGATATAGAATTTGATAGGAATGGAGTAACTTAGAGGAAATGTAGCATCTACAAGACGTGAATGTCATAGCGTTGGTAAATTATACTCTTATACAATTTGGGAAATATCTGCAGATAGAGAAAATGTTATCAAGGAGACATTTTCAAAGACAGAGAAAGTTAGTTTTATTGAAATGTACACATAGTGAGACATTGAAATTAGCGTGAATGCAGAGAATCTGGTATTCTGCAGAATGTGAAAAAATTTAGATCTTGCTTAATACAGAGAACCAGATTAGCTGAAGGAGGAGAGAACTGGATATGTTGAAGTTTGATGTGAACGATGAGCAGCTAGAATGGCAGGCTTGTTCATAATAGAGACTTTTTTGCATATAGAGAGTAGAAATTTGCAGAGATATAGAATTTGATAGGAATGGAGTAACTGAGAGGAAGCGTAGCATCCACAAGAAGTGAATTTCATAGAATTGATAGATTTTGCAGAATCAGAATCAGAATCAGAAATATCCGCAGATCGCGAAAATGGCAGAATTTGTTCAATGCATTGCAGTTGACTTTTCGTTAGATACAGAAAGCCAGTTGTGTGGAAATTGAATACCCAGGAGATATTGAAGATAGCGAGAATCTGGAATTGTGCAGGATTTGAGCATTTGTAAGAAATTCTGATGTTTCCTAATGCAGTGATCTAGATTTGCAGAAGAAGAGAAAAGTGAAAATGTTAAAGTTCGAGCTGAACGATGAGCAGCTGAGGTTGAGGGCTAATTCGTATTAGGCACATTAATACATATAGAAAATAGAAATTAGTAGAGATATAGATTTTGATAGGAATGGAGTAACTTAGAGGAAGCGTAGCATCCACAAGAAGAGAATTTCATAGAATTGGTAGATTTTGCTCTTATGCAGAATGAGAAACATCCTCAGATAGATAAAATGGCAGCATTTGTTCAATGAATTGCAGTTGACTTTTCGCTAGATACAGAAAGCCAGTTGCGTGGAAATTGAATACCCAGGAGATATTGAAGTTAGCGAGAATCTGGAATTCTGCAGGTTTTGAGCATTTGTAAGAAATTCTGACGTTTCCTAATGCAGTGATCTAGATTTGCTGAAGAAGAGAACAGTGAAAATGTTGAACTTCGAGCTGAACGATGAGCAGCTGAGGTTGAGGGCTAATTCGTATTAGGCACATTAATACATATAGAGAGTAGAAATTAGTAGCGATATTTGATAGGTATGGAGAAACTTAGACATTTGAGCAAGTGCAGCATCTACATGCGTGAATTTCATAGAATTGGTAGATTTTGCTCTTATACAGAATGAGAAATATGCTCCGATAGAGAATGCCTAGTAATTTGTAGAATCTGAGTAATTGCAAGAAATTGAGATCTTCCTTTATACAGAGAAGTAGATTTGCTGAAATGGAGAGAAATTGAGAAGTTGAATGTCGAGGTGGACGAGGAGCAGCTGGAATTGCAGACGTGTGAAATATGGAGATGCAGAGATTAGACATTCGTAGAGATATAGAAATTGATGGAAGTGCAGCAAGTTTGAAACTCAGATAGGGGACAGAATCGATAAGAAATGAATTTCATGGAATTGGGAGAAGTTGCATTTATAATGAGTGAGAAATATCTACACATAGAGTTCCAACTTGATCAATTGCCATTTTGGAAGACAGAGACAGTTAGTTTTATTGAAATCTACACATTGAAGTTAGCGTGAAATCTGGTAATCTGCAGAATATGAGGTAATTCAGATCTTGCTTATTAGAGAGAAGCAGATTTGCTGAAGGAGGAGAGAAATGGAGATGTTGAAGTTTAATGTGAACGATGAGGAACTGGAATTGCAGACATGTTCATAATAGAGACTTTAGTACATATAGAGAGTAGAAATTAGTAGAGATATAGAATTGATAGGAATGGATTAATTTAGAGGAAGTGTAGCATCTACAAGACGTGAATGTCATAGAGTTGGCAGATTATGCTCTCATACAAATTGGAAAATATCTACAGATAGAGAAAATGTTAGATCTTGTCAAGTTCCCATTTTGGAAGACAGAGACAGTTAGTTTTATTGAAATCTACACATACTGAGACATTGAAATTAGCGTGAATGCAGAGAATCTGGTATTCTGCAGATCATGAAGAAATTTAGATGTTACTTGATACAGAGAACCAGATTAGCTGAAGGAGGAGAGAACTGGATATGTTGAAGTTTGATGTGAACAATGAGCAGCTAGAATGGCAGTCTTGTTCATAATAGAGACTTTATTGCATATAGAGAGTAGAAATTTGCAGAGATATAGAATTTGATAGGAATGGAGTAACTTGGAGGAAGAGTAGCATCCACAAGAAGTGAATTTCATAGAATTGGTAGATTTGGCTCTTATGCAGAATGAGAAATATCCTCAGATAGAGAAAATGTCAGAATTTGTTCAATGCAATTCAGTTGACTTTTCGCTAGATACAGAAAGCCAGTTGTGTGGAAATTGAATATACAGGAGATATTGAAGTTAGCGAAAATCTGGAATTCTGCAGGATTTGAGCACTTGTAAGAAATTCTGATGTTTCCTAATGCAGTGATCCAGATTTGCTGAAGAAGAGAAAAGTGAAAATGTTGAAGTTCGAGCTGAACGATGAGCAACTGAGGTTGAGGGCTAATTTGTATTAGGCACATTAATACATGTAGAGAGTAGAAATTAATAGCGATATAGAATTTGATACCAATGAAGAAACTTAGACGTTTAGAGAAAGTGTAGCATCTACATGCGTGAATTTCATCGAATTAGTAGATTTTGCTCTTATACAGAATGAGAAATATCTACAGGTACAGGAAAGTTTAGAACTAGATCAGTTGACATGATAGCAAGAGAAAGTCAGTATTGAGGATATTAACACATACGGAGAAATTGAAGACAGTGTTGCTGATTTGTATTACGAACATGAATACATATAGAGAATAGAAATTAGTAGAGATATAGAATTTGATAGGAAAGGAGTAACTTAGAGGAAGCGTAGCATCCACAAGAAGTGAATTCCTTAGAATTGATAGATTTTGCTCTTATGCAGAATGAGAAATATCCTCAGATAGAGAATGCCTAGTAATTTGCAGAATCTGAGTAATTGCAAGATATTGAGATCTTCCTTTATACAGAGAAGTAGATTTGCTGAAATGGAGAGAAATTGAGAAGTTGATTACCGAGGTGGACGAGGAGCAGCTGGAATTGCAGACGTTAGAACTATGGAGATGCAGAGATTAGAAATTCGTAGAGATATAGAAACTGATGGAAGTGCAGCAACTTTGAAACTCAGATAGGGGATGGAATCGATAAGAAGTGAATTTCATGGAATTGGGAGAAGTTGCATTTATAATGAATGAGAAATATCTACACATAAAGTTACAACTTGATCAATTGCCATTTAGGAAGACAGAGTTTTATTGAAATCTACACATACTGAGACATTGAAGTTAGTGTGAACGCAGAGAATCTGGTCTTCTGCAGAACATGAAAAAATTTAGAGGAATTGTAGCATCTACAACACGTGAAGGTCATAGTACCAACATTATGCTCTTAAACAAATTGGGAAATATCTACAGATAGAGAAAATGTTACAACTTGTCAAGTTGTCATTTTCGAAGACAGAGAAAGTTAGTTTTATTGAAATCTACACATATTGAGACATTGAAGTTAGCGTGAATGCAGAATCTGCTAATCTGCAAAATATGAGGTAATTTAGATCTTGCTTAATACAGAGAACCAGATATGCTGAAGGAGGAGAAAAATGGACATGTTGAAGTTTGTTATGAACGATGAGCAGATGGAATTGCGTCTTGTTCATAATAGAGACTTTAGTACATATAGAGAGTAGACATTAGAAGAGATAGAGATTTGAAAGGAATGGAATAACTTAGAGGAAGTGTAGCATCTACAAGACGTGAATGTCATAGCGTTGGTAGATTATGCTCTTATAAAAATTGGGAAATATCTACAGATAGAGAAAATATTAGAACTTGTGAAGTTGTCATTTTCGAAGACAGAGAAAGTTAGTTATATTGAAATCTACACATACTGAGACATTGAAGTTAGCGCGAAGGCAGAGAATCTGGTATTCTGCAGAATGTGAAGAAATTTAGATCTTGCTTATTACAGAGAACCAGATTAGCTGAAGGAGGAGAGAACTGGATATGTTGAAGTTTGATGTGAACGATGAGCACCTGGAATGGCAGGCTTGTTTATAATAGAAACTCTTATGCAGAATGAGAAATATCCTCAGATAGAGAAAATGGCAGAATTTGTTCAATGCATTGCAGATGACTTTTTGCTGGATACAGAAAGAGAATTGTGTGGAAATTGAATACCCTGGAGATATTGAAGTTAGCGGGAATCTAGAATTGTGCAGGATTTGAGCATTTGTAAGAAATTCTCATGTTTCCTAATGCACTGATTTGATTTGATGAAGAGGAGAAAAGTGAAAATGTTGAGGCTCGAGTTGAACGATGAGCTGCTGAGGTTGAGGGCTAATTCGAATTAGGAACATTAATACATATAGAGAATATCCTCAAAACTGACTTTCTCTTGCTATCATGTCAAAACTTTTAGTACTTGATCAATTGACATTTCAGTAGCAAGAGAAAGTCAGCTGTGAGGAAATTAACACATACGGAGATATTGAAGACAGCGTTAAAGCCTAGTAATTTGTAGAATCTGAGTAATTGCAAGAAATTGAGATCTTCCTTTATACAGAGAAGTAGATTTGCTGAAATGGAGAGAAATTGAGAAGTTGAATGTCGAGGTGGATGACGAGCAGCTGGAATTGCAGAAGTGCGAAATATGGAGATGCAGAGATTAGAAATTCGTAGAGATATAGAAATTGATGGAAGTGCAGCAACTTTGAAACTCAGATAGGGGATAGAATCGATAAGAAGTAAATTTCATGGAATTGGGACAAGTTGCATTTATAATGACTGAGAAATATCTACACATAGAGTTACAACTTGATCAATTGCCATTTTGGAATACAGAGACAGTTAGTTTTATTGAAATCTACACATACTGAGACATTGAAGTTAGCGTGAATGCAGAGAATCTGGTATTCTGCAGAATGTGAAGAAATTTAGATCTTGCTTAATACAGAGAAGAGGATTAGTTGAAGGAGGAGAGAAATGGATATATTGAAGTTTGATGTGAACGATGAGCAGCTAGAATGGCAGGTTTGTTCATAATGGAGACTTTAGTGCATATAGAGATAGAAATTTGCAGAGATATAGAATTTGATAGGAATGGAGTAACTTGGAGGAAGCGTACCATCCACAAGAAGTGAATTTCATAGAATTGGTAGATTTGGCTCTTATGCAGAATGAGAAATATCCTCAGATAGAGAAAATGGCAGAATTTGTTCAATGCATTGCAGATGACCTTTCGCTGGATACAGAAAGAGAATTGTGTGGAAATTGAATACTCTGGAGATATTGAAGTTAGCGGGAATCTAGAATTCTGCAGGATTTGAGCATTTGTAAGAAATTCTCATGTTTCCTAATGCACTGATTTGATTTGCTGAAGAGGAGAAATGTGAAAATGTTGAGGCTCGAGTTGAACGATGAGCTGCTGAGGTTGAGGACTAATTCGAATTAGGAACATTAATACATATAGAGAATAGAAATTAGTAGAGAGATAGAATTTGATAGGAATGGAGTAACTTAGAGGAAGCGTAGCATCCACAAGAAGTGAATTTCATAGAATTGGTAGATTTTGCTCTTATACAGAATGAGAAATATCTACAGGCACAGAAAAGTTTAGAACTTGATCAATTGACATGGTAGCAAGGGAAAGTCAGTTTTGAGAATATTAACACATACGGAGATATTGAAGACAGTGTTACTGCCTAGTAATTTGTAGAATCTGAGTAATTGCAAGAAATTGAGATCTTCCTTTATACAGAGAAGTAGATTTGCTAAAATGGAGAGAAATTGAGAAGTTGAATGTCGAGGTGGACGAGGAGCAGTTGGAATTGCAGAAGTGCGAAATATGGAGATGCAGAGATTAGAAATTCGTAGAGATATAGAAATTGATGGAAGTGCAGCAACTTTGAAACTCAGATAGGGGATAGAATCGATAAGAAGTGAATTTCATGGAATTGGGAGAAGTTGCATTTATAATGACTGAGAAATATCTACACATAGAGTTACAAGTTGATCAATTGTCATTTTGGAAGACAGAGACAGTTAGTTTTATTGAAATCTACTGAGACATTGAAATTAGCGTGAATGCAGAGAATCTGGTATTCTGCAGAACATGAAGAAATCATACTTGATACAGAGAACCAGATTAGCTATCCCCTATCTGAGCTTCAAAGTTGCTGCACTTCCATCAATTTCTATATCTCTACAAAGTTATAATCTCTGCATTTCCATATTTTGCACGTCTGCAATTCCAGCTGCTCCTCGTCTACCTCGACATTTAACTTCTCAATTTCTCTCCTTTTCAGCAAATCTACTTCTCTGTATAAAGGAAGATCTCAATTTCTTGCAATTACTCAGATTCTACAAATTACTAGGCATTAACACTATCTTCAATATCTCCGTATGTGTTAATATCCTCAAAACTGACTTTCTCTTGCTAACATGTCAATTGATCAAGTTCTAAACTTTTCTGTACCTGTAGATATTTCTCATTCTGTATTAGAGCAAAATCTACCAATTCTATGAAATTCAGTTCTTGTGGACGCTACGCTTCATCTAAGTTACTCCATTCCTGTCAAATTCTATATCTCTACTAATTTCTACTCTCTATATGCTGTAAAGTCTCTATTATGAACAAGCCTGCAATCCTATCTGCTCATCGTTCACATCAAACTTCAACATCTCCATTTTTCTCCTCCTTCAGCTAATCTGGTTCTCTGTATCAAGTAAGATCTAAATTTCTTCATGTTTTGCAGAATACCAGATTCTCTGCATTCACGCTAACTTCAATGTCTCAGTATGTGTAGATTTCAATAAAACTAACTGTCTCTGTCTTCCAAAATGGCAATTGATCAAGTTGTAAATCTATGTGTAGATATTTCTCATTTATTATAAATGCAACTTCTCCCAATTCCATGAAATTCACTTCCTATCAATTCTATCCCCTATCTGAGATTCAAAGTTGCTGCAATTCCATCAATTTCTATATCTCTACGAATTTCTAATCTCTGCATCTCCATATTTCGCATGTCCGCAATTCCACTGCTCCTCGTCCACCTCAACATTTAACTTCTCAATTTCTCTCCATTTCAGCAAATCTACTTCTCCGTATAAAGGAAGATATCAATTTCTTGCAATTACTCAGATTCTACAAATTTCTAGGCATTAACACTGTCTTCAATATCTCCGTATGTGTTAATATCCTCAAAACTGACTTTCTCTTGCTATCATGTCAAAACTTTTAGTACTTGATCAATTGACATTTCAGTAGCAAGAGAAAGTCAGCTGAGAGGAAATTAACACATATGGAGATATTGAAGACAGCGTTAAAGCCTAGTAATTTGTAGAATCTGAGTAATTGCAAGAAATTGAGATCTTCCTTTATACAGAGAAATGGATTTGCTGAAATGGAGAGAAATTGAGAAGTTGAATGTCTAGGTGGACGAGGAGCAGCTGGAATTGCAGATGTGAGAAATATGGAGATGCAGAGATTAGAAATTCGTAGAGATATAGAAATTGATGGAAGTGCAGCAACTTTGAAACTCAGATAGGGGATAGAATCGATAAGAAGTGAATTTCATGGAATTGGGAGAAGTTGCATTTATAATGAATGAGAAATATCTACACATAGAGTTACAACTTGGTCAATTGCCATTTTGGAAGACAGAGACAGTTAGTTTTATTGAAATCTACACATACTGAGACATTGAAGTTAACGTGAATGCAGAGAATCTGGTATTCTGCAGAACATGAAGAAATTTAGATCTTGCTTGATACAGAGAACCAGATTAGCTGAAGGAGGAGAAAAATGGAGATGTTAAAGTTTGATGTGAACGATGAGCAGATAGGTTTGCAGGCTTGTTCATAATAGAGACCTTCGTACATATACAGAGTAGAAATTAGTAGAGATATAGATTTTGATAAGAATGGAGTAACTTAGAGGAAGTGCAGCATCTACAAGACGTGATTGTCATAAAGTTGGTAGATTATGCTCTTATACAAATTGGGAAATATCTACAGATAGAGAAAATGTCGTTGTCATTTTGGAAGACAGAGAAAGTTAGTTTAATTGAAATCGACACATACTGAGACATTGAAGTTAGCGTGAATGCAGAGAATCTGGTATTCTGCAGAATGTGAAGAAATTTAGATCTTGCTTAAAACAGAGAACCAGATTAGCTGAAGGAGGAGAGAAATGGATATGTTGAAGTTTGATGTGAATGATGAGCAGCTAGAATGGCAGGCTTGTTCATAATAGAGACTTTAGTGCATATAGAGAGTAGAAATTTGCAGAGAATTTGATAGGAATGGAGTAACTAAGAGGAAGCGTAGCATCCACAAGAAGTGAATTTCATAGAATTGGTAGATTTGGCTCTTATGCAGAATGAGAAATATCCTCAGATAGAGAAAATGGCAGAATTTGTTCAATGCATTGCAGTTGACTTTTCGCTAGATACAGAAAGCCAATGCGTGGAAATTGAATACCCTGGAGATATTGAAGTTAGCGAGAATCTGGAATTGTGCAGGATTTGAGCATTTGTAAGAAATTCTGATGTTTCCTAATGCAGTGATTTGATTTGCTGAAGAAGAGAAAAGTGAAAATGTTGAGGCTCGAGTTGAACGATGAGCAGCTGAGGTTGAGGGCTAATTCGAATTAGGAACATTAATACATATAGAGAATAGAAATTAGTAGAGATATAGAATTTGATAGGAATGGAGTAACTTAGAGGAAGCGTAGCATCCACAAGAAGTGAATTTCATAGAATTGGTAGATTTTGCTCTTATGCAGAATCAGAAATATCCTCAGATAGAGAATTTGGCAGCATTTGTTCAATGCATTGCAGTTGACATTTCGCTAGATACAGAAAACCAGTTGTGTGGAAATTGAATACCCAGGAGATATTGAAGTTAGCGAAAATCTGGAATTCTGCAGGATTTGAGCACTTGTAAGAAATTCTGATGTTTCCTAATGCATTGATCTAGATTTGCTGAAGAAGAGAAAAGTGAAAATGTTGAAGTTCGAGCTGAACGATGAGCAGCTGAGGTTGAGGGCTAATTCATACTAGGCACATTAATATAGAGAGTAGAAATTAGTAGCGATATAGAATTTGATACCAATGGAGAAACTTAGACATTTAGAGAAAGTGTAGCATCTACATGCGTGAATTTCATAGAATTGGTAGATTTTGCTCTTATACAGAATGAGAAATATCTACAGGTACAGAAAAGTTTAGAACTTGATCAATTGACATGGTAGCAAGAGAAAGTCAGTTTTGAGAATATTAACACATACGGAGATATTGAAGACAGTGTTACTGCCTAGTAATTTGTAGAATCTGAGTAATTGGAAGAAATTGAGATCTTCCTTTATACAGAGAAGTAGATTTGCTGAAATGGAGAGGAAATTGAGAAGTTGAATGTCGAGGTGGACGAGGAGCAGCTGGAATTGCAGAAGTGCGAAATATGGAGATGCAGAGATTAGAAATTCGTAGAGATATAGAAATTGATGGAAGTGCAGCAACTTTGAAACTCAGATCGGGGATAGAATCGATAAGAAGTGAATTTCATGGAATTGGGAGAAGTTGCTTTTATAATGACTGAGAAATATGTACACATAGAGTTCCAAATTGATCAATTGCCATTTTGGAAGACATAGACAGTTAGTTTTATTGAAATCTACACATACTGAGACATTGAAGTTAGCGTGAATGCAGAGAATCTAGATTTTCTGTACCTGTAGATATTTCTCATTCTGTATTAGAGCAAAATCTACCAAATCTATGAAATTCACGCATGTAGATGCTACACTTTCTCTAAATGTCTAAGTTTCTACATTCCTATCAAATTCTATATCGCTACTAATTTCTAATCTCTATATGCACTAAAGTGTCTATTATGAACAAGCCTGCCATTCTAGCTGCTCATCGTTCACATCAAACTTCAACATATCCATTTCTCTCCTCCTTCAGCTAATCCGGTTCTCTGTATTAAGCAAGATCTAAATTTCTTCACAGTCTGCAGAATACCAGATTCTGTGCATTCACGCTAACTTCAATGTTTCATTATGTGTAGATTTCAATAAAACTAACTTTCTGTGTCTTCGAAAATGACAACTTGACAAGTTCTAACATCTATCTGCTCATCGCTCACATCAAACTTCAACATCTCCATTTTTCTCCTCCTTCAGCTAATCTGGTTCTCTGTATCAAGCAATATCTAAATTTCTTCATGTTCTGCAGAATACCAGATTCTCTGCATTCACACTAACTTCAATGTCTCAGTATGTGTAGATTTCAATAAAACTAACTGTCTCTGTCTTCCAAAATGGCAATTGATCAAGTTGTAACTCTATGTGTAGATATTTCTCATTCATTATAAATGCTAATTCGCCCAATTCCATGAAATTCACTTCTTATCGATTCTATCCCCTATCTGAGTTTCAAAGTTGCTGCACTTCCATCAATTTCCATATCTCTACGAATTTCTAATCTCTGCATCTCCATATTTCGCATGTTTGCAATTCCAGCTGCTCCTCGTCCACCTCGACATTTAACTTCTCAATTTCTCTCCATTTCAGCAAATCTACTTCTCTGTATAATGGAAGATCTCAATTTCTTGCAATTACTCAGATTCTACAAATTACTCGGCATTACCAATTTCTTCAATATCTCCATATGTGTTAATTTCCTCAACACTGACTTTCTCTTGCTACCATGTCAATTGATCAAGTTCTAAACTTTTCTGTACCTCTCATTCTGTATAAGAGCAAAATCTACCAATTCTATGAAATTCACACATGTAGATGCTACACTTTCTCTAAATGTCTAAGTTTCTCCATTCCTATCAAATTCTATATGGCTACTAATTTCTACTCTCTATATGTATTAATGTGCCTAATACGAATTAGCCCTCAACCTCAGCTGCTCATCGTTCAACTCGAACTTCAACATTTTCACTTTTCTCTTCTTCAGCAAATCTAGATCACTGCATTAGGAAACATGAGATTTTCTTACAAATGCTCAAATCCTGCAGAATTCCAGATTCTCGCTAACTTCAATATCTCCTGGGTATTCAATTTCCACGCAACTGGCTTTCTGTATCTAGCGAAAAGTCAACTGCAATTCATTGAACAAATGCTGCCATTTTATCTATCTGAGGATGTTTCTCATTCTGCATAAGAGCAAAATCTACCAATTCTATGAAATTCTCTTCTTGTGGATGCTACGCTTCCTCTAAGTTACTCCATTCCTATCAAATTCTATATCTCTACTAATTTCAATTCTCTACATGTATAAATGTTCCTAATACGAATTAGCCCTCAACCTCAGCTGCTCATCGTTCAACTCGAGCCTCAACATTTTCACTTTTCTCTTCTTCTGCAAATCAAATCACTGCATTAGGAAACATCAGAATTTCTTACAAATGCTCAAATCCTGCACAATTCCAGATTCTCGCTAACTACATTATCTCTTGGGTATTCAATTTCCACACAACTGGCTTTCTGTATGTAGCGAAAAGTCAACTGCAATGCATTGAACAAATTCTGCCATTTTCTCTATCTGAGGATATTTCTCATTCTGCATAAGAGCAAAATCTACCAATTCTATGAAATTCACTTCTTGTGGATGCTACGCTTCCTCTAAGTTACTCCATTCCTATCAAATTCTATATCTCTGCAAATTTCTACTCTCTATATGCACTAAAGTCTCTATTATGAACAAGCCTGCCATTCTAGCTGCTCATCGTTCAAATCAAACTTCAACATATCCATTTCTCTCCTCCTTCAGCTAATCTGGTTCTCTGTATTAAGCAAGATCTAAATTTCTTCATATTCTGCAGAATACCACATTCTCTGCATTCACGCTAACTTCAACGTCTCAGTATGTGTAGATTTCAATAAAACTAACTTTCTCTGTCTTCCAAAATGGGAATTGGTCAAGTTCTAACTGTATGTATAGTTATTTCTCATTCAGTATAAATGCAACTTCTCCCAATTCCATGAAATACACTTCTTATCGATTCTATCCCCTATCTGAGTTTCAAAGTTGCTGCACTTCCATCAATTTCTATATCTCTACGAATTTCTAATCTCTGCATCTCCATATTTCATGCATCGTCAATTCCAGCTGCTCCTCGTTCATCTCGACATTCAACTTCGCAATTTCTCTCTTCAGCAAATCTACTTCTCTGTATAAAGGAAGATCTCAATTTCTTGCAATTACTCAGATTCTTCAAATTACTAGGCATTAACGCTGTCTTCAATGTCTCCGTATGTGTTAATTTCCTCACAGCTGACTTTCTCTTGCCAGCGAAATGTCAATTGATCAAGTTCTAAACTTTTCTGTCTCTGTAGATATTGCTCATTCTGTACAAGAGCAAAATCTACCAATTCTAAAAAATTCAGTTCTTGTGGATGCCACACTTCTAAGATATCCATTCCTATCAAATTCTATATCTCTACAAACTTCTACTCTCTAGATGTACTAAAGTCTCTATTAAGAACAAGTCTGCAATTCCAGCTGCTCATCCTTCACATCAAACTTGAGCATATCCATTTCTCTCCTCCTTCAGTAAATCTGGATCTCTGTATTAAGCAAGATCTAAATTTCTTCATATTCTGCAGATTACCAGATTCTCTGCATTCACGCTAACTTCAATGTCTCAGTATGTGTAGATTTCAAAAAAACTAACTTTCTCTGTCTTCCAAAATGGCAATCGGTCAAGTTCTAACTGTATGTATAGATATTTCTCATTCATTATAAATGCAACCTCTCCCAATTCCATGAAATTCACTTCTTATCGATTCTTTCCCCTATCTGAGTTTCAAAGTTGCTGCACTTCCATCAATTTCTATATCTCTACGAATTTCTAACCTCTGCATCTCCATATTTCACACGTCTGCAATTCCAGATGCTCCTCGTCCACCTCGACATTTAACTTCACAATTTCTCTCCATTTCAGCAAATCTACTTCTCTGTATAAAGGAAGATCTCAATTTCTTGCAATTACTCAGATTCCACAAATTACTAGGCATTAACACTGTCTTCAATATCTCCGTATGTGTTAATATCCTCAAAACTTTTAGTACTTGATCAATTGACATTTCAGTAGCAAGAGAAAGTCAGGTGTGAGGAAATTAACACATACGGAGATATTGAAGACAGCGTTAAAGCCTAGTAATTTGTAGAATCTGAGTAATTGCAAGAAATTGAGATCTTCCTTTATACAGAGAAGTAGATTTGCTGAAAAGGAGAGAAATTGATAAGTTGAAGGTCTAGGTGGATGAGGAGCAGCTGGAATTGCAGATGTGAGAAATATGGAGATGCAGAGATTAGAAATTCGTAAAGATATAGAAATTGATGGAAGTGCAGCAACTTTGAAACTCAGATAGGGGATAGAATCGATAAGAAGTGAATTTCATGGAATTGGGAGAAGTTGCATTTATAATGAATGAGAAATATCTATACATACAGTTAGAACTTGACCAATTGCCATTTTGGTAGACAGAGAAAGTTAGTTTTATTGAAATCTACACATACTGAGACATTGAAGTTAGCGTGAATGCAGAGAATCTGGTATTCTGCAGAATATGAAGAATTTTAGATCTTGCTTAATACAGAGAACCAGATTAGCTGAAGGAGGAGAGAAATGGATATGTTGAAGTTTGATGTGAACGATGAGCAGCTAGAATAGCAGGCTTGTTCATAATAGAGACTTTAGTACATATAGAGAGTAGAAATTAGTAGATATATAGAATTTGATAGGAATGGAGTAACTTAGAGGAAGCGTAGCATCCACAAGAAATTAATTTCATAGAATTGGTAGATTTTGCTCTTATGCAGAATGAGAAATATCCTCAGATAGAGAAAATGGCAGAATTTATTCAATGCATTGCAGTTGACTTTTTGTTAGATACAGAAAGCATAGACCGAACGACATAGACCGACTGACATAGACCGAACGACATACACCAAACAACATAGTCCGACCAACATAGACCGAACGTCAGTCTATGTCATTCAGTCTATGTCGGTCGGTCTAAGTCGGTCATTCGGTCTTTGTCGGTCGGTTTATGTCGGTCGATCTATGTCAGTCGATCTATGCCGTTCGGTCGGTCTATGTCGGTCGGTCTGTTTCATTCAGTCTATGTCGGTCGTTGTCGGTCGGTCGGTCTATGTCGGTCGGTCAATGTCGTTCGGTCTATGTCGTTTGGTCTGTCTTTGTCAGTTGGTCTATGTCGTTCGGTCAATGCCGGTCGGTCTATGTGGGTGGGTGGGTCTATGTCGGTCGGTCGGTCCATGTCGGTCGGTCTATGTCAGTCGGTCTATGTCGTTCGGTCAATGTCGATCGGTCAATGTCGTCCGGTGGGTCTATGTCGGTCGGTCGGTCAATGTTGGTCGGACTATGTCGGTCGGTCTATGTCGTTCGGTCTATGTCGGTCGGTCAATGTCGTTCGGTCTATGTGATCGGTCAATGTCGATTGGTCTATGTCGTTTGGTCTGTCTTTGTCAGTCGGTCTATGTCGATTGGTCAATGTCGGTCGGTCTATGTCGGTCGGTCTATGTCGTTCGGTTCGGTCTACTTCGGTTGGTCTATGTCAGTCGGTCTTTGTCGGTCGGTCGGTCTATGTGGCTGGGTGGGTCTATGTCGGTCGGTCTATGTTGTTCGATTGGTCTATGTCAGTCGGTCTATGTCGTTCGTCTATATCGTTCGGTTCGGTCTATTTCGGTTGGTCTATGTCAGTCGGTCTTTGTCGGTCATTTAATGATGGTCGGTCGGTCTATGTCGTTCGGTCAATGTCGATCGGTCTATGTCGTTTGGTCTGACTTTGTCGGTCAGTCTATGTCGCTCGGTCAATGTCAGTCGGTCTATGTCTTCTGGTGGGTCTCTGTCGGTCGGTCGGTCTATGCTGATCGGTCTATGTCGGTCGGTCAATGTCATTCGGTCTATGTCGATCGGTCAATGTCGGTTGGTCTATGTCGTTCGGTCGGTCTATGTCGGTTGGTCGGTCTATGTCAGTCGGTCGGTCCATGTCAGTTGGTATAAGTCGGTCGGTCTATGTCGTTCAGTCGGTCTATGTCGCTCTGTCTATATCGTTCGGTCTATGTCGGACGGTCAATGACGGTCTGTCGGTCCGTCTATGTGGGTCGGTAGATCTCTGTCGTTCGGTCTATGTCAGTCGGTCTATGTTGGTCGGTAGATCTATGTCGTTCGGTCTATGTCGTTCGGTCTATGTCGGTCGGTCTATGTCGGTCGGTCTATGTCGTTCGGTCTATGTCAGTCGGTCTATGTCGGTCGGTCTATGTCGGTCAGTCTATGTCCTTCGGTTGGTCTATTTCAGTTGGTCTATGTCAGTCGGTGTATGTCGGTCGGTTGGTCTATGTCACTCGGTCGGTCTAGGTCGGTCGGTCGGTCTATGTCAGTCGGTCTATGTCGTTCTGTCGGTCTATGTCGGTTGGTATATGTCGGTCGATCTATGTCGTTCAGTCGGTCTATGTCGTTCTGTCTATGTCGTTCAGTCTATGTCAGTCGGTCGGCTTATGTCGGTCGATCTATGTCGTTCGGTCAATGTCGGTCGGTCTATGTCGGTCAGTCTATGTCCTTCGGTCAGTCTATTTCAGTTGGTCTATGTCAGTCGGTCTATGTCGGTCGGTTGGTCTATGTCGCTCGGTCTATGTCATTCGTTCTATGTCAGTCGGTCTATGTCGGTCGGTCTATGTTGGTCGATCTATGTCGTTCGGTCAATGTCGATCAGTCTATGTCGTCTGGTCTGTCTTTGTCGGTCAGTCTATGTCGTTCGGTCAATGTCGGTCGTTCTATGTCGTCCGGTCAATGTCGGTCGTTCTATGTCGTCCGGTGGGTCTATGTTGGTCGGTCGGTCAATGTTGGTCGGTCTATGTCGGTCGGACTATGTCGGTCAGTCTATGTCGTTCGGTCAATGTCGATCGGTCTATGCCGTTTGGTCTGACTTTGTCGGTCAGTCTATGTCGATCGGTCAATGTCGGTCGGTCTATGTCGGTCGGTGGGTCTATGTCGGTTGGTCGGTCCATGTCGGTCGGTCTATGTCGGTCAGTCTATGTCGGTCAGTCTATGTCGTTCGGTCTATGTCGGTCGGTCTATGTCGTTCGGTTCGGTCTATTTCGGTTGGTCTGTGTCAGTCGGTCTTTGTCGGTCGGTCGGTCTATGTCACTTGGTCGGTCTATGTCGGTCGGTCTATGTTGTTCGATTGGTCTATGTCGGTCGGTCTATGTCGGTCGGTCTATATCGTTCGGTTCGGTCTATTTCGGTTGGTCTATATCAGTCGGTCTTTGTCGGTCATTCAATGACGATCGGTTGGTCGGTCTATATCAGTCGGTCTATGTCGCCCAGTCAATGTCAGTCGGTCTATGTCTTCCGGTGGGTCTATGTCGGTCGGTCGGTCAATGTCGGTCGGTCTATGTTGGTCAGTCTATGTCGGTCGGTCAATGTCGTTCGGTCTATGTCGATCGGTCAATGTCGATTGGTCTATGTCGTTTGGTCTGTCTTTGTCAGGCTGTTTATGTTGTTCGGTCAATGTCGGTCGATCTATGTCGGTCGGTCTATCTCGGTCGGTCGGTCTATGTCAGTCAGTCTATGTCATTCGGTCGGTCCATGTCGGTTGGTATATGTCTTTCGGTTCGGTCTATTTCGATTGGTCCATGTCAGTTGGTCTTTGTCGCTCAGTCGGTCTATGTCATTCAGTCGCTCTATGTCGTTCTGTCTATGTCGTTCGGTCTATGTCGTTCGGTCAATGACGGGCGGTCGGTCCGTCTATGTCGGTCGGTAGATCTATGTCGTTCGGTCTATGTCAGTTGGTCTATGTCGGTCGGTAGATCTATGTCGTTCGGTCGATGTCAGTCGGTCTATGTCGGTCGGTCTATGTCAGTCGGTCTATGTCCTTCGGTCAGTCTATTTCGGTTGGTCTATGTCAGTCGGTCAATGTCAGTCGGGCGGTCTATGTTGCTCGGTGGGTCTATGTCGGTCGGTCTATGTCATTCGGTCTATGTCGGTCACTCTATGTCGTTCGTTTCGGTCTATATCGGGTGGTCTATGTCAGTCGGTCTTTGTCGGTCGGTCGGTCTATGTCGCTTGGTCGGTCTAGGTCGATTGGTCGGTCTATGTCAGTCGGTCTATGTCGGTTGGTAATATGTCGGTCGACCTATGTCGCTCAGTCTATGTCGGTCGGTCTATGTTGGTAGGTCTATTTCGGTCGGTCAATGTCAGTTGGAATATGCTGGTCGGTCTATGTCGTTCGGTCTATTTCGGTTGGTCTATGTCAGTTGGAATATGTCGGTCAGTCTATGTCGGTCAGTCTATGCCGGTCAGTCGGTCTATGTCGTTCAGTCTATGTCGGTCGGTCTTTGTTGGTCAGTTCTTGTCGGTCGGTCTTTTTCGGTCAGTTTATGTCGGTTGGTTTATGTTGTTCGGTCTATGTCGTTCGGTCCACGTCATTCGGTCCATGTCGGTCAGTCGATGTCGATTGGTCGATGTCGGTCGTTCGGACTATGTGGTTTGGTCTATGTGGTTCGGACTATGTCGGTCGGACTATGTCGGTCGGTTTATGTCGGTCGGTCTATGTCGGTCGGTCTATGTCGGTCAGTCTATGTCGTTCGATCGGTCTATGTCGCTTGGTCTATGTCAGTCGGGCTTTGTCGGTCAGTCAGTCTTGGTTGGTCGATCGATGTCTGTCGTTCTATCTTGGCCAGTCTATGTCAGTCGGTCAACGTCGGTCGTTCGGTCTATGTTGTTCGGTCTATGTCGGTTGGGCTATGTCGTTCAGTCGGTCTATGTCGGTCAGTCTATGTCGGTTGGTTTATTTCGGTCAGCCTATGTCGGTTGGTCTATCTCGGTCGGTCTATTTCGGTCGGTTGGTCTATGTCGGTTGGTCTTCGTCGGTCAGTCTATGTCGGTCGATCTATGTCAGTCGATCTATGTCGTGCAGTTTTTGTCGGTCGATCATTCTATGTCGGTCAGCAAGTCTATATCGATGTGGTCTACGTCGTTCGGTCGTTCTATGATGGTTGGTCGGTCTATGTCGGTCGGTAGATCTATGTCATTCGGTCTACGTCGGTCGGTCTATGTCGTTCTGTCTATGTCAGTTGGTAAATATCAGTCGGTCTATGTCAGTCGGTCTATATCGTTCAGTCTATGTCGGTCGGCTTATGTTGGTCGGTCTATGTCCTTTGGTCGGTCTATTTCGGTTGGTCTATGTCAGTCGGTCTATGTCGGTCGGTCTATATCGCTCGGTCGGTCTATTTCGGTTGGTCTACGTCAGTCGGTCTTTGTTGGTCGGTCGGTCTATGTCGCTCGGTCGGTCTATGTCGGTCGGTCTATGTCGTTCTGTCTATGTCAGTCGGTCTATGTCGTTCTGTCGGTCTATGTCGGTTGGTATATGTAGTTCGATCTATGTCGTTCAGTCGGTCTATGTCGTTCTGTCTATGTCATTCGGTCTATGTCGGTCGGTGAATGACAGTCGGTCGGTCGGTCTATGTATGTCGTTCGGCCCATGTCGTTCGGTCTATGTCGGTCGTTAGATGTATGTCGTTCGGTCTATGTCGGTCAGTCTATGTCAGTCGGTCTATGTCGGTCGGTCTATGTTGGTTCATGTCGTTTGGTCTATGTCGGTCGGTTTATGTCGGTCGGTCGGTCTATGTCGGTCAGTCGCTCTATGTTGTTCGGTGAATGTTGGTTGGTCTATGTCGCTCGGTCAGTCTATGTCGGTCGGTTATGTCATTCGGTCTATGCCGATCGATCTATGTCGGTCGGTCTATGTCGGTTGGTCTCTGTCGGTCGATCGGTCTATGTTGTTCGGTCTATTTCGGTCGGTTTATGTCGGTCGTTCTATGTCGTTCGCTCTAGGTCGGTCAGTCTCTGTTGGTCGGTCGTTCTATGTCGTTCGGTCGGTCCATGTTGGTTGGTTTATATCGATCGGTCTATGTCGGTCGGTCTATGTCGTTCGGTCGGTCTATTTCGGTTGGTCTATGTCAGTCGGTCTTTGTCGGTCGGTCGGTCTATGTCGCTCGGTCGGTCTATGTCGGTCAGTCGGTCTATGTCAGTCTGTCTATGTCGGTCGGTTGGTCCATGTCGGTTGGTATATGTCGGTCGGTCTATTTCGTTCAGTCGGTCTATGTCGTTCTGTCTACGTCGTTCGGTCTATGTCGGTCGGTCAATGACGGTCGGTCGGTCGGTCTATGTCGGTCGGTAGATCTATGTCGTTCGCTCTATGTCAGTTGGTCTATGTCAGTCGGCCTCTGTCAGCCGGTCTATGTCGGTCGGTCTATGTCAGTCGGCTTATGTCGGTCGGTCTCTGTCCTTCGGTCGGTCCATTTCGGTTGGTCTATGTCAGTCGGTCTATGTCGCTTGGTCGGTCTATGTCGGTCGGTCTATGTCGTTTGGTCTACGTTGGTCGGTCTTTATCGGTCGGTCTATGATGGTCGGTCTATGTCGGTCATTCTATGTCATTTGGTCTACGTCGGTCGGTCTCTATCGGTCGGTCTATGTCAGTCGGTCTATGTCGTTCAGGCGGTCTAGGTCATTCAGTCGGTCTATATCGGTCGGTCTATGTCATTCTGCCTATGTCGTACGGTCTATGTTGGTCGGTCTATGTTGGTCGATCGGTTGATCTATGTCGTTCGGTAGGTCAATGTCGTTCAGTCTATGTCAGTCGCTCGGTCTATGTTGTTCGGTCTATGTCGGTCGGTCTATGTCATTTGGTCTGTCTTTGTTGGTCGGTCTATGATATTCGGTTGGTCTATGTCGGTCATTCAGTCTATGTCGGTTGGACTATGATGGTCGTTCCATGTCGTTCGGTCGATCTATGTCAGTTGGAATATGTCGGTCGGTCTATGTCGGTCGGTCTATGCCGGACGGTCTATGCCGGTTGGTAGGTCTATTTCGGTCGGTCTATGTCAGTTGGAATATGTTGGTCGGTCTATGTCGTTCAGTCTATGTTGTTCAGTCTTTGTTGGTCAGTCTATGTTGGTGAGTCTTTGTTGGTCAGTCCTTGTCGGTCGGTCTTTTTCAGTCGGTTTATGTTGGTTGGTTTATGTTGTTCGGTCTATGTCGTTCGGTCCACGTCATTCGGTCTATGTTGGTCGGTCGATGTCGGGCGGTCGATGTCGGTCATTCGGTCTATGTCGTTCAGTCTATGTGGTTCGGACTATGTCGGTCGGACTATGTCGGTCGGTCTACGTCGGTTGTTCGGTCTATGTTGATCGGTCTATGTCGGTCTATGTCGGTCGGTCTATGTCATTTGGTCTGTCTTTGTCGGTCGGTCTATGACATTCGGTTGGTCTATGTCGGTCAGTTGGTCTCTGTCGGTCATTCGGTCTATGTCGGTCGGACTATGACAGTCGTTCCATGTCGTTCGGTCGGTCTATGTCAGTTGGAATATGTCGGTCGGTCTATGCCGGACGGTTTATGCCGGTTGGTAGGTCTATTTCGGACGGTCTATGTCAGTTGGAATATGTTGGTCGGTCTATGTCGTTCAGTCTATGTCGGTCAGTCTTTGTTGGTCAGTCTATGTGGGTCAGTCTTTGTTGGTCAGTCCTTGTCGGTCGGTCTTTTTCAGTCGGTTTATGTTGGTTGGTTTATGTTGTTCGGTCTATGTCGTTCGGTCCACGTCATTCGGTCTATGTTGGGCGGTCAATGTCGGGCGGTCGATGTCGGTCGTTCGGTCTATGTCGTTCAGTCTATGTGGTTCGGACTATGCCGGTCGGACTATGTCGTTCGGTCTACGTCGGTTGTTCGGTCTATGTCGATCGGTCTATGTCGGTCGGTCTATGTCATTCGGTCTATGTTGATCGGTCTATGTCGGTCCGTCTCTGTCGGTTGGTCTATGTCATTCAGGCTGTCTCTGTCCGTCAGTCGATATCGATCGGTTGGTCTATGTCGGTCGGTCTATGTCGGTCGGTCTCTGTCGGTCGGTCTATGTCGTCCGGTGGGTCTATGTCAGTCGGTCGGTCAATGTTGGTCGGTCTATGTCGGTTGGTCAATGTCGTTCGGTCTATGTGGATCGGACAATGTCGATCGGTCTATGTCGTTTGGTCTGTCTTTGTCAGTCGGTCTATGTCGATCGGTCAATGACGGTCGGTCTATGTCGGTTGGTGGGTCTATGTCGGTCGGTCGGTCCATGTCGGTCGGTCTATGTCGGTCGGTCTATGTCGTTCGGTCTATGTCGGCTGGTCTATGTCGGTCGGTCTATATCGTTCGGTTCAGTCTATTTCGGTTGGTCTATGTCAGTTGGTCTTTGTCGGTCATTCAATGACGGTCGGTCGGTCGGACTATATCGGTCGGTCTAGGTCGGTCGGTCGATCTATGTCGCTCGGTCTGTCTATATCATTCGTTCGGTCTATGTAGGTCATTCGGTCTATGTCATTCGGTCTATGTCGGTCGCTCTATGTCGTTCGGTCAATGTCGATCGGTCTATGTCATTTGGTCTGTCTTTGTTGGTCAGTCTATGTCGTTCGGTCAATGTCGGTCGTTCTATGTCATCCGGTGGGTCTATGTCGGTCGGTCGGACAATGTTGGTTGGTCTATGTTGGTCAGTCTATGTCGGTCGGTCTATGTCGGTCGGTCTATGTCGGTTGGTCAATGTCGTTCGGTCAATGTCGTTCGGTCTATGTCGTTTGGTTTGTCTTTGTCAGTCGGTCTAAGTCGTTCGGTCAATGTCGGTCGGTCTATGTCGGTCGGTCTATGTCGCTCGGTCAATGTCGGTTGGTCTAAGTCATCCGGTGGGTCTATGTCGGTCGGTCGGTCAATGTTGGTCGGTCTATGTCGGTCGGTCTATGTCGTTCAGTCTATGTCGGTTGGTCTGTCTTTGTCAGTCGGTCTATGTCGATCGGTCAATGTCGGTGGGTCTATGTCGGTCGGTCGGTCCATGTCGGTCGGTCTATGTGAGCGGTCAATGTCGATCGGTCTATCTCGTTTGGTCTGTCTTTGTCGTTCGGTCTATGTCGATCGGTCAATGTCGGTCGGTCTATGTCGGTCGGTGGGTCTATGTCGGTCGGTCGGTCCATGTCGGTCGGTCCATGTCGGTCGGTCTATGTCGTTCGGTCTATGTCGTTCGGTTCGGTCTATTTCGGTTGGTCTATGTCAGTCGGTCGGTCGGTCTATGTCGCTGGGTCGGTCTATGTCGGTCGGTCTATGTTGTTCGATTGGTCTATGTCGGTCGGTCTATGTCGGTCGGTCTATATCGTTCGGTTCAGTCTATTTCGGTTGGTCTATGTCAGTCGGTCTTTGTTGCTCATTCAATGACGGTCGGTCGGTCGGTCTATATCGGTCGGTCTATGTTGCTCGGTCAATGTCAGTCGGTCTATGTCTTCCGGTGGGTCTATGTCGGTCGGTCGGTCAATGTCGGTTGGTCTATGTCGGTCGGTCTATGTCGGTCGGTCAATGTCGGTCATCAATGTCGTTCGGTCTATGTCGATCGGTCAATGTCGATCGGTCTATGTCGTTTGGTCTGTCTTTGTCAGGCGGTCTATGTTGTTCGGTCAATGTCGGTCGGTCTATGTCAGTCGGTCGGTCTATCTCGGTCGGTCGGTCTATGTCAGTCAGTCTATGTCATTCGGTCGGTCCATGTCGATTGGTATATGTCTTTCGGTTTGGTCTATTTCGATTGGTCCATGTCAGTTGGTCTTTGTCGCTCGGTCGGTCTATGTCATTCAGTCGGTCTATGTCGTTCTGTCTATGTCGTTCGGTCTATGTCGTTCGGTCTATGTCGTTCGGTCAATGACGGGCGGTCGGTCCGTCTATGTCAGTCGGTAGATCTATGTCGTTCGGTCTATGTCGGTCAGTCTATGTCAGTCGGTCTATGTCAGTCGGTCAGTCTATGTCAGTCGGTCTATGTCAGTCGGTCTATATCGGTCGGCTTATGTCGGTCGGTCCATGTCCTTCAGTCGGTCTATTTCGGTTGGTCTCTGTCAGTCGGTCTATGTCGGTCGGGCGGTCTATGTCGCTCGGTGGGTCTATGTCGGTCGGTCTATGTCGGTCACTCTATGTCGTTCGGTTCGGTCTATTTCAGTTGGTCTATGTCAGTTGGTCTTTGTCGGTCAGTCGGTCTATATTGCTCGGTTGGGATATGTCGGTCGGTCGGTCTATGTCCGTCGGTCTATGTCGTTCTGTCAGTCTATGTCGGTTGGTATATGTCGGTCGATCTATGTCGTTCAGTCGGTCTATGTCATTCTGTCTATGTCGTTTGGTCTATGTCGGTTGGTCTATGCCGGACGGTCTATGCCGGTTGGTAGGTCTATTTCGGTCGGTCTATGTCAGTGGGAATATGTTGGTCGGTCTATGTCGGTCAGTCTATGCCAGTCGGTCAGTCTATGTCGTTCAGTCTATGTCGGTCGGTCTTTGTTGGTCAGTCCTTGTCGGTCGATCTTTTTCGGTCGGTTTATGTCGGTTGGTTTATGTTGTTCGGTCTATGTCGTTCGGTCCACATCATTCGGTCCATGTCGGTCGGTCGATGTCGGGCGGTCGATGTCGGTCGTTCGGTCTACGTGGTTCGGTCTATGTGGTTCGGATTATGTCGGTCGGACTATCTCGGTCGGTCTATGTCGGTTGGTCTATGTCGGTCTGTCTATGTCGTTCGATCAGTCTATGTCACTTGGTCTATGTCAGTCGGGCTTTGTCGGTCAGTCAGTCTTGGTTGGTCGATCGACGTCTGTCGGTCTATCTCAGACAGTCTATGTCAGTTGGTCTACGTCGGTCGTTTGGTCTATGTCGTTCGGTCTATGTCGGTTGGGCTATGTCATTCAGTCGGTCTATGTCGGTCGGTCTATGTCGTTCGGTCAATGTCGATCAGTCTATGTCGTTTGGTCTGTCTTTGTCGGTCGGTCTATGTCGTTCGGTCAATGTCGGTCGTTCTATGTCGTCCGGTGGGACTATGTCAGTCGGTCGGTCAATGTCGGTCGGTCTATGTCGTCCAGTGGGTCTATGTTGGTCGGCTTATGTCGGTCGGTCTATGTCCTTCGGTCGGTCAATGTCGGTCGGTCTATGTTGTTCGATTGGTCTATGTCGGTCGGTCTATGTCGTTCTGTCAGTCTATGTCGGTTGGTATATGTCGGTCGATCTATGTCGTTCAGTCGGTCTATGTCGTTCTGTCTATGTCGTTCGGTCTATGTCGGTTGGTCTATGCCAGACGGTCTATGCCGGTTGGTAGGTCTATTTCGGTCGGTCTATGTCAGTGGGAATATGTTGGTCGGTCTATGTCGGTCAGTCTATGTCGTTCAGTCTATGTCGGTCGGTCTTTGTTGCTCAGTCCTTGTCGGTCGATCTTTTTCGGTCGGTTTATGTCGGTTGGTATATGTTGTTCGGTCTATGTCGTTCGGTCCACGTCATTCGGTCCATGTCGGTCGGTCGATGTCGGGCGGTCCATGTCGGTCGTTCGGTCTATGTGGTTTGGTCTATGTGGTTCGGATTATGTCGGTCGGACTATCACGGTCGGTCTATGTCGGTCGGTCTATGTCGGTCTGTCTATGTCGTTCGATCGGTCTATGTCGCTTGGTCTATGTTAGTCGGGCTTTGTCGGTCAGTCAGTCTTGGTTGGTCGATCGACGTCTGTCGGTCTATCTCAGACAGTCTATGTCAGTTGGTCTACGTCGGTCGTTTGGTCTATGTCGTTCGGTCTATGTCGGTTGGGCTATGTCATTCAGTCGGTCTATGTCGGTCGGTCTATGTCGTTCGGTCAATGTCGATCAGTCTATGTCGTTTGGTCTGTCTTTGTCGGTCGGTCTATGTCGTTCGGTCAGTGTCGGTCGTTCTATGTCGTCCGGTGGGACTATGTCAGTCGGTCGGTCAATGTCGGTCGGTCTATGTCGTCCAGTGGGTCTATGTTGGTCGGCTTATGTCGGTCGGTCTATGTCCTTCGGTCGGTCAATGTCGGTCGGTCTATGTTGTTCGATTGGTCTATGTCGGTCGGTCTATGTCGTTCTGTCAGTCTATGTCGGTTGGTATATGTCGGTCGATCTATGTCGTTCAGTCGGTCTATGTCGTTCTGTCTATGTCGTTCGGTCTATGTCGGTTGGTCTATGCCAGACGGTCTATGCCGGTTGGTAGGTCTATTTCGGTCGGTCTATGTCAGTGGGAATATGTTGGTCGGTCTATGTCGGTCAGTCTATGCCGGTCGGTCAGTCTATGTCGTTCAGTCTATGTCGGTCGGTCTTTGTTGCTCAGTCCTTGTCGGTCGATCTTTTTCGGTCGGTTTATGTCGGTTGGTATATGTTGTTCGGTCTATGTCGTTCGGTCCACGTCATTCGGTCCATGTCGGTCGGTCGATGTCGGGCGGTCGATGTCGGTCGTTCGGTCTATGTGGTTTGGTCTATGTGGTTCGGATTATGTCGGTCGGACTATCACGGTCGGTCTATGTCGGTCGGTCTATGTCGGTCTGTCTATGTCGTTCGATCGGTCTATGTCGCTTGGTCTATGTTAGTCGGGCTTTGTCGGTCAGTCAGTCTTGGTTGGTCGATCGATGTCTGTCGGTCTATCTCAGACAGTCTATGTCAGTCAGTCTACGTCGGTCGTTTGGTCTTTGTCGGTCGGTCTATGTCGTTCGGTCAATGTCGGTCGTTCTATGTCGTCCGGTGGGTCTATGTCGGTCGGCTTATGTCGGTTGATCTATGTCCTTCGGTCGGTTAATGTCGGTCGGTCTATGTCAGTCGGTCTATGTCGTTCGGTCGGTCCAAGTCGGTTGGTATATGTCGGTGGGTCTATGTCATTCAGTTGGTCTAAGTCATTCTGTCTATGTCGTTCGGTCTATGTCGGTCGGTCTTTGTCGTTCGGTCTATGTCATCGGTCTATGTCGGTTGGTCCATGTCGGTCGGTCTATGTCCTTCGGTCAGTCTATTTCGGTTGGTCTATGTCAGTTGGTCTATGTCGGTCGGTCGGTCTATGTCGCTCGGTCGGTCTACGTCGGTCGGTCTATGTCGCTCGGTCGGTCTATGTCGGTCGGTCTATGTCGTTCGGTCTATGTCGTTCGGTCTATGTCGGTCGGTCTATGTCGTTCGGTCGGTCTATATCAGTTGGTATATGTCGGTCGGTCTATGTCGTTCTGTCTTTGTGGTTCGGTCTATGTCGGTCGGTGAATGACGGTCGGTCGGTCTATGTCGGTCGGTAGATATATGTCGTTTGGTCTATGTCGGTTGGTCTATGTTGGTCGGTCTATGTCAGTTGGAATATGTCGGTCGGACTATGACGGTCGCTCTATGCCGGACGGTCTATGTCAGTTGGAATATGTCGGCCGGTCTATGTCGGTCGGTCTATGCCGGACGGTCTATGCCGGTTGGTAGGTCTATGTCGGTCGGTCTATGTCAGTTGGAATATGTCGGTCGGTATATGTCATTCGGTCTATGTCAGTAGGTCTATGTCGTTCGGTCTATATCGTTCGGTTGGTCTATGTCGGTCGGTCAATGTCGGTCGGTCTATGTCGGTCGGTCTATGTCGTTCAGTCAGTCTATGTCGGTTGGTCTATGTCGGTCGGTCTATGTCGTTCAGTCGGTCTATGTCATTCGTTCGGGCTATGTAGGTCGTTCGGTCTATTTCGGTCAGTCTATGACGGTTGGTCTATGTCGGTCGGTCTATGTTGGTCGGTCGGTCTATGTCGCTCAGTCGGTCTATGTCAGTTGGTCTATGTCGTTCGGTCGGTCTATGCCGGTTGGTCTATGTCGGTCGGTCTATGTCGTTCAGTCAGTCTATGTCGGTCGGTCTATGTCATTCGGTCAGTCTATGTCGTTTGGTCTATGTCGTTCGGTCTATGTCGGTCGGTCAATGATGATCAGTCGGTCTATGTCGCTCGGTAGATCTATGTCGGTCAGTTTATGTCGGTTGATCTATGTCGTTCGGTCAGTCTATTTTGGTTGGTCTATGTCTGTCGGTGTATGTCGGTTGGTCTATGTCATTCGGTCGGTCCGTGTCGGTTGGTATATGTCGGTCGGTCTATGTCGTTCAGTCAGTCTATGTCATTCTGTCCATGTCGTTCGGTCTATGTCGGTCGGTTTATGTCGTTTGGTCTATGTCGGTCGGTCGGTCTATGTTGGTCGGTCTATGTCGGTCGGTCTATGTCGCTCGGTCAGTCTATGTCAGTCGGTCTATGTCGTCCGGAATATGTCGGTCGATCGGTCTATGTCGTTCGGTCTATATCGGTCGGTCTATGACGGTCAGTCTATGTCGGTCTGTCTATGTCGGTCGGTTGGTCTATGTCGGTCAGTCGATGTTAGTCGGTCTATGCCGGTTGGTCGGTCTATGTCGGTCGGTCGATGTCGGTCAGTCGGTCGATGTCGTTCGGTCGGTCTATGTCAGTCGGTCAGTCCATGTTGGTCGCTCGGTCTATGTCGGTCGGTCTATGTCGGTCGGTCGATGTCGGTCGGTCGATGTCAGTCAGTCGGTCGATGTCGTTCGGTCGATCTATGTCAGTCGGTCAGTCTATGTCGGTCGTTCGGTCTAGGTCGGTCGGTCTATGTCGGTCGGTTTATGTCGGTCGGACTATGTCGTTTGGTCCAAGTCGGTCGGTCTATGTCAGTCAGTCTATGTCGGTCATTCGGTCTATGTCGTTCAGTCAGTTTATGTCGGTCGGTCTATGTCGGTCGGTCAGTCTATGTTGATTGGTCTATATCGGAAGGTGTATTTCGGTTGGTCTATGTTGTTCGGGCTATGTTGGTCAGTCTATGTCGGTCGGTTGGTTTATGTTGGTCGGTCGGTCTATGTCGGTTGGTCTATGTCAGTTGGACGATGTCAGTCAGTCGGTCTTGGTTGGTGGGTCTATGCCAGTCAGACTATGTCGGTCGGTCAATGTCGGTCGGTCTCTGTCGGCCGGACTATATCGGTCGGTCTATGCCGTTCGGTCTATGTCGGTCGGTCTAAGTCGGTCGGTATATTTCGGTCGGTCTATGTCGGTCGGTCTATTTCGGTCGGTATATGTCGGTCGGTCTGTTTCATTCAGTCTATGTCAGTCGTTGTCGGTCGGTTGGTCTATGTCGGTCGGTCAATGTCGTTCGGTCTATGTCGTTTGGTCTGTCTTTGTCAGTCGGTCTATGTCGGTCGGTCGGTCTATGTTGCTCGGTCAGTCTATGTCGGTCGGTCTATTTCGGTTGGTCTATGTCAGTCGGTCTATGTCGGTCGGTCGGTCTATGTCGGTCGGTCGGTCTATGTCGGTCGGTCGGTCTATGTCGGTCTGTCTATGTTGTTCAGTCGGTCTATGTCGTTCTGTCTATGTCATTCGGTTTATGTCATTCGGTCGGGCCATGTCGGTTGGTATCTGTCGGTCGGTCTATGTCGTTCAGTTTGTCTATTTCGTTCTATCGATGTCGGTCAGTCTATGTCAGTCGGTCTATGTCGGTCGGTCTATGTCGGTCGGTCAATGTCGGTCGGTTTATGTCGGTCGGCTTATGTCGGTCGGTCTATGTCGGTCGATCTATGTCGGTTGGTCGGTCTATGTCGTTCAGTCGGTCTATATCGGTCGGTCTATGTCGTTCTGCCTATGTCGTACAGTCTATGTCGGTCGGTCGGTCGATCTATGTCATTTGGTAGGTCTATGTCGTTCGGTTTATGTCGGTCTGTCTATGTCGTTTGTTCGGTCTATGTCGGTGGGTCTATGTCGGTCGGTGGGTCTATGTCATTCGGTCTATGTCGCTCGGTCTAATTCGGTCGGTCTATGTCGGTCGATCTATGTCATTCGGTCGGTCTATGTCAGTTGGTATATGTCGGTCGGTCTATGTCGTTCAGTCGGTCTATGTCATTCTGTCTATGACGCTCGGTCTCTGTCGGTCTGTCAATGACGGTCGGTCGGTCTATGTCGGTTGGTCGGTCTATGTCATTCTATCTATGTCGTTCGGTCTATGTCGGTCGGTGTATGTTGGTCGGTCTATGTCGGTCGCTCGGAATATGTCGATCGGTCTCTGTCGGTCGGTCGGTCGGTCTATGTCAGTCGATCGGTCTATGTCGTTCAGTCTATATCAGTCGGTCTGTAATGGTCGGTCTATGTCGGTCCGTCTATGTCGTTCAGGCGGTCTATGTTAGTCAGTCGATATCGATCGGTTGGTCTATGTCGGTCGGTTGGCCTATGTCGGTCAGTTTATATCAGTCGGTCTTTGCCGGTTGGTCGGTCTATGTCGGTTGGTCGGTCGATGTCGGTCAGTCGATCGATGTCGTTCGGTCGGTCTATGTCAGTCGGTCAGTCTATGTCGGTCATTCGTCTAGGTCGGTCGGTTTATATTGTTCGGACTATGTCGGTCGGTCTATGTCGGTCAGTAAATGTCGGTCGGTATATGTCGGTCGATCTATGTTGGTCGGTCGGTCTATGTCGTTCGGTCTATGTTGTTCGGTCTAAGTTGGTCGGTCTAAGTCAGTCGGTCTATGTCGGTCGGTCTATGTCGTTCGGTCAAGGTCAGAAGGTCGGTCTATGTCGCTCGGTTGGTCTATATCGGTCGGTCTATGTCGTTCGGTCTGTCTATGTCGGTCGGTCTATGTCGGTCGGTCTATGTCGTTCAGTCAGTCTATGTCATTCTGTTTATGACGCTCGGTCTCTGTCGGTCTGTCAATGACGGTCGGTCGGTCTATGTCGGTTGGTCGGTCTATGTCATTCTATCTATGTCGTTCGGTCTATGTCGGTCGGTGTATGTTGGTCGGTCTATGTCGGTCGCTCGGAATATGTCGATCGGTCTCTGTCGGCCGGTCGGTTGGTCTATGTCAGTCGATCGGTCTATGTCATTCAGTCTATATCAGTCGGTCTGTAATGGTCGGTCTATGTCGGTCCGTCTATGTCGTTCAGACGGTCTATGTTAGTCAGTCGATATCGATCGGTTGGTCTATGTCGGTCGGTTGGCCTATGTCGGTCAGTTTATATCAGTCGGTCTTTGCCGGTTGGTCGGTCTATGTCGGTTGGTCGGTCGATGTCGGTCAGTCGATCGATGTCGTTCGGTCGGTCTATGTCAGTCGGTCAGTCTATGTCGGTCATTCGTCTAGGTCGGTCGGTTTATATTGTTCGGACTATGTCGGTCGGTCTATGTCGGTCAGTAAATGTCGGTCGGTATATGTCGGTCGATCTATGTTGGTCGGTCGGTCTATGTCGTTCGGTCTATGTTGTTCGGTCTAAGTTGGTCGGTCTAAGTCAGTCGGTCTATGTCGGTCGGTCTATATCGGTCGGTCTATGTCATTCGGTCTGTCTATGTCGGTTGGATTGTCGGTCGGTCTATGTCGTTCGGTCGGTATATGTGATTCGTTCGGTCTATGTAGGTCGTTCGGTCTATGTCGGTCGGTCTATGACGGTTGGTCTATGTCGGTCGGTCTATGTCGTTTGGTCGGTCTATGTCGGTGGATCGGTCTATGTCGTTCGGTCTATGTCGGTTGGTGTATGTCGGTCGGTCTATGTCGTTCGGTCGGTCTATGACGGTCGGTCTATGTCAATCGGTCTATGTCGGTCGGTCGGTCCATGTCAGTTGGTATATGTCGGTCGGTCTATGTCGTTCAGTCTGTGACGGTCGGTCAATGACCATCGGTCGGTCGGTCTATGTCGGTCGGTAGATGAATGTCATTCGGTCTATGTCAGTTTGTCTACCTCGGTCGGTCTATGTCAGTCGGTCTATGTCGGTCGGTTTATGTCGGTCGGTCGGTCTATGTTTCTTGGTCTATGTCGCTCGGTCTATGTCGCTCGATCAGTCTAGGTCGGTCGGTCTATGTCGTTGGGTCTATGTCGGTCGGTCTATGTCACTCGGTCTATGTCGGTCGGTCTATGTCGTTGGGTCTATGTCGGTCGGTCTATGTCGCTCGGTCTATGTCGGTCGGTCTATGTCGTTTGGTCTATGTCGCTCGGTCTCTATCGGTCGGTCGGTCTATGTCGGTCGGTCTAATTCGCTCGGTCTATGTCAGTCGGTCTACGTCGTTCTGTCTATGTCGTTCGGTCCATGTCGGTCGGTCTATGTCGTTCGGTCTATGTTGGTCGGTCTATGTCGGTCGGTCTATGTCGTTCAGTTGGTCTATATCGGTCGGACTATGTCATTCTGCCTATGTCGTACAGTCTATGTCATCGGTCGGTCGATCTATGTCGTTCAGTAGGTCTATGTCATTCGGTCTATGTCGGTCAGTCTATGTCGGTCGGTCTATGTCGTTCGGTCTATGTCGGTCGGTCTATGACGTTTGGTCTGTCTTTGTCGGTCAGTCTATGTCATTCGGTTGGTCTATGTCGGTCGGTTGGTCTCTGTCGGTCGTTCGGTCTATGTCGGCTGGTCGATGACGGTTGCTCTATGTCGTTCGGTAGGGCTATGTCCGTCGGTCTATGTCGTTCAGTCAGTCTATATTTGTCGATCTATGTCGTTCTATCTATGTCGTTCGGGCTACGTCGTTCGGTCTGTGTCGATTGGTCTTTGTCGGTCAGTCTATGTCGGTCAGTCGGTCCATGTCGTTCGGTCTATGTCGGTCGGTCTATGTCGTTCGGTTCGGTCTATTTCGGTTGGTCTATGTCGGTCAGTCGGTCCATGTCGTTCGGTCTATGTCGGTCAGTCTATGTCGTTCGTTCGGTCTATGTCGGTGGGTCTATGTCGGTCGGTGGGTCTATGTCGTTCGGTCTATCTCGCTCGGTCTAATTCGGTCAGTCTAAGTCGGTCGATCTATGTCATTCGGTCGGTCTATGCCAGTTGGTATATGTCGGTCGGTCTATGTCGCTCAGTCGGTCTATGTCATTCTGTCTATGTCGCTCGGTCTCTGTCGGTCAGTCAATGACGGGCGGTCGGTCTATGTCGGTTGGTCGGTCTATGTCGTTCTATCTATGTCGTTCGGTGTATGTCGGTCGGTGTATGTCGGTCGCTCGGAATATGTCGGTCGGTCTCTGTCGGTCGGTCGGTCGGTCTATGTCAGTCGATCGGTCTATGTCGGTCCGTCTATGTCGTTCAGGCGGTCTATGTTAGTCAGTCGATATCGATCGGTTGGTCTATGTCGGTCGGTTGGTCTATGTCGGTCAGTTTATGTCAGTCGGTCTTTGCCGGTTTGTCGGTCTATGTCGGTCGGTCGATGTCGGTCAGTCGATCGATGTCGTTCGGTCAGTCTATGTCAGTCGGTCAGTCTATTTCGGTCATTCGGTCTAGGTCGGTCGGTTTATGTTGTTCGGAGTATGTCGGTCGGTCTATGTCGGTCAGTATATGTCGGTCGGTATATGTCGGTTGATCTATGTCGGTCGGTCGGTCTATGTTGTTCGGTCTATGTTGTTCGGTCTAAGTCGGTCGGACTAAGTCGGTCGGTCTATGTCGGTCGGTCTATGTCGGTCGGTGGGTCTATGTTGTTCGGTCTATGTCGTTCGGTCTAAGTCGGTCAGACTAAGTCGGTCGGTCTATGTCGGTCGGTCTATGTCGTTCGGTCTATGTCAGTCAGTCTATGTCGGTCGGTCTATGTCGGTCGGTCGGTCTATGTTGACTGGTCTATATCGGAAGGTCAATGTCGTTCGGTCGGTCTATGTCGGTCAGTCGATCTATGTTGGTCTAAGTCGGTCGGTCTATGTCGCTCGGTATATTTCGCTCGGTCTATGTCGGTTGGTCGGTCTATGCCAGTTGGTTGGTCTATGTCGGTCGTTCGGTCTATGTCGGTGAGTCTATGTCGGTAGATCGGTCTATGTCGTTCGGTCTATGTCATTCAGTCAATGTCGATCGGTCTATGTCGTTTGGTCTGTCTTTGTCGGTCGGTCTATGTCGTTCGGTCAATGTCGGTGGGTCTATGTCGGTCGGTGGGTCTATGTCGGTAAATTTTAGTCTGTCTATGTCAGTCGGTCTATGTCGTTCGGTCTATGACAATCAGTCTATGTCAGTCGGTCTATGTCGATCGGTCTATGTCGGTCGGTCTACGTCAGTCATTCTATGTCGGTCCGTCTATGTCGGTCGGTTTATGTTGTTCAGACTATGTCGGTCGGTCTATGTCGGTCGGTCTATGTCGGTCGGTGGGTCTATGTTGTTCGGTGTTATTCGGTCGGTCTATGTCAGTCGGTCCATGTCGGTCGGTCTATGTCGTTTGGTCTATGTCGGTTGGTCTATGTCGTTCGGTCTATGTCGGTTGGTCTATGTCAGTCGGTCGGTCTATGTCAGTCGGTCGGTCTATGTCGCTCGGTCGATCTATGTCGGTCAGTCGGTCTATGTCGGTCGGTCGGTCTATGTCGGTCGGTCTATGTCATTCGGTCGGTCCATGTCTGTTGGTATATGTCGGTCTGTCTATGTTGTTCAGTCGGTCTATGTCGTTCTGTCTATGTCGTTCGGTCTATGTCGGTCTGTTGGTCGGTCTATGTCGGTCGGTAGGTCTATGTCGTTCTGTCTATGTCGGTCGGTCTATGTGGGCCGGTCGGTCTATGTCGGTCGGTCTATGTCGCTCGGTCGGTCTATGTCGTTCTGTCTATGTCGGTCGGTCAATGACGGTCTGTTGGTCGGTCTATGTTGGGCGGTAGATCTATGTCGTTCTGTCTATGTCGGTCGGTCTATGTCGGTCGGTCTATGTCGGTCGGTCTATGTCGTTCGGTCTTAGTCGGTCGGTCTATGTCGGTCGATCGGTCTATGTCGTTCGGTCTATGTCGTTCAGTCGGTTTATGTCGGTCGGTCTATGTCGTTAAGTCTATGTCGTTAAGTCTATGTTGGTTGGTCTATGTCAGTTGGACGATGTCGGTCAGTCGGTCTTGGTTGGTGGATCTATGTCGGTCAGTCTATGTCGGTTGGTCAATGTCGGTCAGTCTCTGTCGGCCGGTCTATTTCGTTCAGTCGGTCTATGTCGTTTAGTCTATGTCTGTCGATCTATGTCGGTCGGTCTATGTCGGTCGTTTTATGTTGTTTGGTCTATGTCGGTTGGTCTATGTTGTTTGGTCTATGTCGGTCGGTCTATGTCGCTCGGTCAGTCTATGTCGGTCAGTCTATGTCATTCGGAATATGTCGATCGGTCTATGTCGGTCGGTCTATGTCGGTCGGTCTATGTCGTTCAGTCAGTCTATGTCATTCTGTTTATGTCGCTCGGTCTCTGTCGGTCTGTCAATGACGGTCGGTCGGTCAATGTCGGTTGGTCGGTCTATGTCGTTCTGTCTATGTCGTTCGATCTATGTCGGCTGGTGTATGTTGGTCGGTCTATGTCGGTCGCTCGGAATATGTCGGTCGGTCTCTGTCGGTCGGTTGGTCTATGTCAGTCGATCGGTCTATGTCGTTCAGTCTATATTGGTCGGTCTATGATGGTCGGTCTATGTCGGTCCGTCTATGTCGTTCAGGCGGTCTATGTTAGTCAGTCGATATCGATCGGTTGGTCTATGTCGGTCGGTTGGTCTATGTCAGTCAGTTTATGTCAGTCGGTCTTTGCCGGTTGGTTGGTCTATGTCGGTCAGTCGATCGATGTCGGTCAGTCGATCGATGTCGTTCGGTCGGTCTATGTCAGTCGGTCAGTCTATGTCGGTCATTCGGTCTAGGTCGGTCGGTTTATGTTGTTCGGACTATGTCGGTCGGTCTATGTCGGTCAGTAAATGTCGGTCGATATATGTCGGTCGATCTATGTTGGTCGGTCGGTCTATGTCGTTCGGTCTATGTCGTTCGGTCTAAGTCGGTCGGTCTAAGTCAGTCGGTCTATGTCGGTCGGTCGGTCTATGTCGGTCTGTCTATGTTGTTCAGTCGGTCTATGTCGTTCTGTCTATGTCATTCGGTTTATGTCATTCGGTCGGGCCATGTCGGTTGGTATCTGTCGGTCGGTCTATGTCGTTCAGTCGGTCTATGTCGGTCGGTCTATGTCGGTCGGTCTATGTCGGTCGGTCTATGTCGGTCGGCTTATGTCGGTCGGTCTATGTCGGTCGGTCGGTCTATGTCGTTCAATCGGTCTATATCGGTCGGTCTATGTCGTTCTGCCTATGTCGTACAGTCTATGTCGGTCGGTCGGTCGATCTATGTCATTCGGTAGGTCTATGTCGTTCGGTTTATGTCGGTCAGTCTATGTCGTTCGTTCGGTCTATGTCGGTGGGTCTATGTCGGTCGGTCGGTCGGTCTATGTCCTTCTGCCTATGTCGTACAGTCTATGTCGGTCGGTCGGTCGATCTATATCATTCGGTAGGTCTATGTCGTTCGGTTTATGTCGGTCAGTCTATGTCGTTCGTTCGGTCTATGTTGGTGGGTCTATGTCGGTCGGTGGGTCTATGTCGCTCGGTCTAATTCGGTCGGTCTAAGTCGGTCGATCTATGTCATTCGGTCGGTCTATGTCAGTTGGTATATGTCGGTCGGTCTATGTCGTTCAGTCGGTCTATGTCATTCTGTCTATGTCGCTCGGTCTCTGTCGGTCAGTCAATGACGGGCGGTCGGTCTATGTCGGTTGGTCGGTCTATGTTGTTCTATCTATGTCGTTCGGTGTATGTCGGTCGGTGTATGTCGGTCGCTCGGAATATGTCGGTCGGTCTCTGTCGGTCGGTCGGTCGGTCTATGTCAGTCGATCGGTCTATGTCGGTCCGTCTATGTCGTTCAGGCGGTCTATGTTAGTCAGTCGATATCGATCGGTTGGTCTATGTCGGTCGGTTGGTCTATGTCGGTCAGTTTATGTCAGTCGGTCTTTGCCGATTTGTCGGTCTATGTCGGTCGGTCGATGTCGGTCAGTCGATCGATGTCGTTCGGTCGGTCTATGTCAGTCGGTCAGTCTATTTCGGTCATTCGGTCTAGGTCGGTCGGTTTATGTTATTCGGAGTATGTCGGTCGGTCTATGTCGGTCAGTATATGTCGGTCGGTATATGTCGGTTGATCTATGTCGGTCGGTCGGTCTGTGTTGTTCGGTCTATGTCGTTCGGTCTAAGTCGGTCGGACTAAGTCGGTCGGTCTATGTCGGTCGGTCTATGTCGGTCGGTGGGTCTATGTTGTTCGGTCTATGTCGTTCGGTCTAAGTCGGTCGGACTAAGTCGGTCGGTCTATGTCGGTCGGTCTATGTCGTTCGGTCTATGTCTGTCAGTCTATGTCGGTCGGTCTATGTCGGTCGGTTGGTCTATGTTGACTGGTCTATATCGGAAGGTCTATGTCGTTCGGTCGGTCTATGTCGGTCAGTCGATCTATGTTGGTCTAAGTCGGTCGGTCTATGTCGCTCGGTATATTTCGCTCGGTCTATGTCGGTTGGTCGGTCTATGCCAGTTGGTTGGTCTATGTCGGTCGTTCGGTCTATGTCGGTGAGTCTATGTCGGTAGATCGGTCTATGTCGTTCGGTCTATGTCGTTCAGTCAATGTCGATCGGTCTATGTCGTTTGGTCTGTCTTTGACGGTCGGTCTATGTCGTTCGGTCAATGTCGGTGGGTCTATGTCGGTCGGTGGGTCTATGTCGGTAAATTTTAGTCTGTCTATGTCAGTCGGTCTATGTCGTTCGGACTATGACAATCAGTCTATGTCAGTCGGTCTATGTCGATCGGTCTATGTCGGTCGGTCTACGTCAGTCGTTCTATGTCGGTCCGTCTATGTCGGTCGGTTTATGTTGTTCAGACTATGTCGGTCGGTCTATGTCGGTCGGTCTATGTCGGTCGGTGGGTCTATGTTGTTCGGTGTTATTCGGTCGGTCTATGTCAGTCGGTCCATGTCGGTCGGTCGATGTCGTTTGGTCTATGTCGGTCGGTCTATGTCGTTCGGTCTATGTCGGTTGGTCTACGTCAGTCGGTCGGTCTATGTCAGTCGGTCGGTCTATGTTGCTCGGTCGATCTATGTCGGTCAGTCGGTCTATGTCGGTCGGTCGGTCTATGTCGGTCGGTCTATGTCATTCGGTCGGTCCATGTCTGTTGGTATATGTCGGTCTGTCTATGTTGTTCAGTCGGTCTATGTCGTTCTGTCTATGTCGTTCGGTCTATGTCGGTCGGTAGGTCTATGTCGTTCTGTCTATGTCGGTCGGTCTATGTGGGCCGGTCAGTCTATGTCGGTCGGTCTATGTCGCTCGGTCGGTCTATGTCGGTCGGTCTATGTCGGTCGGTCTATGTCGGTCGGTCTATGTCGGTCGGTCTTAGTCGGTCGCTCTATGTCGGTCGATCGGTCTATGTCGTTCGGTCTATGTCGTTCAGTCGGTTTATGTCGGTCGGTCTATGTCGTTAAGTCTATGTCGTTAAGTCTATGTTGGTTGGTCTATGTCAGTTGGACGATGTCGGTCAGTCCGTCTTGGTTGGTGGATCTATGTCGGTCAGTCTATGTCGGTTGGTCAACGTCGGTCGGTCTCTGTCGGCCGGTCTATCTCGGTCGTTCTATGTCGTTTGGTCTATGTCTGTCGATCTATGTCGGTCGGTCTATGTCGGTCGGTTTATGTTGTTTGGTCTATGTTGTTCGGTCTACGTCGCTCGGTCAGTCTATGTCGGTCGGTCTATGTCGTTCGGAATATGTCGATCGGTCTATGTCGGTCGGTCTATGTCGGTCGGTCTATGTCGTTCAGTCAGTCTATGTCATTCTGTCTATGTCGCTCGGTCTCTGTCGGTCCGTCAATGACGGTCGGTCGGTCAATGTCGGTTGGTCGGTCTATGTCGTTCTGTCTATGTCGTTCGATCTATGTCGGTTGGTGTATGTTGGTCGGTCTATGTCGGTCGCTCGGAATATGTCGGTCGGTCTCTGTCGGTCGGTCGGTCGGTCTATGTCAGTCGATCGGTCTATGTCGTTCAGTCTATATCGGTCGGTCTATGATGGTCGGTCTATGTCGGTCCGTCTATGTCGTACAGGCGGTCTATGTTAGTCAGTCGATATCGATCGGTTGGTCTATGTCGGTCGGTTGGTCTATGTCGGTCAGTTTATGTCAGTCGGTCTTTGCCGGTTGGTTGGTCTATGTCGGTCAGTCAGTCGATGTCGGTCAGTCGATCGATGTCGTTCGGTCGGTCTATGTCAGTCGGTCAGTCTATGTCGGTCATTCGGTCTAGGTCGGTCGGTTTATGTTGTTCGGACTATGTCGGTCGGTCTATGTCGGTCAGTAAATGTCGGTCGATATATGTCGGTCGATCTATGTTGGTCGGTCGGTCTATGTCGTTCGGTCTATGTCGTTCGGTCTAAGTCGGTCGGTCTAAGTCAGTCGGTCTATGTCGGTCGGTCTATGTCGTTTGGTCGGTCCATGTTGGTTGGTATCTGTCGGTCGGTCTATGTCGTTCAGTTGGTCTATTTCGTTCTATCTATGTTGTTCGGTCTATGTCGGTCGGTCAATGACGGTCGGTCGGTCTATGTCGGTTGGTAGATCTGTGTCGTTCGGTCTATGTCGTTCGGTCTATTTCGGTTGGTCTATGTCAGTCGGTCTATATCGGTCGGTCGGTCTATTTCGTTCAGTCGGTCTATGTCGTTCAGTCGATCGATGTCGTTCGGTCGGTCTCATTCAGTCGGTCAGTCTATGTCAGTCATTCGGTCCAGGTCGGTCGGTTTATGTCGTTCGGTCTAGCTCGTTCGGTCTAAGTCAGTCAGTCTATGTCGTTCGGTCTATGTCGTTCGGTCTATGTCGTTCAGTCGGTTTATGTTGGTCGGTCTATATCGGTCGGCCGGTCTATGTTGATTGGTCTATATCGGAAGGTCTATGTCGTTCGGTCGGTCTATTTCGGTCGGTCGATCTATGTCAGTCTGAGTCGGTCAGTCTATGTCGCTCGGTATATTTCGGTCGGTCTATGTCGGTCATTCTATGTCAGTCGATCGGTCTATGTCGTTCGGTCTATGTCGTTCAGTCAATGTCGTTCGGTCTATGTCATTTGGTCTGTCTTTGTCGGTCGGTCTATGTCGCTCGGTCAATGTCGGTGGGTCTATGTCTGTCGGTGGGTCTATGTCGGTAAATTTCGGTCTGTCTATGTCAGTCGGTCTATGTCGTTCGGTCTATGTCGATCAAGTCTATGTCGGTCGGTCTATGTCGATCGGTCTATGTTGGTCAGTGTATGTCAGTCGGTCTATGTCGGTCAGTGGGTCTATGTCGTTCGGTTTATGTCGGTCGATCTATGTCGTTCGGTCGGTCTATGTGGGTCAGTCGGTCTATGTCGTTCGGGCTATGTTGGTTGGTCTATGTTGGTCGGTTGGTTTATGTCGGTCGGTCGGTGTATGTCGTTCGGTCTATGTCGTTAAGTCTATGTCGGTTGGTCTATGTCAGTTGGACGATGTTGGTCAGTCGGTCTTGTTTGGTGGGTCTATGTTGGTCAGTCTATGTCAGTCGGTCTATGTCGGTCCGTCTATGTCGGTCAGTTTATGTTGTTCGGACTATGTCGGTCGGTCTATGTCGGTCAGTGGGTCTATGTCGTTCGGTCTATGTCGGTTGGTCTATGTCGTTCGGTCGGTCTATGTGGGTCGGTCGTTCTATGTCGTTCGGGCTATGTTGGTCGGTCTATGTCGGTCAGTCTATGTCGTTTGGTCTATGTTGTTAAGTCTATGTCAGTTGGTCTATGTCAGTTGGACGATGTTGGTCAGTCGGTCTTGGTTGGTGGGTCAATGTTGGTCAGTCTATGTCGGTCGGTCAATGTCGGTCAGTCTCTGTCGGCCGGTCTATCTCGGTCGTTCAATGTCATTCGGTCTATGTCGGTAGATCTATGTCGGTCGGTAGATCTATGTCGTTCGGTCTATGTTGGTCGGTCTATGTCGGTCGGACTATGTCAGTCGGTCTATGTCGGTCCGTCTATGTCGGTCGATTTATGTCGGTCGGTCGATGCCCTTCAGTCGGTCTATTTCAGTTGGTCTGTGTCAGTCGGTCTATGTCGGTCGATCGGTCTATGTCGTTCGGTCAAGGTCGGAAGGTCGGTCTATGTCGCTCGGTTGGTCTATATCGGTCGGTCTATGTCGTTCGGTCTGTCTATGTCGGTTGGTCTATGTCGGTCGGTCTATGTCGTTCGGTCGGTATATGTGATTCGTTCGGTCTATGTAGGTCGTTCGGTCTATGTCGGTCGGTCTATGACGGTTGGTCTATGTCGGTCGGTCTATGTCGTTTGGTCGGTCTATGTCGGTGGATCGGTCTATGTCGTTCGGTCTATGTCGGTTGGTGTATGTCGGTCGGTCTATGTCGTTCGGTCGGTCTATGACGGTCCGTCTATGTCTATCGGTCTATGTCGGTCGGTCGGTCCATGTCAGTTGGTATATGTCGGTCGGTCTATGTCGTTCAGTCTGTGACGGTCGGTCAATGACCGTCGGTCGGTCGGTCTATGTCGGTCGGTAGATGAATGTCATTCGGTCTATGTCAGTTTGTCTACCTCGGTCGGTCTATGTCAGTCGGTCTATGTCGGTCGGTTTATGTCGGTCGGTCGGTCTATGTTTCTCGGTCTATGTCGCTCGGTCTATGTCGCTCGATCAGTCTATGTCGGCCGGTCTATGTCATTCGGTCTATGTCATTCGGTCTATGTCGGTCAGTCTATGTCGTTCAGTCGGTTTATGTCGGTCGGTCTATGTCGGTCGGTCGGTCTATGTTGATTGGTCTATATCGGAATGTCTATGTTGTTCGGTCGGTCTATGTCGGTCGGTCGATCTATGTTGGTCTAAGTCGGTCGGTCTATGTCGCTCGGTATATTTCGCTCGGTCTATGTCGGTTGGTCGGTCTATGTCAGTTGGTCGGTCTATGTCGTTTGGTCTGTCTTTGTCAGTCGGTCTATGTCGTTCGGTCAATGTCGGTGGGTCTATGTCGGTCGGTGGGTCTATGCCGGTAAATTTCGGTCTGTCTATGTCAGTCGGTCAATAACGTTCTGTCTATGACGATCAGTCTATGTCAGTCGGTCAATGTCGAGTGGTCTATGTCGGTCAGTCTATGTCGTTCGGTTGATGTCAGTCGGTCGCTCTATGTCGGTCGGTCTGTCTATGTCGTTCGGGCTATGTTGGTCGGTCTACGTTGGTCGGTTGGTTTATGTCGGTCGGTCGGTGTATGTAGGTCGGTCTATGTCGTTCGGTCTATGTCGTTAAGTCTATGTCGGTTGGTCTATGTCAGTTGGACGATGTTGGTCAGTCGGTCTTGTTTGGTGGGTCTATGTTGGTCAGTCTATGTCAGTCGGTCTATGTCGGTCCGTCTATGTCGGTCAGTTTATGTTGTTCGGACTATGTCGGTCGGTCTATGTCGGTCAGTGGGTCTATGTCGTTCGGTCTATGTCGGTTGGTCTATGTCGTTCGGTCGGTCTATGTGGGTCGGTCGTTCTATGTCGTTCGGGCTATGTTGGTCGGTCTATGTCGGTCAGTCTATGTCGTTTGGTCTATGTTGTTAAGTCTATGTCAGTTGGTCTATGTCAGTTGGACGATGTTGGTCAGTCGGTCTTGGTTGGTGGGTCAATGTTGGTCAGTCTATGTCGGTCGGTCAATGTCGGTCAGTCTCTGTCGGCCGGTCTATCTCGGTCGTTCAATGTCATTCGGTCTATGTCGGTAGATCTATGTCGGTCGGTAGATCTATGTCGTTCGGTCTATGTTGGTCGGTCTATGTCGGTCGGACTATGTCAGTCGGTCTATGTCGGTCCGTCTATGTCGGTCGATTTATGTCGGTCGGTCGATGCCCTTCAGTCGGTCTATTTCAGTTGGTCTGTGTCAGTCGGTCTATGTCGGTCGATCGGTCTATGTCGTTCGGTCAAGGTCGGAAGGTCGGTCTATGTCGCTCGGTTGGTCTATATCGGTCGGTCTATGTCGTTCGGTCTGTCTATGTCGGTTGGTCTATGTCGGTCGGTCTATGTCGTTCGGTCGGTATATGTGATTCGTTCGGTCTATGTAGGTCGTTCGGTCTATGTCGGTCGGTCTATGACGGTTGGTCTATGTCGGTCGGTCTATGTCGTTTGGTCGGTCTATGTCGGTGGATCGGTCTATGTCGTTCGGTCTATGTCGGTTGGTGTATGTCGGTCGGTCTATGTCGTTCGGTCGGTCTATGACGGTCCGTCTATGTCTATCGGTCTATGTCGGTCGGTCGGTCCATGTCAGTTGGTATATGTCGGTCGGTCTATGTCGTTCAGTCTGTGACGGTCGGTCAATGACCGTCGGTCGGTCGGTCTATGTCGGTCGGTAGATGAATGTCATTCGGTCTATGTCAGTTTGTCTACCTCGGTCGGTCTATGTCAGTCGGTCTATGTCGGTCGGTTTATGTCGGTCGGTCGGTCTATGTTTCTCGGTCTATGTCGCTCGGTCTATGTCGCTCGATCAGTCTATGTCGGCCGGTCTATGTCATTCGGTCTATGTCATTCGGTCTATGTCGGTCAGTCTATGTCGTTCAGTCGGTTTATGTCGGTCGGTCTATGTCGGTCGGTCGGTCTATGTTGATTGGTCTATATCGGAATGTCTATGTTGTTCGGTCGGTCTATGTCGGTCGGTCGATCTATGTTGGTCTAAGTCGGTCGGTCTATGTCGCTCGGTATATTTCGCTCGGTCTATGTCGGTTGGTCGGTCTATGTCAGTTGGTCGGTCTATGTCGTTTGGTCTGTCTTTGTCAGTCGGTCTATGTCGTTCGGTCAATGTCGGTGGGTCTATGTCGGTCGGTGGGTCTATGCCGGTAAATTTCGGTCTGTCTATGTCAGTCGGTCAATAACGTTCTGTCTATGACGATCAGTCTATGTCAGTCGGTCAATGTCGAGTGGTCTATGTCGGTCAGTCTATGTCGTTCGGTTGATGTCAGTCGGTCGCTCTATGTCGGTCGGTCTGTCTATGTCGTTCGGGCTATGTTGGTCGGTCTACGTTGGTCGGTTGGTTTATGTCGGTCGGTCGGTGTATGTAGGTCGGTCTATGTCGTTCGGTCTATGTCGTTAAGTCTATGTCGGTTGGTCTATGTCAGTTGGACGATGTCGGTCAGTCGGTCTTGGTTGGTGGGTCTATGTTGGTCAGTCTATGTCGGTCGGTCAATGTCGGTCAGTCTCTGTCGGCCGCTCTATCTCGGTCGTTCTATGTCGTTCGGTCTATGTCGGTCGGTCTATGTCGGTCGGTAGATCTATGTCGTTCGGTCTATGTTGGTCGGTCTATGTCGGTCGGTCTATGTCAGTCGGTCTATGTCGGTCTGTCTATGTCGGTCGATTTATGTCGGTCGGTCTATGCCCTTCGGTCGGTCTATTTCGGTTGGTCTGTGTCAGTCGGTCTATGTCGGTCGGTCGGTCTATGTCGGTTGGTCTATGTCAGTCGGTCTATGTCGTTCGGTCGGTATATGTGATTCGTTCGGTCTATGTAGGTCGTTCGGTCTATGTCGGTCAGTCTATGATGGTTGGTCTATGTCGTTCGGTCTAGGTCGGAAGGTCGGTCTATGTCGTTCGGTCGGTCCATGTTGGTTGGTCTATGTCGGTTGGTCTATGTCGGTCGGTAGATCTATGTCGTTCTGTCTATGTCGGTCGGTCTATGTGGGCCGGTCGGTCTATGTCGGTCGGTCTATGTCGCTCGGTCGGTCTTTGTCGTTCTGTCTATGTCGGTCGGTCAATGACGGTCTGTTGGTCGGTCTATGTTGGTCGGTAGATCTATGTCGTTCTGTCTATGTCGGTCGGTCTATGTCGGTAGGTCTATGTCGGTCGGTCTATGTCGTTTGGTCGTAGTCGGTCGGTCTATGTCGGTCGATCGGTCTATGTCGTTCGGTCTATGTCGTTCAGTCGGTTTATGTCGGTCGGTCTATGTCGTTAAGTCTATGTCGTTAAGTCTATGTTGGTTGGTCTATGTCAGTTGGACGATGTCGGTCAGTCCGTCTTGGTTGGTGGATCTATGTCGGTCAGTCTATGTCGGTTGGTCAATGTCGGTCGGTCTCTGTCGGCCGGTCTATCTCGGTCGTTCTATGTCGTTTGGTCTATGTCTGTCGATCTATGTCGGTCGGTCTATGTCGGTCGGTTTATGTTGTTTGGTCTATGTCGGTTGGTCTATGTTGTTTGGTCTATGTCGGTCGGTCTATGTCACTCAGTCAGTCTATGTCGGTCGGTCTATGTCATTCGGAATATGTCGATTGGTCTATGTCGGTCGGTCTATGTCGGTCGGTCTATGTCGTTCAGTCAGTCTATGTCATTCTGTTTATGTCGCTCGGTCTCTGTCGGTCTGTCAATGACGGTCGGTCGGTCAATGTCGGTTGGTCGGTCTATGTCGTTCTGTCTATGTCGTTCGATCTATGTCGGTTGGTGTATGTTGGTCGGTCTATGTCGGTCGCTCGGAATATGTCGGTCGGTCTCTGTCGGTCGGTCGGTCTATGTCGTTCAGTCTATATTGGTCGGTCTATGATGGTCGGTCTATGTCGGTCCGTCTATGTCGTTCAGGCGGTCTATGTTAGTCAGTCGATATCGATCGGTTGGTCTATGTCGGTCGGTTGGTCTATGTCGGTCAGTTTATGTCAGTCGGTCTTTGCCGGTTGGTTGGTCTATGTCGGTCAGTCAGTCGATGTCGGTCAGTCGATCGATGTCGTTCGGTCGGTCTATGTCAGTCGGTCAGTCTATGTCGGTCATTCGGTCTAGGTCGGTCGGTTTATGTTGTTCGGACTATGTCGGTCGGTCTATGTCGGTCAGTAAATGTCGGTCGATATATGTCGGTCGATCTATGTTGGTCGGTCGGTCTATGTCGTTCGGTCTATGTCGTTCGGTCTAAGTCGGTCGGTCTAAGTCGGTCGGTCTAAGTCAGTCGGTCTATGTCGGTCGGTCGGTCTATGTCGGTCTGTCTATGTTGTTCAGTCGGTCTATGTCGTTCTGTCTATGTCATTCGGTTTATGTCATTCGGTCGGGCCATGTCGGTTGGTATCTGTCGGTCGGTCTATGTCGTTCAGTCGGTCTATGTCGGTCGGTCTATGTCGGTCGGTCTATGTCGGTCGGCTTATGTCGGTCGGTCTATGTCGGTCGGTCTATGTCGGTCGGTCGGTCTATGTCGTTCAATCGGTCTATATCGGTCGGTCTATGTCGTTCTGCCTATGTCGTACAGTCTATGTCGGTCGGTCGGTCGATCTATATCATTCGGTAGGTCTATGTCGTTCGGTTTATGTCGGTCAGTCTATGTCGTTCGTTCGGTCTATGTCGGTGGGTCTATGTCGGTCGGTCGGTCGGTCTATGTCCTTCTGCCTATGTCGTACAGTCTATGTCGGTCGGTCGGTCGATCTATATCATTCGGTAGGTCTATGTCGTTCGGTTTATGTCGGTCAGTCTATGTCGTTCGTTCGGTCTATGTCGGTGGGTCTATGTCGGTCGGTGGGTCTATGTCGTTCGGTCTATCTCGCTCGGTCTAATTCGGTCGGTCTAAGTCGGTCGATCTATGTCATTCGGTCGGTCTATGTCAGTTGGTATATGTCGGTCGGTCTATGTCGTTCAGTCGGTCTATGTCATTCTGTCTATGTCGCTCGGTCTCTGTCGGTCAGTCAATGACGGGCGGTCGGTCTATGTCGGTTGGTCGGTCTATGTTGTTCTATCTATGTCGTTCGGTGTATGTCGGTCGGTGTATGTCGGTCGCTCGGAATATGTCGGTCGGTCTCTGTCGGTCGGTCGGTCGGTCTATGTCAGTCGATCGGTCTATGTCGGTCCGTCTATGTCGTTCAGGCGGTCTATGTTAGTCAGTCGATATCGATCGGTTGGTCTATGTCGGTCGGTTGGTCTATGTCGGTCAGTTTATGTCAGTCGGTCTTTGCCGATTTGTCGGTCTATGTCGGTCGGTCGATGTCGGTCAGTCGATCGATGTCGTTCGGTCGGTCTATGTCAGTCGGTCAGCCTATTTCGGTCATTCGGTCTAGGTCGGTCGGTTTATGTTGTTCGGAGTATGTCGGTCGGTCTATGTCGGTCAGTATATGTCGGTCGGTATATGTCGGTTGATCTATGTCGGTCGGTCGGTCTATGTTGTTCGGTCTATGTCGTTCGGTCTAAGTCGGTCGGACTAAGTCGGTCGGTCTATGTCGGTCGGTCTATGTCGGTCGGTGGGTCTATGTTGTTCGGTCTATGTCGTTCGGTCTAAGTCGGTCGGACTAAGTCGGTCGGTCTATGTCGTTCGGTCTATGTCTGTCAGTCTATGTCGGTCGGTCTATGTCGGTCGGTTGGTCTATGTTGACTGGTCTATATCGGAAGGTCTATGTCGTTCGGTCGGTCTATGTCGGTCAGTCGATCTATGTTGGTCTAAGTCGGTCGGTCTATGTCGCTCGGTATATTTCGCTCGGTCTATGTCGGTTGGTCGGTCTATGCCAGTTGGTTGGTCTATGTCGGTCGTTCGGTCTATGTCGGTGAGTCCATGTCGGTAGATCGGTCTATGTCGTTCGGTCTATGTCGTTCAGTCAATGTCGATCGGTCTATGTCGTTTGGTCTGTCTTTGTCGGTCGGTCTATGTCGTTCGGTCAATGTCGGTGGGTCTATGTCGGTCGGTGGGTCTATGTCGGTAAATTTTAGTCTGTCTATGTCAGTCGGTCTATGTCGTTCGGACTATGACAATCAGTCTATGTCAGTCGGTCTATGTCGATCGGTCTATGTCGGTCGGTCTACGTCAGTCGTTCTATGTCGGTCCGTCTATGTCGGTCGGTTTATGTTGTTCAGACTATGTCGGTCGGTCTATGTCGGTCGGTCTATGTCGGTCGGTGGGTCTATGTTGTTCGGTCGGTCTATGTCAGTCGGTCCATGTCGGTCGGTCGATGTCGTTTGGTCTATGTCGGTCGGTCTATGTCGTTCGGTCTATGTCGGTTGGTCTACGTCAGTCGGTCGGTCTATGTCAGTCGGTCGGTCTATGTTGCTCGGTCGATCTATGTCGGTCAGTCGGTCTATGTCGGTCGGTCGGTCTATGTCGGTCGGTCTATGTCATTCGGTCGGTCCATGTCTGTTGGTATATGTCAGTCTGTCTATGTTGTTCAGTCGGTCTATGTCGTTCTGTCTATGTCGTTCGGTCTATGTTGGTCGGTAGGTCTATGTCGTTCTGTCTATGTCGGTCGGTCTATGTGGGCCGGTCGGTCTATGTCGGTCGGTCTATGTCGCTCGGTCGGTCTATGTCGGTCGGTCTATGTCGGTCGGTCTATGTCGGTCGGTCTTAGTCGGTCGCTCTATGTCGGTCGATCGGTCTATGTCGTTCGGTCTATGTCGTGCAGTCGGTTTATGTCGGTCGGTCTATGTCGTTAAGTCTATGTCGTTAAGTCTATGTTGGTTGGTCTATGTCAGTTGGACGATGTCGGTCAGTCGGTCTTGGTTGGTGGATCTATGTCGGTCAGTCTATGTCGGTTGGTCAATGTCGGTCAGTCTCTGTCGGCCGGTCTATCTCGGTCGTTCTATGTCGTTTGGTCTATGTCTGTCGATCTATGTCGGTCGGTCTATGTCGGTCGGTTTATGTTGTTTGGTCTATGTCGGTCGGTCTATGTCGCTCGGTCAGTCTATGTCGGTCGGTCTATGTCGTTCGGAATATGTCGATCGGTCTATGTCGGTCGGTCTATGTCGGTCGGTCTATGTCGTTCAGTCAGTCTATTTCATTCTGTCTATGTTGCTCGGTCTCTGTCGGTCCGTCAATGACGGTCGGTCGGTCAATGTCGGTTGGTCGGTCTATGTCGTTCTGTCTATGTCGTTCGATCTATGTCGGTTGGTGTATGTTGGTCGGTCTATGTCGGTCGCTCGGAATACGTCGGTCGGTCTCTGTCGGTCGGTCGGTCGGTCTATGTCAGTCGATCGGTCTATGTCGTTCAGTCTATATCGGTCGGTCTATGATGGTCGGTCTATGTCGGTCCGTCTATGTCGTACAGGCGGTCTATGTTAGTCAGTCGATATCGATCGGTTGGTCTATGTCGGTCGGTTGGTCTATGTCGGTCAGTTTATGTCAGTCGGTCTTTGCCGGTTGGTTGGTCTATGTCGGTCAGTCAGTCGATGTCGGTCAGTCGATCGATGTCGTTCGGTCGGTCTATGTCAGTCGGTCAGTCTATGTCGGTCATTCGGTCTAGGTCGGTCGGTTTATGTTGTTCGGACTATGTCGGTCGGTCTATGTCGGTCAGTAAATGTTGGTCGATATATGTCGGTCGATCTATGTTGGTCGGTCGGTCTATGTCGTTCGGTCTATGTCGTTCGGTCTAAGTCGGTCGGTCTAAGTCAGTCGGTCTATGTCGGTCGGTCTATGTCGTTTGGTCGGTCCATGTTGGTTGGTATCTGTCGGTCGGTCTATGTCGTTCAGTTGGTCTATTTCGTTCTATCTATGTTGTTCGGTCTATGTCGGTCGGTCAATGACGGTCGGTCGGTCTATGTCGGTTGGTAGATCTGTGTCGTTCGGTCTATGTCGTTCGGTCTATTTCGGTTGGTCTATGTCAGTCGGTCTATATCGGTCGGTCGGTCTATTTCGTTCAGTCGGTCTATGTCGTTCAGTCGATCGATGTCGTTCGGTCGGTCTCATTCAGTCGGTCAGTCTATGTCAGTCATTCGGTCCAGGTCGGTCGGTTTATGTCGTTCGGTCTAAGTCGGTCAGTCTATGTCGTTCGGTCTATGTCGTTCGGTCTATGTCGTTCAGTCGGTTTATGTTGGTCGGTCTATATCGGTCGGCCGGTCTATGTTGATTGGTCTATATCGGAAGGTCTATGTCGTTCGGTCGGTCTATTTCGGTCGGTCGATCTATGTCAGTCTAAGTCGGTCAGTCTATGTCGCTCGGTATATTTCGGTCGGTCTATGTCGGTCATTCTATGTCAGTCGATCGGTCTATGTCGTTTGGTCTATGTCGTTCAGTCAATGTCGTTCGGTCTATGTCATTTGGTCTGTCTTTGTCGGTCGGTCTATGTCGCTCGGTCAATGTCGGTGGGTCTATGTCTGTCGGTGGGTCTATGTCGGTAAATTTCGGTCTGTCTATGTCAGTCGGTCTATGTCGTTCGGTCTATGTCGATCAAGTCTATGTCGGTCGGTCTATGTCGATCGGTCTATGTTGGTCAGTGTATGTCAGTCGGTCTATGTCGGTCAGTGGGTCCATGTCATTCGGTTTATGTCGGTCGATCTATGTCGTTCGGTCGGTCTATGTGGGTCAGTCGGTCTATGTCGTTCGGGCTATGTTGGTTGGTCTATGTTGGTCGGTTGGTTTATGTCGGTCGGTCAGTGTATGTCGTTCGGTCTATGTCGTTAAGTCTATGTCGGTTGGTCTATGTCAGTTGGACGATGTTGGTCAGTCGGTCTTGTTTGGTGGGTCTATGTTGGTCAGTCTATGTCAGTCGGTCTATGTCGGTCCGTCTATGTCGGTCAGTTTATGTTGTTCGGACTATGTCGGTCGGTCTATGTCGGTCAGTGGGTCTATGTCGTTCGGTCTATGTCGGTTGGTCTATGTCGTTCGGTCGGTCTATGTGGGTCGGTCGTTCTATGTCGTTCGGGCTATGTTGGTCGGTCTATGTCGGTCAGTCTATGTCGTTTGGTCTATGTTGTTAAGTCTATGTCAGTTGGTCTATGTCAGTTGGACGATGTTGGTCAGTCGGTCTTGGTTGGTGGGTCAATGTCGGTCAGTCTATGTCGGTCGGTCAATGTCGGTCAGTCTCTGTCGGCCGGTCTATCTCGGTCGTTCAATGTCGTTCGGTCTATGTCGGTAGATCTATGTCGGTCGGTAGATCTATGTCGTTCGGTCTATGTTGGTCGGTCTATGTCGGTCGGACTATGTCAGTCGGTCTATGTCGGTCCGTCTATGTCGGTCGATTTATGTCGGTCGGTCGATGCCCTTCAGTCGTCTATTTCAGTTGGTCTGTGTCAGTCGGTCTATGTTGGTCGATCGGTCTATATCGGTCGGTCTATGTCGTTCGGTCTGTCTATGTCGGTTGGTCTATGTCGGTCGGTCTATGTCGTTCGGTTGGTATATGTGATTCGTTCGGTCTATGTAGGTCGTTCGGTCTATGTCGGTCGGTCTATGACGGTTGGTCTATGTCGGTCGGTCTATGTCGTTTGGTCGGTCTATGTCGGTGGATCGGTCTATGTCGTTCGGTCTATGTCGGTTGGTGTATGTCGGTCGGTCTATGTCGTTCGGTCGGTCTATGACGGTCAGTCTATGTCTATCGGTCTATGTCGGTCGGTCGGTCCATGTCAGTTGGTATATGTCGGTCGGTCTATGTCGTTCAGTCTGTGACGGTCGGTCAATGACCGTCGGTCGGTCGGTCTATGTCGGTCGGTAGATGAATGTCATTCGGTCTATGTCAGTTTGTCTACCTCGGTCGGTCTATGTCAGTCGGTCTATGTCGGTCGGTTTATGTCGGTCGGTCGGTCTATGTTTCTCGGTCTATGTCGCTCGGTCTATGTCGCTCGATCAGTCTATGTCGGCCGGTCTATGTCATTCGGTCTATGTCATTCGGTCTATGTCGGTCAGTCTATGTCGTTCAGTCGGTTTATGTCGGTCGGTCTATGTCGGTCGGTCGGTCTATGTTGATTGGTCTATATCGGAATGTCTATGTTGTTCGGTCGGTCTATGTCGGTCGGTCGATCTATGTTGGTCTAAGTCGGTCGGTCTATGTCGCTCGGTATATTTCGCTCGGTCTATGTCGGTTGGTCGGTCTATGTCAGTTGGTCGGTCTATGTCGTTTGGTCTGTCTTTGTCGGTCGGTCTATGTCGTTCGGTCAATGTCGGTGGGTCTATGTCGGTCGGTGGGTCTATGCCGGTAAATTTCGGTCTGTCTATGTCAGTCGGTCAATAACGTTCTGTCTATGACGATCAGTCTATGTCAGTCGGTCAATGTCGAGTGGTCTATGTCGGTCAGTCTATGTCGTTCGGTTGATGTCAGTCGGTCGCTCTATGTCGGTCGGTCTGTCTATGTCGTTCGGGCTATGTTGGTCGGTCTATGTTGGTCGGTTGGTTTATGTCGGTCGGTCGGTGTATGTAGGTCGGTCTATGTCGTTCGGTCTATGTCGTTAAGTCTATGTCGGTTGGTCTATGTCAGTTGGACGATGTCGGTCAGTCGGTCTTGTTTGGTGGGTCTATGTTGGTCAGTCTATGTCAGTCGGTCTATGTCGGTCCATCTATGTCGGTCAGTTTATGTTGTTCGGACTATGTCGGTCGGTCTATGTCGGTCAGTGGGTCTATGTCGTTCGGTCTATGTCGGTTGGTCTATGTCGTTCGGTCGGTCTATGTGGGTCGGTCGTTCTATGTCGTTCGGGCTATGTTGGTCGGTCTATGTCGGTCAGTCTATGTCGTTTGGTCTATGTTGTTAAGTCTATGTCAGTTGGTCTATGTCAGTTGGACGATGTTGGTCAGTCGGTCTTGGTTGGTGGGTCAATGTCGGTCAGTCTATGTCGGTCGGTCAATGTCGGTCAGTCTCTGTCGGCCGGTCTATCTCGGTCGTTCAATGTCGTTCGGTCTATGTCGGTAGATCTATGTCGGTCGGTAGATCTATGTCGTTCGGTCTATGTTGGTCGGTCTATGTCGGTCGGACTATGTCAGTCGGTCTATGTCGGTCCGTCTATGTCGGTCGATTTATGTCGGTCGGTCGATGCCCTTCAGTCGGTCTATTTCAGTTGGTCTGTGTCAGTCGGTCTATGTCGGTCGATCGGTCTATGTCGTTCGGTCAAGGTCGGAAGGTCGGTCTATGTCGCTCGGTTGGTCTATGTCGTTCGGTCTGTCTATGTCGGTTGGTCTATGTCGGTCGGTCTATGTCGTTCGGTTGGTATATGTGATTCGTTCGGTCTATGTAGGTCGTTCGGTCTATGTCGGTCGGTCTATGACGGTTGGTCTATGTCGGTCGGTCTATGTCGTTTGGTCGGTCTATGTCGGTGGATCGGTCTATGTCGTTCGGTCTATGTCGGTTGGTGTATGTCGGTCGGTCTATGTCGTTCGGTCGGTCTATGACGGTCAGTCTATGTCTATCGGTCTATGTCGGTCGGTCGGTCCATGTCAGTTGGTATATGTCGGTCGGTCTATGTCGTTCAGTCTGTGACGGTCGGTCAATGACCGTCGGTCGGTCGGTCTATGTCGGTCGGTAGATGAATGTCATTCGGTCTATGTCAGTTTGTCTACCTCGGTCGGTCTATGTCAGTCGGTCTATGTCGGTCGGTTTATGTCGGTCGGTCGGTCTATGTTTCTCGGTCTATGTCGCTCGGTCTATGTCGCTCGATCAGTCTATGTCGGCCGGTCTATGTCATTCGGTCTATGTCATTCGGTCTATGTCGGTCAGTCTATGTCGTTCAGTCGGTTTATGTCGGTCGGTCTATGTCGGTCGGTCGGTCTATGTTGATTGGTCTATATCGGAATGTCTACGTTGTTCGGTCGGTCTATGTCGGTCGGTCGATCTATGTTGGTCTAAGTCGGTCGGTCTATGTCGCTCGGTATATTTCGCTCGGTCTATGTCGGTTGGTCGGTCTATGTCAGTTGGTCGGTCTATGTCGTTTGGTCTGTCTTTGTCGGTCGGTCTATGTCGTTCGGTCAATGTCGGTGGGTCTATGTCAGTCGGTGGGTCTATGCCGGTAAATTTCGGTCTGTCTATGTCAGTCGGTCAATAACGTTCTGTCTATGACGATCAGTCTATGTCAGTCGGTCAATGTCGAGTGGTCTATGTCGGTCAGTCTATGTCGTTCGGTTGATGTCAGTCGGTCGCTCTATGTCGGTCGGTCTGTCTATGTCGTTCGGGCTATGTTGGTCGGTCTATGTTGGTCGGTTGGTTTATGTCGGTCGGTCGGTGTATGTAGGTCGGTCTATGTCGTTCGGTCTATGTCGTTAAGTCTATGTCGGTTGGTCTATGTCAGTTGGACGATGTCGGTCAGTCGGTCTTGGTTGGTGGGTCTATGTTGGTCAGTCTATGTCGGTCGGTCAATGTCGGTCAGTCTCTGTCGGCCGCTCTATCTCGGTCGTTCTATGTCGTTCGGTCTATGTCGGTCGGTCTATGTCGGTCGGTAGATCTATGTCGTTCGGTCTATGTTGGTCGGTCTATGTCGGTCGGTCTATGTCAGTCGGTCTATGTCGGTCTGTCTATGTCGGTCGATTTATGTCGGTCGGTCTATGCCCTTCGGTCGGTCTATTTCGGTTGGTCTGTGTCAGTCGGTCTATGTCGGTCGGTCGGTCTATGTCGGTTGGTCTATGTCGGTCGGTCTATGTCGTTCGGTCGGTATATGTGATTCGTTCGGTCTATGTAGGTCGTTCGGTCTATGTCGGTCTGTCTATGATGGTTGGTCTATGTCGTTCGGTCTAGGTCGGAAGGTCGGTCTATGTCGTTCGGTCGGTCCATGTCGGTTGGTCTATGTCGGTCGGTCGGTCTATGTCGGTTGGTCTATGTCAGTCGGTATATGTGATTCGTTCGGTATATGTGATTCGTTCGGTCTATGTAGGTCGTTCGGTCTATGTCGGTCGGTCTATGACGGTTGGTCTATGTCGGTCGGTCTATGTCACTCGGTATATTTCGGTCGGTCTATGTCGGTTGGTCGGTCTATGTCGGTCGGTCTATGCCAGTCAGTCGGTCTATGTCGGTCGTTATATGTATGTCGGTCGGTCTATGTCGTTTGGTCTATGTCGGTCTGTCTATGGCAGTCGGTCTATGTCGGTCGGTTTATGTCGTTTGGTCTATGTCGGTCGGTTCATGTCGTTCGGTCGGTCTATGTCGGTCGGTCGGTCTATGTCGTTCGGTGTATGTTGGTGGGTCTATGTTGTTCGGTGTATGTTGGTCGGTCTATGTCGCTCGGTCTATGTCGATCGATCTATGTCGGTCGGTCTATGTCGGTCGGTTTATGTCGGTCGCTCTATGTCGTTCGCTCGGTCTATGTTGGTTGGTTTATATCGATCGGTCTATGTCGGTGGGTCTATGTCGTTCGGTCTATGTTGATCGGTCTATGTCGGTCCGTCTCTGTCGGTTGGTCTATGTTGTTCAGGCGATCTCTGTCCATCAGTCGATATCGATCGGTTGGTCTATATCCTTCGGTCTATGTCGTTCGGTCTATGTCAGTTGATCTTTGTAGGTCGGTCTATGTCGGTCGGTCTATGTCGCTCGGTCAGTCTATGTCGGTCGGTCTATGTCGTTGGTTCTATGTCGCTCGGTCTATGTCGGTCGGTCTATGTCGTTGGGTCTATGTCGCTCGGTCTATGTCGCTCGGTGTATGTCGGTCGGTCTATGTCGTTTGGTCTATGTCGCTCGGTCTATGTCGGTCGGTCTATGTCGTTTGGTGTATGTCGCTCGGTCTATGTCGCTCGGTCTCTGTCGGTCGGTCGGTCCAAGTCGGTCGGTCTATGTCGGTCACTCTATGTCGTTCGGTCGGTCTATGTCAGTTGGAATATGTCGGTCGGTCTATGTCGGTCGGTCTATGCCGGACAGTCTATGCCGGTTGGTAGGTCTATTTCGGTCGGTCGATGTCAGTTGGAATATGTTGGTCGGTCTATGTCGGTCAGTCTATGCCGGTCGGTCGGTCTATGTTGTTCAGTCTGTGTCGGTCGGTCTTTGTTGGTCAGTCCTTGTCATTGGTCTTTATCGGTCGGTTTATGTCGGTTGGTTTATGTTGTTCGGTCTATGTCGTTCGGTCCACGTCATTCGGTCTATGTCGGTCAGTCGATGTCGGTCGTTTGGTCTATGTCAGTCGGTCTATGTCATTCGGTCTATGTCGGTCGGTCTATGTCGGTCGTTCGGTCTCTGTCGGTCGGTCTATGTCGGTCGGTCCATGTCGGTCGGTGGGTCTATGTTGGTCGGTCTATGTCGGTCGGTCGGTCTATGTCGGTCGGTCTATGACATTCGGTCGTCTATGTGGGTCAGCCGGTCTATGTCGTTCTGTCTATGTCGTTCGGTCTACGTCATTCGGTCTGTGTCGATCGGTCTATGTCGGTCAGTCTATGTCAGTCGGTCAGTCCATGTCGGTCAGTAGATCTATGTCGTTCTGTCTATGTCAGTCTGTCTACGTCGGTCGGTCAATTTCGGTCGGTTTATGTCGTTTGGTCTGTCTTTGTCGGTCGGTCTATGTCGTTCGGTCAATGTCAGTGGGTCTATGTCGTTCGGTCAATGTTGATTGGTCTATGTCGTTTGGTCTATGTCGTTTGGTCTGTCTTTGTCGGTCGGTCTATGTCGTTCGGTCAATGTCGGTCGGTCTATGTCGTTCGGAATATGTCGAACGGTCTATGTCGGTCTGTCTATGTCGGACGGTTTATGTCGTTTGGTCTGTCTTTGTCGGTCGGTCTATTTCGTTCGGTCAATGTCGATTGGTCTATGTCGTTTGGTCTATGTCGTTTGGTCTATGTCGTTTGGTCTGTCTTTGTCGGTCGGTCTATGTCGTTCGGTCAATGTCGGTGGGTCTATGTCGGTCGGTGGGTCTATGTCAGTAAATTTCAGTCTGTCTATGTCAGTCGGTCTATGTCTTTCGGTCTATGTCGATCAGTCTATGTCGTACGGTCTATGTCGGTTGGTCGGTCGATCTATGTCATTCGGTAGGTCTATGTCGTTCGGTCTATTTCGGTCAGTCTATGTCGGTCGTTTGGTCTATGTCGGTCGTTTGGTCTATGTCGGTGGGTCTATGTCGGTCGGTGGGTCTGTGTCGTTCGGTCTATGTCGTTCGGTCTAATTCGGTCGGTCTATGTCGGTCGATCTATGTCGTTCGGTCTCTGTCGGTCCGTCAATGACGGTCAGTAGATCTATGTCGGTCGGTAGATCTATGTCGTTCGGTCTATGTTGGTCGGTCTATGTCGGTCGGTCTATGTCAGTCGGTCTATGTCGGTCCGTCTATGTAGGTCGGTTTATGTCGGTCGGTCTACGCCCTTCGGTCGGTCTATTTCGGTCGGTCTATGTCAGTCGGTCTATGTCGGTCCGTTGGTCTATGTCGTTCGGTCAGTCTATGTCGGTTGGTCTATGCCATTCGGTCGGTTTATGTCATTCGTTCAGTCTATGTCATTCGGTCAGTCTATGTCGGTCGGTCTATGTCGTTCAGTTGGTCTATGTCCTTCTGTCTAAGTCGTTCGGTCTATGCTGGTCGGAAAATGATGGTCAGTCAGTCTATGTCGCTTGGTAGATCTATGTCGTTCAGTCTATATCGGTCGATCTATGTCGTTCGGTTTATGTCAGTCGATCTATGTCGTTCGGTCAGTCTATTTCGGTCGGTCTATGTCTGTCGGTCTATGTCGGTCGGTCTATGTCGGTCGGTCTATGTCGGTCGGAATATGTCGATCGGTCTATGTCGGTCGGTCTATGTCGGTCGGTCTATATCGGTCGGTCTATGACGGTCGGTCTATGTCGGTCCGTCTATGTCGTTCAGGCGGTCTATGTCGGTCAGTTGATATCGATCGGTTGGTCTTTGCCGGTTGGTCGGTCTATGTCGGTCGGTCGATGTCGGTCAGTCGGCCGGTGTCGTTCGGTCGGTCTATGTCAGTCGGTCAGTCTATGTTGGTCGTTCGGTCTATGTCGGTCGGTCTATGTCGGTCGGTCTATGTCGGTCGGTCTATGTCGGTCAGCGGATGTCGGTCAGTCGGTCGAAGTCGTTCGGTCCATGACGGTCGGTCTATGTCGGTCGGCGGATGTCAGTCAGTCGATCGATGTCGTTTGGTCGGTCTATGTCAGTCGGTCAGTCTATGTCAGTCGCTCGGTCTAGGTCGGTCGGTCTAGGTCGTTCGGTCTATGTCTGTCGGTTTATGTTGGTCGGACTATGTCGTTCGGTCCAAGTCGGTCGGTCTATGTCGGTCACTCTATGTCGTTCGGTCGGTCTATGTCAGTTGGAATATGTCGGTCAGCCTATGTCGGTCGGTCTATGCCGGACAGTCTATGCCGGTTGGTAGGTCTATTTCTGTCGGTCAATGTCAGTTGGAATATGTTGGTCGGTCTATATCGGTCAGTCTATGCCGGTCGGTCGGTCTATGTCAGTTGGAATATGTCGGTCAGACTATGTCGGTCGGTCTATGCCGGACAGGCTATGCCGGTTGGTAGGTCTATTTCGGTCGGTCTACGTCAGTTGGAATATGTTGGTCGGTCTATGTCGGTCAGTCTATGCCGGTCAGTCGGTCTATGTTGTTCAGTCTGTGTCGGTAGGTCTTTGTTGGTCAGTCTTTGTCATTGGTCTTTATCGGTCGGTTTATGTCGGTTGGTTTATGTTGTTCGGTCTATGTCATTCGGTCCACGTCATTCGGTCTATGTCGGTCAGTCGATGTCGGTCGTTCGGTCTATGTCGTTCGGTCTATGTCAGTCGGTCTATGTCGGTCGGTCTATGTCGGTCGGTCTATGTCGTTCAGTCGGTCTATATCGGTCGGTCTATGACGTTCTGCCTATGTCGTGCAGTCTATGTCGGTCGGTCGGTCGGTCGATCTATGTCATTCGATAGGTCTATGTCGTTCGGTCTATGTCGGTCAGTCTATGTCGGTCGTTCGGTCTATGTCGGTGGGTCTATGTCAGTCGGTGGGTCTATGTCATTCGGTCTATGTCGTTCAGTCTAATTCGGTCGGTCTATGTCGGTCGATCTATGTCGTTCGGTCGGTCTATGTCGTTCTGTCTATGTCGTTCGGTCTCTGTCGGTCTGTCAATGATGGTCAGTAGATCTATGTCGGTCGGTAGATCTATGTTGTTTGGTCTATGTCAGTCGGTCTATGTCGGTCGGTCTGTCTATGTTGGTTGGTTTATGTCGGTCGGTCTATGCCCTTCGGTCGGTCTATTTCGGTCGGTCTATGTCAGTCGCTCTATGTCGGTCGGTAGGCCTATGTCGCTCGGCCGGTCTATGTCAGTCGGTCTATGTCGCTCGGTCGGTCTATATCGATCGGTCTATGTCGTTCGGTCAGTCTATGTCGGTTGGTCTATGCCGTTCGGTTGGTTTATGTCATTCGTTCGGTCTATGTCATTCGGTCGGTCTATGTCGGTCAGTCTATGTCGTTCAGTCGGTCTATGTCGTTCTGTCTAAGTCGTTCGGTCTATGCTGGTCGGAAAATGATGGTCAGTCAGTCTATGTCGCTCGGTAGATCTATGTCGTTCGGTTTATGTCGGTCGATCTTTGTCGTTCGGTCAGTCTATTTCGGTTGGTCTATGTCTGTCGGTCTATGTCGGTCGGTCTATGTCGGTCGGTCTATGTCGTTCGGTCGGTCCGTGTCGGTTGGTATATGTCGGTCAATCTATGTCGTTCAGTCGGTCTATGTCGTTCTGTCCATGTCGTTCGGTCTGTGACGGTGGGCCAATGACGGTCAGTCGGTCGGTCTATGTCGGTCGGTAGATCTTTGTCGTTCTGTCTATGTCGGTCTGTCTATGTCGGTCGGTCTATGTCGGTCGCTTTATGTCGTTTGGTCTATGTCGGTCGGTCGGTCTATGTTGTTCGGTCTATGTCGGTCGGTCTATGTCGGTCGGTCTATGTTGGTCAGTCTATGTCGGTCGGTCTATGTCGTTTGGTCTATGTCGGTCGGAATATGTCGATCGGTCTATGTCGGTCGGTCTATGTCGGTCGGTCGGTCCATGTCGGTTGGTATCTGTCGGTCGGTCTATGTCGTTCAGTCGGTCTATTTCGTTCTATCTATGTCGTTCGGTCTATGTCAGTCGGTCAATGACGGTCGGTCGTTCGGTCTATGTCATTCGGTCTATGTCGGTCAGTCTATGCCGGTCATTCGGTCTATGTCGTTCGGTCTATGTCAGTCGGTCCACGTCGGTCGGTGGGTCTATGTTGGTCGGTCTATGTCGGTTGGTCTGTCTATGTCGGTTGGTCTATGTCGGTCGTCTATGTGGGTCGGTCGGTCTATGTCAGTCGGTCTATGTCGGTCGGTTGTCTATGTGGGTCGGTTGGTCTATGTCAGTCGGTCTATGTCGTTCGTTCGGTCTATGTCAGTTGGCATATATCAGTCGATCTATGTTTTTCAGTCGGTCTATGTCGTTCTGTCTATGTCGTTCGGTCTATGCCGGTCTGTCAAAGACGGTTGGTCGGTCGGTCTATGTCGGTCGGTAGATCTATGTCGTTCTGTCTATGTCGGTCTGTCTATGTTGGTCGGTCTACGTTGGTCGGTTTATGTCGTTCGGTCTATGTCGGTCGGTTTATGTCGTTCGGTTGGTCTATGTCGTTTGGTCGGTCCATGTCGTTCAGTCTATGTTGGTCGGTCTATGTCGGTCGGTCTATGTCGTTTGGTCTGTCTTTGTCGGTCAGTCTATGTCATTCGGTTGGTCTATGTCGGTCGTTCGGTCTATGACGGTTGCTCTATGTCATTCGGTAGGTCTATGTCTGTCAGTCTATGTCGTTCAGTCGGTCTATATTGGTCAGTCTATGTCGTTCTGCCTATGTCGTATGGTCTATGTCGGTCGGTTGGTCGATCTATGTCATTCGGTCGGTCTATGTCGTTCGGTCTATGTCGTTCGGTCTAATTCGGTCGGTCTATGTCGTTCGGTCTAACTCGGTCGGTCTATGTCGGTTGGTAGATCTTTGTCGTTCTGTCTATGTCGTTCGGTCTACGTCGTTCGGTTTGTGTCGATCGGTCTATGTCGGTCAGTCTATGTCGGTCGGTCAGTCCATGTCAGTCGGTCAATGTCGGTCGGTCTATGTCGTTCGGTCTATGTCGGTCGGTCCATGTCGGTCTGTCAATGTCGGTCGGTTTATGTCGTTTGGTCTATGTCGGTCGGTCTATGTTGTTCGGTCTATGTCGTTCGGAATATGTCGAACGGTCTATGTCGGTCGGTCTATGCTGGTCGGTCTCTGTTGGTCAGTCGGTCGGTCTATGTCGGTCTGTCTATGTTGGTCGGTCTATGTCGGACGGTCTGTCGTTTGTTCTGTCTTTGTCGGTCGGTCTATGTCGTTCGGTCAATGTCGGTGGGTCTATGTCGTTCGGTCAATGTCGATCGGTCTATGTCGTTTGGTCTGTGTTTGTCGGTCGGTCTATGTCGTTCGGTCAAAGTCGGTGGGTCTATGTTGGTCGGTGGGTCTATGTCGGTAAATTTCAGTCTGTCTATGTCAGTCGGTCTATGTCGTTCGGTCTATCTCGATCAGTCTATGTCGGTCGGTCTATGTCGATCAGTCTATGTCGGTCCGTCTATGTCGGTCCGTCTATGTCGTTCAGGTGGTCTATGTCGGTCAGTCGATATCGATCTGTTTGTCAATGTCGGTCGGTTGGTCTATGTCGGTCAGTCTATGTTAGTCGGTCTTTGCCGGTTGGTCGGTCTATGTCGGTCGGTCGATGTCGGTCAGTCGGTCGATGTCGTTCGGTCGGTCTATCTCAGTCGGTCAGTCTATGTCGGTCGGTCTATGTCGGTCGGTCGATGTCGGTCGGTCGATGGCTGTCAGTCGGTCGATGTCGTTCGGTCGGTCTATGTCATTCGGTCAGTCTATGTCGGTCATTCGGTCTAGGTCGGTCGGTCTATGTCAGTCGGTTTATGTTGGTCGGTCTATGTCGTTCGGTCCAAGTCGGTCGGTCTATGTCGGTCGGTCTATGTTGGTCGTATGGTCTATGTCGGTCAGTCTATGTCGGTCGGTTTATGTTGGTCGGACTATGTCGCTCGGTCCAAGTCGGTCGGTCTATGTCGGTCAGTCTATGTCAGTCGTTCGGTCTAGGTCGGTCGGTCTATGTCTGTCGGTTTATGTCATTCGGTCTATGTCGTTCGGTCCAAGTCGGTTGGTCTATGTCGGTCGGTCTATGTCGGTCGTTCGGTCTATGTCGTTCAGTCAGTTTGTGTCGGTCGGTCTATGTCGGTCGGTCGGTCTATGTTGATTGGTCTATATCGGAAGGTGTATTTCGGTTGGTCAATGTCGTTTGGGCTATGTTGGTCAGTCTATGTCGGTCGGTTGTTTTATGTTGGTCGGTCTATGTCGGTTGGTCTATGTCAGTTGGACGATGTCGGTCAGTCGGTCTTGGTTGGTGGGTCTATATCGGTCGGTCTATGTAGTTCGGTCTATGTCGGTCGGTCGGTATATTTCGGTCGGTCTATGTCGTTCGGTCTATTTCGGTCGGTATATGTCGTTTGGACTATTTTGGTCGGTCTATGTCAGTTGGAATATGTCTCTCGGTCCATGTTGGTTGGTCTATGCCGGACGGTCAATGCCGGTTGGTAGATCTACGTCAGTCGGTCTATGTCAATTGGAATATGTCGGTCGGACTATGTCGTTAGGTCTAGGTTGTTCGGTCTATGTCGGTAGGTCTATGTCGTTCGCTGTATGTCGTTTGGTTGGTCTATGTCGGTCGGTCGATGTCGGTCGGTCGGTCTATGTTGTTCGGTCTCTGTCGGTCGGTCTATGTTGCTCAGGCAGTCTATGTCGGTCGGTCTATGTCGTTCGGAATATGTCGATCGGTCTATGTCGGTCAGTCTATGTTGATCGGTCTCTGTTGGTCGGTCGGTCGGTCTATGTCGGTCGGTTTATGTCGTTCGGTCTATGTCGATTGGTCTATGTCTGTAGGTCTATGTTAGTCGGTCTCTGTCGGTCGGTCGGTCGATCTATGTCGGTCGATCGGTCTATGTCGTTGGGTCTATATCGGTCAGTCTATGACGGTCGGTCTATGTCGGTCCGTCTATGTCGTTCAGGCGGTCTATGTCAGTCAGTCGATATCGATCAGTTGGTCTATGTTGGTCGGTTGGTCTATGTCGGACAGTATATGTTAGTCGGTCTTTGCCGGTTGGTCAGTCTATGTCGTTCGGCTCGATGTCAGTCGGTCTATGTCGGTCGGTCTATGTCATTCGGTCGATGTCAGTCGGTCTATGTCGGTCGGTCTATGTCATTCGGTCGATGTCAGTCGGTCTATGTCGGTCGGTCTATGTCTGTCGGTCAGTCCATGTCGGTCGTTCGGTCTATGTCGATCAGTCTATGTCGGTCGGTCTATGTCGATCAGTCTATGTCGGTCGGTCTATGTCTTTCGGTCTATGTCGCTCAGTCAATGTCAATCGGTCTATGTCATTTGGTCTGTCTTTGTCGGTAAATTTCGATCTGTCTACGTCGGTCAGTCTATGTCGTTCGTTCTATGTCGATCGGTCTATGTCGGTCGGTCTATGTCGGTCGGTCTATGTCGGTCGGTTTATGTTGTTCGGACTATGTCGTTCGGTCTATGTCGGTCCATCAATGTCGGTCTGTCTATGTCGGTCGGTTTATGTTGTTCGGACTATGTCGGTCGGTCTATGTCGGTCGGTCTATGTCGGTCGGTCTATGTCGCTCGGTCTCTGTCGGTCGGTCGGTCCAAGTCGGTCGGTCTATGTCGGTCACTCTATGTCGTTCGGTCGGTCTATGTCAGTTGGAATATGTCGGTCGGTCTATGTCGGTCAGTCTAAGCCGGTCGGTCGGTCTATGTTGTTCAGTCTGTGTCGGTCGGTCTTTGTTGGTCAATCCTTGTCATTGGTCTTTATCGGTCGGTTTATGTCGGTTGGTTTATGTTGTTCGGTCTATGTCGTTTGGTCCACGTCATTCGGTCTATGTCGGTCAGTCGATGTCGGTCGTTAGGTCTATGTGGTTTGGACTATGTCGGTCGGTCTATGTCGGTCGGTCTATGTCGTTCGGTCGGTCTGTGTCAGTTGGTCTATGTCAGTCGGACTTTGTCAGTCGGTCAGTCTTGGTTGGTCGGTTGATGTCTGTCATTCTATCTCGGACAGTCTATGCCAGTCGGTCTGCGTCGGTCGTTCGGTCTATGTCGTTCGGTCTATGACGGTTGGGCTATGTCGTTCAGACAGTCTATGTCGTTCAGTCTATGTCGTTCGGTCTAATTCGGTCGGTCTATGTCGTTCGGTCTATTTCAGTCAGTTTATGTCGGTCGGTCTATGTCGTTCGGTCGGTCTATGCTGGTTGGTTTATATGTCGTACAGTCTATGTCAGTAGGTCGGTCGATCTATGTCGTTCAGTAGGTCTATGTCGTTCGGTCTATGTCGGTCAGTCTATGTCGGTCGGTCTATGTCGTTCGGTCGGTTTATGTCGGTCGGTCTATGTCGGTCGGTCGGTCTATGTTGATTGGTCTATATCGGAAGGTCTATGTCGTTCGGTCGGTCCATGTCGGTCGGTCTATGTCAGTCGGTCTATGTCGGTCGGTCTATGTCGTTCAGGCGGTCTCTGTCGGTCAGTCGATATCGATCGGTTGGTCTATGTCGTTCGGTCTATGTTGATTGGTCTACGTCGGTCCGTCTCTGTCGGTCGGTCTATGTCGTTCAGGCAGTCTCTGTCGGTCAGTCGGTATCGATCGGATGGTCTATGTAGTTCGGTCTATGTTGGTCGGTCTATGTCGGTCGGTCTATGTCGTTCAGTCGGTCTATATCGGTCGGTCTATGTCATTCTGCCTATGTCGTACAGTCTATGTCAGTAGGTCGGTCGATCTATGTCGTTCAGTAGGTCTATGTCGTTCGGTCTATGTCGGTCAGTCTATGTCGGTCGGTCTATGTCGTTCGGTCGGTTTATGTCGGTCGGTCTATGTCGGTCGGTCGGTCTATGTTGATTGGTCTATATCGGAAGGTCTATGTCGTTCGGTCGGTCCATGTCGGTCGGTCTATGTCGGTCGGTTGGTCTATGTTGATTGGTCTATATCGGAAGGTCTATGTCAGTCGGTCGGTCTATGTCGCTCGGTCTATGTCACTCGGTATATTTCGGTCGGTCTATGTCAGTTGGTTGGTCTATGTCAGTCGTTTGGTCTATGTCGGTCAGTCTATGTCGGTAGATCGGTCTATGGCGTTCGGTCGATGTCGTTCAGTCAATGTCGTTCGGTCTATGTCGGTCAGTCTATGTCGGTCGATCGGTCTATGTCGGTCGATCGGTCTATGTCGGTCGATCGGTCTATGTCGTTCGGTCAATGTCGATCGGTCTATGTCGTTTGGTCTGTCTTTGTCGGTCGGTCTATGTCGTTCGGTCAATGTCGGTGGGTCTATGTCGGTCGGTGGGTCTATGCCGGTAAATTTCGGTTTGTCTATGTCAGTCGGTCTATAACGTTCGGTCTATGACGATCAGTCTATGTCAGTCGGTCGATGTCGAGTGGTCTATGTCGGTCAGTCTATGTCGTTCGGTTGATGTCAGTCGGTCGCTCTATGTCGGTCGGTCTGTCTATGTCGTTCGGGCTATGTTGGTCGGTCTATATTGGTCGGTTGGTTTATGTCGGTCGGTCGGTGTATGTAGGTTGGTCTATGTCGTTCGATCTATGTCGTTAAGTCTATGTCGGTTGGTCTATGTCAGTTGGACGATGTCGGTCAGTCGGTCTTGGTTGGTGGGTCTATGTTGGTCAGTCTATGTCGGTGGGTCAATGTCGGTCAGTCTCTGTCGGCCGCTCTATCTCGGTCGTTCTATGCCGTTCGGTCTATGTCGGTCGGTCTATATCGGTCGGTAGATCTATGTCGTTCGGTCTATGTTGGTCGGTCTATGTCGGTCGGTCTATGTCAGTCGGTCTATGTCGGTCTGTCTATGTCGGTCGATTTATGTCGGTCGGTCTATGCCCTTCGGTAGGTCTATTTCGGTTGGTCTGTGTCAGTCGGTCTATGTCGGTCGGTCGGTCTATGTCGGTTGGTCTATGTCGTTCGGTCTAGGTCGGAAGGTCGGTCTATGTCACTCTGTCGGTCTATATCGGTCGGTCTATGTCGTTCGGTCGGTCTATATCGGTTGGTCTATGTCGGTCGGTCTATGACGGTTGGTCTATGTCGGTTGGTCTATGTCGTTCGGTCTATGTCGGTCGGTCTATGTCGATCGGTCTATGTCGGTCGGTCGGTCCATGTCAGTTGGTATATGTCGGTCGGTCTATGTTGTTCAGTCTGTGACGGTCGGTCTATGTCGGTCGGTCAGTCGGTCTATGTCGGTCGGTAGATGAATGTCGTTTGGTCTATGTCAGTTTGTCTATCTCAGTCGGTCTATGTCAGTCGGTCTATGTCGGTCGGTTTATGTCGGTCGGTCGGTCTACGTTTCTCGGTCTATGTCGCTCGGTCTATGTCGCTGCTTCAGTCTATGTCGGTCGGTCTATGTCGTTGGGTCTATGTCGGTCGGTCTATGTCGCTGGGTCTATGTCGGTCGGTCAATGTCGTTGGGTCTATGTCGGTCGGTCTATGTCGCTCGGTCTATGTCGGTCGGTCTATGTCGTTTGGTCTATGTCGCTCGGTGTATGTCGGTCAGTCTATGTCGTTTGGTCTATGTCGCTCGGTCTATGTCGCTCGGTCTCTGTCGGTCGGTTGGTCCAAGTCGGTCGGTCTATGTTGGTCACTCTATGTCGTTCGGTCGGTCTATGTCAGTTGGAATATGTCGGTCGGTCTATGTCGGTTGGTCTACGCCGGACAGTCTATGCCGGTTGGTAGGTCTATTTCGGTCAGTCTATGTCAGTTGGAATATGTCGGTCGGTCTACGTCGGTCGGTCTACGTCGGTTGGTCTATGTCAGTTGGTCTATGTCGGTCAGTATACGTCGTTCGGTCTATTTCGGTCGGTCTATAACAGTTGGAATATGTCGGTCGGTCTATGTCGGTCGGTCTATGTCGGTCCATCGGTCTATGTTGTTCAGTCTATGTCGTTCGGTCTAATTCGGTCGGTCTATGTTGGTCGGTCTATGTCAGTCGATCGGTCTAATTCGGTCGGTCTATGTCGGTCGGTCTATGTCATTAAGTCTATGTCGTTAAGTCTATGTCGGTTGGTCTATGTCAGTTGGACGATGTCGGTCAGTCGGTCTTGGTTGGTGGGTCTATGTCGGTCAGTCTATGTCGGTTGGTCAATGTGGGTCGGTCTCTGTCGGCCGGTCTATCTCGGTCGGTCTATGTTGGTCAGTCTATGTCGGTCGGTCAATGTGGGTCGGTCTCTGTCGGCCGGTCTATCTCGGTCGGTCTATGTCGTTCGGTCTATGTCGGTCGGTCTATGTCGTTCGGTCTATGTCGGTCAGTATATGTCGGTCGGTCTATGTCGGTCAGTCTATGTCGGTCGGTTTATGTCGGTCGTTCTATGTCGGTCGGTTGGTCTGTGTCGTTCGGTCTATGTCGTTCGGTCTAATTCAGTCGGTCTATGTCGGTCGGTCTATGTCGTTTGGTCGGTCTATGTGGGTCAGTCGGTCTATGTCGGTCGGTCTATATCGGTCGGTCTATGTCGGTCGGTCTATGTCGGTCGGTCTATGTCGGTCAGTCGGTCTACGTCGCGCGGTTTATGTCAGTTGGAATATGTCGTTTTGTCTATGTCGGTCGGTCTATGTCGCTCGGTCTATGTCGGTCGTTCGGTCTATGTCGTTCGGTCTATTTCGGTCGATCTATGTCAGTTGGAATATGTCGGTCGGTCTATGTCGGTCGATATATGCCGGACGGTCTATGCCGGTTGGTGGGTCTATGTCGGTCGGTCTATGTTAGTTGGAATATGTCAGTTGGTCTATGTCGGTCGGTATACGTCGTTCGGTCTATTTCGATCGGTCTATGTCAGTTGGAAAATGTCGGTCGGTCTATTTCGGTCGGTCTATGTCGGTCGGTCGGTCTAATTCGGTCGGTCTATGTCGGTCGGTCTATGTCATTCGGTTGGTGTCGGTTGGTCGGTCTATGTCGGTCGGTCTATGTCGTTCGGGCTATGTTGGTCGGTCTATGTCGGTCGGTTGGTTTATTTCGGTCAGTCTATGTCGTTCGGTCTATGTCATTAAGTCTATGTCGGTTGGTCTATGTCAGTTGGACGATGTCGGTCAGTCGGTCTTGGTTGGTGGGTCTAGTTCGGTCAGTCTATGTCGTTCGGTTGATGTCAGTCGGTCGCTCTATGTCGGTCGGTCTGTCAAGGTCGGTCGGTCTATGTCGTTGGGTCTATGTCGGTCGGTCTATGTCTCTCGGTCTATGTCGGTCGGTCTATGTCATTGGGTCTACGTCGGTCGGTCTATGTCGCTTGGTCTATGTCGGTCGGTCAATGTCGTTGGGTCTATGTCATTGGGTCTATGTCGGTCGGTCTATGTCGCTCGGTCTATGTCGGTCGGTCTATGACGTTTGGTCTATGTCGCTCGGTCTATGTCGGTCGGTCTATGTCGGTCGGTTGGTCCAAGTCGGTCGGTCTATGTCGGTCACTCTATGTCGTTCGGTCGGTCTATGTCAGTTGGAATATGTCGGTCGGTCTATGTCGCTCGGTCTCTGTCGGTCGGTTGGTCCAAGTCGGTCGGTCTATGTCGGTCACTCTATGTCGTTCGGTCGGTCTATATCAGTTGGAATATGTTGGTCGGTCTATGTCGGTTGGTCTATGCCGGTTGGTAGGTCTATTTCGGTCGGTCTATGTCAGTTGGAATATGTCGGTCGGTCTACGTCGGTCGGTCTACGTCGGTTGGTCTATGTCAGTTGGTCTATGTCGGTCAGTATACGTCGTTCGGTCTATTTTGGTTGGTCTATGACAGTTGGAATATGTCGGTCGGTCTATGTCGGTCGGTCTATGTCGGCCCGTCGGTCTATGTCGTTCAGTCTATGTCGTTCGGTCTAATTCGGTCGGTCTATGTTGGTCGGTCAATGTCGGTCGTTCGGTCTAATTCGGTCGGTCTATGTCGGTCGGTCTATGTCATTAAGTCTATGTCGTTAAGTCTATGTCGGTTGGTCTATGTCAGTTGGACGATGTCGGTCAGTCGGTCTTGGTTGGTGGGTCTATGTCGGTCAGTCTATGTCGTTCGGTCAATGTGGGTCAGTCTCTGTCGGCCGGTCTATCTCGATCGGTCTATGTCGTTCGGTCTATGTCGTTCAGTCTATGTCGGTCGGTCAATGTGGGTCGGTCTCTGTCGGCCGGTCTATCTCGGTCGGTCAATGTCGTTCGGTCAATGTCGGTCGGTCTATGTCGTTCGATCTATGTCGGTCAGTCTATGTCGGTCAGTCTATGTTGGTCAGTCTATGTCGGTCGGTTTATGTCGGTCGTTCTATGTCGGTCGGTTGGTCTGTGTCGTTCGGTCTATGTCGTTCGGTCTAATTCAGTCGGTCTATGTCGGTCGGTCTATGTCGTTCGGTCGGTCTATGTGGGTCAGTTGGTCTATGTCGGTCGGTCTATATCGGTCGGGCTATGTCGGTCGGTCTATGTCGGTCGGTCTATGTCGGTCGGTCGGTCTACGTCGCGCGGTTTATGTCGGTTGGAATATGTCGTTTTGTCTATGTCGGTCGGTCTATGTTGCTCGGTCTATGTCGGTCGTTCAGTCTATGTCGTTCGGTCTATTTCGGTCTATCTATGTCAGTTGGAATATGTCGGTCGGTCTATGTCGGTCGATATATGCCGGACGGTCTATGCCGGTTGGTGGGTCTATGTCGGTCGGTCTATGTTAGTTGGAATATGTCGGTCGGTCTACGTCGGTCGGTCTATGTCGGTTGGTCTATGTCAGTCGGTCTATGTCGGTCGGTATACGTCGTTCGGTCTATTTCGATCGGTCCATGTCAGTTGGAAAATGTCGGTCGGTCTATGTCGGTCGGTCTATGTCGGTCGGTCAGTCTATGTCGTTCGGTCTAATTCGGTCGGTCTATGTCGGTCGGTCTATGTCATTCGGTTGGTGTTGGTTGGTCGGTCTATGTCGGTCGGTCTATGTCGTTCGGGCTATGTTGGTCAGTCTATGTCGGTCGGTTGGTTTATTTCGGTCGGTCTATGTCGTTCGGTCTATGTCGTTAAGTCTATGTCGGTTGGTCTATGTCAGTTGGACGATGTCGGTCAGTCGGTCTTGTTTGGTGGGTCTATGTTGGTCAGTCTATGTTGGTGGGTCAATGTCGGTCAGTCTCTGTCGGCCGCTCTATCTCGGTCGTTCTATGTCATTCGGTCTATGTCGGTCGGTCAATGTCGGTCGGTAGATCTATGTCGTTTGGTCTATGTTGGTCGGTCTATGTCGGTTGGTCTATGTCAGTCAGTCTATGTCGGTCTGTCTATGTCGGTCGATTTATGTCGGTCGGTCTATGCCCTTCGGTCGGTCTATTTCGGTTGGTCTGTGTCAGTCGGTCTATGTCGGTCGGTCGGTCTATGTCGGTTGGTCTAGGTCGGAAGGTCGGTCTATGTCGCTTGGTTGGTCTATGTCGTTCGGTCGGTCTATGTCGGTTGGTCTATGTCGGTCGGTCTATGACGGTTGGTCTATGTCGGTCGGTCTATGTCAGTCGGTCGGTCTATGTCGGTGGATCGGTCTATGTCGTTCGGTCTATGTCGGTTGGTCTATGTCGTTCGGTCTATGTCGGTCGGTCTATGTCGATCGGTCTATGTCGGTCGGTCAGTCCATGTCAGTTGGTATATGTCGGTCGGTCTATGTCGTTCAGTCTGTGACGGTCGGTCTAAGTCGGTTGGTCGGTCGGTCTATGTCGGTCGGTAGATGAATGTCGTTCGGTCTATGTCAGTTTGTCTATCTCAGTCGGTCTATGTCAGTCGGTCTATGTCGGTCGGTTTATGTCGGTCGGTCGGTCTATGTTTCTCGGTCTATGTCGCTCGGTCTATGTCACTGCGTCAGTCTATGTCGGTCGGTCTCTGTCGTTGGGTCTCTGTCGGTCGGTCTATGTCGCTTGGTCTATGTCGATCGGTCAATGTCGCTCAGTCTATGTCGGTCGGTCTATGTCGTTTGGTCTATGTCGCTCGGTCTATGTCGGTCGGTCTATGTCGTTTGGTCTATGTCGCTCGGTCTATGTCGCTCGGTCTATGTCGCTCGGTCTCCTATCGGTCGGTTGGTCCAAGTCGGTCGGTCTATGTCGGTCACTCTATGTCGTTCGGTCGGTCTATGTCAGTTGGAATATGTCGGTCGGTCTATGTCGGTTGGTCTATGCCGGACAGTCTATGCCGGTTGGTAGGTCTATTTCGGTCGGTCTATGTCAGTTGGAATATGTCGGTCGGTCTACGTCGGTCGGTCTACGTCGGTTGGTCTATGTCAGTCGGTCTATGTCGGTCAGTATACGTCGTTCGGTCTATTTCGGTTGGTCTATGACAGTTGGAATATGTCGGTCGGTCTATGTCGTTCGGTCTAATTCGGTCGGTCTATGTTGGTCGGTCTATGTCGGTCGTTCGGTCTAATTCGGTCGGTCTATGTCGGTCGGTCTATGTCATTAAGTCTATGTCGTTAAGTCTATGTCGGTTGGTCTATGTCAGTTGGACGATGTCGGTCAGTCGGTCTTGGTTGGTGGGTCTATGTCGGTCAGTCTATGTCGGTCGGTCAATGTGGGTCGGTCTCTGTCGGCCGGTCTATTTCGGTCGGTCTATGTCGTTCGGTCTATGTCGGTCGGTCTATGTCGTTCGGTCTATGTCGGTCAGTCTATGTCGGTTGGTCTATGTCGGTCAGTCTATGTCGGTCGGTTTATGTCGGTCGTTCTATGTCGGTCGGTTGGTCTGTGTCGTTCGGTCTATGTCGCTCGGTCTAATTCAGTCGGTCTATGTCGGTCGGTCCATGTCGTTCGGTCGGTCTATGTGGGTCAGTCGGTCTATGTCGGTCGGTCTATGTCGGTCGGTCTATGTCGATCGGTCTATGTCGGTCGGTCGGTCTACGTCGCGCGGTTTATGTCGGTTGGAATATGTCATTTTGTCTATGTCGGTCGCTCTATGTCGCTCGGTCTATGTCGGTCGTTCGGTCTATGTCTTTCGGTCTATTTCGGTCGATCTATGTCAGTTGGAATATGTCGGTCGGTCTATGTCGGTCGATATATGCCGGACGGTCTATGCCGGTTGGTGGGTCTATGTCGGTCGGTCTATGTTAGTTGGAATATGCCGGTCGGTCTACGTCGGTCGGTCTATGTCGGTTGGTCTATGTCAGTCGGTCTATGTCGGTCGGTATACGTCGTTCGGTCTATTTCGGTCGGTCTATGTCAGTTGGAAAATGTCGGTCGGTCTATGTCGGTCGGTCTATGTCGGTCGGTCGGTCTATGTCGTTCGGTCTAATTCGGTCGGTCTATGTCGGTCGGTCTATGTCATTCGGTTGGTGTCGATTGGTCGGTCTATGTCGGTCGGTCTATGTCGCTCGGGCTATGTTGGTCGGTCTATGTCGGTCGGTTGGTTTATTTCGGTCGGTCTATGTCGTTCGGTCTATGTCGTTAAGTCTATGTCGGTTGGTCTATGTCAGTTGGACGATGTCGGTCAGTCGGTCTTGGTTGGTGGGTCTAGTTCGGTCAGTCTATGTCGGTGGTTGGTGGGTCTAGTTCGGTCAGTCTATGTCGGTTGGTCAATGTTGGTCGGTCTCTGTCGGCCGGTCTATCTCGGTCAGTCTATGTCGTTCGGTCTATGTCGGTCGGTCTATGTCGGTCAGTCTATGTTGGTCAGTCTATGTCGGTCGGTTTATGTCGGTCATTCTAAGTCGGTCGGTGGGTCTGTGTCGGTCGGTCTATGTCGTTCGGTCTAATTCGGTCGGTCTATGTCGGTCGGTCTATGTCATTCGGTTGGTGTCGGTTGGTCGGTCTATGTCGGTCGGTCTATGTCGTTCGGGCTATGTTGGTCGGTCTATGTCGGTCAGTTGGTTTATTTCGGTCGGTCTATGTCGTTCGGTCTATGTCATTAAGTCTATGTCGGTTGGTCTATGTCAGTTGGACGATGTCGGTCAGTCGTTCTTGTTTGGTGGCTCTATGTTGGTCAGTCTATGTCGGTGGGTCAATGTCGGTCAGTCTCTGTCGGCCGCTCTATCTCGGTCGTTCTATGTCATTCGGTCTATGTCGGTCGGTCTATGTCGGTCGGTAGATCTATGTCATTAGCTCTATGTCAGTCAGTCTATGTCGGTCAGTCTATGTCGGTCGGCTTATGTCGGTCGGTCTATGTCCTTCGGTTGGTCAATTTCGGTTGGTCTACGTCAGTCGGTCTATGTCGGTCGGTCGGTCTATGTTGCTCGGTCAGTCTATGTCGGTCGGTCTATTTCGGTTGGTCTATGTCAGTCGGTCTATGTCGGTCGGTCGGTCAATGTCGTTCAGTCGGTCTATATCGGTCGGTCTATGTCGGTCGGTCTATTTCGGTTGGTCTATGTCAGTCGGTCTATGTCGGTCGGTTGGTCTATGTCGTTCAGTCGGTCTATATCGGTTGGTCTATGTCGTTCTGCCTATGCCGTATGGTCTATGTCGGTCGGCCGGTCGATCTATGTCGTTGGGTCTACATCGTTCGGTCTGTGTCGATCGGTCTATGTCGGTCAGTCTATGTCGGTCGGTCGGTCTATGTCGGTCGGTCCATGTCGGTCGGTCTATGTCGTTCGGTCTATGTCGGTCGGTCTATGTCATTCGGTTCGGTCTATTTCGGTTGGTCTATGTCAGTCGGTCTTTGTCGGTCGGTCGCTCTATGTCGGTCGGTCAGTCTATGTCGGTCGGTCTATGTCGTTTGGTCGGTCCATGTCTGTTGGTATTTGTCGGTCTGTCTATGTTGTTCAGTCGGTCTATGTCATTCTGTCTATGTCGTTCGGTCTATGTCGGTCAGTCGGTCAGTGTCAGTTGGTATCTGTCGGTTGGTCTATGTCGTTCAGTCGGTCTATTTCGTTCTATCTATGTCGTTCGGTCTATGTCAGTCGGTCAATGACGGTCGGTCGGTCTATGTCGGTCGGTAGATCTGTGTCATTCGGTCTATGTCATTTGGTCTATGTCGGTCAATTTATGTCGGTCATTCGGTCTATGTCGTTCGGTCGGTCCACGTCGGTCGGTGGGTCTATGTTGGTCGGTCTATGTCGGTTGGTCGGTCCATGTCGGTCGGTCTATGTCGTTCGGTTGTCTATGTGGGTCGGTTGGTCTATGTCAGTCGGTCTATGTCGGTCGGTCTATGTCGTTCGGGCTATGTTGGTCGGTCTATGTCGGTCGGTTGGTTTATTTCGGTCGGTCTATGTCGTTCGGTCTATGTCATTAAGTCTATGTCGGTTGGTCTATGTCAGTTGGACGATGTCGGTCAGTCGTTCTTGTTTGGTGGGTCTATGTTGGTCAGTCTATGTCGGTGGGTCAATGTCGGTCAGTCTCTGTCGGCCGCTCTATCTCGGTCGTTCTATGTCATTCGGTCTATGTCGGTCGGTCTATGTCGGTCGGTAGATCTATGTCATTAGCTCTATGTCAGTCGGTCTATGTCGGTCAGTCTATGTCGGTCGGTCTATGTCCTTCGGTTGGTCAATTTCGGTTGGTCTGTGTCAGTCGGTCTATGTCGGTCGGTCGGTCTATGTCGCTCGGTCAGTCTATGTCGGTCGGTCTATTTCGGTTGGTCTATGTCAGTCGGTCTATGTCGGTCGGTCGGTCAATGTCGTTCAGTCGGTCTATATCGGTCGGTCTATGTCGGTCGGTCTATTTCGGTTGGTCTATGTCAGTCGGTCTATGTCGGTCGGTTGGTCTATGTCGTTCAGTCGGTCTATATCGGTCGGTCTATGTCGTTCTGCCTATGCCGTATGGTCTATGTCGGTCGGTCGGTCGATCTATGTCGTTGGGTCTACATCGTTCGGTCTGTGTCGATCGGTCTATGTCGGTCAGTCTATGTCGGTCGGTCGGTCTATGTCGGTCGGTCCATGTCAGTCGGTCTATGTCGTTCGGTCTATGTCGGTCGGTCTATGTCGTTCGGTTCGGTCTATTTCGGTTGGTCTATGTCAGTCGGTCTTTGTTGGTCGGTCGGTCTATGTCGGTCGGTCAGTCTATGTCGGTCGGTCTATGTCGTTTGGTCGGTCCATGTCTGTTGGTATTTGTCGGTCTGTCTATGTTGTTCAGTCGGTCTATGTCGTTCTGTCTATGTCGTTCGGTCTATGTCGGTCAGTCGGTCTATGTTGGTCGGTCTATGTCGTTCGGTCGGTCAGTGTCAGTTGGTATCTGTCGGTTGGTCTATGTCGTTCAGTCGGTCTATTTCGTTCTATCTATGTCGTTCGGTCTATGTCAGTCGGTCAATGACGGTCGGTCGGTCGGTCTATGTCGGTCGGTAGATCTGTGTCGTTCGGTCTATGTCATTCGGTCTATGTCGGTCAGTTTATGTCGGTCATTCCGTCTATGTCGTTCGGTCTATGTCGGTCGGTCCACATCGGTCGGTGGGTCTATGTTGGTCGGTCTATGTCGGTTGGTCGGTCCATGTCGGTCGGTCTATGTCGTTCGGTTGTCTATGTGGGTCGGTCGGTCTATGTCGTTCGATCGGTCTATGTCAGTTGGCATATATCGGTCGATCTATGTTTTTCAGTCGGTCTATGTCGTTCTGTCTATGTCGTTCGGTCTATGCCGGTCTGTCAATGACGGTTGGTCGGTCGGTCTATGTCGGTCGGTAGATCTATGTCGTTCTGTCTATGTCGGTCTGTCTATGTTGGTCGGTCTACGTTGGTCGGTTTATGTCGTTCGGTCTATGTCAGTCGGTTTATGTCGTTCGGTTGGTCCATGTCTGTTGGTATATGTCGGTCTGTCTATGTTGTTCAGTCGGTCTATGTCGTTCTGTCTATGTCGTTCGGTCTATGTCGGTCAGTCGGTCTATGTTGGTCGTTCTATGTCGTTCGGTCGGTCCATGTCGGTTGGTATCTGTTGGTCGGTCTATGTCGTTCATTCGGACTATTTCATTCCATCTATGTCGTTCGGTCTATGTCAGTCGGTCAATGATGGTCGGTCAGTCGGTCTATGGCAGTCGGTAGATCTGTGTCGTTCGGTCTATGTCATTCGGTCTATGTCGGTCAGTCTATGTCGGTCATTCGGTCTATGTCGTTCGGTCTATTTCGGTCGGTCCACGTCGGTCGGTGGGTCTATGTTGGTCGGTCTATGTCGGTTGGTCTGTCTAAGTCGGTCGGTCTATGTCGGTCGTCTATGTGGGTCGGTCGGTCTATGTCAGTCGGTCTATGTCGGTCGGTTGTCCATGTGGGTCGGTAGGTCTATGTCGGTCGGTCTATGTCGTTCGTTCGGTCTATGTCAGTTGGCATATATCGGTCGATCTATGTTTTTCAGTCGGTCTATGTCGTTCTGTCTATGTCGTTCGGCTTATGCCGGTCTGTCAAAGATGGTTGGTCGGTCGGTCTATGTCGGTCGGTAGATCTATGTCGTTCTGTCTATGTCGGTCTGTCTATGTTGGTCGGTCTACATTGGTCGGTTTATGTCGTTCCGTCTATGTCGTTCGGTTGGTCTATGTCGTTCAGGCGGTCTCAGTCGGTCAGTCGATATCGATCGGTTGGTCTAAATCGGTCGGTCTATGTCGTTCAGTCGGTCTATATCGGTCGGTCTATGTTGGTCAGTCTATGTCGGTCGTTCGGTCTATGTCGTTCGGTCTATGTCGGTCGGTCTATGTCATTTGGTCTGTCTTTGTCGGTCAGTCTATGTCATTCGGTTGGTCTATGTCAGTCGGTTGGTCTCTGTCGGTCGTTCGGTCTATGTCGGTTGGTCTATGACGGTTGCTCTTTGTCGTTCGGTAGGTCTATGTCCATCGGTCTATGTCGTTCAGTCAGTCTATATTTGTCGATCCATGTCGTTCTGTCTATGTCGTTCGGTCTACGTCGCTCGGTCTGTGTCGATCGGTCTATGTCGGTCAGTCTATGTCATTTGGTCTGTCTTTGTCGGTCGGTCTATGTCGTTCGGTCTATGTCGTTCGGTCGGTCTATGTCATTCAGACGGTCTCAGTCGGTCAGTCGATATCGATCGGTTGGTCTATGTCGGTCGATCTATGTCGCTCGGTCTATGTCGTTCAGTCGGTCTATATCGGTCGGTCTATGTTGGTCAGTCTATGTCGGTCGTTCGGTCAATGTCGGTCGGTCTATGTCGTTTGGTCTGTCTTTGTCGGTCAGTCTATGTCATTCGGTTGGTCTATGTCGGTCGGTCGGTCTCTGTCGGTCGTTCGGTCTATGTCGGTTGGTCTATGACGGTTGCTCTTTGTCGTTCGTTAGGTCTATGTCCATCGGTCTATGTCGTTCAGTCAGTCTATATTTGTCGATCTATGTCGTTCTGTCTATGCCATTCGGTCTATGTCGTTCGGTCTGTGTCGATCGGTCTATGTCGGTCGGTCTAAGTCGTTCGGTCGGTCCGTGTCAGTTGGTATATGTCGGTCGGACTATGTCGTTCTGTCCATGTCGTTCGGTCTGTGACGGTCGGTCAATGACGGTCAGTCGGTCGGTCTATGTCGGTCGGTAGATCTATGTCGTTCTGTCTTTGTCGGTCTGTCTATGTCGGTCGGTCTATGTCGGTCGGTTTATGTCGTTTGGACTATGTTGGTCGGTCTATGTCGGTCGGTCGGTCTAGTTGTTCGGCCTATGTCGGTCTATGTCGGTCGGTCTATGTCGTTCGGTCTATGTCGGTCGGAATATGTTGATCGGTCTAAGTCGGTCGGTCTATATCGGTCGGTCTATGACGGTCCGTCTATGTCGGTCCGTCTATGTCGTTCAGGCAGTCTACGTCGGTCAGTCGATATCGATCGGTTGGTCTTTGCCGGGTGGTTGGTCTATGTCGGTTGGTCGATGTCGGACAGTCGGCCGATGTTGTTCGGTCGGTCTATGTCAGTCGGTCAGTCTATGTTGGTCGTTCGGTCTGTGTTGGTCGGTCTATGTCGGTTGGCGGATGTCGGTCAGTCGGTCGATGTCGTTCGGTCTATGTCGGTCAGTCTATGTCGGTCGGCGGATGTCGGTCAGTCGATCGATGTCCTTCGGTCGGTCAATGTCAGTCGGTTAGTCTATGTCAGTCGCTCGGTCTAGGTCGGTCGGTCTAGGTCGGTTGGTCTATGTCGTTCGGTTTATGTTGGTCGGACTATGTCGTTCGGTCCAAGTCGGTCAGTCTATGTCGGTCACTCTATGTTGTTCGGTCGGTCTATGTCAGTTGGAATATGTCGGTCAGTCTATGTCGGTCGGTCTATGCCGGACAGTCTATGCCGGTTGGTAGGTCTATTTCCGTCGGTCTATGTCAGTTGGAATATGTTGGTCGGTCTATGTCGGTCAGTCTATGCCGGTCGGTCAGTCTATGTTGTTCAGTCTGTGTCGGTCGATCTTTGTTGGTCAGTCTTTGTCGCTGGTCTTTATCGGTCGGTTTATGTCGGTTGGTTTATGTTGTTCGGTCTATGTCGTTCGGTCCACGTCATTCAGTCTATGTCGGTCGGTCGATGTCGGTCGTTCGGTCTATGTCGTTCGGTCTATGTCAGTCGGTCTATGTCGGTCGGTCTATGTCGGTCGGTCTATGTCGTTCAGTCGGTCTATATCGGTCGGTCTATGACGTTCTGCCTATGTCGTACAGTCCATGGCGGAGTGTGGGTCTATGTTGGTCGGTCTATGTCGGTCGGTCCACGTCGGTCGGTGGGTCTATGTCGGTCGGTATATGTCGTTCGGTCGGTCCATGTCGTTTGGTCTATGTTGGTCGGTCTATGTCGTTCAGGCGGTCTCAGTCGGTCAGTTGATATCGATCGCTTGGTCTCTGTCGGTCGGTCTATGTCACTCGGTCTATGTCGTTCAGTCGGTCTATATCGGTCGGTCTATGTCGGTCGGTCTATGTCGCTCGGTCTATGTCGGTCGGTCTATGTCGTTCAGTTCGGTCTATTTCGGTTGGTCTATGTCAGTCGGTCTTTGTCGGTCGGTCGGTCTATGTCGGTCGGTCAGTCTATGTCGGTCGGTCTATGTCGTTCGGTCGGTCCATGTCTGTTGGTATATGTCGGTCTGTCTATGTTGTTCAGTCGGTCTATGTCGTTCTGTCTATGTCGTTCGGTCTATTTCGGTCGGTCGGTCTATGTTGGTCGGTCTATGTCATTCTGTCTATGTTGTTCAGTCTATGTCGGTCAGTCGGTCTATGTCAGTCGGTCTATGTCGGTCGGTCTATGTCGGACCGTCTATGTCGGTCGATTTATGTCGGTCGGTCGATGCCCTCCGGTCAGTCTATTTCGGTTGGTCTGTGTCAGTCGGTCTATGTCGGTCGGTCGGTTTATGTCGTTTGGTTGTCTATGTGGGTCGGTCGGTCTATGTCGGTCGGTCTATGTCTTTCGATCGGTCTATGTCAGTTGGCATATATCGGTCGATCTATGTTTTTCAGTCAGTCTATGTCGTTCTGTCTATGTCGTTCGGTCTATGCCGGTCTGTCAATGACGGTTGGTCGGTCGGTCTATGTCGGTCGGTAGATCTATGTCGTTCTGTCTTTGTCGGTCTGTCTATGTTGGTCGGTCTACGTTGGTCAGTTTATGTCGTTCGGTCCATGTCGGTCGGTTTATGTCGTTCGGTTGGTCCATGTCGTTCGGTCTATGTTGGTCGTTCTATGTCGTTCGGTCAGTCTATGTCGTTCAGGCGGTCTCAGTCAGTCATTCGATATCGATCGGTTGGTCTATGTCGGTCAGTCTATGCCGCTCGGTCTATGTCGTTCTGTCGGTCTATATCGGTCGGTCTATGTTGGTCAGGCTCTGTCGGTCGTTCGGTCTATGCCGTTCGGTCTATGTCGGTCGGTCTATGTCGTTTGGTCTGTCTTTGTCGGTCAGTCTATGTCATTCGGTTGGTCTATGTCAGTCGGTTGGTCTCTGTCAGTCGTTCGATCTATGTCGGTTGGTGTATGACGGTTGGTCTATGATGGTCGGTCTATGTCGTTTGGTCTATGTCGGTTGGTCTATGATGGTTGCTCTATGTCGTTCGGTAGGTCTATGTCCGTCGGTCTATGTCGTTCAGTCAGTCTATATTTGTCGATCTATGTCGTTCTGTCTATGTCGTTCGGTCTACGTCGTTCGGGCTGTGTTGATCGGCCTATGTCGGTCTGTCTATGTCGGTCGGTCGGTCCATGTCGGTCGGTCCATGTCGGTCGTTCTATGTCGTTTGGTCTATGTCGGTTGGTCTATGTCGGTCGTTTGGTCATGTCGTTCGGTCTATGTCGGTCGGTCTATGTCATTTGGTCTGTGTTTGTCGGTCGGTCTATGTCATTCGGTCGGTCTATGTCTGTTGGTATATGTCGGTCTGTCTATGTTGTTCAGTCGGTCTATTTCGTTCTGTCTATGTCGGTCGGTCTATGTCGTTCGGTCGGTCCATGTCGGTTGGTACCTGTTGGTCGGTCTATGTCGTTCAGTCGGTCTATTTCGTTCTATCTATGTCGTTAGCTCTATGTCGGTCGGTCAATGACGGTCGGTCGGTCGGTCTATGTCGGTCGGTCTATGTCAGTCGGTCTATGTCGGTCGGTCGGCCTATGTCGGTCGAACTATGTCAGTCGGTCTATATCGGTCAGTCTATGTCGGTCGGTCTATGTCGGTCGGTCTATGTCCTTCGGTCGGTCAATTTCGGTTGGTCTATGTCAGTCGGTCTATGTCGGTCGGTCGGCCTATGTCGCTCGGTCAGTCTATGTCAGTCGGTCTATGTTGTTCGGTCTATGTCGTTCAGTCGGTCAATATCGGTCGGTCTATGTCATTCTGCCTATGCCGTACGGTCTATGTCGGTCGGTCGGTCGATCTATGTCGTTCGGTAGGTCTATGTCATTCGGTCTATGTCAGTCAGTCTATGTCGGTCATTCGGTCTATGTCGTTCGGTCTATGTCAGTCGCTCCATGTCGGTCGGTGGGTCTATGTTGGTTGGTCTATGTCGGTTGGTCTATGTCGGTCGGTCGGTCTATGTCGTTCGGTCGCCTATGTGGGTCGGTCGGTCTATGTCGGTCGGTCTATGTCGGTCGGTCGTCTATGTGGGTCGGTCGGTCTATGTCGGTCGGTCTATGTCGTTCGTTCGGTCTATGTCAGTTGGCATATATCGGTCGGTCTATGTTTTTCAGTCGGTCTATGTCGTTCTGTCTGTCGTTCGGTCTATGCCAGTCGGTCAATGACGGTTGGTTGGTCGGTCTATGTCGGTCTGTCGATCTATGTCGTTCTGTCTATGTCGGTCTGTCTATGTTGGTCGGTCTACGTTGGTCGGTTTATGTCGTTCGGTCTATGTCGGTCGGTTTATGTCGTTCGGTTGGTCTATGTCGTTCGGTCAGTCCATGTCGTTCGGTCTATGTCGGTTGGTCTATGTCGTTCAGTCGGTCTATATCGGTCGGTCAGTCGATATCGATCGATTGGTCTATGTCGGTCGGTCTATGTTGTTCGGTCTATGTCGTTCAGTCGGTCTATATCGGTCGGTCTATGTTGGTCAGTCTATGTCGGTCGTTCGGTCTATGTCGGTCGGTCTATGTCGTTTGCTCTGTCTTTGTCGGTCAGTCTGTGTCATTCGGTTGGTCTATGTCGGTCGGTTGGTCTCTGTCGGTTGTTCGGTTTATATCGGTTGGTCAATGACGGTTGCTCTATGTCGTTCGGTAGGTCTATGTCGGTCGGTCTATGTCGTTCAGTCAGTCTATATTTGTCGATCTATGTTGTTCTGTCTATGTCATTCGGTCTACGTCCTTCGGTCTGTGTCGATCAGTCTATGTCAGTCAGTCTATGTCGGTCGGTCGGTCCATGTCGGTCGGTCCATGTTGGTCGGTCTATGTCGTTCGGTCTATGTCGTTCGGTTCGGTCTATTTCGGTTAGTCTATGTCATTCGGTCTTTGTCGGTCGGTCGGTCTATGTCGCTCGGTCGATCTATGTTGGTCGGTCGGTCTATGTCGGTCGGTCAGTCTATGTCGGTCGGTCTATGTCATTCGGTCGGTCCATGTCTGTTGGTATATGTCGGTCTGTCTATGTTGTTCAGTCGGTCTATGTCGTTCTGTCTATGTCGTTCGGTCTATGTCGGTCAGTCGGTCTATGTCGGTTGGTCTATGTCGTTCGGTCGGTCCATGTCGGTTGGTATCTGTCGGTCGGTCTATGTCGTTCAGTCGATCTATTTCGTTCTATCTATGTCGTTCGGTCTATGTCAGTCGGTCAATGACGGTCGGTCGGTCGGTCTATGTCGGTCGGTAGATCTGTGTCGCTCGGTGTATGTCGATCGGTCTATGTCGGTCGGTCTATATCAGTCGTTCTATGCCGGTCGGAATATGTCGCTCGGCTTGTGTCGGTCGGTCTATGTCCTTCGGTCGGTCTATTTCAGTTGGTCTATGTCGTTCAGGCGGTCTATGTCGGTCGGTCGGTCTATGTCGCTCGGTCGGTCTATGTTGGTCAGTCTATGTTGTTCTGCCTATGTCGTACGGTCTATGTCGGTCGGTTGGTCGATCTATGTCATTCGGTAGGTCTATGTCGGTCGGTCTATATCGGTCGGTCTATGTTGGTCAGTCTATGTCGGTCGTTCGGTCTATGTCGGTCGGTCTATGTCGTTTGGTCTGTCTTTGTCGGTCAGTCTGTGTCATTCGGTTGGTCTATGTCGGTTGGTTGGTCTCTGTCGGTTGTTCGGTCTATATCGGTTGGTCAATGACGGTTGCTCTATGTCGTTCGGTAGGTCTATGTCCGTCGGTCTATGTCGTTCAGTCAGTCTATATTTGTCGATCTATGTCGTTCTGTCTATGTCATTCGGTCTACGTCGTTCGGTCTGTGTCGATCGGTCTATGTCGTTCGGTCTATGTCGGTCGGTTGGTCGATCTATGTCATTCGGTTGGTCTATGTCGTTCGGTCTATGTCGTTCGGTCTAATTCGGTCAGTCTATGTCGGTCGGTCTATATCGTTCAGTCGGTCGATGTCATTCTGTCTATGTCGTTCGGTCTCTGTCGGTCGGTCAATGACGGTTGGTCGGTCGGTCTATGTCGGTCGGTAGATCTATGTCGTTCTGTCTATGTCGTTCGGTCAGTCTATGTTGGTCGCTCTATGTTGGTCAGTCTATGTCGGTCGATCGTTCTATGTCGTTCGGTCTATGTCGGTCGGTCTATGTCGTTTGGTCTGTCTTTGTCGGTCAGTCTATGTCATTCGGTTGGGCTATGTCAGTCGTTCGGTCTATGACGGTTGCTCTATGTCATTCAGTAGGTCTATGTCTGTCGGTCTATGTCATTCAGTCGGTCTATATCGGTCGGTCTATGTCGTTCTGCCTATGTCGTACGGTCTATGTCGGTCGGTTGGTCGATCTATGTCATTCGGTAGATCTATGTCGTTCGGTCTATGTCGTTCGGTCTAATTCGGTCGGTCTATGTCGTTCAGTCTAATTCGATCGGTCTATGTCGGTCGGGAGATATTTGTCGTTCTGTCTATGTCGTTCGGTCTACGTCGTTCGGTCTGTGTCGATCGGTCTACGTCGGTCAGTCTATGTCGGTCGGTCAGTCCATGTCGGTCGGTCAATGTCGGTCGGTCTATGTCGTTCGGTCTATGTCGGTCGGTCTATGTTGTTCGGTCTATGTCGGTCGGTCTATGTGGCTCGGTCAGTCTATGTTGGTCGGTCTATGTCGTTCGGAATATGTTGAACGGTCTATGTCTTTCGGTCTATGTTGGTCGGTCTATGTCGGTCTGTCTATGTTGGTCGGTCTATTGGGCGGTCTGTCGTGTGGTCTGTCTTTGTCGGTCGGTCTATGTCGTTCGGTCAATGTCGGTGGGTCTATGTCGTTCGGTCAATGTCGATCGGTCTATGTCGTTTGGTCTGTCTTTGTCGGTCGGTCTATGTCGTTGGGTCTATGTCGTTGGGTCTATGTCGGTCGGTGGGTCTATGTCGGTAAATTTCAGTCTGTCTATGTCAGTCTGTCTATGTCGTTCGGTCTATGTCGATCAGTCTACGTCGGTCGGTCTATGTCGATCAGTCTATGTCAGTCCGTCTATGTCGGTCCGTCTATGTTGTTCAGGCGGTCTATGTCGGTCAGTCGATATCGATCGGTTTGTCTATGTCGGTCGGTTGGTCTATGTCGGTCAGTCTATGTTAGTCGGTCTTTGCCGGTTGGTCGGTCTATGTCGGTCGGTCGATGTTGGTCAGTCGGTCGATGTCGTTCGGTCGGTCTATGTCAGTCGGTCAGTCTATGTTGGTCGGTCTATGTCAGTCGGTCGATGTCGTTCGGTCGGTCTATGTCATTCGGTCAGTCTATGTCGGTCGTTCGGTCTAGGTCGGTTGGTCTATGTCGCTCGGTTTATGTTGGTCGGACTATGTCGTTCGGTCCAAGTCGGTCGGTCTATGTCGGTCGGTCTATGTCGGTCATTTGGTCTATGTCGGTCAGTCTATGTCGGTCGGTTTATGTTGGTCGGACTATGTCGTTCGGTCCAAGTCGGTCGGTCTATGTCGGTCGGTCTATGTCGGTCGTTCGGTCTAGGTCGGTCGGTCTATGTCTATCGGTTTATGTCGTTCGGTCTATGTCGTTCGGTCCAAGTCGGTCGGTCTATGTCGGACGGTCTGTCGTTTGGTCTGTCTTTGTCGGTCGGTCTATGTTGATTGGTCTATATCGGAAGGTGTATTTCGGTTGGTCAATGTCGTTTGGGCTATGTTGGTCAGTCTATGTCGGTCGGTTGGTTTATGTTGGTCGGTCGGTCTATGTCGGTTTGTCTATGTCAGTTGGACGATGTCGGTCAGTCGGTCTTGGTTGGTGGGTCTATATCGGTCGGTCTATGTAGTTCGGTCTATGTCGGTCGGTCTACGTCGGTCGGTATATTTCGGTCGGTCTATGTCGTTCGGTCTATTTCGGTCGGTATATGTCGTTTGGACTATTTCGGTCGGTCTATGTCAGTTGGAATATGTCGGTCGGTCCATGTTGGTCGGTCTATGCCGGACGGTCAATGCCGGTTGGTAGGTCTACGTCGGTCGGTCTATGTCAATTGGAATATGTCGGTCGGACTATGTCGTTCGGTCTACGTTGTTCGGTCTATGTCGGGAGGTCTATGTCGTTCGCTGTATGTCGTTTTGTTGGTCTATGTATGTCGGTCGATGTCGGTCGGTCGGTCTATGTTGTTTGGTCTATGTTGGTAGGTCTATGTTGCTCAGGCAGTCTATGTCGGTCGGTCTATGTCGTTCGGAATATGTCGATCATTCTATGTCGCTCAGTCTATGTTGGTCAGTCTCTGTCGGTCGGTCGGTCGGTCTTAGTCGGTCGGTCGGTCTATGTCGGTCGGTTTATGTCGTTCGGTCTATGTCAATCGGTCTATGTCTGTCGGTCTATGTTGGTCGGTCTATGTCGGTCGGTCTATGTCAATTGGAATATGTCGGTTGGTCTATGTCGTTCGGTCTATGTTGTTCGGTCTATGTCGTTCGGTCTATGTTGTTCGGTCTATGTCGGTAGGTCTATGTCGTTCGCTGTATGTCGTTTGGTTGGTCTATGTCGGTCGGTCGATGTCGGTCGGTCGGTCTATGTTGTTCGGTCTCTGTCAGTCGGTCTATGTTGCTCAGGCAGTCTATGTCGGTCGGTCTATGTCGTTCGGAATATGTCGATCGGTCTATGTCAGTCAGTCTATGTTGCTCAGGCAGTCTATGTCGGTCGGTCTATGTCGGTCGGTCTATGTTGTTCGGTCTCTGTCAGTCGGTCTATGTTGCTCAGGCAGTCTGTGTCGGTCGGTCTATGTCGGTCGGTCTATGTTGTTCGGTCTCTGTCGGTCGGTCTATGTTGCTCAGGCAGTCTATGTCGGTCGGTCTATGTCGTTCGGAATATGTCGATCGGTCTATGTCGGTCAGTCTATGTTGATCGGTCTCTGTTGGTCGGTTGGGTGGTCTATGTCGGTCGGTTTATGTCGTTCGGTCTATGTCGATTGGTCTATGTCTGTAGGTCTATGTTAGTCGGTCTCTGTCGGTCGGTCGGTCGATCTATGTCGGTCGATCGGTCTATGTCGTTGGGTCTATATCGGTCAGGCGGTCTATGTCGGTCAGTCGATATCGATCAGTTGGTCTATGTCGGTCGGTTGGTCTATGTCGGACAGTATATGTTAGTCGGTCTTTGCCGGTTGGTCGGTCTATGTCGTTCGGTCGATGTCAGTCGGTCTATGTCGGTCGGTCTATGTCGTTCGGTCGATGTCAGTCGGTCTATGTCGGTCGGTCTATGTCGTTCGGTCGATGTCAGTCGGTCTATATCGGTCGGTCTATGTCTGTCGTTCAGTCCATGTCGGTTGTTCGGTCTATGTCGATCAGTCTATGTCGGTCGGTCTATGTCGATCAGTCTATGTCGGTCGGTCTATGACTTTCGGTCTATATCGCTCAGTCAATGTCAATCGGTCTATGTCGTTTGGTCTGTCTTTGTCGGTAAATTTCGATCTGTCTACGTCGGTCAGTCTATGTTGTTCAGTCTATGTCGATCGGTCTATGTCGGTCAGTCTATGTCGGTCGGTTTATGTTGTTCGGACTATGTCGTTCGGTCTATGTTGGTCCGTCTATGTCGGTCTGTCTATGTTGGTCGGTTTATGTTGTTCGGACTATGTCGGTCGGTCTATGTCGGTCGGTCTATGTCGGTCAGTCTATGGCGGTCAGTCTATGGCGGTCAGTGGGTCTATGTCGGTCGGTCTAATTCGGTCGGTCTATGTCGGTCCGTCTATGTCGGTCTGTCTATGTCGGTCGGTCTATGTCGGTCAGTCTATGTCGGTCAGTCTATGGCGGTCAGTGGGTCTATGTCGTTCGGTATAATTCGGTCGGTCCATGTCGGTCTGTCTATGTCGGTCAGTGGGTCTATGTCGTTCGGTCTAATTCGGTCGGTCTATGTCGGTCCGTCTATGTCGGTCTGTCTATGTTGGTCGGTTTATGTTGTTCGGACTATGTCGGTCAGTCTATGTCGGTCAGTCTACGGCGGTCAGTGGGTCTATGTCGTTCGGTATAATTCGGTCGGTCTATGTCGGTCCGTCTATGTCGGTCAGTGGGTCTATGTCGTTCGGTCTAATTCGGTCAGTCTATGACGGTCGGTCTATGTCGTTCAGTTGGTCTATGTCGTTCTGTCTATGTCGTTCGGTCTCTGTCGGTCCGTCAATGACGGTCTGTCGTTCTGTGTATGTCGGTCTGTCTATGTTGGTCGGTCTATTTCGGTCGGTTTATGTTGCTGGTCTATGTCGGTCGGTGTGTCGGTCTATGTCGGTCGGTCGGTCTATGTCGGTCGGTTTACGTCGATCGGTCTATGTCGGTCGGTCTATGTTCGTCGGTCTCTGTCGGTCGATCTTGTCTGTGTCTTTCGGTCTATATTGGTCGGTGGGTCTATGTCGGTAAATTTCGGTCTGTCTACGTCGGTCGGTCTATGTGGGTCGGTCGGTCTATGTCGGTCGGTCAATGTCGTTCAGTCGATCTATGTCGTTCTGTCTATGTCGTTCGGTCTATGTCGGTCGGTCAATGACGGTCGGTCGGTCGGTCTATGTCGGTCGGTAGATCTGTGTCATTCGGTCTATGTCGGTCAGTTTATGTCATCTGGTCTATGTCGGTCGGTCTATGTTGTTCGGTCGATCTATGTGGGTCGGTCGGTCTATGTCGGTCGGTCAATGTCGTTCAGTCGATCTATGTCATTCTGTCTATGTCGTTCGGTCTATGTCGGTCGGTCAATGACGGTCGGTTGGTCGGTCTATGTCGGTCGGTAGATCTATGTCGTTCGGTCTACGTCGGTCAGTTTATGTCGTTTGGTCTATGTCGGTCGGTCTATGTTGTTTGGTCTATGTCGGTCGGTCTATGTCGTTCGGTCTATGTCGATCGGTCTATGTCGGTCGGTCGGTCTATGTTGGTCAGTCTCTGTCGGTTGGTCGGTCTATGTCTGTCGTTCGGTCTATGCCGGTCAGTCTATGTCTGTCGTTCGGTCTATGTCGGTCCGTCTATGTCGGTCTGTCTATGTTGGTCGGTTTATGTTGTTCGGACTATGTCGGTCAGTCTATGTCGGTCGGTCTACGGCGGTCAGTGGGTCTATGTCGTTCGGTATAATTCGGTCGCTCTATGTCGGTCCGTCTATGTCGGTCAGTGGGTCTATGTCGTTCGGTCTAATTCGGTCAGTCTATGACGGTCGGTCTATGTCGTTCAGTTGGTCTATGTCGTTCTGTCTATGTCGTTCGGTCTCTGTCGGTCCGTCAATGACGGTCTGTCGTTCTGTGTATGTCGGTCTGTCTATGTTGGTCGGTCTATTTCGGTCGGTTTATGTTGCTGGTCTATGTCGGTCGGTGTGTCGGTCGGTCGGTCTATGTCGGTCGGTTTACGTCGATCGGTCTATGTCGGTCGGTCTATGTTCGTCGGTCTCTGTCGGTCGATCTGTCTGTGTCTTTCGGTCTATATTGATCGGTGGGTCTATGTCGGTAAATTTCAGTCTGTCTACGTCAGTCGGTCTATGTGGGTCGGTCGGTCTATGTCGGTCGGTCAATGTCGTTCAGTCGATCTATGTCGTTCTGTCTATGTCGTTCGGTCTATGTCGGTCGGTCAATGACGGTTGGTCGGTCGGTCTATGTCGGTCGGTAGATCTGTGTCATTCGGTCTATGTCGGTCAGTTTATGTCGTCTGGTCTATGTCGGTCGGTCTATGTTGTTCGGTCGATCTATGTGGGTCGGTTGGTCTATGTCGGTCGGTCAATGTCGTTCAGTCGATCTATGTCGTTCTGTCTATGTCGTTCGGTCTATGTCGGTCGGTCAATGACGGTCGGTTGGTCGGTCTATGTCGGTCGGTAGATCTATGTCGTTCGGTCTACGTCGGTCAGTTTATGTCGTTTGGTCTATGTCGGTCGGTCTATGTTGTTTGGTCTATGTCGGTCGGTCTATGTTGTTCGGTCTATGTCGATCGGTCTATGTCGGTCGGTCGGTCTATGTTGGTCAGTCTCTGTCGGTTGGTCGGTCTATGTCTGTCGTTCGGTCTATGTCGGTCAGTCTATGTCTGTCGTTCGGTCTATGTCGGTCAGTCTCTGTCGTTCAGTCGGTTTATGTCATTCTGTCTATGTCGGTCTGTATATGTTGGTCGGTCTACGTTGGTCGGTTTATGTCGTTCAGTCTATGTCGGTCGGTCTATGTCGTTCGGTCGGTCTATGTCATTCAGGCGGTCTCAGTCGGTCAGTCGATATCGATCGGTTGGTCTATGTCGCTCGGTCTATGTCGCTCGGTCTATGTCGTTCAGTCAGTCTATACTGGTCGGTCTATGTTGGTCAGTCTATGTCGGTCGTTCGGTCTATGTCGTTCGGTCTATGTAGGTCGGTCTATGTCGTTTGGTCTGTCTTTGTCGGTCAGTCTATGTCATTCGGTTGGTCTATGTCGGTCGTTCGGTCCATGACGGTTGCTCTATGTCATTCGGTAGGTCTATGTCTGTCGGTCTATGTCATTCAGTCGGTCTATATCGGTCGGTCTATGTCGTTCTGCCTATGTCGTACGGTCTATGTCGGTCTGTTGGTCGATCTATGTCATTCGGTAGGTCTATGTCGTTCGGTCTATGTCGTTCGGTCTAATTCGGTCGGTCTATGTCGTTCGGTCTATGTCGTTCGGTCTAATTCGGTCGGTCTATGTCGGTCGGTAGATCTTTGTCGTTCTGTCTATGTCGTTCGGTCTACGTCGTTCGGTCTGTGTCGATCGGTCTATGTCGGTCAGTCTATGTCGGTCGGTCAGTCCATGTCGGTCGGTCAATGTGGGTCGGTCTATGTCGTTCAGTCTATGTCGGTCGGTCTATGTCGGTCATTAGACCTATGTCGTTCTGTCTATGTCGGTCGGTCGGTCTACGTCGGTCAGTCAATGTCGGTCGGTTTATGTCGTTTGGTCTATGTCGGTCTGTCTATGTTGGTCGGTCTATGTCGGACGGTTTATGTCGTTTGGTCTGTCTTTGTCGGTCGGTCTATGTCGTTCGGTCAATGTCGGTGGGTCTATGTCGTTCGGTCAATGTCGATCGGTCTATGTCGTTTGGTCTGTCTTTGTCGGTCGGTCTATGTCGTTGGGTCAATGTCGGTGGGTCTATGTCAGTCGGTGGGTCTATGTCGGTAAATTTCAGTCTGTCTATGTCAGTCGGTCTATGTCATTCGGTCTACGTCGATCAGTCTATGTCGGTCGGTCTATGTCGATCAGTCTATGTCGGTCCGTCTATGTCGGTCCGTCTGTGTCGTTCAGGCGGTCTATGTCAGTCGGTCAGTCTATGTCGGTCGATCGGTTTATGTCGTTCGGTCGGTCCATGTCTGTTGGTATATGTCGGTCTGTCTATGTTGTTCAGTCGGTCTATGTCGTTCTGTCTATGTCGTTCGGTCTATGTCGGTCAGTCGGTCTATGTCGGTTGGTCTATGTCGTTCGGTCGGTCCATGTCGGTTGGTATCTGTCGGTTGGTCTATGTCGTTCAGTCGGTCTACTTCGTTCTATCTATGTCGTTCGGTCTATGTCAGTCGGTCAATGACAGTCGGTCGGTCTATGTCGGTCGGTAGATCTGTGTCGTTCGGTGTATATCGATCGGTCTATGTCGGTCGGTCCATATCAGTCGTTCTATGTCGGTCGGTCTATGCCGGTCGGCTTATGTCGGTCGGTCTATGTCCTTCGGTCGGTCTATTTCAGTTGGTCTATGTCGTTCAGGCGGTCTATGTCGCTCGGTCGGTCTATGTCGCTCGGTCGGTCTATGTCGGTCGGTCTATGTCGTTCAGTCGGTCTATATCGGTCGGTCTATGTCGTTCTGCCTATGTCATACAGTCTATGTCGGTCGGTTGGTCGATCTATGTCATTCGGTAGGTCTATGTCGTTCGGTCTATGTCGTTCGGTCTAATTCGGTCAGTCTATGTCGGTCGGTCTATATCGTTCAGTCGGTCGATGTCATTCTGTCTATGTCGTTCGGTCTCTGTCGGTCGGTCAATGACGGTTGGTCGGTCGGTCTATGTCGGTCGGTAGATCTATGTCGTTCTGTCTATGTCGTTCGGTCAGTCTATATTGGTCGGTCTATGTTGGTCAGTCTATGTCGGTCGTTCGGTCTATGTCGTTCAGTGTATGTCGGTCGGTCTATGTCGTTTGGTCTGTCTTTGTCGGTCAGTCTATGTCATTCGGTTGGTCTATGTCGGTCGTTCGGTCTATGACGGTTGCTCTATGTCATTCGGTAGGTCTATGTCGGTCGGTCTATGTCGTTCAGTCGGTCTATATCGGTCGGTCTATGTCGTTCTGCCTACGTCTTACGGTCTATGTCGGTCGTTTGGTCGATCTATGTCATTCGGTAGGTCTATGTCGTTCGGACTATGTCGTTCGGTCTAATTCGGTCGGTGTATGTCGTTCGGTCTATGTCGTTCGGTCTAATTCGGTCGGTCTATGTCGGTCGGTAGATCTTTGTCGTTCTGTCTATGTCGTTCGGTCTACGTCGTTCGGTCTGTGTCGATCGGTCTATGTCGGTCACTCTATGTCGGTCGGTCAGTCCATGTCGGTCGGTCAATGTCGATCGGTCTATGTCGTTCGGTCTATGTCGGTCGGTCTATGTCGGTCATTAGACCTATGTCGTTCTGTCTATGTCGGTCGGTCGGTCTACGTCGGTCAGTCAATGTCGGTCGGTTTATGTCGTTTGGTCTATGTCGGTCGGTCTATTTTGTTCGGTCTATGTCGGTCGGTCTATGTCGCTTGGTCAGTCTATGTTGGTCGGTCTATGTCGTTCGGAATATGTCGAACAGTCTATGTCGGTCGGTCTATGTCGATCAGTCTATGTCGGTCCGTCTATGTCGTTCAGGCGGTCTATGTCGGTCAGTCGATATTGATCGGTTTGTCTATGTCGGTCGGTTGGTCTATGTCGGTCAGTCTATGTTAGTCGGTCTTTGCCGGTTGGTCGGTCTATGTCGGTCGGTCGATGTCGGTCAGTCGGTCGATGTCGTTCGGTCGGTCTATGTCAGTCGGTCAGTCTATGTTGGTCGGTCTATGTCGGTCGGTCTATGTCGGTCGGTCTATGTCGGTCGTTTGGTCTATGTCGATCGGTCTATGTCTGGCGGTCTATGTTGGTCGGTCTATGTCGGTCGGTCTATGTCAATTGGAATATGTCGGTCGGTCTATGTCATTCGGTCTATGTTGTTCGGTCTATGTCGTTCGGTCTATGTTGTTCGGTCTATGTCGGTAGGTCTATGTCGTTCGCTGTATGTCGTTTGGTTGGTCTATGTCGGTCGGTTGATGTCGGTCGGTCGGTCTATGTTGTTCGGTCTATGTCGGTCGGTCTATGTTGCTCAGGCAGTCTATGTCAGTCGGTCTATGTCGTTCGGAATATGTCGATCGGTCTATGTCGGTCAGTCTATGTTGATCGGTCCCTGTTGGTCGGTCGGTCGATCTATGTCGGTCGGTTTATGTCGTTCGGTCTATGTCGATTGGTCTATGTCTGTAGGTCTATGTTAGTCGGTCTCTGTCGGTCGGTCGGTCGATCTATGTCGGTCGATCGGTCTATGTCGTTGGGTCTATATCGGTCAGTCTATGACGGTCGGTCTATGTCGGTCCATCTATGTCGTTCAGGCGGTCTATGTCGGTCAGTCGATATCGATCAGTTGGTCTATGTCAGTCGGACAGAATATGTTAGTCGGTCTTTGCCGGTTGGTCGGTCTATGTCGTTCGGTCGATGTCAGTCGGTCTATGTCGTTCAGTCTACGTCGTTCGGTCTGTGTCGATCGGTCTATGTCGGTCAGTCTATGTCGGTCGGTCAGTCCATGTCGGTCGGTCAATGTCGGTCGGTCTATGTCGTTCGGTCTATGTCGGTCGGTCTATGTCGGTCAGTAGATCTATGTCGTTCTGTCTATGTCGGTCGGTCTATGTCGGTCGGTCAATGTCATTCGGTCTATGTCGGTCGGTCTATGTCGGTCAGTAGATCTATGTTGTTCTGCCTATGTCGGTCTGTCTATGTCGGTCGGTCAATGTCGGTCGGTTTATGCCGTTTGGTCTATGTTGGTCGGTCTATGTTGTTCGGTCTATGTCGGTCGGTCTATGTCGCTCGGTCAGTCTATGTTGGTCGGTCTATGTGGTTCGGAATATGTCAAACAATCTATGTCGGTCGGTCTATGTTGGTCGGTCTCTGTCGGTCAGTCGGTCGGTCTATGTCGGTCTGTCTATGTTGGTTGGTCTATGTCGGAAGGTTTATGTCGTTTGGTCTGTCTTTGTCGGTCGGTCTATGTCGTTCGGTCAATTTCGGTGGGTCTATGTCGTTCGGTCAATGTCGATCGGTCTATGTCGTTTGGTCTGTCTTTGTCGGTCTGTCTATGTCGTTCGGTCAATGTCGGTGGGTCTATGTCGGTCAGTGGGTCTATGTCGGTAAATTTCAGTCTGTCTATGTCAGTCGGTCTATGTCGTTCGGTCTATGTCGATCAGTCTATGTCAGTCAGTCTATGTCGGTCAGTATCTGTCGGTCGGTCGTTCTATGTCGTTCGGTCTATATTGGTCGGTCTATATTGGTCCGTCTATGTCGTTCTGGCGGTCTATGTCGGTCGATCGGTCTATGTCGTTCGGTCTATATTGGTCGGTCTATGACGGTCAGTCTATGTCGGTCCGTCTATGTCGTTCAGGCGGTCTATGTCGGTCAGTCGATATCGATCGGTTGGTCTATGTCGGTCGGTTGGTCTATGTCGGTCAGTCTACGTTTGTCGGTCTTTGCCGGTTGGTCGGTCTATGTCGGTCGGTCGATGTCGGTCAGTCGGTCGATGTCGTTCGGTCGGTCCATGTCAGTCGGTCGGTCTATGTCAGTCGGTCGGTCTATGTCAGTCGGTCGATGTCGCTCGGTATATTTCGGTCAGTCTATGTCGGTTGGTCGGTCTATGTCGTTCGTTCTATCTTTGTCGGTTGGTCTATGTCAGTTTGTTGGTCTATGTCGGTTGTTCGGTCTATGTCGTTCGGTCTATGATGGTCGCTACACGTCGTTCGGTTATGTCAATGTCCTTCGGTCTATGTCGTTCAATCGGTTTATGTCGGTCGGTCTATGTCCGTCGTTCGGTCTATGTTGATTGGTCTATCTCGGAAGGTCTATGTCGTTCGGTCGGTCTATGTCAGTCGGTCTATGTCGGTCGGTTTATGTCGTTTGGTCTATGTCGGTCGGTTTATGTCGATCGGTCGGTCTATGCCAGTCGGTCGGTCTATGTTGTTCGGTCTAAGTCGGTCGGTCTATGTTGCTCGGTCGGTCTATGTCGGTCGGTCTATGTCGTTCGGTCTATGTCGTTCGGTCTATGTCAATCGGTCTATCGGTCGGTGTATGTTGGTCGGACTCTGTCTGTCTGTCGGTCGGTCGGTCGGTCTATGTCGGTCGATCGGTCTATGTCATTCGGTCTATATCGGTCGGTCTATGACGGTCGGTCTATGTCGGTCAGTCTATGTCGGTCGGTCAGTCCATGTCGGTCGGTCAATGTCGGTCGGTCTATGTCGTTCGGTCTATGTCGGTCGGTCTATGTCGGTCAGTAGATCTATGTCGTTCTGTCTATGTCGGTCGGACTATGTCAGTCGGTCAATGTCGGTCGGTCTATGTCGGTCGGTCAGTAGATCTATGTCGTTTTGTCTATGTTGGTCTGTCTATGTCGGTCGGTCAATGTCGGTCAGTCTATGTTGTTCGGTCAATGTCGGTCGGTCTATGTCGCTCGGTCAGTCTATGTTGGTCGGTCTATGTCGTTCGGAATATGTCGAACAGTCTATGTCGATCGGTCTATGTTGGTCGGTCTCTGTCGGTCAGTCGGTCGGTCTATGTCGGTCTGTCTATGTTGGTCAGTCTATGTCGATCGGTCTATGTCGTTTGGTCTGTCTTTGTCGGTCGGTCTATGTCGTTCGGTCAATGTCGGTGGGTCTATGTCGTTCGGTCAATGTCGATCGGTCTATGTCGTTTGGTCTGTCTTTGTCGGTCGGTCTATGTCGTTCGGTCAATGTCGGTGGGTCTATGTCGGTCGGTGGGTCTATGTCGGTAAATTTCAGTCTGTCTATGTCAGTCGGTCGCTCTATGTCGGTTGGTCTATGTCGTTCAGTCTATGTCGATCGGTCTATGTCAGTCGGTCTATGTCGGTCAGTATCTGTCGGTCGGTCGTTCTATGTCGTTCGGTCTACATCGGTCGGTCTATGATGGTCGGTCTATATTGGTCCATCTATGTCATTCAGGCGGTCTATGTCGGTCGATCAGTCTATGTCGTTCGGTCTATATCAGTCGGTCTATGACGGTCAGTCTATGTTGGTCCGTCTATTTCGTTCAGGCAGTCTATGTCGGTCAGTCGATATCGATCGGTTGGTCTATGTCGGTCGGTTGGTCTATGTCAGTCAGTCTACGTTAGTCGGTCTTTGCCGGTTGGTCGGTCTATGTCGGTCGGTCGATGTCGGTCAGTCGGTCGATGTCGTTCGGTCGGTCCATGTCAGTCGGTCGGTGTATGTCAGTCGGTCGGTCTATGTCGGTCGGTCTATGTCGCTCGGTCTATGTCGCTCGGTATATTTCGGTCGGTCTATGTCGGTCGGTCGGTCTATGTCAGTTGGTATATGTCGGTCGGTCTATGTCGGTCGGGAGATCTATGTCGTTCTGTCTATGTCAGTCGGTCTATGTCGGTCGGTCTATGTCGGTCGGTTTATGCCGTTTGGTCTATGTCGGTCGGTCGGTCTATGTCGGTCGGTCGATGATGTTCAGTCTATGTCGGTCGGTCTATGTCAGTCGGTCGGTCTATGTCAGTCGGTCGGTCTACGTCACGCGGTTTATGTCGGTTGGAATATGTCGTTTTGTCTATGTCGGTCGGTCTATGCCGCTCGGTCTATGTCGGTCGGTCTATGTCAGTCGGTCGGTCTACATCGCGCGGTTTATGTCGGTTGGAATATGTCGTTTTGTCTATGTCGGTCAGTCTATGTCGCTCGGTCTATTTCGGTCGGTCTATGTCGGTTGGTCTATGTCGGTCGGTATACGCCGTTCGGTCCATTTCGGTCGGTCTATGTCAGTTGGAATATATCGGTCGGTCTATGTCGGTCGATATATGCCAGACGGTCTATGTCGGTCGTTCTATGTCGGTCGGAAGATCTATGTCATTCTTTCTATATCGGTCTGTCTATGTCAGTAGGTCTATGTCGGTCGGTTTATGTCGTTTGGTCTATGTCGGTCGGTCTATGTCACTCGGTCTATGTCGGTCGTTCGGTCTATGTCGTTCGGTCTATGTCGGTCGGTCTATATCGGTCGGTCTATGTCAGTCGTTCGGTCTATGTTGGTCGGTCTATGTCGGTCGGTCTATGTCATTCGGTCTATGTCGGTCCGTCTATGTCGTTCAGGCGGTCTATGTCGGTCGATCGGTCTATGTCGGTCGATAAGTCTATGTCGTTCGGTCTATATCGGTCGGTCTATGACGGTCAGTCTATGTCGGTCCGTCTATGTCGTTCAGGCGGTCTATGTCGGTCAGTCGATATCGATCGATCGGTCTATGTCGGTCGGTTGGTCTATGTCGGTCAGTCTACGTTAGTCGGTCTTTGCCGGTTGGTTGGTCTATGTCGGTCGGTCGATGTCGGTCAGTCGGTCGATGTCGTTCGGTCGGTCCATGTCAGTCGGTCGGTCCATGTCAGTCGGTCGGTATATGTCGGTCGGTCTCTGTCGCTCGGTATATTTCGGTCGGTCTATGTCGGTCTATGTCGGTTGGTCGGTCTATGTCGTTCGTTCTATCTTTGTTGGTCGGTCTATGTCAGTTTGTTGGTCTATGTCGGTCGTTCGGTCTATGTCGTTCGGTCTATGACGGTGGCTGCACGTTGTTCAGTATGTCAATGTCCTTCGGTCTATGTCGGTCAGTCTATGTCGTTCAATCGGTTTATGTCGGTCGGTCTATGTCCGTCGTTCGGTCTATGTTGATTGGTCTATATCGGAAGGTCTATGTCCTTCGGTCGGTCTATGTCGGTCGGTCTATGTCGGTCGGTTTATGTCGTTTGGTCTAAGTCGGTCGGTTTATTTCGGTCGGTCGGTCTATGCCGGTCGGTCGGTCTATGTTGTTCGGTCTATGTCGGTCGGTCTATGTTGCTCGGTCGGTCTATGTCGTTCGGTCTATGTCGATCGGTCTATGTCGGTCGGTGTATGTTGGTCGGACTCTGTCTGTCGGTCGGTCGGTCGGTCGGTCTATGTCGGTCGATCGGTCTATGTCATTCGGTCTATATCGGTCGGTCTATGACGGTCGGTCTATGTCGGTCCATCTATGTCGTTCAGGAAGTCTATGTCAGTCACCCGATATCGATCGGTTGGTCTATGTCGGTCGGTTGGTCTATGTCGGTCAGTCTATGTTAGTCGGTCTTTGCCGGTTGGTCGGTCTATGTCGGTCGGTCGATGTTGGTCAGTCGGTCGATGTCTTTCGGTCGGTCTATGTCAGTCGGTCAGTCTATGTCGGTCGTTCGGTCTGTGTCGGTCGGTCTATGTCGGTCAGTTTATGTCGGTCGGTCTATGTCGGTCGGTCTATGTCGGTCGGTGGGTCTATGTTGTTTGGTCTATGTCGTTCGGTCTATGCTGGTCATTCGGTCTATGTCGGTCAGTCTATGTCATTCAGTCGGTTTAATGTCGGTCGGTCTATGTCGGTCGGTCTATGTCGGTCGGTCAGTCTATGCTGATTGGTCTATATCGGAAGGTCTATGTCGGTTGGTCAATGTCGTTCGGTCGGTCTATGTCGGTCAGTTGCTCTATGTCGGTCTAAGTCAGTCGGTCTATGTCGCTTGGCATATTTCGGTCGGTCTATGTCGGTCGGTTGGTCTATTTCGGTTGGTCGGTCTATGTCGTTTCGTCTCTCTTTGTCGGTTAGTCTATGTTGGTCGTTCGGTCTATGTCTGTCGGTCTATGTCGTTCAGATGGTCTATATCTGACGGTCTATGTCATTCTGTCTATGTCGTTCGGTCTATGACGTTCGGTAGGTCAATGTCGTTCAGTCTATGTCGTTCGGTAGGTCAATGTCGTTCGGTCTATGTCGGTCAGTCTATGTCGGTCAGTCTATGTCGATTGGTCTATGTCGTTTTGTCTGTCTTTGTCGGTCGGTCTATGTCGTTCGGTCAATGTCGGTTGGTCTATGTCAGTCGGTGGGTCTGTGTCGGTAAATTTCGGTATGTCTAATTCAGTCAGTCTATGTCGTTCAGTCTAGGTCGATCAGTCTATGTCGGTCGGTCAATGTCGGTCGGTCAATGTCGGTCGGTCAATGTCGGTCGGTCTATGTCGGTCGGTTTATGTCGGTCAGACTATGTCGGTCGGTCTATGTCGGTCAGTCTATGTCGGTCGGTTTATGTTGGTCGGTCTATGTCGGTCAGTCTATGTCGGTCAGTCTATGTCGTTCGGTCTAATTCGGTCGGTCTATGTCGGTCGGTCTATGTCGCTCGGTATATTTCGGTCGGTCTATGTCGGTCGGTCGGTCTATGTTGTTCGGTCTATGTCGGTCGGTCTATGTCGGTCGGTCTATGTCGCTCGGTATATTTCGGTCGGTCTATGTCGGTCGCTCGGTCTATGTCAGTTGGTATATGTGGGTCGGCTATGTCGGTCGGGAGATCTATGTCGTTCTGTCTATGTCGTTCGGTCTATGTCAGTCTGTCTATGTCGGTCGGTCTATGTTGGTCAGTTTATGTCGTTTGGTCTATGTCGGTCGGTCGGTCTATGTCGATCGGTCTATGTTGGTCGGTTGGTCTATGTCAGTCGGTCTATGTCGCTCGGTCTATGTCGGTCGTTCGGTCTATGTCGTTCGGTCTATGCCGGTCAGTCTATGTCGGTCAGTCTATGTCGGTCGGTCTATGTCGGTCGTTCGGTCTATGTCGTTCGGTCTATGTCGGTCTGTCTATGTCGGTCTGTCTATGTCGGTCTGTCTATGTCGGTACATCTATGTCGGTACGTCTATGTCGGTACGTCTATGTCGGTCGGTTTATGTCGATTTGGTCTATGCCGTTCGGTTTATGTCGGTCGGTCTATGTCGGTCGATCGGTCTATGTCAGTCGGTTGGTCTACGTCGCGCGGTTTATGTCGGTTGGAATATGTCGTTTTGTCTATGTCGGTCAGTCTATGTCGCTCGGTCTATTTCGGTCGGTCTATGTCGGTTGGTCTATGTCGGTCGGTATACATCGTTCGGTCTATTTCGGTTGGTCTATGTCAGTTGGAATATGTCGGTCGGTCTATGTCGGTCGATATATGCCGGACGGTCTATGTCGGTCGTTTTATGTCGGTCGGTAGATCTATGTCGTTCTTTCTATATCGGTCTGTCTATGTCGGTAGGTCTATGTAGGTCGGTTTATGTCATTTGGTCTATGTCGGTCGGTCTATGTCGCTCGGTCTATGTCGTTCGGTCGGTCTATGTCGTTCGGTCTATGTCGTTCGGTCTATGTCGGTCGGTCTATATCGGTCGGTCTATGTCAGTCATTCGGTCTATGTTGGTTGGTCTATGTCGGTCGGTCTATGTCGTTCGGTTGATGTCGGTTGGTCGGTCTATGTCGGTCGGTTGGTTTAGTTCGGTCGGTCTGTGTCGTTCGGTCTATGTCGTTAAGTCTATGTCGGTTGGTCTAGTTCAGTTGGACAATGTCGGTCAGTCGGTCTTTGTTGGTGGGTCTATGCCGGTCAGTCTATGTCGGTTGGTCAATGTCGGTCGGTCTCTGTCAGCCGGTATATTTCGGTCCGTCTATGTCGGTCGGTCTATGTCGCTCCGTCTATTTCGGTCGGTCTATGTCATTCGGTCTATTTCGGTCGGTCTATGTCGGTCGGTCTATGTCGGTCGGTCGGTCTATGTCATTCGGTCTATGTCGGTCGGTCTATATCGTTCGGTCTATGTCAGTCGTTCGGTCTATGTTGGTCGGTCTATGTCGGTCAGTCTATGTCGTTCGGTTGATGTCGGTTGGTCGGTCTATGTCGGTCGGTTGGTTTATTTCGGTCGGTCTATGTCGTTCGGTCTACGTCGTTAAGTCTATGTCGGTTGGTCTATGTCAGTTGGACAATGTCGGTCAGTCAGTCTTGGTTGGTGGGTCTATGCCGGTCAATCTATGTCGGTTGGTCAATGTTGGTCGGTCTCTGTCAGCCGGTATATTTCGGTCTGTCTATGTCGGACGGTCTATGTCGCTCGGTCTATTTCGGTCGGTCTATGTCATTCGGTCTATTTCGGTGGGTCTATGTCGGTCGGTCTATGTCGGTCGGTCTAAGTCGTTCGGTTGATGTCGGTCGGTCTATGTCGGTCGGTTGGTCTATGTCGTTCGGGCTATGTCGTTAAGTCTATGTCGGTTGGTCTATGTCAGTTGGACGATGTCGGTCAGTCGGTTTTGGTTGGTGGGGCTATGTCGGTCAGTCTATGTCGGTCGGTCAATGTGGGTCGGTCTATGTTGGTCAGTCTATGTCGGTCGGTCTATGTCGTTCGGTCGGTCTGTGTCGTTCGGTCTATGTTGGTCGGTAGATCTATGTCTTTCTGTCTATATCGGTCTGTCTATGTCGGTAGGTCTATGTCAGTCGGTTTATGTCGTTTGGTCTATGTCGGTCGGTCTATGTCGGTCGGATTATGTCGGTCGGACTATGTTGGTCGGTCTATGTCGGTCGGTTGGTCTATGTCGGTCGGTCTATGTCGTTTTGTCTGTCTTTATCTGACGGTCTATGTCATTCTGTCTATGTCGTTCGGTCTATGTCGTTCGGTAGGTCAATGTCGTTCGGTCTGTGTCGGTCAGTCTATGTCGATTGGTCTATGTCGTTTTGTCTTTCTTTGTCGGTCGGTCTATGTCGTTCGGTCAATGTCGGTTGGTCTATGTCGGTCGGTGGGTCTATGCCGGTAAATTTCGGTATGTCTACGTCAGTCAGTCTATGTCGTTCTGTCTATGTCGATCAGTCTATGTCGGTCGGTCTACGTCAGTCAGTCTATGTCGTTCTGTCTATGTCGATCAGTCTATGTCGGTCGGTCTATGTCGGTCGCTCTGTGTCGGTCGGTCTATGTCGGCCGGTCTATGTCGGTCAGTCTATGTCGGTCAGTTTATTTTGGTCGGACTATGTCGGTCGGTCTATGTCGGTCGGTCTATGTCGTTCGGTCTATGTCGCTCGGTCAGTCTATGTTGTTCGGTCTATGTCGGTCGGTCTATGTCGGTCGGTCTATGTCGGTCAGTCTATGTTGGTCAGTCTATGTCGGTCAGTTTATGTTGGTCGGACTATGTCGGTCGGTCTATGTCGGTCGGTCGGTCTATGTCGGTCGGTCTATGTCGTTCGGTCTATGTCGCTCGGTCAGTCTATGTCGGTCGGTCTATGTCGGTCGCTCTATGTCGGTCGGTCTATGTCGGTCAGTCTATGTCGGTCAGTCTATGTCGGTCAGTTTATGTTGTTCGGACTATGTCGGTTGGTCTATGTCAGTCGGTCGGTCTATGTCGTTCGGTCTATGTCGCTCGGTCAGTCTATGTCGGTCGGTCTATGTCATTCGGTCGGTCTATGACGTTCTGTCCATGTCGTTCGGTCTATGTCGGTCGGTCAATGACGGTCGGTCGGTCGGTCTATGTCGGTCAGTCGGTCTATGTCGTTCTGTCTATGTCATTCGGTCTATGCCAGTCAGTCTATGTCAGTCGGTCTATGTCGGTCGGTCTATGTCGGTCGGTCTATGTCGGTCGGTCAATGTCGTTCGGTCGGTCTATGTCGTTCAGTCTATGTCTTTCGGTCTATGTCGGTCAGTCTATGTCGGTCAGTCTATGTCGGTTAGTCTATGTCGGTCAGTCTATTTCGTTCGGTTGATGTCAGTCGGTCGGTCTATGTCGTTCGGGCTATGTTGGTCGGTTGGTTTATGTTCGTCGGTCGGTGTATGTCGGTCGGTCTATGTCGTTCGGTCTATGTCATTAAGTCTATGTCGGTTGGTCTATGTCAATTGGACGATGTCGGTCAGTCGGTCTTGGTTGGTGGGTCTATGCCGGTCAGTCTATGTCGGTCGGTCAATGTCGGTCGGTCTCTGTCGGCCGGTATATTTCAGTCGGTCTATGTCGGTCGGTCTATGTCGCTCGGTCTATTTCGGTCGTTCGGTCTATGTCGTTCGGTCTATGCTGGTCAGTCTATGCCGGTCAGTCTATGTCGGTCGGTCTATGTCGGTCGTTCAGTCTATGTCGTTCGGTCTATGCCGGTCTGTCTATGTCGGTCTGTCTATGTCGGTCTGTCTATGTCGGTACGTCTATGTCGGTACGTCTATGTCGGTCGGTTTGTGTCGATTTGGTCTATGCCGGTCGGTTTATGTCGGTCGGTCTATGTCGGTCGATCGGTCTATGTCAGTCGGTCGGTCTACGTCGCGCGGTTTATGTCGGTTGGAATATGTCGTTTTGTCTATGTCGGTCAGTCTATGTCGCTCGGTCTATTTCGGTCGGTCTATGTCGGTTGGTCTATGTCAGTCGGTATACATCGTTCGATCTATTTCGGTCGGTCTATGTCAGTTGGAATATGTCGGTCGGTCTATGTCGGTCGATATATGCCGGACGGTCTATGTCGGTCGTTCTATGTCGGTCGGTAGATCTATGTCGTTCTTTCTATATCGGTCTGTCTATGTCGGTAGGTCTATGTAGGTCGGTTTATGTCATTTGGTCTATGTCAGTCGGTCTATGTCGCTCGGTCTATGTCGTTCGGTCGGTCTATGTCGTTCGGTCTATGTCGTTCGGTCTATGTCGGTCGGTCTATATCGGTCGGTCTATGTCAGTCGTTCGGTCTATGTTGGTCGGTCTATGTCGGTCGGTCTATGTCGTTCGGTTGATGTCGGTTGGTCGGTCTATGTCGGTCGGTTGGTTTAGTTCGGTCGGTCTATGTCGTTCGGTCTACGTCGTTAAGTCTATGTCGGTTGGTCTATGTCAGTTGGACAATGTCGGTCAGTCGGTCTTGGTTGGTGGGTCTATGCCGGTCAGTCTATGTCGGTTGGTCAATGTCGGTCGGTCTCTGTCAGCCGGTATATTTCGGTCCGTCTATGTCGGTCGGTCTATGTCATTCGGTCTATTTCGGTCAGTCTATGTCATTCGGTCTATTTCGGTCGGTCTATGTCGGTCGGTCTATGTCGGTCGGTCAGTCTATGTCGTTCGGTCTATGTCGGTCGGTCTATATCGGTCGGTCTATGTCAGTCATTCGGTCTATGTTGGTCGGTCTATGTCGGTCGGTCTATGTCGTTCGGTTGATGTTGGTTGGTCGGTCTATGTCGGTCTATTTCGGTCGGTCTATGTCGTTCGGTCTACGTCGTTAAGTCTATGTCGGTTGGTCTATGTCAGTTGGACAATGTCGGTCAGTCGGTCTTGGTTTAGGGTCTATGCCGGTCAGTCTATGTCGGTTGGTCAATGTCGGTCGGTCTCTGTCAGCCGGTATGTTTCGGTCTGTCTATGTCGGTCGGTCTATGTCGCTCGGTGTATTTCGGTCGGTCTATGTCATTCGGTCTATTTCGGTCGGTTGGTCTATGTCGGTCGGTCTATGTCGGTCGGTCTATGTCGGTCGGTCGGTCTATGTTGTTCGGTCTATGTCGGTCGGTGTATGTCGCTCGGTCAGTCTATGTCGGTTGGTCTATGACGTTCGGTCTATGTCAATCGGTCTATGTCAGTCGATCGGTCCATGTCAGTCGGTCGGTCTATGTCAGTCGGTCGGTCTATGTCGTTCGGTCAATGTCGGTTGGTCTATGTTGGTCGGTGGGTCTATGTCGGTAAATTTCGGTATGTCTACGTCAGTCAGTCTATGTTGTTCTGTCTATGTAGATCAGTCTATGTCGGTCGGTCTATGTCGGTCGGATTACGTTGGTCGGACTATGTTGGTCGGTCTATGTCGGTCGGTTGGTCTATGTCGGTCGGTCTATGTCGTTTGGTCAAATTTGGTCGGTCTATGTCGGTCGGTCTATGTCGTTCGGTCAATGTCGGTCAGTCTATGTCAGTCAGTCTATGTTGTTCGGTCTATGTCGGTCGGTCTATGTCGGTCGGTCTATGTCGGTCGGATTATGTCGGTCGGACTATGTTGGTCGGTCTATGTCGGTCGGTTGGTCTATGTCGGTCGGTCTATGTCGTTTTGTCTGTCTTTATCTGACGGTCTATGTCATTCTGTCTATGTCGTTCAGTCTATGTCGTTCGGTAGGTCAATGTCGTTCGGTCTGTGTCGGTCAGTCTATGTCGATTGGTCTATGTCGTTTTGTCTTTCTTTGTCGGTCGGTCTATGTCGTTCGGTCAATGTCGGTTGGTCTATGTCGGTCGGTGGGTCTATGTCGGTAAATTTCGGTATGTCTACGTCAGTCAGTCTATGTCGTTCTGTCTATGTCGATCAGTCTATGTCGGTCGGTCTACGTCAGTCAGTCTATGTCGTTCTGTCTATGTCGATCAGTCTATGTCGGTCGGTCTATGTCGGTCGCTCTGTGTCGGTCGGTCTATGTCGGCCGGTCTATGTCGGTCAGTCTATGTCGGTCAGTTTATTTTGGTCGGACTATGTCGGTCGGTCTATGTCGGTCGGTCTATGTCGTTCGGTCTATGTCGCTCGGTCAGTCTATGTTGTTCGGTCTATGTCGGTCGGTCTATGTCGGTCGGTCTATGTCGGTCAGTCTATGTCGGTCAGTCTATGTCGGTCAGTTTATGTTGGTCGGACTATGTCGGTCGGTCTATGTCGGTCGGTCGGTCTATGTCGGTTGGTCTATGTCGTTCGGTCTATGTCGCTCGGTCAGTCTATGTCGGTCGGTCTATGTCGGTCGCTCTATGTCGGTCGGTCTATGTCGGTCAGTCTATGTCGGTCAGTCTATGTCGGTCAGTTTATGTTGTTCGGCTATGTCGGTTGGTCTATGTCAGTCGGTCGGTCTATGTCGTTCGGTCTATGTCGCTCGGTCAGTCTATGTCGGTCGGTCTATGTCATTCGGTCGGTCTATGACGTTCTGTCCATGTCGTTCGGTCTATGTCGGTCGGTCAATGACGGTCGGTCGGTCGGTCTATGTCGGTCAGTCGGTCTATGTCGTTCTGTCTATGTCATTTGGTCTATGCCAGTCAGTCTATGTCAGTCGGTCTATGTCGGTCGGTCTATGTCGGTCGGTCTATGTCGGTCGGTCAATGTCGTTCGGTCGGTCTATGTCGTTCAGTCTATGTCGGTCGGTCTATGTCGGTCAGTCTATGTCGGTCAGTCTATGTCGGTCAGTCTATGTCGGTCAGTCTATGTCGTTCGGTTGATGTCAGTCGGTCGGTCTATGTCGTTCGGGCTATGTTGGTCGGTTGGTTTATGTTCGTCGGTCGGTGTATGTCGGTCGGTCTATGTCGTTCGGTCTATGTCATTAAGTCTATGTCGGTTGGTCTATGTCAATTGGACGATGTCGGTCAGTCGGTCTTGGTTGGTGGGTCTATGCCGGTCAGTCTATGTCGGTCGGTCAATGTCGGTCGGTCTCTGTCGGCCGGTATATTTCAGTCGGTCTATGTCGGTCGGTCTATGTCGCTCGGTCTATTTCGGTCGTTCGGTCTATGTCGTTCGGTCTATGCTGGTCAGTCTATGCCGGTCAGTCTATGTCGGTCGGTCTATTTCGGTCGTTCGGTCTATGTCGTTCGGTCTATGCTGGTCAGTCTATGCCGGTCAGTCTATGTCATTCGGTCTATGTCGCTCGGTCAGTCTATGTCGTTCGGTCTATATCGTTCGGTCAATGTCGATCGGTCTATGTCGTTTGGTCTGTCTTTGTCGGTCGGTCTATGTCGTTCGGTCAATGTCGGTCTTTCTATGTCAGTCGGTCTATGTCGTTTGGTCTATGTCAGTTGGTCTATGTCAGTCGGTGGGTCTATGTCGTTCGGTCTATGTGGTTCGGTCTAATTCGTCAGTCTATGTCGGTCGGTCTATGTCGGTCATTCTATGTCGGTCGATCTATGTCGGTCGGTCGGTCTGTGTCGTTCGGTCTATGTCGTTCGGTCAGTCTATGTCGCTCGGTCGGTCTATGTCGGTCGGTCGGTTTGTGTCGGTCGGTCTATGTCGTTCAGGCGGTCTATGTCAGTTGGTATATGTCAGTTGGTCAATGTCGGTCTGTCTGTCGGTTTGTCTATGTCGGAAGGTCTATGTCAGTCGGTATATGTCGTTTGCTCTATGTCGGTCGGTTTATGTCGGTCGGTCGGTCTATGTTGTTCGGTCTATGTCGGTCGGTCTAGGTCGCTCGGTCGGTCTATGACGTTCGGTCTATGTCGATCGGTCTATGTCGGTCGGTCGGTCTACATCGCGCGGTTTATGTCGGTTGGAATATGTCGTTTTGTCTATGTCGGTCGGTCTATGTCGCTCGGACTATGTCGGTCGTTCGGTCTATGTCATTCGGTCTATGTCGGTCGGTCTATGTCGGTCGGTCTATGTCGGTCGGTTGATGTCAGTCGGTCGGTCTATGTCGTTCGGGCCATGTTGGTCGGTTGGTTTATGTTCGTCGGTCAGTGTATGTCGGTCGGTCTATGTCGTTCGGTCTATGTCATTAAGTCTATGTCGGTTGGTCTATGTCAATTGGATGATGTCGGTCAGTCGGTCTTGGTTGGTGGGTTTATGCCGGTCAGTCTATGTCGGTCGGTCAATGTCGGTCGGTCTCTGTCGGCCGGTATATTTCAGTCGGTCTATGTCGGTCGGTCTATGTCGGTCAGTCTATTTCGGTCGGTCTATGTCGTTCGGTCTATGTCGGTCAGTCTATGTCGATCGGTCAATGTCGGTCGGTCTCTGTAGGCTGGTCTATATCGGTCGGTCTATGTCACTCGGTCTATGTCGGTCGGTCCATGTCGGTTGGTATATTTCGGTCGGTCTATGTCGTTCGGTCTATTTGGATCGGTCTATGTCAGTTGGAATATGTCGGTCGGTCTATGTCAGTCGGTCTATGTCGGTCGATATATGTCGTTCGGTCTATTTCGGTCGGTCTATGTCAGTTGGAATATGTCGATCGGTCTATGTCATTCGGTCTATGTCGTTCGGTCTATGTCGGTAGGTCTATGTCGTTCGGTCAATGTCGATCGGTCTATGTCGTTTGGTCTGTCTTTGTCGGTCGGTCTATGTCGTTCGGTCAATGTCAGTCTGTCTATGTCGGTCGGTCTATGTCGGTTAGTCGGTCTGTGTCGTTCGGTCTATGCTGGTCAGTCTATGCCGGTCAGTCTATGTCGGTCGGTCTATGTCGGTCGTTCAGTCTATGTCGTTCGGTCTATGCCGGTCTGTCTATGTCGGTCTGTCTATGTCGGTCTGTCTATGTCGGTACGTCTATGTCGGTACGTCTATGTCGGTCGGTTTGTGTCGATTTGGTCTATGCCGGTCGGTTTATGTCGGTCGGTCTATGTCGGTCGATCGGTCTATGTCAGTCGGTCGGTCTACGTCGCGCGGTTTATGTCGGTTGGAATATGTCGTTTTGTCTATGTCGGTCAGTCTATGTCGCTCGGTCTATTTCGGTCGGTCTATGTCGGTTGGTCTATGTCAGTCGGTATACATCGTTCGATCTATTTCGGTCGGTCTATGTCAGTTGGAATATGTCGGTCGGTCTATGTCGGTCGATATATGCCGGACGGTCTATGTCGGTCGTTCTATGTCGGTCGGTAGATCTATGTCGTTCTTTCTATATCGGTCTGTCTATGTCGGTAGGTCTATGTAGGTCGGTTTATGTCATTTGGTCTATGTCAGTCGGTCTATGTCGCTCGGTCTATGTCGTTCGGTCGGTCTATGTCGTTCGGTCTATGTCGTTCGGTCTATGTCGGTCGGTCTATATCGGTCGGTCTATGTCAGTCGTTCGGTCTATGTTGGTCGGTCTATGTCGGTCGGTCTATGTCGTTCGGTTGATGTCGGTTGGTCGGTCTATGTCGGTCGGTTGGTTTAGTTCGGTCGGTCTATGTCGTTCGGTCTACGTCGTTAAGTCTATGTCGGTTGGTCTATGTCAGTTGGACAATGTCGGTCAGTCGGTCTTGGTTGGTGGGTCTATGCCGGTCAGTCTATGTCGGTTGGTCAATGTCGGTCGGTCTCTGTCAGCCGGTATATTTCGGTCCGTCTATGTCGGTCGGTCTATGTCATTCGGTCTATTTCGGTCAGTCTATGTCATTCGGTCTATTTCGGTCGGTCTATGTCGGTCGGTCTATGTCGGTCGGTCAGTCTATGTCGTTCGGTCTATGTCGGTCGGTCTATATCGGTCGGTCTATGTCAGTCATTCGGTCTATGTTGGTCGGTCTATGTCGGTCGGTCTATGTCGTTCGGTTGATGTTGGTTGGTCGGTCTATGTCGGTCTATTTCGGTCGGTCTATGTCGTTCGGTCTACGTCGTTAAGTCTATGTCGGTTGGTCTATGTCAGTTGGACAATGTCGGTCAGTCGGTCTTGGTTGGTGGGTCTATGCCGGTCAGTCTATGTCGGTTGGTCAATGTTGGTCGGTCTCTGTCAGCCGGTATGTTTCGGTCTGTCTATGTCGGTCGGTCTATGTCGCTCGGTGTATTTCGGTCGGTCTATGTCATTTGGTCTATTTCGGTCGGTTGGTCTATGTCGGTCGGTCTATGTCGGTCGGTCTATGTCGGTCGGTCGGTCTATGTTGTTCGGTCTATGTCGGTCGGTGTATGTCGCTCGGTCAGTCTATGTCGGTTGGTCTATGACGTTCGGTCTATGTCAATCGGTCTATGTCAGTCGATCGGTCCATGTCAGTCGGTCGGTCTATGTCAGTCGGTCGGTCTATGTCGTTCGGTCAATGTCGGTTGGTCTATGTTGGTCGGTGGGTCTATGTCGGTAAATTTCGGTATGTCTACGTCAGTCAGTCTATGTTGTTCTGTCTATGTAGATCAGTCTATGTCGGTCGGTCTATGTCGGTCGGATTACGTTGGTCGGACTATGTTGGTCGGTCTATGTCGGTCGGTTGGTCTATGTCGGTCGGTCTATGTCGTTTGGTCAAATTTGGTCGGTCTATGTCGGTCGGTCTATGTCGTTCGGTCAATGTCGGTCAGTCTATGTCAGTCAGTCTATGTTGTTCGGTCTATGTCGGTCGGTCTATGTCGGTCGGTCTATGTCGGTCGGATTATGTCGGTCGGACTATGTTGGTCGGTCTATGTCGGTCGGTTGGTCTATGTCGGTCGGTCTATGTCGTTTTGTCTGTCTTTATCTGACGGTCTATGTCATTCTGTCTATGTCGTTCGGTCTATGTCGTTCGGTAGGTCAATGTCGTTCGGTCTGTGTCGGTCAGTCTATGTCGATTGGTCTATGTCGTTTTGTCTTTCTTTGTCGGTCGGTCTATGTCGTTCGGTCAATGTCGGTTGGTCTATGTCGGTCGGTGGGTCTATGTCGGTAAATTTCGGTATGTCTACGTCAGTCAGTCTATGTCGTTCTGTCTATGTCGATCAGTCTATGTCGGTCGGTCTACGTCAGTCAGTCTATGTCGTTCTGTCTATGTCGATCAGGCTATGTCGGTCGGTCTATGTCGGTCGCTCTGTGTCGGTCGGTCTATGTCGGCCGGTCTATGTCGGTCAGTCTATGTCGGTCAGTTTATTTTGGTCGGACTATGTCGGTCGGTCTATGTCGGTCGGTCTATGTCGTTCGGTCTATGTCGCTCGGTCAGTCTATGTTGTTCGGTCTATGTCGGTCGGTCTATGTCGGTCGGTCTATGTCGGTCAGTCTATGTCGGTCAGTCTATGTCGGTCAGTTTATGTTGGTCGGACTATGTCGGTCGGTCTATGTCGGTCGGTCGGTCTATGTCGGTTGGTCTATGTCGTTCGGTCTATGTCGCTCGGTCAGTCTATGTCGGTCGGTCTATGTCGGTCGCTCTATGTCGGTCGGTCTATGTCGGTCAGTCTATGTCGGTCAGTCTATGTCGGTCAGTTTATGTTGTTCGGCTATGTCGGTTGGTCTATGTCAGTCGGTCGGTCTATGTCGTTCGGTCTATGTCGCTCGGTCAGTCTATGTCGGTCGGTCTATGTCATTCGGTCGGTCTATGACGTTCTGTCCATGTCGTTCGGTCTATGTCGGTCGGTCAATGACGGTCGGTCGGTCGGTCTATGTCGGTCAGTCGGTCTATGTCGTTCTGTCTATGTCATTTGGTCTATGCCAGTCAGTCTATGTCAGTCGGTCTATGTCGGTCGGTCTATGTCGGTCGGTCTATGTCGGTCGGTCAATGTCGTTCGGTCGGTCTATGTCGTTCAGTCTATGTCGGTCGGTCTATGTCGGTCAGTCTATGTCGGTCAGTCTATGTCGGTCAGTCTATGTCGGTCAGTCTATGTCGTTCGGTTGATGTCAGTCGGTCGGTCTATGTCGTTCGGGCTATGTTGGTCGGTTGGTTTATGTTCGTCGGTCGGTGTATGTCGGTCGGTCTATGTCGTTCGGTCTATGTCATTAAGTCTATGTCGGTTGGTCTATGTCAATTGGACGATGTCGGTCAGTCGGTCTTGGTTGGTGGGTCTATGCCGGTCAGTCTATGTCGGTCGGTCAATGTCGGTCGGTCTCTGTCGGCCGGTATATTTCAGTCGGTCTATGTCGGTCGGTCTATGTCGCTCGGTCTATTTCGGTCGTTCGGTCTATGTCGTTCGGTCTATGCTGGTCAGTCTATGCCGGTCAGTCTATGTCGGTCGGTCTATTTCGGTCGTTCGGTCTATGTCGTTCGGTCTATGCTGGTCAGTCTATGCCGGTCAGTCTATGTCATTCGGTCTATGTCGCTCGGTCAGTCTATGTCGTTCGGTCTATATCGTTCGGTCAATGTCGATCGGTCTATGTCGTTTGGTCTGTCTTTGTCGGTCGGTCTATGTCGTTCGGTCAATGTCGGTCTTTCTATGTCAGTCGGTCTATGTCGTTTGGTCTATGTCAGTTGGTCTATGTCAGTCGGTGGGTCTATGTCGTTCGGTCTATGTGGTTCGGTCTAATTCGTCAGTCTATGTCGGTCGGTCTATGTCGGTCATTCTATGTCGGTCGATCTATGTCGGTCGGTCGGTCTGTGTCGTTCGGTCTATGTCGTTCGGTCAGTCTATGTCGTTCGGTCGGTCTATGTCGGTCGGTCGGTTTGTGTCGGTCGGTCTATGTCGTTCAGGCGGTCTATGTCAGTTGGTATATGTCAGTTGGTCAATGTCGGTCTGTCTGTCGGTTTGTCTATGTCGGAAGGTCTATGTCAGTCGGTATATGTCGTTTGCTCTATGTCGGTCGGTTTATGTCGGTCGGTCGGTCTATGTTGTTCGGTCTATGTCGGTCGGTCTAGGTCGCTCGGTCGGTCTATGACGTTCGGTCTATGTCGATCGGTCTATGTCGGTCGGTCGGTCTACATCGCGCGGTTTATGTCGGTTGGAATATGTCGTTTTGTCTATGTCGGTCGGTCTATGTCGCTCGGACTATGTCGGTCGTTCGGTCTATGTCATTCGGTCTATGTCGGTCGGTCTATGTCGGTCGGTCTATGTCGGTCGGTTGATGTCAGTCGGTCGGTCTATGTCGTTCGGGCCATGTTGGTCGGTTGGTTTATGTTCGTCGGTCAGTGTATGTCGGTCGGTCTATGTCGTTCGGTCTATGTCATTAAGTCTATGTCGGTTGGTCTATGTCAATTGGACGATGTCGGTCAGTCGGTCTTGGTTGGTGGGTTTATGCCGGTCAGTCTATGTCGGTCGGTCAATGTCGGTCGGTCTCTGTCGGCCGGTATATTTCAGTCGGTCTATGTCGGTCGGTCTATGTCGGTCAGTCTATTTCGGTCGGTCTATGTCGTTCGGTCTATGTCGGTCAGTCTATGTCGATCGGTCAATGTCGGTCGGTCTCTGTAGGCTGGTCTATATCGGTCGGTCTATGTCACTCGGTCTATGTCGGTCGGTCCATGTCGGTTGGTATATTTCGGTCGGTCTATGTCGTTCGGTCTATTTGGATCGGTCTATGTCAGTTGGAATATGTTGGTCGGTCTATGTCAGTCGGTCTATGTCGGTCGATATATGTCGTTCGGTCTATTTCGGTCGGTCTATGTCAGTTGGAATATGTCGATCGGTCTATGTCATTCGGTCTATGTCGTTCGGTCTATGTCGGTAGGTCTATGTCGTTCGGTCAATGTCGATCGGTCTATGTCGTTTGGTCTGTCTTTGTCGGTCGGTCTATGTCGTTCGGTCAATGTCAGTCTGTCTATGTCGGTCGGTCTATGTCGGTTAGTCGGTCTGTGTCGTTCGGTCTATGCTGGTCAGTCTATGCCGGTCAGTCTATGCCGGTCTGTCTATGTCGGTCTGTCTATGTCGTTCGGTCTATGCCGGTCTGTCTATGTCGGTCTGTCTATGTCGGTCTGTCTATGTCGGTACGTCTATGTCGGTACGTCTATGTCGGTCGGTTTGTGTCGATTTGGTCTATGCCGGTCGGTTTATGTCGGTCGGTCTATGTCGGTCGATCGGTCTATGTCAGTCGGTCGGTCTACGTCGCGCGGTTTATGTCGGTTGGAATATGTCGTTTTGTCTATGTCGGTCAGTCTATGTCGCTCGGTCTATTTCGGTCGGTCTATGTCGGTTGGTCTATGTCAGTCGGTATACATCGTTCGATCTATTTCGGTCGGTCTATGTCAGTTGGAATATGTCGGTCGGTCTATGTCGGTCGATATATGCCGGACGGTCTATGTCGGTCGTTCTATGTCGGTCGGTAGATCTATGTCGTTCTTTCTATATCGGTCTGTCTATGTCGGTAGGTCTATGTAGGTCGGTTTATGTCATTTGGTCTATGTCAGTCGGTCTATGTCGCTCGGTCTATGTCGTTCGGTCGGTCTATGTCGTTCGGTCTATGTCGTTCGGTCTATGTCGGTCGGTCTATATCGGTCGGTCTATGTCAGTCGTTCGGTCTATGTTGGTCGGTCTATGTCGGTCGGTCTATGTCGTTCGGTTGATGTCGGTTGGTCGGTCTATGTCGGTCGGTTGGTTTAGTTCGGTCGGTCTATGTCGTTCGGTCTACGTCGTTAAGTCTATGTCGGTTGGTCTATGTCAGTTGGACAATGTCGGTCAGTCGGTCTTGGTTGGTGGGTCTATGCCGGTCAGTCTATGTCGGTTGGTCAATGTCGGTCGGTCTCTGTCAGCCGGTATATTTCGGTCCGTCTATGTCGGTCGGTCTATGTCATTCGGTCTATTTCGGTCAGTCTATGTCATTCGGTCTATTTCGGTCGGTCTATGTCGGTCGGTCTATGTCGGTCGGTCAGTCTATGTCGTTCGGTCTATGTCGGTCGGTCTATATCGGTCGGTCTATGTCAGTCATTCGGTCTATGTTGGTCGGTCTATGTCGGTCGGTCTATGTCGTTCGGTTGATGTTGGTTGGTCGGTCTATGTCGGTCTATTTCGGTCGGTCTATGTCGTTCGGTCTACGTCGTTAAGTCTATGTCGGTTGGTCTATGTCAGTTGGACAATGTCGGTCAGTCGGTCTTGGTTGGTGGGTCTATGCCGGTCAGTCTATGTCGGTCGGTCAATGTCGGTCGGTCTCTGTCGGCCGGTATATTTCGGTCAGTCTATGTCGGTCGGTCTATGTCGCTCGGTCTATTTCGTTCGGTCTATGTCGGTAGGTCTATGTCGTTTGGTCTATGTCGGTAGATCTACGTCGTTCTGTCTATGTCGGTATGTCGGTCGGTCTATGTCGGTCGGTCTATGTCAGTCGGTTTATGTCGTTCGGTCTAAGTCGTTCGGTCTATGTCGATCGGTCTATGTCGGTCGGTCTATGTCGGTCGGTCTCTGTCAGTCAGTCGGTTGGTCTATGTCGGTCGATCGGTCTATGTCATTCAGTCTACGTCGGTCAGTCTATGTCGTTCAGTCAGTTTAATGTCGGTCGGTCTATGTCGGTCGGTTGGTCCATGTCGGTCCGTCTATGTCGTTTAGGCGGTCTATGTCGGTCAGTCTATATCGATTGGTTGGTCTATGTCGGTCGGTTGGTCTATGTCGGTCAGTCTATGTTAGTCGGTCTTTGCCGGTTGGTCGGTCTGTCGGTCGGTCGATGTCGGTCAGTCGGTCGATGTCGTTCGGTCGGTCTATGTCAGTTGGTCAGTCTATGTCGGTTGTTCGGTCTGTGTCGGTCAGTCTATGTCGGTCGGTGGGTCTATGTCGTTCAGTCTATGTCGGTCAGTCTATGTCGTTCAGTCGGTTTAATGTCGGCCGGTATATGTCGGTCGGTCTATGTCGGTCAGTCTATGTCGTTCAGTCGGTTTAATGTCGGTCGGTATATGTCGGTCGGACTATGTCGGTCGGTCTATGTCGGTCGGTTTATGTCGGTCGGTCTATGTCGTTAAGTCTATGTCGGTCGGTCTATGTCGGTTGGTCTATGTCAGTCAGTATATGTCGGTAGGTATACGTCGTTCGGTCTATTTCGGTCGGTCTACGTCAGTTGGAATATGTCGGTCGGTCTATGTCGGTCGGTCTATGTCGTTCGGTCTATGTCGTTAAGCCTATGTCGGTTGGTCTATGTCAGTTGGACGATGTCGGTCAGTCGGTCTTGGTTGGTGGGTCTATGTCGGTCAGTCTATGTCGGTTGGTCTATGTCGGTCGGTCAATGTCGGTCGGTCTCTGTTGGCCGGTCTATATCGGTCAGTCTATGTCGGTCGGTCTATGTCGGTCGGTTGGTCCATGTCGGTCCACCTATGTCGTTTAGGCGGTCTATGTCGGTCAGTCTATATCGATTGGTTGGTCTATGTCGGTCGGTTGGTCTATGTCGGTCAGGCTATGTTAGTCGGTCTTTGCCGGTTGGTCGGTCGATGTCGTTCGGTCGGTCTATGTCAGTTGGTCAGTCTATGTCAGTTGTTCGGTCTGTGTCGGTCAGTCTATGTCGGTCGGTGGGTCTATGTCGTTCAGTCTATGTCGGTCAGTCTATGTCGTTCAGTCGGTTTAATGTCGGTCGGTATATGTCGGTCGGTCTATTCGGTCAGTCTATGTCGTTCAGTCGGTTTAATGTCGGTCGGTATATGTCGGTCGGACTATGTCGGTCGGTCTATATCGGTTGGTTTATGTCGGTCGGTCTATGTCGTTAAGTCTATGTCGGTCGGTCTATGTCGGTTGGTCTATGTCAGTCAGTATATGTCGGTCGGTATACGTCGTTCGGTCTATTTCGGTCGGTCTACGTCAGTTGGAATATGTCGGTCGGTCTATGTCGGTTGGTCTATGTCGTTCGGTCTATGTCGTTAAGTCTATGTCGGTTGGTCTATGTCAGTTGGACGATGTCGGTCAGTCGGTCTTGGTTGGTGGGTCTATGCCGGTCAGTCTATGTCGGTCGGTCAATGTCGGTCGGTCTCTGTCGGCCGGTATATTTCGGTCAGTCTATGTCGGTCGGTCTATGTCGCTCGGTCTATTTCGGTCGGTCTATGTCGGTAGGTCTATGTCGTTGGGTCTATGTCGGTAGATCTACGTCATTCTGTCTATGTCGGTATGTCGGTCGGTCTATGTCGGTCGGTCTATGTCGGTCGGTTTATGTCGTTCGGTCTAAGTCGTTCGGTCTATGTCGATCGGTCTATGTCGGTCGGTCTATGTCGGTCGGTCTCTGTCAGTCAGTCGGTTGGTCTATGTCGGTTGATCGGTCTATGTCATTCAGTCTACGTCGGTCAGTCTATGTCGTTCAGTCAGTTTAATGTCGGTCGGTCTATGTCGGTCGGTCTATGTCGGTCGGTTGGTCCATGTCGGTCCGTCTATGTCGTTTAGGCGGTCTATGTCGGTCAGTCTATATCGATTGGTTGGTCTATGTCGGTCGGTTGGTCTATGTCGGTCAGTCTATGTTAGTCGGTCTTTGCCGGTTGGTCGGTCTGTCGGTCGGTCGATGTCGGTCAGTCGGTCGATGTCGTTCGGTCGGTCTATGTCAGTTGGTTAGTCTATGTCGGTTGTTCGGTCTGTGTCGGTCAGTCTATGTCGGTCGGTGGGTCTATGTCGTTCAGTCTATGTCGGTCAGTCTATGTCGTTCAGTCGGTTTAATGTCGGCCGGTATATGTCGGTCGGTCTATGTCGGTCAGTCTATGTCGTTCAGTCGGTTTAATGTCGGTCGGTATATGTCGGTCGGAGTATGTCGGTCGGTCTATGTCGGTCGGTTTATGTCGGTCGGTCTATGTCGTTAAGTCTATGTCGGTCGGTCTATGTCGGTTGGTCTATGTCAGTCAGTATATGTCGGTAGGTATACGTCGTTCGGTCTATTTCGGTCGGTCTACGTCAGTTGGAATATGTCGGTCGGTCAATGTCGGTCGGTCTATGTCGTTCGGTCTATGTCGTTAAGTCTATGTTGGTTGGTCTATGTCAGTTGGACGATGTCGGTCAGTCGGTCTTGGTTGGTGGGTCTATGCCGGTCAGTCTATGTCGGTCGGTCAATGTCGGTCGGTCTCTGTCGGCCGGTATATTTCGGTCAGTCTATGTCGGTCGGTCTATGTCGCTCGGTCTATTTCGGTCGGTCTACGTCAGTTGGAATATGTCGGTCGGTCTATGTTGGTTGGTCTATGTCGGTCGGTTTAAGTCGTTTGGTTGATGTCGGTCGGTCGGTCTATGTCGTTCGGGTTATGTTGGTCGGTCGGTTGGTTTATGTCAGTCGGTCGATCGGTGTATGTTGATCGGTCTATGTCGTTCGGTCTATGTCGTTAAGCCTATGTCGGTTGGTCTATGTCAGTTGGACGATGTCGGTCAGTCGGTCTTGGTTGGTGGGTCTATGTCGGTCAGTCTATGTCGGTTGGTCTATGTCGGTCGGTCTATGTCGGTCGGTCTATGTCGGTCGGTCTATGTCGGTCGGTCAATGTCGTTCGGTCGGTCTATGTCGTTCAGTCTATGTCGGTCGGTCTATGTCGGTCAGTCTATGTCGGTCAGTCTATGTCGGTCAGTCTATGTCGGTCAGTCTATGTCGTTCGGTTGATGTCAGTCGGTCGGTCTATGTCGTTCGGGCTATGTTGGTCGGTTGGTTTATGTTCGTCGGTCGGTGTATGTCGGTCGGTCTATGTCGTTCGGTCTATGTCATTAAGTCTATGTCGGTTGGTCTATGTCAATTGGACGATGTCGGTCAGTCGGTCTTGGTTGGTGGGTCTATGCCGGTCAGTCTATGTCGGTCGGTCAATGTCGGTCGGTCTCTGTCGGCCGGTATATTTCAGTCGGTCTATGTCGGTCGGTCTATGTCGCTCGGTCTATTTCGGTCGTTCGGTCTATGTCGTTCGGTCTATGCTGGTCAGTCTATGCCGGTCAGTCTATGTCGGTCGGTCTATTTCGGTCGTTCGGTCTATGTCGTTCGGTCTATGCTGGTCAGTCTATGCCGGTCAGTCTATGTCATTCGGTCTATGTCGCTCGGTCAGTCTATGTCGTTCGGTCTATATCGTTCGGTCAATGTCGATCGGTCTATGTCGTTTGGTCTGTCTTTGTCGGTCGGTCTATGTCGTTCGGTCAATGTCGGTCTTTCTATGTCAGTCGGTCTATGTCGTTTGGTCTATGTCAGTTGGTCTATGTCAGTCGGTGGGTCTATGTCGTTCGGTCTATGTGGTTCGGTCTAATTCGTCAGTCTATGTCGGTCGGTCTATGTCGGTCATTCTATGTCGGTCGATCTATGTCGGTCGGTCGGTCTGTGTCGTTCGGTCTATGTCGTTCGGTCAGTCTATGTCGTTCGGTCGGTCTATGTCGGTCGGTCGGTTTGTGTCGGTCGGTCTATGTCGTTCAGGCGGTCTATGTCAGTTGGTATATGTCAGTTGGTCAATGTCGGTCTGTCTGTCGGTTTGTCTATGTCGGAAGGTCTATGTCAGTCGGTATATGTCGTTTGCTCTATGTCGGTCGGTTTATGTCGGTCGGTCGGTCTATGTTGTTCGGTCTATGTCGGTCGGTCTAGGTCGCTCGGTCGGTCTATGACGTTCGGTCTATGTCGATCGGTCTATGTCGGTCGGTCGGTCTACATCGCGCGGTTTATGTCGGTTGGAATATGTCGTTTTGTCTATGTCGGTCGGTCTATGTCGCTCGGACTATGTCGGTCGTTCGGTCTATGTCATTCGGTCTATGTCGGTCGGTCTATGTCGGTCGGTCTATGTCGGTCGGTTGATGTCAGTCGGTCGGTCTATGTCGTTCGGGCCATGTTGGTCGGTTGGTTTATGTTCGTCGGTCAGTGTATGTCGGTCGGTCTATGTCGTTCGGTCTATGTCATTAAGTCTATGTCGGTTGGTCTATGTCAATTGGACGATGTCGGTCAGTCGGTCTTGGTTGGTGGGTTTATGCCGGTCAGTCTATGTCGGTCGGTCAATGTCGGTCGGTCTCTGTCGGCCGGTATATTTCAGTCGGTCTATGTCGGTCGGTCTATGTCGGTCAGTCTATTTCGGTCGGTCTATGTCGTTCGGTCTATGTCGGTCAGTCTATGTCGATCGGTCAATGTCGGTCGGTCTCTGTAGGCTGGTCTATATCGGTCGGTCTATGTCACTCGGTCTATGTCGGTCGGTCCATGTCGGTTGGTATATTTCGGTCGGTCTATGTCGTTCGGTCTATTTGGATCGGTCTATGTCAGTTGGAATATGTCGGTCGGTCTATGTCAGTCGGTCTATGTCGGTCGATATATGTCGTTCGGTCTATTTCGGTCGGTCTATGTCAGTTGGAATATGTCGATCGGTCTATGTCATTCGGTCTATGTCGTTCGGTCTATGTCGGTAGGTCTATGTCGTTCGGTCAATGTCGATCGGTCTATGTCGTTTGGTCTGTCTTTGTCGGTCGGTCTATGTCGTTCGGTCAATGTCAGTCTGTCTATGTCGGTCGGTCTATGTCGGTTAGTCGGTCTGTGTCGTTCGGTCTATGCTGGTCAGTCTATGCCGGTCAGTCTATGTCGGTCGGTCTATGTCGGTCGTTCAGTCTATGTCGTTCGGTCTATGCCGGTCTGTCTATGTCGGTCTGTCTATGTCGGTCTGTCTATGTCGGTACGTCTATGTCGGTACGTCTATGTCGGTCGGTTTGTGTCGATTTGGTCTATGCCGGTCGGTTTATGTCGGTCGGTCTATGTCGGTCGATCGGTCTATGTCAGTCGGTCGGTCTACGTCGCGCGGTTTATGTCGGTTGGAATATGTCGTTTTGTCTATGTCGGTCAGTCTATGTCGCTCGGTCTATTTCGGTCGGTCTATGTCGGTTGGTCTATGTCAGTCGGTATACATCGTTCGATCTATTTCGGTCGGTCTATGTCAGTTGGAATATGTCGGTCGGTCTATGTCGGTCGATATATGCCGGACGGTCTATGTCGGTCGTTCTATGTCGGTCGGTAGATCTATGTCGTTCTTTCTATATCGGTCTGTCTATGTCGGTAGGTCTATGTAGGTCGGTTTATGTCATTTGGTCTATGTCAGTCGGTCTATGTCGCTCGGTCTATGTCGTTCGGTCGGTCTATGTCGTTCGGTCTATGTCGTTCGGTCTATGTCGGTCGGTCTATATCGGTCGGTCTATGTCAGTCGTTCGGTCTATGTTGGTCGGTCTATGTCGGTCGGTCTATGTCGTTCGGTTGATGTCGGTTGGTCGGTCTATGTCGGTCGGTTGGTTTAGTTCGGTCGGTCTATGTCGTTCGGTCTACGTCGTTAAGTCTATGTCGGTTGGTCTATGTCAGTTGGACAATGTCGGTCAGTCGGTCTTGGTTGGTGGGTCTATGCCGGTCAGTCTATGTCGGTTGGTCAATGTCGGTCGGTCTCTGTCAGCCGGTATATTTCGGTCCGTCTATGTCGGTCGGTCTATGTCATTCGGTCTATTTCGGTCAGTCTATGTCATTCGGTCTATTTCGGTCGGTCTATGTCGGTCGGTCTATGTCGGTCGGTCAGTCTATGTCGTTCGGTCTATGTCGGTCGGTCTATATCGGTCGGTCTATGTCAGTCATTCGGTCTATGTTGGTCGGTCTATGTCGGTCGGTCTATGTCGTTCGGTTGATGTTGGTTGGTCGGTCTATGTCGGTCTATTTCGGTCGGTCTATGTCGTTCGGTCTACGTCGTTAAGTCTATGTCGGTTGGTCTATGTCAGTTGGACAATGTCGGTCAGTCGGTCTTGGTTGGTGGGTCTATGCCGGTCAGTCTATGTCGGTCGGTCAATGTCGGTCGGTCTCTGTCGGCCGGTATATTTCGGTCAGTCTATGTCGGTCGGTCTATGTCGCTCGGTCTATTTCGTTCGGTCTATGTCGGTAGGTCTATGTCGTTTGGTCTATGTCGGTAGATCTACGTCGTTCTGTCTATGTCGGTATGTCGGTCGGTCTATGTCGGTCGGTCTATGTCAGTCGGTTTATGTCGTTCGGTCTAAGTCGTTCGGTCTATGTCGATCGGTCTATGTCGGTCGGTCTATGTCGGTCGGTCTCTGTCAGTCAGTCGGTTGGTCTATGTCGGTCGATCGGTCTATGTCATTCAGTCTACGTCGGTCAGTCTATGTCGTTCAGTCAGTTTAATGTCGGTCGGTCTATGTCGGTCGGTTGGTCCATGTCGGTCCGTCTATGTCGTTTAGGCGGTCTATGTCGGTCAGTCTATATCGATTGGTTGGTCTATGTCGGTCGGTTGGTCTATGTCGGTCAGTCTATGTTAGTCGGTCTTTGCCGGTTGGTCGGTCTGTCGGTCGGTCGATGTCGGTCAGTCGGTCGATGTCGTTCGGTCGGTCTATGTCAGTTGGTCAGTCTATGTCGGTTGTTCGGTCTGTGTCGGTCAGTCTATGTCGGTCGGTGGGTCTATGTCGTTCAGTCTATGTCGGTCAGTCTATGTCGTTCAGTCGGTTTAATGTCGGCCGGTATATGTCGGTCGGTCTATGTCGGTCAGTCTATGTCGTTCAGTCGGTTTAATGTCGGTCGGTATATGTCGGTCGGACTATGTCGGTCGGTCTATGTCGGTCGGTTTATGTCGGTCGGTCTATGTCGTTAAGTCTATGTCGGTCGGTCTATGTCGGTTGGTCTATGTCAGTCAGTATATGTCGGTAGGTATACGTCGTTCGGTCTATTTCGGTCGGTCTACGTCAGTTGGAATATGTCGGTCGGTCTATGTCGGTCGGTCTATGTCGTTCGGTCTATGTCGTTAAGCCTATGTCGGTTGGTCTATGTCAGTTGGACGATGTCGGTCAGTCGGTCTTGGTTGGTGGGTCTATGTCGGTCAGTCTATGTCGGTTGGTCTATGTCGGTCGGTCAATGTCGGTCGGTCTCTGTTGGCCGGTCTATATCGGTCAGTCTATGTCGGTCGGTCTATGTCGGTCGGTTGGTCCATGTCGGTCCACCTATGTCGTTTAGGCGGTCTATGTCGGTCAGTCTATATCGATTGGTTGGTCTATGTCGGTCGGTTGGTCTATGTCGGTCAGGCTATGTTAGTCGGTCTTTGCCGGTTGGTCGGTCGATGTCGTTCGGTCGGTCTATGTCAGTTGGTCAGTCTATGTCAGTTGTTCGGTCTGTGTCGGTCAGTCTATGTCGGTCGGTGGGTCTATGTCGTTCAGTCTATGTCGGTCAGTCTATGTCGTTCAGTCGGTTTAATGTCGGTCGGTATATGTCGGTCGGTCTATTCGGTCAGTCTATGTCGTTCAGTCGGTTTAATGTCGGTCGGTATATGTCGGTCGGACTATGTCGGTCGGTCTATATCGGTTGGTTTATGTCGGTCGGTCTATGTCGTTAAGTCTATGTCGGTCGGTCTATGTCGGTTGGTCTATGTCAGTCAGTATATGTCGGTCGGTATACGTCGTTCGGTCTATTTCGGTCGGTCTACGTCAGTTGGAATATGTCGGTCGGTCTATGTCGGTTGGTCTATGTCGTTCGGTCTATGTCGTTAAGTCTATGTCGGTTGGTCTATGTCAGTTGGACGATGTCGGTCAGTCGGTCTTGGTTGGTGGGTCTATGCCGGTCAGTCTATGTCGGTCGGTCAATGTCGGTCGGTCTCTGTCGGCCGGTATATTTCGGTCAGTCTATGTCGGTCGGTCTATGTCGCTCGGTCTATTTCGGTCGGTCTATGTCGGTAGGTCTATGTCGTTGGGTCTATGTCGGTAGATCTACGTCATTCTGTCTATGTCGGTATGTCGGTCGGTCTATGTCGGTCGGTCTATGTCGGTCGGTTTATGTCGTTCGGTCTAAGTCGTTCGGTCTATGTCGATCGGTCTATGTCGGTCGGTCTATGTCGGTCGGTCTCTGTCAGTCAGTCGGTTGGTCTATGTCGGTTGATCGGTCTATGTCATTCAGTCTACGTCGGTCAGTCTATGTCGTTCAGTCAGTTTAATGTCGGTCGGTCTATGTCGGTCGGTCTATGTCGGTCGGTTGGTCCATGTCGGTCCGTCTATGTCGTTTAGGCGGTCTATGTCGGTCAGTCTATATCGATTGGTTGGTCTATGTCGGTCGGTTGGTCTATGTCGGTCAGTCTATGTTAGTCGGTCTTTGCCGGTTGGTCGGTCTGTCGGTCGGTCGATGTCGGTCAGTCGGTCGATGTCGTTCGGTCGGTCTATGTCAGTTGGTTAGTCTATGTCGGTTGTTCGGTCTGTGTCGGTCAGTCTATGTCGGTCGGTGGGTCTATGTCGTTCAGTCTATGTCGGTCAGTCTATGTCGTTCAGTCGGTTTAATGTCGGCCGGTATATGTCGGTCGGTCTATGTCGGTCAGTCTATGTCGTTCAGTCGGTTTAATGTCGGTCGGTATATGTCGGTCGGAGTATGTCGGTCGGTCTATGTCGGTCGGTTTATGTCGGTCGGTCTATGTCGTTAAGTCTATGTCGGTCGGTCTATGTCGGTTGGTCTATGTCAGTCAGTATATGTCGGTAGGTATACGTCGTTCGGTCTATTTCGGTCGGTCTACGTCAGTTGGAATATGTCGGTCGGTCAATGTCGGTCGGTCTATGTCGTTCGGTCTATGTCGTTAAGTCTATGTTGGTTGGTCTATGTCAGTTGGACGATGTCGGTCAGTCGGTCTTGGTTGGTGGGTCTATGCCGGTCAGTCTATGTCGGTCGGTCAATGTCGGTCGGTCTCTGTCGGCCGGTATATTTCGGTCAGTCTATGTCGGTCGGTCTATGTCGCTCGGTCTATTTCGGTCGGTCTACGTCAGTTGGAATATGTCGGTCGGTCTATGTTGGTTGGTCTATGTCGGTCGGTTTAAGTCGTTTGGTTGATGTCGGTCGGTCGGTCTATGTCGTTCGGGTTATGTTGGTCGGTCGGTTGGTTTATGTCGGTCGGTCGATCGGTGTATGTTGATCGGTCTATGTCGTTCGGTCTATGTCGTTAAGCCTATGTCGGTTGGTCTATGTCAGTTGGACGATGTCGGTCAGTCGGTCTTGGTTGGTGGGTCTATGTCGGTCAGTCTATGTCGGTTGGTCTATGTCGGTCGGTCAATGTCGGTCGGTCTCTGTTGGCCGGTCTATATCGGTCGGTCTATGTCGCTCGGTCTATGTCGGTCGATCCATGTCCGTCGGTATATTTCGTTCAGACTATGTCGGTCGGACTATTTCAGTCGGTCTATGTCGGTCGGTCTATGTCAGTCGGTCTATGTCAGTCGGTCTATGTCGTTCGATCTATTTCGGTCGGTCTATGTCAGTTGGAATATGTCGGTCGGTCTAAGTCGGTCGGTCTATGCCGGATGGTCTATGCCAGTTGGTAGGTCTAGGTCGGTCGGTCTATGTCAGTTGGAATAAGTCGGTCGGTCTATGTCATTCGGTCTATGTCGTTCGGTCTATGTCGGTAGGTCTATGTCGGTAGATCTACGTCGTTCTGTCTATGTCGGTATGTCGGTCGGTCTATGTCGGTCGGTTTATGTCGTTTGGTCTATGTCGGTCGGTCTATGTCAGTTGGAATATGTTGGTCGGTCTATGTCGGTCGGTCTATGTCAGTTGGAATATGTCGGTCGGTCTATGTCATTCGGTCTATGTCTTTCGGTCTATGTCGGTAGGTGTATGTCGTTCGGTCTATGTCGTTTAGTCTATGTCGTTCGGTCTATGTCGGTAGATCTACATCGTTCTGTCTATGTCGGTATGTCGGTTGGTCTATGTCGGTCGGTCTATGTCGGTCGGTTTATGTCGTTCGGTCTATGTCGTTCGGTCTATGCTGGTCGGTCGGTCTATGTTGTTCGGTCTATGTCGGTCGGTCGGTCTATGTTGTTCGGTCTATGTCGGTCGGTCTAAGTCGTTCGGTCTATGTTGATCGGTCTATGTCGGTCGGTCTATTTTGGTCGGTCTCTGTCAGTCGGTCGGTCGGTCTATGTCGTTCAGTCTACGTCGGTCAGTCTATGTCGTTCAGTCGGTTTAATGTCGGTCGGTCTATATCGGTCGGTCTATGTCGATCGGTTGGTCCATGTCGGTCCGTCTATGTCGTTTAGGCGGTCTATGTCGGTCAGTCGATATCGATCGGTTGGTCTATGTCAGTCGGATGGTCTATGTCGGTCAGTCTATGTTAGTCGGTCTTTGCCGGTTGGTCGGTCTATGTCGGTCGGTCGATGTCGGTCAGTCGGTCGATGTCGTTCGGTCGGTCTATGTCAGTTGGTCAGTCTATGTCGGTTGTTCGGTTTGTGTCGGTCGGTCTATGTCGGTCGGTGGGTCTATGTCGTTCAGTCTATGTCGGTCAGTCTATGTCGTTCAGTCGGTTTAATGTCGGTCGGTCTATGTCGGTCGGTCTATGTCGGTCGGTCGGTCTGTGTAGTTCGGTCTATGTCGTTCGGTCTAATTCAGTCAGTCTATGTCGGTCGGTCCATGTCGTTCGGTCGGTCTATGTGGGTCGGTCTATATGGGTTGGTCTATGTCGGTCGGTCTATGTTGTTCGCTCTATGTCGGTCGGTCGGTCTGTGTCGTTCGGTGTATGTCGTTCGGTGTATGTCGTTCGGTCTAATTCGCCGGTCTATGTCGGTCGGTCTGTGTTGGTCATTCTATGTCGGTCGGTCTATGTCGGTCGGTCTATGTCGGTCGTTCTATGTCGGTCGGTCGGTCTGTGTCGTTCGGTCTATGTCGTTCGGTCTAATTCAGTCAGTCTATGTCGGTAGGTCTATGTCGTTCGGTAGATCTACGTCATTCTGTCTATGTTGGTCTGTCTATGTCGGTCGGTCTATGTCAGTCGGTTTATGTCGGTCGGTCGGTCTGTGTCGGTCGGTCTATGTCAGTCGGTCTATGTCGGTCGTTCAGTCTATGTCGGTCGGTCGGTCTATGTCGTTTGGTCTATGTCGTTTGGTCTATGTCGGTCGGTTCATGTCGGTCAGTCTATGACGTTCAGTCTATGTTGATCGGTCTATGTCGGTCGGTCAGTCTATGTCAGTCGGTCGGACATTGTCACTCGGTCAGTCTACGTCGCCCGGTTTATGTCGGATGGAATATGTCGTTTTGTCTATGTCAGTCAGTCTATGTTGCTCAGTCTATGTCAGTCGGTCTATGTCGCTCGGTCTATGTCGGTCGGTCTATGTCGCTCGGTCTATGTCGGTCGGTCTATGTCGGTCGGTCTATGTCGTTCGGTTGATGTCGGTCGGTCGGCCTATGTCGTTTGGTCTATGTCGGTCGGTTTATGTCGTTTGGTCTATGTCGGTCGGTCAATGACGCTCGGTCAGTCTATGTCGGTCAGTCTATGTCGTTCGGAATATGTCGATCGGTCTATGTCGTTCGGTCTATGTCGGTCGGTCGGACTATGTCGTTCGGGCTATGTTGGTCGGTCTATGTCGGTCGGTATACGTCGTTCGGTCTATTTCGGTCGGTCTATGTCGGTCGGTCTATGTCGGTCGGTCTATGTCGGTCGGTCTATGTCGGTCGGTTGATGTCAGTCGGTTGGTCTATGTCAGTCAGTCTATGTCGTTCGGGCTATGTTGGTCGGTCTATGTCGGTCGGTTGGTTTATGTCGGTCGGTTGGTTTATGTCGGTCGGCCTATGTCGTTCAGTCTATGTCGTTAAGTCTATGTCGGTTGGTCTATGTCAGTTGGACGATGGCGGTCAGTAAGTCTTGGTTGGTAGGTCTATGTCGGTCAGTCTATGTCGGCCGGTCAATGTGGGTCAGTCTCTGTCGGCCAGTCTATCTCGGTCGGTCTATGTCGTTCGGTCTATGTCGGTCGGTCTATGTCGGTCAGTCTATGTCATTTGGAATATGTTGGTCGGTCTATGTCAGTTGGAATATGTCGGTCGGTCTATGTCATTCGGTCTATGTCTTTCGGTCTATGTCGGTAGGTCTATGTCGTTCGGTCTATGTCGGTAGATCTACGTCGTTCTGTCTATGTCGGTATGTCGGTCGGTCTATGTCGGTCGGTCTATGTCGGTCGGTTTATGTCGTTCGGTCTAAGTCGTTCGGTCTATGTCGATCGGTCTATGTCGGTCGGTCTATGTTGGTCGGTCTCTGTCAGTCGGTCGGTTGGTCTATGTCGGTCGATCGGTCTACGTCGTTCAGTCTACGTCGGTCAGTCTATGTCGTTCAGTCGGTTTAATGTCGGTCGGTCTATGTCGGTCGGTCTATGTCGGTCGGTTGGTCCATGTCGGTCCACCTATGTCGTTTAGGCGGTCTATGTCGGTCAGTCTATATCGATTGGTTGGTCTATGTCGGTCGGTTGGTCTATGTCGGTCAGTCTATATTAGTCGGTCTTTGCCGGTTGGTCGGTCAATGTCGTTCGGTCGGTCTATGTTAGTTGGTCAGTCTATGTCGGTTGTTCGGTCTGTGTTGGTCAGTCTATGTCGGTCGGTGGGTCTATGTCGTTCAGTCTATGTCGGTCAGTCTATGTCGTTCAGTCGGTTTAATGTCGGTCGGTATATGTCGGTCGGTCTATTCGGTCAGTCTATGTCGTTCAGTCGGTTTAATGTCGGTCGGTATATGTCGGTCGGACTATGTCGGTCGGTCTATATCGGTTGGTTTATGTCGGTCGGTCTATGTCGTTAAGTCTATGTCGGTCGGTCTATGTCGGTTGGTCTATGTCAGTCAGTATATGTCGGTCGGTATACGTCGTTCGGTCTATTTCGGTCGGTCTATGTCGGTCGGTCTATGTCAGTCGGTCTATGTCAGTCGGTCTATGTCGTTCGATCTATTTCGGTCGGTCTATGTCAGTTGGAATATGTCGGTCGGTCTAAGTCGGTCGGTCTATGCCGGATGGTCTATGCCAGTTGGTAGGTCTAGGTCGGTCGGTCTATGTCAGTTGGAATAAGTCGGTCGGTCTATGTCATTCGGTCTATGTCGTTCGGTCTATGTCGGTAGGTCTATGTCGGTAGATCTACGTCGTTCTGTCTATGTCGGTATGTCGGTCGGTCTATGTCGGTCGGTTTATGTCGTTTGGTCTATGTCGGTCGGTCTATGTCAGTTGGAATATGTTGGTCGGTCTATGTCGGTCGGTCTATGTCAGTTGGAATATGTCGGTCGGTCTATGTCATTCGGTCTATGTCTTTCGGTCTATGTCGGTAGGTGTATGTCGTTCGGTCTATGTCGTTTAGTCTATGTCGTTCGGTCTATGTCGGTAGATCTACATCGTTCTGTCTATGTCGGTATGTCGGTTGGTCTATGTCGGTCGGTCTATGTCGGTCGGTTTATGTCGTTCGGTCTATGTCGTTCGGTCTATGCTGGTCGGTCGGTCTATGTTGTTCGGTCTATGTCGGTCGGTCGGTCTATGTTGTTCGGTCTATGTCGGTCGGTCTAAGTCGTTCGGTCTATGTTGATCGGTCTATGTCGGTCGGTCTATTTTGGTCGGTCTCTGTCAGTCGGTCGGTTGGTCTATGTCGGTCGATCGGTCTATGTCGTTCAGTCTACGTCGGTCAGTCTATGTCGTTCAGTCGGTTTAATGTCGGTCGGTCTATATCGGTCGGTCTATGTCGATCGGTTGGTCCATGTCGGTCCGTCTATGTCGTTTAGGCGGTCTATGTCGGTCAGTCGATATCGATCGGTTGGTCTATGTCAGTCGGATGGTCTATGTCGGTCAGTCTATGTTAGTCGGTCTTTGCCGGTTGGTCGGTCTATGTCGGTCGGTCGATGTCGGTCAGTCGGTCGATGTCGTTCGGTCGGTCTATGTCAGTTGGTCAGTCTATGTCGGTTGTTCGGTCTGTGTCGGTCGGTCTATGTCGGTCGGTGGGTCTATGTCGTTCAGTCTATGTCGGTCAGTCTATGTCGTTCAGTCGGTTTAATGTCGGTCGGTCTATGTCGGTCGGTCTATGTCGGTCGGTCGGTCTGTGTAGTTCGGTCTATGTCGTTCGGTCTAATTCAGTCAGTCTATGTCGGTCGGTCCATGTCGTTCGGTCGGTCTATGTGGGTCGGTCTATATGGGTTGGTCTATGTCGGTCGGTCTATGTTGTTCGCTCTATGTCGGTCGGTCGGTCTGTGTCGTTCGGTGTATGTCGTTCGGTGTATGTCGTTCGGTCTAATTCGCCGGTCTATGTCGGTCGGTCTGTGTTGGTCATTCTATGTCGGTCGGTCTATGTCGGTCGGTCTATGTCGGTCGTTCTATGTCGGTCGGTCGGTCTGTGTCGTTCGGTCTATGTCGTTCGGTCTAATTCAGTCAGTCTATGTCGGTAGGTCTATGTCGTTCGGTAGATCTACGTCGTTCTGTCTATGTTGGTCTGTCTATGTCGGTCGGTCTATGTCAGTCGGTTTATGTCGGTCGGTCGGTCTGTGTCGGTCGGTCTATGTCATTCGGTCTATGTCGGTCGTTCAGTCTATGTCGGTCGGTCGGTCTATGTCGTTTGGTCTATGTCGTTTGGTCTATGTCGGTCGGTTCATGTCGGTCAGTCTATGACGTTCAGTCTATGTTGATCGGTCTATGTCGGTCGGTCAGTCTATGTCAGTCGGTCGGACATTGTCACTCGGTCAGTCTACGTCGCCCGGTTTATGTCGGATGGAATATGTCGTTTTGTCTATGTCAGTCAGTCTATGTTGCTCAGTCTATGTCAGTCGGTCTATGTCGCTCGGTCTATGTCGGTCGGTCTATGTCGCTCGGTCTATGTCGGTCGGTCTATGTCGGTCGGTCTATGTCGTTCGGTTGATGTCGGTCGGTCGGCCTATGTCGTTTGGTCTATGTCGGTCGGTTTATGTCGTTTGGTCTATGTCGGTCGGTCAATGACGCTCGGTCAGTCTATGTCGGTCAGTCTATGTCGTTCGGAATATGTCGATCGGTCTATGTCGTTCGGTCTATGTCGGTCGGTCGGACTATGTCGTTCGGGCTATGTTGGTCGGTCTATGTCGGTCGGTATACGTCGTTCGGTCTATTTCGGTCGGTCTATGTCGTTCAGTCTATGTCGGTCGGTCTATGTCGGTCGGTCTATGTCGGTCGGTTGATGTCAGTCGGTCGGTCTATGTCAGTCAGTCTATGTCGTTCGGGCTATGTTGGTCGGTCTATGTCGGTCGGTTGGTTTATGTCGGTCGGTTGCTTTATGTCGGTCGGCCTATGTCGTTCAGTCTATGTCGTTAAGTCTATGTCGGTTGGTCTATGTCAGTTGGACGATGGCGGTCAGTAAGTCTTGGTTGGTAGGTCTATGTCGGTCAGTCTATGTCGGCCGGTCAATGTGGGTCAGTCTCTGTCGGCCAGTCTATCTCGGTCGGTCTATGTCGTTCGGTCTATGTCGGTCGGTCTATGTCGGTCAGTCTATGTCATTTGGAATATGTTGGTCGGTCTATGTCAGTTGGAATATGTCGGTCGGTCTATGTCATTCGGTCTATGTCTTTCGGTCTATGTCGGTAGGTCTATGTCGTTCGGTCTATGTCGGTAGATCTACGTCGTTCTGTCTATGTCGGTATGTCGGTCGGTCTATGTCGGTCGGTCTATGTCGGTCGGTTTATGTCGTTCGGTCTAAGTCGTTCGGTCTATGTCGATCGGTCTATGTCGTTCTGTCTATGTTGGTCGGTCTCTGTCAGTCGGTCGGTTGGTCTATGTCGGTCGATCGGTCTACGTCGTTCAGTCTACGTCGGTCAGTCTATGTCGTTCAGTCGGTTTAATGTCGGTCGGTCTATGTCGGTCGGTCTATGTCGGTCGGTTGGTCCATGTCGGTCCACCTATGTCGTTTAGGCGGTCTATGTCGGTCAGTCTATATCGATTGGTTGGTCTATGTCGGTCGGTTGGTCTATGTCGGTCAGTCTATGTTAGTCGGTCTTTGCCGGTTGGTCGGTCGATGTCGTTCGGTCGGTCTATGTCAGTTGGTCAGTCTATGTCGGTTGTTCGGTCTGTGTCGGTCAGTCTATGTCGGTCGGTGGGTCTATGTCGTTCAGTCTATGTCGGTCAGTCTATGTCGTTCAGTCGGTTTAATGTCGGTCAGTATATGTCGGTCGGTCTATTCGGTCAGTCTATGTCGTTCAGTCGGTTTAATGTCGGTCGGTATATGTCGGTCGGACTATGTCGGTCGGTCTATATCGGTTGGTTTATGTCGGTCGGTCTATGTCGTTAAGTCTATGTCGGACGGTCTATGTCGGTTGGTCTATGTCAGTCAGTATATGTCGGTCGGTATACGTCGTTCGGTCTATTTCGGTCGGTCTACGTCAGTTGGAATATGTTGGTCGGTCTATGTCGGTTGGTCTATGTCGTTCGGTCTATGTCGGTCGGTCTATGTCGGTCGGTCTATGTCGTTCGGTTGATGTCGGTCGGTCGGCCTATGTCGTTTGGTCTATGTCGGTCGGTTTATGTCGTTTGGTCTATGTCGGTCGGTCAATGACGCTCGGTCAGTCTATGTCGGTCAGTCTATGTCGTTCGGAATATGTCGATCGGTCTATGTCGTTCGGTCTATGTCGGTCGGTCGGACTATGTCGTTCGGGCTATGTTGGTCGGTCTATGTCGGTCGGTCGGACTATGTCGTTCGGGCTATGTCGTTCGGGCTATGTTGGTCGGTTGGTTTATGTCGGTCGGTCGGTGTATGTCGGTCGGTCTATGTCGTTCGGTCTATGTCGTTAAGTCTATGTCGGTCGGTCTACGTCAGTTGGACGATGTCGGTCAGTCAGTCTTGGTTGGTGGGTCTATGCCGGTCAGTCTATGTCGGTCGGTCAATGTCGGTCGGTCTCTGTCGGCCGTTATATTTCGGTCGGTCTATGTCGCTCGGTCTATTTCGGTCGGTCTATGTCGGTCGGTCTATTTCGGTCGGTCTATGTCGGTCGGTCTATGTCGGTCGGTCTATGTCGCTCGGTCTATGTCGGTCGTTCGGTCTATGTCGTTCGGTCTATGTCGTTCGGTCTATGTCGGTCGGTCTATGTCGGTCGGACTATGTCGATCAGTCTATGTCGGTCGGTCTATGTCGTTCGGTCTATGTCGGTCGTTCGGTCTATGTCGTTCGGTCTATGTTGGTGGGTCTATGTCGTTCGGTCTATGTCGGTCGGTCTATGTCGTTCGGTTCGGTCTATTTCGGTTGGTCTATGTCAGTCGGTCTTTGTCGGTCGGTCGGTCTATGTCGGTCGGTCAGTCTATGTCGGTCGGTCTATGTCGTTCGGTCGGTCCATGTCTGTTGGTATATGTTGGTCTGTCTATGTTGTTCAGTCGGTCTATGTCGTTCTGTCTATGTCGGTCAGTCGGTCTATGTTGGTCGGTCTATGTCGTTCGGTCGGTCCATGTCGGTTGGTATCTGTCGGTCGGTCTATGTCTTTCAGTCGGTCTATTTCGTTCTATCTATGTCGTTCGGTCTATGTCAGTCGGTCAATGACGGTCAGTCTATGTCGGTCATTCGGTCTATGTCGGTCGGTCCACATCGGTCGGTGGGTCTATGTTGGTCGGTCTATGTCGGTCGGTCGGTCTATGTCGGTCGGTCTATGTCGTTTGGTTGTCTATGTGGGTCGGTTGGTCTATGTCGGTCGGACTGTGTCGTTCGATCGGTCTATGTCAGTTGGCATATATCGGTCGATCTATGTTTTTCAGTCAGTCTTTGTCGTTCTGTCTATGTCGTTCAGTCTATGCCAGTCTGTCAATGACGGTTGGTCGGTCGGTCTATGTCGGTCGGTAGATCTATGTCGTTCTGTCTATGTCGGTCTGTCTATGTTGGTCGGTCAACGTTGGTCGGTTTATGTCGTTCGGTCTATGTCGGTCGGTTTATGTCGTTCGGTTGGTCTATGTCGTTCGGTCTATGTCGATCGGTCAATGACGGTCGGTCGGTCGGTCGGTCTATGTCGGTCGAACTATGTCGATCGGTCTATGTCGGTCAGTCTATGTCAGTCGGCTTATGTCGGTCGGTCTATGTCCTTCGGTCGGTCAATTTCGGTTGGTCTATGTCAGTCGGTCTATGTCGTTCGGTTGTTCTATGTCGCTCGGTCAGTCTATGTCGGTCGGTCTATGTTGTTCGGTCGGTCTCTGTCGGTCCGTCAATGACGGACTGTCGTTCTGTGTATGTCGGTCTGTCTATGGTGGTCGGTCTATGTCGGTCAGTCGGTCTATGTTGGTCGGTCTATGTCGTTCGGTCGGTCCATGTCGGTTGGTATCTGTCGGTCGGTCTATGTCGTTCGGTCGGTCTATTTCGTTCTATGTATGTCGTTCGGTCTATGTCAGTCGGTCAATGACGGTCGGTCGGTCGGTCTATGTCGGTCAGTAGATCTGTGTCGTTCGGTCTATGTCATTCGGTCTATGTCGGTCAGTCTATGTCGGTCATTCGGTCTATGTCGTTCGGTCTATGTCGGTCGGTCCACGTCGGTCAGTGGGTCTATGTTGGTCGGTCTATGTTGGTCGGTCGGTCTATGTCGGTCGGTCTATGTCATTTGGTTGTCTATGTGGGTCAGTCGGTCTATGTCGGTCGGTCTATGTCGTTCGATCGGTCTATGTCAGTTGGCATATATCGGTCGATCTATGTTTTTCAGTCAGTCTATGTCGTTCTGTCTATGTCGTTCGGTCTATGCCGGTCTGTCAATGACGGTTGGTCGGTCGGTCTATGTCGGTCGGTAGATCTATGTCGTTCTGTCTATGTCGGTCTGTCTATGTTGGTCGGTCTACGTTGGTCGGTTTATGTTGTTCGGTCTATGTCGGTCGAACTATGTCGATCGGCTTATGTCGGTCAGTCTATGTCGTTCGGTCGGTCTATATCGGTTGGTCTACGTCATTCTGCCTATGCCGTACGGTCTATGTCAGTTGGTCAGTCGGTCTATGTTGTTCGGTCTATGTCGTTCAGTCGGTCTATATCGGTTGGTCTATGTCGTTCTGCCTATGCCGTACGGTCTATGTCGGTCGGTCGGTCGATCTATGTCGTTCGGTAGGTCTATGTCATTCGGTCTATGTCGTTCGGTCTATGTTGGTCAGTCTATGTCGTTCGGTCTATGTCGGTCGGTCTATGTCGTTCGGTTCGGTCCATTTTGGTTGGTCTATGTCAGTCGGTCTTTGTCGGTCGGTCGGTCTATGTCGGTCGGTCAGTCTATGTCGGTCGGTCTATGTCGTTCGGTCGGTCCATGTCTGTTGGTATATGTCGGTCTGTCTATGTTGTTCAGTCGGTGTATGTCGTTCTGTCTATGTCGTTCGGTCTATGTCGGTCAGTCGGTCTATGTCGGTCGGTCTATATCGTTCAGTCGGTCGATGTCAATCTGTCTGTGTCGTTCGGTCTCTGTCGGTCGGTCAATGACGGTTGGTCGGTCGGTCTATGTCGGTCGGTAGATCAATGTTGTTCTGTCTATGTCGTTCGGTCTACGTTGTTCGGTCTGTGTCGGTCAGTCTATGTCGGTCGGTCAGTCCATGTCTGTCGGTCAATGTCGGTCAGTCTATGTCTTTCGGTCTATGTCGGTCGGTCTATGTCGGTCGGTCTATGTCGGTTGGTCAATGTCGGTCGGTTTATGTCGTTTGGTCTATGTCGGTCGGTCTATGTTGTTCTGCCTATGTCGTACAGTCTATGTCGGTCGGTCAGTCGGTCGATCTATGTCATTCGGTAGGTCTATGTCGTTCGGTCTATGTCGGTCAGTCTATGTCGGTCGTGCGGTCTATGTCGTTCTGTCTATGTCGGTCGGTCTATGTCATTTGGTCTGTCTTTGTCGGTCGGTCGATTTCATTCGGTCAGTCTATGTCAGTCGTTCGGTCTATGTCGTTCGGTCTATGTCGGTCGGTCTATGTCATTTGGTCTGTCTTTGTCGGTCGGTCTATGTCCTTCGGTCGGTCAATGTCGTTCGGTCTATGTCGGTCGGTCGGTCTATGTCGGTCGGTCTATGTCGTTCGGTCGGTCTATGTTTGTTGGTATATGTCGGTCTGTCTATGTTGTTCAGTCGGTCTATGTCGTTCTGTCTATGTCAGTCGGTAAATGACGGTCCTTCGGTCGGTCTATGTCTGTTGGTATATGTCGGTCTGTCTATGTTGTTCAGTCGGTCTATGTTGTTCTGTCTATGTCGGTCAGTCTATGTCGTTCAGTCGGTCTATTTCATTCTATCTATGTCGTTAGCTCTATGTCGGTCGGTCAATGACGGTCGGTCGGTCGGTCTATGTCGGTCGAACTATGTCAGTCGGTCTATGTCGATCAGTCTATGTCGGTCGGCTTATGTCGGTCGGTCTATGTCCTTCGGTCGGTCAATTTCGGTTGGTCTATGTCAGTCGGTCTATGTCGGTCGGTCGGTCTATGTCGCTCGGTCAGTCTATGTCGGTCGGTCTATGTTGTTCGGTCTATGTCGTTGAGTCGGTCTATATCGGTCGGTCTATGTCATTCTGCCTATGCCGTATGGTCTATGTCGGTCGGTCGGTCGATCTATGTCGTTCGGTAGGTCTATGTCATTCGGTCTATGTCGGTCGGTCCACGTCGGTCGGTGGGTCTATGTTGGTCGGTCAATGTCGTTCGGTGGGTCTATGTCATTCGGTCTATGTCGGTCGGTCCACGTCGGTCGGTGGGTCTATGTTGGTCGGTCTATGTGGGTCGGTCGGTCTATGTCAGTGGGTCTATGTCGTTCGGTCGTCTTTGTGGGTCGGTCGGTCTATGTCGGTCGGTCTATGTCGTTCGTTCGGTCTATGCCAGTTGGCATATATCGGTCGATCTATGTTTTTCAGTCGGTCTATGTCGTTCTGTCTATGTCGTTCGGTCTATGCCGGTCTGTCAATGACGGTTGGTCGGTCGGTCTATGTCGGTCGGTAGATCTATGTCGTTCTGTCTATGTCGGTCTGTCTATGTTGGTCGGTCTACGTTGGTCGGTTTATGTCGTTCGGTCTATGTCGGTCGGTTTATGTCGTTCGGTTGGTCTATGTCGTTCGGTCGGTCCATGTCGTTCGGTCTATGTCGGTCGGTCTATGTCGGTCGGTCGGTCTATGTCGGTCGATCTATGTCGTTCGGTTGGTCTATGTCCGTTGGTACATGTCGGTCGGTCTATGTTGTTCAGTCGGTCTATGTCGTTCTGTCCATGTCAGTCGGTAAATGACGGTCGTTCGGTCGGTCTATGTCTGTTGGTATATGTCGGTCTGTCTATGTTGTTCAGTTGGTCTATGTCGTTTGGTCTATGTCGGTCGGTCTATGTCAGTCGGTCGGTCTATGTCAGTGGGCCTATGTCGGTCTGTCTATGTTGGTCGTTTTATGTCGGTTGGTCTATGCCCTTCGGTCGGTCTATTTCGGTCGGTCTATGTCAGTCGCTCTATGTCGGCCGGTAGGTCTATGTCGCTCGGTCGGTCTATGTCAGTCGCTCTATGTCGGCCGGTAGGTCTATGTCGCTCGGTCGGTCTATGTCAGTCGGTCTATGTCGCTCGGTCGGTCTATATCGGTCGGTCTATGTCGTTCGGTCAGTCTATGTCGGACGGTCTATGTCAATTGGAATATGTCGGTCGGACTATGTCGTTCGGTCTAGGTTGTTCGGTCTATGTCGGTAGGTCTATGTCGTTCGCTGTATGTCGTTTTGTTGGTCTATGTACGTCGGTCGATGTCGGTCGGTCGGTCTATGTTGTTCGGTCTCTGTCGGTAGGTCTATGTTGCTCAGGCAGTCTATGTCGGTCGGTCTATGTCGTTCGGAATATGTCGATCGTTCTATGTCGCTCAGTCTATGTTGGTCGGTCTCTGTCGGTCGGTCGGTCTATGTCGGTCGGTCGGTCTATGTCGGTCGGTTTATGTCGTTCGGTCTATGTCGATCGGTCTATGTCTGTCGGTCTATGTTGGTCGGTCTATGTCGGTCGGTCTATGTCAATTGGAATATGTCGATCGGTCTATGTCTGTCGGTCTATGTTGGTCGGTCTATGTCGGTCGGTCTATGTCAATTGGAATATGTCGGTCGGTCTATTTCGTTCGGTCTATGTTGTTCGGTGTATGTCGCTCGGTCTATGTTGTTCGGTCTATGTCGGTAGGTCTATGTCGTTCGCTGTATGTCGGTTGGTTGGTCTATGTCGGACGGTCGATGTCGGTCGGTCGGTCTATGTTGTTCGGTCTCTGTCGGTCGGTCTATGTTGCTCAGGCAGTCTATGTCGGTCGGTTTATGTCGTTCGGAATATGTCGATCGGTCTATGTCGGTCAGTCTATGTTGATCAGTCTCTGTTGGTCAGTCGGTCGGTCTATGTCGGTCGGTTTATGTCGTTCGGTCTATGTCGATTGGTCTATGTCTGTAGGTCTATGTTAGTCGGTCTCTGTCGGTCGGTCGGTCGATCTATGTCGGTCGATCGGTCTATGTCGTTGGGTCTATATCGGTCAGTCTATGACGGTCGGTCTATGTCGGTCTGTCTATGTCGTTCAGGCGGTCTATGTCGGTCAGTCGATATCGATCAGTTGGTCTATGTCGGTCGGTTGGTCTATGTCGGACAGTATATGTTAGTCGGTCTTTGCCGGTTGGTCGGTCTATGTCGTTCGGTCGATGTCAGTCGGTCTATGTCGGTCGGTCTATGTCGTTCGGTCGATGTCAGTCGGTTTATGTCGGTCGGTCTATGTCGTTCGGTCGATGTCAGTCGGTCTATGTCGGTCGGTCTATGTCGTTCGGTCGATGTCAGTCGGTCTATGTCGGTCGGTCTATGTCTGTCGTTCAGTCCATGTCGGTCGTTCGGTCTATGTCGATCAGTCTATGTCGGTCGGTCTATGTCGATCAGTCTATGTCGGTCGGTCTATGTCTTTCGGTCTATGTCGCTCAGTCAATGTCAATCGGTCTATGTCGTTTGGTCTGTCTTTGTCGGTAAATTTCGATCTGTCTACGTCGGTCAGTGTATGTCGTTCGGTCTATGTCGTTCGGTCTATGTCGGTCCGTCTATGTCGGTCTGTCTATGTTGGTCGGTTTATGTTGTTCGGACTATGTCGGTCGGTCTATGTCGGTCGGTCTATGTCGGTCAGTCTATGTCGGTCAGTCTATGGCGGTCAGTGGGTCTACGTCGTTCGGTCAAATTCGGTCGGTCTATGTCGGTCCGTCTATGTCGGTCAGTGGGTCTATGTCGTTCGGTCTAATTCGGTCGGTCTATGTCGGTCCGTCTATGTCGGTCTGTCTATGTTGGTCGGTTTATGTTGTTCGGACTATGCCGGTCGGTCTATGTCGGTCGGTCTATGTCGGTCAGTCTATGTCGGTCGGTCTATGGCGGTCAGTGGGTCTATGTCGTTCGGTCTAATTCGGTCGGTCTATGTCGGTCCGTCTATGTCGTTCAGTGGGTCTATGTCGTTCGGTCTAATTCGGTCGGTCTATGACGGTCGGTCTATGTCGTTCAGTCGGTCTATGTCGTTCTGTCTATGTCGTTCGGTCTCTGTCGGTCCATCAATGACGGTCTGTCGTTCTGTGTATGTTGGTCTGTCTATGTTGGTCGGTCTATTTCGGTCGGTTTATGTTGCTGGTCTATGTCGGTCGGTGTGTCAGTCTATGTTGGTCGGTCGGTCTATGTCGGTCGGTTTACGTCGATCGGTCTATGTCGGTCGGTCTATGTTCGTCGGTCTCTGTCGGTCGATCTGTCTGTGTCTTTCGGTCTATATCGGTCAGTGGGTCTATGTCGGTAAATTTCGGTCTGTCTACATCGGTCGGTCTATGTCGTTCGGTTGGTCTATGTGGGTCGGTTGGTCTATGTCGGTCGGTCAATGTCGTTCAGTCGATCTATGTCGTTCTGTCTATGTCGTTCGGTCAATGTCGGTCAGTCAATGATGGTCGGTCAATGACGGTCGGTCGGTCGGTCTATGTCGGTCGGTAGATCTATGTCGGTCGGTCTATGTCGGTCAGTTTATGTCGTTAGGTCTATGTCGGTCGGTCTATGTTGTTTGGTCTATGTCGGCCGGTCTATGTTGCTCGGTTAGTCTATGTCGGTCGGTCTATGTCGTTCGGTCTATGTCGATCGGTCAATGTCGGTCGGTCGGTCTATGTTGGTCAGTCTCTGTCGGTTGGTCGGTCTATGTCTGTCGTTCGGTCTATGTCGGTCAGTCTATGTCTGTCGTTCTGTCTATGTCGGTCTGTCTATGTTGGCCGGTCTACGTTGGTCGGTTTATGTCGTTCAGTCTATGTCGGTCGGTCTATGTCGTTCGGTCGGTCTATGTCATTCAGGCGGTCTCAGTCGGTCAGTCGATATCGATCGGTTGGTCTATGTCGCTCGGTCTATGTCGCTCGGTCTATGTCGTTCAGTCAGTCTATATTGGTCGGTCTATGTTGGTCAGTCTATGTCGGTCGATCGGTCTATGTCGTTGGGTCTATATCGGTCAGTCTATGACGGTCGGTCTATGTCGGTCCGTCTATGTCGTTCAGGCGGTCTATGTCGGTCAGTCGATATCGATCAGTTGGTCTATGTCGGTCGGTTGGTCTATGTCGGACAGTATATGTTAGTCGGTCTTTGCCGGTTGGTCGGTCTATGTCGTTCGGTCGATGTCAGTCGGTCTATGTCGGTCGGTCTATGTCGTTCGGTCGATGTCAGTCGGTTTATGTCGGTCGGTCTATGTCGTTCGGTCGATGTCAGTCGGTCTATGTCGGTCGGTCTATGTCGTTCGGTCGATGTCAGTCGGTCTATGTCGGTCGGTCTATGTCTGTCGTTCAGTCCATGTCGGTCGTTCGGTCTATGTCGATCAGTCTATGTCGGTCGGTCTATGTCGATCAGTCTATGTCGGTCGGTCTATGTCTTTCGGTCTATGTCGCTCAGTCAATGTCAATCGGTCTATGTCGTTTGGTCTGTCTTTGTCGGTAAATTTCGATCTGTCTACGTCGGTCAGTCTATGTCGTTCGGTCTATGTCGGTCGGTCTATGTCGGTCTGTCCATGTTGGTCGGTTTATGTTGTTCGGACTATGTCGGTCGGTCTATGTCGGTCAGTCTATGTCGGTCGGTCTATGGCGGTCAGTGGGTCTACGTCGTTCGGTCTAATTCGGTCGGTCTATGTCGGTCCGTCTATGTCGGTCAGTGGGTCTATGTCGCTCGGTCTAATTCGGTCGGTCTATGTCGGTCCATCTATGTCGGTCTGTCTATGTTGGTCGGTTTATGTTGTTCGGATTATGTCGGTCGGTCTATGTTGGTCGGTCTATGTCGGTCAGTCTATGTCGGTCGGTCTATGGCGGTCAGTGGGTCTATGTCGTTCAGTCTAATTCGGTCCGTCTATGTCGGTCCGTCTATGTCGGTCAGTGGGTCTATGTCGTTCGGTCTAATTCGGTCGGTCTATGACGGTCGGTCTATGTCGTTCAGTCGGTCTATGTCGTTCTGTCTATGTCGTTCTGTCTATGTCGTTCGGTCTCTGTCGGTCTGTCAATGACGGTCTGTCGTTCTGTGTATGTTGGTCTGTCTATGTTGGTCGGTCTATTTCGGTCGGTTTATGCTGCTGGTCTATGTCGGTCGGTGTGTCAGTCTATGTTGGTCGGTCGGTCTATGTCGGTCGGTTTACGTCGATCGGTCTATGTCGGTCGGTCTATGTTCGTCGGTCTCTGTCGGTCGATCTGTCTGTGTCTTTCGGTCTATATCGGTCAGTGGGTCTATGTCGGTAAATTTCGGTCTGTCTACATCGGTCGGTCTATGTCGTTCGGTTGGTCTATGTGGGTCGGTCGGTCTATGTCGGTCGGTCAATGTCGTTCAGTCGATCTATGTCGTTCTGTCTATGTCGTTCGGTCTATGTCGGTCGGTCAATGATGGTCGGTCAATGACGGTCGGTCGGTTGGTCTATGTCGGTCGGTAGATCTATGTCGGTCGGTCTATGTCGGTCAGTTTATGTCGTTTGGTCTATGTCGGTCGGTCTATGTTGTTTGGTCTATGTCGGCCGGTCTATGTTGCTCGGTTAGTCTATGTCGGTCGGTCTATGTCGTTCGGTCTATGTCGATCGGTCAATGTCGGTCGGTCAGTCTATATTGGTCGGTCTATGTTGGTCAGTCGGTCTATGTCGGTCGGTAGATCTATGTCGGTCGGTCTATGTCGGTCAGTTTATGTCGTTTGGTCTATGTCGGTCGGTCTATGTTGTTTGGTCTATGTCGGCCGGTCTATGTTGCTCGGTTAGTCTATGTCGGTCGGTCTATGTCGTTCGGTCTATGTCGATCGGTCAATGTCGGTCGGTCGGTCTATGTCGGTCTGTCTATGTTGGTCGGTCTACGTTGGTCGGTTTATGTCGTTCAGTCTATGTCGGTCGGTCTATGTCGTTCGGTCGGTCTATGTCATTCAGGCGGTCTCAGTTGGTCAGTCGATATCGATCGGTTGGTCTATGTCGCTCGGTCTATGTCGCTCGATCTATGTCGTTCAGTCAGTCTATATTGGTCGGTCTATGTTGGTCAGTCTATGTCGGTCGTTCGGTCTATGTCGTTCGGTCTATGTCGGTCGGTCTATGTCGGTCGGTCTATGTCGTTTGGTCTGTCTTTGTCGGTCAGTCTATGTCATTCGGTTGGTCTATGTCGGTCGTTCGGTCTATGACGGTTACTCTATGTCGTTCGGTAGGTCTATGTCTGTCGGTCTATGTCGATCAGTCGGTCTATATCGGTCGGTCTATGTCGTTCTGCCTATGTCGTACGGTCTATGTCGGTCAGTTGGTCGATCTATGTCATTCGGTAGGTCTATGTCGTTCGGTCTATGTCGTTCGGTCTAATTCGGTCGGTCTATGTCGTTCGGTCTATGTCGTTCGGTCTAATTCGGTCGGTCTATGTCGGTCGGTCTATATCGTTCAGTCGGTCGGTTGACGGTTGGTCGGTCGGTCTATGTCGGTCGGTAGATCTTTGTCGTTCTGTCTATGTCGTTCGGTCTACGTCGTTCGGTCTGTGTCGATCGGTCTATGTCAGTCAGTCTATGTCGGTCGGTCAGTCCATGTCGGTCGGTCAATGTCGGTCGGTCTATGTCGTTCGGTCTATGTCGGTCGGTCTATGTCGGTCATTAGATCTATGTCGTTCTGTCTATGTCGGTTGGTCGGTCTATGTCGGTCGGTCAATGTCGGTCGGTTTATGTCGTTTGGTCTATGTCGGTCGGTCTATGTTTTTCGGTCTATGTCGGTCGGTCTATGTCGCTCGGTCAGTCTATGTTGGTCGGTCTATGTCGTTCGGAATATGTCGAACAGTCTATGTCGGTCGGTCTATGTTGGTCGGTCTCTGTCGGTCAGTCGGTCGGTCTATGTCGGTCTGTCTATGTTGGTCAGTCTATGTCGGACGGTTTATGTCATTTGGTCTGTCTTTGTCGGTCGGTCTATGTCGTTCGGTCAATGTCGGTGGGTCTATGTCGGTCGGTGGGTCTATGTCGGTAAATTTCAGTCTGTCTATGTCAGTCGGTCTATGTCAGTCGGTCTATGTCGATCAGTCTATGTCGGTCCATCTATGTCGGTCCGTCTATGTCGTTCAGGCGGTCTATGTCAGCCGGTCGGTCAATGTTGTTCGGTTTATGACGGTCGGTCTGTGTTGGTCGGTCTCTGTGGGTCGGTCGGTCTGTCTATGTCGGTCGATCGGTCTATGTCAATCGGTCTATGTCGGTCGGTCTATGTTGGTCAGTCTCTGTCGGTCGGTCAGTCGGTCTATGTCGGTCGATCGGTCTATGTTGTTCGGTCTATATCGGTCGATCTATGTCGGTCGGTCGATGTCGGTCAGTCAGTCGATGTCGTTCGGTCGGTCTCTGTCAGTCGGTCAGTCTATGTCGGTCGATCGGTCTATGTCGGTCGGTCTATGTCAGTCGGTTTATGTTGGTCGGACTATGTCGGTCGGTCTATGTCGTTCGGTCTTAGTTGGTCGGTCTATGTCGGTCGGTCTATGTCAGTCGATTGGTCTATGTCGTTCAGTCGGTTTATGTCGGTCGGTCTATGTCATTAAGTCTATGTCGTTAAGTCTATGTTGGTTGGTCTATGTCAGTTGGACGATGTCGGTCAGTCGGTCTTGGTTGGTGGGTCTATGTCGGTCAGTCTATGTCGGTTGGTCAATGTCGGTCGGTCTCTGTCGGTCAGTCTATGTCGGTCGGTAGATCTATGTCGTTCGGTCTAGGTCATTCGGTCTATGTCCTTCGGTCTATGTCGGTCGGTTTATGTCGTTTGTTCTATGTCGGTCGGTCGGTATATGTTGTTCGGTCTATGTCGGTCGGTCTACGTCATTCTGCCTATGTCGTACAGTCTATGTCCTTCAGTCTATGTCAGTCGGTCTATGTCGTTCGCTCTATGTCGGTCGTTCTATGTCGTTTGGTCTGTCTTTGTCGGTCAGTCTATGTCATTCGGTTGGTCTACGTCGGTCGGTTGGTCTCTGTTGGTCATTCGGTCTATGTCGGTTGGTCTATGTCGTTCGGTTCGGTCTATTTCGGTTGGTCTATGTCAGTCGGTTTTTGTCGGTCGGTCGGTCTATGTCGCTCGGTCGATCTATGTCGGTCGGTCTATGTCGTTCGGTCGGTCCATGTCTGTTGGTCTATGTCGTTCTGTCTATGTCATTCGGTTTATGTCGTTCGGTCGGGCCATGTCGGTTGGTATCTGTCGGGCGGTCTATGTCGTTCAGACAGTCTATTTCGTTCTATCTATGTCGTTCGGTCTATGTCGATCGGTCTATGTCGGTCGGTCTATCTCGGTCGGCTTATGTCGGTCGGTCTATGTCGGTCGGTCAGTCTATTTCGGTTGGTCTATGTCAGTCGGTCTATGTCGGTTGGTCGGTCTATGTCGTTCAGTCGTTCTATAACGGTCGATCTATATCGTTCTGCCTATGTCGTACAGTCTGTGTCGGTTGGTCGGTCGATCTATGTCATTCGGTAGGTCTATGTCGTTCGGTCTATTTTGGTCAGTCTATGTCGGGCGTTCGGTCTATGTCGGTGGGTCTATGTCGGTCAGTGGGTCTATGTCGCTCGGTCGATGTCGTTCGGTCTAATTCGGTCGGTCTATGTCGCTCGGGCGATCTATGTCGGTCGGTCGGTCTATGTCGGTCGGTCAGTCTATGTCGGTCGGTCTATGTCGTTCGGTCGGTCCATGTCTGTTGGTACATGTCGGTCAGTCTATGTTGTTCAGTCGGTCTATGTCGTTCTGCCTATGTCGTTCGGTCTATGTCGGTCAGTCTATGTCGGTCGGTCAGTCCATGTCGGTCGGTCAATGTCGGTCGGTCTATGTCGTTCGGTCTATGTCGGTCGGTCTATGTCGGTCAGTAGATCTATGTCGTTCTGTCTATGTCGGTCGGACTATGTCGGTCGGTCAGTGTCGGTCGGTCTATGTCGGTCAGTCTATGTCGGTCAGTAGATCTATGTCGTTCTGTCTATGTCGGTCAGTCAATGTCGGTCAGTAGATCTATGTCATTCTGTCTATGTCGGTCGGTGTATGCCGTTTGGTCTATGTCGGTCGGTCGATCTATGTCGTTCAGTAGGTCTATCTCATTCAGTCTATGTCGGTCAGTCTATGTCGGTCGGTCTATGTCGTTCGGTCTATGTCGGTCGGTCTATGACATTTGGTCTGTCTTTGTCGGTCAGTCTATGTCATTCGGTTGGTCTATGTTGGTTGGTTGGTCTCTGTCGGTCGTTCGGGCTATGTCGGTTGGTCTATGACGGTTGCTCTATGTCGTTCGGTAGGTCTATGTCCGTTGGTCTATGTCGTTCAGTCAGTCTATATTTGTCGATCTATGCCGTTCTATCTATGTCGTTCGGTCTACGTCATTCGGTCTGTGTCGATTGGTCTTTGTCAGTCAGTCGGTCCATGTCGTTCGGTCTATGTCGGTCAGTCAGTCCATGTCGTTTGGTCTATGTCGGTCGGTCTATGTCGTTCGGTTTGGTCTATTTCGGTTGGTCTATGTCAGTCGGTCTATGTCGGTCGGTCGGTCTATGTTGGTCGGTCGGTCTATGTCGGTCAGTCTATGTCGTTCGGTCGGTCCATGTCTGTTGGTATATGTCGGTCTGTCTATGTTGTTCAGTCGGTCTATGTTGTTCTGTCTATGTCATTCGGTTTATGTCGTTCGGTCGGGCCATGTCGGTTGGTATCTGTCGGTCGGTCTATGTCGTTCAGTCGGTCTATTTCGGTTGGTCTATGTCGTTCTGTCTATGTCGCTCGGTCTATGTCGGTCAGTCGGTCTATGTTGGTCGGTCTATGTCATTCGGTCGGGCCATTTCGGTTGGCATCTGTCGATCGGTCTATGTCGTTCAGTCGGTCTATTTCGTTCTATCGATGTCGGTCGGTCTATGTCGGTCGGCTTATGTGGGTCGGTCTATGTCGGTCGGTCTATGTCGGTCGGTTGGTCTATATCGGTTGGTCTATGTCGTTCTGCCTATGTCATACAGTCTATGTCGGTCGGTCGGTCGATCTGTGTCATTCGGTAGGTCTATGTCGTTCGGTTTATGTCGGTCAGTCTATGTCGTTTGTTCGGTCTATGTCGGTGGGTCTATGTCGGTCGGTGGGTCTATGTCCTTCGGTCGGTCTATTTCGGTTGGTCTATGTCGTTCAGGCGGTCTATGTCGGTCGGTCGGTCTATGTCGCTCGGTCGGTCTATGTCGGTCGGTCTATGTCGTTCAGTCGGTCTATATCGGTCGGTCTATGTCGTTCTGCTTATGTCGTACGGTCTATGTCGGTCGGTTGGTCGATCTATGTCATTCGGTAGGTCTATGTCGTTCGGTCTATGTCGTTCGGTCTAATTCGGTCGGTCTATGTCGGTCGGTCTATGTCGTTCAGTCGGTCGATGTCATTCTGTCTATGTCGTTCAGTCTCTGTCGGTCGGTCAATGACGGTTGGTCGGTCGGTCTATGTCGGTCGGTAGATCTATGTCGTTCTGTCTATGTCGTTCGGTCTACGTCGTTCGGTCTGTGTCGATCGGTCTATGTCGGTCAGTCTATGTCGGTCGGTCAGTCCATGTTGGTCGGTCTATTTCGTTCGGTCTATGTCGGCCGGTCTATGTCGGTCAGTAGATCTATGTCGTTCTGTCTATGTCAGTCTGTCTATGTCAGTCGGTCAATTTCGGTCGGTTTACGTTGTTCGGTCTATGTCGGTCGGTCTATGTCGCTCAGTCAGTCTATGTTGGTCGGTCTATGTCGTTCGGAATATGTCGAACGGTCTATGTCGGTCTGTCTATGTTGGTCAGTCTATGTCGGACGGTTTATGTCGTTTGGTCTGTCTTTGTTGGTCGGTCTATGTCGTTCGGTCAATGTCGGTGGCTCTATGTCGTTAGGTCAATGTCGATTGGTCTATGTTGTTTGGTCTGTCTTTGTCGGTTGGTCTATGTCGTTCGGTCAATGTCGGTGGGTCTATGTCGTTCGGTCAATGTCGGTGGGTCTATGTCAGTCGGTGGGTCTATGTCGGTAAATTTCAGTCTGTCTATGTCAGTCGGTCTATGTCGTTCGGTCAATGTCGATCAGTCTATGTCGGTCGGTCTATGTCGGTCTGTCTAGGTTGGTCGGTCTATGTCGGTCGGTTTATGTCCGTCGGTCGGTCTATGTCGGTCGGTCGGTCAATGTTGTTCGGTTTATGACGGTCGGTCTGTGTTGGTCGGTCTCTGTCGGTCGGTCGGTCTGTCTATGTCAGTCGGTTTATGTTGGTCGGACTATGTCGGTCGCTTTATGTCGTTCGGTCTTAGTTGTTCGGTCGGACTATGTCGTTCGGGCTATGTTGGTCGGTCTATGTCGGTCGGTTTATGTCGTTTGTTCTATGTCGGTCGGTCGGTATATGTTGTTCGGTCTATGTCGGTCGGTCTACGTCATTCTGCCTATGTCGTACAGTCTATGTCCTTCAGTCTATGTCAGTCGGTCTATGTCGTTCGCTCTATGTCGGTCGTTCTATGTCGTTTGGTCTGTCTTTGTCGGTCAGTCTATGTCATTCGGTTGGTCTACGTCGGTCGGTTGGTCTCTGTTGGTCATTCGGTCTATGTCGGTTGGTCTATGTCGTTCGGTTCGGTCTATTTCGGTTGGTCTATGTCAGTCGGTTTTTGTCGGTCGGTCGGTCTATGTCGCTCGGTCGATCTATGTCGGTCGGTCTATGTCGTTCGGTCGGTCCATGTCTGTTGGTCTATGTCGTTCTGTCTATGTCATTCGGTTTATGTCGTTCGGTCGGGCCATGTCGGTTGGTATCTGTCGGGCGGTCTATGTCGTTCAGACAGTCTATTTCGTTCTATCTATGTCGTTCGGTCTATGTCGATCGGTCTATGTCGGTCGGTCTATCTCGGTCGGCTTATGTCGGTCGGTCTATGTCGGTCGGTCAGTCTATTTCGGTTGGTCTATGTCAGTCGGTCTATGTCGGTTGGTCAGTCTATGTCGTTCAGTCGTTCTATATCGGTCGATCTATATCGTTCTGCCTATGTCGTACAGTCTGTGTCGGTTGGTCGGTCGATCTATGTCATTCGGTAGGTCTATGTCGTTCGGTCTATTTTGGTCAGTCTATGTCGGTGGGTCTATGTCGGTCAGTGGGTCTATGTCGCTCGGTCGATGTCGTTCGGTCTAATTCGGTCGGTCTATGTCGGTCGGTCTATGTCGCTCGGGCGATCTATGTCGGTCGGTCGGTCTATGTCGGTCGGTCAGTCTATGTCGGTCGGTCTATGTCGTTCGGTCGGTCCATGTCTGTTGGTACATGTCGGTCAGTCTATGTTGTTCAGTCGGTCTATGTCGTTCTGCCTATGTCGTTCGGTCTATGCCGGTCAGTCTACGTCGGTCGGTCAATGTCGATCGGTCTATGTCGTTCGGTCTATGTCGGTCGGTCGGACTATGTCGTTCGGGCTATGTTGGTCGGTCTATGTCGGTCGGTCGGACTATGTCGTTCGGGCTATGTCGTTCGGGCTATGTTGGTCGGTTGGTTTATGTCGGTCGGTCGGTGTATGTCGGTCGGTCTATGTCGTTCGGTCTATGTCGTTAAGTCTATGTCGGTCGGTCTACGTCAGTTGGACGATGTCGGTCAGTCAGTCTTGGTTGGTGGGTCTATGCCGGTCAGTCTATGTCGGTCGGTCAATGTCGGTCGGTCTCTGTCGGCCGTTATATTTCGGTCGGTCTATGTCGCTCGGTCTATTTCGGTCGGTCTATGTCGGTCGGTCTATTTCGGTCGGTCTATGTCGGTCGGTCTATGTCGGTCGGTCTATGTCGCTCGGTCTATGTCGGTCGTTCGGTCTATGTCGTTCGGTCTATGTCGTTCGGTCTATGTCGGTCGGTCTATGTCGGTCGGACTATGTCGATCAGTCTATGTCGGTCGGTCTATGTCGTTCGGTCTATGTCGGTCGTTCGGTCTATGTCGTTCGGTCTATGTTGGTGGGTCTATGTCGTTCGGTCTATGTCGGTCGGTCTATGTCGTTCGGTTCGGTCTATTTCGGTTGGTCTATGTCAGTCGGTCTTTGTCGGTCGGTCGGTCTATGTCGGTCGGTCAGTCTATGTCGGTCGGTCTATGTCGTTCGGTCGGTCCATGTCTGTTGGTATATGTTGGTCTGTCTATGTTGTTCAGTCGGTCTATGTCGTTCTGTCTATGTCGGTCAGTCGGTCTATGTTGGTCGGTCTATGTCGTTCGGTCGGTCCATGTCGGTTGGTATCTGTCGGTCGGTCTATGTCTTTCAGTCGGTCTATTTCGTTCTATCTATGTCGTTCGGTCTATGTCAGTCGATCAATGACGGTCAGTCTATGTCGGTCATTCGGTCTATGTCGGTCGGTCCACATCGGTCGGTGGGTCTATGTTGGTCGGTCTATGTCGGTCGGTCGGTCTATGTCGGTCGGTCTATGTCGTTTGGTTGTCTATGTGGGTCAGTTGGCATATATCGGTCGATCTATGTTTTTCAGTCAGTCTATGTCGTTCTGTCTATGTCGTTCAGTCTATGCCAGTCTGTCAATGACGGTTGGTCGGTCGGTCTATGTCGGTCGGTAGATCTATGTCGTTCTGTCTATGTCGGTCTGTCTATGTTGGTCGGTCAACGTTGGTCGGTTTATGTCGTTCGGTCTATGTCGGTTGGTTTATGTCGTTCGGTTGGTCTATGTCGTTCGGTCTATGTCGATCGGTCAATGACGGTCGGTCGGTCGGTCTATGTCGGTCGAACTATGTCGATCGGTCTATGTCGGTCAGTCTATGTCAGTCGGCTTATGTCGGTCGGTCTATGTCCTTCGGTCGGTCAATTTCGGTTGGTCTATGTCAGTCGGTCTATGTCGTTCAGTTGTTCTATGTCGCTCGGTCAGTCTATGTCGGTCGGTCTATGTTGTTCGGTCGGTCTCTGTCGGTCCGTCAATGACGGACTGTCGTTCTGTGTATGTCGGTCTGTCTATGGTGGTTGGTCTATGTCGGTCAGTCGGTCTATGTTGGTCGGTCTATGTCGTTCGGTCGGTCCATGTCGGTTGGTATCTGTCGGTCGGTCTATGTCGTTCGGTCGGTCTATTTCGTTCTATGTATGTCGTTCGGTCTATGTCAGTCGGTCAATGACGGTCGGTCGGTCGGTCTATGTCGGTCGGTAGATCTGTGTCGTTCGGTCTATGTCATTCGGTCTATGTCGGTCAGTCTATGTCGGTCATTCGGTCTATGTCGTTCGGTCTATGTCGGTCGGTCCACGTCGGTCAGTGGGTCTATGTTGGTCGGTCTATGTTGGTCGGTCGGTCTATGTCGGTCGGTCTATGTCATTTGGTTGTCTATGTGGGTCAGTCGGTCTATGTCGGTCGGTCTATGTCGTTCGATCGGTCTATGTCAGTTGGCATATATCGGTCGATCTATGTTTTTCAGTCAGTCTATGTCGTTCTGTCTATGTCGTTCGGTCTATGCCGGTCTGTCAATGACGGTTGGTCGGTCGGTCTATGTCGGTCGGTAGATCTATGTCGTTCTGTCTATGTCGGTCTGTCTATGTTGGTCGGTCTACGTTGGTCGGTCTATGTCGGTCGGTCAATGACGGTCGGTCGGTCGGTCTATGTCGGTCGAACTATGTCGATCGGCTTATGTCGGTCAGTCTATGTCCTTCGGTCGGTCAATTTCGGTTGGTCTATGTCAGTCGGTCTATGTCGGTCAGTCGGTCTATGTCGCTCGGTCAGTCTATGTCGGTCGGTCTATGTTGTTCGGTCTATGTCGTTCAGTCGGTCTATATCGGTTGGTCTACGTCATTCTGCCTATGCCGTACGGTCTATGTCGGTCGGTCGGTCGGTCTATGTTGTTCGGTCTATGTCGTTCAGTCGGTCTATATCGGTTGGTCTATGTCGTTCTGCCTATGCCGTACGGTCTATGTCGTTCGGTAGGTCTATGTCATTCGGTCTATGTCGTTCGGTCTATGTTGGTCGGTCTATGTCGTTCGGTCTATGTCGGTCGTTCTATGTCGTTCGGTTCGGTCTATTTTGGTTGGTCTATGTCAGTCGGTCTTTGTCGGTCGGTCGGTCTATGTCGGTCGGTCAGTCTATGTCGGTCGGTCTATGTCGTTCGGTCGGTCCATGTCTGTTGGTATATGTCGGTCTGTCTATGTTGTTCAGTCGGTGTATGTCGTTCTGTCTATGTCGTTCGGTCTATGTCGGTCAGTCGGTCTATGTCGGTCGGTCTATATCGTTCAGTCGGTCGATGTCAATCTGTCTGTGTCGTTCGGTCTCTGTCAGTCGGTCAATGACGGTTGGTCGGTCGGTCTATGTCGGTCGGTAGATCAATGTTGTTCTGTCTATGTCGTTCGGTCTACGTTGTTCGGTCTGTGTCGATCGGTCTATGTCGGTCAGTCTATGTCGGTCGGTCAGTCCATGTCTGTCGGTCAATGTCGGTCGGTCTATGTCTTTCGGTCTATGTCGGTCGGTCTATGTCGGTCGGTCAATGTCGGTCGGTCAATGTCGGTCGGTTTATGTCGTTTGGTCTATGTCGGTCGGTCTATGTTGTTCTGCCTATGTCGTACAGTCTATGTCGGTCGGTCAGTCGGTCGATCTATGTCATTCAGTAGGTCTATGTCGTTCGATCTATGTCGGTCAGTCTATGTCGGTCGTGCGGTCTATGTCGTTCTGTCTATGTCGGTCGGTCTATGTCATTTGGTCTGTCTTTGTCGGTCGGTCGATTTCATTCGGTCAGTCTATGTCAGTCGTTCGGTCTATGTCGGTCGGTCTATGTCATTTGGTCTGTCTTTGTCGGTCGGTCTATGTCCTTCGGTCGGTCAATGTCGTTCGGTCTATGTCGGTCGGTCGGTCTATGTCGGTCGGTCTATGTCGTTCGGTCGGTCTATGTTTGTTGGTATATGTCGGTCTGTCTATGTTGTTCAGTCGGTCTATGTCGTTCTGTCTATGTCAGTCGGTAAATGACGGTCGTTCGGTCGGTCTATGTCTGTTGGTATATGTCGGTCTGTCTATGTTGTTCAGTCGGTCTATGTAGTTCTGTCTATGTCGGTCAGTCTATGTCGTTCAGTCGGTCTATTTCATTCTATCTATGTCGTTAGCTCTATGTCGGTCGGTCAATGACGGTCGGTCGGTCGGTCTATGTCGGTCGAACTATGTCAGTCGGTCTATGTCGGTCAGTCTATGTCGGTCGGTCTATGTCCTTCGGTCGGTCAATTTCGGTTGGTCTATGTCAGTCGGTCTATGTCGGTCGGTCGGTCTATGTCGCTCGGTCAGTCTATGTCGGTCGGTCTATGTTGTTCAGTCTATGTCGTTGAGTCGGTCTATATCGGTCGGTCTATGTCATTCTGCCTATGCCGTATGGTCTATGTCGGTCGGTCGGTCGATCTATGTCGTTCGGTAGGTCTATGTCATTCGGTCTATGTCGGTCGGTCCACGTCAGTCGGTGGGTCTATGTTGGTCGGTCAATGTCGTTCGGTGGGTCTATGTCATTCGGTCTATGTCGGTCGGTCCACGTCGGTCGGTGGGTCTATGTTGGTCGGTCTATGTGGGTCGGTCGGTCTATGTCAGTGGGTCTATGTCGTTCGGTCGTCTTTGTGGGTCGGTCGGTCTATGTCATTCGGTCTATGTCTTTCGGTCTATGTCGGTAGGTGTATGTCGTTCGGTCTATGTCGTTTAGTCTATGTCGTTCGGTCTATGTCGGTAGATCTACATCGTTCTGTCTATGTCGGTATGTCGGTTGGTCTATGTCGGTCGGTCTATGTCGGTCGGTTTATGTCGTTCGGTCTATGTCGTTCGGTCTATGCTGGTCGGTCGGTCTATGTTGTTCGGTCTATGTCGGTCGGTCGGTCTATGTTGTTCGGTCTATGTCGGTCGGTCTAAGTCGTTCGGTCTATGTTGATCGGTCTATGTCGGTCGGTCTATTTTGGTCGGTCTCTGTCAGTCGGTCGGTCGGTCTATGTCGGTCGATCGGTCTATGTCGTTCAGTCTACGTCGGTCAGTCTATGTCGTTCAGTCGGTTTAATGTCGGTCGGTCTATATCGGTCGGTCTATGTCGATCGGTTGGTCCATGTCGGTCCGTCTATGTCGTTTAGGCGGTCTATGTCGGTCAGTCGATATCGATCGGTTGGTCTATGTCAGTCGGTCGGTCGATGTCGGTCAGTCGGTCGATGTCGTTCGGTCGGTCTATGTCAGTTGGTCAGTCTATGTCGGTTGTTCGGTCTGTGTCGGTCGGTCTATGTCGGTCGGTGGGTCTATGTCGTTCAGTCTATGTCGGTCAGTCTATGTCGTTCAGTCGGTTTAATGTCGGTCGGTCTATGTCGGTCGGTCTATGTCGGTCGGTCGGTCTGTGTAGTTCGGTCTATGTCGTTCGGTCTAATTCAGTCAGTCTATGTCGGTCGGTCCATGTCGTTCGGTCGGTCTATGTGGGTCGGTCTATATGGGTTGGTCTATGTCGGTCGGTCTATGTTGTTCGCTCTATGTCGGTCGGTCGGTCTGTGTCGTTCGGTGTATGTCGTTCGGTGTATGTCGTTCGGTCTAATTCGCCGGTCTATGTCGGTCGGTCTGTGTTGGTCATTCTATGTCGGTCGGTCTATGTCGGTCGGTCTATGTCGGTCGTTCTATGTCGGTCGGTCGGTCTGTGTCGTTCGGTCTATGTCGTTCGGTCTAATTCAGTCAGTCTATGTCGGTAGGTCTATGTCGTTCGGTAGATCTACGTCGTTCTGTCTATGTTGGTCTGTCTATGTCGGTCGGTCTATGTCAGTCGGTTTATGTCGGTCGGTCGGTCTGTGTCGGTCGGTCTATGTCAGTCGGTCTATGTCGGTCGTTCAGTCTATGTCGGTCGGTCGGTCTATGTCGTTTGGTCTATGTCGTTTGGTCTATGTCGGTCGGTTCATGTCGGTCAGTCTATGACGTTCAGTCTATGTTGATCGGTCTATGTCGGTCGGTCAGTCTATGTCAGTCGGTCGGACATTGTCACTCGGTCAGTCTATGTCGCCCGGTTTATGTCGGATGGAATATGTCGTTTTGTCTATGTCAGTCAGTCTATGTTGCTCAGTCTATGTCAGTCGGTCTATGTCGCTCGGTCTATGTCGGTCGGTCTATGTCGCTCGGTCTATGTCGGTCGGTCTATGTCGGTCGGTCTATGTCGTTCGGTTGATGTCGGTCGGTCGGCCTATGTCGTTTGGTCTATGTCGGTCGGTTTATGTCGTTTGGTCTATGTCGGTCGGTCAATGACGCTCGGTCAGTCTATGTCGGTCAGTCTATGTCGTTCGGAATATGTCGATCGGTCTATGTCGTTCGGTCTATGTCGGTCGGTCGGACTATGTCGTTCGGGCTATGTTGGTCGGTCTATGTCGGTCGGTATACGTCGTTCGGTCTATTTCGGTCGGTCTATGTCGTTCAGTCTATGTCGGTCGGTCTATGTCGGTCGGTCTATGTCGGTCGGTCTATGTCGGTCGGTTGATGTCAGTCGGTTGGTCTATGTCAGTCAGTCTATGTCGTTCGGGCTATGTTGGTCGGTCTATGTCGGTCGGTTGGTTTATGTCGGTCGGTTGGTTTATGTCGGTCGGCCTATGTCGTTCAGTCTATGTCGTTAAGTCTATGTCGGTTGGTCTATGTCAGTTGGACGATGGCGGTCAGTAAGTCTTGGTTGGTAGGTCTATGTCGGTCAGTCTATGTCGGCCGGTCAATGTGGGTCAGTCTCTGTCGGCCAGTCTATCTCGGTCGGTCTATGTCGTTCGGTCTATGTCGGTCGGTCTATGTCGGTCAGTCTATGTCATTTGGAATATGTTGGTCGGTCTATGTCAGTTGGAATATGTCGGTCGGTCTATGTCATTCGGTCTATGTCTTTCGGTCTATGTCGGTAGGTCTATGTCGTTCGGTCTATGTCGGTAGATCTACGTCGTTCTGTCTATGTCGGTATGTCGGTCGGTCTATGTCGGTCGGTCTATGTCGGTCGGTTTATGTCGTTCGGTCTAAGTCGTTCGGTCTATGTCGATCGGTCTATGTCGTTCTGTCTATGTTGGTCGGTCTCTGTCAGTCGGTCGGTTGGTCTATGTCGGTCGATCGGTCTACGTCGTTCAGTCTACGTCGGTCAGTCTATGTCGTTCAGTCGGTTTAATGTCGGTCGGTCTATGTCGGTCGGTCTATGTCGGTCGGTTGGTCCATGTCGGTCCACCTATGTCGTTTAGGCGGTCTATGTCGGTCAGTCTATATCGATTGGTTGGTCTATGTCGGTCGGTTGGTCTATGTCGGTCAGTCTATGTTAGTCGGTCTTTGCCGGTTGGTCGGTCGATGTCGTTCGGTCGGTCTATGTCAGTTGGTCAGTCTATGTCGGTTGTTCGGTCTGTGTCGGTCAGTCTATGTCGGTCGGTGGGTCTATGTCGTTCAGTCTATGTCGGTCAGTCTATGTCGTTCAGTCGGTTTAATGTCGGTCAGTATATGTCGGTCGGTCTATTCGGTCAGTCTATGTCGTTCAGTCGGTTTAATGTCGGTCGGTATATGTCGGTCGGACTATGTCGGTCGGTCTATATCGGTTGGTTTATGTCGGTCGGTCTATGTCGTTAAGTCTTTGTCGGTCGGTCTATGTCGGTTGGTCTATGTCAGTCAGTATATGTCGGTCGGTATACGTCGTTCGGTCTATTTCGGTCGGTCTACGTCAGTTGGAATATGTCGGTCGGTCTATGTCGGTTGGTCTATGTCGTTCGGTCTATGTCGTTAAGTCTATGTCGGTTGGTCTATGTCAGTTGGACGATGTCGGTCAGTCGGTCTTGGTTGGTGGGTCTATGCCGGTCAGTCTATGTCGGTCGGTCAATGTCGGTCGGTCTCTGTCGGCCGGTATATTTCGGTCAGTCTATGTCGGTCGGTCTATGTCGCTCGGTCTATTTCGGTCGGTCTATGTCGGTAGGTCTATGTCGTTTGGTCTATGTCGGTAGATCTACGTCGTTCTGTCTATGTCGGTATGTCGGTCGGTCTATGTCGGTCGGTCTATGTCGGTCGGTTTATGTCGTTCGGCCTAAGTCGTTCGGTCTATGTCGATCGGTCTATGTCGGTCGGTCTATGTCGGTCGGTCTCTGTCAGTCAGTCGGTTGGTCTATGTCGGTCGATCGGTCTATGTCATTCAGTCTACGTCGGTCAGTCTATGTCGTTCAGTCAGTTTAATGTCGGTCGGTCTATGTCGGTTGGTCTATGTCGGTCGGTTGGTCCATGTCGGTCCGTCTATGTCGTTTAGGCGGTCTATGTCGGTCAGTCTATATCGATTGGTTGGTCTATGTCGGTCGGTTGGTCTATGTCGGTCAGTCTATGTTAGTCGGTCTTTGCCGGTTGGTCGGTCTGTCGGTCGGTCGATGTCGGTCAGTCGGTCGATGTCGTTCGGTCGGTCTATGTCAGTTGGTCAGTCTATGTCGTTTGTTCGGTCTGTGTCGGTCAGTCTATGTCGGTCGGTGGGTCTATGTCGTTCAGTCTATGTCGGTCAGTCTATGTCGTTCAGTCGGTTTAATGTCGGTCGGTATATGTCGGTCGGTCTATGTCGGTCAGTCTATGTCGTTCAGTCGGTTTAATGTCGGTCGGTATATGTCGGTCGGACTATGTCGGTCGGTCTATGTCGGTCGGTTTATGTCGGTCGGTCTATGTCGTTAAGTCTATGTCGGTCGGTCTATGTCGGTTGGTCTATGTCAGTCAGTATATGTCGGTAGGTATACGTCGTTCGATCTATTTCGGTCGGTCTACGTCAGTTGGAATATGTCGGTCGGTCTATGTCGGTCGGTCTATGTCGTTCGGTCTATGTCGTTAAGTCTATGTTGGTTGGTCTATGTCAGTTGGACGATGTCGGTCAGTCGGTCTTGGTTGGTGGGTCTATGCCGGTCAGTCTATGTCGGTCGGTCAATGTCGGTCGGTCTCTGTCGGCCGGTATATTTCGGTCAGTCTATGTCGGTCGGTCTATGTCGCTCGGTCTATTTCGGTCGGTCTATGTCGGTCGGTCTATGTCGGTCGGTATACGTCGGTCGGTTTATTTCGGTCGGTCTACGTCAGTTGGAATATGTCGGTCGGTCTATGTTGGTTGGTCTATGTCGGTCGGTTTAAGTCGTTTGGTTTATGTCGGTCGGTCGGTCTATGTCGTTCGGGTTATGTTGGTCGGTCGGTTGGTTTATGTCGGTCGGTCGATCGGTGTATGTTGATCGGTCTATGTCGTTCGGTCTATGTCGTTAAGCCTATGTCGGTTGGTCTATGTCAGTTGGACGATGTCGGTCAGTCGGTCTTGGTTGGTGGGTCTATGTCGGTCAGTCTATGTCGGTTGGTCTATGTCGGTCGGTCAATGTCGGTCGGTCTCTGTTGGCCGGTCTATATCGGTCGGTCTATGTCGCTCGGTCTATGTCGGTCGATCCATGTCCGTCAGTATATTTCGTTCAGTCTATGTCGGTCGGTCTATTTCAGTCGGTCTATGTCGGTCGGTCTATGTCAGTCGGTCTATGTCAGTCGGTCTATGTCGTTCGATCTATTTCGGTCGGTCTATGTCAGTTGGAATATGTCGGTCGGTCTAAGTCGGTCGGTCTATGCCGGATGGTCTATGCCAGTTGGTAGGTCTAGGTCGGTCGGTCTATGTCAGTTGGAATAAGTCGGTCGGTCTATGTCATTCGGTCTATGTCGTTCGGTCTATGTCGGTAGGTCTATGTCGGTAGATCTACGTCGTTCTGTCTATGTCGGTATGTCGGTCGGTCTATGTCGGTCGGTTTATGTCGTTTGGTCTATGTCGGTCGGTCTATGTCAGTTGGAATATGTTGGTCGGTCTATGTCGGTCGGTCTATGTCAGTTGGAATATGTCGGTCGGTCTATGTCATTCGGTCTATGTCTTTCGGTCTATGTCGGTAGGTGTATGTCGTTCGGTCTATGTCGTTTAGTCTATGTCGTTCGGTCTATGTCGGTAGATCTACATCGTTCTGTCTATGTCGGTATGTCGGTTGGTCTATGTCGGTCGGTCTATGTCGGTCGGTTTATGTCGTTCGGTCTATGTCGTTCGGTCTATGCTGGTCGGTCGGTCTATGTTGTTCGGTCTATGTCGGTCGGTCGGTCTATGTTGTTCGGTCTATGTCGGTCGGTCTAAGTCGTTCGGTCTATGTTGATCGGTCTATGTCGGTCGGTCTATTTTGGTCGGTCTCTGTCAGTCGGTCGGTCGGTCTATGTCGGTCGATCGGTCTATGTCGTTCAGTCTACGTCGGTCAGTCTATGTCGTTCAGTCGGTTTAATGTCGGTCGGTCTATATCGGTCGGTCTATGTCGATCGGTTGGTCCATGTCGGTCCGTCTATGTCGTTTAGGCGGTCTATGTCGGTCAGTCGATATCGATCGGTTGGTCTATGTCAGTCGGATGGTCTATGTCGGTCAGTCTATGTTAGTCGGTCTTTGCCGGTTGGTCGGTCTATGTCGGTCGGTCGATGTCGGTCAGTCGGTCGATGTCGTTCGGTCGGTCTATGTCAGTTGGTCAGTCTATGTCGGTTGTTCGGTCTGTGTCGGTCGGTCTATGTCGGTCGGTGGGTCTATGTCATTCAGTCTATGTCGGTCAGTCTATGTCGTTCAGTCGGTTTAATGTCGGTCGGTCTATGTCGGTCGGTCTATGTCGGTCGGTCGGTCTGTGTAGTTCGGTCTATGTCGTTCGGTCTAATTCAGTCAGTCTATGTCGGTCGGTCCATGTCGTTCGGTCGGTCTATGTGGGTCGGTCTATATGGGTTGGTCTATGTCGGTCGGTCTATGTTGTTCGCTCTATGTCGGTCGGTCGGTCTGTGTCGTTCGGTGTATGTCGTTCGGTGAATGTCGTTCGGTCTAATTCGCCGGTCTATGTCGGTCGGTCTGTGTTGGTCATTCTATGTCGGTCGGTCTATGTCGGTCGGTCTATGTCGGTCGTTCTATGTCGGTCGGTCGGTCTGTGTCGTTCGGTCTATGTCGTTCGGTCTAATTCAGTCAGTCTATGTCGGTAGGTCTATGTCGTTCGGTAGATCTACGTCGTTCTGTCTATGTTGGTCTGTCTATGTCAGTCGGTTTATGTCGGTCGGTCGGTCTGTGTCGGTCGGTCTATGTCAGTCGGTCTATGTCGGTCGTTCAGTCTATGTCGGTCGGTCGGTCTATGTCGTTTGGTCTATGTCGTTTGGTCTATGTCGGTCGGTTCATGTCGGTCAGTCTATGACGTTCAGTCTATGTTGATCGGTCTATGTCGGTCGGTCAGTCTATGTCAGTCGGTCGGACATTGTCACTCGGTCAGTCTACGTCGCCCGGTTTATGTCGGATGGAATATGTCGTTTTGTCTATGTCAGTCAGTCTATGTTGCTCAGTCTATGTCAGTCGGTCTATGTCGCTCGGTCTATGTCGGTCGGTCTATGTCGCTCGGTCTATGTCGGTCGGTCTATGTCGGTCGGTCTATGTCGTTCGGTTGATGTCGGTCGGTCGGCCTATGTCGTTTGGTCTATGTCGGTCGGTTTATGTCGTTTGGTCTATGTCGGTCGGTCAATGACGCTCGGTCAGTCTATGTCGGTCAGTCTATGTCGTTCGGAATATGTCGATCGGTCTATGTCGTTCGGTCTATGTCGGTCGGTCGGACTATGTCGTTCGGGCTATGTTGGTCGGTCTATGTCGGTCGGTATACGTCGTTCGGTCTATTTCGGTCGGTCTATGTCGTTCAGTCTATGTCGGTCGGTCTATGTCGGTCGGTCTATGTCGGTCGGTCTATGTCGGTCGGTTGATGTCAGTCGGTTGGTCTATGTCAGTCAGTCTATGTCGTTCGGGCTATGTTGGTCGGTCTATGTCGGTCGGTTGGTTTATGTCGGTCGGCCTATGTCGTTCAGTCTATGTCGTTAAGTCTATGTCGGTTGGTCTATGTCAGTTGGACGATGGCGGTCAGTAAGTCTTGGTTGGTAGGTCTATGTCGGTCAGTCTATGTCGGCCGGTCAATGTGGGTCAGTCTCTGTCGGCCAGTCTATCTCGGTCGGTCTATGTCGTTCGGTCTATGTCGGTCGGTCTATGTCGGTCAGTCTATGTCATTTGGAATATGTTGGTCGGTCTATGTCAGTTGGAATATGTCGGTCGGTCTATGTCATTCGGTCTATGTCTTTCGGTCTATGTCGGTAGGTCTATGTCGTTCGGTCTATGTCGGTAGATCTACGTCGTTCTGTCTATGTCGGTATGTCGGTCGGTCTATGTCGGTCGGTCTATGTCGGTCGGTTTATGTCGTTCGGTCTAAGTCGTTCGGTCTATGTCGATCGGTCTATGTCGTTCTGTCTATGTTGGTCGGTCTCTGTCAGTCGGTCGGTTGGTCTATGTCGGTCGATCGGTCTACGTCGTTCAGTCTACGTCGGTCAGTCTATGTCGTTCAGTCGGTTTAATGTCGGTCGGTCTATGTCGGTCGGTCTATGTCGGTCGGTTGGTCCATGTCGGTCCACCTATGTCGTTTAGGCGGTCTATGTCGGTCAGTCTATATCGATTGGTTGGTCTATGTCGGTCGGTTGGTCTATGTCGGTCAGTCTATGTTAGTCGGTCTTTGCCGGTTGGTCGGTCGATGTCGTTCGGTCGGTCTATGTCAGTTGGTCAGTCTATGTCGGTTGTTCGGTCTGTGTCGGTCAGTCTATGTCGGTCGGTGGGTCTATGTCGTTCAGTCTATGTCGGTCAGTCTATGTCGTTCAGTCGGTTTAATGTCGGTCAGTATATGTCGGTCGGTCTATTCGGTCAGTCTATGTCGTTCAGTCGGTTTAATGTCGGTCGGTATATGTCGGTCGGACTATGTCGGTCGGTCTATATCGGTTGGTTTATGTCGGTCGGTCTATGTCGTTAAGTCTATGTCGGTCGGTCTATGTCGGTTGGTCTATGTCAGTCAGTATATGTCGGTTGGTATACGTCGTTCGGTCTATTTCGGTCGGTCTACGTCAGTTGGAATATGTCGGTCGGTCTATGTCGGTTGGTCTATGTCGTTCGGTCTATGTCGTTAAGTCTATGTCGGTTGGTCTATGTCAGTTGGACGATGTCGGTCAGTCGGTCTTGGTTGGTGGGTCTATGCCGGTCAGTCTATGTCGGTCGGTCAATGTCGGTCGGTCTCTGTCGGCCGGTATATTTCGGTCAGTCTATGTCGGTCGGTCTATGTCGCTCGGTCTATTTCGGTCGGTCTATGTCGGTAGGTCTATGTCGTTTGGTCTATGTCGGTAGATCTACGTCGTTCTGTCTATGTCGGTATGTCGGTCGGTCTATGTCGGTCGGTCTATGTCGGTCGGTTTATGTCGTTCGGTCTAAGTCGTTCGGTCTATGTCGATCGGTCTATGTCGGTCGGTCTATGTCGGTCGGTCTCTATCAGTCAGTCGGTTGGTCTATGTCGGTCGATCGGTCTATGTCATTCAGTCTACGTCGGTCAGTCTATGTCGTTCAGTCAGTTTAATGTCGGTCGGTCTATGTCGGTCGGTCTATGTCGGTCGGTTGGTCCATGTCGGTCCGTCTATGTCGTTTAGGCGGTCTATGTCGGTCAGTCTATATCGATTGGTTGGTCTATGTCGGTCGGTTGGTCTATGTCGGTCAGTCTATGTTAGTCGGTCTTTGCCGGTTGGTCGGTCTGTCGGTCGGTCGATGTCGGTCAGTCGGTCGATGTCGTTCGGTCGGTCTATGTCAGTTGGTCAGTCTATGTCGGTTGTTCGGTCTGTGTCGGTCAGTCTATGTCGGTCGGTGGGTCTATGTCGTTCAGTCTATGTCGGTCAGTCTATGTCGTTCAGTCGGTTTAATGTCGGTCGGTATATGTCGGTCGGACTATGTCGGTCGGTCTATGTCGGTCGGTTTATGTCGGTCGGTCTATGTCGTTAAGTCTCTGTCGGTCGGTCTATGTCGGTTGGTCTATGTCAGTCAGTATATGTCGGTAGGTATACGTCATTCGGTCTATTTCGGTCGGTCTACGTCAGTTGGAATATGTCGGTCGGTCTATGTCGGTCGGTCTATGTCGTTCGGTCTATGTCGTTAAGTCTATGTTGGTTGGTCTATGTCAGATGGACGATGTCGGTCAGTCGGTCTTGGTTGGTGGGTCTATGCCGGTCAGTCTATGTCGGTCGGTCAATGTCGGTCGGTCTCTGTCGGCCGGTATATTTCGGTCAGTCTATGTCGGTCGGTCTATGTCGCTCGGTCTATTTCGGTCGGTCTATCTCGGTCAGTCTATGTCGGTCGGTATACGTCGGTCGGTTTATTTCGGTCGGTCTACGTCAGTTGGAATATGTCGGTCGGTCTATGTTGGTTGGTCTATGTCGGTCGGTTTAAGTCGTTTGGTTGATGTCGGTCGGTCGGTCTATGTCGTTCGGGTTATGTTGGTCAGTCGGTTGGTTTATGTCGGTCGGTCGATTGGTGTATGTTGATCGGTCTATGTCGTTCGGTCTATGTCGTTAAGCCTATGTCGGTTGGTCTATGTCAGTTGGACGATGTCGGTCAGTCGGTCTTGGTTGGTGGGTCTATGTCGGTCAGTCTATGTCGGTTGGTCTATGTCGGTCGGTCAATGTCGGTCGGTCTCTGTTGGCCGGTCTATATCGGTCGGTCTATGTCGCTCGGTCTATGTCGGTCGATCCATGTCCGTCGGTATATTTCGTTCAGTCTATGTCGGTCGGTCTATTTCAGTCGGTCTATGTCGGTCGGTCTATGTCAGTCGGTCTATGTCAGTCGGTCTATGTCAGTTGGAATATGTCGGTCGGTCTAAGTCGGTCGGTCTATGCCGGATGGTCTATGCCAGTTGGTAGGTCTAGGTCGGTCGGTCTATGTCAGTTGGAATAAGTCGGTCGGTCTATGTCATTCGGTCTATGTCGTTCGGTCTATGTCGGTAGGTCTATGTCGGTAGATCTATGTCGTTCTGTCTATGTCGGTATGTCGGTCGGTCTATGTCGGTCGGTTTATGTCGTTTGGTCTATGTCGGTCGGTCTATGTCAGTTGGAATATGTTGGTCGGTCTATGTCGGTCGGTCTATGTCAGTTGGAATATGTCGGTCGGTCTATGTCATTCGGTCTATGTCTTTCGGTCTATGTCGGTAGGTGTATGTCGTTCGGTCTATGTCGTTTAGTCTATGTCGTTCGGTCTATGTCGGTAGATCTACATCGTTCTGTCTATGTCGGTATGTCGGTTGGTCTATGTCGGTCGGTCTATGTCGGTCGGTTTATGTCGTTCGGTCTATGTCGTTCGGTCTATGCTGGTCGGTCGGTCTATGTTGTTCGGTCTATGTCGGTCGGTCGGTCTATGTTGTTCGGTCTATGTCGGTCGGTCTAAGTCATTCGGTCTACGTTGATCGGTCTATGTCGGTCGGTCTATTTTGGTCGGTGTCTGTCAGTCGGTCGGTCGGTCTATGTCGGTCGATCGGTCTATGTCGTTCAGTCTACGTCGGTCAGTCTATGTCGTTCAGTCGGTTTAATGTCGGTCGGTCTATATCGGTCGGTCTATGTCGATCGGTTGGTCCATGTCGGTCCGTCTATGTCGTTTAGGCGTTCTATGTCGGTCAGTCGATATCGATCGGTTGGTCTATGTCGGTCGGATGGTCTATGTCGGTCAGTCTATGTTAGTCGGTCTTTGCCGGTTGGTCGGTCTATGTTGGTCGGTCGATGTCGGTCAGTCGGTCGATGTCGTTCGGTCGGTCTATGTCAGTTGGTCTGTCTATGTCGGTTGTTCGGTCTGTGTCGGTCGGTCTATGTCGGTCGGTGGGTCTATGTCGTTCAGTCTATGTCGGTCAGTCTATGTCGTTCAGTCGGTTTAATGTCGGTCGGTCTATGTCGGTCGGTCTATGTCGGTCGGTCGGTCTGTGTAGTTCGGTCTATGTCGTTCGGTCTAATTCAGTCAGTCTATGTCGGTCGGTCCATGTCGTTCGGTCGGTCTATGTGGGTCGGTCTATATGGGTTGGTCTATGTCGGTCGGTCTATGTTGTTCGCTCTATGTTGGTCGGTCGGTCTGTGTCGTTCGGTGTATGTCGTTCGGTGTATGTCGTTCGGTCTAATTCGCCGGTCTATGTCGGTCGGTCTGTGTTGGTCATTCTATGTCGGTCGGTCTATGTCGGTCGGTCTATGTCGGTCGTTCTATGTCGGTCGGTCGGTCTGTGTCGTTCGGTCTATGTCGTTCGGTCTAATTCAGTCAGTCTATGTCGGTAGGTCTATGTCGTTCGGTAGATCTACGTCGTTCTGTCTATGTTGGTCTGTCTATGTCGGTCAGTCTATGTCAGTCGGTTTATGTCGGTCGGTCGGTCTGTGTCGGTCGGTCTATGTCAGTCGGTCTATGTCGGTCATTCAGTCTATGTCAGTCGGTCGGTCTATGTCGTTTGGTCTATGTCGTTTGGTCTATGTCGGTCGGTTCATGTCGGTCAGTCTATGACGTTCAGTCTATGTTGATCGGTCTATGTCGGTCGGTCAGTCTATGTCAGTCGGTCGGACATTGTCACTCGGTCAGTCTACGTCGCCCGGTTTATGTCGGATGGAATATGTCGTTTTGTCTATGTCAGTCAGTCTATGTTGCTCAGTCTATGTCAGTCGGTCTATGTCGCTCGGTCTATGTCGGTCGGTCTATGTCGCTCGGTCTATGTCGGTCGGTCTATGTCGGTCGGTCTATGTCATTCGGTTGATGTCGGTCGGTCGGCCTATGTCGTTTGGTCTATGTCGGTCGGTTTATGTCGTTTGGTCTATGTCGGTCGGTCAATGACGCTCGGTCAGTCTATGTCGGTCAGTCTATGTCGTTCGGAATATGTCGATCGGTCTATGTCGTTCGGTCTATGTCGGTCGGTCGGACTATGTCGTTCGGGCTATGTTGGTCGGTCTATGTCGGTCGGTCGGACTATGTCGTTCGGGCTATGTCGTTCGGGCTATGTTGGTTGGTTGGTTTATGTCGGTCGGTCGGTGTATGTCGGTCGGTCTATGTCGTTCGGTCTATGTCGTTAAGTCTATGTCGGTCGGTCTACGTCAGTTGGACGATGTCGGTCAGTCAGTCTTGGTTGGTGGGTCTATGCCGGTCAGTCTATGTCGGTCGGTCAATGTCGGTCGGTCTCTGTCGGCCGTTATATTTCGGTCGGTCTATGTCGCTCGGTCTATTTCGGTCGGTCTATGTCGGTCGGTCTATTTCGGTCGGTCTATGTCGGTCGGTCTATGTCGGTCGGTCTATGTCGCTCGGTCTATGTCGGTCGTTCGGTCTATGTCGTTCGGTCTATGTCGTTCGGTCTATGTCGGTCGGTCTATGTCGGTCGGACTATGTCGATCAGTCTATGTCGGTCGGTCTATGTCGTTCGGTCTATGTCGGTCGTTCGGTCTATGTCGTTCGGTCTATGTTGGTGGGTCTATGTCGTTCGGTCTATGTCGGTCGGTCTATGTCGTTCGGTTCGGTCTATTTCGGTTGGTCTATGTCAGTCGGTCTTTGTCGGTCGGTCGGTCTATGTCGGTCGGTCAGTCTATGTCGGTCGGTCTATGTCGTTCGGTCGGTCCATGTCTGTTGGTATATGTTGGTCTGTCTATGTTGTTCAGTCGGTCTATGTCGTTCTGTCTATGTCGGTCAGTCGGTCTATGTTGGTCGGTCTATGTCGTTCGGTCGGTCCATGTCGGTTGGTATCTGTCGGTCGGTCTATGTCTTTCAGTCGGTCTATTTCGTTCTATCTATGTCGTTCGGTCTATGTCAGTCGGTCAATGACGGTCAGTCTATGTCGGTCATTCGGTCTATGTCGGTCGGTCCACATCGGTCGGTGGGTCTATGTTGGTCGGTCTATGTCGGTCGGTCGGTCTATGTCGGTCGGTCTATGTCGTTTGGTTGTCTATGTGGGTCGGTTGGTCTATGTCGGTCGGACTGTGTCGTTCGATCGGTCTATGTCAGTTGGCATATATCGGTCGATCTATGTTTTTCAGTCAGTCTTTGTCGTTCTGTCTATGTCGTTCAGTCTATGCCAGTCTGTCAATGACGGTTGGTCGGTCGGTCTATGTCGGTCGGTAGATCTATGTCGTTCTGTCTATGTCGGTCTGTCTATGTTGGTCGGTCAACGTTGGTCGGTTTATGTCGTTCGGTCTATGTCGGTCGGTTTATGTCGTTCGGTTGGTCTATGTCGTTCGGTCTATGTCGATCGGTCAATGACGGTCGGTCGGTCGGTCTATGTCGGTCGAACTATGTCGATCGGTCTATGTCGGTCAGTCTATGTCAGTCGGCTTATGTCGGTCGGTCTATGTCCTTCGGTCGGTCAATTTCGGTTGGTCTATGTCAGTCGGTCTATGTCGTTCGGTTGTTCTATGTCGCTCGGTCAGTCTATGTCGGTCGGTCTATGTTGTTCGGTCGGTCTCTGTCGGTCCGTCAATGACGGACTGTCGTTCTGTGTATGTCGGTCTGTCTATGGTGGTCGGTCTATGTCGGTCAGTCGGTCTATGTTGGTCGGTCTATGTCGTTCGGTCGGTCCATGTCGGTTGGTATCTGTCGGTCGGTCTATGTCGTTCGGTCGGTCTATTTCGTTCTATGTATGTCGTTCGGTCTATGTCAGTCGGTCAATGACGGTCGGTCGGTCGGTCTATGTCGGTCAGTAGATCTGTGTCGTTCGGTCTATGTCATTCGGTCTATGTCGGTCAGTCTATGTCGGTCATTCGGTCTATGTCGTTCGGTCTATGTCGGTCGGTCCACGTCGGTCAGTGGGTCTATGTTGGTCGGTCTATGTTGGTCGGTCGGTCTATGTCGGTCGGTCTATGTCATTTGGTTGTCTATGTGGGTCAGTCGGTCTATGTCGGTCGGTCTATGTCGTTCGATCGGTCTATGTCAGTTGGCATATATCGGTCGATCTATGATTTTCAGTCAGTCTATGTCGTTCTGTCTATGTCGTTCGGTCTATGCCGGTCTGTCAATGACGGTTGGTCGGTCGGTCTATGTCGGTCGGTAGATCTATGTCGTTCTGTCTATGTCGGTCTGTCTATGTTGGTCGGTCTACGTTGGTCGGTTTATGTTGTTCGGTCTATGTCGGTCGGTCAATGACGGTCGGTCGGTCGGTCTATGTCGGTCGAACTATGTCGATCGGCTTATGTCGGTCAGTCTATGTCCTTCGGTCGGTCAATTTCGGTTGGTCTATGTCAGTCGGTCTATGTCGGTCAGTCGGTCTATGTCGCTCGGTCGGTCTATGTCGGTCGGTCTATGTTGTTCGGTCTATGTCGTTCAGTCGGTCTATATCGGTTGGTCTACGTCATTCTGCCTATGCCGTACGGTCTATGTCGGTTGGTCAGTCGGTCTATGTTGTTCGGTCTATGTCGTTCAGTCGGTCTATATCGGTTGGTCTATGTCGTTCTGCCTATGCCGTACGGTCTATGTCGGTCGGTCGGTCGATCTATGTCGTTCGGTAGGTCTATGTCATTCGGCCTATGTCGTTCGGTCTATGTTGGTCAGTCTATGTCGTTCGGTCTATGTCGGTCGGTCTATGTCGTTCGGTTCGGTCCATTTTGGTTGGTCTATGTCAGTCGGTCTTTGTCGGTCGTTCGGTCTATGTCGGTCGGTCAGTCTATGTCGGTCGGTCTATGTCGTTCGGTCGGTCCATGTCTGTTGGTATATGTCGGTCTGTCTATGTTGTTCAGTCGGTGTATGTCGTTCTGTCTATGTCGTTCGGTCTATGTCGGTCAGTCGGTCTATGTCGGTCGGTCTATATCGTTCAGTCGGTCGATGTCAATCTGTCTGTGTCGTTCGGTCTCTGTCGGTCGGTCAATGACGGTTGGTCGGTCGGTCTATGTCGGTCGGTAGATCAATGTTGTTCTGTCTATGTCGTTCGGTCTACGTTGTTCGGTCTGTGTCGATCGGTCTATGTCGGTCAGTCTATGTCGGTCGGTCAGTCCATGTCTGTCGGTCAATGTCGGTCGGTCTATGTCTTTCGGTCTATGTCGGTCGGTCTATGTCGGTCGGTCAATGTCGGTCGGTCAATGTCGGTCGGTTTATGTCGTTTGGTCTATGTCGGTCGGTCTATGTTGTTCTGCCTATGTCGTACAGTCTATGTCGGTCGGTCAGTCGGTCGATCTATGTCATTCGGTAGGTCTATGTCGTTCGGTCTATGTCGGTCAGTCTATGTCGGTCGTGCGGTCTATGTCGTTCTGTCTATGTCGGTCGGTCTATGTCATTTGGTCTGTCTTTGTCGGTCGGTCGATTTCATTCGGTCAGTCTATGTCAGTCGTTCGGTCTATGTCGTTCGGTCTATGTCGGTCGGTCTATGTCATTTGGTCTGTCTTTGTCGGTCGGTCTATGTCCTTCGGTCGGTCAATGTCGTTCGGTCTATGTCGGTCGGTCGGTCTATGTCGGTCGGTCTATGTCGTTCGGTCGGTCTATGTTTGTTGGTATATGTCGGTCTGTCTATGTTGTTCAGTCGGTCTATGTCGTTCTGTCTATGTCAGTCGGTAAATGACGGTCGTTCGGTCGGTCTATGTCTGTTGGTATATGTCGGTCTGTCTATGTTGTTCAGTCGGTCTATGTTGTTCTGTCTATGTCGGTCAGTCTATGTCGTTCAGTCGGTCTATTTCATTCTATCTATGTCGTTAGCTCTATGTCGGTCGGTCAATGACGGTCGGTCGGTCGGTCTATGTCGGTCGAACTATGTCAGTCGGTCTATGTCGATCAGTCTATGTCGGTCGGCTTATGTCGGTCGGTCTATGTCCTTCGGTCGGTCAATTTCGGTTGGTCTATGTCAGTCGGTCTATGTCGGTCGGTCGGTCGGTCTATGTCGCTCGGTCAGTCTATGTCGGTCGGTCTATGTTGTTCGGTCTATGTCGTTGAGTCGGTCTATATCGGTCGGTCTATGTCATTCTGCCTATGCCGTATGGTCTATGTCGGTCGGTCGGTCGATCTATGTCGTTCGGTAGGTCTATGTCATTCGGTCTATGTCGGTCGGTCCACGTCGGTCGGTGGGTCTATGTTGGTCGGTCAATGTCGTTCGGTGGGTCTATGTCATTCGGTCTATGTCGGTCGGTCCACGTCGGTCGGTGGGTCTATGTTGGTCGGTCTATGTGGGTCGGTCGGGCTATGTCAGTGGGTCTATGTCGTTCGGTCGTCTTTGTGGGTCGGTCGGTCTATGTCGGTCGGTCTATGTCGTTCGTTCGGTCTATGCCAGTTGGCATATATCGGTCGATCTATGTTTTTCAGTCAGTCTATGTCGTTCTGTCTATGTCGTTCGGTCTATGCCGGTCTGTCAATGACGGTTGGTCGGTCGGTCTATGTCGGTCGGTAGATCTATGTCGTTCTGTCTATGTCGGTCTGTCTATGTTGGTCGGTCTACGTTGGTCGGTTTATGTCGTTCGGTCTATGTCGGTCGGTTTATGTCGTTCGGTTGGTCTATGTCGTTCGGTCGGTCCATGTCATTCGGTCTATGTCGGTCGGTCTATGTCGGTCGGTCGGTCTATGTCGGTCGATCTATGTCGTTCGGTCGGTCTATGTCCGTTGGTATATGTCGGTCGGTCTATGTTGTTCAGTCGGTCTATGTCGTTCTGTCCATGTCAGTCGGTAAATGACGGTCGTTCGGTCGGTCTATGTCTGTTGGTATATGTCGGTCTGTCTATGTTGTTCAGTTGGTCTATGTCGTTTGGTCTATGTCGGTCGGTCTATGTCAGTCGGTCGGTCTATGTCAGTGGGCCTATGTCGGTCTGTCTATGTTGGTCGTTTTATGTCGGTTGGTCTATGCCCTTCGGTCGGTCTATTTCGGTCGGTCTATGTCAGTCGCTCTATGTCGGCCGGTAGGTTTATGTCGCTCGGTCGGTCTATGTCAGTCGCTCTATGTCGGCCGGTAGGTCTATGTCGCTCGGTCGGTCTATGTCGGACGGTCTATGTCAATTGGAATATGTCGGTCGGACTATGTCGTTCGGTCTAGGTTGTTCGGTCTATGTCGGTAGGTCTATGTCGTTCGCTGTATGTCGTTTTGTTGGTCTATGTACGTCGGTCGATGTCGGTCGGTCGGTCTATGTTGTTCGGTCTATGTCGGTAGGTCTATGTTGCTCAGGCAGTCTATGTCGGTCGGTCTATGTCGTTCGGAATATGTCGATCGTTCTATGTCGCTCAGTCTATGTTGGTCGGTCTCTGTCGGTCGGTCGGTCTATGTCGGTCGGTCGGTCTATGTCGGTCGGTTTATGTCGTTCGGTCTATGTCGATCGGTCTATGTCTGTCGGTCTATGTTGGTCGGTCTATGTCGTTCGGTCTAATTCGGTCGGTCTATGTCGGTCCGTCTATGTCGGTCAGTGGGTCTATGTCGTTCGGTCTAATTCGGTCGGTCTATGTCGGTCCGTCTATGTCGGTCTGTCTATGTTGGTCGGTTTATGTTGTTCGGACTATGCCGGTCGGTCTATGTCGGTCGGTCTATGTCGGTCAGTCTATGTCGTTCGGTCTATGGCGGTCAGTGGGTCTATGTCGTTCGGTCTAATTCGGTCGGTCTATGTCGGTCCGTCTATGTCGGTCAGTGGGTCTATGTCGTTCGGTCTAATTCGGTCGGTCTATGACGGTCGGTCTATGTCGTTCAGTCGGTCTATGTCGTTCTGTCTATGTCGTTCGGTCTCTGTCGGTCCATCAATGACGGTCTGTCGTTCTGTGTATGTTGGTCTGTCTATGTTGGTCGGTCTATTTCGGTCGGTTTATGTTGCTGGTCTATGTCGGTCGGTGTGTCAGTCTATGTTGGTCGGTCGGTCTATGTCGGTCGGTTTACGTCGATCGGTCTATGTCGGTCGGTCTATGTTCGTCGGTCTCTGTCGGTCGATCTGTCTGTGTCTTTCGGTCTATATCGGTCAGTGGGTCTATGTCGGTAAATTTCGGTCTGTCTACATCGGTCGGTCTATGTCGTTCGGTTGGTCTATGTGGGTCGGTCGGTCTATGTCGGTCGGTCAATGTCGTTCAGTCGATCTATGTCGTTCTGTCTATGTCGTTCGGTCTATGTCGGTCAGTCAATGATGGTCGGTCAATGACGGTCGGTCGGTCGGTCTATGTCGGTCGGGAGATCTATGTCGGTCGGTCTATGTCGGTCAGTTTATGTCGTTAGGTCTATGTCGGTCGGTCTATGTTGTTTGGTCTATGTCGGCCGGTCTATGTTGCTCGGTTAGTCTATGTCGGTCGGTCTATGTCGTTCGGTCTATGTCGATCGGTCAATGTCGGTCGGTCGGTCTATGTTGGTCAGTCTCTGTCGGTTGGTCGGTCTATGTCTGTCGTTCGGTCTATGTCGGTCAGTCTATGTCTGTCGTTCTGTCTATGTCGGTCTGTCTATGTTGGCCGGTCTACGTTGGTCGGTTTATGTCGTTCAGTCTATGTCGGTCGGTCTATGTCGTTCGGTCGGTCTATGTCATTCAGGCGGTCTCAGTCGGTCAGTCGATATCGATCGGTTGGTCTATGTCGCTCGGTCTATGTCGCTCGGTCTATGTCGTTCAGTCAGTCTATATTGGTCGGTCTATGTTGGTCAGTCTATGTCGGTCGATCGGTCTATGTCGTTGGGTCTATATCGGTCAGTCTATGACGGTCGGTCTATGTCGGTCCGTCTATGTCGTTCAGGCGGTCTATGTCGGTCAGTCGATATCGATCAGTTGGTCTATGTCGGTCGGTTGGTCTATGTCGGACAGTATATGTTAGTCGGTCTTTGCCGGTTGGTCGGTCTATGTCGTTCGGTCGATGTCAGTCGGTCTATGTCGGTCGGTCTATGTCGTTCGGTCGATGTCAGTCGGTTTATGTCGGTCGGTCTATGTCGTTCGGTCGATGTCAGTCGGTCTATGTCGGTCGGTCTATGTCGTTCGGTCGATGTCAGTCGGTCTATGTCGGTCGGTCTATGTCTGTCGTTCAGTCCATGTCGGTCGTTCGGTCTATGTCGATCAGTCTATGTCGGTCGGTCTATGTCGATCAGTCTATGTCGGTCGGTCTATGTCTTTCGGTCTATGTCGCTCAGTCAATGTCAATCGGTCTATGTCGTTTGGTCTGTCTTTGTCGGTAAATTTCGATCTGTCTACGTCGGTCAGTCTATGTCGTTCGGTCTATGTCGGTCGGTCTATGTCGGTCTGTCCATGTTGGTCGGTTTATGTTGTTCGGACTATGTCGGTCGGTCTATGTCGGTCGGTCTATGTCGGTCAGTCTATGTCGGTCGGTCTATGGCGGTCAGTGGGTCTACGTCGTTCGGTCTAATTCGGTCGGTCTATGTCGGTCCGTCTATGTCGGTCAGTGGGTCTATGTCGCTCGGTCTAATTCGGTTGGTCTATGTCGGTCCATCTATGTCGGTCTGTCTATGTTGGTCGGTTTATGTTGTTCGGATTATGTCGGTCGGTCTATGTTGGTCGGTCTATGTCGGTCAGTCTATGTCGGTCGGTCTATGGCGGTCAGTGGGTCTATGTCGTTCAGTCTAATTCGGTCCGTCTATGTCGGTCCGTCTATGTCGGTCAGTGGGTCTATGTCGTTCGGTCTAATTCGGTCGGTCTATGACGGTCGGTCTATGTCGTTCAGTCGGTCTATGTCGTTCTGTCTATGTCGTTCTGTCTATGTCGTTCGGTCTCTGTCGGTCTGTCAATGACGGTCTGTCGTTCTGTGTATGTTGGTCTGTCTATGTTGGTCGGTCTATTTCGGTCGGTTTATGCTGCTGGTCTATGTCGGTCGGTGTGTCAGTCTATGTTGGTCGGTCGGTCTATGTCGGTCGGTTTACGTCGATCGGTCTATGTCGGTCGGTCTATGTTCGTCGGTCTCTGTCGGTCGATCTGTCTGTGTCTTTCGGTCTATATCGGTCAGTGGGTCTATGTCGGTAAATTTCGGTCTGTCTACATCGGTCGGTCTATGTCGTTCGGTTGGTCTATGTGGGTCGGTCAGTCTATGTCGGTCGGTCAATGTCGTTCAGTCGATCTATGTCGTTCTGTCTATGTCGTTCGGTCTATGTCGGTCGGTCAATGATGGTCGGTCAATGACGGTCGGTCGGTCGGTCTATGTTGGTCGGTAGATCTATGTCGGTCGGTCTATGTCGCTCGGTCAGTCTATGTTGGTCGGTCTATGTCGTTCGGAATATGTCGAACAGTCTATGTCGGTCGGTCTATGTTGGTCGGTCTCTGTCGGTCAGTCGGTCGGTCTATGTCGGTCTGTCTATGTTGGTCAGTCTATGTCGGACGGTTTATGTCATTTGGTCTGTCTTTGTCGGTCGGTCTATGTCGTTCGGTCAATGTCGGTGGGTCTATGTCGGTCGGTGGGTCTATGTCGGTAAATTTCAGTCTGTCTATGTCAGTCGGTCTATGTCGGTCGGTCTATGTCGATCAGTCTATGTCGGTCCATCTATGTCGGTCCGTCTATGTCGTTCAGGCGGTCTATGTCAGCCGGTCGGTCAATGTTGTTCGGTTTATGACGGTCGGTCTGTGTTGGTCGGTCTCTGTGGGTCGGTCGGTCTGTCTATGTCGGTCGATCGGTCTATGTCAATCGGTCTATGTCGGTCGGTCTATGTTGGTCAGTCTCTGTCGGTCGGTCAGTCGGTCTATGTCGGTCGATCGGTCTATGTTGTTCGGTCTATATCGGTCGATCTATGTCGGTCGGTCGATGTCGGTCAGTCAGTCGATGTCGTTCGGTCGGTCTCTGTCAGTCGGTCAGTCTATGTCGGTCGATCGGTCTATGTCGGTCGGTCTATGTCGGTCGGTCTCTGTCGTTCGGTCTTAGTTGGTCGGTCTATGTCGGTCGGTCTATGTCAGTCGATTGGTCTATGTCGTTCAGTCGGTTTATGTCGGTCGGTCTATGTCATTAAGTCTATGTCGTTAAGTCTATGTTGGTTGGTCTATGTCAGTTGGACGATGTCGGTCAGTCGGTCTTGGTTGGTGGGTCTATGTCGGTCAGTCTATGTCGGTTGGTCAATGTCGGTCGGTCTCTGTCGGTCAGTCTATGTCGGTCGGTAGATCTATGTCGTTCGGTCTAGGTCATTCGGTCTATGTCCTTCGGTCTATGTCGGTCGGTTTATGTCGTTTGTTCTATGTCGGTCGGTCGGTATATGTTGTTCGGTCTATGTCGGTCGGTCTACGTCATTCTGCCTATGTCGTACAGTCTATGTCCTTCAGTCTATGTCAGTCGGTCTATGTCGTTCGCTCTATGTCGGTCGTTCTATGTCGTTTGGTCTGTCTTTGTCGGTCAGTCTATGTCATTCGGTTGGTCTACGTCGGTCGGTTGGTCTCTGTTGGTCATTCGGTCTATGTCGGTTGGTCTATGTCGTTCGGTTCGGTCTATTTCGGTTGGTCTATGTCAGTCGGTTTTTGTCGGTCGGTCGGTCTATGTCGCTCGGTCGATCTATGTCGGTCGGTCTATGTCGTTCGGTCGGTCCATGTCTGTTGGTCTATGTCGTTCTGTCTATGTCATTCGGTTTATGTCGTTCGGTCGGGCCATGTCGGTTGGTATCTGTCGGGCGGTCTATGTCGTTCAGACAGTCTATTTCGTTCTATCTATGTCGTTCGGTCTATGTCGATCGGTCTATGTCGGTCGGTCTATCTCGGTCGGCTTATGTCGGTCGGTCTATGTCGGTCGGTCAGTCTATTTCGGTTGGTCTATGTCAGTCGGTCTATGTCGGTTGGTCGGTCTATGTTGTTCAGTCGTTCTATAACGGTCGATCTATATCGTTCTGCCTATGTCGTACAGTCTGTGTCGGTTGGTCGGTCGATCTATGTCATTCGGTAGGTCTATGTCGTTCGGTCTATTTTGGTCAGTCTATGTCGGGCGTTCGGTCTATGTCGGTGGGTCTATGTCGGTCAGTGGGTCTATGTCGCTCGGTCGATGTCGTTCGGTCTAATTCGGTCGGTCTATGTCGCTCGGGCGATCTATGTCGGTCGGTCGGTCTATGTCGGTCGGTCAGTCTATGTCGGTCGGTCTATGTCGTTCGGTCGGTCCATGTCTGTTGGTACATGTCGGTCAGTCTATGTTGTTCAGTCGGTCTATGTCGTTCTGCCTATGTCGTTCGGTCTATGTCGGTCAGTCTATGTCGGTCGGTCAGTCCATGTCGGTCGGTCAATGTCGGTCGGTCTATGTCGTTCGGTCTATGTCGGTTGGTCTATGTCTGTAGGTCTATGTTAGTCGGTCTCTGTCGGTCGGTCGGTCGATCTATGTCGGTCGATCGGTCTATGTCGTTGGGTCTATATCGGTCAGTCTATGACGGTCGGTCTATGTCGGTCTGTCTATGTCGTTCAGGCGGTCTATGTCGGTCAGTCGATATCGATCAGTTGGTCTATGTCGGTCGGTTGGTCTATGTCGGACACTATATGTTAGTCGGTCTTTGCCGGTTGGTCGGTCTATGTCGTTCGGTCGATGTCAGTCGGTCTATGTCGGTCGGTCTATGTCGTTCGGTCGATGTCAGTCGGTTTATGTCGGTCGGTCTATGTCGTTCGGTCGATGTCAGTCGGTCTATGTCGGTCGGTCTATGTCGTTCGGTCGATGTCAGTCGGTCTATGTCGGTCGGTCTATGTCTGTCGTTCAGTCCATGTCGGTCGTTCGGTCTATGTCGATCAGTCTATGTCGGTCGGTCTATGTCGATCAGTCTATGTCGGTCGGTCTATGTCTTTCGGTCTATGTCGCTCAGTCAATGTCAATCGGTCTATGTCGTTTGGTCTGTCTTTGTCGGTAAATTTCGATCTGTCTACGTCGGTCAGTGTATGTCGTTCGGTCTATGTCGTTCGGTCTATGTCGGTCCGTCTATGTCGGTCTGTCTATGTTGGTCGGTTTATGTTGTTCGGACTATGTCGGTCGGTCTATGTCGGTCGGTCTATGTCGGTCAGTCTATGTCGGTCAGTCTATGGCGGTCAGTGGGTCTACGTCGTTCGGTCAAATTCGGTCCGTCTATGTCGGTCCGTCTATGTCGGTCAGTGGGTCTATGTCGTTCGGTCAAATTCGGTCGGTCTATGTCGGTCCGTCTATGTCGGTCTGTCTATGTTGGTCGGTTTATGTTGTTCGGACTATGCCGGTCGGTCTATGTCGGTCGGTCTATGTCGGTCAGTCTATGTCGGTCGGTCTATGGCGGTCAGTGGGTCTATGTCATTCGGTCTAATTCGGTCGGTCTATGTCGGTCCGTCTATGTCGGTCAGTGGGTCTATGTCGTTCGGTCTAATTCGGTCGGTCTATGACGGTCGGTCTATGTCGTTCAGTCGGTCTATGTCGTTCTGTCTATGTCGTTCGGTCTCTGTCGGTCCATCAATGACGGTCTGTCGTTCTGTGTATGTTGGTCTGTCTATGTTGGTCGGTCTATTTCGGTCGGTTTATGTTGCTGGTCTATGTCGGTCGGTGTGTCAGTCTATGTTGGTCGGTCGGTCTATGTCGGTCGGTTTACGTCGATCGGTCTATGTCGGTCGGTCTATGTTCGTCGGTCTCTGTCGGTCGATCTGTCTGTGTCTTTCGGTCTATATCGGTCAGTGGGTCTATGTCGGTAAATTTCGGTCTGTCTACATCGGTCGGTCTATGTCGTTCGGTTGGTCTATGTGGGTCGGTCGGTCTATGTCGGTCGGTCAATGTCGTTCAGTCGATCTATGTCGTTCTGTCTATGTCGTTCGGTCTATGTCGGTCAGTCAATGATGGTCGGTCAATGACGGTCGGTCGGTCGGTCTATGTCGGTCGGTAGATCTATGTCGGTCGGTCTATGTCGGTCAGTTTATGTCGTTAGGTCTATGTCGGTCGGTCTATGTTGTTTGGTCTATGTCGGCCGGTCTATGTTGCTCGGTTAGTCTATGTCGGTCGGTCTATGTCGTTCGGTCTATGTCGATCGGTCAATGTCGGTCGGTCGGTCTATGTTGGTCAGTCTCTGTCGGTTGGTCGGTCTATGTCTGTCGTTCGGTCTATGTCGGTCAGTCTATGTCTGTCGTTCTGTCTATGTCGGTCTGTCTATGTTGGCCGGTCTACGTTGGTCGGTTTATGTCGTTCAGTCTATGTCGGTCGGTCTATGTCGTTCGGTCGGTCTATGTCATTCAGGCGGTCTCAGTCGGTCAGTCGATATCGATCGGTTGGTCTATGTCGCTCGGTCTATGTCGCTCGGTCTATGTCGTTCAGTCAGTCTATATTGGTCGGTCTATGTTGGTCAGTCTATGTCGGTCGATCGGTCTATGTCGTTGGGTCTATATCGGTCAGTCTATGACGGTCGGTCTATGTCGGTCCGTCTATGTCGTTCAGGCGGTCTATGTCGGTCAGTCGATATCGATCAGTTGGTCTATGTCGGTCGGTTGGTCTATGTCGGACAGTATATGTTAGTCGGTCTTTGCCGGTTGGTCGGTCTATGTCGTTCGGTCGATGTCAGTCGGTCTATGTCAGTCGGTCTATGTCGTTCGGTCGATGTCAGTCGGTTTATGTCGGTCGGTCTATGTCGTTCGGTCGATGTCAGTCGGTCTATGTCGGTCGGTCTATGTCGTTCGGTCGATGTCAGTCGGTCTATGTCGGTCGGTCTATGTCTGTCGTTCAGTCCATGTCGGTCGTTCGGTCTATGTCGATCAGTCTATGTCGGTCGGTCTATGTCGATCAGTCTATGTCGGTCGGTCTATGTCTTTCGGTCTATGTCGCTCAGTCAATGTCAATCGGTCTATGTCGTTTGGTCTGTCTTTGTCGGTAAATTTCGATCTGTCTACGTCGGTCAGTCTATGTCGTTCGGTCTATGTCGGTCGGTCTATGTCGGTCTGTCCATGTTGGTCGGTTTATGTTGCTCGGACTATGTCGGTCGGTCTATGTCGGTCGGTCTATGTCGGTCAGTCTATGTCGGTCGGTCTATGGCGGTCAGTGGGTCTACGTCGTTCGGTCTAATTCGGTCGGTCTATGTCGGTCCGTCTATGTCGGTCAGTGGGTCTATGTCGCTCGGTCTAATTCGGTCGGTCTATGTCGGTCCATCTATGTCGGTCTGTCTATGTTGGTCGGTTTATGTTGTTCGGATTATGTCGGTCGGTCTATGTTGGTCGGTCTATGTCGGTCAGTCTATGTCGGTCGGTCTATGGCGGTCAGTGGGTCTATGTCGTTCAGTCTAATTCGGTCCGTCTATGTCGGTCCGTCTATGTCGGTCAGTGGGTCTATGTCGTTCGGTCTAATTCGGTCGGTCTATGACGGTCGGTCTATGTCGTTCAGTCGGTCTATGTCGTTCTGTCTATGTCGTTCTGTCTATGTCGTTCGGTCTCTGTCGGTCTGTCAATGACGGTCTGTCGTTCTGTGTATGTTGGTCTGTCTATGTTGGTCGGTCTATTTCGGTCGGTTTATGCTGCTGGTCTATGTCGGTCGGTGTGTCAGTCTATGTTGGTCGGTCGGTCTATGTCGGTCGGTTTACGTCGATCGGTCTATGTCGGTCGGTCTATGTTCGTCGGTCTCTGTCGGTCGATCTGTCTGTGTCTTTCGGTCTATATCGGTCAGTGGGTCTATGTCGGTAAATTTCGGTCTGTCTACATCGGTCGGTCTATGTCGTTCGGTTGGTCTATGTGGGTCGGTCGGTCTATGTCGGTCGGTCAATGTCGTTCAGTCGATCTATGTCGTTCTGTCTATGTCGTTCGGTCTATGTCGGTCGGTCAATGATGGTCGGTCAATGACGGTCGGTCGGTCGGTCTATGTCGGTCGGTAGATCTATGTCGGTCGGTCTATGTCGGTCAGTTTATGTCGTTTGGTCTATGTCGGTCGGTCTATGTTGTTTGGTCTATGTCGGCCGGTCTATGTTGCTCGGTTAGTCTATGTCGGTCGGTCTATGTCGTTCGGTCTATGTCGATCGGTCAATGTCGGTCGGTCAGTCTATATTGGTCGGTCTATGTTGGTCAGTCGGTCTATGTCGGTCGGTAGATCTATGTCGGTCGGTCTATGTCGGTCAGTTTATGTCGTTTGGTCTATGTCGGTCGGTCTATGTTGTTTGGTCTATGTCGGCCGGTCTATGTTGCTCGGTTAGTCTATGTCGGTCGGTCTATGTCGTTCGGTCTATGTCGATCGGTCAATGTCGGTCGGTCGGTCTATGTCGGTCTGTCTATGTTGGTCGGTCTACGTTGGTCGGTTTATGTCGTTCAGTCTATGTCGGTTGGTCTATGTCGTTCGGTCGGTCTATGTCATTCAGGCGGTCTCAGTTGGTCAGTCGATATCGATCGGTTGGTCTATGTCGCTCGGTCTATGTCGCTCGATCTATGTCGTTCAGTCAGTCTATATTGGTCGGTCTATGTTGGTCAGTCTATGTCGGTCGTTCGGTCTATGTCGTTCGGTCTATGTCGGTCGGTCTATGTCGGTCGGTCTATGTCGTTTGGTCTGTCTTTGTCGGTCAGTCTATGTCATTCGGTTGGTCTATGTCGGTCGTTCGGTCTATGACGGTTACTCTATGTCGTTCGGTAGGTCTATGTCTGTCGGTCTATGTCGATCAGTCGGTCTATATCGGTCGGTCTATGTCGTTCTGCCTATGTCGTACGGTCTATGTCGGTCAGTTGGTCGATCTATGTCATTCGGTAGGTCTATGTCGTTCGGTCTATGTCGTTCGGTCTAATTCGGTCGGTCTATGTCGTTCGGTCTATGTCGTTCGGTCTAATTCGGTCGGTCTATGTCGGTCGGTCTATATCGTTCAGTCGGTCGGTTGACGGTTGGTCGGTCGGTCTATGTCGGTCGGTAGATCTTTGTCGTTCTGTCTATGTCGTTCGGTCTACGTCGTTTGGTCTGTGTCGATCGGTCTATGTCAGTCAGTCTATGTCGGTCGGTCAGTCCATGTCGGTCGGTCAATGTCGGTCGGTCTATGTCGTTCGGTCTATGTCGGTCGGTCTATGTCGGTCATTAGATCTATGTCGTTCTGTCTATGTCGGTTGGTCGGTCTATGTCGGTCGGTCAATGTCGGTCGGTTTATGTCGTTTGGTCTATGTCGGTCGGTCTATATTTTTCGGTCTATGTCGGTCGGTCTATGTCGCTCGGTCAGTCTATGTTGGTCGGTCTATGTCGTTCGGAATATGTCGAACAGTCTATGTCGGTCGGTCTATGTTGGTCGGTCTCTGTCGGTCAGTCGGTCGGTCTATGTCGGTCTGTCTATGTTGGTCAGTCTATGTCGGACGGTTTATGTCATTTGGTCTGTCTTTGTCGGTCGGTCTATGTCGTTCGGTCAATGTCGGTGGGTCTATGTCGGTCGGTGGGTCTATGTCGGTAAATTTCAGTCTGTCTATGTCAGTCGGTCTATGTCGGTCGGTCTATGTCGATCAGTCTATGTCGGTCCATCTATGTCGGTCCGTCTATGTCGTTCAGGCGGTCTATGTCAGCCGGTCGGTCAATGTTGTTCGGTTTATGACGGTCGGTCTGTGTTGGTCGGTCTCTGTGGGTCGGTCGGTCTGTCTATGTCGGTCGATCGGTCTATGTCAATCGGTCTATGTCGGTCGGTCTATGTTGGTCAGTCTCTGTCGGTCGGTCAGTCGGTCTATGTCGGTCGATCAGTCTATGTTGTTCGGTCTATATCGGTCGATCTATGTCGGTCGGTCGATGTCGGTCAGTCAGTCGATGTCGTTCGGTCGGTCTCTGTCAGTCGGTCAGTCTATGTCGGTCGATCGGTCTATGTCGGTCGGTCTATGTCAGTCGGTTTATGTTGGTCGGACTATGTCGGTCGGTCTCTGTCGTTCGGTCTTAGTTGGTCGGTCTATGTCGGTCGGTCTATGTCAGTCGATTGGTCTATGTCGTTCAGTCGGTTTATGTCGGTCGGTCTATGTCATTAAGTCTATGTCGTTAAGTCTATGTTGGTTGGTCTATGTCAGTTGGACGATGTCGGTCAGTCGGTCTTGGTTGGTGGGTCTATGTCGGTCAGTCTATGTCGGTTGGTCAATGTCGGTCGGTCTCTGTCGGTCAGTCTATGTCGGTCGGTAGATCTATGTCGTTCGGTCTAGGTCATTCGGTCTATGTCCTTCGGTCTATGTCGGTCGGTTTATGTCGTTTGTTCTATGTCGGTCGGTCGGTATATGTTGTTCGGTCTATGTCGGTCGGTCTACGTCATTCTGCCTATGTCGTACAGTCTATGTCCTTCAGTCTATGTCAGTCGGTCTATGTCGTTCGCTCTATGTCGGTCGTTCTATGTCGTTTGGTCTGTCTTTGTCGGTCAGTCTATGTCATTCGGTTGGTCTACGTCGGTCGGTTGGTCTCTGTTGGTCATTCGGTCTATGTCGGTTGGTCTATGTCGTTCGGTTCGGTCTATTTCGGTTGGTCTATGTCAGTCGGTTTTTGTCGGTCGGTCGGTCTATGTCGCTCGGTCGATCTATGTCGGTCGGTCTATGTCGTTCGGTCGGTCCATGTCTGTTGGTCTATGTCGTTCTGTCTATGTCATTCGGTTTATGTCGTTCGGTCGGGCCATGTCGGTTGGTATCTGTCGGGCGGTCTATGTCGTTCAGACAGTCTATTTCGTTCTATCTATGTCGTTCGGTCTATGTCGATCGGTCTATGTCGGTCGGTCTATCTCGGTCGGCTTATGTCGGTCGGTCTATGTCGGTCGGTCAGTCTATTTCGGTTGGTCTATGTCAGTCGGTCTATGTCGGTTGGTCAGTCTATGTCGTTCAGTCGTTCTATATCGGTCGATCTATATCGTTCTGCCTATGTCGTACAGTCTGTGTCGGTTGGTCGGTCGATCTATGTCATTCGGTAGGTCTATGTCGTTCGGTCTATTTTGGTCAGTCTATGTCGGTGGGTCTATGTCGGTCAGTGGGTCTATGTCGCTCGGTCGATGTCGTTCGGGTTATGTTGGTCAGTCGGTTGGTTTATGTCGGTCGGTCGATTGGTGTATGTTGATCGGTCTATGTCGTTCGGTCTATGTCGTTAAGCCTATGTCGGTTGGTCTATGTCAGTTGGACGATGTCGGTCAGTCGGTCTTGGTTGGTGGGTCTATGTCGGTCAGTCTATGTCGGTTGGTCTATGTCGGTCGGTCAATGTCGGTCGGTCTCTGTTGGCCGGTCTATATCGGTCGGTCTATGTCGCTCGGTCTATGTCGGTCGATCCATGTCCGTCGGTATATTTCGTTCAGTCTATGTCGGTCGGTCTATTTCAGTCGGTCTATGTCGGTCGGTCTATGTCAGTCGGTCTATGTCAGTCGGTCTATGTCAGTTGGAATATGTCGGTCGGTCTAAGTCGGTCGGTCTATGCCGGATGGTCTATGCCAGTTGGTAGGTCTAGGTCGGTCGGTCTATGTCAGTTGGAATAAGTCGGTCGGTCTATGTCATTCGGTCTATGTCGTTCGGTCTATGTCGGTAGGTCTATGTCGGTAGATCTATGTCGTTCTGTCTATGTCGGTATGTCGGTCGGTCTATGTCGGTCGGTTTATGTCGTTTGGTCTATGTCGGTCGGTCTATGTCAGTTGGAATATGTTGGTCGGTCTATGTCGGTCGGTCTATGTCAGTTGGAATATGTCGGTCGGTCTATGTCATTCGGTCTATGTCTTTCGGTCTATGTCGGTAGGTGTATGTCGTTCGGTCTATGTCGTTTAGTCTATGTCGTTCGGTCTATGTCGGTAGATCTACATCGTTCTGTCTATGTCGGTATGTCGGTTGGTCTATGTCGGTCGGTCTATGTCGGTCGGTTTATGTCGTTCGGTCTATGTCGTTCGGTCTATGCTGGTCGGTCGGTCTATGTTGTTCGGTCTATGTCGGTCGGTCGGTCTATGTTGTTCGGTCTATGTCGGTCGGTCTAAGTCATTCGGTCTATGTTGATCGGTCTATGTCGGTCGGTCTATTTTGGTCGGTGTCTGTCAGTCGGTCGGTCGGTCTATGTCGGTCGATCGGTCTATGTCGTTCAGTCTACGTCGGTCAGTCTATGTCGTTCAGTCGGTTTAATGTCGGTCGGTCTATATCGGTCGGTCTATGTCGATCGGTTGGTCCATGTCGGTCCGTCTATGTCGTTTAGGCGTTCTATGTCGGTCAGTCGATATCGATCGGTTGGTCTATGTCGGTCGGATGGTCTATGTCGGTCAGTCTATGTTAGTCGGTCTTTGCCGGTTGGTCGGTCTATGTCGGTCGGTCGATGTCGGTCAGTCGGTCGATGTCGTTCGGTCGGTCTATGTCAGTTGGTCAGTCTATGTCGGTTGTTCGGTCTGTGTCGGTCGGTCTATGTCGGTCGGTGGGTCTATGTCGTTCAGTCTATGTCGGTCAGTCTATGTCGTTCAGTCGGTTTAATGTCGGTCGGTCTATGTCGGTCGGTCTATGTCGGTCGGTCGGTCTGTGTAGTTCGGTCTATGTCGTTCGGTCTAATTCAGTCAGTCTATGTCGGTCGGTCCATGTCGTTCGGTCGGTCTATGTGGGTCGGTCTATATGGGTTGGTCTATGTCGGTCGGTCTATGTTGTTCGCTCTATGTTGGTCGGTCGGTCTGTGTCGTTCGGTGTATGTCGTTCGGTGTATGTCGTTCGGTCTAATTCGCCGGTCTATGTCGGTCGGTCTGTGTTGGTCATTCTATGTCGGTCGGTCTATGTCGGTCGTTCTATGTCGGTCGGTCGGTCTGTGTCGTTCGGTCTATGTCGTTCGGTCTAATTCAGTCAGTCTATGTCGGTAGGTCTATGTCGTTTGGTAGATCTACGTCGTTCTGTCTATGTTGGTCTGTCTATGTCGGTCAGTCTATGTCAGTCGGTTTATGTCGGTCGGTCGGTCTGTGTCGGTCGGTCTATGTCAGTCGGTCTATGTCGGTCATTCAGTCTATGTCAGTCGGTCGGTCTATGTCGTTTGGTCTATGTCGTTTGGTCTATGTCGGTCGGTTCATGTCGGTCAGTCTATGACGTTCAGTCTATGTTGATCGGTCTATGTCGGTCGGTCAGTCTATGTCAGTCGGTCGGACATTGTCACTCGGTCAGTCTACGTCGCCCGGTTTATGTCGGATGGAATATGTCGTTTTGTCTATGTCAGTCAGTCTATGTTGCTCAGTCTATGTCAGTCGGTCTATGTCGCTCGGTCTATGTCGGTCGGTCTATGTCGCTCGGTCTATGTCGGTCGGTCTATGTCGGTCGGTCTATGTCATTCGGTTGATGTCGGTCGGTCGGCCTATGTCGTTTGGTCTATGTCGGTCGGTTTATGTCGTTTGGTCTATGTCGGTCGGTCAATGACGCTCGGTCAGTCTATGTCGGTCAGTCTATGTCGTTCGGAATATGTCGATCGGTCTATGTCGTTCGGTCTATGTCGGTCGGTCGGACTATGTCGTTCGGGCTATGTTGGTCGGTCTATGTCGGTCGGTCGGACTATGTCGTTCGGGCTATGTCGTTCGGGCTATGTTGGTTGGTTGGTTTATGTCGGTCGGTCGGTGTATGTCGGTCGGTCTATGTCGTTCGGTCTATGTCGTTAAGTCTATGTCGGTCGGTCTACGTCAGTTGGACGATGTCGGTCAGTCAGTCTTGGTTGGTGGGTCTATGCCGGTCAGTCTATGTCGGTCGGTCAATGTCGGTCGGTCTCTGTCGGCCGTTATATTTCGGTCGGTCTATGTCGCTCGGTCTATTTCGGTCGGTCTATGTCGGTCGGTCTATTTCGGTCGGTCTATGTCGGTCGGTCTATGTCGGTCGGTCTATGTCGCTCGGTCTATGTCGGTCGTTCGGTCTATGTCGTTCGGTCTATGTCGTTCGGTCTATGTCGGTCGGTCTATGTCGGTCGGACTATGTCGATCAGTCTATGTCGGTCGGTCTATGTCGTTCGGTCTATGTCGGTCGTTCGGTCTATGTCGTTCGGTCTATGTTGGTGGGTCTATGTCGTTCGGTCTATGTCGGTCGGTCTATGTCGTTCGGTTCGGTCTATTTCGGTTGGTCTATGTCAGTCGGTCTTTGTCGGTCGGTCGGTCTATGTCGGTCGGTCAGTCTATGTCGGTCGGTCTATGTCGTTCGGTCGGTCCATGTCTGTTGGTATATGTTGGTCTGTCTATGTTGTTCAGTCGGTCTATGTCGTTCTGTCTATGTCGGTCAGTCGGTCTATGTTGGTCGGTCTATGTCGTTCGGTCGGTCCATGTCGGTTGGTATCTGTCGGTCGGTCTATGTCTTTCAGTCGGTCTATTTCGTTCTATCTATGTCGTTCGGTCTATGTCAGTCGGTCAATGACGGTCAGTCTATGTCGGTCATTCGGTCTATGTCGGTCGGTCCACATCGGTCGGTGGGTCTATGTTGGTCGGTCTATGTCGGTCGGTCGGTCTATGTCGGTCGGTCTATGTCGTTTGGTTGTCTATGTGGGTCGGTTGGTCTATGTCGGTCGGACTGTGTCGTTCGATCGGTCTATGTCAGTTGGCATATATCGGTCGATCTATGTTTTTCAGTCAGTCTTTGTCGTTCTGTCTATGTCGTTCAGTCTATGCCAGTCTGTCAATGACGGTTGGTCGGTCGGTCTATGTCGGTCGGTAGATCTATGTCGTTCTGTCTATGTCGGTCTGTCTATGTTGGTCGGTCAACGTTGGTCGGTTTATGTCGTTCGGTCTATGTCGGTCGGTTTATGTCGTTCGGTTGGTCTATGTCGTTCGGTCTATGTCGATCGGTCAATGACGGTCGGTCGGTCGGTCTATGTCGGTCGAACTATGTCGATCGGTCTATGTCGGTCAGTCTATGTCAGTCGGCTTATGTCGGTCGGTCTATGTCCTTCGGTCGGTCAATTTCGGTTGGTCTATGTCAGTCGGTCTATGTCGTTCGGTTGTTCTATGTCGCTCGGTCAGTCTATGTCGGTCGGTCTATGTTGTTCGGTCGGTCTCTGTCGGTCCGTCAATGACGGACTGTCGTTCTGTGTATGTCGGTCTGTCTATGGTGGTCGGTCTATGTCGGTCAGTCGGTCTATGTTGGTCGGTCTATGTCGTTCGGTCGGTCCATGTCGGTTGGTATCTGTCGGTCGGTCTATGTCGTTCGGTCGGTCTATTTCGTTCTATGTATGTCGTTCGGTCTATGTCAGTCGGTCAATGACGGTCGGTCGGTCGGTCTATGTCGGTCAGTAGATCTGTGTCGTTCGGTCTATGTCATTCGGTCTATGTCGGTCAGTCTATGTCGGTCATTCGGTCTATGTCGTTCGGTCTATGTCGGTCGGTCCACGTCGGTCAGTGGGTCTATGTTGGTCGGTCTATGTTGGTCGGTCGGTCTATGTCGGTCGGTCTATGTCATTTGGTTGTCTATGTGGGTCAGTCGGTCTATGTCGGTCGGTCTATGTCGTTCGATCGGTCTATGTCAGTTGGCATATATCGGTCGATCTATGATTTTCAGTCAGTCTATGTCGTTCTGTCTATGTCGTTCGGTCTATGCCGGTCTGTCAATGACGGTTGGTCGGTCGGTCTATGTCGGTCGGTAGATCTATGTCGTTCTGTCTATGTCGGTCTGTCTATGTTGGTCGGTCTACGTTGGTCGGTTTATGTTGTTCGGTCTATGTCGGTCGGTCAATGACGGTCGGTCGGTCGGTCTATGTCGGTCGAACTATGTCGATCGGCTTATGTCGGTCAGTCTATGTCCTTCGGTCGGTCAATTTCGGTTGGTCTATGTCAGTCGGTCTATGTCGGTCAGTCGGTCTATGTCGCTCGGTCGGTCTATGTCGGTCGGTCTATGTTGTTCGGTCTATGTCGTTCAGTCGGTCTATATCGGTTGGTCTACGTCATTCTGCCTATGCCGTACGGTCTATGTCGGTTGGTCAGTCGGTCTATGTTGTTCGGTCTATGTCGTTCAGTCGGTCTATATCGGTTGGTCTATGTCGTTCTGCCTATGCCGTACGGTCTATGTCGGTCGGTCGGTCGATCTATGTCGTTCGGTAGGTCTATGTCATTCGGCCTATGTCGTTCGGTCTATGTTGGTCAGTCTATGTCGTTCGGTCTATGTCGGTCGGTCTATGTCGTTCGGTTCGGTCCATTTTGGTTGGTCTATGTCAGTCGGTCTTTGTCGGTCGTTCGGTCTATGTCGGTCGGTCAGTCTATGTCGGTCGGTCTATGTCGTTCGGTCGGTCCATGTCTGTTGGTATATGTCGGTCTGTCTATGTTGTTCAGTCGGTGTATGTCGTTCTGTCTATGTCGTTCGGTCTATGTCGGTCAGTCGGTCTATGTCGGTCGGTCTATATCGTTCAGTCGGTCGATGTCAATCTGTCTGTGTCGTTCGGTCTCTGTCGGTCGGTCAATGACGGTTGGTCGGTCGGTCTATGTCGGTCGGTAGATCAATGTTGTTCTGTCTATGTCGTTCGGTCTACGTTGTTCGGTCTGTGTCGATCGGTCTATGTCGGTCAGTCTATGTCGGTCGGTCAGTCCATGTCTGTCGGTCAATGTCGGTCGGTCTATGTCTTTCGGTCTATGTCGGTCGGTCTATGTCGGTCGGTCAATGTCGGTCGGTCAATGTCGGTCGGTTTATGTCGTTTGGTCTATGTCGGTCGGTCTATGTTGTTCTGCCTATGTCGTACAGTCTATGTCGGTCGGTCAGTCGGTCGATCTATGTCATTCGGTAGGTCTATGTCGTTCGGTCTATGTCGGTCAGTCTATGTCGGTCGTGCGGTCTATGTCGTTCTGTCTATGTCGGTCGGTCTATGTCATTTGGTCTGTCTTTGTCGGTCGGTCGATTTCATTCGGTCAGTCTATGTCAGTCGTTCGGTCTATGTCGTTCGGTCTATGTCGGTCGGTCTATGTCATTTGGTCTGTCTTTGTCGGTCGGTCTATGTCCTTCGGTCGGTCAATGTCGTTCGGTCTATGTCGGTCGGTCGGTCTATGTCGGTCGGTCTATGTCGTTCGGTCGGTCTATGTTTGTTGGTATATGTCGGTCTGTCTATGTTGTTCAGTCGGTCTATGTCGTTCTGTCTATGTCAGTCGGTAAATGACGGTCGTTCGGTCGGTCTATGTCTGTTGGTATATGTCGGTCTGTCTATGTTGTTCAGTCGGTCTATGTTGTTCTGTCTATGTCGGTCAGTCTATGTCGTTCAGTCGGTCTATTTCATTCTATCTATGTCGTTAGCTCTATGTCGGTCGGTCAATGACGGTCGGTCGGTCGGTCTATGTCGGTCGAACTATGTCAGTCGGTCTATGTCGATCAGTCTATGTCGGTCGGCTTATGTCGGTCGGTCTATGTCCTTCGGTCGGTCAATTTCGGTTGGTCTATGTCAGTCGGTCTATGTCGGTCGGTCGGTCGGTCTATGTCGCTCGGTCAGTCTATGTCGGTCGGTCTATGTTGTTCGGTCTATGTCGTTGAGTCGGTCTATATCGGTCGGTCTATGTCATTCTGCCTATGCCGTATGGTCTATGTCGGTCGGTCGGTCGATCTATGTCGTTCGGTAGGTCTATGTCATTCGGTCTATGTCGGTCGGTCCACGTCGGTCGGTGGGTCTATGTTGGTCGGTCAATGTCGTTCGGTGGGTCTATGTCATTCGGTCTATGTCGGTCGGTCCACGTCGGTCGGTGGGTCTATGTTGGTCGGTCTATGTGGGTCGGTCGGGCTATGTCAGTGGGTCTATGTCGTTCGGTCGTCTTTGTGGGTCGGTCGGTCTATGTCGGTCGGTCTATGTCGTTCGTTCGGTCTATGCCAGTTGGCATATATCGGTCGATCTATGTTTTTCAGTCAGTCTATGTCGTTCTGTCTATGTCGTTCGGTCTATGCCGGTCTGTCAATGACGGTTGGTCGGTCGGTCTATGTCGGTCGGTAGATCTATGTCGTTCTGTCTATGTCGGTCTGTCTATGTTGGTCGGTCTACGTTGGTCGGTTTATGTCGTTCGGTCTATGTCGGTCGGTTTATGTCGTTCGGTTGGTCTATGTCGTTCGGTCGGTCCATGTCATTCGGTCTATGTCGGTCGGTCTATGTCGGTCGGTCGGTCTATGTCGGTCGATCTATGTCGTTCGGTCGGTCTATGTCCGTTGGTATATGTCGGTCGGTCTATGTTGTTCAGTCGGTCTATGTCGTTCTGTCCATGTCAGTCGGTAAATGACGGTCGTTCGGTCGGTCTATGTCTGTTGGTATATGTCGGTCTGTCTATGTTGTTCAGTTGGTCTATGTCGTTTGGTCTATGTCGGTCGGTCTATGTCAGTCGGTCGGTCTATGTCAGTGGGCCTATGTCGGTCTGTCTATGTTGGTCGTTTTATGTCGGTTGGTCTATGCCCTTCGGTCGGTCTATTTCGGTCGGTCTATGTCAGTCGCTCTATGTCGGCCGGTAGGTTTATGTCGCTCGGTCGGTCTATGTCAGTCGCTCTATGTCGGCCGGTAGGTCTATGTCGCTCGGTCGGTCTATGTCGGACGGTCTATGTCAATTGGAATATGTCGGTCGGACTATGTCGTTCGGTCTAGGTTGTTCGGTCTATGTCGGTAGGTCTATGTCGTTCGCTGTATGTCGTTTTGTTGGTCTATGTACGTCGGTCGATGTCGGTCGGTCGGTCTATGTTGTTCGGTCTATGTCGGTAGGTCTATGTTGCTCAGGCAGTCTATGTCGGTCGGTCTATGTCGTTCGGAATATGTCGATCGTTCTATGTCGCTCAGTCTATGTTGGTCGGTCTCTGTCGGTCGGTCGGTCTATGTCGGTCGGTCGGTCTATGTCGGTCGGTTTATGTCGTTCGGTCTATGTCGATCGGTCTATGTCTGTCGGTCTATGTTGGTCGGTCTATGTCGTTCGGTCTAATTCGGTCGGTCTATGTCGGTCCGTCTATGTCGGTCAGTGGGTCTATGTCGTTCGGTCTAATTCGGTCGGTCTATGTCGGTCCGTCTATGTCGGTCTGTCTATGTTGGTCGGTTTATGTTGTTCGGACTATGCCGGTCGGTCTATGTCGGTCGGTCTATGTCGGTCAGTCTATGTCGTTCGGTCTATGGCGGTCAGTGGGTCTATGTCGTTCGGTCTAATTCGGTCGGTCTATGTCGGTCCGTCTATGTCGGTCAGTGGGTCTATGTCGTTCGGTCTAATTCGGTCGGTCTATGACGGTCGGTCTATGTCGTTCAGTCGGTCTATGTCGTTCTGTCTATGTCGTTCGGTCTCTGTCGGTCCATCAATGACGGTCTGTCGTTCTGTGTATGTTGGTCTGTCTATGTTGGTCGGTCTATTTCGGTCGGTTTATGTTGCTGGTCTATGTCGGTCGGTGTGTCAGTCTATGTTGGTCGGTCGGTCTATGTCGGTCGGTTTACGTCGATCGGTCTATGTCGGTCGGTCTATGTTCGTCGGTCTCTGTCGGTCGATCTGTCTGTGTCTTTCGGTCTATATCGGTCAGTGGGTCTATGTCGGTAAATTTCGGTCTGTCTACATCGGTCGGTCTATGTCGTTCGGTTGGTCTATGTGGGTCGGTCGGTCTATGTCGGTCGGTCAATGTCGTTCAGTCGATCTATGTCGTTCTGTCTATGTCGTTCGGTCTATGTCGGTCAGTCAATGATGGTCGGTCAATGACGGTCGGTCGGTCGGTCTATGTCGGTCGGGAGATCTATGTCGGTCGGTCTATGTCGGTCAGTTTATGTCGTTAGGTCTATGTCGGTCGGTCTATGTTGTTTGGTCTATGTCGGCCGGTCTATGTTGCTCGGTTAGTCTATGTCGGTCGGTCTATGTCGTTCGGTCTATGTCGATCGGTCAATGTCGGTCGGTCGGTCTATGTTGGTCAGTCTCTGTCGGTTGGTCGGTCTATGTCTGTCGTTCGGTCTATGTCGGTCAGTCTATGTCTGTCGTTCTGTCTATGTCGGTCTGTCTATGTTGGCCGGTCTACGTTGGTCGGTTTATGTCGTTCAGTCTATGTCGGTCGGTCTATGTCGTTCGGTCGGTCTATGTCATTCAGGCGGTCTCAGTCGGTCAGTCGATATCGATCGGTTGGTCTATGTCGCTCGGTCTATGTCGCTCGGTCTATGTCGTTCAGTCAGTCTATATTGGTCGGTCTATGTTGGTCAGTCTATGTCGGTCGATCGGTCTATGTCGTTGGGTCTATATCGGTCAGTCTATGACGGTCGGTCTATGTCGGTCCGTCTATGTCGTTCAGGCGGTCTATGTCGGTCAGTCGATATCGATCAGTTGGTCTATGTCGGTCGGTTGGTCTATGTCGGACAGTATATGTTAGTCGGTCTTTGCCGGTTGGTCGGTCTATGTCGTTCGGTCGATGTCAGTCGGTCTATGTCGGTCGGTCTATGTCGTTCGGTCGATGTCAGTCGGTTTATGTCGGTCGGTCTATGTCGTTCGGTCGATGTCAGTCGGTCTATGTCGGTCGGTCTATGTCGTTCGGTCGATGTCAGTCGGTCTATGTCGGTCGGTCTATGTCTGTCGTTCAGTCCATGTCGGTCGTTCGGTCTATGTCGATCAGTCTATGTCGGTCGGTCTATGTCGATCAGTCTATGTCGGTCGGTCTATGTCTTTCGGTCTATGTCGCTCAGTCAATGTCAATCGGTCTATGTCGTTTGGTCTGTCTTTGTCGGTAAATTTCGATCTGTCTACGTCGGTCAGTCTATGTCGTTCGGTCTATGTCGGTCGGTCTATGTCGGTCTGTCCATGTTGGTCGGTTTATGTTGTTCGGACTATGTCGGTCGGTCTATGTCGGTCGGTCTATGTCGGTCAGTCTATGTCGGTCGGTCTATGGCGGTCAGTGGGTCTACGTCGTTCGGTCTAATTCGGTCGGTCTATGTCGGTCCGTCTATGTCGGTCAGTGGGTCTATGTCGCTCGGTCTAATTCGGTTGGTCTATGTCGGTCCATCTATGTCGGTCTGTCTATGTTGGTCGGTTTATGTTGTTCGGATTATGTCGGTCGGTCTATGTTGGTCGGTCTATGTCGGTCAGTCTATGTCGGTCGGTCTATGGCGGTCAGTGGGTCTATGTCGTTCAGTCTAATTCGGTCCGTCTATGTCGGTCCGTCTATGTCGGTCAGTGGGTCTATGTCGTTCGGTCTAATTCGGTCGGTCTATGACGGTCGGTCTATGTCGTTCAGTCGGTCTATGTCGTTCTGTCTATGTCGTTCTGTCTATGTCGTTCGGTCTCTGTCGGTCTGTCAATGACGGTCTGTCGTTCTGTGTATGTTGGTCTGTCTATGTTGGTCGGTCTATTTCGGTCGGTTTATGCTGCTGGTCTATGTCGGTCGGTGTGTCAGTCTATGTTGGTCGGTCGGTCTATGTCGGTCGGTTTACGTCGATCGGTCTATGTCGGTCGGTCTATGTTCGTCGGTCTCTGTCGGTCGATCTGTCTGTGTCTTTCGGTCTATATCGGTCAGTGGGTCTATGTCGGTAAATTTCGGTCTGTCTACATCGGTCGGTCTATGTCGTTCGGTTGGTCTATGTGGGTCGGTCAGTCTATGTCGGTCGGTCAATGTCGTTCAGTCGATCTATGTCGTTCTGTCTATGTCGTTCGGTCTATGTCGGTCGGTCAATGATGGTCGGTCAATGACGGTCGGTCGGTCGGTCTATGTTGGTCGGTAGATCTATGTCGGTCGGTCTATGTCGCTCGGTCAGTCTATGTTGGTCGGTCTATGTCGTTCGGAATATGTCGAACAGTCTATGTCGGTCGGTCTATGTTGGTCGGTCTCTGTCGGTCAGTCGGTCGGTCTATGTCGGTCTGTCTATGTTGGTCAGTCTATGTCGGACGGTTTATGTCATTTGGTCTGTCTTTGTCGGTCGGTCTATGTCGTTCGGTCAATGTCGGTGGGTCTATGTCGGTCGGTGGGTCTATGTCGGTAAATTTCAGTCTGTCTATGTCAGTCGGTCTATGTCGGTCGGTCTATGTCGATCAGTCTATGTCGGTCCATCTATGTCGGTCCGTCTATGTCGTTCAGGCGGTCTATGTCAGCCGGTCGGTCAATGTTGTTCGGTTTATGACGGTCGGTCTGTGTTGGTCGGTCTCTGTGGGTCGGTCGGTCTGTCTATGTCGGTCGATCGGTCTATGTCAATCGGTCTATGTCGGTCGGTCTATGTTGGTCAGTCTCTGTCGGTCGGTCAGTCGGTCTATGTCGGTCGATCGGTCTATGTTGTTCGGTCTATATCGGTCGATCTATGTCGGTCGGTCGATGTCGGTCAGTCAGTCGATGTCGTTCGGTCGGTCTCTGTCAGTCGGTCAGTCTATGTCGGTCGATCGGTCTATGTCGGTCGGTCTATGTCGGTCGGTCTCTGTCGTTCGGTCTTAGTTGGTCGGTCTATGTCGGTCGGTCTATGTCAGTCGATTGGTCTATGTCGTTCAGTCGGTTTATGTCGGTCGGTCTATGTCATTAAGTCTATGTCGTTAAGTCTATGTTGGTTGGTCTATGTCAGTTGGACGATGTCGGTCAGTCGGTCTTGGTTGGTGGGTCTATGTCGGTCAGTCTATGTCGGTTGGTCAATGTCGGTCGGTCTCTGTCGGTCAGTCTATGTCGGTCGGTAGATCTATGTCGTTCGGTCTAGGTCATTCGGTCTATGTCCTTCGGTCTATGTCGGTCGGTTTATGTCGTTTGTTCTATGTCGGTCGGTCGGTATATGTTGTTCGGTCTATGTCGGTCGGTCTACGTCATTCTGCCTATGTCGTACAGTCTATGTCCTTCAGTCTATGTCAGTCGGTCTATGTCGTTCGCTCTATGTCGGTCGTTCTATGTCGTTTGGTCTGTCTTTGTCGGTCAGTCTATGTCATTCGGTTGGTCTACGTCGGTCGGTTGGTCTCTGTTGGTCATTCGGTCTATGTCGGTTGGTCTATGTCGTTCGGTTCGGTCTATTTCGGTTGGTCTATGTCAGTCGGTTTTTGTCGGTCGGTCGGTCTATGTCGCTCGGTCGATCTATGTCGGTCGGTCTATGTCGTTCGGTCGGTCCATGTCTGTTGGTCTATGTCGTTCTGTCTATGTCATTCGGTTTATGTCGTTCGGTCGGGCCATGTCGGTTGGTATCTGTCGGGCGGTCTATGTCGTTCAGACAGTCTATTTCGTTCTATCTATGTCGTTCGGTCTATGTCGATCGGTCTATGTCGGTCGGTCTATCTCGGTCGGCTTATGTCGGTCGGTCTATGTCGGTCGGTCAGTCTATTTCGGTTGGTCTATGTCAGTCGGTCTATGTCGGTTGGTCGGTCTATGTTGTTCAGTCGTTCTATAACGGTCGATCTATATCGTTCTGCCTATGTCGTACAGTCTGTGTCGGTTGGTCGGTCGATCTATGTCATTCGGTAGGTCTATGTCGTTCGGTCTATTTTGGTCAGTCTATGTCGGGCGTTCGGTCTATGTCGGTGGGTCTATGTCGGTCAGTGGGTCTATGTCGCTCGGTCGATGTCGTTCGGTCTAATTCGGTCGGTCTATGTCGCTCGGGCGATCTATGTCGGTCGGTCGGTCTATGTCGGTCGGTCAGTCTATGTCGGTCGGTCTATGTCGTTCGGTCGGTCCATGTCTGTTGGTACATGTCGGTCAGTCTATGTTGTTCAGTCGGTCTATGTCGTTCTGCCTATGTCGTTCGGTCTATGTCGGTCAGTCTATGTCGGTCGGTCAGTCCATGTCGGTCGGTCAATGTCGGTCGGTCTATGTCGTTCGGTCTATGTCGGTTGGTCTATGTCTGTAGGTCTATGTTAGTCGGTCTCTGTCGGTCGGTCGGTCGATCTATGTCGGTCGATCGGTCTATGTCGTTGGGTCTATATCGGTCAGTCTATGACGGTCGGTCTATGTCGGTCTGTCTATGTCGTTCAGGCGGTCTATGTCGGTCAGTCGATATCGATCAGTTGGTCTATGTCGGTCGGTTGGTCTATGTCGGACACTATATGTTAGTCGGTCTTTGCCGGTTGGTCGGTCTATGTCGTTCGGTCGATGTCAGTCGGTCTATGTCGGTCGGTCTATGTCGTTCGGTCGATGTCAGTCGGTTTATGTCGGTCGGTCTATGTCGTTCGGTCGATGTCAGTCGGTCTATGTCGGTCGGTCTATGTCGTTCGGTCGATGTCAGTCGGTCTATGTCGGTCGGTCTATGTCTGTCGTTCAGTCCATGTCGGTCGTTCGGTCTATGTCGATCAGTCTATGTCGGTCGGTCTATGTCGATCAGTCTATGTCGGTCGGTCTATGTCTTTCGGTCTATGTCGCTCAGTCAATGTCAATCGGTCTATGTCGTTTGGTCTGTCTTTGTCGGTAAATTTCGATCTGTCTACGTCGGTCAGTGTATGTCGTTCGGTCTATGTCGTTCGGTCTATGTCGGTCCGTCTATGTCGGTCTGTCTATGTTGGTCGGTTTATGTTGTTCGGACTATGTCGGTCGGTCTATGTCGGTCGGTCTATGTCGGTCAGTCTATGTCGGTCAGTCTATGGCGGTCAGTGGGTCTACGTCGTTCGGTCAAATTCGGTCGGTCTATGTCGGTCCGTCTATGTCGGTCAGTGGGTCTATGTCGTTCGGTCAAATTCGGTCGGTCTATGTCGGTCCGTCTATGTCGGTCTGTCTATGTTGGTCGGTTTATGTTGTTCGGACTATGCCGGTCGGTCTATGTCGGTCGGTCTATGTCGGTCAGTCTATGTCGGTCGGTCTATGGCGGTCAGTGGGTCTATGTCATTCGGTCTAATTCGGTCGGTCTATGTCGGTCCGTCTATGTCGGTCAGTGGGTCTATGTCGTTCGGTCTAATTCGGTCGGTCTATGACGGTCGGTCTATGTCGTTCAGTCGGTCTATGTCGTTCTGTCTATGTCGTTCGGTCTCTGTCGGTCCATCAATGACGGTCTGTCGTTCTGTGTATGTTGGTCTGTCTATGTTGGTCGGTCTATTTCGGTCGGTTTATGTTGCTGGTCTATGTCGGTCGGTGTGTCAGTCTATGTTGGTCGGTCGGTCTATGTCGGTCGGTTTACGTCGATCGGTCTATGTCGGTCGGTCTATGTTCGTCGGTCTCTGTCGGTCGATCTGTCTGTGTCTTTCGGTCTATATCGGTCAGTGGGTCTATGTCGGTAAATTTCGGTCTGTCTACATCGGTCGGTCTATGTCGTTCGGTTGGTCTATGTGGGTCGGTCGGTCTATGTCGGTCGGTCAATGTCGTTCAGTCGATCTATGTCGTTCTGTCTATGTCGTTCGGTCTATGTCGGTCAGTCAATGATGGTCGGTCAATGACGGTCGGTCGGTCGGTCTATGTCGGTCGGTAGATCTATGTCGGTCGGTCTATGTCGGTCAGTTTATGTCGTTAGGTCTATGTCGGTCGGTCTATGTTGTTTGGTCTATGTCGGCCGGTCTATGTTGCTCGGTTAGTCTATGTCGGTCGGTCTATGTCGTTCGGTCTATGTCGATCGGTCAATGTCGGTCGGTCGGTCTATGTTGGTCAGTCTCTGTCGGTTGGTCGGTCTATGTCTGTCGTTCGGTCTATGTCGGTCAGTCTATGTCTGTCGTTCTGTCTATGTCGGTCTGTCTATGTTGGCCGGTCTACGTTGGTCGGTTTATGTCGTTCAGTCTATGTCGGTCGGTCTATGTCGTTCGGTCGGTCTATGTCATTCAGGCGGTCTCAGTCGGTCAGTCGATATCGATCGGTTGGTCTATGTCGCTCGGTCTATGTCGCTCGGTCTATGTCGTTCAGTCAGTCTATATTGGTCGGTCTATGTTGGTCAGTCTATGTCGGTCGATCGGTCTATGTCGTTGGGTCTATATCGGTCAGTCTATGACGGTCGGTCTATGTCGGTCCGTCTATGTCGTTCAGGCGGTCTATGTCGGTCAGTCGATATCGATCAGTTGGTCTATGTCGGTCGGTTGGTCTATGTCGGACAGTATATGTTAGTCGGTCTTTGCCGGTTGGTCGGTCTATGTCGTTCGGTCGATGTCAGTCGGTCTATGTCAGTCGGTCTATGTCGTTCGGTCGATGTCAGTCGGTTTATGTCGGTCGGTCTATGTCGTTCGGTCGATGTCAGTCGGTCTATGTCGGTCGGTCTATGTCGTTCGGTCGATGTCAGTCGGTCTATGTCGGTCGGTCTATGTCTGTCGTTCAGTCCATGTCGGTCGTTCGGTCTATGTCGATCAGTCTATGTCGGTCGGTCTATGTCGATCAGTCTATGTCGGTCGGTCTATGTCTTTCGGTCTATGTCGCTCAGTCAATGTCAATCGGTCTATGTCGTTTGGTCTGTCTTTGTCGGTAAATTTCGATCTGTCTACGTCGGTCAGTCTATGTCGTTCGGTCTATGTCGGTCGGTCTATGTCGGTCTGTCCATGTTGGTCGGTTTATGTTGCTCGGACTATGTCGGTCGGTCTATGTCGGTCGGTCTATGTCGGTCAGTCTATGTCGGTCGGTCTATGGCGGTCAGTGGGTCTACGTCGTTCGGTCTAATTCGGTCGGTCTATGTCGGTCCGTCTATGTCGGTCAGTGGGTCTATGTCGCTCGGTCTAATTCGGTCGGTCTATGTCGGTCCATCTATGTCGGTCTGTCTATGTTGGTCGGTTTATGTTGTTCGGATTATGTCGGTCGGTCTATGTTGGTCGGTCTATGTCGGTCAGTCTATGTCGGTCGGTCTATGGCGGTCAGTGGGTCTATGTCGTTCAGTCTAATTCGGTCCGTCTATGTCGGTCCGTCTATGTCGGTCAGTGGGTCTATGTCGTTCGGTCTAATTCGGTCGGTCTATGACGGTCGGTCTATGTCGTTCAGTCGGTCTATGTCGTTCTGTCTATGTCGTTCTGTCTATGTCGTTCGGTCTCTGTCGGTCTGTCAATGACGGTCTGTCGTTCTGTGTATGTTGGTCTGTCTATGTTGGTCGGTCTATTTCGGTCGGTTTATGCTGCTGGTCTATGTCGGTCGGTGTGTCAGTCTATGTTGGTCGGTCGGTCTATGTCGGTCGGTTTACGTCGATCGGTCTATGTCGGTCGGTCTATGTTCGTCGGTCTCTGTCGGTCGATCTGTCTGTGTCTTTCGGTCTATATCGGTCAGTGGGTCTATGTCGGTAAATTTCGGTCTGTCTACATCGGTCGGTCTATGTCGTTCGGTTGGTCTATGTGGGTCGGTCGGTCTATGTCGGTCGGTCAATGTCGTTCAGTCGATCTATGTCGTTCTGTCTATGTCGTTCGGTCTATGTCGGTCGGTCAATGATGGTCGGTCAATGACGGTCGGTCGGTCGGTCTATGTCGGTCGGTAGATCTATGTCGGTCGGTCTATGTCGGTCAGTTTATGTCGTTTGGTCTATGTCGGTCGGTCTATGTTGTTTGGTCTATGTCGGCCGGTCTATGTTGCTCGGTTAGTCTATGTCGGTCGGTCTATGTCGTTCGGTCTATGTCGATCGGTCAATGTCGGTCGGTCAGTCTATATTGGTCGGTCTATGTTGGTCAGTCGGTCTATGTCGGTCGGTAGATCTATGTCGGTCGGTCTATGTCGGTCAGTTTATGTCGTTTGGTCTATGTCGGTCGGTCTATGTTGTTTGGTCTATGTCGGCCGGTCTATGTTGCTCGGTTAGTCTATGTCGGTCGGTCTATGTCGTTCGGTCTATGTCGATCGGTCAATGTCGGTCGGTCGGTCTATGTCGGTCTGTCTATGTTGGTCGGTCTACGTTGGTCGGTTTATGTCGTTCAGTCTATGTCGGTTGGTCTATGTCGTTCGGTCGGTCTATGTCATTCAGGCGGTCTCAGTTGGTCAGTCGATATCGATCGGTTGGTCTATGTCGCTCGGTCTATGTCGCTCGATCTATGTCGTTCAGTCAGTCTATATTGGTCGGTCTATGTTGGTCAGTCTATGTCGGTCGTTCGGTCTATGTCGTTCGGTCTATGTCGGTCGGTCTATGTCGGTCGGTCTATGTCGTTTGGTCTGTCTTTGTCGGTCAGTCTATGTCATTCGGTTGGTCTATGTCGGTCGTTCGGTCTATGACGGTTACTCTATGTCGTTCGGTAGGTCTATGTCTGTCGGTCTATGTCGATCAGTCGGTCTATATCGGTCGGTCTATGTCGTTCTGCCTATGTCGTACGGTCTATGTCGGTCAGTTGGTCGATCTATGTCATTCGGTAGGTCTATGTCGTTCGGTCTATGTCGTTCGGTCTAATTCGGTCGGTCTATGTCGTTCGGTCTATGTCGTTCGGTCTAATTCGGTCGGTCTATGTCGGTCGGTCTATATCGTTCAGTCGGTCGGTTGACGGTTGGTCGGTCGGTCTATGTCGGTCGGTAGATCTTTGTCGTTCTGTCTATGTCGTTCGGTCTACGTCGTTTGGTCTGTGTCGATCGGTCTATGTCAGTCAGTCTATGTCGGTCGGTCAGTCCATGTCGGTCGGTCAATGTCGGTCGGTCTATGTCGTTCGGTCTATGTCGGTCGGTCTATGTCGGTCATTAGATCTATGTCGTTCTGTCTATGTCGGTTGGTCGGTCTATGTCGGTCGGTCAATGTCGGTCGGTTTATGTCGTTTGGTCTATGTCGGTCGGTCTATATTTTTCGGTCTATGTCGGTCGGTCTATGTCGCTCGGTCAGTCTATGTTGGTCGGTCTATGTCGTTCGGAATATGTCGAACAGTCTATGTCGGTCGGTCTATGTTGGTCGGTCTCTGTCGGTCAGTCGGTCGGTCTATGTCGGTCTGTCTATGTTGGTCAGTCTATGTCGGACGGTTTATGTCATTTGGTCTGTCTTTGTCGGTCGGTCTATGTCGTTCGGTCAATGTCGGTGGGTCTATGTCGGTCGGTGGGTCTATGTCGGTAAATTTCAGTCTGTCTATGTCAGTCGGTCTATGTCGGTCGGTCTATGTCGATCAGTCTATGTCGGTCCATCTATGTCGGTCCGTCTATGTCGTTCAGGCGGTCTATGTCAGCCGGTCGGTCAATGTTGTTCGGTTTATGACGGTCGGTCTGTGTTGGTCGGTCTCTGTGGGTCGGTCGGTCTGTCTATGTCGGTCGATCGGTCTATGTCAATCGGTCTATGTCGGTCGGTCTATGTTGGTCAGTCTCTGTCGGTCGGTCAGTCGGTCTATGTCGGTCGATCAGTCTATGTTGTTCGGTCTATATCGGTCGATCTATGTCGGTCGGTCGATGTCGGTCAGTCAGTCGATGTCGTTCGGTCGGTCTCTGTCAGTCGGTCAGTCTATGTCGGTCGATCGGTCTATGTCGGTCGGTCTATGTCAGTCGGTTTATGTTGGTCGGACTATGTCGGTCGGTCTCTGTCGTTCGGTCTTAGTTGGTCGGTCTATGTCGGTCGGTCTATGTCAGTCGATTGGTCTATGTCGTTCAGTCGGTTTATGTCGGTCGGTCTATGTCATTAAGTCTATGTCGTTAAGTCTATGTTGGTTGGTCTATGTCAGTTGGACGATGTCGGTCAGTCGGTCTTGGTTGGTGGGTCTATGTCGGTCAGTCTATGTCGGTTGGTCAATGTCGGTCGGTCTCTGTCGGTCAGTCTATGTCGGTCGGTAGATCTATGTCGTTCGGTCTAGGTCATTCGGTCTATGTCCTTCGGTCTATGTCGGTCGGTTTATGTCGTTTGTTCTATGTCGGTCGGTCGGTATATGTTGTTCGGTCTATGTCGGTCGGTCTACGTCATTCTGCCTATGTCGTACAGTCTATGTCCTTCAGTCTATGTCAGTCGGTCTATGTCGTTCGCTCTATGTCGGTCGTTCTATGTCGTTTGGTCTGTCTTTGTCGGTCAGTCTATGTCATTCGGTTGGTCTACGTCGGTCGGTTGGTCTCTGTTGGTCATTCGGTCTATGTCGGTTGGTCTATGTCGTTCGGTTCGGTCTATTTCGGTTGGTCTATGTCAGTCGGTTTTTGTCGGTCGGTCGGTCTATGTCGCTCGGTCGATCTATGTCGGTCGGTCTATGTCGTTCGGTCGGTCCATGTCTGTTGGTCTATGTCGTTCTGTCTATGTCATTCGGTTTATGTCGTTCGGTCGGGCCATGTCGGTTGGTATCTGTCGGGCGGTCTATGTCGTTCAGACAGTCTATTTCGTTCTATCTATGTCGTTCGGTCTATGTCGATCGGTCTATGTCGGTCGGTCTATCTCGGTCGGCTTATGTCGGTCGGTCTATGTCGGTCGGTCAGTCTATTTCGGTTGGTCTATGTCAGTCGGTCTATGTCGGTTGGTCGGTCTATGTCGTTCAGTCGTTCTATAACGGTCGATCTATATCGTTCTGCCTATGTCGTACAGTCTGTGTCGGTTGGTCGGTCGATCTATGTCATTCGGTAGGTCTATGTCGTTCGGTCTATTTTGGTCAGTCTATGTCGGGCGTTCGGTCTATGTCGGTGGGTCTATGTCGGTCAGTGGGTCTATGTCGCTCGGTCGATGTCGTTCGGTCTAATTCGGTCGGTCTATGTCGCTCGGGCGATCTATGTCGGTCGGTCGGTCTATGTCGGTCGGTCAGTCTATGTCGGTCGGTCTATGTCGTTCGGTCGGTCCATGTCTGTTGGTACATGTCGGTCAGTCTATGTTGTTCAGTCGGTCTATGTCGTTCTGCCTATGTCGTTCGGTCTATGTCGGTCAGTCTATGTCGGTCGGTCAGTCCATGTCGGTCGGTCAATGTCGGTCGGTCTATGTCGTTCGGTCTATGTCGGTCGGTCTATGTCGGTCAGTAGATCTATGTCGTTCTGTCTATGTCGGTCGGACTATGTCGGTCGGTCAGTGTCGGTCGGTCTATGTCGGTCAGTAGATCTATGTCGTTCTGTCTATGTCGGTCAGTCAATGTCGGTCAGTAGATCTATGTCGTTCTGTCTATGTCGGTCGGTGTATGCCGTTTGGTCTATGTCGGTCGGTCGATCTATGTCGTTCAGTAGGTCTATCTCATTCAGTCTATGTCGGTCAGTCTATGTCGGTCGGTCTATGTCGTTCGGTCTATGTCGGTCGGTCTATGACATTTGGTCTGTCTTTGTCGGTCAGTCTATATCATTCGGTTGGTCTATGTTGGTTGGTTGGTCTCTGTCGGTCGTTCGGGCTATGTCGGTTGGTCTATGACGGTTGCTCTATGTCGTTCGGTAGGTCTATGTCCGTTGGTCTATGTCGTTCAGTCAGTCTATATTTGTCGATCTATGCCGTTCTATCTATGTCGTTCGGTCTACGTCATTCGGTCTGTGTCGATTGGTCTTTGTCAGTCAGTCGGTCCATGTCGTTCGGTCTATGTCGGTCAGTCAGTCCATGTCGTTTGGTCTATGTCGGTCGGTCTATGTCGTTCGGTTTGGTCTATTTCGGTTGGTCTATGTCAGTCGGTCTATGTCGGTCGGTCGGTCTATGTTGGTCGGTCGGTCTATGTCGGTCAGTCTATGTCGTTCGGTCGGTCCATGTCTGTTGGTATATGTCGGTCTGTCTATGTTGTTCAGTCGGTCTATGTTGTTCTGTCTATGTCATTCGGTTTATGTCGTTCGGTCGGGCCATGTCGGTTGGTATCTGTCGGTCGGTCTATGTCGTTCAGTCGGTCTATTTCGGTTGGTCTATGTCGTTCTGTCTATGTCGCTCGGTCTATGTCGGTCAGTCGGTCTATGTTGGTCGGTCTATGTCATTCGGTCGGGCCATTTCGGTTGGCATCTGTCGATCGGTCTATGTCGTTCAGTCGGTCTATTTCGTTCTATCGATGTCGGTCGGTCTATGTCAGTCAGTCTATGTCGGTCGGTCTATGTCGGTCGGTCGATGTCGGTCGGTCTATGTCGGTCGGCTTATGTCGGTCGGTCTATGTCGGTCGGTCTATGTCGGTCGGTTGGTCTATATCGGTTGGTCTATGTCGTTCTGCCTATGTCATACAGTCTATGTCGGTCGGTCGGTCGATCTGTGTCATTCGGTAGGTCTATGTCGTTCGGTTTATGTCGGTCAGTCTATGTCGTTTGTTCGGTCTATGTCGGTGGGTCTATGTCGGTCGGTGGGTCTATGTCCTTCGGTCGGTCTATTTCGGTTGGTCTATGTCGTTCAGGCGGTCTATGTCGGTCGGTCGGTCTATGTCGCTCGGTCGGTCTATGTCGGTCGGTCTATGTCGTTCAGTCGGTCTATATCGGTCGGTCTATGTCGTTCTGCTTATGTCGTACGGTCTATGTCGGTCGGTTGGTCGATCTATGTCATTCGGTAGGTCTATGTCGTTCGGTCTATGTCGTTCGGTCTAATTCGGTCGGTCTATGTCGGTCGGTCTATGTCGTTCAGTCGGTCGATGTCATTCTGTCTATGTCGTTCAGTCTCTGTCGGTCGGTCAATGACGGTTGGTCGGTCGGTCTATGTCGGTCGGTAGATCTATGTCGTTCTGTCTATGTCGTTCGGTCTACGTCGTTCGGTCTGTGTCGATCGGTCTATGTCGGTCAGTCTATGTCGGTCGGTCAGTCCATGTTGGTCGGTCTATTTCGTTCGGTCTATGTCGGCCGGTCTATGTCGGTCAGTAGATCTATGTCGTTCTGTCTATGTCAGTCTGTCTATGTCAGTCGGTCAATTTCGGTCGGTTTACGTTGTTCGGTCTATGTCGGTCGGTCTATGTCGCTCAGTCAGTCTATGTTGGTCGGTCTATGTCGTTCGGAATATGTCGAACGGTCTATGTCGGTCTGTCTATGTTGGTCAGTCTATGTCGGACGGTTTATGTCGTTTGGTCTGTCTTTGTTGGTCGGTCTATGTCGTTCGGTCAATGTCGGTGGCTCTATGTCGTTAGGTCAATGTCGATTGGTCTATGTTGTTTGGTCTGTCTTTGTCGGTTGGTCTATGTCGTTCGGTCAATGTCGGTGGGTCTATGTCGTTCGGTCAATGTCGGTGGGTCTATGTCAGTCGGTGGGTCTATGTCGGTAAATTTCAGTCTGTCTATGTCAGTCGGTCTATGTCGTTCGGTCAATGTCGATCAGTCTATGTCGGTCGGTCTATGTCGGTCTGTCTAGGTTGGTCGGTCTATGTCGGTCGGTTTATGTCCGTCGGTCGGTCTATGTCGGTCGGTCGGTCAATGTTGTTCGGTTTATGACGGTCGGTCTGTGTTGGTCGGTCTCTGTCGGTCGGTCGGTCTGTCTATGTCAGTCGGTTTATGTTGGTCGGACTATGTCGGTCGCTTTATGTCGTTCGGTCTTAGTTGTTCGGTCGGACTATGTCGTTCGGGCTATGTTGGTCGGTCTATGTCGGTCGGTTTATGTCGTTTGTTCTATGTCGGTCGGTCGGTATATGTTGTTCGGTCTATGTCGGTCGGTCTACGTCATTCTGCCTATGTCGTACAGTCTATGTCCTTCAGTCTATGTCAGTCGGTCTATGTCGTTCGCTCTATGTCGGTCGTTCTATGTCGTTTGGTCTGTCTTTGTCGGTCAGTCTATGTCATTCGGTTGGTCTACGTCGGTCGGTTGGTCTCTGTTGGTCATTCGGTCTATGTCGGTTGGTCTATGTCGTTCGGTTCGGTCTATTTCGGTTGGTCTATGTCAGTCGGTTTTTGTCGGTCGGTCGGTCTATGTCGCTCGGTCGATCTATGTCGGTCGGTCTATGTCGTTCGGTCGGTCCATGTCTGTTGGTCTATGTCGTTCTGTCTATGTCATTCGGTTTATGTCGTTCGGTCGGGCCATGTCGGTTGGTATCTGTCGGGCGGTCTATGTCGTTCAGACAGTCTATTTCGTTCTATCTATGTCGTTCGGTCTATGTCGATCGGTCTATGTCGGTCGGTCTATCTCGGTCGGCTTATGTCGGTCGGTCTATGTCGGTCGGTCAGTCTATTTCGGTTGGTCTATGTCAGTCGGTCTATGTCGGTTGGTCAGTCTATGTCGTTCAGTCGTTCTATATCGGTCGATCTATATCGTTCTGCCTATGTCGTACAGTCTGTGTCGGTTGGTCGGTCGATCTATGTCATTCGGTAGGTCTATGTCGTTCGGTCTATTTTGGTCAGTCTATGTCGGGCGTTCGGTCTATGTCGGTGGGTCTATGTCGGTCAGTGGGTCTATGTCGCTCGGTCGATGTCGTTCGGTCTAATTCGGTCGGTCTATGTCGGTCGGTCTATGTCGCTCGGGCGATCTATGTCGGTCGGTCGGTCTATGTCGGTCGGTCAGTCTATGTCGGTCGGTCTATGTCGTTCGGTCGGTCCATGTCTGTTGGTACATGTCGGTCAGTCTATGTTGTTCAGTCGGTCTATGTCGTTCTGCCTATGTCGTTCGGTCTATGCCGGTCAGTCTACGTCGGTCGGTCAATGTCGATCGGTCTATGTCGTTCGGTCTATGTCGGTCGGTCGGACTATGTCGTTCGGGCTATGTTGGTCGGTCTATGTCGGTCGGTCGGACTATGTCGTTCGGGCTATGTCGTTCGGGCTATGTTGGTCGGTTGGTTTATGTCGGTCGGTCGGTGTATGTCGGTCGGTCTATGTCGTTCGGTCTATGTCGTTAAGTCTATGTCGGTCGGTCTACGTCAGTTGGACGATGTCGGTCAGTCAGTCTTGGTTGGTGGGTCTATGCCGGTCAGTCTATGTCGGTCGGTCAATGTCGGTCGGTCTCTGTCGGCCGTTATATTTCGGTCGGTCTATGTCGCTCGGTCTATTTCGGTCGGTCTATGTCGGTCGGTCTATTTCGGTCGGTCTATGTCGGTCGGTCTATGTCGGTCGGTCTATGTCGCTCGGTCTATGTCGGTCGTTCGGTCTATGTCGTTCGGTCTATGTCGTTCGGTCTATGTCGGTCGGTCTATGTCGGTCGGACTATGTCGATCAGTCTATGTCGGTCGGTCTATGTCGTTCGGTCTATGTCGGTCGTTCGGTCTATGTCGTTCGGTCTATGTCATTCGGTCTATGTCGGTCGGTCTATGTCGGTCGGACTATGTCGATCAGTCTATGTCGGTCGGTCTATGTCGTTCGGTCTATGTCGGTCGTTCGGTCTATGTCGTTCGGTCTATGTTGGTGGGTCTATGTCGTTCGGTCTATGTCGGTCGGTCTATGTCGTTCGGTTCGGTCTATTTCGGTTGGTCTATGTCAGTCGGTCTTTGTCGGTCGGTCGGTCTATGTCGGTCGGTCAGTCTATGTCGGTCGGTCTATGTCGTTCGGTCGGTCCATGTCTGTTGGTATATGTTGGTCTGTCTATGTTGTTCAGTCGGTCTATGTCGTTCTGTCTATGTCGGTCAGTCGGTCTATGTTGGTCGGTCTATGTCGTTCGGTCGGTCCATGTCGGTTGGTATCTGTCGGTCGGTCTATGTCTTTCAGTCGGTCTATTTCGTTCTATCTATGTCGTTCGGTCTATGTCAGTCGGTCAATGACGGTCAGTCTATGTCGGTCATTCGGTCTATGTCGGTCGGTCCACATCGGTCGGTGGGTCTATGTTGGTCGGTCTATGTCAGTCGGTCGGTCTATGTCGGTCGGTCTATGTCGTTTGGTTGTCTATGTGGGTCGGTTGGTCTATGTCGGTCGGACTGTGTCGTTCGATCGGTCTATGTCAGTTGGCATATATCGGTCGATCTATGTTTTTCAGTCAGTCTATGTCGTTCTGTCTATGTCGTTCGGTCTATGCCGGTCTGTCAATGATGGTTGGTCGGTCGGTCTATGTCGGTCGGTAGATCTATGTCGTTCTGTCTATGTCGGTCTGTCTATGTTGGTCGGTCTACGTTGGTCGGTTTATGTTGTTCGGTCTATGTCGGTCGGTCAATGACGGTCGGTCGGTCGGTCTATGTCGGTCGAACTATGTCGATCGGCTTATGTCGGTCAGTCTATGTCCTTCGGTCGGTCAATTTCGGTTGGTCTATGTCAGTCGGTCTATGTCGGTCAGTCGGTCTATGTCGCTCGGTCAGTCTATGTCGGTCGGTCTATGTTGTTCGGTCTATGTCGTTCAGTCGGTCTATATCGGTTGGTCTACGTCATTCTGCCTATGCCGTACGGTCTATGTCGGTCGGTCGGTCGGTCTATGTTGTTCGGTCTATGTCGTTCAGTCGGTCTATATCGGTTGGTCTATGTCGTTCTGCATATGCCGTACGGTCTATGTCGGTCGGTCGGTCGATCTATGTCGTTCGGTAGGTCTATGTCATTCGGTCTATGTCGTTCGGTCTATGTTGGTCGGTCTATGTCGTTCGGTCTATGTCGGTCGGTCTATGTCGTTCGGTTCGGTCTATTTTGGTTGGTCTATGTCAGTCGGTCTTTGTCGGTCGGTCGGTCTATGTCGGTCGGTCAGTCTATGTCGGTCGGTCTATGTCGTTCGGTCGGTCCATGTCTGTTGGTATATGTCGGTCTGTCTATGTTGTTCAGTCGGTGTATGTCGTTCTGTCTATGTCGTTCGGTCTATGTCGGTCAGTCGGTCTATGTCGGTCGGTCTATATCGTTCAGTCGGTCGATGTCAATCTGTCTGTGTCGTTCGGTCTCTGTCAGTCGGTCAATGACGGTTGGTCGGTCGGTCTATGTCGGTCGGTAGATCAATGTTGTTCTGTCTATGTCGTTCGGTCTACGTTGTTCGGTCTGTGTCGATCGGTCTATGTCGGTCAGTCTATGTCGGTCGGTCAGTCCATGTCTGTCGGTCAATGTCGGTCGGTCTATGTCTTTCGGTCTATGTCGGTCGGTCTATGTCGGTCGGTCAATGTCGGTCGGTCAATGTCGGTCGGTTTATGTCGTTTGGTCTATGTCGGTCGGTCTATGTTGTTCTGCCTATGTCGTACAGTCTATGTCGGTCGGTCAGTCGGTCGATCTATGTCATTCAGTAGGTCTATGTCGTTCGGTCTATGTCGGTCAGTCTATGTCGGTCGTGCGGTCTATGTCGTTCTGTCTATGTCGGTCGGTCTATGTCATTTGGTCTGTCTTTGTCGGTCGGTCGATTTCATTCGGTCAGTCTATGTCAGTCGTTCGGTCTATGTCGGTCGGTCTATGTCATTTGGTCTGTCTTTGTCGGTCGGTCTATGTCCTTCGGTCGGTCAATGTCGTTCGGTCTATGTCGGTCGGTCGGTCTATGTCGGTCGGTCTATGTCGGTCGGTCGGTCTATGTTTGTTGGTATATGTCGGTCTGTCTATGTTGTTCAGTCGGTCTATGTCGTTCTGTCTATGTCAGTCGGTAAATGACGGTCGTTCGGTCGGTCTATGTCTGTTGGTATATGTCGGTCTGTCTATGTTGTTCAGTCGGTCTATGTAGTTCTGTCTATGTCGGTCAGTCTATGTCGTTCAGTCGGTCTATTTCATTCTATCTATGTCGTTAGCTCTATGTCGGTCGGTCAATGACGGTCGGTCGGTCGGTCTATGTCGGTCGAACTATGTCAGTCGGTCTATGTCGGTCAGTCTATGTCGGTCGGTCTATGTCCTTCGGTCGGTCAATTTCGGTTGGTCTATGTCAGTCGGTCTATGTCGGTCGGTCGGTCTATGTCGCTCGGTCAGTCTATGTCGGTCGGTCTATGTTGTTCGGTCTATGTCGTTGAGTCGGTCTATATCGGTCGGTCTATGTCATTCTGCCTATGCCGTATGGTCTATGTCGGTCGGTCGGTCGATCTATGTCGTTCGGTAGGTCTATGTCATTCGGTCTATGTCGGTCGGTCCACGTCGGTCGGTGGGTCTATGTTGGTCGGTCAATGTCGTTCGGTGGGTCTATGTCATTCGGTCTATGTCGGTCGGTCCACGTCGGTCGGTGGGTCTATGTTGGTCGGTCTATGTGGGTCGGTCGGTCTATGTCAGTGGGTCTATGTCGTTCGGTCGTCTTTGTGGGTCGGTCGGTCTATGTCGGTCGGTCTATGTCGTTCGTTCGGTCTATGCCAGTTGGCATATATCGGTCGATCTATGTTTTTCAGTCGGTCTATGTCGTTCTGTCTATGTCGTTCGGTCTATGCCGGTCTGTCAATGACGGTTGGTCGGTCGGTCTATGTCGGTCGGTAGATCTATGTCGTTCTGTCTATGTCGGTCTGTCTATGTTGGTCGGTCTACGTTGGTCGGTTTATGTCGTTCGGTCTATGTCGGTCGGTTTATGTCGTTCCGTTGGTCTATGTCGTTCGGTCGGTCCATGTCGTTCGGTCTATGTCGTTCGGTCGGTCTATGTCTGTTGGTATATGTCGGTCGGTCTATGTTGTTCAGTCGGTCTATGTCGTTCTGTCCATGTCAGTCGGTAAATGACGGTCGTTCGGTCGGTCTATGTCTGTTGGTATATGTCGGTCTGTCTATGTTGTTCAGTTGGTCTATGTCGTTTGGTCTATGTCGGTCGGTCTATGGTCAGTCGGTCGGTCTATGTCAGTGGGCCTATGTCGGTCTGTCTATGTTGGTCGTTTTATGTCGGTCGGTCTATGCCCTTCGGTCGGTCTATTTCGGTCGGTCTATGTCAGTCGCTCTATGTCGGCCGGTAGGTCTATGTCGCTCGGTCGGTCTATGTCAGTCGCTCTATGTCGGCCGGTAGGTCTATGTCGCTCGGTCGGTCTATGTCAGTCGGTCTATGTCGCTCGGTCGGTCTATATCGGTCGGTCTATGTCGTTCGGTCAGTCTATGTCGGACGGTCTATTCAATTGGAATATGTCGGTCGGACTATGTCGTTCGGTCTAGGTTGTTCGGTCTATGTCGGTAGGTCTATGTCGTTCGCTGTATGTCGTTTTGTTGGTCTAAGTACGTCGGTCGATGTCGGTCGGTCGGTCTATGTTGTTCGGTCTATGTCGGTAGGTCTATGTTGCTCAGGCAGTCTATGTCGGTCGGTCTATGTCGTTCGGAATATGTCGATCGTTCTATGTCGCTCAGTCTATGTTGGTCGGTCTCTGTCGGTCGGTCGGTCTATGTCGGTCGGTCGGTCTATGTCGGTCGGTTTATGTCGTTCGGTCTATGTCGATCGGTCTATGTCTGTCGGTCTATGTTGGTCGGTCTATGTCGGTCGGTCTATGTCAATTGGAATATGTCGGTCGGTCTATGTCGTTCGGAATATGTCGATCGTTCTGTGTCGCTCAGTCTATGTTGGTCGGTCTCTGTCGGTCGGTCGGTCGGTCTATGTCGGTCGGTCGGTCTATGTCGGTCGGTTTATGTCGTTCGGTCTATGTCGATCGGTCTATGTCTGTCGGTCTATGTTGGTCGGTCTATGTCGGTCAGTCTATGTCAATTGGAATATGTCGGTCGGTCTATGTCGTTCGGTCTATGTTGTTCGGTGTATGTCGCTCGGTCTATGTTGTTCGGTCTATGTCGGTAGGTCTATGTCGTTCGCTGTATGTCGGTTGGTTGGTCTATGTCGGTCGGTCGATGTCGGTCGGTCGGTCTATGTTGTTCGGTCTCTGTCGGTCGGTCTATGTTGCTCAGGCAGTCTATGTCGGTCGGTTTATGTCGTTCGGTCTATGTCGATCGGTCAATGTCGGTCGGTCAGTCTATGTTGGTCAGTCTCTGTCGGTTGGTCGGTCTATGTCTGTCGTTCGGTCTATGTCGGTCAGTCTATGTCTGTCGTTCTGTCTATGTCGGTCTGTCTATGTTGGCCGGTCTACGTTGGTCGGTTTATGTCGTTCAGTCTATGTCGGTCGGTCTATGTCGTTCGGTCGGTCTATGTCATTCAGGCGGTCTCAGTCGGTCATTCGATATCGATCGGTTGGTCTATGTCGCTCGGTCTATGTCGCTCGGTCTATGTCGTTCAGTCAGTCTATATTGGTCGGTCTATGTTGGCCAGTCTATGTCGGTCGATCGGTCTATGTCGTTGGGTCTATATCGGTCAGTCTATGACGGTCGGTCTATGTCGGTCCGTCTATGTCGTTCAGGCGGTCTATGTCGGTCAGTCGATATCGATCAGTTGGTCTATGTCGGTCGGTTGGTCTATGTCGGACAGTATATGTTAGTCGGTCTTTGCCGGTTGGTCGGTCTATGTCGTTCGGTCGATGTCAGTCGGTCTATGTCGGTCGGTCTATGTCGTTCGGTCGATGTCAGTCGGTTTATGTCGGTCGGTCTATGTCGTTCGGTCGATGTCAGTCAGTCTATGTCGGTCGGTCTATGTCGTTCGGTCGATGTCAGTCGGTCTATGTCGGTCGGTCTATGTCTGTCGTTCAGTCCATGTCGGTCGTTCGGTCTATGTCGATCAGTCGATGTCGGTCGGTCTATGTCTTTCGGTCTATGTCGCTCAGTCAATGTCAATCGGTCTATGTCGTTTGGTCTGTCTTTGTCGGTAAATTTCGATCTGTCTACGTCGGTCAGTCTATGTCGTTCGGTCTATGTCGGTCGGTCTATGTCGGTCTGTCCATGTTGGTCGGTTTATGTTGTTCGGACTATGTCGGTCGGTCTATGTCGGTCGGTCTATGTCGGTCAGTCTATGTCGGTCGGTCTATGGCGGTCAGTGGGTCTACGTCGTTCGGTCTAATTCGGTCGGTCTATGTCGGTCCGTCTATGTCGGTCAGTGGGTCTATGTCGCTCGGTCTAATTCGGTCGGTCTATGTCGGTCCATCTATGTCGGTCTGTCTATGTCGGTCAGTCTATGTCGGTCGGTCTATGGCGGTCAGTGGATCTACGTCGTTCGGTCTAATTCGGTCGGTCTATGTCGGTCGGTCTATGGCGGTCAGTGGGTCTATGTCGTTCAGTCTAATTCGGTCGGTCTATGTCGGTCCGTCTATGTCGGTCAGTGGGTCTATGTCGTTCGGTCTAATTCGGTCGGTCTATGACGGTCGGTCTATGTCGTTCAGTCGGTCTATGTCGTTCTGTCTATGTCGTTCTGTCTATGTCGTTCGGTCTCTGTCGGTCCGTCAATGACGGTCTGTCGTTCTGTGTATGTTGGTCTGTCTATGTTGGTCGGTCTATTTCGGTCGGTTTATGCTGCTGGTCTATGTCGGTCGGTGTGTCAGTCTATGTTGGTCGGTCGGTCTATGTCGGTCGGTTTACGTCGATCGGTCTATGTCGGTCGGTCTATGTTCGTCGGTCTCTGTCGGTCGATCTGTCTGTGTCTTTCGGTCTATATCGGTCGGTGGGTCTATGTCGGTAAATTTCGGTCTGTCTACGTCGGTCGGTCTATGTCGTTCGGTTGGTCTATGTGGGTCGGTTGGTCTATGTCGGTCGGTCAATGTCGTTCAGTCGATCTATGTCATTCTGTCTATGTCGTTCGGTCTATGTCGGTCGGTCAATGATGGTCGGTCAATGACGGTCGGTCGGTCGGTCTATGTCGGTCGGTAGATCTATGTCGGTCGGTCTATGTCGGTCAGTTTATGTCGTTTGGTCTATGTCGGTCGGTCTATGTTGTTTGGTCTATGTCGGTCGGTCTATGTTGCTCGGTTAGTCTATGTCGGTAGGTCTATGTCGTTCGGTCTATGTCGATCGGTCAATGTCGGTCGGTCGGTCTATGTCGGTCAGTCTATGTCGGTCGGTCAGTCCATGTCGGTCGGTCAATGTCGGTCGGTCTATGTCGTTCGGTCTATGTCGGTCGGTCTATGTTGGTCAGTAGATCTATGTCGTTCTGTCTATGTCGGTCGGACTATGTCGGTCGGTCAATGTCGGTCGGTCTATGTCGGTCAGTCAATGTCGGTCAGTAGATCTATGTCGTTCTGTCTATGTCGGTCAGTCAATGTCGGTCAGTAGATCTATGTCGTTCTGTCTATGTCGGTCGGTGTATGCCGTTTGGTCTATGTCGGTCGGTCGATCTATGTCGTTCATTAGGTCTATCTCATTCAGTCTATGTCGGTCAGTCTATGTCGGTCGGTCTATGTCGTTCTGTCTATGTCGCTCGGTCTATGTCGGTCAGTCGGTCTATGTTGGTCGGTCTATGTCGTTCGGTCGGGCCATTTCGGTTGGCATCTGTCGATCGGTCTATGTCGTTCAGTCGGTCTATTTCGTTCTATCGATGTCGGTCGGTCTATGTCAGTCAGTCTATGTCGGTCGGTCTATGTCGGTCGGTCGATGTCGGTCGGTCTATGTCGGTCGGCTTATGTGGGTCGGTCTATGTCGGTCGGTCTATGTCGGTCGGTTGGTCTATATCGGTTGGTCTATGTCGTTCTGCCTATGTCATACAGTCTATGTCGGTCGGTCGGTCGCTCTGTGTCATTCGGTAGGTCTATGTCGTTCGGTTTATGTCAGTCAGTCTATGTCGTTTGTTCGGTCTATGTCGGTGGGTCTATGTCGGTTGGTGGGTCTATGTCCTTCGGTCGGTCTATTTCGGTTGGTCTATGTCGTTCAGGCGGTCTATGTCGGTCGGTCGGTCTATGTCGCTCGGTCGGTCTATGTCGGTCGGTCTATGTCGTTCAGTCGGTCTATATCGGTCGGTCTATGTCGTTCTGCTTATGTCGTACGGTCTATGTCGGTCGGTTGGTCGATCTATGTCATTCGGTAGGTCTATGTCGTTCGGTCTATGTCGTTCGGTCTAATTCGGTCGGTCTATGTCGGTCGGTCTATGTCGTTCAGTCGGTCGATGTCATTCTGTCTATGTCGTTCAGTCTCTGTCGGTCGGTCAATGACGGTTGGTCGGTCGGTCTATGTCGGTCGGTAGATCTATGTCGTTCTATCTATGTCGTTCGGTCTACGTCGTTCGGTCTGTGTCGATCGGTCTATGTCAGTCAGTCTATGTCGGTCGGTCAGTCCATGTTGGTCGGTCTATTTCGTTCGGTCTATGTCGGCCGGTCTATGTCGGTCAGTAGATCTATGTCGTTCTGTCTATGTCAGTCTGTCTATGTCAGTCGGTCAATTTCGGTCGGTTTACGTTGTTCGGTCTATGTCGGTCGGTCTATGTCGCTCAGTCAGTCTATGTTGGTCGGTCTATGTCGTTCGGAATATGTCGAACGGTCTATGTCGGTCTGTCTATGTTGGTCAGTCTATGTCGGACGGTTTATGTCGTTTGGTCTGTCTTTGTTGGTCGGTCTATGTCGTTCGGTCAATGTCGGTGGGTCTATGTCGTTAGGTCAATGTCGATTGGTCTATGTCGTTTGGTCTGTCTTTGTCGGTTGGTCTATGTCGTTCGGTCAATGTCGGTGGGTCTATGTCGTTCGGTCAATGTCGGTGGGTCTATGTCAGTCGGTGGGTCTATGTCGGTAAATTTCAGTCTGTCTATGTCAGTCGGTCTATGTCGTTCGGTCAATGTCGATCAGTCTATGTCGGTCGGTCTATGTCGGTCTGTCTAGGTTGGTCGGTCTATGTCGGTCGGTTTATGTCCGTCGGTCGGTCTATGTCGGTCGGTCGGTCAATGTTGTTCGGTTTATGACGGTCGGTCTGTGTTGGTCGGTCTCTGTCGGTCGGTCGGTCTGTCTATGTCAGTCGATCGGTCTATGTCAATCGGTCTATGTCGGTCGGTCTATGTTGGTCAGTCTCTGTCGGTCGGTCAGTCGGTCTATGTCGGTCAATTGGTCTATGTTGTTCGGTCTATATCGGTCGGTCTATGTCGGTCGGTCGATGTCGGTCAGTCAGTCGATGTCGCTCGGTCGGTCTCTGTCAGTTGGTCAGCCTATGTCGGTCGATCGGTCGATGTCGGTCGGTCTATGTCAGTCGGTTTATGTTGGTCGGACTATGTCGGTCGCTTTATGTCGTTTGGTCTTAGTTGGTCGGTCTATGTCGGTCGGTCTATGTCGGTCGATCGGTCTATGTTGTTCGGTCTATGTCGTTCAGTCGGTTTATGTCGGTCGGTCTATGTCGTTAAGTCTATGTCGTTAAGTCTATGTTGGTTGGTCTATGTCAGTTGGACGATGTCGGTCAGTCGGTCTTGGTTGGTGGGTCTATGCCGGTCAGACTATGTCGGTTGGTCAATGTCGGTTGGTCTCTGTCGGCCGGTCTATCTCGGTCGTTCTATGTCGTTCGGTCTATGTCGGTCGGCCTATGTTGGTCAGTCTATGTCGGTCGGTCTATTTCGTTCGGTCGGTCTGTGTCGTTCAGTCTATGTTGGTCGGTAGATCTATGTCTTTCTGTCTATATCGGTCTGTCTATGTCGGTAGGTCTATGTCAGTCGGTTTATGTCGTTTGGTCTATGTCGGTCGGTTTATGTCGGTCGGTCGGTCTATGTCGGTCGGTCGGTCTATGTTGTTCGGTCTATGTCGATTGGTCTATGTCAATCAGTCTATGTCGGTCGGTCTATGTCGTTCGGTCTTTGTCGGTCGGTCCATGTCTGTCGGTCTATGTCAGTCGGTCTATGTCGGTCGGTCTTTGTCAGTCGGTCTATGTCCTTCGGTCGGTCTATTTCGGTTGCTCTATGTCAGTCAGTCTATGTCGGTCGGTCGGTCTATGTCGCTCGGTCGGTCTATGTCGGTCGGTCCATGTCGTTCAGTCGGTCTATATCGGTCGGTCTATGTCGTTCTGCCTATGTCGTACGGTCTATGTCGGTCAGTCGGTCGATGTCATTCTGTCTATGTCGTTCGGTCTATGCCGGTCGGTCAATGACGGTTAGTCGGTCGGTCTATGTCGGTCGGTAGATCTATGTAGTTCTGTCTATGTCGTTCGGTCTATGTCGCTCGGTCTGTGTCGAGCGGTCTATGTCGGTCAGTCTATGTCGGTCAGTCGTTCCATGTCGGTCGGTCTATGTCGTTCGGTCAATGTCGGTCGGTCTATGTCGTTCGGTCTATGTCAGTCGGTCTATGTCGTTCAGGCGGTCTATGTCGGTCAGTCGATATCGATCGGTTGGTCTATGTCGGTCGGTCTATGTCGTTCAGTTGGTCTATATCGGTCAGTCTATGTCGTTCTGCTTATGTCGTACAATCTATGTCAGTCGGTCGGTCGATCTATGTCGTTCAGTAGGTCTATGTCATTCGGTCTATGTCGGTCGGTCTATGTCGTTCGGTCTATGTTGGTCGGTCTATGTCGTTTGGTCTGTCTTTGTCGGTCAGTCTATGTCATTCGGTTGGTCTATGTCGGTCGGTTGCTCTCTGTCGGTCGTTCGGTCTATGTCGGTTGGTCTATGACGGTTGCTCTATGTCGTTCGGTAGGTCTATGTCCGTCGGTCTATGTCGTTCAGTCAGTCTATATTTGTCGATCTATGTCGTTCTGTCTATGTCGTTCGGTCTACGTCGTTCGGTCTGTGTCGATCGGTCTATGTCGGTCAGTCTATGTCGGTCAGTCTATGTCGTTCGGTTCGGTCTATTTCGGTTGGTCTATGTCAGTCGGTCTATGTCAGTCGGTCGGTCTATGTCGGTCGGTCGGTCTATGTCGCTCGGTCGATCGATGTTGGTCGGTCGGTCTATGTCGGTCGGTTGGTCTATGTCGGTCGGTCGGTCTATGTCGGTCGGTCGGTCCATGTCTGTTGGTATATGTCGGTCTGTCTATGTTGTTCAGTTGGTCCATGTCGTTCGGTCTATGTCGGTCGGTCTATGTCAGTCGGTCGGTCTATGTCAGTCGGCCTATGTCGGTCGGTCTATGTCGGTCGGCTTATGTCGGTCGGTCTATGTCGTTCGGTTCGGTCTATTTCGGTTGGTCTATGTCAGTCGGTCTATGTCGGTCGGTTGGTCTATGTCGGTCGGTCTGTCTATGTTGGTCGGTTTATGTCGGTCGGTCTATGCCCTGCAGTCGGTCTATTTCGGTTGGTCTATGTCAGTCGCTCTATGTCGGTCGGTAGGTCTATGTCGCTCGGTCGGTCTATGTCAGTCGGTCTATGTCGCTCGGTCGGTCTATATCGGTCGGTCTATGTCGTTTGGTCAGTCTATGTCGGTTGGTCTATGCCGTTCAGTCGGTTTATGTCATTCGTTCGGTCTATGTCATTCGGTCGGTCTATGTCGGTTGGTCTATGGCGTTCGGTCCATGTCATTCGGTCTATGTCGGTCGGTTGATGTCGGTCGTTCGGTCTATGTCGTTCGGTCAGTCTATGTCGGTCGGTCTATGTCGTTCAGTTGGTCTATGTCGTTCTGTCTAAGTCGTTCGGTCTATGCTGGTCGGAAAATGATGGTCAGTCAGTCTATGTCGCTCGGTAGATCTATGTCGTTCAGTCTATATCGGTCGATCTATGTCGTTCGGTTTATGTCGGTCGATCTATGTCGTTCGGTCAGTCTATTTCAGTTGGTCTATGTCTGTCGGTCTATGTCGGTCGGTCTATGTCGGTCGGTCTATGTCGTTCGGTCGGTCCGTGTTGGTTGGTATATGTCGGTCAATCTATGTCGTTCAGTCGGTCTATGTCGTTCTGTCCATGTCGTTCGGTCTGTGACGGTCGGCCAATGACGGTCAGTCGGTCGGTCTATGTCGGTCGGTAGATCTATGTCGTTCTGTCTATGTCGGTCTGTCTATGTCGGTCGGTCTATGTCGGTCGGTTTATGTCGTTTGGTCTATGTCGGTCGGTCGGTCTATGTTGTTCGGTCTATGTCGGTCGGTCTATGTCGGTCGGTCTATGTTGGTCAGTCTATGTCGGTCGGTCTATGTCATTTGGTCTATGTCGGTCGGAATATGTCGATCGGTCTATGTCGGTCGCTCTATGTCGGTCGGTCTATATCGGTCGGTCTATGACGGTCGGTCTATGTCGGTCCGTCTATGTCGTTCAGGCGGTCTATGTCGGTCAGTCGATATCGATCGGTTGGCCTTTGCCGGTTGGTCGGTCTATGTCGGTCGGTCGATGTCGGTCAGTCGGCCAATGTCGTTCGGTCGGTCTATGTCTGTCGGTCAGTCTATGTTGGTCGTTCGGTCTATGTCGGTCGGTCTATGTCGGTCGGCGGATGTCGGCCAGTCGGTCGATGTCGTTCGGTCTATGACGGTCGGTCTATGTTGGTCGGCGGATGTCGGTCAGTCGATCGATGTCGTTCGGTCGGTCTATGTCAGTCGGTCAGTCTATGTCAGTCGCTCGGTCTAGGTCGGTCGGTCTAGGTCGGTCGGTCTATGTCGGTCGTTCGGTCTAGGTCGGTCGGTCTATGTCTGTCGGTTTATGTTGGTCGGACTATGTCGTTCAGTCCAAGTCGGTCGGTCTATGTCGGTCACTCTATGTCGTTCGGTCGGTCTATGTCAGTTGGAATATGTCGGTCAGTCTATGTCGGTCGGTCTATGCCGGACAGTCTATGCCGGTTGGTAGGTCTATTTCCGTTGGTCTATGTCAGTTGGAATATGTTGGACGGTCTATGTCGGTCAGTCTATGCCGGTCGGTCAGTCTATGTCAGTTGGAATATGTTGGTCAGACTATGTCGGTCGGTCTATGCCGGACAGGCTATGCCGGTTGGTAGGTCTATTTCGGTTGGTCTATGTCAGTTGGAATATGTTGGTCGGTCTATGTCGGTCAGTCTATGCCGGTCAGTCGGTCTATGTTGTTCAGTCTGTGTCGGTCGGTCTTTGTTGGTCAGTCTTTGTCATTGGTATTTATCGGTCGGTTTATGTCGGTTGGTTTATGTTGTTCGGTCTATGTCGTTCGGTCCACGTCATTCGGTCTATGTCGGTCAGTCGATGTCGGTCGTTCGGTCTATGTCGTTCGGTTTATGTCGGTCGGTCTATGTCGGTCGGTCTATGTCGGTCGGTCTATGTCGTTCAGTCGGTCTATATCGGTCGGTCTATGACGTTCTGCCTATGTCGTACAGTCTATGTCGGTCGGTCGGTCGGTCGATCTATGTCATTCGGTAGGTCTATGTCGTTCGGTCTATGTCGGTCAGTCTATGTCGGTCGTTCGGTCTATGTCGTTCTGTCTATGTCGGTCGGTCTATGTCATTTGGTCTGTCTTTGTCGGTCGGTCGATTTCATTCGGTCAGTCTATGTCAGTCGTTCGGTCTATGCCGTTCGGTCTATGTCGGTCGGTCTATGTCATTTGGTCTGTCTTTGTCGGTCGGTCTATGTCCTTCGGTCGGTCAATGTCGTTCGGTCTATGTCGGTCGGTCGGTCTATGTCGGTCGGTCTATGTCGTTCGGTCGGTCTATGTCTGTTGGTATATGTCGGTCTGTCTATGTTGTTCAGTCGGTCTATGTCGTTCTGTCTATGTCAGTCGGTAAATGACGGTCGTTCGGTCGGTCTATGTCTGTTGGTATATGTCGGTCTGTCTATGTTGTTCAGTCGGTCTATGTTGTTCTGTCTATGTCGGTCAGTCTATGTCGTTCCGTCGGTCTATTTCGTTCTATCTATGTCGTTAGCTCTATGTCGGTCGGTCAATGACGGTCGGTCGGTCGGTCTATGTCGGTCGAACTATGTCAGTCGGTCTATGTCGGTCAGTCTATGTCGGTCGGCTTATGTCGGTCGGTCTATGTCCTTCGGTCGGTCAATTTCGGTTGGTCTATGTCAGTCGGTCTATGTCGGTCGGTCGGTCTATGTCGCTCAGTCAGTCTATATCGGTCGGTCTATGTCATTCTGCCTATGCCGTATGGTCTATGTCGGTCGGTCGGTCGATCTATGTCGTTCGGTAGGTCTATGTCATTCGGTCTATGTCGGTCGGTCCACGTCGGTCGGTGGGTCTATGTTGGTCGGTCAATGTCGTTCGGTGGGTCTATGTCATTCGGTCTATGTCGGTCGGTCCACGTCGGTCGGTGGGTCTATGTTGGTCGGTCTATGTGGGTCGGTCGGTCTATGTCGGTGGGTCTATGTCGTTCGGTTGTCTTTGTGGGTCGGTCGGTCTATGTTGGTCGGTCTATGTCGTTCGTTCGGTCTATGCCAGTTGGCATATATCGGTCGATCTATGTTTTTCAGTCGGTCTATGTCGTTCTGTCTATGTCGTTCGGTCTATGCCGGTCTGTCAATGACGGTTGGTCGGTCGGTCTATGTCGGTCGGTAGATCTATGTCGTTCTGTCTATGTCGGTCTGTCTATGTCGGTCGGTTTATGTCGTTCGGTTGGTCTATGTCGTTCGGTCAGTCCATGTCGTTCGGTCTATGTCGGTCGGTCTATGTCGGTCGGTCGGTCTATGTCGGTCGATCTATGTCGTGCGGTCGGTCTATGTCGTTCGGTCGGTCTATGTCTGTTGGTATATGTCGGTCTGTCTATGTTGTTCAGTCGGTCTATGTCGTTCTGTCCATGTCAGTCAGTAAATGACGGTCGTTCGGTCGGTCTATGTCTGTTGGTATATGTCGGTCTGTCTATGTTGTTCAGTCGGTCTATGTCGTTCTGTCTATGTCGGTCGGTCTATGTCGTTCAGTCGGTCGGTCTATGTCGGTCGAACTATGTCAGTCGGTCTATGTTGGTCAGTCTATGTCGGTCGGCTTATGTCGGTCGGTCTATGTCCTTCGGTCGGTCAATTTCGGTTGGTCTATGTCAGTCGGTCTATGTCGGTCAGTCGGTCTATGTCGGTCGGTCGGTCTATGTCGGTCAGTCGGTCTATGTCGCTCGGTCGATCGATGTCGGTCGGTCGGTCTATGTCGGTTGGTCGGTCTATGTCGGTCGGTCGGTCTATGTCGGTCGGTCGGTCCATGTCTGTTGGTATATGTCGGTCTGTCTATGTTATTCAGTTGGTCTATGTCGTTCGGTCTATGTCGGTCGGTCTATGTCAGTCGGTCGGTCAATGTCAGTCGGCCTATGTCGGTCTGTCTATGTTGGTCGGTTTATGTCGGTCGGTGTATGTCAGTCGCTCTATGTCGGCCGGTAGGTCTATGTCGCTCGGTCGGTCTATGTCAGTCGGTCTATGTCGCTCGGTCGGTCTATATCGGTCGGTCTATGTCGTTCGGTCAGTCTATGTCGGTTGGTCTATGCCGTTCAGTCGGTTTATGTCATTCGTTCGGTCTATGTCATTCGGTCGGTCTATGTCGGTCGGTCTATGTCGTTCAGTTGGTCTATGTCGTTCTGTCTAAGTCGTTCGGTCTATGCTGGTTGGAAAATGATGGTCAGTCAGGCTATGTCGCTCGGTAGATCTATGTCGTTCAGTCTATATCGGTCGATCGATGTCGTTCGGTTTATGTCAGTTGATCTATGTCGTTCGGTCAGTCTATTTCGGTTGGTCTATGTCTGTCGGTCTATGTCGGTCGGTCTATGTCGGTCGGTCTATGTCGTTCGGTCGGTCCGTGTTGGTTGGTATATGTCGGTCAATCTATGTCGTTCAGTCGGTCTATGTCGTTCTGTCCATGTCGTTCGGTCTGTGACGGTCGGCCAATGACGGTCAGTCGGTCGGTCTATGTCGGTCGGTAGATCTATGTCGTTCTATCTATGTCGGTCTGTCTATGTCGGTCGGTCTATGTCGGTCGGTTTATGTCGTTTGGTCTATGTCGGTCGGTCGGTCTATGTTGTTCGGTCTATGTCGGTCGGTCTATGTCGGTCGGTCTATGTTGGTCAGTCTATGTCGGTCGGTCTATGTCATTTGGTCTATGTCGGTCGGAATATGTCGATCGGTCTATGTCGGTCCGTCTATGTCGTTCAGGCGGTCTATGTCGGTCGGTCTATATCGGTCGGTCTATGACGGTCGGTCTATGTCGGTCCGTCTATGTCGTTCAGGCGGTCTATGTCGGTCAGTCGATATCGATCGGTTGGCCTTTGCCGGTTGGTCGGTCTATGTCGGTCGGTCGATGTCGGTCAGTCGGCCAATGTCGTTTGGTCGGTCTATGTCTGTCGGTCAGTCTATGTTGGTCGTTCGGTCTATGTCGGTCGGTCTATGTCGGTCGGCGGATGTCGGCCAGTCGGTCGATGTCGTTCGGTCTATGACGGTCGGTCTATGTCGGTCGGCGGATGTCGGTCAGTCGATCGATGTCGTTCGGTCGGTCTATGTCAGTCGGTCAGTCTATGTCAGTCGCTCGGTCTAGGTCGGTCGGTCTAGGTCGGTTGGTCTATGTCGGTCGTTCGGTCTATGTTGTTCGGTCTATGTCGGTCGGTCTATGTCGGTCGGTCTATGTCGGTCGGTCTATGTCGTTCAGTCGGTCTATATCGGTCGGTCTATGACGTTCTGCTTATGTCGTACAGTCTATGTCGGTCGGTCGGTCGGTCGATCTATGTCATTCGGTAGGTCTATGTCGTTCGGTCTATGTCGGTCAGTCTATGTCGGTCGTTCGGTCTATGTCGTTCTGTCTATGTCGGTCGGTCTATGTCATTTGGTCTGTCTTTGTCGGTCGGTCGATTTCATTCGGTCAGTCTATGTCAGTCGTTCGGTCTATGTCGTTCGGTCTATGTCGGTCGGTCTATGTCATTTGGTCTGTCTTTGTCGGTCGGTCTATGTCCTTCGGTCGGTCAATGTCGTTCGGTCTATGTCGGTCGGTCGGTCTATGTCGGTCGGTCTATGTCTGTTGGTATATGTCGGTCTGTCTATGTTGTTCAGTCGGTCTATGTCGTTCTGCCTATGTCAGTCGGTAAATGACGGTCGTTCGGTTGGTCTATGTCTGTTGGTATATGTCGGTCTGTCTATGTTGTTCAGTCGGTCTATGTTGTTCTGTCTATGTCGGTCAGTCTATGTCGTTCCGTCGGTCTATTTCGTTCTATCTATGTCGTTAGCTCTATGTCGGTCGGTCAATAACGGTCGGTCGGTCGGTCTATGTCGGTTGAACTATGTCAGTCGGTCTATGTCGGTCAGTCTATGTCGGTCGGCTTATGTCGGTCGGTCTATGTCCTTCGGTCGGTCAATTTCGGTTGGTCTATGTCAGTCGGTCTATGTCGGTCGGTCGGTCTATGTCGCTCAGTCAGTCTATGTCGGTCGGTCTATGTTGTTCGGTCTATGTCGTTGAGTCGGTCTATATCGGTCGGTCTATGTCATTCTGCCTATGCCGTATGGTCTATGTCGGTCGGTCGGTCTGTCTATGTCGGTCGGTCTATGTCGGTTGGTTTATGTCGTTTGGTCTATGTCGGTCGGTCTGTCTATGTTGTTCGGTCTATGTCGTTCGTTCTATGTCGTTCAGTCGGTCTATATCGGTCAGTCTATGATGTTCTGCCTATGTCGTACAGTCTATGTCGGTCGGTCGGTCGGTCGATCTATGTCATTCGGTAGGTCTATGTCGTTTGGTCTATGTCGGTCAGTCTATGTCGGTCGTGCGGTCTATGTCGTTCTGTCTATGTCGGTCGGTCTATGTCATTTGGTCTGTCTTTGTCGGTCGGTCGATTTCATTCGGTCAGTCTATGTCAGTCGTTCGGTCTATGTCGGTCGGTCTATGTCATTTGGTCTGTCTTTGTCGGTCGGTCTATGTCCTTCGGTCGGTCAATGTCGTTCGGTCTATGTCGGTCGGTCGGTCTATGTCGGTCGGTCTATGTCGTTCGGTCGGTCTATGTTTGTTGGTATATGTCGGTCTGTCTATGTCATTCTGCCTATGCCGTATGGTCTATGTCGGTCGGTCGGTCGATCTATGTCGTTCGGTAGGTCTATGTCATTTGGTCTATGTCGTTCGGTCAGTCCATGTCGTTCGGTCTATGTCGGTCGGTCTATGTCGGTCGGTCGGTCTATGTCGGTCGATCTATGTCGTGCGGTCGGTCTATGTCGTTCGGTCGGTCTATGTCTGTTGGTATATGTCGGTCTGTCTATGTTGTTCAGTCGGTCTATGTCGTTCTGTCCATGTCAGTCAGTAAATGACGGTCGTTCGGTCGGTCTATGTCTGTTGGTATATGTCGGTCTGTCTATGTTGTTCAGTCGGTCTATGTCGTTCTGTCTATGTCGGTCGGTCTATGTCGTTCAGTCGGTCGGTCTATGTCGGTCGAACTATGTCAGTCGGTCTATGTTGGTCAGTCTATGTCGGTCGGCTTATGTCGGTCGGTCTATGTCCTTCGGTCGGTCAATTTCGGTTGGTCTATGTCAGTCGGTCTATGTCGGTCAGTCGGTCTATGTCGGTCGGTCGGTCTATGTCGGTCAGTCGGTCTATGTCGCTCGGTCGATCGATGTCGGTCGGTCGGTCTATGTCGGTTGGTCGGTCTATGTCGGTCGGTCGGTCTATGTCGGTCGGTCGGTCCATGTCTGTTGGTATATGTCGGTCTGTCTATGTTATTCAGTTGGTCTATGTCGTTCGGTCTATGTCGGTCGGTCTATGTCAGTCGGTCGGTCAATGTCAGTCGGCCTATGTCGGTCTGTCTATGTTGGTCGGTTTATGTCGGTCGGTGTATGTCAGTCGCTCTATGTCGGCCGGTAGGTCTATGTCGCTCGGTCGGTCTATGTCAGTCGGTCTATGTCGCTCGGTCGGTCTATATCGGTCGGTCTATGTCGTTCGGTCAGTCTATGTCGGTTGGTCTATGCCGTTCAGTCGGTTTATGTCATTCGTTCGGTCTATGTCATTCGGTCGGTCTATGTCGGTCGGTCTATGTCGTTCAGTTGGTCTATGTCGTTCTGTCTAAGTCGTTCGGTCTATGCTGGTTGGAAAATGATGGTCAGTCAGGCTATGTCGCTCGGTAGATCTATGTCGTTCAGTCTATATCGGTCGATCGATGTCGTTCGGTTTATGTCAGTTGATCTATGTCGTTCGGTCAGTCTATTTCGGTTGGTCTATGTCTGTCGGTCTATGTCGGTCGGTCTATGTCGGTCGGTCTATGTCGTTCGGTCGGTCCGTGTTGGTTGGTATATGTCGGTCAATCTATGTCGTTCAGTCGGTCTATGTCGTTCTGTCCATGTCGTTCGGTCTGTGACGGTCGGCCAATGACGGTCAGTCGGTCGGTCTATGTCGGTCGGTAGATCTATGTCGTTCTATCTATGTCGGTCTGTCTATGTCGGTCGGTCTATGTCGGTCGGTTTATGTCGTTTGGTCTATGTCGGTCGGTCGGTCTATGTTGTTCGGTCTATGTCGGTCGGTCTATGTCGGTCGGTCTATGTTGGTCAGTCTATGTCGGTCGGTCTATGTCATTTGGTCTATGTCGGTCGGAATATGTCGATCGGTCTATGTCGGTCCGTCTATGTCGTTCAGGCGGTCTATGTCGGTCGGTCTATATCGGTCGGTCTATGACGGTCGGTCTATGTCGGTCCGTCTATGTCGTTCAGGCGGTCTATGTCGGTCAGTCGATATCGATCGGTTGGCCTTTGCCGGTTGGTCGGTCTATGTCGGTCGGTCGATGTCGGTCAGTCGGCCAATGTCGTTTGGTCGGTCTATGTCTGTCGGTCAGTCTATGTTGGTCGTTCGGTCTATGTCGGTCGGTCTATGTCGGTCGGCGGATGTCGGCCAGTCGGTCGATGTCGTTCGGTCTATGACGGTCGGTCTATGTCGGTCGGCGGATGTCGGTCAGTCGATCGATGTCGTTCGGTCGGTCTATGTCAGTCGGTCAGTCTATGTCAGTCGCTCGGTCTAGGTCGGTCGGTCTAGGTCGGTTGGTCTATGTCGGTCGTTCGGTCTATGTTGTTCGGTCTATGTCGGTCGGTCTATGTCGGTCGGTCTATGTCGGTCGGTCTATGTCGTTCAGTCGGTCTATATCGGTCGGTCTATGACGTTCTGCTTATGTCGTACAGTCTATGTCGGTCGGTCGGTCGGTCGATCTATGTCATTCGGTAGGTCTATGTCGTTCGGTCTATGTCGGTCAGTCTATGTCGGTCGTTCGGTCTATGTCGTTCTGTCTATGTCGGTCGGTCTATGTCATTTGGTCTGTCTTTGTCGGTCGGTCGATTTCATTCGGTCAGTCTATGTCAGTCGTTCGGTCTATGTCGTTCGGTCTATGTCGGTCGGTCTATGTCATTTGGTCTGTCTTTGTCGGTCGGTCTATGTCCTTCGGTCGGTCAATGTCGTTCGGTCTATGTCGGTCGGTCGGTCTATGTCGGTCGGTCTATGTCTGTTGGTATATGTCGGTCTGTCTATGTTGTTCAGTCGGTCTATGTCGTTCTGCCTATGTCAGTCGGTAAATGACGGTCGTTCGGTTGGTCTATGTCTGTTGGTATATGTCGGTCTGTCTATGTTGTTCAGTCGGTCTATGTTGTTCTGTCTATGTCGGTCAGTCTATGTCGTTCCGTCGGTCTATTTCGTTCTATCTATGTCGTTAGCTCTATGTCGGTCGGTCAATAACGGTCGGTCGGTCGGTCTATGTCGGTTGAACTATGTCAGTCGGTCTATGTCGGTCAGTCTATGTCGGTCGGCTTATGTCGGTCGGTCTATGTCCTTCGGTCGGTCAATTTCGGTTGGTCTATGTCAGTCGGTCTATGTCGGTCGGTCGGTCTATGTCGCTCAGTCAGTCTATGTCGGTCGGTCTATGTTGTTCGGTCTATGTCGTTGAGTCGGTCTATATCGGTCGGTCTATGTCATTCTGCCTATGCCGTATGGTCTATGTCGGTCGGTCGGTCTGTCTATGTCGGTCGGTCTATGTCGGTTGGTTTATGTCGTTTGGTCTATGTCGGTCGGTCTGTCTATGTTGTTCGGTCTATGTCGTTCGTTCTATGTCGTTCAGTCGGTCTATATCGGTCAGTCTATGATGTTCTGCCTATGTCGTACAGTCTATGTCGGTCGGTCGGTCGGTCGATCTATGTCATTCGGTAGGTCTATGTCGTTTGGTCTATGTCGGTCAGTCTATGTCGGTCGTGCGGTCTATGTCGTTCTGTCTATGTCGGTCGGTCTATGTCATTTGGTCTGTCTTTGTCGGTCGGTCGATTTCATTCGGTCAGTCTATGTCAGTCGTTCGGTCTATGTCGGTCGGTCTATGTCATTTGGTCTGTCTTTGTCGGTCGGTCTATGTCCTTCGGTCGGTCAATGTCGTTCGGTCTATGTCGGTCGGTCGGTCTATGTCGGTCGGTCTATGTCGTTCGGTCGGTCTATGTTTGTTGGTATATGTCGGTCTGTCTATGTCATTCTGCCTATGCCGTATGGTCTATGTCGGTCGGTCGGTCGATCTATGTCGTTCGGTAGGTCTATGTCATTCGGTCTATGTCGGTCGGTCCACGTCGGTCGGTGGGTCTATGTTGGTCGGTCTATGTGGGTCGGTCGGTCTATGTCGGTGGGTCTATGTCGTTCGGTCGTCTTTGTGGGTCGGTCGGTCTATGTCGGTCGGTCTATGTCGTTCGTTCGGTCTATGCCAGTTGGCATATATCGGTCGATCTATGTTTTTCAGTCGGTCTATGTCGTTCTGTCTATGTCGTTCGGTCTATGCCGGTCTGTCAATGACGGTTGGTCGGTCGGTCTATGTCGGTCGGTAGATCTATGTCGTTCTGTCTATGTCGGTCTGTCTATGTTGGTCGGTCTACGTTGGTCGGTTTATGTCGTTCGGTCTATGTCGGTCGGTTTATGTCGTTCGGTTGGTCTATGTCGTTCGGTCGGTCCATGTCGTTCGGTCTATGTCGGTCGGTCTATGTCGGTCGGTCGGTCTATGTTGGTCGATCTATGTCGTTCGGTCGGTCTATGTCTGTTGGTATATGTCGGTCGGTCTATGTTGTTCAGTCGGTCTATGTCGTTCTGTCCATGTCAGTCGGTAAATGACGGTCGTTCGGTCGGTCTATGTCTGTTGGTATATGTCGGTCTGTCTATGTTGTTCAGTTGGTCTATGTCGTTTGGTCTATGTCAGTCGGTCTATGTCAGTCGGCCTATGTCGGTCTGTCTATGTTGGTCGGTTTATGTCGGTCGGTCTATGCCCTTCGGTCGGTCTATTTCGGTCGGTCTATGTCAGTCGCTCTATGTCGGCCGGTAGGTCTATGTCGCTCGGTCGGTCTATGTCAGTCGCTCTATGTCGGCCGGTAGGTCTATGTCGCTCGGTCGGTCTATGTCAGTCGGTCTATGTCGCTTGGTCGGTCTATATCGGTCGGTCTATGTCGTTCGGTCAGTCTATGTCGGACGGTCTATGCCGTTCAGTCGGTTTATGTCATTCGTTCGGTCTATGTCATTCGGTCGGTCTATGTCGGTCGGTCTATGTCGTTCAGTTGGTCTATGTCGTTCTGTCTAAGTCGTTCGGTCTATGCTGGTCGGAAAATGATGGTCAGTCAGTCTATGTCGCTCGGTAGATCTATGTCGTTCAGTCTATATCGGTCGATCTATGTCGTTCGGTTTATGTCGGTCGATCTATGTCATTCGGTCAGTCTATTTCGGTTGGTCTATGTCTGTCAGTCTATGTCGGTCGGTCTATGTCGGTCGGTCTATGTCGTTCGGTCGGTCCGTGTCGGTTGGTATATGTCGGTCAATCTATGTCGTTCAGTCGGTCTATGTCATTCTGTCCATGTCGTTTGGTCTGTGACGGTCGGCCAATGACGGTCAGTCGGTCGGTCTATGTCGGTCGGTAGATCTATGTCGTTCTGTCTATGTCGGTCTGTCTATGTCGGTCGGTCTATGTCGGTCGGTTTATGTCGTTTGGTCTATGTCGGTCGGTCGGTCTATGTTGTTCGGTCTATGTCGGTCGGTCTATGTCGTTCAGTCGGTCTATATCGGTCAGTCTATGACGTTCTGCCTATGTCGTACAGTCTATGTCGGTCGGTCGGTCGGTCGATCTATGTCATTCGGTAGGTCTATGTCGTTCGGTCTATGTCGGTCAGTCTATGTCGGTCGTGCGGTCTATGTCGTTCTGTCTATGTCGGTCGGTCTATGTCATTTGGTCTGTCTTTGTCGGTCGGTCGATTTCATTCGGTCAGTCTATGTCAGTCGTTCGGTCTATGTCGTTCGGTCTATGTCGGTCGGTCTATGTCATTTGGTCTGTCTTTGTCGGTCGGTCTATGTCCTTCGGTCGGTCAATGTCGTTCGGTCTATGTCGGTCGGTCGGTCTATGCCGGTCGGTCTATGTCGTTCGGTCGGTCTATGTTTGTTGGTATATGTCGGTCTGTCTATGTTGTTCAGTCGGTCTATGTCGTTCTGTCTATGTCAGTCGGTAAATGACGGTCGTTCGGTCGGTCTATGTCTGTTGGTATATGTCGGTCTGTCTATGTTGTTCAGTCGGTCTATGTTGTTCTGTCTATGTCGGTCAGTTTATGTCGTTCAGTCGGTCTATTTCGTTCTATCTATGTCATTAGCTCTATGTCAGTCGGTCAATGACGGTCGGTCGGTCGGTCTATGTCGGTCGAAATATGTCAGTCGGTCTATGTCGGTCAGTCTATGTCGGTCGGCTTATGTCGGTCGGTCTATGTCCTTCGGTCGGTCAATTTCGGTTGGTCTATGTCAGTCGGTCTATGTCGGTCGGTCGGTCTATGTCGCTCGGTCAGTCTATGTCGGTCGGTCTATGTTGTTCGGTCTATGTCGTTGAGTCGGTCTATATCGGTCGGTCTATGTCATTCTGCCTATGCCGTATGGTCTATGTCGGTCGGTCGGTCGATCTATGTCGTTCGGTAGGTCTATGTCATTCGGTCTATGTCGGTCGGTCCACGTCGGTCGGTGGGTCTATGTTGGTCGGTCAATGTCGTTCGGTGGGTCTATGTCATTCGGTCTATGTCGGTCGGTCCACGTCGGTCGGTGGGTCTATGTTGGTCGGTCTATGTGGGTCGGTCGGTCTATGTCGGTGTGTCTATGTCGTTCGGTCGTCTTTGTGGGTCGGTCGGTCTATGTCGGTCGGTCTATGTCGTTCGTTCGGTCTATGCCAGTTGGCATATATCGGTCGATCTATGTTTTTCAGTCGGTCTATGTCGTTCTGTCTATGTCGTTCGGTCTATGCCGGTCTGTCAATGACGGTTGGTCGGTCGGTCTATGTCGGTCGGTAGATCTATGTCGTTCTGTCTATGTCGGTCTGTCTATGTTGGTCGGTCTACGTTGGTCGGTTTATGTCGTTCGGTCTATGTCGGTCGGTTTATGTCGTTCGGTTGGTCTATGTCGTTCGGTCGGTCCATGTCGTTCGGTCTATGTCGGTCGGTCTATGTCGGTCGGTCGGTCTATGTTGGTCGATCTATGTCGTTCGGTCGGTCTATGTCTGTTGGTATATGTCGGTCGGTCTATGTTGTTCAGTCGGTCTATGTCGTTCTGTCCATGTCAGTCGGTAAATGACGGTCGTTCGGTCGGTCTATGTCTGTTGGTATATGTCGGTCTGTCTATGTTGTTCAGTTGGTCTATGTCGTTTGGTCTATGTCGGTCGGTCTATGTCAGTCGGCCTATGTCGGTCTGTCTATGTTGGTCGGTTTATGTCGGTCGGTCTATGCCCTTCGGTCGGTCTATTTCGGTCGGTCTATGTCAGTCGCTCTATGTCGGCCGGTAGGTCTATGTCGCTCGGTCGGTCTATGTCAGTCGCTCTATGTCGGCCGGTAGGTCTATGTCGCTCGGTCGGTCTATGTCAGTCGGTCTATGTCGCTTGGTCGGTCTATATCGGTCGGTCTATGTCGTTCGGTCAGTCTATGTCGGACGGTCTATGCCGTTCAGTCGGTTTATGTCATTCGTTCGGTCTATGTCATTCGGTCGGTCTATGTCGGTCGGTCTATGTCGTTCAGTTGGTCTATGTCGTTCTGTCTAAGTCGTTCGGTCTATGCTGGTCGGAAAATGATGGTCAGTCAGTCTATGTCGCTCGGTAGATCTATGTCGTTCAGTCTATATCGGTCGATCTATGTCGTTCGGTTTATGTCGGTCGATCTATGTCATTCGGTCAGTCTATTTCGGTTGGTCTATGTCTGTCAGTCTATGTCGGTCGGTCTATGTCGGTCGGTCTATGTCGTTCGGTCGGTCCGTGTCGGTTGGTATATGTCGGTCAATCTATGTCGTTCAGTCGGTCTATGTCATTCTGTCCATGTCGTTTGGTCTGTGACGGTCGGCCAATGACGGTCAGTCGGTCGGTCTATGTCGGTCGGTAGATCTATGTCGTTCTGTCTATGTCGGTCTGTCTATGTCGGTCGGTCTATGTCGGTCGGTTTATGTCGTTTTGTCTATGTCGGTCGGTCGGTCTATGTTGTTCGGTCTATGTCGGTCGGTCTATGTCGTTCAGTCGGTCTATATCGGTCAGTCTATGACGTTCTGCCTATGTCGTACAGTCTATGTCGGTCGGTCGGTCGGTCGATCTATGTCATTCGGTAGGTCTATGTCGTTCGGTCTATGTCGGTCAGTCTATGTCGGTCGTGCGGTCTATGTCGTTCTGTCTATGTCGGTCGGTCTATGTCATTTGGTCTGTCTTTGTCGGTCGGTCGATTTCATTCGGTCAGTCTATGTCAGTCGTTCGGTCTATGTCGTTCGGTCTATGTCGGTCGGTCTATGTCATTTGGTCTGTCTTTGTCGGTCGGTCTATGTCCTTCGGTCGGTCAATGTCGTTCGGTCTATGTCGGTCGGTCGGTCTATGCCGGTCGGTCTATGTCGTTCGGTCGGTCTATGTTTGTTGGTATATGTCGGTCTGTCTATGTTGTTCAGTCGGTCTATGTCGTTCTGTCTATGTCAGTCGGTAAATGACGGTCGTTCGGTCGGTCTATGTCTGTTGGTATATGTCGGTCTGTCTATGTTGTTCAGTCGGTCTATGTTGTTCTGTCTATGTCGGTCAGTTTATGTCGTTCAGTCGGTCTATTTCGTTCTATCTATGTCATTAGCTCTATGTCAGTCGGTCAATGACGGTCGGTCGGTCGGTCTATGTCGGTCGAAATATGTCAGTCGGTCTATGTCGGTCAGTCTATGTCGGTCGGCTTATGTCGGTCGGTCTATGTCCTTCGGTCGGTCAATTTCGGTTGGTCTATGTCAGTCGGTCTATGTCGGTCGGTCGGTCTATGTCGCTCGGTCAGTCTATGTCGGTCGGTCTATGTTGTTCGGTCTATGTCGTTGAGTCGGTCTATATCGGTCGGTCTATGTCATTCTGCCTATGCCGTATGGTCTATGTCGGTCGGTCGGTCGATCTATGTCGTTCGGTAGGTCTATGTCATTCGGTCTATGTCGGTCGGTCCACGTCGGTCGGTGGGTCTATGTTGGTCGGTCAATGTCGTTCGGTGGGTCTATGTCATTCGGTCTATGTCGGTCGGTCCACGTCGGTCGGTGGGTCTATGTTGGTCGGTCTATGTGGGTCGGTCGGTCTATGTCGGTGTGTCTATGTCGTTCGGTCGTCTTTGTGGGTCGGTCGGTCTATGTCGGTCGGTCTATGTCGTTCGTTTGGTCTATGCCAGTTGGCATATATCGGTCGATCTATGTTTTTCAGTCGGTCTATGTCGTTCTGTCTATGTCGTTCGGTCTATGCCGGTCTGTCAATGACGGTTGGTCGGTCGGTCTATGTCGGTCGGTAGATCTATGTCGTTCTGTCTATGTCGGTCTGTCTATGTTGGTCGGTCTACGTTGGTTGGTTTATGTCGTTCGGTCTATGTCGGTCGGTCTATGTCGGTCGGTCGGTCTATGTCGGTCGATCTATGTCGTTCGGTCGGTCTATGTCTGTTGGTATATGTCGGTCGGTTATTGTTGTTCAGTCGGTCTATGTCGTTCTGTCCATGTCAGTCGGTAAATGACGGTCGTTCGGTCGGTCTATGTCTGTTGGTATATGTCGGTCTGTCTATGTTGTTCAGTTGGTCTATGTCGTTTGGTCTATGTCGGTCGGTCTATGTCAGTCGGTCGGTCTATGTCAGTGGGCCTATGTCGGTCTGTCTATGTTGGTCGGTTTATGTCGGTCGGTCTATGCCCTTCGGTCGGTCTATTTCGGTCGGTCTATGTCAGTCGCTCTATGTCGGCCGGTAGGTCTATGTCGCTCGGTCGGTCTATGTCAGTCGCTCTATGTCGGCCGGTAGGTCTATGTCGCTCGGTCGGTCTATGTCGGTCGAACTATGTCAGTCGGTCTATGTCGGTCAGTCTATGTCGGTCGGCTTATGTCGGTCGGTCTATGTCCTTCGGTCGGTCAATTTCAGTTGGTCTATGTCAGTCGGTCTATGTCGGTTGGTCGGTCTATGTCGCTCGGTCAGTCTATGTCGGTCGGTCTATGTTGTTCGGTCTATGTCGTTGAGTCGGTCTATATCGGTCGGTCTATGTCATTCTGCCTATGCCGTATGGTCTATGTCGGTCGGTCGGTCGATCTATGTCGTTCGGTAGGTCTATGTCATTCGGTCTATGTCGGTCGGTCCACGTCGGTCGGTGGGTCTATGTTGGTCGGTCAATGTCGTTCGGTGGGTCTATGTCATTCGGTCTATGTCGGTCGGTCCACGTCGGTCGGTGGGTCTATGTTGGTCGTCTTTGTGGGTCGGTCGGTCTATGTCGGTCGGTCTATGTCGTTCGTTCGGTCTATGCCAGTTGGCATATATCGGTCGATCTATGTTTTTCAGTCGGTCTATGTCGTTCTGTCTATGTCGTTCGGTCTATGCCGGTCTGTCAATGACGGTTGGTCGGTCGGTCTATGTCGGTCGGTAGATCTCTGTCGTTCTGTCTATGTCGGTCTGTCTATGGTTGGTCGGTCTACGTTGGTCGGTTTATGTCGTTCGGTCTATGTCGGTTGGTTTATGTCGTTCGGTTGGTCTATGTCATTCGGTCGGTCTATTTCGGTCGGTCTATGTCAGTCGCTCTATGTCGGCTGGTAGGTCTATGTCGCTCGGTCGGTCTATGTCGGTCGGTCTATGTCGGTCAGTCTATGTCGGTCGGCTTATGTCGGTCGGTCTATTTCCTTCGGTCGGTCAATTTCGGTTGGTCTATGTCAGTCGGTCTATGTCGGTCAGTCGGTCTATGTCGCTCGGTCAGTCTATGTCGGTCGCTCTATGTTGTTCGGTCTATGTCGTTGAGTCGGTCTATATCGGTCGGTCTATGTCATTCTGCCTATGCCGTATGGTCTATGTCGGTCGGTCGGTCGATCTATGTCGTTCGGTAGGTCTATGTCATTCGGTCTATGTCAGTCGGTCCACGTCGGTCGGTGGGTCTATGTTGGTCGGTCAATGTCGTTCGGTGGGTCTATGTCATTCGGTCTATGTCGGTCGGTCCACGTCGGTCGGTGGGTCTATGTTGGTCGGTCTATGTGGGTCGGTCGGTCTATGTCGGTGGGTCTATGTCGTTCGGTCGTCTTTGTGGGTCGGTCGGTCTATGTCGGTCGGTCTATGTCGTTCGTTCGGTCTATGCCAGTTGGCATATATCGGTTGATCTATGTTTTTCAGTCGGTCTATGTCGTTCTGTCTATGTCGTTCGGTCTATGCCGGTCTGTCAATGACGGTTGGTCGGTCGGTCTATGTCGATCGGTAGATCTATGTCGTTCTGTCTATGTCGGTCTGTCTATGTTGGTCGGTCTACGTTGGTCGGTTTATGTCGTTCGGTCTATGTCGGTCGGTTTATGTCGTTCGGTTGGTCTATGTCGTTCGGTCAGTCCATGTCGTTCGGTCTATGTCGGTCGGTCTATGTCGCTCATTCTATGTCGTTCAGTCGGTCTATGTCGGTTGGTCTATGTCGCTCGGTCAGTCTATGTTGGTCGGTCTATGTCGTTCGGAATATGTCGAACAGTCTATGTCGGTCGGTCTATGTTGGTCGGTCTCTGTCGGTCAGTCGGTCGGTCTATGTCGGTCTGTCTATGTTGGTTGGTCTATGTCGGACGGTTTATGTCGTTTGGTCTGCCTTTGTCGGTCGGTCTATGTCGTTCGGTCAATGTCGGTGGGTCTATGTCGCTCGGTCAATGTCGATCGGTCTATGTCGTTTGGTCTGTCTTTGTCGGTCGGTCTATGTCGTTCGGTCAATTTCGGTGGGTCTATGTCGGTAAATTTCAGTCTGTCTATGTCAGTCGGTCTATGTCGTTCGGTCTATGTCGATCAGTCTATGTCGGTCGGTCTATGTCGATCAGTCTATGTCGGTCTGTCTATGTCGGTCCGTCTATGTCGTTCAGGCGGTCTATGTCAGTCGGTCGGTCAATGTTGTTCAGTTTATGACGGTCGGTCTGTGTTGGTCGGTCTCTGTGGGTCGGTCGGTCTCTCTATGTCGGTCGATCGGTCTATGTCAATCGGTCTATGTCGGTCGGTCTATGTTGGTCAGTCTCTGTCGGTCGGTCAGTCGGTCTATGTCGGTTGATCGGTCTATGTTGTTCGGTCTATATCAGTCGGTCTATGTCGGTCGGTCGATGTCGGTCAGTCAGTCGATGTCGTTCGGTCGGTCTCTGTCAGTCGGTCAGTCTATGTCGGTCGATCGGTCTATGTCGGTCGGTCTATGTCAGTTGGTTTATGTTGGTCGGACTATGTCGGTCGGTCTATGTCGTTCGGTCTTAGTTGGTCGGTCTATGTCGGTCGGTCTATGTCGGTCGATCGGTCTATGTTGTTCGGCCTATGTCGTTCAGTCGGTTTATGTCGGTCGGTCTATGTCATTAAGTCTATGTCGTTAAGTCTATGTTGGTTGGTCTATGTCAGTTGGACGATGTCGGTCAGTCGGTCTTGGTTGGTGGGTCTATGTCGGACAGTCTATGTCGGTTGGTCAATGTCGGTCGGTCTATGTCGGTCGGTAGATCTATGTCGTTCGGTCTAGGTCATTCGGTCTATGTCGTTCGGTCTATGTCGGTCGGTTTATGTCGTTTGTTCTATGTCGGTCGGTCGGTATATGTTGTTCGGTCTATGTCGGTCGGTCTATGTCATTCTGCCTATGTCGTACAGTCTATGTCAGTCGGTCGCTCGATCTATGTTGTTCAGTAGGTCTATGTCCTTCAGTCTATGTCGGTCGGTCTATGTCATTCGCTCTATGTCGGTCGTTCTATGTCGTTTGGTCTGTCTTTGTCGGTCAGTCTATGTCATTCGGTTGCTCTATGTCGGTCGGTTGGTCTCTGTCGGTCATTCGGTCTATGTCGGTTGGTCTATGTCGTTCGGTTCGATCTATTTCGGTTGGTCCATGTCAGTCGGTTTTTGTCGCTCGGTCGAGCTATGTCGGTCGGTCTATGTCGTTCGGTCGGTCCATGTCTGTTGGTCTATGTCGTTCTGTCTATGTCATTCGGTTTATGTCGTTCGGTCGGGCCATGTCGGTTGGTATCTGTCGGTCGGTCTATGTCGTTCAGACAGTCTATTTCTTTCTATCTATGTCGGTCGGTCTATGTCGATCGGTCTATGTCGGTCGGTCTATGTCGGTCGGCTAATGTCGGTCGGTCTATGTCGGTCGGTCAGTCTATTTCGGTTGGTCTATGTCAGTCGGTCTATGTCGGTTGGTCGGTCTATGTCGTTCAGTCGGTCTATATCGGTCGATCTGCCTATGTCGTACAGTCTGTGTCAGTTGGTCGGTCGATCTATGTCATTCGGTAGGTCTATGTCGTTCAGTCTATGTCGGTCAGTCTATGTCGGTCGTTCGGTCTATGTCGGTGGGTCTATGTCGGTCAGTGGGTCTATGTCGTTCGGTCGATGTCGTTCGGTCTAATTCGGTCGGTCTATGTCGGTCGGTCTATGTCGCTCGGTCGATCTATGTCGGTCGGTCGGTCTACGTCGGTCGGTCAGTCTATGTCGGTCGGTCTATGTCGCTCGGTCTATGTCGGTCGGTCAGTCTATGTCGGTCGGTCTATGTCGTTCGGTCGGTCCATGTCTGTTGGTATATGTCCGTCTGTCTATGTTGTTCAGTCGGTCTATGTCGTTCTGCCTATGTCGTTCAGTCTATGTCGGTCAGTCGGTCTATGTCGGTCGGTCTATGTCGTTCGGTCGGTCCATGTCAGTTGGTATCTGTCGGTCGGTCTATGTCGTTCAGTCGGTCTATTTCGTTCTATCTATGTCGTTCGGGCTATGTCAGTCGGTCAATGATGGTTGGCCGGTCGGTCTATATCGGTCGGTAGATCTGTGTCGTTCGGTCTATGTCGATCGGTCTATGTCGGCCGGTCTATGTCAGTCAGTCTATGTCGGTCGGTCTATGTCGGTCGGCTTATGGCGGTCGGTCTATGTCCTTCGGTCGGTCTATTTCGATTGGTCTATGTCGTTCATGCGGTCTATGTCGGTCAGTCGGTCTATGTCGCTCGGTCGGTCTATGTCGGTCGGTCTATGTCGTTCAGTCGGTCTATATCGGTCGGTCTATGTCGTTCTGCCTATGTCGTACAGTCTATGTCGGTCGGTCTATGTCATTCTGCCTATGTCGTACGGTCTATGTCGGTCGGTTGGTCGATCTATGTCATTCGGTAGGTCTATGTCGTTTGGTCTATGTCGTTCGGTCTAATTCGGTCAGTCTATGTCGGTCGGTCTATATCGTTCAGTCGGTCGACGACATTCTGTCTATGTCATTCGGTCTCTGTCGGTCGGTCAATGACGGTTGGTCAGTCGGTCTATGTCGGTCGGTAGATCTTTGTCGTTCTGTCTATGTCGTTCGGTCTACGTCGTTCAGTCTGTGTCGATCGGTCTATGTCGGTCTGTCTATGTCGGTCGGTGAGTCCATGTCGGTCGGTCAATGTCGGTCGGTCTATGTTGTTCGGTCTATGTCGGTCGGTCTATGTCGGTCAGTAGGTCTATGTCGTTCTGTCTATGTCGGTCGGTCAATGTCGGTCGGTCTATGTCGGTCGGTCTATATCGGTCAGTAGATCTATGTCGTTCTGTCTATGTCGTTCGGTCTACGTCGTTCGGTCTGTGTCGATCGGTCTATGTCGGTCAGTCTATGTCGGTCGGTCAGTCCATGTCGGTCGGTCAATGTCGGTCGGTTTATGTCGTTCGGTCTATGTCGGTCGGTCTATGTCGGTCAGTAGATCTATGTCGTTCTGTCTATGTCGGTCGGACTATGTCGGTCGGTCAATGTCGGTCGGTCTATGTCGTTCGGTCTATGTCATTTGTTCTATGTCGTTCAGTCGGTTTATGTTGGTCGGTCTATATCGGTCGGTCGGTCTATGTTGATTGGTCTATATCGGAAGGTCTATGTCGTTCGGTCGGTCTATGTCGGTCGGTCGATCTCTGTCAGTCTAAGTCGGTCAGTCTATGTCGCTCGGTATATTTCGGTCGGTCTATGTCGGTCAGTCTATGTCGGTTGATCGGTCTATGTCGTTCGGTCTATGTCGTTCAGTCAATGTCGTTCGGTCTATGTCATTTGGTCTGTCTTTGTCGGTCGGTCTATGTCGTTCGGTCAATGTCGGTGGGTCTATGTCGGTCGGTGGGTCTATGTCGGTAAATTTTGGTCTGTCTATGTCAGTCGGTCTATGTCGTTCGGTCTATGTCGATCAGTCTATGTCGGTCGGTCTATGTCGATCGGTCTATGTTGGTCAGTGTATGTCAGTCGGTCTATGTCGGACCGTCTATGTCGGTCGGTTTATGTTGTTCGGACTATGTCGGTTGGTCTATGTCGGTCAGTGGGTCTATGTCGTTCGGTTTATATCGGTCGGTCTATGTCGTTCGGTCGGTCTATGTGGGTCAGTCGGTCTATGTCGTTCGGGCTATGTTGGTCGGTCTATGTTGGTCGGTTGGTTTATGTCGGTCGGTCGGTGTATGTCGTTCGGTCTATGTCGTTAAGTCTATGTCGGTTGGTCTATGTCAGTTGGACGATGTTGGTCAGTCGGTCTTGGTTGGTGGGTCTATGTTGGTCGGTCTATGTCAGTCGGTCTATGTCGGTCCGTCTATGTCGGTCGGTTTATGTTGTTCGGACTATGTCGGTCGGTCTATGTCGGTCAGTGGGTCTATGTCGTTCGGTCTATGTCGGTTGGTCTATGTCGTTTGGTCGGTCTATGTGGGTTGGTCGGTCTATGTCGTTCGGGCTATGTTGGTCGGTCTATGTTGGTCGGTTGGTTTATGTCAGTCCGTCTATGTCGTTTGGTCTATGTCGTTAAGTCTATGTCGGTTGGTCTATGTCAGTTGGACGATGTTGGTCAGTCGGTCTTGGTTGGTGGGTCAATGTCGGTCAGTCTATGTCGGTCAGTCAATGTCGGTCAGTCTCTGTCGGGCGGTCTATCTCGGTCGTTCAATGTCGTTCGGTCTATGTCGGTAGATCTATGTCGGTCGGTAGATCTATGTCGTTCGGTCTATGTTGGTCGGACTATGTCGGTCGGACTATGTCAGTCGGTCTATTTCGGTCCGTCTATGTCGGTCGATTTATGTCGGTCGGTCGATGTCCTTCAGTCGGCCTATTTCAGTTGGTCTGTGTCAGTCGGTCTATGTCGGTCGGTTTATGTCATTCGGTCTAGGTCGGAAGGTCGGTCTATGTCGCTCGGTTGGTCTATATCGGTCGGTCTATGTCGTTCGGTCTGTCTATGTCGGTTGGTCTATGTCGGTCGGTCTATGTCGTTCAGTCGGTATATGTGATTCGTTCGGTCTATGTAGGTCGTTCGGTCTATGTCGTTCAGTCTATATCAGTCGGTCTATGATGGTCGGTCTATGTCGGTCTGTCTATGTCGTTCAGGCGGTCTATGTTAGTCAGTCGATATCGATCGGTTGGTCTATGTCGGTCGGTCGGTCGATGTCGGTCGGTCGATCGATGTCATTCGGTCGGTCTATGTCAGTCGGTCAGTCTATGTCGGTCATTCGGTCTAGGTCGGTCGGTTTATGTTGTTCGGACGATGTCGGTCGGTCTATGTCGGTCAGTAAATGTCGGTCGGTATATGTCGGTCGATCTATGTTGGTCGGTCGGTCTATGTCGTTCGGTCTATGTCGTTCGGTCTAAGTCGGTCGGTCTAAGTCAGTCGGTCTATGTCGGTCGGTCTATGTCGTTCGGTCTATGTCATTCGGTCTATGTCGGTCAGTCTATGTCGTTCAGTCGGTTTATGTCGGTAGGTCTATGTCGGTCGGTCGGTCTATGTTGATTGGTCTATATCGGAAGGTCTATGTCGTTCGGTCGGTCTATGTCGGTCGGTCGATCTATGTTGGTCTAAGTCGGTCGGTCTATGTCGCTCGGTATATTTCGCTCGGTCTATGTCGGTTGGTCGGTCTATGTCAGTTGGTTGGTCTATGTCGTTTGGTCTGTCTTTGTCGGTCGGTCTATGTCGTTAGGTCAATGTCGGTGGGTCTATGTCAGTCAGTGGGTCTATGCCGGTAAATTTCGGTCTGTCTATGTCAGTCGGTCTATAACGTTCGGTCTATGACGATCAGTCTATGTCAGTCGGTCAATGTCGAGTGGTCTATGTCGGTCAGTCTATGTCGTTCGGTTGATGTCAGTCGGTCGCTCTATGTCAGTCGGTCTGTCTATGTCGTTCGGGCTATGTTGGTCGGTCTATGTTGGTCGGTTGGTTTATGTCGGTCGGTCGGTGTATGTAGGTCGGTCTAATTCGTTCGGTCTATGTCGTTAAGTCTATGTCGGTTGGTCTATGTCAGTTGGACGATGTCGGTCAGTCGGTCTTGGTTGGTGGGTCTATGTTGGTCAGTCTATGTCGGTCGGTCAATGTCGGTCAGTCTCTGTCGGCCGCTCTATCTCGGTCGTTCTATGTCGTTCGGTCTATGTCGGTCGGTAGATCTATGTCGTTCGGTCTATGTTGGTCGGTCTATGTCGGTCGGTCTATGTCAGTCGGTCTATGTTGGTCTGTCTATGTCGGTCGATTTATGTCGGTCGGTCTATGCCCTTCGGTCGGTCTATTTCGGTTGGTCTGTGTCAGTCGGTCTATGTCGGTCGGTCGGTCTATGTCGGTTGGTCTATGTCGGTCGGTCGGTATATGTGATTCGTTCGGTCTATGTAGGTCGTTCGGTCTATGTTGGTCGGTCTATGACGGTTGGTCTATGTCGTTCGGTCTAGGTCGGAAGGTCGGTCTATGTCGTTCGGTCGGTCTATGTCGGTTGGTCTATGTCGGTCGGTCTATGTCGTTCGGTCGGTATATGTGAATCGTTCGGTCTATGTAGGTCGTTCGGTTTATGTCGGTCGGTCTATGACGGTTGGTCTATGTCGGTCGGTCTATGTCGCTCGGTATATTTCGGTCGGTCTATGTCGGTTGGTCGGTCTATGTCGGTCGGTCTATGCCAGTCAGTCGGTCTATGTCGGTCGTTATATGTATGTCGGTCGGTCTATGTCGTTTGGTCAATGTCCGTCTGTCTATGGCGGTCGGTCTATGTCGGTCGGTTTATGTCGTTTGGTCTATGTCGGTCGGTTCATGTCGGTCGGTCGGTCTATGTCGGTCGGTCGGTCTATGTTGTTCGGTGTATGTTGGTGGGTCTATGTTGTTCGGTGTATGTTGGTCGGTCTATGTCGCTCGGTCAGTCTATGTCGGTCGGTCTATGTCAATCGATCTATGTCGGTCGGTCTATGTTGGTCGGTTTATGTCGGTCGTTCTATGTCGTTCGCTCGGTCTATGTTGGTTGGTTTATATCGATCGGTCTATGTCGGTGGGTCTATGTCGTTCGGTCTATGTTGATCGGTCTATGTCGGTCCGTCTCTGTCGGTTGGTCTATGTTGTTCAGGCGATCTCTGTCCGTCAGTCGATATCGATCGGTTGGTCTATGTCGTTCGGTCAATGTCGATCGGTCTATGTCGTTTGGTCTGTCTTTGTCGGTCGGTCTATGTCGTTCGGTCAATGTCGGTGGGTCTATGTCGGTCGGTGGGTCCATGCTGGTAAATTTCGGTTTGTCTATGTCAGTCGGTCTATAACATTCGGTCTATGACGATCATTCTATGTCAGTCGGTCGATGTCGAGTGGTCTATGTCGGTCAGTCTATGTCGTTCGGTTGATGTCAGTCGGTCGCTCTATGTCGGTCAGTCTGTCTATGTCGTTCGGGCTATGTTGGTCAGTCTATGTTGGTCGGTTGGTTTATGTCGGTCGGTCGGTGTATGTAGGTTGGTCTATGTCATTCGGTCTCTGTCGTTAAGTCTATGTCGGTTGGTCGATGTCGGTCAGTCAGTCTTGGTTGGTGGGTCTATGTTGGTCAGTCTATGTCGGTCGGTCAATGTCGGTCAGTCTCTGTCGGCCGCTCTATCTCGGTCGTTCTATGTCGTTCGGTCTATGTCGGTCGGTCTATGTCGGTCGATTTATGTCGGTTGGTCTATGCCCTTCGGTCGGTCTATTTCGGTTGGTCTGTGTCAGTCGGTCTATGTCGGTCGGTCGATCTATGTCGGTTGGTCTATGTCGTTCGGTCTAGGTTGGAAGGTCAGGCTATGTCGCTCGGTCGGTCTATATCGGTCGGTCTATGTCGTTCGGTCGGTATATGTGATTCGGTCGGTCTATGTAGGTCGGTAGATCTATGTCGGTCGGTCTATGTCAGTCGGTCTATGTCGGTCTGTCTATGTCGGTCGATTTATGTCGGTCAGTCTATGCCCTTCGGTCGGTCTATTTCGGTTGGTCTGTGTCAGTCGGTCTATGTCGGTCGGTCGGTCTATGTCGGTTGGTCTATGGCTTTCGGTCTAGGTCGGAAGGTCGGTCTATGTCGCTCGGTCGGTCTATATTTGACGATCTATGTCGTTCTGTCTATGTCGTTCGGTCTACGTCGTTCAGTCTCTGTCGATCTGTCTTTGTTGGTCAGTCTACGTCGGTCAGTCGGTCCATGTCGGTCGGTCCATGTCGGTCAGTCTATGTCGTTCGGTCTATGTCGGTCGGTCTATGTCGTTCGGTCTATGTCGGTTGGTCTACGTCAGTCGGTCGGTCTATGTCAGTCGGTCGGTCTATGTCGCTCGGTCGATCTATGTCGGTCGGTCGGTCTATGTCGGTCGGTTGGTCGGTCTATGTCGGTCGGTAGATCTGTGTCGTTCGGTCTATGTCGATCGGTCTATGTCGGTTGGTCTATGTCGGCTGGCTTATGTCGGTCGGTCTATGTCCTTCGGTCGGTCTATTTCGGTTGGTCTATGTCGTTCAGGTGGTCTATGTCGGTCGGTCTATGTCGCTCGGTCGGTCTATGTCGGTCGGTCTATGTCGTTCAGTCGGTCTATATCGGTCGGTCTATGTCGTTCTGCCTATGTCGTACGGTCTATGTCGGTCGGTTGGTCGATCTATGTCATTCGGTAGGTCTATGTCGTTCAGTCTATGTCGTTCGGTCTAATTCGGTCGGTCTATGTCGGTCAGACTATGTCGTTCAGTCGGTCGATGTCATTCTGTCTATGTCGTTCGGTCTCTGTCGGTCGGTCAATGACGGTTGGTCGGTCGGTCTATGTCGGTCGGTAGATCTATGTCGTTCTGTCTATGTCGTTCGGTCTACGTCGTTCGGTCTGTGTCGATCGGTCTATGTCGGTCAGTCTATGTCGGTCGGTCAGTCCATGTCGGTTGGTCTATGTCGTTCGGTCTATGTCGGTCGGTCTATGTCGGTCAGTAGATCTATGTCGTTCTGTCTATGTCGGTCTGTCTATGTCGGTCGGTCTATGTCAGTCGGTCTATGTCGCTCAGTCAGTCTATGTTGGTCGGTCTATGTCGTTCGGAATATGTCGAACGGTCTATGTCGGTCTGTCTATGTTGGTCGGTCTACGTCGGACGGTTTATGTCGTTTGGTCTGTCTTTGTCGGTCGGTCTATGTCGTTCAGTCAATGTCGGTGGGTCTATGTCGTTCGGTCAATGTCGATTGGTCTATGTCGTTTGGTCTATGTCGTTTGGTCTGTCTTTGTCGGTCGGTCTATGTCGTTCGGTCAATGTCGGTCAGTCTATGTCGCTCAGTCAGTCTATGTTGGTCGGTCTATGTCGTTCGGAATATGTCGAACGGTCTATGTCGGTCTGTCTATGTTGGTCGGTCTATGTCGGACGGTTTATGTCGTTTGGTCTGTCTTTGTCGGTCGGTCTATGTCGTTCGGTCAATGTCGGTGGGTCTATGTCGTTCGGTCAATGTCGATTGGTCTTTGTCGTTTGGTCTATGTCGTTCAGTCGGTCTATGTCGTTCTGTCCATGTCGTTCGGTCTGTGACGGTCGGCCAATGACGGTCAGTCGGTCGGTCTAGGTCGGTCGGTAGATCTATGTCGTTCTGTCTATGTCGGTCTGTCTATGTCGGTCTGTCTATGTCGGTCGGTTTATGTCGTTTGGTCTATGTCGGTCGGTCGGTCCATGTTGTTCGGTCTATGTCTGTCGGTCTATGTCGGTCGGTCTATGTTGGTCAGTCTATGTCGGTCGGTCTATGTCGTTTGGTCTATGTCGGTCGGAATATGTCGATCGGTCTATGTCGGTCGCTCTATGTCGGTCGGTCTATATCGGTCGGTCTATGACGGTCGGTCTATGTCGGTCCGTCTATGTCGTTCAGGCGGTCTATGTCGGTCAGTCGATATCGATCGGTTGGCCTTTGCCGGTTGGTCGGTCTATGTCGGTCGGTCGATGTCGGTCAGTCGGCCGATGTCGTTCGGTCGGTCTATGTCCGTCGGTCAGTCTATGTTGGTCGTTCGGTCTATGTCGGTCGGTCTATGTCGGTCGGCAGATGTCGGTCAGTCGGTCGAAGTCGTTCGGTCTATGACGGTCAGTCTATGTCGGTCGGCGGATGTCGGTCAGTCGATCGATGTCGTTCGGTCGCTCTATGTCAGTCGGTCAGTCTATGTCAGTCGCTCGGTCTAGGTTGGTCGGTCTAGGTCGGTCGGTCTATGTCGGTCATTCGGTCTAGGTCAGTCGGTCTATGTCTGTCGGTTTATGTTGGTCGGACTATGTCGTTCGGTCCAAGTTGGTCGGTCTATGTCGGTCACTCTATGTCGTTCGGTCGGTCTATGTCAGTTGGAATATGTCGGTCAGTCTATGTCGGTCGGTCTATGCCGGACAGTCTATGCCGGTTGGTAGGTCTATTTCCGTCGGTCTATGTCAGTTGGAATATGTTGGTCGGTCTATGTCGGTCAGTCTATGCCGGTCGGTCGGTCTATGTCAGTTGGAATATGTCGGTCAGACTATGTCGGTCGGTCTATGCCGGACAGGCTATGCCGGTTGGTAGGTCTGTTTCGGTCGGTCTATGTCAGTTGGAATATGTTGGTCGGTCTATGTTGGTCAGTCTATGCCGGTCAGTCGGTCTATGTTGTTCAGTCTGTGTCGGTCGGTCTTTGTTGGTCGGTCGGTCTATTTCGGTCGGTCGGTCTATGTCGGTCGGTCCATGTCTGTTGGTATATGTCGGTCTGTCTATGTTGTTCAGTTGGTCTATGTCGTTCGGTCGATGTCGGTCGGTCTATGTCAGTCGGTCGGTCTATGTCAGTCAGCCTATGTCGGTCGGTCTATGTCGGTCGGTCGGCCTATGTCAGCCGGCCTATGTCAGTCGGTCTATGTCGGTCGGCTTATGTCGGTCGGTCTATGTCAGTCGGTCAGCCTATGTCAGTCGGCCTATGTCGGTCGGTCTATGTCGGTCGGCTTATGTCGGTCGGTCTATGTCGGTCGGTCGGTCTATTTCGGTTGGTCGATGTCATTCGGTCTCTGTCGGTCGGTCGGTCTATGTCGTTCAGTCAGTCTATATCGGTCGGTCTATGTCGTTCTGCCTATGTCGTATGGTCTATGTCGGTCGGTCGGTCGATCTATGTCATTCGGTAGGTCTATGTCGTTCGGTCTATTTCGGTCAGTCTATGTCGGTCGTTTGGTCTATGTTGGTGGGTCTATGTCGGTCGGTGGGTCTGTGTCGTTCGGTCTATGTCGTTCGGTCTAATTCGGTCGGTCTATGTCGGTCGATCTATGTCGTTCGGTCTCTGTGGTCCGTCAATGACGGTCAGTAGATCTATGTCAGTTGGTAGATCTATGTCGTTCAGTCTATGTTGGTCGGTCTATGTCGGTCGGTCTATGTCAGTCGTTCTATGTCGGTCCGTCTATGTCGGTCGGTTTATGTCGGTCGGTCTATGCCCTTCGGTCGGTCTATTTCGGTCGGTATATGTCAGTCGGTCTATGTCGCTCGGTCGGTCTATGTCGCTCGGTCGGTCTATGTCGGTCGGTCAATGTCGCTCGGTCGGTCTATATCGGTCGGTCTATGCCGTTCGGTCAGTCTATGTCGGTTGGTCTATGCCGATCGGTCGGTTTATGTCATTCGTTCGGTCTATGTCATTCGGTCGGTCTATGTCGGTCGGTCTATGTCGTTCAGTTGGTCTATGTCGTTCTGTCTAAGTGGTTCGGTCTATGCTGGTCGGAAAATGATGGTCAGTCAGTCTATGTCGCTCGGTAGATCTATGTCGTTCAGTCTATATCGCTCGATCTATGTCGTTCGGTTTATGTCGGTCGATCTATGTCGTTCGGTCAGTCTATTTCGGTTGGTCTATGTCTGTCGGTCTATGTCGGTTGGTCCGTGTCGGTCGGTCTATGTCGTTCGGTTGGTCCGTGTCGGTTGGTATATGTCGGTCAATCTATGTTGTTCAGTCGGTCTATGTCGTTCTGTCCATGTCGTTCGGTCTGTGACGGTCGGCTAATGACGGTCAGTCGGTCGGTCTATGTCGGTCGGTCTGTCTATGTCTGTTGGTCTATGTCGGTCTGTCTATGTCGGTCGGTCTATGTCGTTCGGTTGGTCCGTGTCGGTTGGTATATGTCGGTCAATCTATGTCGTTCAGTCGGTCTATGTCGTTCTGTCCATGTCGTTCGGTCTGTGACGGTCAGCCAATGACGGTCAGTCGGTCGGTCTATGTCAGTCGGTCTGTCTATGTCGGTCGGTCTATGTCGGTCTGTCTATGTCGGTCGGTCTATGTCGGTCGGTTTATGTTGTTTGGTCTATGTCGGTCGGTCGGTCTATGTTGTTCGGTCTATGTCGGTCTGTCTATGTCGGTCGGTCTATGTCGGTCGGTTTATGTTGTTTGGTCTATGTCGGTCGGTCGGTCTATGTTGTTCGGTCTATGTCGGTCGGTCTATGTTGGTCAGTCTATGTCGGTCGGTCTATGTCGTTTGGTCTATGTCGGTCGGAATATGTCGATCGGTCTATGTCGGTCAGTCTATGTTGGTCTGTCTATATCGGTCGGTCTATGACGGTCGGTCTATGTCGGTCCGTCTATGTCGTTCAGGCGGTCTATGTCGGTCAGTCGATATCGATCGGTTGGCCTTTGCCGGTTGGTCGGTCTATGTCGGTCGGTCGATGTCGGTCAGTCGGCCGATGTCGTTCGGTCGGTCTATGTCCATCGGTCAGTCTATGTTGGTCGTTCGGTCTATGTCGGTCGGTCTATGTCGGTCGGCGGATGTCGGTCAGTCGGTCGAAGTCGTTCGGTCTATGACGGTCGGTCTATGTCGGTCGGTGGATGTCGGTCAGTCGATCGATGTCGTTCGGTTGGTCTATGTCAGTCGGTCAGTCTATGTCAGTCGCACGGTCTAGGTCGGTCGGTCTAGGTCGGTCGGTCTATGTCGGTCGTTCGGTCTAGGTCAGTCGGTCTATGTCTGTCGGTTTATGTTGGTCGGACTATGTCGTTCGGTCCAAGTCGGTCGGTCTATGTCGGTTGGTCTATGTCGCTCGGTCTACGTCGTTCAGTCAGTCTATATTGGTCGGTCTATGTTTGTCAGTCTATGTCGGTCGTTCGGTCTATGTCGTTCGGTCTATGTCAGTCGGTCTATGTCGTTTGGTCTGTCTTTGTCGGTCAGTCTATGTCATTCGGTTTGTCTATGTCGGTCGTACGGTCTATGTCGTTCAGGCGGTCTCTGTCGGTCAGTCGATATCGATCGGTTGGTCAATGTCGTTCGGTGTATGTCAGTCGGTCTACGTCATTCGGTCTATGTCGGTCAGTCTATGTCGGTCGTTCGGTCTATGTCGATCGGTCTATGTCGATCGGTCTATGTCAGTCAGTCGGTCGAAGTCGTTCGGTCTATGACGGTCGGTCTATGTCGGTCGGCGGATGTCGGTCAGTCGATCGATGTCGTTCGGTCGGTCTATGTCAGTCGGTCAGTCTATGTCAGTCGCACAGTCTAGGTCGGTCGGTCTAGGTCGGTCGGTCTATGTCGGTCGTTCGGTCTAGGTCAGTCGGTCTATGTCTGTCGGTTTATGTTGGTCGGACTATTTCGTTCGGTCCAAGTCGGTCGGTCTATGTCGGTCACTCTATGTCGTTCGGTTGGTCTATGTCAGTTGGAATATGTCGGTCAGTCTATGTCGGTCGGTCTATGCCGGACAGTCTATGCCGGTTGGTAGGTCTATTTCCGTCGGTCTATGTCAGTTGGAATATGTTGGTCGGTCTATGTCGGTCAGTCTATGCCGGTCGGTCGGTCTATGTCAGTTGGAATATGTCGGTCAGACTATGTCGGTCGGTCTATGCCGGACAGGCTATGCCGGTTGGTAGGTCTATTTCGGTTGGTCTTTGTCAGTTGGAATATGCTGGTCGGTCTATGTCAGTCAGTCTATGCCGGTCAGTCGGTCTATGTTGTTCAGTCTGTGTCGGTCGGTCTTTGTTGGTCAGTCTTTGTCATTGGTCTTTATCGGTCGGTTTATGTCGGTTGGTTTATGCTGTTCAGTCTATGTCGTTCGGTCCACGTCATTCGGTCTATGTTGGTCGGTCGATGTCAGTCGTTCGGTCTATGTCGTTCGGTCTATGTCAGTCGGTCTATGTCATTCGGTCTATGTCGGTCAGTCTATGTCGGTCGTTCGGTCTATGTCGTTCGGTCTATGTCGGTCGGTCCATGTCGGTCGGTCGGTCTATGTCGTTCGGTCGTCTATGTGGGTCGGGCGGTCTATGTCGGTCAGTCTATGTCGTTCGTTCGGTCTATGTCAGTTGGCATATATCGGTCGGTCTATGTTTTTCAGTCGGTCTATGTCATTCTGTCTGTCGTTCGGTCTATGCCGGTCAGTCAATGACGGTTGGTCGGTCGGTCTATGTCGGTCTGTCGATCTATGTCGTTCTGTCTATGTTGGTCTGTCTATGTTGGTCGGTCTACGTTGGTCGGTTTATGTCGTTCGGTCTATGTCGGTCGGTTTATGTCATTCGGTTGGTCTATGTCGTTCGGTTGGTCTATGTCGTTCGGTCGGTCCATGTCGTTCCGTCTATGTCGGTCGGTCTATGTCGTTCGGTCGGTCTATGTCGTTCAGGCGGTCTCAGTCGGTCAGTCGATATCGATCGGTTGGTCTATGTCGCTCGGTCTATGTCGTTCAGTCGGTCTATGTTGGTAGGTCTATGTCGGTCGTTCGGTCTATGTCGTTCGGTCTATGTTGGTCGGTCTATGTCGTTTGGTCTGTCTTTGTCGGTCAGTCTATGTCATTCGGTTGGTCTATGTCGGTCGGTTGGTCTCTGTCGGTCGGTCTATGTCGGTTGGTCTATGACGGTTGCTCTTTGTCGTTCGGTAGGTCTATGTGCATCGGTCTATGTCGTTCAGTCAGTCTATATTTGTCGATCTATGTCGTTCTGTCTATGTCGTTCGGTCTACGTCGTTCGGTCTGTGTCGATCGGTCTATGTCGGTCAGTCTATTTCGGTCGGTCGGTCATTGTTGGTCGGTCCATGTTGGTCGGTCTATGTCGTTCGGTCTATGTTGGTTGGTCTATGTTGGTCGTTCGGTCTATGTCGGTCAGTCTATGTCGGTCGGTCGGTCATTGTTGGTCGATCCATGTCGGTCGGTCTATGTCGTTCGGTCTATGTCGGTTGGTCTATGTCGGTCGTTCGGTCTATGTCGTTCGGTCTATGTCGGTTGGCCTATGTCATTTGGTCTGTCTTTGTCGGTCGGTCTATGTTGGTCAGTCTATGTCGGTCGTTCGGTCTATGTCGGTCGGTCTATGTCATTTGGTCTGTCTTTGTCGGTCGGTCTATGTCCTTCGGTCGGTCTATGTCGTTCGGTCTATGTCGGTCGGTCGGTCTATGTCGGTCGGTCTATGTCGTTCGGTCGGTCTATGTCTGTTGGTATATGTCGGTCTGTCTATGTTGTTCAGTCGGTCTATGTCGTTCTGTCTATGTCGTTCGGTCTATGTCGGTCGGTCGGTCTATGTTGGTCGGTCGGTCTATGTCGGTCGGTCTATGTCGTTCGGTCGGTCTATGTCTGTTGGTATATGTTGGTCTGTCTATGTTGTTCAGTCGGTCTATGTCGTTCTGTCTATGTCGGTCAGTCTATGTCGGTCATTCTGCCTATGTCGGTGGGTCTATGTCGGTCGGTGGGTCTATGTCGTTCGGTCTATGTCGTTCGGTCTAATTCGGTCGGTCTATGTCGGTCAATCTATGTCGTTCGGTCGGTCTATGTCGTTCTGTCTATGTCGTTCGGTCTCTGTCAGTCCGTCAATGACGGTCAGTAGATCTATGTCGGTCGGTAGATCTATGTTGTTCGGTCTATGTCAGTCGGTCTATGTCGGTCGGTCTGTCTATGTTGGTCGGTTTATGTCGGTCGGTCTATGCCCTTCGGTCGGTCTATTTCGGTCGGTATATGTCAGTCGGTCTATGTCGGTCGGTCGGTCTATGTCGCTCGGTCGGTCTATGTCAGTCGGTCTATGTCGCTCGGTCGGTCTATATCGGTCGGTCTATGTCGTTCAGTCAGTCTATGTCGGTTGGTCTATGCCGTTCGGTCGGTTTATGTCATTCGTTCGGTCTATGTCATTCGGTCGGTCTATGTCGGTCGGTCTATGTCGTTCAGTTGGTCTATGTCGTTCTGTCTAAGTCGTTCGGTCTATGCTGGTCGGAAAATGATGGTCAGTCAGTCTATGTCGTTCGGTAGATCTATGTCGTTGAGTCTATGTCGGTCGATCTATGTCGTTCGGTTTATGTCGGTTGATCTATGTCGTTCGGTCAGTCTATTTCGGTTGGTCTATGTCTGTCGGTCTATGTCGCTCGGTATATTTCGGTCGGTCTATGTCGGTTGGTCGGTCTATGTCGGTTGGTCTATGCCAGTCAGTTGGTCTATGTCGGTCGTTCGGTCTATGTCGGTCAGTCTGTGTCGGTCGGTCGATCTATGTCATTCGGTAGGTCTATGTCATTCGGTCTATGTCGGCCGTTCGGTCTATGTCGTTCGGTCTATGTCGGTCGGTCGGTCGATCTATGTCGTTCGGTAGGTCTATGTCATTCGGCCTATGTCGGCCGTTCAGTCTATGTCATTCGGTCTATGTCGGCCGTTCGGTCTATGTCATTCGCTCTGTATCGATCGGTCTATGTCGGTCAGTCTATGTCGGTCGGTCGGTCCATGTCGGTCGGTCCATGTCGGTCAGGCTATGTCGTTTGGTCTATGTCGCTCGGGCTATGTTGGTCGGTCTATGTCGTTTGATCTATGTCGCTTGGTCTCTGTCGGTCGGTCGGTCCAACTCAGTCGGTCTATGTCGGTCACTCTATGTCGTTCGGTCGGTCTATGTCAGTTGGAATATGTCGGTCGGTCTATGTCGGTCGGTCTATGCCGGACAGTCTATGCCAGTTGGTAGGTCTATTTCGGTTGGTCTATGTCAGTTGGAATATGTTGGTCGGTCTATGTCGGTCAGTCTATGCCGGTTGGTCGGTCTATGTTGTTCAGTCTGTGTCGGTCAGTCTTTGTTGGTCAGTCCTTGTCGTTGGTCATTATCGGTCGGTTTATGTCGGTTGGTTTATGTTGTTCGGTCTATGTCAGTTGGAATATGTTGGTCGGTCTATGTCGGTCAGTCTATGCCGGTTGGTCGGTCTATGTTGTTCAGTCTGTGTCGGTCAGTCTTTGTTGGTCAGTCCTTGTCGTTGGTCATTATCGGTCGGTTTATGTCGGTTGGTTTATGTTGTTCGGTCTATGTCGTTCGGTCCACATCATTCGGTCTATGTCGGTCGGTCGATGTCGGTCGTTCGGTCTATGTGGTTCGGATTATGTTGGTCGGTCTATGTCGGTCGGTCGATGTCGGTCGTTCGGTCTATGGCGTTCTGTCTATGTCGCTCGGTCTATGTCGGTCAGTCTATGTCGTTCGGTCGGTCCATTTCGGTTGGTACCTGTCGGTCGGTCTATGTCATTCAGGCGGTCTATTTCGTTCTATCTATGTCATTAGCTCTATGTCGGTCGGTCAATGACGGTCGGTCGGTCGGTCTATGTCGGTCGGTAGATCTATGTCGTTCTGTCTATGTCGGTCTGTCTATGTTGGTCGGTCTACGTTGGTCGGTTTATGTCGTTCGGTCTATGTCAGTCGGTTTATGTCGTTCGGTTGGTCCATGTCTGTTGGTATATGTCGGTCTGTCTATGTTGTTCAGTCGGTCTATGTCGTTCTGTCTATGTCGTTCGGTCAATTTCGGTCGGTCGGTCTATGTTGGTCGGTCTATGTCATTCTGTCTATGTTGTTCGGTCTATGTCGGTCAGTCGGTCTATGTTGGTCGGTCTACGTCGTTCGGTCGGTCCATGCCGGTTGGTATCTGTCGGTCAGTCTATGTCGTTCAGTCGGTCTATTTAATGCTCACTATGTCGTTCGGTCTACGTCGTTCGGTCTGTGTCGATCGGTCTATGTCGGTCAGTCTATGTCGGTCGGTCGGTCATTGTTGGTCGGTCCATGTCGGTCAGTCTATGTCGTTCGGTCTATGTCGGTTGGTCTATGTCGGTTGTTCGGTCTATGTCGTTCGGTCTATGTCGTTCGGTCTATGTCATTTGGTCTGTCTTTGTCAGTCGGTCTATGTTGGTCATTCTATGTAGGTCGTTCGGTCTATGTCGTTCGGTCTATGTCGGTCAGTCTATGTCATTTGGTCTGTCTTTGTCGGTCGGTCTATGTCCTTCGGTCGGTCTATGTCGTTCGGTCTATGTCGTTCGGTCGGTCCATGTCTGTTGGTATATGTCGGTCTGTCTATGTTGTTCAGTCGGTCTATGTCGTTCTGTCTATGTCGTTCGGTCTATGTCGGTCGGTCAATGACGGTCGGTCGGTCGGTCTATGTCGGTCGAACTATGTCGGTCGGTCTATGTCGGTCAGTCTATGTCGGTCGGTCTATGTTGTTCAGTCGGTCTATATCGGTCGGTCTATGTCGTTCTGCCTATGCCGTACGGTCTATGTCGGTCGGTCGGTCGATCAATGTCGTTCGGTCTATGTCGTTCAGTCGGTCTATATCGGTCGGTCTATGTCGTTCTGCCTATGCCATACGGTCTATGTCGGTCGGTTGGTCGATCTATGTCGTTCGGTAGGTCTATGTCATTCGGTCTATGTCGGTCAGTCTATGTCGGTCGTTCGGTCTATGTCATTCGGTCTATGTCGGTCGCTCCATGTCGGTCGGTGGGTCTATGTTGGTCGGTCTATGTCGGTCGGTCTATGTCGTTCGGTGGGTCTATGTTGGTCGGTCTATGTGGGTCGGTCGGTCTATGTCAGTCGGTCTATGTCGTTCGGTCGTCTATGTGGGTCGTTCGGTCTATGTCGGTCGGTCTATGTCGTTCGTTCGATCTATGTCAGTTGGCATATATCGGTCGGTCTATGTTTTTCAGTCGGTCTATGTCGTTCGGTCTGTCGTTCGGTCTATGCTGGTCGGTCAATGACGGTTGGTCGGTCGGTCTATGTCGGTCGGTAGATCTATGTCGTTCTGTCTATGTCGGTCTGTCTATGTTGGTTGGTCTACGTTGGTCGGTTTATGTCGTTCGGTCTATGTCGGTCGGTTTATGTCATTCGGTTGGTCTATGTCGTTCGGTCAGTCCATGTCGTTCGGTCTATGTCGGTCGGTCGATGTCGTTCGGTCGGTCTATGTCGTTCAGGCGGTCTCAGTCGGTCATTCGATATCGATCGGTTGGTCTATGTCGGTCGGTCTATGTCGTTCGATCTATGTCGTTCAGTCGGTCTATATCGGTCGGTCTATGTTGGTCAGTCTATGTCAGTCGTTCGGTCTATGTCGGTCGGTCTATGTCGGTCGTTCGGTCTATGTCGGTCGGTCTATGTTGGTCGGTCTATGTCGTTCGGTCTATGTCGGTCGGTCGGTCTATGTCGGTCGGTCTATGTCATTCGGCCGGTCTATGTCTGTTGGTATATGTCGGTCTGTCTATGTTGTTCAGTCGGTCTATGGCATTCTGTCTATGTCGTTCGGTCTATGTCGGTCGGTCGGTCGGTCTCTGTCGGTTGGTCTATGTCGTTAGGTCGGTCCATGTCGGTTGGTACCTGTTGGTCGGTCTATGTCGTTCAGTCTATTTCGTTCTATCTATGTCGTTAGCTCTATGTCGGTCGGTCAATGACGGTCGGTCGGTCGGTCTATGTCGGTCGGTCTATGTCAGTTGGTCTATGTCGGTCGGTCGGCCTATGTTGGTCGAACTATGTCAGTCGGTCTATATCGGTCAGTCTATGTCGGTCAGTCTATGTCAGTCGGTCTATGTCGCTCGGTCGGCCTATGTCGCTCGGTCAGTCTATGTCGGTCGGTCTATGTTGTTCGGTCTATGTCGTTCAGTCGGTCAATATCGGTCGGTCTATGTCGTTCTGCCTATGCCGTACGGTCTATGTCGGTCGGTCGGTCGATCTATGTCGTTCGGTAGGTCGATGTCATTCGGTCTATGTCGGTCAGTCTATGTCGGTCGTTCGGTCTATGTCGTTCGGTCTATGTCAGTCGCTCCATGTCGGTCGGTGGGTCTATGTTGGTCGGTCTATGTCGGTCGGTCGGTCTATGTCGTTCGGTCGTCCATGTGGGTCGGTCGGTCTATGTCGGTCGGTCTATGTCGTTCGTTCGGTCTATGTCAGTTGGCATATATCGGTCGGTCTATGTTTTTCAGTCGGTCTATGTCATTCTGTCTGTCGTTCGGTCTATGCTGGTCAGTCAATGACGGTTGGTCGGTCGGTCTATGTCAGTCTGTCGATCTATGTCGTTCTGTCTATGTTGGTCTGTCTATGTTGATCGGTCTACGTTGGTCGGTTTATGTCGTTCGGTCTATGTCGGTCGGTTTATGTCATTCGGTTGGTCTATGTCGTTCGGTAAGTCCATGTCGTTCGGTCTATGTCGGTCGGTCTATGTCGTTCGGTCGGTCTATGTCGTTCAGGCGGTCTCAGTCGGTCAGTCGATATCGATCGGTTGGTCTATGTCGGTCGGTCTATGTCGCTCGGTCTATGTCGTTCAGTCGGTCTATATCGGTCGGTCTATGTTGGTCAGTCTATGTCGGTCGTTCGGTCTATGTCGGTCGGTCTACGTCGGTCGGTATATTTCGGTCGGTCTATGTCGGTCGGTCTATGTCGGTCGGTCAATGTCGTTCGGTCTATTTCGGTCGGTATATGTCGTTTGGACTATTTCGGTCGGTCTATGTCAGTTGGAATATGTCGGTCGGTCCATGTTGGTCGGTCTATGCCGGACGGTCAATGCCGGTTGGTAGGTCTACGTCGGTCGGTCTATGTCAATTGGAATATGTCGGTCGGACTATGTTGTTCGGTCTACGTTGTTCGGTCTATGTCGGTAGGTCTATGTCGTTCGCTGTATGTCGTTTTGTTGGTCTATGTACGTCGGTCGATGTCGGTCGGTCGGTCTATGTTTTTCGGTCTCTGTCGGTCGGTCTATGTTGCTCAGGCAGTCTATGTCGGTCGGTCTATGTCGTTCGGAATATGTCGATCGGTCTATGTCGTCAGTCTATGTTGATCGGTCTCTGTTGGTCGGTCGGTCGGTCTATGTCGGTCGGTTTATGTCGTTCGGTCTATGTCGATTGGTCTATGTCTGTAGGTCTATGTTAGTCGGTCTCTGTCGGTCGGTCGGTCGATCTATGTCGGTCGATCGGTCTATGTCATTGGGTCTATATCGGTCAGTCTATGACGGTCGGTCTATGTCGGTCCGTCTATGTCGTTCAGGCGGTCTATATTGGTCAGTCGATATCGATCAGTTGGTCTATGTCGGTCGGTTGGTCTATGTCGGACAGTATATGTTAGTCGGTCTTTGCCGGTTGGTCGGTCTATGTCGTTCGGTCGATGTCAGTCTGTCTATGTCGGTCGGTCTATGTCGTTCGGTCGATGTCAGTCGGTCTATGTCGGTCGGTCTATGTCGTTCGGTCGATGTCAGTCGGTCTATGTCGGTCGGTCTATGTCATTCGGTCGATGTCAGTCGGTCTATGTCGGTCGGTCTATGTCTGTCGTTCAGTCCATGTCGGTCGTTCGGTCTATGTCGATCAGTCTATGTCGGTCGGTCTATGTCGATCAGTCTATGTCGGTCGGTCTATGTCTTTCGGTCTATGTCGCTCAGTCAATGTCAATCGGTCTATGTCGTTTGGTCTGTCTTTGTCGGTAAATTTCGATCTGTCTACGTCGGTCAGTCTATGTCGTTCGGTCTATGTCGATCGGTCTATGTCGGTCGGTCTATGTCGGTCGGTTTATGTTGTTCGGACTTTGTCGTTCGGTCCATGTCGGTCCGTCTATGTCGGTCTGTCTATGTTGGTCGGTTTATGTTGTTCGGACTATGTCGGTCGGTCTATGTCGGTCGGTCTATGTCGGTCGGTCTATGTCGGTCAGTCTATGTCGGTCGGTCTATGGCGGTCAGTGGGTCTATGTCGTTCGGTCTAATTCGGTCAGTCTATGTCGGTCCGTCTATGTTGGTCAGTGGGTCTATGTCGTTCGGTCTAATTCGGTCGGTCTATGACGGTCGGTCTATGTCGTTCAGTCGGTCTATGTCGTTCTGTCTATGTCGTTCGGTCTCTGTCGGTCCGTCAATGACGGTCTGTCGTTCTGTGTATGTCGGTCTGTCTATGTTGGTCGGTCTATTTCGGTCGGTTTATGTTGCTGGTCTATGTCGGTCGGTCGGTCTATGTCGGTCGGTTTACGTCGATCGGTCTATGTCGGTCGGTCTATGTTCGTCGGTCTCTGTCGGTCGATCTGTCTGTGTCTTTCGGTCTATATCGGTCGGTGGGTCTATGTCGGTAAATTTCGGTCTGTCTACGTCGGTCGGTCTATGTCGTTCGGTCGGTCTATGTGGGTCGGTCGGTCTATGTCGGTCGGTCAATGTCGTTCAGTCGATCTATGTCGTTCTGTCTATGTCGTTCGGTCTATGTCGGTCGGTCAATGACGGTCGGTCGGTCGGTCTATGTCGGTCGGTAGATCTGTGTCGTTCGGTCTATGTCGGTCAGTTTATGTCGTTTGGTCTATGTCGGTCGGTCTATGTTGTTCGGTCGGTCTATGTGGGTCGGTCGGTGTATGTCGGTCGGTCAATGTCGTTCAGTCGATCTATGTCGTTCTGTCTATGTCGTTCGGTCTATGTCGGTCGGTCAATGATGGTCAGTCGGTCGGTCTATGTTGGTCGGTAGATCTATGTCGTTCGGTCTATGTCGGTCAGTTTATGTCGTTTGGTCTATGTCGGTCGGTCTCTGTTGTTTGGTCTATGTCGGTCGGTCTATGTCGGTCGGTCTATGTCGTTCGGTCGGTCTATGTCTGTTGGTATATGTCGGTCTATGTTGTTCAGTCGGTCTATGTCGTTCTGTCTATGTCGTTCGGTCTATGTCTGTCGTTCGGTCTATGTCGGTCAGTCTATGTCTGTCGTTCGGTCTATGTCGGTCAGTCTATGTCGTTGAGTCGGTTTATGTCGTTCTGTCTATGTCGGTCGGTCTATGTTGTTTGGTCTATGTCGGTCGGTCTATGTCGTTCGGTCTATGTCGATCGGTCTATGTCGGTCGGTCGATGTTGGTCAGTCTCTGTCGGTTGGTCGGTCTATGTCTGTCGTTCGGTCTATGTCGGTCAGTCTATGTCTGTCGTTCGGTCTATGTCGGTCAGTCTATGTCGGTCGGTCGGTCTATGTCGGTCGGTCTATGTCATTCGGCCGGTCTATGTCTGTTGGTATATGTCGGTCTGTCTATGTTGTTCAGTCGGTCTATGGCATTCTGTCTATGTCGTTCGGTCTATGTCGGTCGGTCGGTCGGTCTCTGTCGGTTGGTCTATGTCGTTAGGTCGGTCCATGTCGGTTGGTACCTGTTGGTCGGTCTATGTCGTTCAGTCTATTTCGTTCTATCTATGTCGTTAGCTCTATGTCGGTCGGTCAATGACGGTCGGTCGGTCGGTCTATGTCGGTCGGTCTATGTCAGTTGGTCTATGTCGGTCGGTCGGCCTATGTTGGTCGAACTATGTCAGTCGGTCTATATCGGTCAGTCTATGTCGGTCAGTCTATGTCAGTCGGTCTATGTCGCTCGGTCGGCCTATGTCGCTCGGTCAGTCTATGTCGGTCGGTCTATGTTGTTCGGTCTATGTCGTTCAGTCGGTCAATATCGGTCGGTCTATGTCGTTCTGCCTATGCCGTACGGTCTATGTCGGTCGGTCGGTCGATCTATGTCGTTCGGTAGGTCGATGTCATTCGGTCTATGTCGGTCAGTCTATGTCGGTCGTTCGGTCTATGTCGTTCGGTCTATGTCAGTCGCTCCATGTCGGTCGGTGGGTCTATGTTGGTCGGTCTATGTCGGTCGGTCGGTCTATGTCGTTCGGTCGTCCATGTGGGTCGGTCGGTCTATGTCGGTCGGTCTATGTCGTTCGTTCGGTCTATGTCAGTTGGCATATATCGGTCGGTCTATGTTTTTCAGTCGGTCTATGTCATTCTGTCTGTCGTTCGGTCTATGCTGGTCAGTCAATGACGGTTGGTCGGTCGGTCTATGTCAGTCTGTCGATCTATGTCGTTCTGTCTATGTTGGTCTGTCTATGTTGATCGGTCTACGTTGGTCGGTTTATGTCGTTCGGTCTATGTCGGTCGGTTTATGTCATTCGGTTGGTCTATGTCGTTCGGTAAGTCCATGTCGTTCGGTCTATGTCGGTCGGTCTATGTCGTTCGGTCGGTCTATGTCGTTCAGGCGGTCTCAGTCGGTCAGTCGATATCGATCGGTTGGTCTATGTCGGTCGGTCTATGTCGCTCGGTCTATGTCGTTCAGTCGGTCTATATCGGTCGGTCTATGTTGGTCAGTCTATGTCGGTCGTTCGGTCTATGTCGGTCGGTCTATGTCGTTTGGTCTGTCTTTGTCGGTCAGTCTATGTCATTCGGTTGGTCTATGTCGGTCGGTTGGTCTCTGTCGGTTGTTCGGTCTATATCGGTTGGTCAATGACGGTTGCTCTATGTCGTTCGGTAGGTCTATGTCCGTCGGTCTATGTCGTTCAGTCAGTCTATATTTGTCGATCTATGTTGTTCTGTCTATGTCGTTCAGTCTACGTCGTTCGGTCTGTGTTGATCGGTCTATGTCAGTCAGTCTATGTCGGTCGGTCGGTCCATGTCGGTCGGTCCATGTCGGTCGGTCTATGTCGATCGGTCTATGTCGTTCGGTGTATGTCGTTCGGTCTATGTCGTTCGGTTCGGTCTATTTCGGTTAGTCTATGTCAGTCGGTCTTTGTCGGTCGGTCGGTCTATGTCGCTCGGTCGATCTATGTCGGTCGGTCGGTCTATGTCGGTCGGTCAGTCTATGTCGGTCGGTCTATGTCGTTCGGTCTGTCCATGTCTGTTGGTATATGTCGGTCTGTCTATGTTGTTCAGTCGGTCTATGTCGTTCTGTCTATGTCGTTCGGTCTATATCGGTCAGTCGGTCTATGTCAGTTGGTCTATGTCGTTCGGTCGGTCCATGTCGGTTGGTATCTGTCGGTCGGTCTATGTCGTTCAGTCGGTCTATTTCGTTCTATCTATGTCGTTCGGTCTATGTCAGTCGGTCAATGACGGTCGGTCGGTCGGTCTATGTCGGTCGGTAGATCTGTGTCGTTCGGTCTATGTCGGTCTGTCTATGTTGCTCGGTCTACGTTGGTCGGTTTATGTCGTTCGGTCTATGTCGGTCGGTTTATGTCGTTCGGTTGGTCTATGTCGTTCGGTCGGTCCATGTCGTTCCGTCTATGTCAGTCGGTCTAAGTCGTTCGGTCGGTCTATGTCGTTCAGGCGGTCTCAGTCGGTCAGTCGATATCGATCGGTTGGTCTATGTCGGTCGGTCTATGTCGCTCAGTCTATGTCGTTCAGTCGGTCTATGTTGGTCATTCTATGTAGGTCGTTCGGTCTATGTCGTTCGGTCTATGTCGGTCAGTCTATGTCATTTGGTCTGTCTTTGTCGGTCGGTCTATGTCGTTTGGTCTGTCTTTGTCGGTCGGTCTATGTCGTTCGGTCAATGTCGGCGGGTCTATGTCAGTCGGTGGGTCTATGTCGGTAAATTTCAGTCTGTCTATGTCAGTCGGTCTATGTCGTTCGGTCTATGTCGATCAGTCTATGTCGGTCGGTCTATGTCGATCAGTCTATGTCAGTCCGTCTATGTCGTTCAGGCGGTCTATGTCGGTCAGTCGATATTGATCGGTTTGTCTATGTCGGTCGGTTGGTCTATGTCGGTCAGTCTATGTTAGTCGGTCTTTGCCGGTTGGTCGGTCTATGTCGGTCGGTCGATGTCGGTCAGTCGGTCGATGTCGTTCGGTCGGTCTATGTCAGTCGGTCAGTCTATGTTGTTCGGTCTATGTCGGTCGGTCGATGTCGGTCGGTCGATGTCTGTCAGTCGGTCGATGTCGTTCGGTCGGTCTATGTCATTCGGTCAGTCTATGTCGGTTGTTTGGTCTATGTCAGTCAGTCTATGTCGGTCGGTTTATGTTGGTCGGACTATGTCGTTCGGTCCAAGTCGGTCTATGTCAGTCGTTCGGTCTAGGTCGGTCGGTCTATGTCTGTCGGTTTATGTCGTTCGGTCGGTCTATGTCATTCGGTCAGTCTATGTCGGTTGTTTGGTCTATGTCGGTCAGTCTATGTCGGTCGGTTTATGTTGGTCGGACTATGTCGTTCGGTCCAAGTCGGTCTATGTCGGTCGTTCGGTCTATGTCTGTCGGTTTATGTCATTCGGTCTATGTCGTTCGGTCCAAGTCGGTCGGTCTATGTCGGTCGGTCTATGTCGGTCGTTCGGTCAGTTTGTGTCGGTCGGTCTATGTCGGTCGGTCGGTCAATGTTGATTGGTCTATATCGGAAGGTGTATTTCGGTTGATCAATGTCGTTTGGGCTATGTTGGTCAGTGTATGTCGGTCGGTTGGTTTATGTTGGTCGGTCGGTCTATGTCGCTTGGTCTATGTCAGTTGGACGATGTCGGTCAGTCGGTCTTGGTTGGTGGGTCTATATCGGTCGGTCTATGTAGTTCAGTCTATGTCGGTCGGTCGACGTCGGTCGGTATATTTCGGTCGGTCTATGTCGGTCGGTCTATGTCGGTCGGTCTATGTCGGTCGGTATATGTCGTTTGGAATATGTCGGTCGGTCTATGTCAGTTGGAATATGTCGGTTGGTCCATGTTGGTCGGTCTATGCCGGACGGTCAATGCCGGTTGGTAGGTCTACGTCAGTCGGTCTATGTCAATTGGAATATGTCGGTCGGACTATGTCGTTCGGTCTACGTTGTTCGGTCTATGTCGGTAGGTCTATGTCGTTCGCTGTATGTCGTTTTGTTGGTCTATGTACGTCGGTCGATGTCGGTCGGTCTATATGGCTCGGTCAGTCTATGTTGGTCGGCCTATGTCGTTCGGAATATGTCGAACGGTCTACGTCGGTCGGTCTATGTTGGTCGGTCTCTGTCGGTCAGTCGGTCGGTCTATGTCGGTCTGTCTATGTTGGTTGGTCTATGTCGGACGGTCTGTCGTTTGTTCTGTCTTTGTCGGTCGGTCTATGTCGTTCGGTCAATGTTGGTGGGTCTATGTCGTTCGTTCAATGTCGATCGGTCTATGTCGTTTGGTTTGTCTTTGTCGGTCGGTCTATGTCGTTCGGTCAATGTCGGCGGGTCTATGTCAGTCGGTGGGTCTATGTCGGTAAATTTCAGTCTGTCTATGTCAGTCAGTCTATGTCGTTCGGTCTATGTCGATCAGTCTATGTCGGTCGGTCTATGTCGATCAGTCTATGTCAGTCCGTCTATGTCGTTCAGGCGGTCTATGTCGGTCAGTCGATATTGATCGGTTTGTCTATGTCGGTCGGTTGGTCTATGTCGGTCAGTCTATGTTAGTCGGTCTTTGCCGGTTGGTCGGTCTATGTCGGTCGGTCGATGTCGGTCAGTCGGTCGATGTCGTTCGGTCGGTCTATGTCAGTCGGTCAGTCTATGTTGTTCGGTCTATGTCGGTCGGTCGATGTCGGTCGGTCGATGTCTGTCAGTCGGTCGATGTCGTTCGGTCGGTCTATGTCATTCGGTCAGTCTATGTCGGTTGTTTGGTCTATGTCGGTCAGTCTATGTCGGTCGGTTTATGTTGGTCGGACTATGTCGTTCAGTCCAAGTCGGTCTATGTCGGTCGTTCGGTCTAGGTCAGTCGGTCTATGTCTGTCGGTTTATGTCGTTCGGTCGGTCTATGTCATTCGGTCAGTCTATGTCGGTTGTTTGGTCTATGTCGGTCAGTCTATGTCGGTCGGTTTATGTTGGTCGGACTATGTCGTTCGCTCGATGTCTGTTGGTCGATGCCTGTCAGTCGGTCGATGTCGTTCGGGCGGTCTATGTCATTCGGTCAGTCTATGTCGGTCGATCGGTCTAGGTCGGTCGGTCTATGTCGGTCGGTTTATGTTGGTCGGACTATGTCGCTCGGTCCAAGTCGGTCGGTCTATGTCGGTCGGTCTATGTCGGTCGTTTGGTCCATGTCGGTCAGTCTATGTCTGTCGGTTTATGTCGCTCGGTCTATGTCGTTCGGTCCAAGTCGGTCGGTCTATGTCGGTCGGTCTATGTCGGTCGTTCGGTCTATGTCGTTCAGTCAGTTTGTGTCGGTCGGTCTATGTCGGTCGGTCGGTCTATGTTGATTGGTCTATATCGGAACGTGTATTTCGGTTGCTCAATGTCGTTTGGGCTATGTTGGTCAGTCTATGTCGGTCGGTTGGTTTATGTTGGTCGGTCGGTCTATATCGGTTGGTCTATGTCAGTTGGACGATGTTGGTCAGTCGGTCTTGGTTGGTGGGTCTATATCGGTCGGTCTATGTAGTTCGGTCTATGTCGGTCGGTCTACGTCGGTCGGTATATTTCGGTCGGTCTATGTCGGTCGGTCTATGTCGGTCGGTCAATGTCGTTCGGTCTATTTCGGTCGGTATATGTCGTTTGGACTATTTCGGTCGGTCTATGTCAGTTGGAATATGTCGGTCGGTCCATGTTGGTCGGTCTATGCCGGACGGTCAATGCCGGTTGGTAGGTCTACGTCGGTCGGTCTATGTCAATTGGAATATGTCGGTCGGACTACGTTGTTCGGTCTACGTTGTTCGGTCTATGTCAGTAGGTCTATGTCGTTCGCTGTATGTCGTTTTGTTGGTCTATGTACGTCGGTCGATGTCGGTTGGTCGGTCTATGTTGTTCGGTCTATGTCGGTAGGTCTATGTTGCTCAGGCAGTCTATGTCGGTCGGTCTATGTCGTTCGGAATATGTCGATCGTTCTATGTCGCTCAGTCTATGTTGCTCGGTCTCTGTCGGTCGGTCGGTCGGTCTATGTCGGTCGGTCGGTCTATGTCGGTCGGTTTATGTCGTTCGGTCTATGTAGATCGGTCTATGTCTGTCGGTCTATGTTGGTCGATCTATGTCGGTCGGTCTATGTCAATTGGAATATGTCGGTCGGTCTATGTCGTTTGGTCTATGTTGTTCGGTCTATGTCGTTCGGTCTATGTTGTTCGGTCTATGTCGGTAGGTCTATGTCGTTCGCTGTATGTCGTTTGGTTGGTCTATGTCGGTCAGTCGATGTCGGTCGGTCGGTCTATGTTTTTCGGTCTCTGTCGGTCGGTCTATGTTGCTCAGGCAGTCTATGTCGGTCGGTCTATGTCGTTCGGAATATGTCGATCGGTCTATGTCGTCAGTCTATGTTGATCGGTCTCTGTTGGTCGGTCGGTCGGTCTATGTCGGTCGGTTTATGTCGTTCGGTCTATGTCGATTGGTCTATGTCTGTAGGTCTATGTTAGTCGGTCTCTGTTGGTCGGTCGGTCGGTCGATCTATGTCGGTCGATCGGTCTATGTCGTTGGGTCTATATCGGTCAGTCTATGACGGTCGGTCTATGTCGGTCCATCTATGTCGTTCAGGCGGTCTATATCGGTCAGTCGATATCGATCAGTTGGTCTATGTCGGTCGGTTGGTCTATGTCGGACAGTATATGTTAGTCGGTCTTTGCCGGTTGGTCGGTCTATGTCGTTCGGTCGATGTCAGTCTGTCTATGTCGGTCGGTCTATGTCGTTCGGTTGATGTCAGTCGGTCTATGTCGGTCGGTCTATGTCGTTCGGTCGATGTCAGTCGGTCTATGTCGGTCGGTCTATGTCATTCGGTCGATGTCAGTCGGTCTATGTCGGTCGGTCTATGTCTGTCGTTCAGTCCATGTCGGTCGTTCGGTCTATGTCGATCAGTCTATGTCGGTCGGTCTATGTCGATCAGTCTATGTCGGTCGGTCTATGTCTTTCGGTCTATGTCGCTCAGTCAATGTCAATCGGTCTATGTCGTTCGGTCTAATTCGGTCGGTCTATGTCGCTCGGTCTAATTCGGTCGGTCTATGTCGGTCGGTAGATCTTTGTCGTTCTGTCTATGTCGTTCGGTCTACGTCGTTCGGTCTGTGTCGATCGGTCTATGCCGGTCAGTCTATGTCGGTCGGTGAGTCCATGTCGGTCGGTCAATGTCGGTCGGTCTATGTCTTTCGGTCTATGTCGTTCGGTCTATGTCGGTCGGTCTATGTCGGTCGGTCTATGTCGGTCGGTCAATGTCGATCGGTTTATGTCGTTTGGTCTATGTCGGTCGGTCTATGTTGTTCGGTCTATGTCGGTCGGTCTATGTGGCTCGGTCAGTCTATGTTGGTCGGCCTATGTCGTTCGGAATATGTCGAACGGTCTATGTCGGTCGGTCTATGTTGGTCGGTCTCTGTCGGTCAGTCGGTCGGTCTATGTCGGTCTGTCTATGTTGGTCGGTCTATGTCGGACGGTCTGTCGTTTGGTCTGTCTTTGTCGGTCGGTCTATGTCGTTCGGTCAATGTCGGTGGGTCTATGTCATTCGGTCAATGTCGGTCGGTCTATGTCGTTTGGTCTGTCTTTGTCGGTCGGTCTATGTCGTTCGGTCAATGTCGGCGGGTCTATGTCAGTCGGTGGGTCTATGTCGGTAAATTTCAGTCTGTCTATGTCAGTCGGTCTATGTCGTTCGGTCTATGTCGATCAGTCTATGTCGGTCGGTCTATGTCGATCAGTCTATGTCGGTCCGTCTATGTCGTTCAGGCGGTCTATGTCGGTCAGTCGATATTGATCGGTTTGTCTATGTCGGTCGGTTGGTCTATGTCGGTCAGTCTATGTTAGTCGGTCTTTGCCGGTTGGTCGGTCTATGTCGGTCGGTCGATGTCGGTCAGTCGGTCGATGTCGTTCGGTCGATCTATGTCAGTCGGTCAGTCTATGTTGTTCGGTCTATGTCGGTCGGTCGATGTCGGTCGGTCGATGTCTGTCAGTCGGTCGATGTCGTTCGGTCGGTCTATGTCATTCGGTCAGTCTATGTCGGTTGTTTGGTCTATGTCGGTCAGTCTATGTCGGTCGGTTTATGTTGGTCGGACTATGTCGTTCGGTCCAAGTCGGTCTATGTCGGTCGTTCGGTCTAGGTCGGTCGGTCTATGTCTGTCGGTTTATGTCGTTCGGTCTATGTCGTTCGGTCCAAGTCGGTCGGTCTATGTCGGTCGGTCTATGTCGGTCGTTCGGTCAGTTTGTGTCGGTCGGTCTATGTCGGTCGGTCGGTCAATGTTGATTGGTCTATATCGGAAGGTGTATTTCGGTTGGTCAATGTCGTTTGGGCTATGTTGGTCAGTCTATGTCGGTCGGTTGGTTTATGTTGGTCGGTCGGTCTATGTCGGTTGGTCTATGTCAGTTGGACGATGTCGGTCAGTCGGTCTTGGTTGGTGGGTCTATATCGGTCGGTCTATGTAGTTCAGTCTATGTCGGTCGGACGACGTCGGTCGGTATATTTCGGTCGGTCTATGTCGGTCGGTCGATGTCGGTCGGTCTATGTCGGTCGGTATATGTCGTTTGGAATATTTCGGTCGGTCTATGTCAGTTGGAATATGTCGGTCGGTCCATGTTGGTCGGTCTATGCCGGACAGTCAATGCCGGTTGGTAGGTCTACGTCAGTCGGTCTATGTCAATTGGAATATGTCGGTCGGACTATGTCGTTCGGTCTACGTTGTTCGGTCTATGTCGGTAGGTCTATGTCGTTCGCTGTATGTCGTTTTGTTGGTCTATGTACGTCGGTCGATGTCGGTCGGTCGGTCTATGTTGTTCGGTCTATGTCGGTCGGTCTATATGGCTCGGTCAGTCTATGTTGGTCGGTCTATGTCGTTCGGAATATGTCGAACGGTCTACGTCGGTCTGTCTATGTTGGTCGGTCTATGTCGGACGGTCTGTCGTTTGGTCTGTCTTTGTCGGTCGGTCTATGTCGTTCGGTCAATGTCGGTGGGTCTATGTCGGTCGGTGGGTCTATGTCGGTAAATTTCAGTCTGTCTATGTCAGTCGGTCTATGTCGTTCGGTCTATGTCGATTAGTCTATGTCGGTCGGTCTATGACGATCAGTCTATGTCGGTCGTCTATGTCGGTCCGTCTATGTCGTTCAGGCGGTCTATGTCGGTCAGTCGATATCGATCGGTTTGTCTATGTCGGTCGGTTGGTCTATGTCGGTCAGTCTATGTTAGTCGGTCTTTGCCGGTTGGTCGGTCTATGTCGGTCGGTCGATGTCGGTCAGTCGGTCGATGTCGTTCGGTCGGTCTATGTCAGTCGGTCAGTCTATGTTGGTCGGTCTATGTCGGTCGGTCGATGTCAGTCGGTCGATGTCTGTCAGTCGGTCGATGTCGTTCGAGCGGTCTATGTCATTCGGTCAGTCTATGTCGGGCGATTGGTCTAGGTCGGTGGGTCTATGTCGGTCGGTTTATGTTGGTCGGACTATGTCGTTCGGTCCAAGTCGGTTGGTCTATGTCGGTCGGTCTATGTCGGTCGTTTGGTCCATGTCGGTCAGTCTATGTCTGTCGGTTTATGTCGTTCGGTCTATGTCGTTCGGTCCAAGTCGGTCGGTCTATGTCGGTCGGTCTATGTCGGTCGTTCGGTCTATGTCGTTCAGTCAGTTTGTGTCGGTCGGTCTATGTCGGTCGGTCGGTCTATGTTGATTGGTCTATATCGGAAGGTGTATTTCGGTTGGTCAATGTCGTTTGGGCTATGTTGGTCAGTCTATGTCGGTCGGTTGGTTTATGTTGGTCGGTCGGTCTATATCGGTTGGTCTATGTCAGTTGGACGATGTTGGTCAGTCGGTCTTGGTTGGTGGGCCTATATCGGTCGGTCTATGTAGTTCGGTCTATGTCGGTCGGTCTACGTCGGTCGGTATATTTCGGTCGGTCTATGTCGGTCGGTCTATGTCGGTCGGTCAATGTCGTTCGGTCTATTTCGGTCGGTATATGTCGTTTGGACTATTTCGGTCGGTCTATGTCAGTTGGAATATGTCGGTCGGTCCATGTTGGTCGGTCTATGCCGGACGGTCAATGCCGGTTGGTAGGTCTACGTCGGTCGGTCTATGTCAATTGGAATATGTCGGTCGGACTATGTTGTTCGGTCTACGTTGTTCGGTCTATGTCGGTAGGTCTATGTCGTTCGCTGTATGTCGTTTTGTTGGTCTATGTACGTCGGTCGATGTCGGTCGGTCGGTCTATGTTTTTCGGTCTCTGTCGGTCGGTCTATGTTGCTCAGGCAGTCTATGTCGGTCGGTCTATGTCGTTCGGAATATGTCGATCGGTCTATGTCGTCAGTCTATGTTGATCGGTCTCTGTTGGTCGGTCGGTCGGTCTATGTCGGTCGGTTTATGTCGTTCGGTCTATGTCGATTGGTCTATGTCTGTAGGTCTATGTTAGTCGGTCTCTGTCGGTCGGTCGGTCGATCTATGTCGGTCGATCGGTCTATGTCATTGGGTCTATATCGGTCAGTCTATGACGGTCGGTCTATGTCGGTCCGTCTATGTCGTTCAGGCGGTCTATATTGGTCAGTCGATATCGATCAGTTGGTCTATGTCGGTCGGTTGGTCTATGTCGGACAGTATATGTTAGTCGGTCTTTGCCGGTTGGTCGGTCTATGTCGTTCGGTCGATGTCAGTCTGTCTATGTCGGTCGGTCTATGTCGTTCGGTCGATGTCAGTCGGTCTATGTCGGTCGGTCTATGTCGTTCGGTCGATGTCAGTCGGTCTATGTCGGTCGGTCTATGTCATTCGGTCGATGTCAGTCGGTCTATGTCGGTCGGTCTATGTCTGTCGTTCAGTCCATGTCGGTCGTTCGGTCTATGTCGATCAGTCTATGTCGGTCGGTCTATGTCGATCAGTCTATGTCGGTCGGTCTATGTCTTTCGGTCTATGTCGCTCAGTCAATGTCAATCGGTCTATGTCGTTTGGTCTGTCTTTGTCGGTAAATTTCGATCTGTCTACGTCGGTCAGTCTATGTCGTTCGGTCTATGTCGATCGGTCTATGTCGGTCGGTCTATGTCGGTCGGTTTATGTTGTTCGGACTTTGTCGTTCGGTCCATGTCGGTCCGTCTATGTCGGTCTGTCTATGTTGGTCGGTTTATGTTGTTCGGACTATGTCGGTCGGTCTATGTCGGTCGGTCTATGTCGGTCGGTCTATGTCGGTCAGTCTATGTCGGTCGGTCTATGGCGGTCAGTGGGTCTATGTCGTTCGGTCTAATTCGGTCAGTCTATGTCGGTCCGTCTATGTTGGTCAGTGGGTCTATGTCGTTCGGTCTAATTCGGTCGGTCTATGACGGTCGGTCTATGTCGTTCAGTCGGTCTATGTCGTTCTGTCTATGTCGTTCGGTCTCTGTCGGTCCGTCAATGACGGTCTGTCGTTCTGTGTATGTCGGTCTGTCTATGTTGGTCAGTCTATTTCGGTCGGTTTATGTTGCTGGTCTATGTCGGTCGGTCGGTCTATGTCGGTCGGTTTACGTCGATCGGTCTATGTCGGTCGGTCTATGTTCGTCGGTCTCTGTCGGTCGATCTGTCTGTGTCTTTCGGTCTATATCGGTCGGTGGGTCTATGTCGGTAAATTTCGGTCTGTCTACGTCGGTCGGTCTATGTCGTTCGGTCGGTCTATGTGGGTCGGTCGGTCTATGTCGGTCGGTCAATGTCGTTCAGTCGATCTATGTCGTTCTGTCTATGTCGTTCGGTCTATGTCGGTCGGTCAATGACGGTCGGTCGGTCGGTCTATGTCGGTCGGTAGATCTGTGTCGTTCGGTCTATGTCGGTCAGTTTATGTCGTTTGGTCTATGTCGGTCGGTCTATGTTGTTCGGTCGGTCTATGTGGGTCGGTCGGTGTATGTCGGTCGGTCAATGTCGTTCAGTCGATCTATGTCGTTCTGTCTATGTCGTTCGGTCTATGTCGGTCGGTCAATGATGGTCAGTCGGTCGGTCTATGTTGGTCGGTAGATCTATGTCGTTCGGTCTATGTCGGTCAGTTTATGTCGTTTGGTCTATGTCGGTCGGTCTCTGTTGTTTGGTCTATGTCGGTCGGTCTATGTCGGTCGGTCTATGTCGTTCGGTCGGTCTATGTCTGTTGGTATATGTCGGTCTATGTTGTTCAGTCGGTCTATGTCGTTCTGTCTATGTCGTTCGGTCTATGTCTGTCGTTCGGTCTATGTCGGTCAGTCTATGTCTGTCGTTCGGTCTATGTCGGTCAGTCTATGTCGTTGAGTCGGTTTATGTCGTTCTGTCTATGTCGGTCGGTCTATGTTGTTTGGTCTATGTCGGTCGGTCTATGTCGTTCGGTCTATGTCGATCGGTCTATGTCGGTCGGTCGGTCTATGTTGGTCAGTCTCTGTCGGTTGGTCGGTCTATGTCTGTCGTTCGGTCTATGTCGGTCAGTCTATGTCTGTCGTTCGGTCTATGTCGGTCAGTCTATGTCGGTCGGTCGGTCTATGTTGGTCAGTCTCTGTCGGTTGGTCGGTCTATGTCTGTCATTCTGTCTATGTCGGTCTGTATATGTTGGTCGGTCTACGTTGGTCGGATTATGTCGTTCAGTCTATGTCGGTCGGTCTATGTTGTTCGGTCGGTCTATGTCGTTCAGGCGGTCTCAGTCGGTCAGTCGATATCGATCGGTTGGTCTATGTCGCTCGGTCTATGTCGTTCAGTCAGTCTATATTGGTCGGTCTATATTGGTCAGTCTATGTCGGTCGTTCGGTCTATGTCGTTCGGTCTATGTCGGTCGGTCTATGTCGCTCGGTCTATGTCGTTCAGTCGGTCTATATCGGTCGGTCTATGTTGGTCAGTCTATGTCGGTCGTTCGGTCTATGTCGGTCGGTCTATGTCGTTTGGTCTGTCTTTGTCGGTCAGTCTATGTCATTCGGTTGGTCTATGTCGGTCGGTTGTTCTCTTCAGTCATTCGGTCTATGTCGGTTGGTCTATGACGGTTGCTCTTTGTCGTTCGGTAGGTCTATGTCCATCGGTCTATGTCGTTCAGTCAGTCTATATTTGTCGATCTATGTCGTTCTGTCTATGTCGTTCGGTCTACGTCGTTCGGTCTGTGTCGATCAGTCTATGTCGGTCAGTCTATGTCGGTCGGTCGGTCATTGTTGGTCGGTCCATGTCGGTCGGTCTATGTCGTTCGGTCTATGTTGGTTGGTCTATGTTGGTCGTTCGGTCTATGTCGTTCGGTCTATGTCGGTCGATCTATGTCATTTGGTCTGTCTTTGTCGGTCGGGCTATGTTGGTCAGTCTATGTCGGTCGTTCGGTCTATGTCGTTCGGTCTATGTCGGTCAGTCTATGTCATTTGGTCTGTCTTTGTCGGTCGGTCTATGTCCTTCGGTCGGTCTATGTCGTTCGGTCTATGTCGGTCGGTCGGTCTATGTCGGTCGGTCTATGTCTGTTGGTATATGTCGGTCTATGTTGTTCAGTCGGTCTATGTCGTTCTGTCTATGTCGTTCGGTCTATGTTGGTCGGTCGGTCTATGTCGGTCATTCGGTCTATGTCGTTTGGTCTATGTCGGTCGGTCTATGTCATTTGGTCTGTCTTTGTCGGTCGGTCTATGTTGGTCAGTCTATGTCGGTCGTTCGGTCTATGTCGTTCGGTCTATGTCGGTCAGTCTATGTCATTTGGTCTGTCTTTGTCGGTCGGTCTATGTCCTTCGGTCGGTCTATGTCGTTCGGTCTATGTCGGTCGGTCGGTCTATGTCGGTCGGTCTATGTCGTTCGGTCGGTCTATGTCTGTTGGTATATGTCGGTCTATGTTGTTCAGTCGGTCTATGTCGTTCTGTCTATGTCGTTCGGTCTATGTCGGTCGGTCGGTCTATGTCGCTCGGTCGGTCTATGTCGTTCGGTCGGTCTATGTCTGTTGGTATATGTCGGTCTGTCTATGTTGTTCAGTCGGTCTATGTTGTTCTGTCTATGTCGTTCGGTCTATGTCGGTCGGTCAATGACGGTCGGTCAATGACGGTCGGTTGGTCGGTCTATGTCAGTCGAACTATGTCGATCGGTCTATGTTGGTCAGTCTATGTCAGTCGGCTTATGTCGGTCGGTCGTTCAGTCGGTCTATATCGGTCGGTCTATGTCGTTCTGCCTATGTCGTACGGTCTATGTCGGTCGGTTGGTCGATCTATGTCATTCGGTAGATCTATGTCGTTCGGTCTATGTCGTTCGGTCTAATTCGGTCGGTCTATGTCGCTCGGTCTAATTCGGTCGGTCTATGTCGGTCGGTAGATCTTTGTCGTTCTGTCTATGTCGTTCGGTCTACGTCGTTCGGTCTGTGTCGATCGGTCTATGTCGGTCAGTCTATGTCGGTCGGTCAGTCCATGTCGGTCGGTCAATGTCGGTCGGTCTATGTTGCTCGGTCTATGTCGTTCGGTCTATGTCGGTCGGTCGGTCTATGTCGCTCGGTCGGTCTATGTCGTTCGGTCGGTCTATGTCTGTTGGTATATGTCGGTCTGTCTATGTTGTTCAGTCGGTCTATGTCGTTCTGTCTATGTCGTTCGGTCTATGTCGGTCGGTCTATGTCGGTCGGTCAATGTCGATCGGTTTATGTCGTTCGGTCTATGTCGGTCGGTCTATGTGGCTCGGTCAGTCTATGTTGGTCGGCCTATGTCGTTAGGAATATGTCGAACGGTCTATGTCGGTCGGTCTATGTTGGTCGGTCTCTGTCGGTCAGTCGGTCGGTCTATGTCGGTCTGTCTATGTTGGTCGGTCAATGTCGGACGGTCTGTCGTTTGGTCTGTCTTTGTCGGTCGGTCTATGTCGTTCGGTCAATGTCGGCGGGTCTATGTCAGTCGGTGGGTCTATGTCGGTAAATTTCAGTCTGTCTATGTCAGTCGGTCTATGTCGTTCGGTCTATGTCGATCAGTCTATGTCGGTCGGTCTATGTCGATCAGTCTATGTCGGTCCGTCTATGTCGTTCAGGCGGTCTATGTCGGTCAGTCGATATTGATTGGTTTGTCTATGTCGGTCGGTTGGTCTATGTCGGTCAGTCTATGTTAGTCGGTCTTTGCCGGTTGGTCGGTCTATGTCGGTCGGTCGATGTCGGTCAGTCGGTCGATGTCGTTTGGTCGGTCTATGTCAGTCGGTCAGTCTATGTTGTTCGGTCTATGTCGGTCGGTCGATGTCGGTCGGTCGATGTCTGTCAGTCGGTCGATGTCGTTCGGTCGGTCTATGTCTGTTGGTATATGTCGGTCTATGTTGTTCAGTCGGTCTATGTCGTTCTGTCTATGTCGTTCGGTCTATGTCTGTCGTTCGGTCTATGTCGGTCAGTCTATGTCTGTTGTTCGGTCTATGTCGGTCAGTCTATGTCGTTGAGTCGGTTTATGTCGTTCTGTCTATGTCGGTCGGTCTATGTTGTTTGGTCTATGTCGGTCGGTCTATGTCGTTCGGTCTATGTCGATCGGTCTATGTCGGTCGGTCGGTCTATGTTGGTCAGTCTCTGTCGGTTGGTCGGTCTATGTCTGTCGTTCGGTCTATGTCGGTCAGTCTATGTCTGTCGTTCGGTCTATGTCGGTCAGTCTATGTCGTTCAGTCGGTTTATGTCATTCTGTCTATGTCGGTCTGTATATGTTGGTCGGTCTACGTTGGTCGGATTATGTCGTTCAGTCTATGTCGGTCGGTCTATGTCGTTCGGTCGGTCTATGTCGTTCAGGCGGTCTCAGTCGGTCAGTCGATATCGATCGGTTGGTCTATGTCGCTCGGTCTATGTCGTTCAGTCAGTCTATATTGGTCGGTCTATGTTGGTCAGTCTATGTCGGTCGTTCGGTCTATGTCGTTCGGTCTATGTCGGTCGGTCTATGTCGCTCGGTCTATGTCGTTCAGTCGGTCTATATCGGTCGGTCTATGTTGGTCAGTCTATGTCGGTCGTTCGGTCTATGTCGGTCGGTCTATGTCGTTTGGTCTGTCTTTGTCGGTCAGTCTATGTCATTCGGTTGGTCTATGTCGGTCGGTTGTTCTCTTCAGTCATTCGGTCTATGTCGGTTGGTCTATGACGGTTGCTCTTTGTCGTTCGGTAGGTCTATGTCCATCGGTCTATGTCGTTCAGTCAGTCTATATTTGTCGATCTATGTCGTTCTGTCTATGTCGTTCGGTCTACGTCGTTCGGTCTGTGTCGATCAGTCTATGTCGGTCAGTCTATGTCGGTCGGTCGGTCATTGTTGGTCGGTCCATGTCGGTCGGTCTATGTCGTTCGGTCTATGTTGGTTGGTCTATGTTGGTCGTTCGGTCTATGTCGTTCGGTCTATGTCGGTCGGTCTATGTCATTTGGTCTGTCTTTGTCGGTCGGGCTATGTTGGTCAGTCTATGTCGGTCGTTCGGTCTATGTCGTTCGGTCTATGTCGGTCAGTCTATGTCATTTGGTCTGTCTTTGTCGGTCGGTCTATGTCCTTCGGTCGGTCTATGTCGTTCGGTCTATGTCGGTCGGTCGGTCTATGTCGGTCGGTCTATGTCTGTTGGTATATGTCGGTCTATGTTGTTCAGTCGGTCTATGTCGTTCTGTCTATGTCGTTCGGTCTATGTTGGTCGGTCGGTCTATGTCGGTCATTCGGTCTATGTCGTTTGGTCTATGTCGGTCGGTCTATGTCATTTGGTCTGTCTTTGTCGGTCGGTCTATGTTGGTCAGTCTATGTCGGTCGTTCGGTCTATGTCGTTCGGTCTATGTCGGTCAGTCTATGTCATTTGGTCTGTCTTTGTCGGTCGGTCTATGTCCTTCGGTCGGTCTATGTCGTTCGGTCTATGTCGGTCGGTCGGTCTATGTCGGTCGGTCTATGTCGTTCGGTCGGTCTATGTCTGTTGGTATATGTCGGTCTATGTTGTTCAGTCGGTCTATGTCGTTCTGTCTATGTCGTTCGGTCTATGTCGGTCGGTCGGTCTATGTCGCTCGGTCGGTCTATGTCGTTCGGTCGGTCTATGTCTGTTGGTATATGTCGGTCTGTCTATGTTGTTCAGTCAGTCTATGTCGTTCTGTCTATGTCGTTCGGTCTATGTCGGTCGGTCAATGACGGTCGGTCAATGACGGTCGGTTGGTCGGTCTATGTCAGTCGAACTATGTCGATCGGTCTATGTCGGTCAGTCTATGTCAGTCGGCTTATGTCGGTCGGTCGTTCAGTCGGTCTATATCGGTCGGTCTATGTCGTTCTGCCTATGTCGTACGGTCTATGTCGGTCGGTTGGTCGATCTATGTCATTCGGTAGATCTATGTCGTTCGGTCTATGTCGTTCGGTCTAATTCGGTCGGTCTATGTCGCTCGGTCTAATTCGGTCGGTCTATGTCGGTCGGTAGATCTTTGTCGTTCTGTCTATGTCGTTCGGTCTACGTCGTTCGGTCTGTGTCGATCGGTCTATGTCGGTCAGTCTATGTCGGTCGGTCAGTCCATGTCGGTCGGTCAATGTCGGTCGGTCTATGTCGCTCGGTCTATGTCGTTCGGTCTATGTCGGTCGGTCGGTCTATGTCGCTCGGTCGGTCTATGTCGTTCGGTCGGTCTATGTCTGTTGGTATATGTCGGTCTGTCTATGTTGTTCAGTCGGTCTATGTCGTTCTGTCTATGTCGTTCGGTCTATGTCGGTCGGTCAATGTCGATCGGTTTATGTCGTTTGGTCTATGTCGGTCGGTCTATGTTGTTCGGTCTATGTCGGTCGGTCTATGTGGCTCGGTCAGTCTATGTTGGTCGGCCTATGTCGTTAGGAATATGTCGAACGGTCTATGTCGGTCGGTCTATGTTGGTCGGTCTCTGTCGGTCAGTCGGTCGGTCTATGTCGGTCTGTCTATGTTGGTCGGTCAATGTCGGACGGTCTGTCGTTTGGTCTGTCTTTGTCGGTCGGTCTATGTCGTTCGGTCAATGTCGGCGGGTCTATGTCAGTCGGTGGGTCTATGTCGGTAAATTTCAGTCTGTCTATGTCAGTCGGTCTATGTCGTTCGGTCTATGTCGATCAGTCTATGTCGGTCGGTCTATGTCGATCAGTCTATGTCGGTCCGTCTATGTCGTTCAGGCGGTCTATGTCGGTCAGTCGATATTGATCGGTTTGTCTATGTCGGTCGGTTGGTCTATGTCGGTCAGTCTATGTTAGTCGGTCTTTGCCGGTTGGTCGGTCTATGTCGGTCGGTCGATGTCGGTCAGTCGGTCGATGTCGTTTGGTCGGTCTATGTCAGTCGGTCAGTCTATGTTGTTCGGTCTATGTCGGTCGGTCGATGTCGGTCGGTCGATGTCTGTCAGTCGGTCGATGTCGTTCGGTCGGTCTATGTCATTCGGTCAGTCTATGTCGGTTGTTTGGTCTATGTCGGTCAGTCTATGTCGGTCGGTTTATGTTGGTCGGACTATGTCGTTCGGTCCAAGTCGTTCGGTCTATGTCGGTCGTTAGGTCTAGGTCGGTCGGTCTATGTCTGTCGGTTTATGTCGTTCGGTCTATGTCGTTCGGTCCAAGTTGGTCGGTCTATGTCGGTCGGTCTATGTCGGTCGTTCGGTCAGTTTGTGTCGGTCGGTCTATGTCGGTCGGTCGGTCAATGTTGATTGGTCTATATCGGAAGGTGTATTTCGGTTGGTCAATGTCGTTTGGGCTATGTTGGTCAGTCTATGTCGGTCGGTTCGTTTATGTTGGTCGGTCGGTCTATGTCGGTTGGTCTATGTCAGTTGGACGATGTTGATCAGTCGGTCTTGGTTGGTGGGTCTATATCGGTCGGTCTATGTAGTTCAGTCTATGTCGGTCGGTCGACGTCGGTCGGTATATTTCGGTCGGTCTATGTCGGTCGGTCAATGTCGGTCGGTCTATGTCAGTCGGTCTATGTCGGTCGGTCTATGTCGTTCGGTCGATGTCAGTCAGTCTATGTCGGTCGGTCTATGTCATTCGGTCGATGTCAGTCGGTCTATGTCGGTCGGTCTATGTCTGTCGTTCAGTCCATGTCGGTCGTTCGGTCTATGTCGATCAGTCTATGTCGGTCGGTCTATGTCGATCAGTCTATGTCGGTCGGTCAATGTCTTTCGGTCTATGTCGCTCAGTCAATGTCAATCGGTCTATGTCGTTTGGTCTGTCTTTGTCGGTAAATTTCGATCTGTCTACGTCGGTCAGTCTATGTCGTTCGGTCTATGTCGATCGGTCTATGCCGGTCGGTCTATGTCGGTCGGTTTATTTTGTTCGGACTTTGTTGTTCGGTCCATGTCGGTCCGTCTATGTCGGTCTGTCTATGTTGGTCGGTTTATGTTGTTCGGACTATGTCGGTCGGTCTATGTCGGTCGGTCTATGTCGGTCAGTCTATGTCGGTCGGTCTATGGCGGTCAGTGGGTCTATGTCGTTCGGTCTAATTCGGTCAGTCTATGTCGGTCCGTCTATGTCGGTCAGTGGGTCTATGTCGTTCGGTCTAATTCGGTCGGTCTATGACGGTCGGTCTATGTTGTTCAGTCAAAATATGTCGTTCTGTCTTTGTCGTTCGGTCTCTGTCGGTCCGTCAATGACGGTCTGTCGTTCTGTGTATGTCGGTCTGTCTATGTTGGTCGGTCTATTTCGGTCGGTTTATGTTGCTGGTCTATGTCGGTTGGTGTGTCGGTCTATGTCGGTCGGTCGGTCTATGTCGGTCGGTTTACGTCGATCGGTCTATGTCGGTCGGTCTCTGTCGGTCGATCTGTCTGTGTCTTTCGGTCTATATCGATCGCTGGGTCTATGTCGGTAAATTTCGGTCTGTCTACGTCGGTCGGTCTATGTCGTTCGGTCGGTCTATGTGGGTCGGTCGGTCTATGTCGGTCGGTCAATGTCGTTCAGTCGATCTATGTCGTTCTGTCTATGTCGTTCGGTCTATGTCGGTCGGTCAATGACGGTCGGTCAGTCGGTCTATGTCGGTCGGTAGATCTGTGTCGTTCGGTCTATGTCGGTCAGTTTATGTCGTTTGGTCTATGTCGGTCGGTCTATGTTGTTCGGTCGGTCTATGTGGGTCGGTCGGTCTATGTCGGTCGGTCAATGTCGTTCAGTCGATCTATGTCGTTCTGTCTATGTCGTTCGGTCTATGTCGGTCGGTCAATGATGGTCGGTCGGTCGGTCTATGTCGGTCGGTAGATCTATGTCGTTCGGTCTATGTCGGTCAGTTTATGTCGTTTGGTCTATGTCGGTCGGTCTCTGTTGTTTGGTCTATGTCGGTCGGTCTATGTCGGTCGGTCTATGTCGTTCGGTCGGTCTATGTCTGTTGGTATATGTCGGTCTATGTTGTTCAGTCGGTCTATGTCATTCTGTCTATGTCGTTCGGTCTATGTCGGTCAGTCTATGTCTGTCGTTCGGTCTACGTCGGTCAGTTTATGTCGTTTGGTCTATGTCGGTCGGTCTATGTTGTTTGGTCTATGTCGGTCGGTCTATGTCGTTCGGTCTATGTCGATCGGTCTATGTCGGTCGGTCGGTCTATGTTGGTCAGTCTCTGTCGGTTGGTCGGTCTATGTCTGTCGTTCGGTCTATGTCGGTCAGTCTATGTCTGTCGTTCGGTCTATGTCGGTCAGTCTATGTCGTTCAGTCGGTTTATGTCGTTCAGTCTATGTCGGTCGGTCTATGTCGTTCGGTCGGTCTATGTTGTTCAGGCGGTCTCAGTCGGTCAGTCGATATCGATCGATTGGTCTATGTCGCTCGGTCTATGTCGCTCGGTCTATGTCGTTCAGTCAGTCTATATTGGTCGGTCTATGTTGGTCAGTCTATGTCGGTCGTTCGGTCTATGTCGTTCGGTCTATGTCGGTCGGTCTATGTTGTTTGGTCTGTCTTTGTCGGTCAGTCTATGTCATTCGGTTGGTCTATGTCGTTCGTTCGGTCTATGACCGTTGCTCTATGTCGTTCGGTAGGTCTATGTCTGTCGGTCAATGTCGTTCAGTCGGTCTATATCGGTCGGTCTATGTCGTTCTGCCTATGTCGTACGGTCTATGTCGGTCGGTTGGTCGATCTATGTCATTCGGTGGGTCTATGTCGTTCGGTCTATGTCGTTCGGTCTAATTCGGTCGGTCTATGTCGTTCGGTCTATGTAGTTCGGTCTATGTCGGTCGGTCTATATCGTTCAGTCGGTCGGTTGACGGTTGGTCGGTCGGTCTATGTCGGTCGGTAGATCTTTGTCGTTCTGTCTATGTCGTTCGGTCTACGTCGTTCGGTCTGTGTCGATCGGTCTATGTCGGTCAGTCTATGTCGGTCGGTCAGTCCATGTCGGTCGGTCTATGTCGGTCGGTCTATGTTGGTCGGTCTCTGTCGGTCAGTCGGTCGGTCTATGTCGGTCTGTCTATATTGGTCGGTCTATGTCGGACGGTCTGTCGTTTGGTCTGTCTTTGTCGGTCGGTCTATGTCGTTCGGTCAATGTCGGTGGGTCTATGTCGTTCGGTCAATGTCGATCAGTCTATGTCGTTCGGTCAATGTCGATCGGTCTATGTCGTTTGGTCTGTCTTTGTCGGTCGGTCTATGTCGTTCGGTCAATGTCGGTGGGTCTATGTCGGTCGGTGGGTCTATGTCGGTAAATTTCAGTCTGTCTATGTCAGTCGGTCTATGTCGTTCGGTCTATGTCGATCAGTCTATGTCGGTCGGTCTATGTCGATCAGTCTATGTCGGTCCGTCTATGTCGGTCCGTCTATGTCGGTCCGTCTATGTAGTTCAGGCGGTCTATGTCGGTCAGTCGATATCGATCGGTTTGTCTATGTCGGTCGGTTGGTCTATGTCGGTCAGTCTATGTTAGTCGGTCTTTGCCGGTTGGTCGGTCTATGTCGGTCGGTCGATGTCGTTCGGTCGGTCTATGTCAGTCGGTCAGTCTATGTTGGTCGGTCTATGTCGGTCGGTCGATGCCGGTCGGTCGATGTCTGTCAGTCGGTCGATGTCGTTCGATCGGTCTATGTCATTCGGTCAGTCTATGTCGGTCGTTCGGTCTAGGTCGGTCGGTCTATGTCGTTCGGTTTATGTTGGTCGGACTATGTCGTTCAGTCCAAGTCGGTCGGTCTATGTCGGTCGGTCTATGTCGGTCGTTTGGTCTATGTCGGTCAGTCTATGTCGGTCGGTTTATGTTGGTCGGACTATGTCGTTCGGTCCAAGTCGGTCGGTCTATGTCGGTCTGTCTATGTTGGTCGGTCTATGTCGGACGGTCTGTCGTTTGGTCTGTCTTTGTCGGTCGCTCTATGTCGTTCGGTCAATGTCGGTTGGTCTATGTCGTTCGGTCAATGTCGATCGGTCTATGTTGTTTGGTCTGTCTTTGTCGGTCGGTCTATGTCGTTCGGTCAATGTCGGTGGGTCTATGTCGGTCGGTGGGTCCATGTCGGTAAATTTGAGTCTGTCTATGTCAGTCGGTCTATGTCGTTCGGTCTATGTCGATCAGTCTATGTCGGTTGGTCTATGTCGGTCTGTCTATGTTGGTCGGTCTATGTCGGTCGGTTTATGTCGGTCAGTCGGTCTATGTCGGTCGGTCGGTCAATGTTGTTCGGTTTATGATGGTCGGTCTGTGTTGGTCGGTCGGTCGGTCTGTCAATGTCGGTCGATCGGTCTATGTCAATCGGTCTATGTCGGTCGGTCTATGTTGGTCAGTCTCTGTCGGTCGGTCAGTCGGTCTATATCGGTCGATCGGTCTATGTTGTTCGGTCTATATCGGTCGGTCTATGTTGGTCGGTCGATGTCAGTCAGTCAGTCGATGTCGTTCGGTCGGTCTCTGTCAGTCGGTCAGTCTATGTCGGTCGATAGGTCTATGTCGGTCGGTCTATGTCAGTCGGTTTATGTTGGTCGGACTATGTCGGTCGGTCTATGTCGTTCGGTCTTAGTTGGTCGGTCTATGTCGGTCGGTCTATGTCGGTCGATCGGTCTATGTCGGTTGGTCTATGTCATTAAGTCTATGTCGTTAAGTCTATGTTGGTTGGTCTATGTCAGTTGGACGATGTCGGTCAGTCGGTCTTGGTTGGTGGGTCTATGTCGGTCAGTCTATGTCGGTTGGTCAATGTCGGTCGGTCTCTGTCGGCCGGTCTATCTCGGTCGTTCTATGTCGTTCGGTCTATGTCGGTCGGTCTATGTCGTTCGGTAGATCTATGTTGTTCGGTCTATGTCGGTCGGTTTATGTCATTTGGTCTATGTCGGTCGGTCTATGTCATTCTGCCTATGTCGTACAGTCTATGTCAGTCGGTCGGTCGATCTATGTTGTTCAGTAGGTCTATGTCCTTCAGTCTATGTCGGTCAGTCTATGTCGTTCGGTCTATGTCGGTCGTTCTATGTCGTTTGGTCTGTCTTTGTCGGTCAGTCTATGTCATTCGGTTGGTCTATGTCGGTCGGTTGGTCTCTGTCGGTCATTCAGTCTATGTCGGTTGGTCTATGTCGTTCGGTCTATGTCGTTCGGTTCGATCTATTTCGGTTGGTCTATGTCAGTCGGTCTTTGTCGGTCGGTTGGTCTATGTCGGTCGGTCTATGTCGTTCGGTCGGTCCATGTCTGTTGGTAAATGTCGGTCTGTCTATGTTGTTCAGTCGGTCTATGTCGTTCTGTCTATGTCATTCGGTTTATGTCGTTCGGTCGGGACATGTCGGTTGGTATCTGTCGGTCGGTCTATGTCGTTCAGTCGGTCTATTTCGTTCTATCTATTTCGTTCTATCTATGTCGTTCGGTCTATGTCGGTCGGTCTATGTCGGTCAGTCTATGTCGGTCGGTCTATGTCAGTCGGTCTATGTCGGTCGGTCTATGTCGGTCGGTCTATGTCGGTCGGTCTCTGTCAGTCGGTCTATGTCGGTCGGTCTATGTCGGTCGGTCGGTCGGTCTATGTCGGTCGGTCTATGTTGGTCGGTCTATGTTGTTCGGAATGTGTCGATTGGTCTATGTCGGTCGGTCTATGTTGGTCGGTTTCTGCCGGTCAGTCGGTCGGTCTATTTCGGTCGATCAGGCTATGTCGTTCGGTCTATATCAGTCAGTCTACGACGGTCGGTCTATGTCGGTCCATCTATGTCGTTCAGGCGGTCTATGTCGGTCAGTCGATATCGATCGGTTGGTCTATGTCGGTCAGTCTATGTTAGTCGGACTTTGCCGGTTGGTCGGTCTACGTCGGTCGGTCAGTCGGTCTATGTCACTCGGTCGGTCTATGTCAGTTGGTCGGTCTATGTCGGTCGGTCTATGTCAGTCGGTCTATGTCGGTCGGTCTATTTCGTTCAGTCGATCTATGTCGTTCTGTCTATGTCGTTCGGACTGTGTCGGTCGGTCAATGATGGTCGGTCGGTCGGTCTATGTCGGTCGGTAGATCTAGGGCATTCTGTCTATGTCATTCGGTCTACGTCGGTCGGTCTATGTTGGTCGGTTTATGTCATTTAGTCTATGTCGGTCGGTTTATGTCGGTCGGACTATGTCGGTCGGTGTATGTCGGTCGGTCGGTCTATATTGTTCGGTTTATGTCGGTCGGTCTATGTCGCTCGGTCAGTCTATGTCGGTCGGTCTATGTCGTTCGGTCTATGTCGATCGGTCTATGTCGGTCAGTCGGTCTATGTTGATTGGTCTATATCGGAAGGTCTATGTTGGTTGGTCTATGTCGTGCGGTCTATGTCAGTCGGGCGCTCTATGTCGGTTGGTCTATGTCGTTCGGTTTATGTCGATCGGTCTATGTCAGTCAGTCTATGTCGGTCAGTATCTGTCGGTCGGTCGTTCTATGTCGTTCGGTCTATATTGGTCCGTTTATGTCGTTCTGGCGGTCTATGTCGGTCGATCGGTCTATGTCGTTCGGTCTATATTGGTCGGTCTATGACGGTCAGTCTATGTCGGTCCGTCTATGTCGTTCAGGCGGTCTATGTCGGTCAGTCGATATCGATCGGTTGGTCTATGTCGGTCGGTTGGTCTATGTCGGTCAGTCTACGTTTGTCGGTCTTTGCCGGTTGGTCGGTCTATGTCGGTCGGTCGATGTCAGTCAGTCGGTCGATGTCGTTCGGTCGGTCCATGTCAGTCGGTCGGTCTATGTCAGTCGGTCAGTCTATGTCAGTCGGTCGATGTCGCTCGGTATATTTCGGTCAGTCTATGTCGGTTGGTCGGTCTATGTCGTTCGTTCTATCTTTGTCGGTCGGTCTATGTCAGTTTGTTGGTCTATGTCGGTCATTCGGTCTATGTCGTTCGGTCTATGACAGTTGCTACACGTCGTTCGGTATGTCAATGTCCTTCGGTCTATGTCGGTCAGTTTATGTCGTTCAATCGGTTTATGTTGGTCGCTCTATGTCCGTCGTTCGGTCTATGTTGATTGGTCTATATCGGAAGGTCTATGTCGTTCGGTCGGTCTATGTCGGTCGGTCTATGTCGGTCGGTTTATGTCGTTTGGTCTATGTCGGTCGGTTTATGTCGGTCGGACGGTCTATGCCAGTCGGTCAGTCTATGTTGTTCGGTCTAAGTCGGTCGGTCTATGTTGCTCGGTCGGTCTATGTCGGTCGGTCTATGTCGGTCGGTCTATGTCGTTCGGTCTATGTCGAGCGGTCTATGTCGGTCGGTGTATGTTGGTCGGACTCTGTCTGTCTGTCGGTCGGTCGGTCGGTCGGTCTATGTCGGTTGATCGGTCTATGTCATTCGGTCTATATCGGTCGGTCTATGACGGTCGGTCTATGTCGGTCAGTCTATGTCGGTCGGTCAGTCCATGTCGGTCGGTCAATGTCGGTCGGTCTATGTCGTTCGGTCTATGTCGGTCGGTCTATGTTGGTCAGTAAATCTATGTCGTTCTGTCTATGTCGGTCGGACTATGTCGGTCGGTCAATGTCGGTCGGTCTATGTCGGTCGGTCAGTAGATCTATGTCGTTCTGTCTATGTCGGTCTGTCTATGTCGGTCGGTCAATGTCGGTCGGTTTATGCCGTTTGGTCTATGTCGGTCGGTCTATGTTGTTCGGTCAATGTCGGTCGGTCTACGTCGCTCGGTCAGTCTATGTTGGTCGGTCTATGTCGTTCGGAATATGTCGAACAGTCTATGTCGATCGGTCTATGTTGGTCGGTCTCTGTCGGTCAGTCGGTCGGTCTATGTCGGTCTGTCTATGTTGGTCAGTCTATGTCGGACGGTTTACGTCGTTTGGTCTGTCTTTGTCGGTTGGTCTATGTCGTTCGGTCTATGTCGTTCGGTCAATGTCGGTGGGTCTATGTCGTTCGGTCAATGTCGATCGGTCTATGTCGTTTGGTCTGTCTTTGTCGGTCGGTCTATGTCGTTCGGTCAATGTCGGTGGGTCTATGTCGGTCGGTGGGTCTATGTCGGTAAATTTCAGTCTGTCTATGTCAGTCGGTCTCTGTCGTTCGGTCTATGTCGTTCGGTCTATGTCGATCAGTCTATGTCGATCAGTCTATGTCGGTCGGTCTATGTTGTTCGGTCAATGTCGGTCGGTCTACGTCGCTCGGTCAGTCTATGTTGGTCGGTCTATGTCGTTCGGAATATGTCGAACAGTCTATGTCGATCGGTCTATGTTGGTCGGTCTCTGTCGGTCAGTCGGTCGGTCTATGTCGGTCTGTCTATGTTGGTCAGTCTATGTCGGACGGTTTATGTCGTTTGGTCTGTCTTTGTCGGTTGGTCTATGTCGTTCGGTCTATGTCGTTCGGTCAATGTCGGTGGGTCTATGTCGTTCGGTCAATGTCGATCGGTCTATGTCGTTTGGTCTATGTTGTTTGGTCTGTCTTTGTCGGTCAGTCTATGTCATTCGGTTGGTCTATGTCGGTCGTTCGGTCTATGTCGTTCGGTCTATGTCGGTCGGTCTATGTTGTTTGGTCTGTCTTTGTCGGTCAGTCTATGTCATTCGGTTGGTCTATGTCGTTCGTTCGGTCTATGACCGTTGCTCTATGTCGTTCGGTAGGTCTATGTCTGTCGGTCAATGTCGTTCAGTCGGTCTATATCGGTCGGTCTATGTCGTTCTGCCTATGTCGTACGGTCTATGTCGGTCGGTTGGTCGATCTATGTCATTCGGTGGGTCTATGTCGTTCGGTCTATGTCGTTCGGTCTAATTCGGTCGGTCTATGTCGTTCGGTCTATGTAGTTCGGTCTATGTCGGTCGGTCTATATCGTTCAGTCGGTCGGTTGACGGTTGGTCGGTCGGTCTATGTCGGTCGGTAGATCTTTGTCGTTCTGTCTATGTCGTTCGGTCTACGTCGTTCGGTCTGTGTCGATCGGTCTATGTCGGTCAGTCTATGTCGGTCGGTCAGTCCATGTCGGTCGGTCTATGTCGGTCGGTCTATGTTGGTCGGTCTCTGTCGGTCAGTCGGTCGGTCTATGTCGGTCTGTCTATATTGGTCGGTCTATGTCGGACGGTCTGTCGTTTGGTCTGTCTTTGTCGGTCGGTCTATGTCGTTCGGTCAATGTCGGTGGGTCTATGTCGTTCGGTCAATGTCGATCAGTCTATGTCGTTCGGTCAATGTCGATCGGTCTATGTCGTTTGGTCTGTCTTTGTCGGTCGGTCTATGTCGTTCGGTCAATGTCGGTGGGTCTATGTCGGTCGGTGGGTCTATGTCGGTAAATTTCAGTCTGTCTATGTCAGTCGGTCTATGTCGTTCGGTCTATGTCGATCAGTCTATGTCGGTCGGTCTATGTCGATCAGTCTATGTCGGTCCGTCTATGTCGGTCCGTCTATGTCGGTCCGTCTATGTAGTTCAGGCGGTCTATGTCGGTCAGTCGATATCGATCGGTTTGTCTATGTCGGTCGGTTGGTCTATGTCGGTCAGTCTATGTTAGTCGGTCTTTGCCGGTTGGTCGGTCTATGTCGGTCGGTCGATGTCGTTCGGTCGGTCTATGTCAGTCGGTCAGTCTATGTTGGTCGGTCTATGTCGGTCGGTCGATGCCGGTCGGTCGATGTCTGTCAGTCGGTCGATGTCGTTCGATCGGTCTATGTCATTCGGTCAGTCTATGTCGGTCGTTCGGTCTAGGTCGGTCGGTCTATGTCGTTCGGTTTATGTTGGTCGGACTATGTCGTTCAGTCCAAGTCGGTCGGTCTATGTCGGTCGGTCTATGTCGGTCGTTTGGTCTATGTCGGTCAGTCTATGTCGGTCGGTTTATGTTGGTCGGACTATGTCGTTCGGTCCAAGTCGGTCGGTCTATGTCGGTCTGTCTATGTTGGTCGGTCTATGTCGGACGGTCTGTCGTTTGGTCTGTCTTTGTCGGTCGCTCTATGTCGTTCGGTCAATGTCGGTTGGTCTATGTCGTTCGGTCAATGTCGATCGGTCTATGTTGTTTGGTCTGTCTTTGTCGGTCGGTCTATGTCGTTCGGTCAATGTCGGTGGGTCTATGTCGGTCGGTGGGTCCATGTCGGTAAATTTGAGTCTGTCTATGTCAGTCGGTCTATGTCGTTCGGTCTATGTCGATCAGTCTATGTCGGTTGGTCTATGTCGGTCTGTCTATGTTGGTCGGTCTATGTCGGTCGGTTTATGTCGGTCAGTCGGTCTATGTCGGTCGGTCGGTCAATGTTGTTCGGTTTATGATGGTCGGTCTGTGTTGGTCGGTCGGTCGGTCTGTCAATGTCGGTCGATCGGTCTATGTCAATCGGTCTATGTCGGTCGGTCTATGTTGGTCAGTCTCTGTCGGTCGGTCAGTCGGTCTATATCGGTCGATCGGTCTATGTTGTTCGGTCTATATCGGTCGGTCTATGTTGGTCGGTCGATGTCAGTCAGTCAGTCGATGTCGTTCGGTCGGTCTCTGTCAGTCGGTCAGTCTATGTCGGTCGATAGGTCTATGTCGGTCGGTCTATGTCAGTCGGTTTATGTTGGTCGGACTATGTCGGTCGGTCTATGTCGTTCGGTCTTAGTTGGTCGGTCTATGTCGGTCGGTCTATGTCGGTCGATCGGTCTATGTCGGTTGGTCTATGTCATTAAGTCTATGTCGTTAAGTCTATGTTGGTTGGTCTATGTCAGTTGGACGATGTCGGTCAGTCGGTCTTGGTTGGTGGGTCTATGTCGGTCAGTCTATGTCGGTTGGTCAATGTCGGTCGGTCTCTGTCGGCCGGTCTATCTCGGTCGTTCTATGTCGTTCGGTCTATGTCGGTCGGTCTATGTCGTTCGGTAGATCTATGTTGTTCGGTCTATGTCGGTCGGTTTATGTCATTTGGTCTATGTCGGTCGGTCTATGTCATTCTGCCTATGTCGTACAGTCTATGTCAGTCGGTCGGTCGATCTATGTTGTTCAGTAGGTCTATGTCCTTCAGTCTATGTCGGTCAGTCTATGTCGTTCGGTCTATGTCGGTCGTTCTATGTCGTTTGGTCTGTCTTTGTCGGTCAGTCTATGTCATTCGGTTGGTCTATGTCGGTCGGTTGGTCTCTGTCGGTCATTCAGTCTATGTCGGTTGGTCTATGTCGTTCGGTCTATGTCGTTCGGTTCGATCTATTTCGGTTGGTCTATGTCAGTCGGTCTTTGTCGGTCGGTTGGTCTATGTCGGTCGGTCTATGTCGTTCGGTCGGTCCATGTCTGTTGGTAAATGTCGGTCTGTCTATGTTGTTCAGTCGGTCTATGTCGTTCTGTCTATGTCATTCGGTTTATGTCGTTCGGTCGGGACATGTCGGTTGGTATCTGTCGGTCGGTCTATGTCGTTCAGTCGGTCTATTTCGTTCTATCTATTTCGTTCTATCTATGTCGTTCGGTCTATGTCGGTCGGTCTATGTCGGTCAGTCTATGTCGGTCGGTCTATGTCAGTCGGTCTATGTCGGTCGGTCTATGTCGGTCGGTCTATGTCGGTCGGTCTCTGTCAGTCGGTCTATGTCGGTCGGTCTATGTCGGTCGGTCGGTCGGTCTATGTCGGTCGGTCTATGTTGGTCGGTCTATGTTGTTCGGAATGTGTCGATTGGTCTATGTCGGTCGGTCTATGTTGGTCGGTTTCTGCCGGTCAGTCGGTCGGTCTATTTCGGTCGATCAGGCTATGTCGTTCGGTCTATATCAGTCAGTCTACGACGGTCGGTCTATGTCGGTCCATCTATGTCGTTCAGGCGGTCTATGTCGGTCAGTCGATATCGATCGGTTGGTCTATGTCGGTCAGTCTATGTTAGTCGGACTTTGCCGGTTGGTCGGTCTACGTCGGTCGGTCAGTCGGTCTATGTCACTCGGTCGGTCTATGTCAGTTGGTCGGTCTATGTCGGTCGGTCTATGTCAGTCGGTCTATGTCGGTCGGTCTATTTCGTTCAGTCGATCTATGTCGTTCTGTCTATGTCGTTCGGACTGTGTCGGTCGGTCAATGATGGTCGGTCGGTCGGTCTATGTCGGTCGGTAGATCTAGGGCATTCTGTCTATGTCATTCGGTCTACGTCGGTCGGTCTATGTTGGTCGGTTTATGTCATTTAGTCTATGTCGGTCGGTTTATGTCGGTCAGACTATGTCGGTCGGTGTATGTCGGTCGGTCGGTCTATATTGTTCGGTTTATGTCGGTCGGTCTATGTCGCTCGGTCAGTCTATGTCGGTCGGTCTATGTCGTTCGGTCTATGTCGATCGGTCTATGTCGGTCAGTCGGTCTATGTTGATTGGTCTATATCGGAAGGTCTATGTTGGTTGGTCTATGTCGTGCGGTCTATGTCAGTCGGGCGCTCTATGTCGGTTGGTCTATGTCGTTCGGTTTATGTCGATCGGTCTATGTCAGTCAGTCTATGTCGGTCAGTATCTGTCGGTCGGTCGTTCTATGTCGTTCGGTCTATATTGGTCCGTTTATGTCGTTCTGGCGGTCTATGTCGGTCGATCGGTCTATGTCGTTCGGTCTATATTGGTCGGTCTATGACGGTCAGTCTATGTCGGTCCGTCTATGTCGTTCAGGCGGTCTATGTCGGTCAGTCGATATCGATCGGTTGGTCTATGTCGGTCGGTTGGTCTATGTCGGTCAGTCTACGTTTGTCGGTCTTTGCCGGTTGGTCGGTCTATGTCGGTCGGTCGATGTCAGTCAGTCGGTCGATGTCGTTCGGTCGGTCCATGTCAGTCGGTCGGTCTATGTCAGTCGGTCAGTCTATGTCAGTCGGTCGATGTCGCTCGGTATATTTCGGTCAGTCTATGTCGGTTGGTCGGTCTATGTCGTTCGTTCTATCTTTGTCGGTCGGTCTATGTCAGTTTGTTGGTCTATGTCGGTCATTCGGTCTATGTCGTTCGGTCTATGACAGTTGCTACACGTCGTTCGGTATGTCAATGTCCTTCGGTCTATGTCGGTCAGTTTATGTCGTTCAATCGGTTTATGTTGGTCGCTCTATGTCCGTCGTTCGGTCTATGTTGATTGGTCTATATCGGAAGGTCTATGTCGTTCGGTCGGTCTATGTCGGTCGGTCTATGTCGGTCGGTTTATGTCGTTTGGTCTATGTCGGTCGGTTTATGTCGGTCGGACGGTCTATGCCAGTCGGTCAGTCTATGTTGTTCGGTCTAAGTCGGTCGGTCTATGTTGCTCGGTCGGTCTATGTCGGTCGGTCTATGTCGGTCGGTCTATGTCGTTCGGTCTATGTCGAGCGGTCTATGTCGGTCGGTGTATGTTGGTCGGACTCTGTCTGTCTGTCGGTCGGTCGGTCGGTCGGTCTATGTCGGTTGATCGGTCTATGTCATTCGGTCTATATCGGTCGGTCTATGACGGTCGGTCTATGTCGGTCAGTCTATGTCGGTCGGTCAGTCCATGTCGGTCGGTCAATGTCGGTCGGTCTATGTCGTTCGGTCTATGTCGGTCGGTCTATGTTGGTCAGTAAATCTATGTCGTTCTGTCTATGTCGGTCGGACTATGTCGGTCGGTCAATGTCGGTCGGTCTATGTCGGTCGGTCAGTAGATCTATGTCGTTCTGTCTATGTCGGTCTGTCTATGTCGGTCGGTCAATGTCGGTCGGTTTATGCCGTTTGGTCTATGTCGGTCGGTCTATGTTGTTCGGTCAATGTCGGTCGGTCTACGTCGCTCGGTCAGTCTATGTTGGTCGGTCTATGTCGTTCGGAATATGTCGAACAGTCTATGTCGATCGGTCTATGTTGGTCGGTCTCTGTCGGTCAGTCGGTCGGTCTATGTCGGTCTGTCTATGTTGGTCAGTCTATGTCGGACGGTTTACGTCGTTTGGTCTGTCTTTGTCGGTTGGTCTATGTCGTTCGGTCTATGTCGTTCGGTCAATGTCGGTGGGTCTATGTCGTTCGGTCAATGTCGATCGGTCTATGTCGTTTGGTCTGTCTTTGTCGGTCGGTCTATGTCGTTCGGTCAATGTCGGTGGGTCTATGTCGGTCGGTGGGTCTATGTCGGTAAATTTCAGTCTGTCTATGTCAGTCGGTCTCTGTCGTTCGGTCTATGTCGTTCGGTCTATGTCGATCAGTCTATGTCGATCAGTCTATGTCGGTCGGTCTATGTTGTTCGGTCAATGTCGGTCGGTCTACGTCGCTCGGTCAGTCTATGTTGGTCGGTCTATGTCGTTCGGAATATGTCGAACAGTCTATGTCGATCGGTCTATGTTGGTCGGTCTCTGTCGGTCAGTCGGTCGGTCTATGTCGGTCTGTCTATGTTGGTCAGTCTATGTCGGACGGTTTATGTCGTTTGGTCTGTCTTTGTCGGTTGGTCTATGTCGTTCGGTCTATGTCGTTCGGTCAATGTCGGTGGGTCTATGTCGTTCGGTCAATGTCGATCGGTCTATGTCGTTTGGTCTGTCTTTGTCGGTCGGTCTATGTCGTTCGGTCAATGTCGGTGGGTCTATGTCGGTCGGTGGGTCTATGTCGGTAAATTTCAGTCTGTCTATGTCAGTCGGTCTCTGTCGTTCGGTCTATGTCGTTCGGTCTATGTCGATCAGTCTATGTCGATCAGTCTATGTCGGTCGGTCTATGTCGGTCTGTCTATGTTGGTCGGTCTATGTCGGTCGGTTTATGTCGGTCGGTCGGTCTATGTCGGTCGGTCGGTCAATGTTGTTCGGTTTATGACGGTCGCTCTGTGTTGGTCGGTCGGTCTGTCTATGTCGGTCGATCGGTCTATGTCAATCGGTCTATGTCGGTCGGTCTATGTTGGTCAGTCTCTGTCGGTCGGTCAGTCGGTCTATATCGGTCGATCGGTCTATGTTGTTCGGTCTATATCGGTCGGTCTATGTTGGTCGGTCGATGTCGGTCAGTCAGTCGATGTCGTTCGGTCGGTCTTTGTCAGTCGGTCAGTCTATGTCGGTCGATAGGTCTATGTCGGTCGGTCTATGTCAGTCGGTTTATGTCGGTCGGACTATGTCGGTCGGTCTATGTCGTTCGGTCTTAGTTGGTCGGTCTATGTCGGTCGGTCTATGTAGGTCGATCGGTCTATGTCATCCGGTCTATGTCGTTCAGTCGGTTTATGTCGGTCGGTCTATGTCGTTAAGTCTATGTTGGTTGGTCTATGTCAGTTGGACAATGTCGGTCAGTCGGTCTTGGTTGGTGGGTCTATGTCGGTCAGTCTATGTCGGTTGGTCAATGTTGGTCGGTCTCTGTCGGCCGGTCTATCTCGGTCGTTCTATGTCGTTCGGTCTATGTCGGTCGGTCTATGTCGTTCGGTAGATCTATGTCGTTCGGTCTATGTCGGTCGGTTTATGTCGTTTGGTCTATGTCGGTCGGTCGGTCTATGTTGTTCGGATGTCGGTCGATCTATGTTGTTCAGTAGGTCTATGTCCTTCAGTCTATGTCGGTCGGTCTATGTCGTTCGGTCTATGTCGGTCGTTCTATGTCGTTTGGTCTGTCTTTGTCGGTCAGTCTATGTCATTCGGTTGGTTTATGTCGGTCGGTTGGTCTATGTCGTTCGGTCTATGTCGTTCGGTTTGATCTATTTCGGTTGGTCTATGTCAGTCGGTCTTTGTCGGTCGGTCGGTCTATGTCGCTCGGTCGATCTATGTCGGTCGGTCGGTCTATGTCGTTCTGTCTATGTCATTCGGTTTATGTCGTTCGGTCGGGACATGTCGGTTGGTATCTGTCGGTCGGTCTGTGTCGTTCAGTCGGTCTATTTCGTTCAACTATTTCGTTCTATCTATGTCGTTCGGTCTATGTCGTTCAGTCTATGTCCTTCGGTCTATGTCGGTCGGTCTATGTCGGTCGGTCTATGTCGGTCGGTCTATGTCGGTCGGTCTATGTTGGTCGGTCTCTGTCGGTCGGTCGGTCGGTCTATGTCGGTCGATCAGTCTATGTCGTTGGGTCTATATCGGTCAGTCTATGACAGTCAGTCTATGTCATTCCATCTATGTCATTCAGGCGGTCTATGTCGGTCAGTCGATATCGATCAGTTGGTCTATGTCGGTCGGTCTATGTCGTTCGGAATGTGTCGATTGATCTATGTCGGTCGGTCTATGTTGGTCGGTCTCTGTCGGTCAGTCGGTCGGTCTATGTCGGTCGATCGGTCTATGTCGTTCGGTCTATATCAGTCAGTCTATGAAGGTCGGTCTATGTCGGTCCGTCTATGTCGTTCAGGCGGTCTATGTTGGTCAGTCGATATCGATCGGTTGGTCTATGTCGGTCGGTTGGTCTATGTCGGTCAGTCTATGTTAGTCGGACTTTGCCAGTTGGTCGGTCTATGTCGGTTGGTCAGTCGGTCTATGTCACTCGGTCGGTCTATGTCACTTGGTCGGTCTATGTCGGTCGGTCTATTTCGTTCAGTCGTCTATGTCGTTCTGTCTATGTCGTTCGGTCTGTGTCGGTCGGTCAATGATGGTCGGTCGGTCGGTCTATGTCGGTCGGTAGATCTAGGTCGTTCTGTCTATGTCGTTCGGTCTACGTCGGTCGGTCTATGTTGGTCGGTTTATGTCGTTTGGTCTATGTCGGTCGGTTTACGTCGGTCGGACTATGTCGGTCGGTGTATGTCGGTCGGTCAGTCTATGTTGTTCGGTTTATGTCGGTCGGTCTATGTCGCTCGGTCAGTCTATGTCGGTCGGTCTATGTCGTGCGGTCTATGTCGATCGGTCTATGTCGGTCGGTCGGTCTATGTTGTTCGGTTTATGTCGGTCGGTCTATGTCGCTCGGTCAGTCTATGTCGGTCGGTCTATGTCGTTCGGTCTATGTCGGTTGGTCTATGTCGTTCGGTCTATGTCGGTCGGTCGGTCTATGTCGGTCGGTCGGCCTATGTTGATTGGTCTATATCGGAATGTCTATGTTGGTTGGTCTATGTCATGCGGGCGGTCTATGTCAGTCGGTCGCTCTATGTCGGTTGGTCTACGTCGTTCGGTCTATGTCGATCGGTCTATGTCAGTCGGTCTATGTCGGTCAGTATCTGTCGGTCGGTCGTTCTATGTCGTTCGGTCTACATCGGTCGGTCTATATTGGTCCGTCTATGTCATTCAGGCGGTCTATGTCGGTCGATCGGTCTATGTCGTTCGGTCTATATCGGTCGGTCTATGACAGTCAGTCTATGTCGGTCCGTCTATGTCGTTCAGGCGGTCTATGTCGGTCAGTCGATATCGATCGGTTGGTCTATGTCGGTCGGTCTATGTCGGTCAGTCTACGTCTGTCCGTCTTTGCCGGTTGGTCGGTCTATGTCGGTCGGTCGATGTCGGTCAGTCGGTCGATGTCGTTCGGTCGGTCCATGTCTGTCGGTCGGTCTATGTCGGTCGGTCTATGTCGCTCGGTATATTTCGGTCGGTCTATGTCGGTCGGTCGGTCTATGTCAGTTGGTATATGTCGGTCAGACTATGTCGGTCGGGAGATCTATGTCGTTCTGTCTATGTCAGTCGGTCTATGTCGGTCGGTCTATGTCAGTCGGTTTATGTCGTTTGGTCTATGTCGGTCGGTCGGTCTATGTCGGTCGGTCTATGACGTTCAGTCTATGTCGGTCGGTCTATGTCAGTCGGTCTATGACGTTCGGTCTATGACGTTTGGTCTATGTCAGTCGGTCGTTTATGTCAGTCGGTCGGTCTACGTCGCGCGGTTTATGTCGGTTGTAATATGTCGTTTTGTCTATGTCGGTCGGTCTACGCCGCTCGGTCTATGTCGGTCGGTCTATGTCGGTCGGTCGGTCTACGTCGCACGGTTTATGTCGGTTGGAATATGTCGTTTGGTCTATGTCGGTCGGTCTATGTCGGTCGGTCTATGTCGGTCGGTCTATGTCGGTCGATCGGTCTATGTCAGTCGGTCTATATCAGTCAGTCGGTCTACGTCGCGCGGTTTATGTCGGTTGGAATATGTCGTTTTGTCTATGTCGGTCGGTCTATGCCGCTCGGTCTATGTCGGTCGTTCAGTCTATGTCGTTCGGTCTATGCCGGTCAGACTATGTCGGTCAGTCTATGTCGGTCGGTCTATGTCGGTCGTTCGGTCTATGTCGTTCGGTCTATGTCGGTCTGTCTATGTCGGTCTGTCTATGTCGGTCTGTCTATGTCGGTCTGTCTATGTCGGCACATCTATGTCGGTCGGTTTATGTCGATTTGGTCTATGCCGGTCGGTCTATGCCGTTCGGTCTATGTTGATCGGTCTATGTCGGTCGGTCGGTCTATGTCAGTCGGTCGGTCTACATCGCGCGGTTTATGTCGGTTGGAATATGTCGTTTTGTCTATGTCGGTCAGTCTATGTCGCTCGGTCTATGTCGGTCGGTCTATGTCGGTTGGTCTATGTCGGTCGGTATACGCCGTTCGGTCTATTTCGGTCGGTCTATGTCAGTTGGAATATGTCGGTCGGTCTATGTCGGTCGATATATGCCGGACGGTCTATGTCGGTCGTTCTATGTCGGTCGGTAGATCTATGTCGTTCTTTCTATATCGGTCTGTATATGTCGGTAGGTCTATGTCGGTCGGTTTATGTCGTTTGGTCTATGTCGGTCGGTCTATGTCGCTCGGTCTATGTCGGTCGTTCGGTCTATGTCGTTCAGTCTATGTCGGTCGATCTATATCGGTCGATCTATGTCAGTCGTTCGGTCTATGTTGGTCGGTCTATGTCGGTCGGTCTATGTCGTTCGGTCTATGTCGGTCCGTCTCTGTCGTTCAGGCGGTCTATGTCGGTCGATCGGTCTATGTCGGTCGATAAGTCTATGTCGTTCGGTCTATATCGGTCGGTCTATGACGGTCAGTGTATGTCGGTCCGTCTATGTTGTTCAGGCGGTCTATGTCGGTCAGTCGATATCGATCGGTTGGTCTATGTCGGTCGGTTGGTCTATGTCGGTCAGTCTACGTTAGTCGGTCTTTGCCGGTTGGTCGGTCTATGTCGGTCGGTCATGTCGGTCAGTCGGTCGATGTCGTTCGGTCGGTCCATGTCAGTCGGTCGGTCTATGTCAGTCGGTCGGTCTATGTTGGTCGGTCTATGTCGCTCGGTATATTTCGGTCGGTCTATGTCGGTCTATGTCGGTTGGTCGGTCTATGTCGTTTGTTCTATCTTTGTCGGTCGGTCTATGTCAGTTTGTTGGTCTATGTCGGTCGTTCAGTCTATGTCGTTCGGTCTATGACGGTCGCTACACGTCGTTCGGTATGTCAATGTCCTTCGGTCTACGTCGGTCAGTCTATGTCGTTCAATCGGTTTATGTCGGTCGGTCTATGTCCGTCGTTCGGTCTATGTTGATTGGTCTATATTGGAAGGTCTATGTCCTTCGGTCGGTCTATGTCGGTCGGTCTAAGTCGGTCGGTTTATGTCGGTCGGTCGGTCTATGCCGGTCGGTCGGTCTATGTTGTTCGGTCTATGTCGGTCGGTCTATGTTGCTCGGTCGGTCTATGTCGTTTGGTCTATGTCGATCGGTCTATGTCGGTCGGTGTATGTTGGTCGGACTCTGTCTGTCGGTCGGTCGGTCGGTCGGTCTATGTCGGTCGATCAGTCTATGTCATTCGGTCTATATCGGTCGGTCTATGACAGTCGGTCTATGTCGGTCCATCTATGTCGTTCAGGCAGTCTATGTCAGTCAGTCGATATCGATCGGTTGGTCTATGTCGGTCGGTTGGTCTATGTCGGTCAGTCTATGTTAGTCGGTCTTTGCCGGTTGGTCGGTCTATGTCGGTTGGTCGATGTTGGTCAGTCGGTCGATGTCGTTCGGTCGGTCTATGTCAGTCGGTCAGTCTATGTCGGTCGTTCGGTCTGTGTCGGTCGGTCTATGTCGGTCGGTTTATGTCGGTCGGTCTATGTCGGTCGGTCTATGTCGGTCGGTGGGTCTATGTCGTTTGGTCTATGTCGTTCGGTCTATGCCGGTCGTTCGGTCTATGTCGTTCAGTCTATGTCGGTCAGTCTATGTCGTTCAGTCGGTTTAATGTCGGTCGGTCTATGTCGGTCGGTCTATGTCGGTCGGTCAGTCTATGCTGATTGGTCTATATCGGAAGGTCTATGTCGGTTGGTCAATGTCGTTCGGTCGGTCTATGTCGGTCAGTCGCTCTATGTTGGTCTAAGTCAGTCGGTCTATGTCGCTCGGCATATTTCGGTCGGTCTATGTCGGTCGGTCGGTCTATGTCAGTTGGTATATGTCGATCGGTCTATGTCGGTCGGGAGATCTATGTCGTTCTGTCTATGTCAGTCGGTCTATGTCGGTCGGGCTATGTCGGTTGGTTTATGTCGTTTGGTCTATGTCGGTCGGTCGGTCTATGTCGGTCGGTCTATGCCGCTCGGTCTATGTCGGTCGGTCTATGTCGGTCGGTCGGTCTACGTCGCGTGGTTTATGTCGGTTGGAATATGTCGTTCGGTCTATGTCGGTCGGTCTATGTCGGTCGGTCTATGTCGGTCGGTGTATGTCGGTCGATCGGTCTATGTCAGTCGGTCGGTCTACGTCGCGTGGTTTATGTCGGTTGGAATATGTCGTTTTGTCTATGTCGGTCGGTCTATGCCGCTCGGTTTATGTCGGTCGGTCTATGTCGGTCGGTCTATGTCGGTCGGTGGGTCTATGTCGTTTGGTCTATGTCGTTCGGTCTATGCCGGTCATTCGGTCTATGTCGGTCAGTCTATGTCGTTCAGTCGGTTTAATGTCGGTCGGTCTATGTCGGTCGGTCTATGTCGGTCGGTCAGTCTATGCTGATTGGTCTATATTGGAAGGTCTATGTCGGTTGGTCAATGTCGTTCGGTCGGTCTATGTCGGTCAGTCGCTCTATGTCGGTCTAAGTCAGTCGGTCTATGTCGCTCGGCATATTTCGGTCGGTCTATGTCGGTCGGTTGGTCTATTTCGGTTGGTCGGTCTATGTCGTTTCGTCTGTCTTTGTCGGTTGGTCTATGTTGGTCGTTCGGTCTATCTCTGTCGGTCTATGTCATTCAGATGGTCTATATCTGACGGTCTATCTCATTCTGTCTATGTCGTTCGGTCTATGACGTTCGGTAGGTCAATGTCGTTCGGTCTATGTCGGTCAGTCTATGTCGATTGGTCTATGTCGTTTTGTCTGTCTTTGTCGGTCGGTCTATGTTGTTCGGTCAATGTCGGTTGGTCTATGTCAGTCGGTGGGTCTATGTCGGTAAATTTGGGTATGTCTACGTCAGTAAGTCTATGTCGTTCAGTCTAGGTCGATCAGTCTATGTCGGTCGGTCAATGTTGGTCGGTCAATGTCGGTCGGTCAATGTCGGTCGGTCTATGTCGGTCGGTCTATGTCGGTCGGTTTATGTTGGTCAGACTATGTCGGTCGGTCTATGTCGGTCAGTCTATGTCGGTCGGTTTATGTTGGTCGGTCTATGTCGGTCAGTCTATGTCGGTCAGTCTATGTCGTTCGGTCTAATTCGGTCGGTCGATGTCGTTTGGTCTATGTCATTCGGTCGGTCTATGTTGTTCTGTCTATGTCGGTCGGTCTATGTCGGTCGGTCTATGTCGTTCGGTCTATGTCGGTCGGTCAGTCTATGTCGGTCGGTCGGTCTATGTTGATTGGTCTATATCGGAATGTCTATGTTGGTTGGTCTATGTCATGCGGGCAGTCTATGTCAGTCGGTCGCTCTATGTCGGTTGGTCTATGTCGTTCGGTCTATGTCGATCGGTCTATGTCAGTCGGTCTATGTCGGTCAGTATCTGTCGGTCGGTCGTTCTATGTCGTTCGGTCTATGATGGTCGGTCTATATTGGTCCGTCTATGTCATTCAGGCGGTCTATGTCGGTCGATCGTTCTATGTCGTTCGGTCTATATCGGTCGGTCTATGACGGTCAGTCTATGTCGGTCCGTCTATGTCGTTCAGGCGGTCTATGTCGGTCAGTCGATATCGATCGGTTGGTCTATGTCGGTCGGTTGGTCTATGTCGGTCAGTCTACGTTAGTCGGTCTTTGCCGGTTGGTCGGTCTATGTCGGTCGGTCGATGTCGGTCAGTCGGTCGATGTCGTTCGGTCGGTCCATGTCAGTCGGTCGGTCTATGTCAGTCGGTCAGTCTATGTCGGTCGGTCTATGTCGGTCGGTCTATGTCGCTCGGTATATTTCGGTCGGTCTATGTCGGTCGGTCGGTCTATGTCAGTTGGTATATGTCGGTCGGTCTATGTCGGTCGGGAGATCTATGTCGTTCTGTCTATGTCAGTCGGTCTATGTCGGTCAGTCTATGTCGGTCGGTTTATGTCGTTTGGTCTATGTCGGTCGGTCGGTCTATGTCGGTCGGTCTATGACGTTCGGTCTATGTCGGTCGGTCTATGTCAGTCGGTCGGTCTATGTCAGTCGGTCGGTCAAGGTTGTTCGGTTAATGTCGGTCGGTCTGTGTTGGTCGGTCTCTGTCGGTCGGTCAGTCGGTCTATGTCAGTCGATAAGTCTATGTCGTTCGGTCTATATCGGTCAGTCTATGACGGTCAGTCTATGTCGGTCCGTCTATGTCGTTCAGGCGGTCTATGTCGGTCAGTCGATATCGATCGGTTGGTCTATGTCGGTCGGTTGGTCTATGTCGGTCAGTCTATGTTAGTCGGACTTTGCCAGTTGGTCGGTCTATGTCGGTCGGTCAGTCGGTCTAAGTCACTCGGTCGGTCTATGTCAGTTGCTCGGTCTATGTCGGTCGGTCTATGTCGGTCGGTCTATGTTGGTCGGTCTATTTCATTCAGTCGATCTATGTCGTTCTGTCTATGTCGTTCGGTCTGTGTCGGTCGGTCAATGATGGTCGGTCGGTCGGTCTATGTCGGTCGGTAGATCTAGGTCGTTCTGTCTATGTCGTTCGGTCTACGTCGGTCGGTCTATGTTGGTCGGTTTATGTCGTTTGGTCTATGTCGGTCGGTTTATGTCGGTCGGACTATGTCGGTCGGTGTATGTTGGTCGGTCGGTCTATGTTGTTCGGTTTATGTCGGTCGGTCTATGTCGCTCGGTCAGTCTATGTCGGTCGGTCTATGTCGTTCGGTCTATGTCGATCGGTCTATGTCAGTCGGTCGGTCTATGTTGTTCGGTTTATGTCGGTTGGTCTATGTCGCTCGGTCAGTCTATGTCGGTCGGTCTATGTCGTTCGGTCTATGTCGGTTGGTCTATGTCGTTCGGTCTATGTTGGTCGATCGGTCTATGTCGGTCGGTCGGTCTATGTTGATTGGTCTATATCGGAATGTCTATGTTGGTTGGTCTATGTCATGCGGGCGGTCTATGTCAGTCGGTCGCTCTATGTCGGTTGGTCTATGTCGTTCGGTCTATGTCGATCGGTCTATGTCAGTCGGTCTATGTCGGTCAGTATCTGTCGGTCGGTCGTTCTATGTCGTTCGGTCTACATCGGTCGGTCTATGATGGTCGGTCTATATTGGTCCGTCTATGTCATTCAGGCGGTCTATGTCGGTCGATCGGTCTATGACGGTCAGTCTATGTCGGTCCGTCTATGTCGTTCAGGCGGTCTATGTCGGTCAGTCGATATCGATTGGTTGGTCTATGTTGGTCGGTTGGTCTATGTCGGTCAGTCTACGTTAGTCGGTCTTTGCCGGTTGGTCGGTCTATGTCGGTCGGTCGATGTCGGTCAGTCGGTCGATGTCGTTCGGTCGGTCCATGTCAGTCGGTCGGTCTATGTCAGTCGGTCGGTCTATGTCAGTCGGTCGGTCTATGTCGGTCGGTCTATGTCGCTCGGTATATTTCGGTCGGTCTATGTCGGTCGGTCGGTCTATGTCAGTTGGTATATGTCGGTCGGTCTATGTCGGTCGGGAGATCTATGTCATTCTGTCTATGTCAGTCGGTCTATGTCGGTCGGTATGTCGGTCGGTTTATGTCGTTTGGTCTATGTCGGTCGGTCGGTCTATGTCGGTCGGTCTATGACGTTCGGTCTATGTCGGTCGGTCTATGTCAGTCGGTCGGTCTATGTCAGTCGGTCGGTCAAGGTTGTTCGGTTTATGTCGGTCGGTCTGTGTTGGTCGGTCTCTGTCGGTCGGTCAGTCGGTCTATGTCAGTCGATAAGTCTATGTCGTTCGGTCTATATCGGTCAGTCTAATACGGTCAGTCTATGTCGGTCCATCTATGTCGGTCGGTTGGTCTATGTCGGTCAGTCTATGTTAGTCGGACTTTGCCGGTTGGTCGGTCTATGTCGGTCGGTCAGTCGGTCTATGTCACTCGGTCGGTCTATGTCAGTTGGTCGGTCTATGTCGGTCGGTCTATGTCGGTCGGTCTATGTTGGTCGGTCTATTTCGTTCAGTCGATCTATGTCGTTCTGTCTATGTCGTTCGGTCTGTGTCGGTCGGTCAATGATGGTCGGTCGGTCGGTCTATGTCGGTCGGTAGATCTAGGTCGTTCTGTCTATGTCGTTCAGTCTACGTCGGTCGGTCTATGTTGGTCGGTTTATGTCGTTTGGTCTATGTCGGTCAGTTTACGTCGGTCGGACTATGTCGGTCGGTGTATGTTGGTCGGTCGGTCTATGTTGTTCGGTTTATGTCGGTCGGTCTATGTCGCTCGGTCAGTCTATGTCGGTCGGTCTATGTCGTTCGGTCTATGTCGATCGGTCTATGTCGGTCGGTCGGTCTACGTTGTTCGGTTTATGTCGGTCGGTCTATGTCGCTCGGTCAGTCTATGTCGGTCGGTCTATGTCGTTCGGTCTATGTCGGTTGGTCTATGTCGTTCGGTCTATGTCGGTCGGTCGGTCTATGTCGGTCGGTCGGTCTATGTTGATAGGTCTATATCGGAATGTCTATGTTGGTTGGTCTATGTCATGCGGGCGGTCTATGTCAGTCGGTCGCTCTATGTCGGTTGGTCTATGTCGTTCGGTCTATGTCAATCGGTCTATGTCAGTCGGTCTATGTCGGTCAGTATCTGTCAGTCGGTCGTTCTATGTCGTTCGGTCTACATCGGTCAGTCTATGATGGTCGGTCTATATTGGTCCGTCTATGTCATTCAGGCGGTCTATGTCAGCCGGTCGGTCTATGTCGGTCGGTCTATGTCGGTCGGTCTATGTCGCTCGGTATATTTCGGTCGGTCTATGTCGGTCAGTCGGTCTATGTCAGTTGGTATATGTCGGTCGGTCCATGTCGGTCGGGAGATCTATGTCGTTCTGTCTATGTCAGTCGGTCTATGTCGGTCGGTATGTCGGTCGGTTTATGTCGTTTGGTCTATGTCGGTCGGTCTATGTCGGTCGGTCTATGACGTTCGGTCTATGTCGGTCGGTCAATGTCAGTCGGTTGGTCTATGTCAGTCGGTCGGTCAAGGTTGTTCGGTTTATGTCGGTCGGTCTGTGTTGGTCGGTCTCTGTCGGTCGGTCAGTCGGTCTATGTCAGTCGATAAGTCTATGTCGTTCGGTCTATATCGGTCAGTCTATGACGGTCAGTCTATGTCGGTCCATCTATGTCGGTCGGTTGGTCTATGTCGGTCAGTCTATGTTAGTCAGACTTTGCCGGTTGGTCGGTCTATGTCGGTCGGTCAGTCGGTCTATGTCACTCGGTCGGTCTATGTCAGTTGGTCGGTCTATGTCGGTCGGTCTATGTCGGTCGGTCTATGTTGGTCGGTCTATTTCGTTCAGTCGATCTATGTCGTTCTGTCTATGTCGTTCGGTCTGTGTAGGTCGGTCAATGATGGTCGGTCGGTCGGTCTATGTCGGTCGGTAGATTTAGGTCGTTCTGTCTATGTCGTTCGGTCTACGTCGGTCGGTCTATGTTGGTCGGTTTATGTCGTTTGGTCTATGTCGGTCGGTTTATGTCGGTCGGACTATGTCGGTCGGTGTATGTTGGTCGGTCGGTCTATGTTGTTCGGTTTATGTCGGTCGGTCTATGTCGCTCGGTCAGTCTATGTCGGTCGGTCTATGTCGTTCGGTCTATGTCGATCGGGCTATGTCGGTCGGTCGGTCTATGTTGTTCGGTTTATGTCGGTCGGTCTATGTCGCTCGGTCAGTCTATGTCGGTCGGTCTATGTCGTTCGGTCTATGTCGGTTGGTCTATGTCGTTCGGTCTATGTCGGTCGGTCGGTCTATGTCGGTCGGTCGGTCTATGTTGATAGGTCTATATCGGAATGTCTATGTCGGTTGGTCTATGTCGTTCGGTCTATGTCGATCGGTCTATGTCAGTCGGTCTATGTCGGTCAGTATCTGTCAGTCGGTCGTTCTATGTCGTTCGGTCTACATCGGTCAGTCTATGCTGGTCGGTCTATATTGGTCCGTCTATGTCATTCAGTCGGTCTATGTCGGTCGGTCGATGTCGGTCAGTCGGTCGATGTCGTTCGGTCGGTCCATGTCAGTCGGTCGGTCTATGTCAGTCGGTCGTTCTATGTCAGTCGGTCGTTCTATGTTGGTCGGTCTATGTCGGTCGGTCTATGTCGCTCGGTATATTTCGGTCGGTCTATGTCGGTCGGTCAGTCTATGTCAGTTGGCATATGTCGGTCGGTCTATGTCGGTCGGGAGATCTATGTCGTTCGGTCTATGTCAGTCGGTCTATGTCGGTCGGTCTATGTCGGTCGGTTTATGTCGTTTGGTCTATGTCGGTCGGTCGGTCTATGTCGGTCGGTCTATGACGTTCGGTCTATGCCGGTCGGTCTATGTCAGTCGGTCAGTCTATGTCAGTCGGTCGGTCTATGTCGGTCGGTCTATGACGCTCGGTATATTTCGGTCGGTCTTTGTCGGTTGGTCGGTCTATGTCGTTTGTTCTATCTTTGTCGGTCGGTCTATGTCAGTTTGTTGGTCTATGTCAGTCGTTCGGTCTATGTCGTTCGGTCTATGACGGTCGCTACACGTCGTTCGGTATGTCAATGTCCTTCGGTCTATGTCGGTCAGTAGATCTATGTCGTTCTTTCTATATCGGTCTGTCTATGTCGGTAGGTCTATGTAGGTTGGTTTATGTCATTTGGTCTATGTTGGTCGGTCTATGTCGCTCGGTCAATGTCGTTCGGCTCGGTCTATGTCGTTCGGTCTATGTCGTTCGGTCTATGTCGGTCGGTCTATATCGGTCGGTCTATGTCAGTCGGTCTATGTCAGTCGGTCTATGTCGATCGGTCTATGTCGGTCGGTCTATGTCGTTCGGTTGATGTCGGTTGGTCGGTCTATGTCGGTCGGTTGGTTTATTTCGGTCGGTCTATGTCGTTCGGTCTATGTCGTTAAGTCTATGTCGGTTGGTCTATGTCAGTTGGACAATGTCGGTCAGTCGGTCTTGGTTGGTGGGTCTATGCCGGTCAGTCTATGTCGGTTGGTCAATGTCGGTCGGTCTCTGTCAGCCGGTATATTTTGGTCCGTCTATGTCGGTCGGTCTATGTCGCTCGGTCTATTTCGGTCGGTCTATGCCATTCGGTCTATTTCGGTCGGTCTATGTCGGTCGGTCTGTCGGTCGGTCGGTCTATGTCGTTCGGTCTATGTCGGTCGGTCTATATCGGTCGGTCTATGTCAGTCGTTCGGTCTATGTTGGTCGGTCTATGTCGGTCGGTCTATGTCATTCGGTTGATGTCGGTTGGTCGGTCTATGTCGGTCGGTTGGTTTATTTCGTTCGGTCTATGTCGTTCGGTCTATGTCGTTAAGTCTATGTCGGTTGGTCTATGTCAGTTGGACAATGACGGTCAGTCGGTCTTGGTTGGTGGGTCTATGCCGGTCAGTCTATGTCGGTTGGTCAATGTCGGTCGGTCTCTGTCAGCCGGTATATTTCGGTCCGTCTATGTCGGTCGGTCTATGTCGGTCGGTCTAAGTCGTTCGGTTGATGTCGGTCGGTCTATGTCGGTCGGTTGGTCTATGTCGTTCGGGCTATGTCATTAAGTCTATGTCGGTTGGTCGATGTCAGTTGGACGATGTCGGTCAGTCGGTTTTGGTTGGTGGGTCTATGTCGGTCAGTCTATGTCGGTCGGTCAATGTGGGTCGGTCTATGTTGGTCAGTCTATGTCGGTCGGTCTATGTCGTTCGGTCGGTCTGTGTCGTTCGGTCTATGTTGGTCGGTAGATCTATGTCTTTCAGTCTATATCGGTCTGTCTATGTCGGTAGGTCTATGTCAGTCGGTTCATGTCGTTTGGTCTATGTTGGTCGGTTTATGTCGGTCGGTCTATGTCGTTTGGTCTATGTCGGTCGGTCGGTCTATGTTGTTCGGTCTATGTCGGTCGGTGTATGTCGCTCGGTCACTCTATGTCGGTTGGTCTATGACGTTTGGTCTATGTCAATCAGTCTATGTCGGTCGATCGGTCTATGTCAGTCGGTCGGTCTATGTCAGTCAGTCGGTCTACATCGCGCGGTTTATGTCGGTTGGAATACGTCGTTTTGTCTATGTCGGTCGGTCTATGTCGGTCAGTCTATGTCGGTCGTTCGGTCTATGTCAGTCGGTCTATGTCGGTCAGTCTATGTCGGTCGGTTTATGTCGGTCGGACTATGTCGGTCGGTCTATGTCGGTCAGTCTATGTCGGTCGGTTTATGTTGGTCGGTCTATGTCGGTCAGTCTATAATCGGTCAGTCTATGTCATTCGGTCTAATTCGGTCGGTCTATGTCGTTTGGTCTATGTGGTTCGGTCGGTCTATGTTGCTCGGTCTATGTCGGTCGGTCTATGTCGCTCGGTATATTTCGGTCGGTCTATGTCGGTCGGTCGGTCTATGTCAGTTGGTATATGTCGGTCGGTAGGTCAATGTCGTTCGGTCTATGTCGGTCAAGTCTATGTCGATCGGTCTATGTCGTTTTGTCTGTCTTTATCTGACGGTCTATGTCATTCTGTCTATGTCGTTCGGTCTATGTCGTTCGGTCTGTGTCGGTCAGTCTATGTCGATTGGTCTATGTCGTTTTGTCTTTCTTTGTCGGTCGGTCTATGTCGTTCGGTCTATGTCGATCAGTCTATGTTGGTCGGTCTATGTCGGTCAGTCTCTGTCGGTCAGTCTATGTCGGTCGGATTATGTTGGTCGGAATATGTTGGTCGGTCTATGTCGGTCGGTTGGTCTATGTCGGTCGGTCTATGTTGTTTGGTCAAATTTGGTCGGTCTATGTCGGTCGGTCTATGTCGTTCGGTCAATGTCGGTTGGTCTATGTCGGTTGGTGGGTCTATGTCGGTAAATTTCGGTATGTCTACGTCAGTCAGTCTATGTCGTTCTGTCTATGTCGATCAGTCTATGTCGGTCGGTCTATGTCGGTCGCTCTGTGTCGGTCGGTCTATGTCGGTCAGTCTATGTCGGTCAGTCTATGTCGGTCAGTTTATGTTGGTCGGACTATGTCGGTCGGTCTATGTCGGTCGGTCTATGTCGTTCGGTCTATGTCGCTCGGTCGGTCTATGTCGGTCGGTCTATGTCGGTCGCTCTATGTCGGTCGGTCTATGTCGGTCAGTCTATGTCAGTCAGTCTATGTCGGTCAGTTTATGTTGGTCGGACTATGTCGGTCGGTCTATGTCGGTCGGTCGGTCTATGTCGGTCGGTCTATGTCATTCGGTCTATGTCGCTCGGTCAGTCTATGTCGGTCGGTCTATGTCGGTCGCTCTATGTCGGTCGGTCTATGTCGGTCGGTTGGTCTATGTCGTTCGGGCTATGTCATTAAGTCTATGTCGGTTTGTCTATGTCAGGTGGACGATGTCGGTCAGTCGGTTTTGGTTGGTGGGTCTATGTCGGTCAGTCTATGTCGGTCGGTCAATGTGGGTCGGTCTATGTTGGTCAGTCTATGTCGGTCGGTCTATGTCGTTCGGTCGGTCTGTGTCGTTCGGTCTATGTTGGTCGGTAGATCTATGTCTTTCAGTCTATATCGGTCTGTCTATGTCGGTAGGTCTATGTCAGTCGGTTCATGTCGTTTGGTCTATGTTGGTCGGTTTATGTCGGTCGGTCTATGTCGTTTGGTCTATGTCGGTCGGTCTATGTCGGTCGGTCGGTCTATGTTGTTCGGTCTATGTCGGTCGGTGTATGTCGCTCGGTCACTCTATGTCGGTTGGTCTATGACGTTCGGTCTATGTCAATCGGTCTATGTCGGTCGATCGGTCTATGTCAGTCGGTCGGTCTATGTCAGTCGGTCGGTCTACGTCGCGCGGTTTATGTCGGTTGGAATACGTCGTTTTGTCTATGTCGGTCGGTCTATGTCGGTCAGTCTATGTCGGTCGTTCGGTCTATGTCGGTCGGTCTATGTCGGTCAGTCTATGTCGGTCGGTTTATGTTGGTCGGACTATGTCGGTCGGTCTATGTCGGTCAGTCTATGTTGGTCGGTTTATGTTGGTCGGTCTATGTCGGTCAGTCTATAATCGGTCAGTCTATGTCATTCGGTCGGTCTATGTCGTTTGGTCTATGTCGTTCGGTCGGTCTATGTTGTTCGGTCTATGTCAGTCGGTCTATGTCGCTCGGTATATTTCGGTCGGTCTATGTCGGTCGGTCGGTCTATGTCAGTTGGTATATGTCGGTCGGTAGGTCAATGTCATTTGGTCTATGTCGGTCGGTCTATGTCGGTCGCTCTATGTCGGTCGGTCTATGTCGGTCAGTCTATGTCGGTCAGTCTATGTCGGTCAGTTTATGTTGGTCGGACTATGTCGGTCGGTCTATGTCGGTCGGTCGGTCTATGTCGGTCGGTCTATGTCGTTCGGTCTATGTCGCTCGGTCAGTCTATGTCGGTCGGTCTATGTCGGTCGGTCTATGTCGGTCGGTCTATGTCGGTCAGTCTATGTCGGTCAGTCTATGTCGGTCGGTTTATGTTGGTCGCACTATGTCGGTTGGTCTATGTCGGTCGGTCGGTCTATGTCGTTCGGTCTATGTCGCTCGGTCCGTCTATGTCGGTCGGTCTATGTCATTCGGTCGGTCTATGACGTTCTGTCCATGTCGTTCGGTCTATGTCGGTCGGTCAATGACGGTCGGTCGGTCGGTCTATGTCAGTCGGTCTATGTTGGTCGGTCTATGTCGCTCTGTATATTTCGGTCGGTCTATGTCGGTTGGTCGGTCTATGCCGTTTGGTCTGTCTTTGTCGGTCGGTCTATGTCAGTTTCTTGGTCTATGTCGGTCGTTCGGTCTATGTCGTTCGGTCTATGACAGTTGCTCTATGTCGTTCAGTAGGTCAATGTTTTTCGGTCAATGTCGGTCAGTCTATGTCGGTCGATCGGTCTATGTCGTTCAGTCTATATCGGTCGGTCTATGACGGTCAGTCTATGTCGGTCCGTCTATGTCGTTCAGGCGGTCTATGTCGGTCAGTCAATATCGATCGGTTGGTCTATGTCGGTCGGTTGGTCTATGTTGGTCAGTCTACGTTAGTCGGTCTTTGCCGGTTGGTCGGTCTATGTCGTTCGGTCGATGTCGGTCAGTCGGTCGATGTCGTTCGGTCGGTCCATGTCAGTCGGTCGGTCTATGTCAGTCGGTCGTTCTATGTCAGTCGGTCGTTCTATGTTGGTCGGTCTATGTCGGTCGGTCTATGTCGCTCGGTATATTTCGGTCGGTCTATGTCGGTCGGTCAGTCTATGTCAGTTGGCATATGTCGGTCGGTCTATGTCGGTCGGGAGATCTATGTCGTTCGGTCTATGTCAGTCGGTCTATGTCGGTCGGTCTATGTCAGTCGGTTTATGTCGTTTGGTCTATGTCGGTCGGTCGGTCTATGTCGGTCGGTCTATGACGTTCGGTCTATGCCGGCGGTCTATGTCAGTCGGTCAGTCTATGTCAGTCGGTCGGTCTATGTCGGTCGGTCTATGACGCTCGGTATATTTCGGTCGGTCTTTGTCGGTTGGTCGGTCTATTTCGTTTGTTCTATCTTTGTCGGTCGGTCTATGTCAGTTTGTTGGTCTATGTCAGTCGTTCGGTCTATGTCGTTCGGTCTATGACGGTCGCTACACGTCGTTCGGTATGTCAATGTCCTTCAGTCTATGTCGGTCAGTAGATCTATGTCGTTCTTTCTATATCGGTCTGTCTATGTCGGTAGGTCTATGTAGGTCGGTTTATGTCATTTGGTCTATGTTGGTCGGTCTATGTCGCTCGGTCAATGTCGTTCGGTCGGTCTATGTCGTTCGGTCTATGTCGTTCGGTCTATGTCGGTCGGTCTATATCGGTCGGTCTATGTCAGTCGGTCTATGTCAGTCGGTCTATGTCGATCGGTCTATGTCGGTCGGTCTATGTCGTTCGGTTGATGTCGGTTGGTCGGTCTATGTCGGTCGGTTGGTTTATTTCGGTCGGTCTATGTCGTTCGGTCTATGTCGTTAAGTCTATGTCGGTTGGTCTATGTCAGTTGGACAATGTCGGTCAGTCGGTCTTGGTTGGTGGGTCTATGCCGGTCAGTCTATGTCGGTTGGTCAATGTCGGTCGGTCTCTGTCAGCCGGTATATTTTGGTCCGTCTATGTCGGTCGGTCTATGTCGCTCGGTCTATTTCGGTCGGTCTATGCCATTCGGTCTATTTCGGTCGGTCTATGTCGGTCGGTCTGTTGGTCGGTCGGTCTATGTCGTTCGGTCTATGTCGGTCGGTCTATATCGGTCGGTCTATGTCAGTCGTTCGGTCTATGTTGGTCGGTCTATGTCGGTCGGTCTATGTCATTCGGTTGATGTCGGTTGGTCGGTCTATGTCGGTCGGTTGGTTTATTTCGTTCGGTCTATGTCGTTCGGTCTATGTCGTTAAGTCTATGTCGGTTGGTCTATGTCAGTTGGACAATGACGGTCAGTCGGTCTTGGTTGGTGGGTCTATGCCGGTCAGTCTATGTCGGTTGGTCAATGTCGGTCGGTCTCTGTCAGCCGGTATATTTCGGTCCGTCTATGTCGGTCGGTCTATGTCGGTCGGTCTAAGTCGTTCGGTTGATGTCGGTCGGTCTATGTCGGTCGGTTGGTCTATGTCGTTCGGGCTATGTCATTAAGTCTATGTCGGTTGGTCGATGTCAGTTGGACGATGTCGGTCAGTCGGTTTTGGTTGGTGGGTCTATGTCGGTCAGTCTATGTCGGTCGGTCAATGTGGGTCGGTCTATGTTGGTCAGTCTATGTCGGTCGGTCTATGTCGTTCGGTCGGTCTGTGTCGTTCGGTCTATGTTGGTCGGTAGATCTATGTCTTTCAGTCTATATCGGTCTGTCTATGTCGGTAGGTCTATGTCAGTCGGTTCATGTCGTTTGGTCTATGTTGGTCAGTTTATGTCGGTCGGTCTATGTCGTTTGGTCTATGTCGGTCGGTCGGTCTATGTTGTTCGGTCTATGTCGGTCGGTGTATGTCGCTCGGTCACTCTATGTCGGTTGGTCTATGACGTTTGGTCTATGTCAATCAGTCTATGTCGGTCGATCGGTCTATGTCAGTCGGTCGGTCTATGTCAGTCAGTCGGTCTACATCGCGCGGTTTATGTCGGTTGGAATACGTCGTTTTGTCTATGTCGGTCGGTCTATGTCGGTCAGTCTATGTCGGTCGTTCGGTCTATGTCAGTCGGTCTATGTCGGTCAGTCTATGTCGGTCGGTTTATGTCGGTCGGACTATGTCGGTCGGTCTATGTCGGTCAGTCTATGTCGGTCGGTTTATGTTGGTCGGTCTATGTCGGTCAGTCTATAATCGGTCAGTCTATGTCATTCGGTCTAATTCGGTCGGTCTATGTCGTTTGGTCTATGTGGTTCGGTCGGTCTATGTTGCTCGGTCTATGTCGGTCGGTCTATGTCGCTCGGTATATTTCGGTCGGTCTATGTCGGTCGGTCGGTCTATGTCAGTTGGTATATGTCGGTCGGTAGGTCAATGTCGTTCGGTCTATGTCGGTCAAGTCTATGTCGATCGGTCTATGTCGTTTTGTCTGTCTTTATCTGACGGTCTATGTCATTCTGTCTATGTCGTTCGGTCTATGTCGTTCGGTCTGTGTCGGTCAGTCTATGTCGATTGGTCTATGTCGTTTTGTCTTTCTTTGTCGGTCGGTCTATGTCGTTCGGTCTATGTCGATCAGTCTATGTTGGTCGGTCTATGTCGGTCAGTCTCTGTCGGTCAGTCTATGTCGGTCGGATTATGTTGGTCGGAATATGTTGGTCGGTCTATGTCGGTCGGTTGGTCTATGTCGGTCGGTCTATGTTGTTTGGTCAAATTTGGTCGGTCTATGTCGGTCGGTCTATGTCGTTCGGTCAATGTCGGTTGGTCTATGTCGGTTGGTGGGTCTATGTCGGTAAATTTCGGTATGTCTACGTCAGTCAGTCTATGTCGTTCTGTCTATGTCGATCAGTCTATGTCGGTCGGTCTATGTCGGTCGCTCTGTGTCGGTCGGTCTATGTCGGTCAGTCTATGTCGGTCAGTCTATGTCGGTCAGTTTATGTTGGTCGGACTATGTCGGTCGGTCTATGTCGGTCGGTCTATGTCGTTCGGTCTATGTCGCTCGGTCGGTCTATGTCGGTCGGTCTATGTCGGTCGCTCTATGTCGGTCGGTCTATGTCGGTCAGTCTATGTCAGTCAGTCTATGTCGGTCAGTTTATGTTGGTCGGACTATGTCGGTCGGTCTATGTCGGTCGGTCGGTCTATGTCGGTCGGTCTATGTCATTCGGTCTATGTCGCTCGGTCAGTCTATGTCGGTCGGTCTATGTCGGTCGCTCTATGTCGGTCGGTCTATGTCGGTCGGTTGGTCTATGTCGTTCGGGCTATGTCATTAAGTCTATGTCGGTTTGTCTATGTCAGGTGGACGATGTCGGTCAGTCGGTTTTGGTTGGTGGGTCTATGTCGGTCAGTCTATGTCGGTCGGTCAATGTGGGTCGGTCTATGTTGGTCAGTCTATGTCGGTCGGTCTATGTCGTTCGGTCGGTCTGTGTCGTTCGGTCTATGTTGGTCGGTAGATCTATGTCTTTCAGTCTATATCGGTCTGTCTATGTCGGTAGGTCTATGTCAGTCGGTTCATGTCGTTTGGTCTATGTTGGTCGGTTTATGTCGGTCGGTCTATGTCGTTTGGTCTATGTCGGTCGGTCTATGTCGGTCGGTCGGTCTATGTTGTTCGGTCTATGTCGGTCGGTGTATGTCGCTCGGTCACTCTATGTCGGTTGGTCTATGACGTTCGGTCTATGTCAATCGGTCTATGTCGGTCGATCGGTCTATGTCAGTCGGTCGGTCTATGTCAGTCGGTCGGTCTACGTCGCGCGGTTTATGTCGGTTGGAATACGTCGTTTTGTCTATGTCGGTCGGTCTATGTCGGTCAGTCTATGTCGGTCGTTCGGTCTATGTCGGTCGGTCTATGTCGGTCAGTCTATGTCGGTCGGTTTATGTTGGTCGGACTATGTCGGTCGGTCTATGTCGGTCAGTCTATGTTGGTCGGTTTATGTCGGTCGGTCTATGTCGGTCAGTCTATAATCGGTCAGTCTATGTCATTCGGTCGGTCTATGTCGTTTGGTCTATGTCGTTCGGTCGGTCTATGTTGTTCGGTCTATGTCGGTCGGTCTATGTCGCTCGGTATATTTCGGTCGGTCTATGTCGGTCGGTCGGTCTATGTCAGTTGGTATATGTCGGTCGGTAGGTCAATGTCATTCGGTCTATGTCGGTCGGTCTATGTCGGTCGCTCTATGTCGGTCGGTCTATGTCGGTCAGTCTATGTCGGTCAGTCTATGTCGGTCAGTTTATGTTGGTCGGACTATGTCGGTCGGTCTATGTCGGTCGGTCGGTCTATGTCGGTCGGTCTATGTCGTTCGGTCTATGTCGCTCGGTCAGTCTATGTCGGTCGGTCTATGTCGGTCGGTCTATGTCGGTCGGTCTATGTCGGTCAGTCTATGTCGGTCAGTCTATGTCGGTCGGTTTATGTTGGTCGCACTATGTCGGTTGGTCTATGTCGGTCGGTCGGTCTATGTCGTTCGGTCTATGTCGCTCGGTCCGTCTATGTCGGTCGGTCTATGTCATTCGGTCGGTCTATGACGTTCTGTCCATGTCGTTCGGTCTATGTCGGTCGGTCAATGACGGTCGGTCGGTCGGTCTATGTCAGTCGGTCTATGTTGGTCGGTCTATGTCGCTCTGTATATTTCGGTCGGTCTATGTCGGTTGGTCGGTCTATGCCGTTTGGTCTGTCTTTGTCGGTCGGTCTATGTCAGTTTCTTGGTCTATGTCGGTCGTTCGGTCTATGTCGTTCGGTCTATGACAGTTGCTCTATGTCGTTCAGTAGGTCAATGTTTTTCGGTCAATGTCGGTCAGTCTATGTCGGTCGATCGGTCTATGTCGTTCAGTCTATATCGGTCGGTCTATGACGGTCAGTCTATGTCGGTCCGTCTATGTCGTTCAGGCGGTCTATGTCGGTCAGTCAATATCGATCGGTTGGTCTATGTCGGTCGGTTGGTCTATGTTGGTCAGTCTACGTTAGTCGGTCTTTGCCGGTTGGTCGGTCTATGTCGTTCGGTCGATGTCGGTCAGTCGGTCGATGTCGTTCGGTCGGTCCATGTCAGTCGGTCGGTCTATGTCAGTCGGTCGTTCTATGTCAGTCGGTCGTTCTATGTTGGTCGGTCTATGTCGGTCGGTCTATGTCGCTCGGTATATTTCGGTCGGTCTATGTCGGTCGGTCAGTCTATGTCAGTTGGCATATGTCGGTCGGTCTATGTCGGTCGGGAGATCTATGTCGTTCGGTCTATGTCAGTCGGTCTATGTCGGTCGGTCTATGTCGGTCGGTTTATGTCGTTTGGTCTATGTCGGTCGGTCGGTCTATGTCGGTCGGTCTATGACGTTCGGTCTATGCCGGTCGGTCTATGTCAGTCGGTCAGTCTATGTCAGTCGGTCGGTCTATGTCGGTCGGTCTATGACGCTCGGTATATTTCGGTCGGTCTTTGTCGGTTGGTCGGTCTATGTCGTTTGTTCTATCTTTGTCGGTCGGTCTATGTCAGTTTGTTGGTCTATGTCAGTCGTTCGGTCTATGTCGTTCGGTCTATGACGGTCGCTACACGTCGTTCGGTATGTCAATGTCCTTCAGTCTATGTCGGTCAGTAGATCTATGTCGTTCTTTCTATATCGGTCTGTCTATGTCGGTAGGTCTATGTAGGTCGGTTTATGTCATTTGGTCTATGTTGGTCGGTCTATGTCGCTCGGTCAATGTCGTTCGGTCGGTCTATGTCGTTCGGTCTATGTCGTTCGGTCTATGTCGGTCGGTCTATATCGGTCGGTCTATGTCAGTCGGTCTATGTCAGTCGGTCTATGTCGATCGGTCTATGTCGGTCGGTCTATGTCGTTCGGTTGATGTCGGTTGGTCGGTCTATGTCGGTCGGTTGGTTTATTTCGGTCGGTCTATGTCGTTCGGTCTATGTCGTTAAGTCTATGTCGGTTGGTCTATGTCAGTTGGACAATGTCGGTCAGTCGGTCTTGGTTGGTGGGTCTATGCCGGTCAGTCTATGTCGGTTGGTCAATGTCGGTCGGTCTCTGTCAGCCGGTATATTTTGGTCCGTCTATGTCGGTCGGTCTATGTCGCTCGGTCTATTTCGGTCGGTCTATGCCATTCGGTCTATTTCGGTCGGTCTATGTCGGTCGGTCTGTCGGTCGGTCGGTCTATGTCGTTCGGTCTATGTCGGTCGGTCTATATCGGTCGGTCTATGTCAGTCGTTCGGTCTATGTTGGTCGGTCGGTCTATGTTGTTCGGTCTATGTCGGTCGGTGTATGTCGCTCGGTCACTCTATGTCGGTTGGTCTATGACGTTTGGTCTATGTCAATCAGTCTATGTCGGTCGATCGGTCTATGTCAGTCAGTCGGTCTACATCGCGCGGTTTATGTCGGTTGGAATACGTCGTTTTGTCTATGTCGGTCGGTCTATGTCGGTCAGTCTATGTCGGTCGTTCGGTCTATGTCAGTCGGTCTATGTCGGTCAGTCTATGTCGGTCGGTTTATGTCGGTCGGACTATGTCGGTCGGTCTATGTCGGTCAGTCTATGTCGGTCGGTTTATGTTGGTCGGTCTATGTCGGTCAGTCTATAATCGGTCAGTCTATGTCATTCGGTCTAATTCGGTCGGTCTATGTCGTTTGGTCTATGTGGTTCGGTCGGTCTATGTTGTTCGGTCTATGTCGGTCGGTCTATGTCGCTCGGTATATTTCGGTCGGTCTATGTCGGTCGGTCGGTCTATGTCAGTTGGTATATGTCGGTCGGTAGGTCAATGTCGTTCGGTCTATGTCGGTCAAGTCTATGTCGATCGGTCTATGTCGTTTTGTCTGTCTTTATCTGACGGTCTATGTCATTCTGTCTATGTCGTTCGGTCTATGTCGTTCGGTCTGTGTCGGTCAGTCTATGTCGATTGGTCTATGTCGTTTTGTCTTTCTTTGTCGGTCGGTCTATGTCGTTCGGTCTATGTCGATCAGTCTATGTTGGTCGGTCTATGTCGGTCAGTCTCTGTCGGTCAGTCTATGTCGGTCGGATTATGTTGGTCGGAATATGTTGGTCGGTCTATGTCGGTCGGTTGGTCTATGTCGGTCGGTCTATGTTGTTTGGTCAAATTTGGTCGGTCTATGTCGGTCGGTCTATGTCGTTCGGTCAATGTCGGTTGGTCTATGTCGGTTGGTGGGTCTATGTCGGTAAATTTCGGTATGTCTACGTCAGTCAGTCTATGTCGTTCTGTCTATGTCGATCAGTCTATGTCGGTCGGTCTATGTCGGTCGCTCTGTGTCGGTCGGTCTATGTCGGTCAGTCTATGTCGGTCAGTCTATGTCGGTCAGTTTATGTTGGTCGGACTATGTCGGTCGGTCTATGTCGGTCGGTCTATGTCGCTCGGTCGGTCTATGTCGGTCGGTCTATGTCGGTCGCTCTATGTCGGTCGGTCTATGTCGGTCAGTCTATGTCAGTCAGTCTATGTCGGTCAGTTTATGTTGGTCGGACTATGTCGGTCGGTCTATGTCGGTCGGTCGGTCTATGTCGGTCGGTCTATGTCATTCGGTCTATGTCGCTCGGTCAGTCTATGTCGGTCGGTCTATGTCGGTCGCTCTATGTCGGTCGGTCTATGTCGGTCGGTTGGTCTATGTCGTTCGGGCTATGTCATTAAGTCTATGTCGGTTTGTCTATGTCAGGTGGACGATGTCGGTCAGTCGGTTTTGGTTGGTGGGTCTATGTCGGTCAGTCTATGTCGGTCGGTCAATGTGGGTCGGTCTATGTTGGTCAGTCTATGTCGGTCGGTCTATGTCGTTCGGTCGGTCTGTGTCGTTCGGTCTATGTTGGTCGGTAGATCTATGTCTTTCAGTCTATATCGGTCTGTCTATGTCGGTAGGTCTATGTCAGTCGGTTCATGTCGTTTGGTCTATGTTGGTCGGTTTATGTCGGTCGGTCTATGTCGTTTGGTCTATGTCGGTCGGTCTATGTCGGTCGGTCGGTCTATGTTGTTCGGTCTATGTCGGTCGGTGTATGTCGCTCGGTCACTCTATGTCGGTTGGTCTATGACGTTCGGTCTATGTCAATCGGTCTATGTCGGTCGATCGGTCTATGTCAGTCGGTCGGTCTATGTCAGTCGGTCGGTCTACGTCGCGCGGTTTATGTCGGTTGGAATACGTCGTTTTGTCTATGTCGGTCGGTCTATGTCGGTCAGTCTATGTCGGTCGGTTTATGTTGGTCGGACTATGTCGGTCGGTCTATGTCGGTCAGTCTATGTTGGTCGGTTTATGTTGGTCGGTCTATGTCGGTCAGTCTATAATCGGTCAGTCTATGTCATTCGGTCGGTCTATGTCGTTTGGTCTATGTCGTTCGGTCGGTCTATGTTGTTCGGTCTATGTCGGTCGGTCTATGTCGCTCGGTATATTTCGGTCGGTCTATGTCGGTCGGTCGGTCTATGTCAGTTGGTATATGTCGGTCGGTAGGTCAATGTCATTCGGTCTATGTCGGTCGGTCTATGTCGGTCGCTCTATGTCGGTCGGTCTATGTCGGTCAGTCTATGTCGGTCAGTCTATGTCGGTCAGTTTATGTTGGTCGGACTATGTCGGTCGGTCTATGTCGGTCGGTCGGTCTATGTCGGTCGGTCTATGTCGTTCGGTCTATGTCGCTCGGTCAGTCTATGTCGGTCGGTCTATGTCGGTTGGTCGATGTCAGTTGGACGATGTCGGTCAGTCGGTTTTGGTTGGTGGGTCTATGTCGGTCAGTCTATGTCGGTCGGTCAATGTGGGTCGGTCTATGTTGGTCAGTCTATGTCGGTCGGTCTATGTCGTTCGGTCGGTCTGTGTCGTTCGGTCTATGTTGGTCGGTAGATCTATGTCTTTCAGTCTATATCGGTCTGTCTATGTCGGTAGGTCTATGTCAGTCGGTTCATGTCGTTTGGTCTATGTTGGTCGGTTTATGTCGGTCGGTCTATGTCGTTTGGTCTATGTCGGTCGGTCTATGTCGGTCGGTCGGTCTATGTTGTTCGGTCTATGTCGGTCGGTGTATGTCGCTCGGTCACTCTATGTCGGTTGGTCTATGACGTTCGGTCTATGTCAATCGGTCTATGTCGGTCGATCGGTCTATGCCAGTCGGTCGGTCTATGTCAGTCGGTCGGTCTACGTCGCGCGGTTTATGTCGGTTGGAATACGTCGTTTTGTCTATGTCGGTCGGTCTATGTCGGTCAGTCTATGTCGGTCGGTTTATGTCGGTCGGACTATGTCGGTCGGTCTATGTCGGTCAGTCTATGTCGGTCGGTTTATGTTGGTCGGTCTATGTCGGTCAGTCTATAATCGGTCAGTCTATGTCATTCGGTCTAATTCGGTCGGTCTATGTCGTTTGGTCTATGTCGTTCGGTCGGTCCATGTTGTTCGGTCTATGTCGGTCAGTCTATGTCGCTCGGTATATTTCGGTCGGTCTATGTCGTTCGGTCTATGTCGATCAGTCTATGTCGGTCGGTCTATGTCGGTCAGTCTCTGTCGGTCAGTCTATGTCGGTCGGATTATGTTGGTCGGACTATGTTGGTCGGTCTATGTCGGTCGGTTGGTCTATGTCGGTCGGTCTATGTTGTTTGGTCAAATTTGGTCGGTCTATGTCGGTCGGTCTATGTCGTTCGGTCAATGTCGGTTGGTCTATGTCGGTTGGTGGGTCTATGTCGGTAAATTTCGGTATGTCTACGTCAGTCAGTCTATGTCGTTCTGTCTATGTCGATCAGTCTATGTCGGTCGGTCTATGTCGGTCGCTCTGTGTCGGTCGGTCTATGTCGGTCAGTCTATGTCGGTCAGTCTATGTCGGTCAGTTTATGTTGGTCGGACTATGTCGGTCGGTCTATGTCGGTCGGTCGGTCTACGTCGTTCGGTCTATGTCGCTCGGTCGGTCTATGTCGGTCGGTCTATGTCGGTCGGTCTATGTCGGTCGCTCTATGTCGGTCGGTCTATGTCGGTCGGTCTATGTCGGTCAGTTTATGTCGGTCAGTCTATGTCGGTCAGTTTATGTTGGTCGGACTATGTTGGTCGGTCTATGTCGGTCGGTCGGTCTATGTCGGTCGGTCTATGTCATTCGGTCTATGTCGCTCGGTCAGTCTATGTCGGTCGGTCTATGTCGGTCGCTCTATGTCGGTCGGTCTATGTCGGTCGGTTGGTCTATGTCGTTCGGGCTATGTCATTAAGTCTATGTCGGTTGGTCTATGTCAGTTGGACGATGTCGGTCAGTCGGTTTTAGTTGGTGGGTCTATGTCGGTCAGTCTATGTCGGTCGGTCAATGTGGGTCGGTCTATGTTGGTCAGTCTATGTCGGTCGGTCTATGTCGTTCGGTCGGTCTGTGTCGTTCGGTCTATGTTGGTCGGTAGATCTATGTCTTTCAGTCTATATCGGTCTGTCTATGTCGGTAGGTCTATGTCAGTCGGTTCATGTCGTTTGGTCTATGTTGGTCGGTTTATGTCGGTCGGTCTATGTCGTTTGGTCTATGTCGGTCGGTCGGTCTATGTTGTTCGGTCTATGTCGGTCGGTGTATGTCGCTCGGTCACTCTATGTCGGTTGGTCTATGACGTTCGGTCTATGTCAATCGGTCTATGTCGGTCGATCGGTCTATGTCAGTCGGTCGGTCTATGTCAGTCGGTCGGTCTATGTCAGTCGGTCGGTCTACGTCGCGCAGTTTATGTCGGTTGGAATACGTCGTTTTGTCTATGTCGGTCGGTCTATGTCGGTCAGTCTATGTCGGTCGTTCGGTCTATGTCGGTCGGTCTATGTCGGTCAGTCTATGTCGGTCGGTTTATGTCGGTCGGACTATGTCGGTCGGTCTATGTCGGTCAGTCTATGTCGGTCGGTTTATGTCGGTCGGTCTATGTCGGTCAGTCTATAATCGGTCAGTCTATGTCATTCGGTCTAATTCGGTCGGTCTATGTCGTTTGGTCTATGTCGTTCGGTCGGTCTATGTTGTTCGGTCTATGTCGGTCGGTCTATGTCGCTTGGTATATTTCGGTCGGTCTATGTCGGTCGGTCGGTCTATGTCAGTTGGTATATGTCGGTCGGTAGGTCAATGTCATTCGGTCTATGTCGGTCAAGTCTATGTCGATCGGTCTATGTCGTTTTGTCTCTCTTTATCTGACGGTCTATGTCATTCTGTCTATGTCGTTCGGTCTATGTCGTTTGGTCTGTGTCGGTCAGTCTATGTCGATTGGTCTATGTCGTTTTGTCTTTCTTTGTCGGTCGGTCTATGTCGTTCGGTCTATGTCGATCAGTCTATGTCGGTCGGTCTATGTCGGTCAGTCTCTGTTGGTCAGTCTATGTCGGTCGGATTATGTTGGTCGGACTATGTTGGTCGGTCTATGTCGGTCGGTTGGTCTATGTCGGTCGGTCTATGTTGTTTGGTCAAATTTGGTCGGTCTATGTCGGTCGGTCTATGTCGTTCGGTCAATGTCGGTTGGTCTATGTCGGTTGGTGGGTCTATGTCGGTAAATTTCGGTATGTCTACGTCAGTCAGTCTATGTCGTTCTGTCTATGTCGATCAGTCTATGTCAGTCGGTCTATGTCGGTCGCTCTGTGTCGGTCGGTCTATGTCGGTCAGTCTATGTCGGTCAGTCTATGTCGGTCGGTCTATGTCGGTCGGTCTATGTCGTTCGGTCTATGTCGCTCGGTCGGTCTATGTCGGTCGGTCTATGTCGGTCGGTCTATGTCGGTCGGTCTATGTCGATCAGTCTATGTCGGTCGGTCTATGTCGGTCGCTCTATGTCGGTCGGTCTATGTCGGTCAGTCTATGTCGGTCAGTTTATGTCGGTCGGACTATGTCGGTCGGTCTATGTCGGTCGGTCTATGTCGTTCGGTCTATGTCGCTCGGTCAGTCTATGTCGGTCGGTCTATGTCGGTCGGTCTATGTCGGTCGGTCTATGTCGGTCAGTCTATGTCGGTCAGTCTATGTCGGTCGGTTTATGTTGGTCGCACTATGTCGGTTGGTCTATGTCGGTCGGTCGGTCTATGTCGTTCGGTCTATGTCGCTCGGTCCGTCTATGTCGGTCGGTCTATGTCATTCGGTCGGTCTATGACGTTCTGTCCATGTCGTTCGGTCTATGTCGGTCGGTCAATGACGGTCGGTCGGTCGGTCTATGTCAGTCGGTCTATGTTGGTCGGTCTATGTCGCTCTGTATATTTCGGTCGGTCTATGTCGGTTGGTCGGTCTATGCCGTTTGGTCTGTCTTTGTCGGTCGGTCTATGTCAGTTTCTTGGTCTATGTCGGTCGTTCGGTCTATGTCGTTCGGTCTATGACAGTTGCTCTATGTCGTTCAGTAGGTCAATGTTTTTCGGTCAATGTCGGTCAGTCTATGTCGGTCGATCGGTCTATGTCGTTCGGTCTATATCGTTCGGTCAATGTCGATCGGCCTATGTCGTTTGGTCTGTCTTTGTCGGTCGGTCTATGTCGTTCGGTCAATGTCGGTCTTTCTGTGTCAGTCGGTCAATGTCGTTTGGTCTATGTCGTTCGGTCTATGTCGGTCGGTCTATGTCGGTCGTTCGGTCTATGTCGTTTGGTCTATGTCGGTCGGTCAGTCTATGTCGTTTGGTCTATGTCGCTCGGTCTATGTTGGTTGGACTATGTCGGTCGGTTGGTTTATGTCGGTCGGTTGGTTTATGTCGGTCGGTTGGTTTATGTCGGTCGGTCAGTCTATGTCGGTCGGTCTATGTCGTTCGGGCTATGTCGGTCGGTCTATGTCGGTCGGTCGGTTTATGTCGGTCGGTCTATGTCGTTCGGTCTATGCCGTTAAGTCTATGTCGTTTGGTCTATGTCAGTTGGACGATGTCGGTCAGTCGGTCTTGGTTGGTCGGTCTATGCCGGCCAGTCTATGTCGGTCGGTCTCTGTCGGCCGGTCTATTTCGGTCGGTCTATGTCGGTCGGTCAATGTCGATCGGTATATTTCGGTCGGTCTATGTCGGTCGGTATACGTCGTTCGGTCTATTTCGGTCGGTCTATGTCGTTCAGTCTATGTCGGTCGGTCTATGTCTGTCGGTCTATGTCGGTCGGTCGATGTCAGTCGGTTGATGTCAGTCGGTCGGTCAATGTCAGTCGGTCTATGTCGTTCGGGCTATGTTGGTCGGTCTATGTCGGTCGGTTGGTTTATGTCGGTTGGTTGGTTTATGTCGGTCGGTCTATGTCGTTCAGTCTATGTCGTTAAGTCTATGTCGGTTGGTCTATGTCAGTTGGACGATGTCAGTCAGTAAGTCTTGGTTGGTGGGTCTATGTCGGTCAGTCTATGTCGGCCGGTCAATGTGGGTCAGTCTCTGTCGGCCGGTCTATCTCGGTCGGTCTATGTCGTTCGGTCTATGTCGGTCGGTCTATGTCTGTCAGTCTATGTCAGTTGGAATATGTTGGTCGGTCTATGTCGGTCGGTCTATGTCAGTTGGAATATGTCGGTCGGTCTATGTCATTCGGTCTATGTCTTTTGGTCTATGTCGGTAGGTCTATGTCGTTCGGTCTATGTCGGTAGATCTACGTCGTTCTGTCTATGTCGGTATGTCGGTCGGTCTATGTCGGTCGGTCTATGTCGGTCGGTTTATGTCGTTCGGTCTAAGTCGTTCGGTCTATGTCGATCGGTCTATGTCGGTCGGTCTATGTTGGTCGGTCTCTGTCAGTCGGTCGGTTGGTCTATGTCGGTCGATCGGTCTATGTCGTTCAGTCTACGTCGGTCAGTCTATGTCGTTCAGTCGGTTTAATGTCGGTCGGTCTATGTCGGTCGGTCTATGTCGGTCGGTTGGTCCATGTCGGTCCGTCTATGTCGTTTAGGCGGTCTATGTCAGTCAGTCTATATCGATTGGTTGGTCTATGTCGGTCGGTTGGTCTATGTCGGTCAGTCTATGTTAGTCGGTCTTTGCCGGTTGGTCGGTCTATGTCGGTCGGTCGATGTCGGTCAGTCGGTCGATGTCGTTCGGTCGGTCTATGTCAGTTGGTCAGTCTATGTCGGTTGTTCGGTCTGTGTCGGTCAGTCTATGTCGGTCGGTGGGTCTATGTCGTTCAGTCTATGTCGGTCAGTCTATGTCGTTCTGTCGGTTTAATGTCAGTCGGTATATGTCGGTCGGTCTATGTCGGTCAGTCTATGTCGTTTTGTCGGTTTAATGTCGGTCGGTATATGTCGGTCGGACTATGTCAGTCGGTCTATGTCGGCCGGTTTATGTCGGTCGGTCTATGTCGTTAAGTCTATGTCGGTCGGTCTATGTCGGTTGGTCAATGTCAGTCGGTATATGTCGGTCGGTATACGTCGTTCGGTCTATTTCGGTCGGTCTACGTCAGTTGGAATATGTCGGTCGGTCTATGTCGGTTGGTCTATCTCGGTCGGTCTATGTCGTTCGGTCTATGTCGTTAAGCCTATGTCGGTTGGTCTATGTCAGTTGGACGATGTCGGTCAGTCGGTCTTGGTTGGTGGGTCTATGCCGGTCAGTCTATGTCGGTCGGTCAATGTCGGTCGGTATCTGTCGGCCGGTATATTTCGGTCAGTCTATGTCGGTTGGTCTATGTCGCTCGGTTTATTTCGGTCGGTCTATGTCGGTCGTTCTATGTCGGTCGGTATACGTCGGTCGGTTTATTTCGGTCGGTCTACGTCAGTTGGAATATGTCGGTCGGTCTATGTCGGTTGGTCTATGTCGGTCGGTTTAAGTCGTTCGGTTGATGTCGGTCGGTCGGTCTATGTCGTTCGGGTTATGTTGGTCGGTCGGTTGGTTTATGTCGGTCGGTCGATCGGTCTATGTTGATCGGTCTATGTCGTTCGGTCTATGTCGTTAAGCCTATGTCGGTTGGTCTATGTCAGTTGGACGATGTCGGTCAGTCGGTCTTGGTTGGTGGGTCTATGTCGGTCAGTCTATGTCAGTTGGTCTATGTCGGTCAGTCAATGTCGGTCGGTCTCTGTTGGCCGGTCTATATCGGTCGGTCTATGTCGCTCGGTCTATGTCGGTCGATCCATGTCGGTCGGTATATTTCGTTCAGTCTATGTCGGTCGGTCTATTTCAGTCGGTCTATGTCGGTCGGTCTATGTCAGTCGGTCTATATCAGTTGGAATATGTCGGTCGGTCTAAGTCGGTCGGTCTATGCCGGATGGTCTATGCCAGTTGGTAGGTCTAGGTCGGTCGGTCTATGTCAGTTGGAATATGTCGGTCGGTCTATGTCATTCGGTCTATGTCGTTCGGTCTATGTCGGTAGGTCTATGTCGGTAGATCTACGTCGTTCTGTATATGTCGGTATGTCGGTCGGTCTATGTCGGTCGGTTTATGTCGTTTGGTCTATGTCGGTCGGTCTATGTCAGTTGGAATATGTTGGTCGGTCTATGTTGGTCGGTCTATGTCAGTCGGTCTATGTCAGTTGGAATATGTCGGTCGGTCTATGTCATTCGGTCTATGTCTTTCGGTCTATGTCGGTAGGTGTATGTCGTTCGGTCTATGTCGTTTGGTCTATGTCGGTAGGTCTATGTCGTTCAGTCTATGTCGGTAGATCTATATCGTTCTGTCTATGTCGGTATGTCGGTCAGTCTATGTCGGTCGGTTTATGTCGTTCGGACTATGTCGTTCGGTCTATGCCGGTCGGTCGGTCTATGTTGTTCGGTCTATGTCGGTCGGTCGGTCTATGTTGTTCGGTCTATGTCGGTCGGTCTAAGTCGTTCGGTCTATGTCGATCGGTCTATGTCGGTCGGTCTATGTTGGTCGGTCTCTGTCAGTCGGTCGGTCGGTCTATGTCGGTCGATCGGTCTATGTCGTTCAGTCTACGTCGGTCAGTCTATGTCGTTCAGTCGGTTTAATGTCGGTCGGTCTATGTCGGTCGGTCTATGTCGATCGGTTGGTCCATGTCAGTCCGTCTATGTCGTTTAGGCGGTCTATGTCGGTCAGTCGATATCGATCGGTTGGTCTATGTCGGTCGGATGGTCTATGTCGGTCAGTCTATGTTAGTCGGTCTTTGCCAGTTGGCCGGTCTATGTCGGTCGGTCGATGTCGGTCAGTCGGTCGATGTCGTTTGGTCGGTCTATGTCAGTTGGTCAGTCTATGTCGGTTGTTCGGTCTGTGTCGGTCGGTCTATGTCAGTCGGTGGGTCTATGTCGTTCAGTCTATGTCGGTCAGTCTATGTCGTTCAGTCGGTTTAATGTTGGTCGGTCTATGTCGGTCGGTCTATGTCGGTCGGTCGGTCTGTGTAGTTCGGTCTATGTCGTTCGGTCTAATTCAGTCGGTCTATGTCGGTCGGTCCATGTCGTTCGGTCGGTCTATGTGGGTCGGTCTATGTGGGTTGATCTATGTGGGTTGGTCTATGTGGGTCGGTCTATGTCGGTCGGTCGGTCTATGTCGGTCGGTCTATGTCAGTTGGTATATGTCGTTCGGTCTATGTCGGTCAGTCTATGTCGGTCGGTCGGTCTATGTCAGTTGGTATATGTCGTTCGGTCTACGTCGCGCGGTTTATGTCGGTTGGAATATGTCGTTTTGTCTATGTCGGTCGGTCTATGTCGGTCGGTCTATGTCGGTCGGTCTATGTCGCTCGGTCTATGTCGGTCGGTATATGTCGTTCGGTCTATTTCAGTCGATCTGTGTCAGTTGGAATATGTCAGTCGGTCTATGCCGACGGTCTATGCCGGTTGGTGGGTCTATGTCAGTCGGTCTATGTCAGTTGGAATATGTCAGTCGGTCTACGTCGGCCTGTCTATGTCGGTTGGTCTATGTCAGTCGGTCTGTGTCGGTCGGTATACGTCGTTCGGTCTATTTCGGTCAGTCTATGTCAGTTGGAATATGTCGGTCGGTCTATGTCGGTCGGTCGGTCTATGTCGTTCAGTCTATGTCGTTTGGTCTAATTCGGTCGGTCTATGTCGGTCGTTCGGTCTAATTCAGTCGGTCTATGTCGGTCGGTCCATGTCATTCGGTTGATGTCGGTTGGTCGGTCTATGTCGTTCGGTCGGTCTATGTCGTTCGGGCCATGTTGGTCGGTCGGTCGGTTTATTTCGGTCGGTCTATGTCGTTCGGTCTATGTCGTTAAGTCTATGTCGGTTGGTCAATGTCAGTTGGACGATGTCGGTCAGTCGGTCTTGGTTGGTGGGTCTATGTCGGTCAGTCTATGTCGGTCGGTCAATGTGGGCCTGTCAATGTCGGTCGGTCTCTGTTGGCCGGTCTATATCGGTCGGTCTATGTCGCTCGGTCTATGTCGGTCGATCCATGTCGGTCGGTATATTTCGGTCAGTCTATGTCGGTCGGTCTATTTCAGTCGGTCTATGTCGGTCGGTCTATGTCAGTCGGTCTATGTCAGTCGGTCTATGTCGGTCGGTCTATGTCGGTCGGTCTATGTCGGTAGGTCTATGTCGGTAGATCTACGTCGTTCTGTCTATGTCGGTATGTCGGTCGGTCTATGTCGGTCGGTTTATGTCGTTTGGTCTATGTCGGTCGGTCTATGCCAGTTGGAATATGTTGGTCGGTCTACGTCGGTCGGTCTATGTCAGTTGGAATATGTCGGTCGGTCTATGTCATTCGGTCTATGTCTTTTGGTCTATGTCGGTAGGTGTATGTCGTTTGGTCTATGTCGTTTGGTCTATGTCGGTAGGTCTATGTCGTTCGGTCTATGTCGTTCGGTCTCTGTCGGTAGATCTACATCGTTCTGTCTATGTCGGTATGTCGGTTGGTCTATGTCGGTCGGTCTATGTCGGTCGGTTTATGTCGTTCAGTCTATGTCAGTCGGTCTATGCCGGTCGGTCGGTCTATGTTGTTCGGTCTATGTCGGTCGGACTATGTCGGTCGGTTGGTCCATGTCGGTCCGTCTATGTCGTTTAGGCGGTCTATGTCGGTCAGTCGATATAGATCGGTTGGTCTATGTCGGTCGGATGGTCTATGTCGGTCAGTCTATGTTAGTCGGACTTTGCCGGTAGGTCGGTCTATGTCGGTCGGTCGATGTCGGTCAGTCGGTCTATGTCGGTCGTCTATGTCAGTTGGTATATGTCGTTCGGTCTATGTCAGTCGGTCTATGTCGGTCGGTCGGTCTACGTCGCGCGGTTTATGTCGGTTGGAATATGTCGTTTTGTCTATGTCGGTCGGTCTATGTCGCTCGGTCTAGGTCGGTCGGCATATGTCGTTCGGTCTATTTCGGTCGATCTGTGTCAGTTGGAATATGTCGGTCGGTCTATGTCGGTCGGTCTATGCCGGACGGTCTATGCCGGTTGGTGGGTCTATGTCGGTCGGTCTATGTCAGTTGGAATATGTCGGTCGGTCTACGTCGGTCGGTCTATGTCGTTCGGTCGGTCTATGTCGTTCGGGCTATGTTGGTCGGTCTATGTCGGTCGGTTGGTTTATTTCGGTCGGTCTATGTCGTTCGGTCTATGTCGTTAAGTCTATGTCGGTTGGTCTATGTCAGTTGGACGATGTCGGTCAGTCGGTCTTGGTTGGTGAGTCTATGTCGGTCCGTCTATGTCGGTCGGTCAATGTGGGCCGATCAATGTCGGTCGGTCTCTGTTGGCCGGTCTATATCGGTCAGTCAATGTCGCTCGGTCTATGTCGGTCGATCCATGTCGGTCGGTATATTTCGGTCAGTCTATGTCGGTCGGTCTATGTCAGTCGGTCTATGTCGGTCGGTCTATGTCATTCGGTCTATGTCGTTCGGTCTATGTCGGTAGGTCTATGTCGGTAGATCTACATCGTTCTGTCTATGTCGGTATGTCGGTCGGTCTATGTCGGTCGGTTTATGTCGTTTGGTCTATGTCGGTCGGTCTATGTCAGCTGGAAAATGTCGGTCGGTCTATGTCATTCGGTCTATGTCTTTCGGTCTATGTCGGTAGGTGTATGTCGTTCGGTCTATGTCGTTTGGTCTATGTTGGTAGGTCTATGTCGTTCGGTCTATGTCGGTAAATCTACATCGTTCTGTCTATGTCGGTATGTCGGTTGGTCTATGTCGGTCGGTCTATGTCGGTTGGTTTATGTCGTTCAGTCTATGTCGGTCGGTCTATGCCGGTCGGTCGGTCTATGTTGTTCGGTCTATGTCGGTCGGTCTAAGTCGTTTGGTCAATGTCGATCGGTCTATGTCGGTTGGTCTATGTTAGTCGGTCTCTGTCAGTCGGTCGGTCGGTCTATGTCGGTTGATCGGTCTATGTAGTTCAGTCTACGTCGGTCAGTCTATGTCGTTCAGTCGGTTTAATGTCGGTCGGTCTATGTCGGTCGGACTATGTCGGTCGGATGGTCCATGTCGGTCCGTCTATGTCGTTTAGGCGGTCTATGTCGGTCAGTCGATATAGATCGGTTGGTCTATGTCGGTTGGATGGTCTATGTCGGTCAGTCTATGTTAGTCGGACTTTGCCGGTTGGTCAGTCTATGTCGGTCGGTCAATGTCGGTCAGTCGGTGTATGTCGGTCGGTCTATGTCGGCCGGTCGGTCAATGTGGGTCGGTCTATGTCGCTCGGTCGGTCTATGTGGGTCGGTCTATGTCGGTCGGTCTATGTCATTCGGTCGGTCTATGTCGGTCGGTCTATGTCAGTTGGTATATGTCGGTCGGTCTATGTCGGTCGGTCTATGTCGGTCGGTCGGTCTACGTCGCGTGGTTTATTTCGGTTGGAATATGTCGTTTTGTCTATGTCGGTCGGTCTATGTCGCTCGGTCTATGTCGGTCGGTATATGTCGTTCGGTCTATGTCGTTCGGTCTAATTCAGTCAGTCTATGTCGGTCGGTACATGTCGTTCGGTCGGTCTATGTGGGTCAGTCTATGTGGGTCCGTCTATGTGGGTCGGTCTATGTCGGTCGGTCTATGTCGTTCGGTCGGTCTCTGTCGGTCGGTCTATGTCGTTCGGTCGGTCTACGTCGGTCGGTCTATGTCAGTTGGTATATGTCGTTCGGTCTATGTCGGTCGGTCGGTCTACGTCGCGCGGTTTATGTCGGTTGGAATATGTCGTTTTGTCTATGTCGGTCGGTCTATGTCGCTCGGTCTATGTCGGTCGGTATATGTCGTTCAGTCTATTTCGGTCGATCTGTGTCAGTTGGAATATGTCGGTCGGTCTATGCCGGACGGTCTATGCCAGACGGTCTATGCCGGACGGTCTATGCCGGTTGGTGGGTCTATGTCGGTCGGTCTATGTCAGTTGGAATATGTCAGTCGGTCTACGTCGGCCTGTCTATGTCGGTTGGTCTATGTCAGTCGGTCTATGTCGGTCGGTATACGTCGTTCGGTCTATTTCGGTCGGTCTATGTCAGTTGGAATATGTCGGTCGGTCTATGTCGGTCGGTCGGTCTATGTCGTTCAGTCTATGTCGTTTGGTCTAATTCGGTCGGTCTATGTCGGTCGGTCTATGTCAGTCGTTCGGTCTAATTCGGTCGGTCTATGTCGGTCGGTCTATGTCATTTGGTTGATGTCGGTTGGTCGGTCTATGTCGTTCGGTCGGTCTATGTCGTTCGGGCTATGTTGGTCGGTCTATGTCGGTCGGTTGGTTTATTTCGGTCGGTCTATGTCGTTCGGTCTATGTCGTTAAGTCTATGTCGGTTGGTCTATGTCAGTTGGACGATGTCGGTCAGTCGGTCTTGGTTGGTGGGTCTATGTCGGTCAGTCTATGTCGGTCGGTCAATGTGTGCCGTTCAATGTGGGTCAGTCTCTGTTGGCCGGTCTATATCGGTCGGTCTATGTCGCTCGGTCTATGTCGGTTGTTCTATGTCGGTCGTTCTATTTCGGTCAGTCTATGTCGGTCAGTCTATTTCAGTCGGTCTATGTCGTTCGGTCTATGTCGGTAGGTCTATGTCGGTAGATCTACGTCGTTCTGTCTATGTCGGTATGTCGGTCGGTCTATGTCGGTCGGTTTATGTCGTTTGGTCTATGTCGGTCGGTCTATGTCAGTTGGAATATGTCGGTCGGTCTATGTCATTCGGTCTATGTCTTTCGGTCTATGTCGGTAGGTGTATGTCGTTCGGTCTATGTCGGTAGGTCTATGTCGTTCGGTCTATGTCGGTAGATCTACATCGTTCTGTCTATGTCGGTATGTCGGTTGGTCTATGTCGGTCGGTCTATGTCGGTCGGTTTATGTCGTTCAGTCTATGTCGGTCGGTCTATGCCGGTCGGTCGGTCTATGTTGTTCGGTCTATGTCGGTCGGTCTAAGTCGTTTGGTCTATGTCGATCGGTCTACGTCGGTCGGTCTATGTTGGTCGGTCTCTGTCAGTCGGTCGGTCGGTCTATGTCGGTCGATCGGTCTATGTAGTTCAGTCTACGTCGGTCAGTCTATGTCGTTCAGTCGGTTTAATGTCGGTCGGTCTATGTCGGTCGGATGGTCCATGTCGGTCCGTCTATGTCGTTTAGGCGGTCTATGTCGGTCAGTCGATATAGATCGGTTGGTCTATGTCGGTCGGATGGTCTATGTCGGTCAGTCTATGTTAGTCGGACTTTGCCGGTTGGTCGGTCTATGTCGGTCGGTCGATGTCGGTCAGTCGGTCTATGTCGGTCGGTCTATGTCAGTTGGTATATGTCATTCGGTCTATGTCGGTCGGTCTATGTCGTTCGGTCGGTCTACGTCGGTCGGTCTATGTCAGTTGGTATATGTCGTTCGGTCTATGTCGGTCGGTCGGTCTACATCGCGCGGTTTATGTCGGTTGGAATATGTCGTTTTGTCTATGTCGGTCGGTCTATGTCGCTCGGTCTATGTCGGTCGGTATATGTCGTTTGGTCTATTTCGGTCGATCTGTGTCAGTTGGAATATGTCGGTCGGTCTATGTCGGTCGGTATATGTCGTTCGGTCTATTTCGGCCGATCTGTGTCGGTTGGTGGGTCTATGTCAGTCGGTCTATGTTAGTTGGAATATGTCGGTCGGTTTACGTCGGTCGGTCTACGTCGGTCGGTCTACGTCGGTCGGTCTACGTCGGTCGGTCTATGTCGGTTGGTCTATGTCAGTCGGTCTATGTCGGTCAGTATACGTCGTTCGGTCTATTTCGGTTGGTCTATGACAGTTGGAATATGTCGGTCGGTCTATCTCAGTTGGAATATGCCAGTCGGTCTATGTCAGTCGGTATATGTCGGTCGGTATACGTCGTTCGGTCTATTTCGGTCGGTCTATGTCAGTTGGAATATGTCGGTCGGTCTATGTCGGTCAGTCGGTCTATGTCGTTCAGTCTATGTTGTTTGGTCTAATTTGGTCGGTCTATGTCGGTCGTTTGGTCTAATTCGGTCGGTCTATGTCGGTCGGTCTATGTCGGTTGGTCTATGTCGGTCAGTCTATGTTGTTCGGTTGATGTCGGTTGGTCGGTCTATGTCGGTCGGTCGGTCTATGTCATTCGGGCTATGTTGGTCGGTCTCTGTCGGTCGGTTGGTTTATTTCGGTCGGTCTATGTCGTTCGGTCTATGTCGCTAAGTCTATGTCGGTTGGTCTATGTCGGTTGGTCTATGTCAGTTGGACGATGTCGGTCAGTCGGTCTTGGTTGGTAGGTCTATGTCGGTCAGTCTATGTCGGTCAGTCAATGTGGGTCGGTCTCTGTCGGCCGGTCTATCTCGGTCGTTCTATGTCTTTCGGTCTATGTCGGTCGGTCTATGTCGGTCGGTCGGTCTGTGTCGTTCGGTCTATGTCGTTCGGGCTAATTCAGTCGGTCTATGTCGGTCGGTCTATGTCGTTCAGTCGGTCTATGTCGGTCGGTCTATGTCAGTTGGTATATGTCGTTCGGTCTATGTCGTTCGGTCTATGTCGGTCGGTCTATGTCGGTCGGTCGGTCTACGTCGCGCGGTTTATGTCGGTTGGAATATGTCACTCGGTCTATGTCGGTCGTTCGGTCTATGTCGTTCGGTCTATGTCGGTCGGTCTATGTTGGTCGGTCTATGTCGCTCGGTCTATGTCGTTCGGTCGGTCTATGTGGGTCGGTCTATGTGGGTCGGTCTATGTGGGTCGGTCTATGTCGTTCGGTCAGTCTATGTTGGTCGGTCTATGTCAGTTGGTATATGTCGGTCGGTCTACGTCGGTCGGTCTATGTCGGTTGGTCTATGTCAGTCGGTCTATGTCGGTCAGTATACGTCGTTCGGTCTATTTCGGTTGGTCTATGACAGTTGGAATATGTCGGTCGGTCTATCTCAGTTGGAATATGCCAGTCGGTCTATGTCAGTCGGTATATGTCGGTCGGTATACGTCGTTCGGTCTATTTCGGTCGGTCTATGTCAGTTGGAATATGTCGGTCGGTCTATGTCGGTCAGTCGGTCTATGTCGTTCAGTCTATGTTGTTTGGTCTAATTTGGTCGGTCTATGTCGGTCGTTTGGTCTAATTCGGTCGGTGTATGTCGGTCGGTCTATGTCGGTTGGTCTATGTCGGTCGGTCTATGTTGTTCGGTTGATGTCGGTTGGTCGGTCTATGTCGGTCGGTCGGTCTATGTCATTCGGGCTATGTTGGTCGGTCTCTGTCGGTCGGTTGGTTTATTTCGGTCGGTCTATGTCGTTCGGTCTATGTCGTTAAGTCTATGTCGGTCGGTCTATGTCGGTCGGTCTATGTCATTCGGTCGGTCTATGTCGGTCGGTCTATGTCAGTTGGTATATGTCGTTCGGTCTATGTCGGTCGGTCTATGTCGGTCGGTCGGTCTACGTCGCGTGGTTTATTTCGGTTGGAATATGTCGTTTTGTCTATGTCGGTCGGTCTATGTCGCTCGGTCTATGTCGGTCGGTATATGTCGTTCGGTCTATGTCGTTCGGTCTAATTCAGTCAGTCTATGTCGGTCGGTACATGTCGTTCGGTCGGTCTATGTGGGTCAGTCTATGTGGGTCCGTCTATGTGGGTCGGTCTATGTCGGTCGGTCTATGTCGTTCGGTCGGTCTCTGTCGGTCGGTCTATGTCGTTCGGTCGGTCTACGTCGGTCGGTCTATGTCAGTTGGTATATGTCGTTCGGTCTATGTCGGTCGGTCGGTCTACATCGCGCGGTTTATGTCGGTTGGAATATGTCGTTTTGTCTATGTCGGTCGGTCTATGTCGCTCGGTCTATGTCGGTCGGTATATGTCGTTCAGTCTATTTCGGTCGATCTGTGTCAGTTGGAATATGTCGGTCGGTCTATGCCGGACGGTCTATGCCAGACGGTCTATGCCGGACGGTCTATGCCGGTTGGTGGGTCTATGTCGGTCGGTCTATGTCAGTTGGAATATGTCAGTCGGTCTACGTCGGCCTGTCTATGTCGGTTGGTCTATGTCAGTCGGTCTATGTCGGTCGGTATACGTCGTTCGGTCTATTTCGGTCGGTCTATGTCAGTTGGAATATGTCGGTCGGTCTATGTCGGTCGGTCGGTCTATGTCGTTCAGTCTATGTCGTTTGGTCTAATTCGGTCGGTCTATGTCGGTCGGTCTATGTCAGTCGTTCGGTCTAATTCGGTCGGTCTATGTCGGTCGGTCTATGTCATTTGGTTGATGTCGGTTGGTCGGTCTATGTCGTTCGGTCGGTCTATGTCGTTCGGGCTATGTTGGTCGGTCTATGTCGGTCGGTTGGTTTATTTCGGTCGGTCTATGTCGTTCGGTCTATGTCGTTAAGTCTATGTCGGTTGGTCTATGTCAGTTGGACGATGTCGGTCAGTCGGTCTTGGTTGGTGGGTCTATGTCGGTCAGTCTATGTCGGTCGGTCAATGTGTGCCGTTCAATGTGGGTCAGTCTCTGTTGGCCGGTCTATATCGGTCGGTCTATGTCGCTCGGTCTATGTCGGTTGTTCTATGTCGGTCGTTCTATTTCGGTCAGTCTATGTCGGTCAGTCTATTTCAGTCGGTCTATGTCGTTCGGTCTATGTCGGTAGGTCTATGTCGGTAGATCTACGTCGTTCTGTCTATGTCGGTATGTCGGTCGGTCTATGTCGGTCGGTTTATGTCGTTTGGTCTATGTCGGTCGGTCTATGTCAGTTGGAATATGTCGGTCGGTCTATGTCATTCGGTCTATGTCTTTCGGTCTATGTCGGTAGGTGTATGTCGTTCGGTCTATGTCGGTAGGTCTATGTCGTTCGGTCTATGTCGGTAGATCTACATCGTTCTGTCTATGTCGGTATGTCGGTTGGTCTATGTCGGTCGGTCTATGTCGGTCGGTTTATGTCGTTCAGTCTATGTCGGTCGGTCTATGCCGGTCGGTCGGTCTATGTTGTTCGGTCTATGTCGGTCGGTCTAAGTCGTTTGGTCTATGTCGATCGGTCTACGTCGGTCGGTCTATGTTGGTCGGTCTCTGTCAGTCGGTCGGTCGGTCTATGTCGGTCGATCGGTCTATGTAGTTCAGTCTACGTCGGTCAGTCTATGTCGTTCAGTCGGTTTAATGTCGGTCGGTCTATGTCGGTCGGATGGTCCATGTCGGTCCGTCTATGTCGTTTAGGCGGTCTATGTCGGTCAGTCGATATAGATCGGTTGGTCTATGTCGGTCGGATGGTCTATGTCGGTCAGTCTATGTTAGTCGGACTTTGCCGGTTGGTCGGTCTATGTCGGTCGGTCGATGTCGGTCAGTCGGTCTATGTCGGTCGGTCTATGTCAGTTGGTATATGTCATTCGGTCTATGTCGGTCGGTCAGTCTACGTCGCGCGGTTTATGTCGGTTGGAATATGTCGTTTTGTCTATGTCGGTCGGTCTATGTCGCTCGGTCTATGTCGGTCGGTATATGTCGTTTGGTCTATTTTGGTCGATCTGTGTCAGTTGGAATATGTCGGTCGGTCTATGTCGGTCGGTATATGTCGTTCGGTCTATTTCGGCCGATCTGTGTCGGTTGGTGGGTCTATGTCAGTCGGTCTATGTTAGTTGGAATATGTCGGTCGGTTTACGTCGGTCGGTCTACTTCGGTCGGTCTACGTCGGTCGGTCTACGTCGGTCGGTCTATGTCGGTTGGTCTATGTCAGTCGGTCTATGTCGGTCAGTATACGTCGTTCGGTCTATTTCGGTTGGTCTATGACAGTTGGAATATGTCGGTCGGTCTATCTCAGTTGGAATATGCCAGTCGGTCTATGTCAGTCGGTATATGTCGGTCGGTATACGTCGTTCGGTCTATTTCGGTCGGTCTATGTCAGTTGGAATATGTCGGTCGGTCTATGTCGGTCAGTCGGTCTATGTCGTTCAGTCTATGTTGTTTGGTCTAATTTGGTCGGTCTATGTCGGTCGTTTGGTCTAATTCGGTCGGTCTATGTCGGTCGGTCTATGTCGGTTGGTCTATGTCGGTCGGTCTATGTTGTTCGGTTGATGTCGGTTGGTCGGTCTATGTCGGTCGGTCGGTCTATGTCATTCGGGCTATGTTGGTCGGTCTCTGTCGGTCGGTTGGTTTATTTCGGTCGGTCTATGTCGTTCGGTCTATGTCGTTAAGTCTATGTCGGTTGGTCTATGTCGGTTGGTCTATGTCAGTTGGACGATGTCGGTCAGTCGGTCTTGGTTGGTAGGTCTATGTCGGTCAGTCTATGTCGGTCAGTCAATGTGGGTCGGTCTCTGTCGGCCGGTCTATCTCGGTCGTTCTATGTCTTTCGGTCTATGTCGGTCGGTCTATGTCGGTCGGTCGGTCTGTGTCGTTCGGTCTATGTCGTTCGGGCTAATTCAGTCGGTCTATGTCGGTCGGTCTATGTCGTTCAGTCGGTCTATGTCGGTCGGTCTATGTCAGTTGGTATATGTCGTTCGGTCTATGTCGTTCGGTCTATGTCGGTCGGTCTATGTCGGTCGGTCGGTCTACGTCGCGCGGTTTATGTCGGTTGGAGTATGTCACTCGGTCTATGTCGGTCGTTCGGTCTATGTCGTTCGGTCTATGTCGGTCGGTCTATGTTGGTCGGTCTATGTCGCTCGGTCTATGTCGTTCGGTCGGTCTATGTGGGTCGGTCTATGTGGGTCGGTCTATGTGGGTCGGTCTATGTCGTTCGGTCAGTCTATGTTGGTCGGTCTATGTCAGTTGGTATATGTCGTTCGGTCTATGTCGGTCGGTCTATGTCGGTCGGTCTATGTCGCTCGGTCTATGTCGTTCGGTCAGTCTATGTCGGTCGGTCTATGTCAGTTGGTATATGTCGTTCGGTCTATGTCGGTCGGTCTATGTCGGTCGGTCTATGTCGCTCGGTCAATGTCGTTCGGTCGGTCAATGTGGGTCGGTCTATGTGGGTCGGTCTATGTCAGTTGGCATATGTCGGTCGGTCTATGTTGGTCGGTCTATGTCGGTCGGTCTATGTCGGTCGGTATATGTCGTTCGGTCTATTTCGGTCGATCTGTGTCAGTTGGAATGTGTCAGTTGGAATATGTCGGTCGGTCTATGTCGGTCGGTCTATGCCAGACGGTCTATGCCGGTTGGTGGGTCTATGTCGGTCGGTCTATGTCAGTTGGAATATGTCGGTCGGTATACGTCGTTCGGTCTATTTCGGTCGGTCTATGTCAGTTGGAATATGTCGGTCGGTCTATGTCGGTCGGTCTATGCCGGACGGTCTATGCCGGTTGGTGGGTCTATGTCGGTCGGTCTATGTCAGTTGGAATATGTCAGTCGGTCTACGTCGGTCGGTCTATGTCGGTTAGTCTATGTCAGTCAGTCTATGTCGGTCGGTATACGTCGTTCGGAGTATTTCGGTCGGTCTATGTCAGTTGGAATATGTCGGTCGGTCTATGTCGGTCGGTCTATGTCGGTCGGTCGGTCTATGTCGTTCAGTCTATGTCGTTCAGTCTAATTCGGTCGGTCTATGTCGGTCGGTCTATGTCATTCAGTTGATGTCGGTTGGTCGGTCTATGTCGTTCGGTCGGTCTATGTCGTTCGGTCGGTCTATGTCGTTCGGTCGGTCTATGTCATTCGGGCTATGTTGGTCGGTCTATGTCGGTCGGTTGGTTTATGTCGGTCGGTCTATGTCGTTCGGTCTATGTCGTTAAGTCTATGTCGGTTGGTCTATGTCAGTTGGACGATGTCGGTCAGTCGGTCTTGGTTGGTGGGTCTATGTCGGTCAGTCTATGTCGGTCGGTCAATGTGGGTCGGTTTCTGTCGGCCGGTCTATCTCGGTCGGTCTATGTCGTTCGGTCTATGTCGGTCGGTTTATGTCGGTCGTCCTATGTCGGTTGGTCGGTCTGTGTCGTTCGGTCTATGTCGTTCGGTCTAATTCAGTCGGTCTATGTCAGTCGGTCTATGTCGTTCGGTCGGTCTATGTGGGTCAGTCGGTCTATGTCGGTCGGTCTATGTCGCTCGGTCGGTCTATGTCAGTTGGTATATGTCGTTCAGTCTATGTCGTTCGGTCTATGTCGGTCGGTCTATGTCGGTCGGTCTATGTCGGTCGGTCGGTCTACGTCGCGCAGTTTATGTCGGTTGGAATATGTCGTTTTGTCTATGTCGGTCTTTCGGTCTATGTCGTTCGGTCTATGTCGGTCGGTCTATGTCGGTCAGTCTATGTTGCTCGGTCTATGTCGGTCGTTCGGTCTATGTCGTTCGGTCTATTTCGGTCAGTCCATGCCAGTTGGTAGGTCTATGTCGGTCAGTCTATGTCAGTTGGAATATGTCGGTCGGTCTATGTCGTTCGGTCTATGTCATTCGGTCTATGTCGGTAGGTCTTTGTCTTTCGGTCTATGTCGGTAGATCAACGTCGTTCTGTCTATGTCGGTATGTCGGTCGGTCTATGTCGGTCGGTCTATGTCGTTCGGTCTAATTCGGTCGGTCTATGTCGGTCGGTCTATTTCGTTCGGTCGGTCTATGTGGGTCAGTCGGTCTATGTCGTTCTGTCTATGTCGTTCGGTCTATGCCGGTCGGTCAATGACGGTTGGTCGGTCGGTCTATGTCGGTCGGTAGATCTATGTCGTTCTGTCTATGTCGGTCTGTCTATGTTGGTCAGTCTATGTCGGTCAGTGTGTCGGTCTATGTCGGTCGGTCGGTCTATGTTGTTCGGTTTCTGTCGGTCAGTCTCTGTCGGTCGGTCTGTCTATGTCGGTCGGTCTACGTCGTTCGGTCTATGTCGATCGGTCTGTGTCGGTCGGTCTATCTCTGAAGGTCTATATTGCTCGGTCTCTGTCGGTCGGTCTATGTCGGTCGATCGGTCTGTGTCGTTCGGTCTATATCGGTCAGTCTATGACGGTCGGTCTATGTCCGTCCGTCTATGTCGTTCAGGCAGTCTATGTCGGACAGTCGATATCGATCAGTTGGTCTATGTCAGTCGGTAGGTCCATGTCTGTCGGTCTATGTCGTTCAGATGGTCTATATCGGTCGGTCTATGTCGTTCTGTCTATGTTGTTCGGTCTATGTCGTTCGGTAGGTCAATGTCGTTCGGTCTATTCGGTCAGTCTATGTCAGTCGATCGGTCTATGTCGCTCGGTCAATGTCGATCGGTGTATGTCGTTTGGTCTGTCTTTGTCGGTCGGTCTATGTCGGTCGGTCGGTCTTTGTCGGTCGGTCTATATCGCTCGGTATTTTTCGGTCGGTCTATGTCGGTCTATGTCGGTTGGTCGGTCTATGTCGTTTGGTCTGTCTTTGTCGGTCGGTCTATGTCAGTTTGTTGGTCTATGTCGGTCATTCGGTCTATGTCGTTTGGTCTATGACGGTCGCTCAATGTCGTTCGGTAGGTCAATGTCCTTCGGTCTATGTTGGTCAGTCTATGTCGTTCAGTCGGTTTATGTCGGTCGGTCTATGTCGGTCGGTCGGTCTATGTTGATTGGTCTATATCGGAAGGTCTATGTCGGTTGGTCTATGTCGTTCAGTCGGTTTATGTCGGTCGGTCTATGTCGGTCGGTTGGTCTATGTTGATTGGTCTATATCAGAAGGTCTATGTCGGTTGGTCTATGTCGTTCAGTCGGTCTATGTCAGTCGGTCAATCTATGTCGGTCTAAGTCAGTTGGTCTAGTCGTTCGGTATATTTCGGTCGGTCTATGTCAGTTGGTCGGTCTATGTCGTTTGGTCTGTCTTTGTCGGTCGGTCTATGCCAGTTGGTTGGTCTATGTCGGTCGTTCGGTCTATGTCGGTCATTCTATGACGGTCGCTCTATGTCATTCGGTAGGTCTATGTCGTTCAGATGGTCTTTATCGGTCGGTCTATATTGGTCGGGCTATGTCGTTCTGTCTATGTTGTTCAGTCTATGTCGTTCGGTAGGTCAATGTCATTCTGTCTATGTCAATCAGTCTATGTCGGTCGGTCTATGTCAGTCGGTCTATGTCAGTCCGTCGATGTCGGTCGGTCTATGTCGTTCGGTGGGTCTATGTCGTTCGGTCTAATTCAGTCGGTCTATGTCGTTCGGTCCGTCTATGTGGATCGGTCGGCCTATGTCACTCGGTCGGTCTATGTCAGTCGGTATATGTCGGTCGGTCTATGTCGTTCAGTCGGTCTATGACGTTGTGTCTATGTTGTTCTGTCTATGTCGGTCGGTCAATGACGGTCCGTTTATGTTGGTCGGTCGATCTATGTCGGTCGGTCGGTCAAGGTTGTTCGGTTTATGTCGGTCGGTCTGTGTTGGTCAGTCTCTGTCGGTCGGTCAGTCGGTCTATGACAGTCAGTCTATGTCGGTCCGTCTATGTCGTTCAGGCGGTCTATGTCGGTCAGTCGATATCGATCGGTTGGTCTATGTCGGTCGGTTGTTCTATGTCGGTCAGTCTATGTTAGTCGGACTTTGCCGGTTGGTCGGTCTATGTCGTTCGGTCTATGTCGGTCAGTCTATGTCGGTCGATCGGTCTATGTCGGTCAATCGGTCTATGTCGTTCAGTCAATGTTGATCGGTCTATGTCGTTTGGTCTGTCTTTGTCGGTCGGTCTATGTCGCTCGGTCAATGTCGGTCGGTCTATGTCGTCCGGTGGGTCTATGTCGGCCAGTCGGTCAATGTGGGTCGGTCTATGTCGGTCGGTCTATGTCGTTCGGTAGGTCTATGTCCGTCGGTCTATGGCGTTCAGACGGTCTATATCGGTCGGTCTATGTCGTTCTGTCTATGTCGTTCGGTCTATGTCGTTCGGTAGGTCAATGTCGCTCGGTCTATGGCGGTCAGTCTATGTCGGTCGATCGGTCTATGTCGGTCGATCGGTCTATGTCATTCGGTCAATGTCGATCGGTCTATGTCATTTGGTCTGTCTTTGTCGGTCGGTCTATGTCGTTCGGTCAATGTCGGTCGGTCTATGTCAGTCAGTGGGTCTATGTCGGTAAATTTCGGTCTGTCTATGTCAGTCGGTCCATGTCGTTCAGTCTATGTCGATCGGTCTATGTCGGTCGGTCTACGTCGTTCGGTCTATGTCGATCGGTCTATGTCGTTCGGTGGGTCTATGTCGTTCGGTCTAATTCAGTCGGTCTATGTCGGTCGGTCTATGTCGTTCGGTCTATGTCGTTCAGTAGGTCAATGTCGTTCGGTCTATGTCGATCAGTCTATGTCGGTCGGTCTATGTCGTTCGGTCTATGTCGATCGGTCTATGTCATTCGGTGGGTCTATGTCGCTCGGTCTAATTCAGTCGGTCTATGTCGGTCGGTCTATGTCGTTCGGTCCGTCTATGTGGGTCGGTCGGCCTATGTCACTCGGTCGGTCTATGTCAGTCGGTATATGTCGGTCGGTCTATGTCGTTCAGTCGGTCTATGACGTTGTGTCTATGTTGTTCTGTCTATGTCGGTCGGTCAATGACGGTCTGTTTATGTTGGTCGGTCGATCTATGTCGGTCGGTCGGTCAAGGTTGTTCGGTTTATGTCGGTCGGTCTGTGTTGGTCAGTCTCTGTCAGTCGGTCAGTCGGTCTATGACGGTCAGTCTATGTCGGTCCGTCTATGTCGTTCAGGCGGTCTATGTTGGTCAGTCGATATCGATCGGTTGGTCTATGTCGGTCGGTTGTTCTATGTCGGTCAGTCTATGTTAGTCGGACTTTGCCGGTTGGTCGGTCTATGTCGGTCGGTCTATGTCGGTCAGTCGGTCGATGTCGTTCGGCCGGTCTATGTCGTTTGGTCGGTCTATGTCGGTCGGTCGGTTTGTGTCGTTCAGTCTATGTCGTTCGGTCGGTCTATGTCAGTTGGTATATGTCGGTCGGTCTATGTCGTTCAGTCGATCTATGTCGTTCAGTCTAAGTCGGTCGGTATATGTCGGTCAGTCTATTTCGGTCGGTCTATGCCGATCGGTCGGTCTATGTTGTTCGGTTTATGTCGGTCGGTCTGGGTCACTCGGTCAGTCTATGTCGGTCGGTTTATGTCGGTCGGTCTAGGTCGATCGGTCGGTCTATGTTGATTGGTCTATATTGGAATGTCTATGTCAGTTGGTCTATGTCAGTCAGTCGCTCTGTCGGTTGGTCTTTGTCGTTTGGTCTATGTCGATCGGTCTATGTCAGTCGGACTATGTTGGTCAGTATCTGTCGGTCGGTCGTTCTATGTCGTTCGGTCTACATCGGTCGTTCTATGATGGTCGGTCTATATTGGTCCGTCTATGTCGTTCGGTCGTCCATGTCAGTCGGTCGGTCTATGTCAGTCGGTTGGTCTATGTCGGTCGGTCTATGTCTGTCGGTCTATGTCGTTCAGACGGTCTATATCGGTGGGTCTATGTCGTTCTGTCTATGTCGTTCGGTCTATGTCGTTCGGTAGGTCAATGTCATTTGGTCTATGTCGGTCAGTCTATGTCGGTCGCTCTATGTCGTTTGGTAAGTCTATGTCTGTCGGTCTTTGTCGTTCAGACGGTCTATATCGGTTGGTCTATGTCGTTCTGTCTATGTCGTTCGGTCTATTTCGTTCGGTAGGTCAATGTCGTTCGGTCTATGTCGGTCAGTCTATGTCGGTCGATCGGTCTATGTCGGTCAATCGGTCTATGTCGTTCAGTCAATGTTGATCGGTCTATGTCGTTTGGTCTGTCTTTGTCGGTCGGTCTATGTCGCTCGGTCAATGTCGGTCGGTCTATGTCGTCCGGTGGGTCTATGTCGGCCAGTCGGTCAATGTGGGTCGGTCTATGTCGGTCGGTCTATGTCGTTCGGTAGGTCTATGTCCGTCGGTCTATGGCGTTCAGACGGTCTATATCGGTCGGTCTATGTCGTTCTGTCTATGTCGTTCGGTCTATGTCGTTCGGTAGGTCAATGTCGCTCGGTCTATGGCGGTCAGTCTATGTCGGTCGATCGGTCTATGTCGGTCGATCGGTCTATGTCATTCGGTCAATGTCGATCGGTCTATGTCGTTTGGTCTGTCTTTGTCGGTCGGTCTATGTCGTTCGGTCAATGTCGGTCGGTCTATGTCAGTCAGTGGGTCTATGTCGGTAAATTTCGGTCTGTCTATGTCAGTCGGTCCATGTCGTTCAGTCTATGTCGATCGGTCTATGTCGGTCGGTCTACGTCGTTCGGTCTATGTCGATCGGTCTATGTCGTTCGGTGGGTCTATGTCGTTCGGTCTAATTCAGTCGGTCTATGTCGGTCGGTCTATGTCGTTCGGTCTATGTCGTTCAGTAGGTCAATGTCGTTCGGTCTATGTCGATCAGTCTATGTCGGTCGGTCTATGTCGTTCGGTCTATGTCGATCGGTCTATGTCATTCGGTGGGTCTATGTCGTTCGGTCTAATTCAGTCGGTCTATGTCGGTCGGTCTATGTCGTTCGGTCCGTCTATGTGGGTCGGTCGGCCTATGTCACTCGGTCGGTCTATGTCAGTCGGTATATGTCGGTCGGTCTATGTCGTTCAGTCGGTCTATGACATTGTGTCTATGTCGTTCTATGTCGGTCGGTCAATGACGGTCGGTTTATGTTGGTCAGTCGATCTATGTCGGTCGGTCGGTCAAGGTTGTTCGGTTTATGTCGGTCGGTCAGTCGGTCTATGTCGGTCGATCGGTCTATGTCGTGCGGTCTATATCGGTCAGTCTATGACGGTCAGTCTATGTCGGTCCGTCTATGTCGTTCAGGCGGTCTATGTCGGTCAGTCGATATTGATCGGTTGGTCTATGTCGGTCGGTTGGTCTATGTCGGTCAGTCTATGTTAGTCGGACTTTGCCGGTTGGTCGGTCTATGTCGGTCGGTCTATGTCGGTCAGTCGGTCGATGTCGTTCGGTCGGTATATGTCGTTCGTTCGGTCTATGTCAGTTGGTATATGTCGGTTGGTCTATGTCGTTCAGTCGATCTATGTCGTTCAGTCTATGTCAGTCGGTCTATGTCGGTCGGTCTATGACGGTCGCTCTATGTCGTTCGGTAGGTCTATGTCTGTCGGTCTATGTCGTTCAGACGGTCTATATCGGTCGGTCTATGTCGTTCTGTCTATGTCGTTCGGTAGGTCAATGTCGCTCGGTCAATTTCGGTCTGTCTATGTCGTTCGGTCAATGTCGTTCGGTCTATGTCGGTCATTCCATGTCGTTTTGTCTGTCTTTGTCGGTCGGTCTATGTTGTTCGGTCAATGTCGGTGGGTCTATGTCGGTCGGTGGGTCTATGTCGGTAAATTTCGGTCTGTCTATGTCAGTCGGTCTATGTCGTTCTGTCTATGTCGATCAGTGTATGTCGGTCGGTCTATGTCGGTCGGTCTATGTCGGTCGGTCTATGTCGGTCGGTCTATGTCGGTCGGTCTATGTCATTCGGTCTATGTCGGTCGGCCTATGTCGGTCGGTCGGTCTGTGTCGTTCGGTCTATGTCGGTCGGTCGGTCTGTGTCGTTCGGTCTATGTCATTCGGTCTAATTCAGTCGGTCTATGTCAATCGGTCTATGTCGTTCGGTGGGTCTATGTCGTTCGGTCTAATTCAGTCGGTCAATGTCGGTCGGTCTATGTCGTTCTGTCTATGTTGTTTGGTCTAAGTCGTTCGGTAGGTCAATGTCGTTCGGTCTATTCGGTCAGTCTATGTCAGTCGATCGGTCTATGTCGCTCGGTCAATGTCGATCGGTGTATGTCGTTTGGTCTGTCTTTGTCGGTCGGTCTATGTCGGTCGGTCGGTCTTTGTCGGTCGGTCTATATCGCTCGGTATTTTTCGGTTGGTCTATGTCGGTCTATGTCGGTTGGTCGGTCTATGTCGTTTGGTCTGTCTTTGTCGGTCGGTCTATGTCAGTTTGTCGGTCTATGTCGGTCATTCGGTCTATGTCGTTCGGTCTATGACGGTCGCTCAATGTCGTTCGGTAGGTCAATGTCCTTCGGTCTATGTTGGTCAGTCTATGTCGTTCAGTCGGTTTATGTCGGTCGGTCTATGTCGGTCGGTCGGTCTATGTTGATTGGTCTATATCGGAAGGTCTATGTCGGTTGGTCTATGTCGTTCAGTCGGTTTATGTCGGTCGGTCTATGTCGGTCGGTTGGTCTATGTTGATTGGTCTATATCGGAAGGTCTATGTCGGTTGGTCTATGTCGTTCAGTCGGTCTATGTCGGTCGGTCAATCTATGTCGGTCTAAGTCAGTTGGTCTAGTCGCTCGGTATATTTCGGTCGGTCTATGTCAGTTGGTCGGTCTATGTCATTTGGTCTGTCTTTGTCGGTCGGTCTATGCCAGTCGGATGGTCTATGTCGGTCGTTCGGTCTATGTCAGTCGTTCTATGACGGTCGCACTATGTCATTCGGTAGGTCTATGTCGTTCAGATGGTCTATATCGGTCGGTCTATATCGGTCGGTCTATGTCGTTCTGTCTATGTCGTTCGGTCTATGTCGTTCGGTAGGTCAATGTCATTCTGTCTATGTCGATCAGTCTATGTCAGTCGGTCTATGTCAGTCGGTCTATGTCGGTCCGTCGATGTCGGTCGGTCTATGTCGTTCGGTGGGTCTATGTCGTTCGGTCTAATTCAGTCGGTCTATGTCGGTCGGTCTATGTCGTTCGGTCCGTCTATGTGGGTCGGTCGGCCTATGTCACTCGGTCGGTCTATGTCAGTCGGTATATGTCGGTCGGTCTATGTCGTTCAGTCGGTCTATGACGTTGTGTCTATGTTGTTCTGTCTATGTCGGTCGGTCAATGACGGTCTGTTTATGTTGGTCGGTCGATCTATGTCGGTCGGTCGGTCAAGGATGTTCGGTTTATGTCGGTCGGTCTGTGTTGGTCAGTCTCTGTCGGTCGGTCAGTCGGTCTATGACGGTCAGTCTATGTCGGTCCGTCTATGTCGTTCAGGCGGTCTATGTCGGTCAATCGATATCGATCGGTTGGTCTATGTCGGTCGGTTGTTCTATGTCGGTCAGTCTATGTTAGTCGGACTTTGCCGGTTGGTCGGTCTATGTCGGTCGGTCTATGTCGGTCAGTCGGTCGATGTCGTTCAGTCGGTCTATGTCATTCGGTCGGTCTATGTCGGTCGGTCGGTTTGTGTCGTTCGGTCTATGTCGTTCGGTCGGTCTATGTCAGTTGGTATATGTCGGTCGGTCTATGTCGTTCAGTCAATCTATGTCGTTCAGTCTAAGTCGGTCGGTCTATGTCGGTCGGTCTATTTCGGTCGGTCTATGTCGGTCGGTCTATGCCGATCGGTCGGTCTATGTTGTTCGGTTTATGTCGGTCGGTCTGGGTCGCTCGGTCAGTCTATGTCGGTCGGTTTATGTCGGTCGGTCTAGGTAGATCGGTCGGTCTATGTTGATTGGTCTATATCGGAATGTCTATGTCGGTTGGTCTATGTCAGTCAGTCGCTCTATGTCGGTTGGTCTATGTCAGTCGGACTATGTTGGTCAGTATCTGTTGGTCGGTCGTTCTATGTCGTTCAGTCTACATCGGTCGGTCTATGATGGTCGGTCTATATTGGTCCGTCTATGTCGTTCGGTAGTCCATGTCAGTCGGTCGGTCTATGTGAGTCGGTTGGTCTATGTCGGTCGGTCTATGTCGGTCGGTCTATGTCGTTCAGACGGTCTATATCAGTCGGTCTATGTCGTTCTGTCTATGTCGTTCGGTCTATGTCGTTCGGTAGGTCAATGTCATTTGGTCTATGTCGGTCAGTCTATGTCGGTCGCTCTATGTCGTTTGGTAAGTCTATGTCTGTCGGTCTATGTCATTCAGACGGTCTATATCGGTCGGTCTATGTCGTTCTGTCTATGTCGTTCGGTCTATTTCGTCCGGTAGGTCAATGTCGTTCGGTCTATGTCGGTCAGTCTATGTCAGTCGATCGGTCTATGTCGTTCAATCGGTCTATGTCGTTCAGTCAATGTTGATCGGTATATGTCGTTTGGTCTGTCTTTGTCGGTCGGTCTATGTCGCTCGGTCAATGTCGGTCGGTCTATGTCGTCCGGTGGGTCTATGTCGGCCAGTCGGTCAAAGTGGGTCGGTCTATGTCGGTCGGTCTAATTCGTTCGGTAGGTCTATGTCCATCGGTCTATGGCGTTCAGACGGTCTATATCGGTCGGTCTATGTCGTTCTGTCTATGTCGTTCGGTCTATGTCGTTCGGTAAGTCAATGTCGTTCGGTCTATGGCGGTCAGTCTATGTCGGTCGATCGGTCTATGTCGGTCGATCGGTCTATGTCATTCGGTCAATGTCGATCGGTCTATGTCGTTTGGTCTGTCTTTGTCGGTCAGTCTATGTCGTTCGGTCAATGTCGTTCAGTAGGTCAATGTCGTTCGGTCTATGTCGATCAGTCTATGTCAGTCGGTATATGTCGGTCGATCTATGTCGGTCGGTCGGTCAAGGTTGTACGGTTTATGTCGGTCGGTCTGTGTTGGTCGGTCTCTGTCGGTCGGTCAGTCGGTCTATGTCAGTCGATAAGTCTATGTCGTGCGGTCTATATCGGTCAGTCTATGACGGTCAGTCTATGTCGGTCCGTCTATGTTGTTCAGGCGGTCTATGTCGGTCAGTCGATATCGATCGGTTGGTCTATGTCGGTCAGTCTATGTTAGTCGGACTTTGCCGGTTGGTCGGTCTATGTCGGTCGGTCTATGTCGGTCAGTCGGTCGATGTCGTTCGGTCGGTATATGTCGTTCGGTCGGTCTATGTCAGTTGGTATATGTCGGTCGGTCTATGTCGTTCAGTCGATCTATGTCGTTCAGTCTATGTCAGTCGGTCTATGTCGGTCGGTCTATGACGGTCGCTCTATGTCGTTCGGTAGGTCTATGTCTGTCGGTCTATGTCATTCAGACGGTCTATATCGGTCGGTCTCTGTCGTTCTGTCTATGTCGTTCGGTAGGTCAATGTCGCTCGGTCAATTTCGGTCTGTCTATGTCGTTCGGTCTATGTCGTTCGGTCTATGTCGGTCAGTCTATGTCGTTTTGTCTGTCTTTGTCAGTCGGTCAATGTCGATCGGTGTATGTCGGTCGGTCTATGTCGTTCGGTCGGTCTATGTCAGTTGGAATATGTCGGTCGGTCTACGTCGGTCGGTAGATCTATGTCGGTCTGTCTATGTCGGTAGGTTTATGTCGGTCAGTTTATGTCGTTTGGTCTATGTCGGTCGGTCTATGTCGGTCGTTCGGTCCATGTCGTTCGGTCTATGTCGGTCGTTCAGTCTATGTCGTTCGGTCTATGTTGGACGGTCTATGTCGTTCGGTCTATGTCGGTCGGTCCATGTCGATCGGTCTATGTCGGTCGTTCAGTCTATGTCGTTCGGTCTATGCTGGACGGTCTATGTCGGTCGGTCTATGTCGTTCGGTTGATGTCAGTCGGTCTAGGTCGGTCGGTTGGTTTATGTCGGTCGGTTGGTCTATGTTGATCGGTCTATGTCGGTCGGTCTATGTCGTTAAGTCTATGTCGGTCGGTCTGTGTCAGTTGGACGATGTCGGTCAGTCGGTCTTGGTTGGTGGGTCTACGCCGGTCAGTCTATGTCGGTCGGTCTATGTCGGTCGGTATACGTCGTACGGTCTATTTCGGTCGGTCTACGTCAGTTGGAATACGTCGGTCGGTCTATGTCGCTCGGTCTATGTCGCTCGGTCTATGTCGGTCGGTCTATGTCGGTCGGTCTATGCCGATCGGTCGGTCTATGTTGTTCGGTTTATGTCGGTCGGTCTATGTCGCTCGGTCAGTCTATGTCGGTCGGTTTATGTCGGTCGGTCTAGGTCGATCGGTCGGTCTATGTTGATTGGTCTATATCAGAATGTCGATGTCGGTTGGTCTATGTCAGTCGGTCGCTCTATGTCGGTTGGTCTTTGTCGTTCGGTCTATGTCAATCGGTCTATGTCAGTCGGACGATGTTGGTCAGTATCTGTCGGTCGGTCGTTCTATGTCGTTCGGTCTACATCGGTCGGTCTATATTGGTCCGTCTATGTCGTTCGGTCGGTCCCTGTCAGTCGGTCGGTCTATGTCAGTCGGTTGGTCTATGTCGGTCGGTTTATGTTGTTTGGTCTATGTCGGTCAGTCCATGACGCTCGGTCAGTCTATGTCGGTCGGTCTATGTCGTTCGGAATATGTCGATCGGTCTATGTCGTTCGGTCTATGTCGTTCGGTCTATGTCGGTCGGTCGGACTATGTCGTTCGGGCTATGTCGTTCGGGCTATGTCGGTCGGTTGGTTTATGTCGGTCGGTCGGTGTATGTCGGTCGGTCTATGTCGTTCGGTCTATGTCGTTAAGTCTATGTCGGTCGGTATACGTCAGTTGGACGATGTCGGTCAGTCGGTCTTGGTTGGTGGGTCTATGCCGGTCAGTCTATGTCGGTCGGTCAATGTCGGTCGGTCTATGTCAGTTGGAATATGTTGGTCGGTCTACGTCGGTCGGTCTATGTCGGTTAGTCTATGTCAGTCGGTCTATGTCAGTCGGTATACGTCGTTTGGAGTATTTCGGTTGGTCTATGTCAGTTGGAATATGTCGGTCGGTCTATGTCGGTCGGTCTGTGTCGGTCGGTCTATGTCGGTCAGTGGGTCTACGTCGTTCGGTCTATGTCGTTCGGTCTATGTTGTTCGTTCGGTCTATGTCGTTCGGTCTATGTCGTTCAGTCGATTTAATGTCGGTCGGTCTACGGCGGTCGGTCGGTCTATGTTGATTGGTCTATATCGGAAGGTCTATGTCGGTCGGTCTATGTCGGTCGGTGGGTCTACGTCGCTCGGTCTATGTCGGTCGGTCTAATTCGGTCGGTCTATGTCGGTCAGTCTATGTCGGTCGGTCTATGTCGGTCGGTCAATGTCGATCGGTCTATGTCGGTCTGCCTACGTCGGTTGGTCTATGTCGATCGGTCTATGTCGGTCGGTCTATGTCGGTCAGTCTATGTCGGTCAGTCTATGTCGGTCGGTCTATGTCGTTTGGTCTATGTTGGTCGGTCGGTCTATGTTGTTCAGTCTATGTCAGTCGGTCTATGTCAGTCGGTCTGTCTTTGTCAGTCGGTCTATGTCAGTTTCTTGGTCTATGTCGTTCGGTAGGTCAATGTCGTTCGGTCTATGACGGTTGGTCAGTTTCTTGGTCTACGTCGGTCGTTCGGTCTATGCCATTCGGTCTATGACAGTCGCTCTATGTCGTTCGGTAGGTCAATGTCGTTCGGTCAATGTCGGTCAGTCTATGTCGGTCGATCAGTCTATGTCGTTCGGTCTATGTCGCTCGGTCAATGTCGATCAGTCTATGTCGTTTGGTCTGTCTTTGTCGGTCGGTCTATGTCGTTCGGTCAATGTTAGTCTTTCTATGTCGGTCGGTCGATCTATGTCGTTTGGTCTATGTCAGTCGGTCTAATTCGTCGGTCTATGTCGGTCGGTCTATGTCGGTCGGTTTATGTCGGTCGTTCTATGTCGGTCGGTCTATGTCGGTCGGTCTATGTCGTTCTGTCTATGTCGATCAGTCTATGTCGGTCAGTCTATGTCGGTCGGTCTATGTCGGTCGATCTATGTCGTTTGGTCTATGTCGGTCGGTCTATGTCGGTCGGTGGGTCTATGTCGTTCGGACTATGTCGGTGGGTCTATGTCAGTCGGTCTATGTCGGTCGGTCTATGTCAGTCGGTCTATGTCGGTCTTGGTTGGTGGGTCTATGTCGTTCGGTCTATGTCGGTCGGTCTATGTCGGTCGGTCTATGTCGGTCAGTCTATGTCGGTCAGTCTATGTCGGTCGGTTTATGTCGGTCGTTCTATGTCGGTCGGTCAGTCTGTGTCGTTCGGTCTATGTCGTTCGGTCTAATTCAGTCGGTCTGTGTCATTCGGTGTATGTCGTTCTGTCTATGTCGTTCAGTCTATGTCGGTCGGTCTATGTCGGTCGGTCTATGTCGTTCGGTCTATGTCATTGAGTCTATGTCGATTGGTCTATGTCAGCTGGACGGTGTCGGTCAGTCGGTCTTGGTTGGTCGGTCTACGTCGGTCAGTCTATGTCGCTCGGTCAATGTCGGTCCGTCTCTGTCGGCCGGTCTATATCGGTCGGTCTATGTCGCTCGGTCTATGTCGGTCGGTCCATGTCGATCGGTATATTTTGGTCGGTCTATGTCGTTCGGTCTATTTCGGTCGGTCTATGTCAGTTGGAATATGTCAGTCGGTCTATGTCGGTCGGTCTATGCCGGACGGTCTATGCCAGTTGGTAGGTCTATGTCGGTCGGTCTATGTCGCTCGGTCTATGTCGTTCGGTCTATGTCGGTAGATCAACGTCGTTCTGTCTACGTCATTTGGTCTATGTCGGTCGTTTCATGTCGGTCTATGTCGGTCAGTTTATGTCGTTCAGTCGGTTTATGTCGGTCGGTCCATGTCGGTCGGTCTATGTCGGTCGATCGGTCTATGTCAGTCGATCGGTCTATGTCGCTCGGTCAATGTCGATCGGTCTATGTCGTTTGGTCTGTCTTTGTCGGTCGGTCTATTTCGGTCGGTCGGTCTATGTCAGTCGGTCTATGTCACTCGGTATATTTCGGTCGGTCTATGTTGGTCTATGTCGGTTGGTCTGTCTTTGTCGGTCGGTCTATGTCAGTTTGTTGGTCTATGTCGGTCGTTCGGTCTATGTCGTACGGTCTATGACGGTCGCTCAATGTCGTTCGGTAGGTCAATGTCCTTCGGTCTATGTTGGTCAGTCTATGTCGTTCAGTCGGTTTATGTCGGTCGGTCTATGTCGGTTGGTCGGTGTATGTTGATTGGTCTATATCGGAAGGTCTATGTCGGTTGGTCTATGTCGTTCAGTCGGTCTATGTCGGTCGGTTAATGCCAGTCGGTTGGTCTATGTCGGTCGTTCGGTCTATGTCGGTCGTTCTATGACGGTCGCTCTATGTCGTTCGGTAGGTCTATGTCGTCCGGTGGGTCTATGTCGGCCAGTCGGTCAGTGTGGGTCGGTCTATGTCGGTCGGTCTATGTCAGTCACTCTATGTCGTTCGGCAGGTCTATGTCCGTCGGTCTATGGCGTTCAAACGGTCTATGTCGGTCGGTCTATGTCGTTCTGTCTATGTCGTTCGGTCTATGTCGTTTGGTAGGTCAATGTCGTTCGGTCTATGTCGGTCAGTCTATGTCGGTCGATCGGTCTATGTCGTTTGGTCTGTCTTTGTCGGTCGGTCTATGTCGTTCGGTCAATGTCGGTCGGTCTATGTCTGTCAGTGGGTCTATGTCGGTAAATTTCGGTCTGTCTATGTCAGTCGGTCTATGTTGTTGAGTCTATGTCGATCAGTCTATGTCGGTCGGTGTATGTCGGTCGGTCTATGTCGGTCGGTCTATGTCGGTCGGTCTATGTCGATCGGTCCATGTCGATCGGTATATTTTGGTCGGTCTATGTCGTTCGGTCTATTTCGGTCGGTCTATGTCAGTTGGAATATGTCAGTCGGTCTATGTCGGTTGGTCTATGCCAGTTGGTAGGTCTATGTCGGTCGGTCTATGCCAGTTGGAATATGTCGGTCGGTCTATGTCGTTCGGTCTATGTCGGTAGGTCTATGTCGGTAGATCTACGTCGTTCTGTCTATGTCAGTCGGTCTATGTTGGTCGTTTATGTCGTTTAGTCTATATCGGTCGGTTTATGTCGGTCGGTCTGTCTATGCCGGTTGGTCAGTCTATGTTGTTCGGTCTATGTTGCTCGGTCAGTCTATGTCGGTCGGTCTATGTCGTCCGGTCTATGTCGATCGGTCTATGTCGGTCGGTCTATGTCGGTCGGTCTCTGTCGGTCGGTCTCTGTCGGTCGGTCTCTGTCGGTCGGTCGGTCGGTCTATGTCGGTCGATAGGTCTATGTCGTTGGGTCTATATCGGTCGGTCTATGACGGTCGGTCTATGTCAGTCCGTCTATGTCGTTCAGGTGGTCTATGTCGGTCAGTCGATATCGATCGGTTGGTCTATGTCGGTTGGTTGGTCTATGTCGGTCGGTCTATGTTAGTCAGTCTTTACCGGTTGGTCGGTCTATGTCGGTCGGTCGATGTCGGTCAGTCGGTCGATGTCGTTCGGTCAGTCTATGTCAGTCGGTCAGTCTATGTCGGTTGTTCGGTCTGTGTCTGTTGGTCTATGTCAGTCGGTTGATATCGGTCAATCTATGTCGATCGGACTATGTCGGTCGGTTTATGTCGGTCAATCTATGTCGGTAGGTCTATGTCGGTCGGTGGGTCTATGTCGTTCGGTCTATGTCGTTACGTCTATGTTGTAAAGTCTATGTCGGTTGGTCTATGTCAGTTCGACGATGTCGGTCAGTCGGTCTTGGTTGGTGGGTCTATGTCGGTCAGTCTATGTCGGTCGGTCAATGTCGATCGGTCAATGTCGGTCGGTCTCTGTTGGCCGGTCTATATCAGTCGGCCTATGTCGCTCAGTCTATGTCGGTCGGTCCATGTCGGTCGGGTTATTTCGGTCGGTCTAAATCGTTCGGTCTATTTCGGTCAGTCTATGTCGGTCGGTCTATGTCAGTCGGTCTATGTCGGTCGGTATATGTCGTTCGGTCTATTTCGGTCGGTCTATGTCAGTTCGAATATGTCAGTTGGTCTGTGTCGGTCGGTCTATGCCGGACGGTCCATGCCAGTTGGTAGGTCTATGTCGTTCGGTCTATGTCAGTTTGAATATGTGGGTCGGTCTATGTCGTTCAGTCTATGTCGTAAGGTCTATGTCGTTCGGTCTATGTCGTTCGGTCTTTGTCGTTCGGTCTTTGTCGTTCGGTCTATGTCGGTAGATCTACGTCGTTCTGTCTATGTCGGTATGTCGGTCGGACTATGTCGGTCGGTTTATGTCATTTGGTCTATGTCTGTTGGTCTATGCCGGTCGGTCGGTCTATGTTATTCGGTCTATGTTGGTCGGTCTATGTTGCTCGGTCGATGTCGGTCGGTCTATGTCGGTCGGTCTATGTCGGTCGGTCTATGTCGGTCGGTCTATGTCATTCGGTTGATGTCGGTTGGTCGGTCTATGTCGTTCGGTCGGTCTATGTCGTTCGGGCTATGTTGGTCAGTCTATGTCGGTCGGTTGGTTTATTTCGGTCGGTCGATGTCGTTCGGTCTATGTCGTTAAGTCTATGTCGGTTGGTCTATGTCAGTTGGACGATGTCGGTCAGTTGGTCTTGGTTGGTGGGTCTATGTCGGTCAGTCTATGTCGGTCGGTCAATGTGGGTCGGTCTCTGTCGGCCGGTATATCTCAGTCAGTCTATGTCGTTCAGTCTATGTCGGTCAGTCTATGTCGGTCGGTTTATACCGGTCGTTCTATGTCGGTCGGTCGGTCTGTGTCGTTCGGTCTATGTCGTTCGGTCTAATTCAGTCGGTCTATGTCGGTCGGTCTATGTCGTTCGGTCGGTCTATGTGGGTCAGTCGGTCTATGTCGGTTGGTCTATGTCAGTTGGTATATGTCGTTCGGTCTATGTCGTTCGGTCTATGTCGGTCGGTCTATGTCGGTCGGTCGGTCTATGTCAAACAGTCGGTCTATGTCAGTCGGTCAGTCTATGTCGCGCGGTTTATGTCGGTTGGAATATGTCGTTTTGTCTATGTCGGTCGGTCTATGTCGCTCGGTCTATGTCGGTTCATTCGGTCTATGTCGTTCGGTCTATTTTGGTCGATCTATGTCAGCTGGAATATGTCGGTCGGTCTATGTCGGTCGATATATGCCGGACGGTCTATGCCAGTTGGTGGGTCTATGTCGGTCGGTCTATGTCAGTCGGTCTATGCCGGTCCGTATACGTCGTTCGGTCTATGTCGTTCGGCCTATGTCGTTAAGTCTATGTCGGTTGGTCTATGTCGGTCGGTCTATGTCATTCGGTTGATGTCGGTTGGTCGGTCTATGTCGTTCGGTCGGTCTATGTCGTTCGGGCTATGTTGGTCGGTCGGTCTATGTCGGTCGGTTGGTTTATGTCGGTCGGTCTATGTCGTTCGGTCTATGTCGTTAAGTCTACGTCGGTTGGTCTATGTCAGTTGGACGATGTCGGTCAGTCGGTCTTGGTTGGTGGGTCTATGTCGGTCAGTCTATGTCGGTCGGTCAATGTGGGTCGGTCTCTGTCGGCCGGTCTATCTCGGTCGTTCTATGTCGTTCGGTCTATGTCGGTCGGTCTATGTCAGTCAGTCTATGTCGGTCGGTTTATGTCGGTCGGTCGGTCTATGTCGTTCGGTCTATGTCGTTCGGTCTAATTCAGTCGGTTTATGTCGTTCGGTCTATGTCGTTCGGTCTATGTCGTTCGGTCTATGTCGTTCGGGCTATGTTGGTCGGTCTATGTCGGTCGGTTGGTTTATGTCGGTCGGTTGGTTTATGTCGGTCGGTCTATGTCATTCGGGCTATGTTGGTCGGTCTATGTCGGTCGGTTGGTTTATGTCGGTCGGTTGGTTTATGTCAGTCGGTCTATGTCGTTCGGTCCATGTCGTTAAGTCTATGTCGGTTGGTCTATGTCAGTTGGACGATGTCGGTCAGTCGGTCTGGGTTGGTCGGTCTATGCCGGCCAGTCTATGTCGGTCGGTCTCTGTCGGCCGGTTTATTTCGGTCGGTCTATGTCGGTCGGTCAATGTCGGTCGGTCTCTGTCGGCCGGTATATTTCGGTCGGTCTATGTCGGTCGGTATACGTTGTTCGGTGTACGTCGTTCGGTCTATTTCGGTCTGTCTATGTCAGTCGGTCCATGTCGGCCGGTATATTTCGGTCGGTCTATGTCGGTCGGTATACGTCGTTCGGTCTATTTCGGTCGGTCTATGTCGTTCAGTCTATGTCGGTCGGTCAATGTCGGTCGGTCTATGTCGGTCGGTCTATGTCGTTCGGGCTATGTTGGTCGGTCTATGTCGGTCGGTTGGTTTATGTCGGTCGGTTGGTTTATGACGGTCGGTCTATGTCGTTCAGTCTATGTCGCTAAGTCTATGTCGGTTGGTCTATGTCAGTTGGACGATGTCGGTCAGTAAGTCTTGGTTGGTGGGTCTATGTCGGTCAGTCTATGTCGTTCGGTAGATCTACGTCGTTCTGTCTATGTCGGTCTGTCTATGTCGGTCGGTTTATGTCGTTTCGTCTATGTCAGTCGGTTTATGTCGGTCGGTCGGTCTATGTCGGTCAGTCTATGACGTTCGGTCTATGTCGATCGGTCTATGTCGGTCGGTCGGTCTATGTCAGTCGGTCGGACAATGTCACTTGGTCAGTCTACGTCGCCCGGTTTATGTCGGATGGAATATGTCGTTTTGTCTATGTCAGTCAGTCTATGTTGCTCGGTCTATGTCGGTCGTTCGGTCTATGTCGGTCGGTCTATGTCGGTTGGTCAGTCTATGTCGGTCGGTCGGTCTATGTCGTTCGGTCTATGTCGGTCGTTCGGTCCATGTCGTCTGGTCTATGTCGGTCGGTCGGTCTATGTCGTTCGGTCTATGTCGCTCGGTCTATGTCGTTCGGGCTATGTTGCTCGGTCTATGTCGGTCGGTTGGTTTATGTCGGTCGGTTGGTTTATGTCGGTCGGTCTATGTCGTTCGGGCTATGTTGGTCGGTCTATGTCGGTCGGTTGGTTTATGTCGGTCGGTTGGTTTATGTCGGTCGGTCTATGTCGTTCGGTCTATGTCGTTAAGTCTATGTCGGTTGGTCTATGTCAGTTGGACGATGTCGGTCAGTCGGTCTTGGTTGGTCGATCTATGCCGGCCAGTCTATGTCGGTCGGTCTCTGTCGGCCGGTCTATTTCGTTCGGTCTATGTCGGTCGGTCAATGTCGGTCGGTCTCTGTCGGCCGGTATATTTCGGTGGGTCTATGTCGTTCGGTATACGTCGTTCGGTATACGTCGTTCGGTCTATTTCGGTCGGTCTATGTCAGTCGGTCCATGTTGGCCGGTATATTTCGGTCGGTCTATGTCGGTCGGTATACGTCATTCGGTCTATTTCGGTCGGTCTATGTCGTTCAGTCTATGTCGGTCGGTCAATGTCGGTCGGTCTATGTCGGTCGGTCTATGTCGTTCGGTCTATGTCGGTCGTTCCATGTCAGTCGGTCGGTCTGTGTCGTTCGGTCTAATTCAGTCGGTCTAATTCAGTCGGTCTATGTCGGTCGGTCTATGTCGTTCGGTCGGTCTATGTGGGTCAGTCGGTCTATGTCGGTCGGTCTATGTCAGTTGGTATATGTCGTTCGGTCTATGTCGTTTGGTCTATGTCGTTCGGTAGATCTACGTCGTTCTGTCTATGTCGGTCTGTCTATGTCGGTCGGTTTATGTCGTTTCGTCTATGTCGGTCGGTTTATGTCGGTCGGTCGGTCTATGTCGGTCAGTCTATGACGTTCGGTCTATGTTGATCGGTCTATGTCGGTCGGTCGGTCTATGTCAGTCGGTCGGACAATGTCACTTGGTCAGTCTACGTCGCCCGGTCTGTGTCGTTCGGTCTATGTCATTCGGTCTAATTCAGTCGGTCTATGTCGGTCGGTCTATGTCGTTCGGTCGGTCGATGTCAGTTGGCATTTGTCGGTCGTTCTATGTCGGTCGGTAGATCTATGTCGGTCTGTCTATGTCGGTAGGTCTATGTCGTTTGGTCTATGTCGTTTGGTCTATGTCGGTCGGTCTATGTCGGTCGGTCTATGTCGGTCGTTCGGTCCATGTCGTTCGGTCTATGTCGGTCGTTCAGTCTATGTCGTTCGGTCTATGTTGGACGGTCTATGTCGTTCGGTCTATGTCGGTCAGTCTATGTCGTTCGGTTGATGTCGGTCGGTCTATGTCGGTCGGTTGGTCTATGTCAGTCGGTCTAGGTCGGTCGGTTGGTTTATGTCGGTCGGTTGGTCTATGTCGGTCGGTCTATGTCATTCGCTCTACGTCGTTAAGTCTATGTCGGTTGGTCTATGTCAGTTGGACGATGTCGGTCTGTCGGTCTTGGTTGGTGGGTCTATGCCGGTCAGTCTATGTCGATCGGTCAATGTCGGTTGGTCTATGTCGGTCGGTTTAAGTCGTTCGGTTGATGTTGGTCGGTCGGTCTATGTCGTTCGGGCTATGTTGGTCGGTCTATGTCGGTCGGTTGGTCTATGTCGGTCGGTCGGTCTATGTCGTTCGGGCTATGTTGGTCGGTCTATGTCGGTCGGTTGGTTTATGTCATGCGGTCTATGTCGGTCGGCTTATGTCGGTCGGCTTATGTCGGTCGGTCTATGTCGTTCGGTTGGTCTATGTCGTTCGGTCGGTCTATGTCGTTCGGGCTATTTTGGTCGGTCTCTGTCGGCCGGTATATCTCAGACGGTCTATATCGTTCGGTGTATGTCGGTCGGACTATGTCGGTTGGTCTATGTCGGTCAGTCAATGTCAGTCGGTCTATGTCAGTTGGAATATGTCAGTCGGTCTATGTCGGTCGGTCTATGTCGATCGGTCTATGTCGGTCGGTCTATGTCGTTCGGTCTATTTCAGTCGGTCTATGTCAGTTGGAATATGTCAGTCGGTCTATGTCGGTTGGAATATGTCGTTTGGTCTATTTCGGTTGGTCTATGTCAGTTGGAATATGTCAGTCGGTCTATGTCAGTTGGAATATGCCGTTCGGTCTATTACGGTTGGTCTATGTCAGTTGGAATATGTCGGTCGGTCTATGTCGGTCAGTCTATGTCGGTCGGTCGGTCTATGTCGTTCAGTCTATGTCGTTCGCTCTAATTTGGTCGGTCTATGTCGGTCGGTCTATGTCATTCGGTTGATGTCGGTTGGTCGGTCTATGTCGTTCGGTCGGTCTATGTCATTCGGGCTATGTTGGTCGGTCCGTATATGTCGGTCGATTGGTTTATGTCGGTCGGTCTATGTCGTTCGGTCTATGTCGTTAAGTCTATGTCGGTTGGTCTATGTCAGTTGGACGATGTCGGTCAGTCGGTCTTGGTTGGTGGGTCTAAGTCAGTCAGTCTATGTCGGTCGGTCAATGTGGGTCGGTCTCTGTCGGCCGGTCTATCTCGGTTGGTCTATGTCGTTCGGTCTATGTCGGTCAGTCTAATTCAGTCGGTCTATGTCGGTCGGTCTATGTCATTCGGTCGGTCTATGTGGGTCAGTCAGTCTATGTCGGTCGGTCTATGTCAGTTGATATATGTCGTTCGGTCTATGTCGTTCGGTCTATGTCGGTCGGTCTATGTCGGTTGGTCTATGTCGGTCAGTTTATGTCGGTCATTCTATGTCAGTCGGTCGGTCTGTGCCGTTCAGTCTATGTCGTTCGGTCTAATTCAGTCGGTCTGTGTCGTTCGGTCTATGTCGTTCTGTCTATGTCGATCAGTCTATGTCGGTCGGTCTATGTCGGTCGATCTATGTCGTTTGGTCTATGTCGGTCGGTCTATGTCGATCCGTCTATGTCGGTCGGTCTATGTCGGTCGATCTATGTCGTTTGGTCTATGTCAGTCGGTCTATGTCATTCGGTCTATGTCGGTCGATCGGTCTATGTCAGTCGGTCGGTCTACATCGCGCGGTTTATGTCGGTTGGAATATGTCGTTTTGTCTATGTCGGTCGGTCTATGTCGGTCGTTCGGTCTATGTCGTTCGGTCTATGTCGCTCGGTCTATGTCGGTCGGTCTATGTCGCTCGGTGTATGTCGGTCGGTGTATGTCGGTCGGTGTATGTCGGTCGGTGTATGTCGGTCGTTCGGTCTATGTCGTTCGGTCTATGTCGCTCGGTTTATGTCGGTCGTTCGGGCTATGTTGGTCGGTCTATGTCGCTCGGTCTATGTCGGTCGTTCGGTCTATGTCGTTCGGTCTATGTCGCTCGGTCTATGTCGGTCATTCGGGCTATGTTGGTCGGTCTATGTCGTTCGGTTGGTTTATTTCGGTCGGTCTATGTCGTTCGGTCTATGTCGTTAAGTCTATGTCGGTTGGTCTATGTCAGTTGGAAGATGTCCTTCAGTCGGTCTTGGTTGGTGGGTCTACGTCAGTCAGTCTATGTCGGTCGGTCAATGTGGGTCGGTCTCTGTCGGCCGGTATATCTCGGACGGTCTATGTCGTTCGGTGTATGTCGGTCGGACTATGTCGGTTGGTCTATGTCGGTCGTTCTATGTCGGTCGTTCTATGTCGGTTGGTCGGTCTGTGTCGTTCGGTCTAATTCAGTCGGTCTATGTGGGTCAGTCGGTCTATGTCGGTCGGTCTATGTCAGTTGGTATATGTCGTTCGGTCTATGTCGTTCGGTCTATGTCGTTCGGTCTATGTCGTTCGGTCTATGTCGGTCGGTCTATGTCGGTCGGTCGGTCTATGTCAGTCGGTCGGTCTACGTCGCGCGGTTTATGTCGGATGGAATATGTCGTTTTGTCTATGTCGGTCGGTCTATGTCGCTCGGTCTATGTCGGTCATTCGGTCTATGTCGTTCGGTCTATTTCGGTCAATCTATGTCAGTTGGAATATGTCGGTCGGTCTATGTCGGTCAATATATGCTGGACGGTCTATGCCGGATGGTGGGTCTATGTCGGTCGGTCTATGTCAGTTGGAATATGTCGGTCGGTCTACGCCGGTCGGTCTATGTCGGTCGGTCTATGTCAGTCGGTCTATGTCGGTCGGAATACGTCGATCGGTCTATTTCGGTCGGTCTATGTCAGTTGGAATATGTCGGTCGGTCTATGTCGGTTGGTCTATGTCGGTCGGTCGGTCTATGTCGTTCAGTCTACGTCGTTCGCTCTAATTTGGTCGGTCTATGTTGGTCGGTCCGTCTATGTCGGTTGGTTGGTTTATGTCGGTCGGTCTATGTCGTTCGGTCTATGTCGTTAAGTCTATGTCGGTTGGTCTATGTCAGTTGGATGATGTCGGTCAGTCGGTCTTGGTTGTTGGGTCTATGTCGGTCAGTCTATGTCGGTCGGTCAATGTGGGTCGGTCTCTGTCGGCCGGTCTACCTCGGTCGGTCTATGTCGTTCGGTCTATGTCGGTCGGTCTATGTCAGTCAGTCTATGTCGGTCATTCTATGTCGGTCGGTCGGTCTGTATCATTCGGTCTAATTCAGTCGGTCTAATTCAGTCGGTCTATGTCGTTCGGTCTATGTCGGTCAGTCTATGTCGGTTGGTCTATGTCGGTCAGTTTATGTCGGTCGTTCTATGTCGGTCGGTCGGTCTGTGTCGTTCAGTCTATGTCCTTCGGTCTAATTCAGTCGGTCTGTGTCGTTCGGTCTATGTCGTTCTGTCTATGTCGATCAGTCTATGTCGGTCGGTCTATGTCGGTCGATCTATGTCAGTCGATCTATGTCGTTTGGTCTATGTCGTTCGGTCTATGTCGGTCGATCGGTCTATGTCAGTCGGTCGGTCTACGTCGCGCGGTTTATGTCGGTTGGAATATGTCGTTTTGTCTATGTCGGTCGGTCTATGTCGCTCGGTCTATGTCGGTCGTTCGGTCTATGTCGTTCGGTCTATGTCGGTCGGTCTATGTCGGTCGGTCTATGTCGGTCGGTCTATGTCGGTCGGTCTATGTCAGTCGGTCGGTCTACGTCGCGCGGTTTATGTCGGTTGGAATATGTCGTTTTGTCTATGTCGTTCGGTCTATGTCGCTTGGTCTATGTTGGTCGGTCTATGTCGCTCGGTGTATGTCGGTCGGTGTATGTCGGTCGTTCGGTCTATGTCGTTCGGTCTATGTCGTTTGGTCTATGTCGGTCGGTCTATGTCGCTCGGTGTATGTCGGTCGGTGTATGTCGGTCGTTCGGTCTATGTCGTTCGGTCTATGTCGTTCGGTCTATGTCGTTCTGTCTATGTCGATCAGTCTATGTCGGTCGGTCTATGTCGGTCGATCTATGTCAGTCGATCTATGTCGTTTGGTCTATGTCGTTCGGTCTATGTCGGTCGATCGGTCTATGTCAGTCGGTCGGTCTACGTCGCGCGGTTTATGTCGGTTGGAATATGTCGTTTTGTTTATATGTCGGTCGGTCTATGTCGCTCGGTCTATGTCGGTCGTTCGGTCTATGTCGTTCGGTCTATGTCGGTCGGTCTATGTCGGTCGGTCTATGTCAGTCGGTCGGTCTATGTCGCGCGGTTTATGTCGGTTGGAATATGTCGTTTTGTCTATGTCGTTCGGTCTATGTCGCTTGGTCTATGTCGGTCGGTCTATGTCGCTCGGTGTATGTCGGTCGGTGTATGTCGGTCGTTCGGTCTATGTCGTTCGGTCTATGTCGTTTGGTCTATGTCGGTCGGTCTATGTCGCTCGGTGTATGTCGGTCGGTGTATGTTGGTCGTTCGGTCTATGTCGTTCGGTCTATGTCGTTCGGTCTATGTCGCTCGGTCTATGTCGGTCGTGCGGTCAATGTCGTTCGGTCTATGTCGGTCGGTCTATGTCGTTCTGTCTATGTCGGTCGGTCTATGTCGGTCGGTCTATGTTGGTCGGTCTATGTCGGTTGGTCTATGTCGGTCAGTTTATGTCGGTCGTTCTGTGTCGGTCGGTCGGTCTGTGTCGTTCGGTCTATGTCATTCAGTCGGTCTATGTCGGTCGGTCTATGTCGTTCGGTCGGTCTATGTGGGTCAGTCGGTCTATGTCGTTCGGTCTATGTCATTCGGTCTAATTCAGTCGGTCTTTGTCGTTCGGTCTATGTCATTCGGTCGGTCTATATCAGTTGGTATATGTCGGTCGGTCTATGTCGGTCAGTCTATGTCGGTCGGTTTATGTCGTTTGGTCTATGTCGGTCGGTTTATGTCGGTCGGTCTATGTCGTTCGGTCTATGTCGGTCGATCGGTCTATGTCAGTCGGTCGGTCTACGTCGCGCGGTTTATGTCGGTTGGAATATGTCGTTTTGTCTATGTCGGTCAGTCTATGTCGCTCGGTCTATTTCGGTCGGTCTATGTCAGTTGGTCTATGTCGGTCGGTATACGCCATTCGGTCTATTTCGGTCGGTCTATGTCAGTTGGAATATGTCGGTCGGTCTATGTCGGTCGATATATGCCGGACGGTCTATGTCGGTCGTTCTATGTCGGTCGGAAGATCTATGTCGTTCTTTCTATATCGGTCTGTCTATGTCGGTAGGTCTATGTCGGTCGGTTTATGTCGGTCGGTCTATGTCGGTCGGTCTATGTCGGTCGATCTATGTCAGTCGGTCGGTCTACGTCGCGCGGTTTATGTCGGTTGGAATATGTCGTTTTGCCTATGTCGTTCGGTCTATGTCGCTTGGTCTATGTCGGTCGGTCTATGTCGCTCGGTGTATGTCGGTCGGTGTATGTCGGTCGTTCGGTCTATGTCGTTCGGTCTATGTCGTTTGGTCTATGTCGGTCGGTCTATGTCGCTTGGTGTATGTCGGTCGGTGTATGTCGGTCGTTCGGTCTATGTCGTTCGGTCTATGTCGTTCGGTCTATGTCGTTCTGTCTATGTCGATCAGTCTATGTCGGTCGGTCTATGTCGGTCGATCTATGTCAGTCGATCTATGTCGTTTGGTCTATGTCGTTCGGTCTATGTCGGTCGATCGGTCTATGTCAGTCGGTCGGTCTACGTCGCGCGGTTTATGTCGGTTGGAATATGTCGTTTTGTCTATGTCGGTCGTTCTATGTCGCTCGGTCTATGTCGGTCGTTCGGTCTATGTCGTTCGGTCTATGTCGGTCGGTCTATGTCGGTCGGTCTATGTCAGTCGGTCGGTCTACGTCGCGCGGTTTATGTCAGTTGGAATATGTCGTTTTGTCTATGTCGTTCGGTCTATGTCGCTTGGTCTATGTCGGTCGGTCTATGTCGCTCGGTGTATGTCGGTCGGTGTATGTCGGTCGTTCGGTCTATGTCGTTCGGTCTATGTCGTTTGGTCTATGTCGGTCGGTCTATGTCGCTCGGTGTATGTCGGTCGGTGTATGTTGGTCGTTCGGTCTATGTCGTTCGGTCTATGTCGTTCGGTCTATGTCGCTCGGTCTATGTCGGTCGTGCGGTCAATGTCGTTCGGTCTATGTCGGTCGGTCTATGTCGTTCTGTCTATGTCGGTCGGTCTATGTCGGTCGGTCTATGTTGGTCGGTCTATGTCGGTTGGTCTATGTCGGTCAGTTTATGTCGGTCGTTCTGTGTCGGTCGGTCGGTCTATGTCGGTCGGTCTATGTCGTTCGGTCAGTCTATGTGGGTCAGTCGGTCTATGTCGTTCGGTCTATGTCATTCGGTCTAATTCAGTCGGTCTTTGTCGTTCGGTCTATGTCATTCGGTCGGTCTATATCAGTTGGTATATGTCGGTCGGTCTATGTCGGTCAGTCTATGTCGGTCGGTTTATGTCGTTTGGTCTATGTTGGTCGGTTTATGTCGGTCGGTCTATGTCGTTCGGTCTATGTCGGTCGATCGGTCTATGTCAGTCGGTCGGTCTACGTCGCGCGGTTTATGTCGGTTGGAATATGTCGTTTTGTCTATGTCGGTCGGTCTATGTCGGTCGGTCTATGTCGTTCGGTCTATGTCGTTCGGTCTATGTCGTTAAGTCTATGTCGGTCGGTCTACGTCAGTTGGACGATGTCGGTCAGTCGGTCTTGGTTGGTGGGTCTATGCCGGTCAGTCTATGTCTTTCGGTCAATGTCGACCGGTATATTTCGGTCGGTCTATGTCGGTCGGTCTATGTCGCTCGGTCTATTTCGGTCGGTCTATGTCGGTCGGTCTATGTCGGTCGGTCTATGTTGGTCGGCATACGTCGTTCGGTCTATTTCGGTCGATCTATGTCAGTTGGAATATGTCGGTTGGTCTATGTCGTTCGGTCTATGCCGGACGGTCTATGCCGGTTGGTGGGTCTATGTCGGTCGGTCTATGTCAGTTGGATGATGTCGGTCAGTCGGTCTTGGTTGGTGGGTCTATGCCGGTCAGTCTATGTCGGTAGGTCTATGTCAGTCGGTCTATGTCGGTCGGTATACGTCGTTCGGAGTATTTCGGTCGGTCTATGTCGGTCGGTCTATGTCGGTCGGTCTATGTCGGTCGGTCGGTCTATGTCGTTCAGTCTATGTCGTTCGGTCTAATTCGGTCGGTCTATGTCGGTCGGTCTATGTCGTTCGGTCGGTCTATGTCGTTCGGGCTATATTGGTCGGTCTATGTCGGTCGGTTGGTTTATGTCGGTCGGTCTATGTCGTTCGGTCTATGGCGTTAAGTCTATGTCGGTTGGTCTATGTCAGTTGGACGATGTCGGTCAGTCGGTCTTGGTTGGTGGGTCTATGTCGGTCAGTCTATGTCGGTCGGTCTATGTCGTTCGGTCGGTCTGTGTCGTTCGGTCTATGTCGTTCAGTCTAATTCAGTCGGTCCATGTCGGTCGGTCTATGTCATTCGGTCGGTCTATGTCGTTCGGTCTATGTCGTTCGGTCTATGTCGGTCGGTCGGTCTACGTCGCGCAGTTTATGTCGGTTGGAATATGTCGTTTTGTCTATGTCGGTCGGTCTATGTCGGTCGGTCTATGTCGCTCGGTCTATGTCGGTCGTTCGGTCTATGTCGTTCGGTCTATGTCGGTCGGTCTATGTCGGTCGGTCTATATCGGTCGGTCTATGTCAGTCGGTCGGTCTACGTCGCGCGGTTTATGTCAGTTGGAATATGTCGTTTTGTCTATGTCGGTCGGTCTATGTCGCTCGGTGTATGTCGGTCGGTGTATGTCGGTCGTTCGGTCTATGTCGTTCGGTCTATGTCGTTTGGTCTATGTCGGTCGGTCTATGTCGCTCGGTGTATGTCGGTCGGTGTATGTTGGTCGTTCGGTCTATGTCGTTCGGTCTATGTCGTTCGGTCTATGTCGTTCGGTCTATGTCGCTCGGTCTATGTCGGTCGTGCGGTCAATGTCGTTCGGTCTATGTCGGTCGGTCTATGTCGTTCTGTCTATGTCGGTCGGTCTATGTCGGTCGGTCTATGTTGGTCGGTCTATGTCGGTTGGTCTATGTCGGTCAGTTTATGTCGGTCGTTCTGTGTCGGTCGGTCGGTCTGTGTCGTTCGGTCTATGTCATTCAGTCGGTCTATGTCGGTCGGTCTATGTCGTTCGGTCAGTCTATGTGGGTCAGTCGGTCTATGTCGTTCGGTCTATGTCATTCGGTCTAATTCAGTCGGTCTTTGTCGTTCGGTCTATGTCATTCGGTCGGTCTATATCAGTTGGTATATGTCGGTCGGTCTATGTCGGTCAGTCTATGTCGGTCGGTTTATGTCGTTTGGTCTATGTCGGTCGGTTTATGTCGGTCGGTCTATGTCGTTCGGTCTATGTCGGTCGATCGGTCTATGTCAGTCGGTCGGTCTACGTCGCGCGGTTTATGTCGGTTGGAATATGTCGTTTTGTCTATGTCGGTCGGTCTATGTCGGTCGGTCTATGTCGTTCGGTCTATGTCGTTCGGTCTATGTCGTTAAGTCCATGTCGGTCGGTCTACGTCAGTTGGACGATGTCGGTCAGTCGGTCTTGGTTGGTGGGTCTATGCCGGTCAGTCTATGTCTTTCGGTCAATGTCGGCCGGTATATTTCGGTCGGTCTATGTCGGTCGGTCTATGTCGCTCGGTCTATTTCGGTCGGTCTATGTCGGTCGGTCTATGTCGGTCGGTCTATGTTGGTCGGCATACGTCGTTCGGTCTATTTCGGTCGATCTATGTCAGTTGGAATATGTCGGTTGGTCTATGTCGGTCGGTCTATGCCGGACGGTCTATGCCGGTTGGTGGGTCTATGTCGGTCGGTCTATGTCAGTTGGATGATGTCGGTCAGTCGGTCTTGGTTGGTGGGTCTATGCCGGTCAGTCTATGTCGGTAGGTCTATGTCAGTGGGTCTATGTCGGTCGGTATACGTCGTTCGGAGTATTTCGGTCGGTCTATGTCGGTCGGTCTATGTCGGTCGGTCTATGTCGGTCGGTCGGTCTATGTCATTCAGTCTATGTCGTTCGGTCTAATTCGGTCGGTCTATGTCGGTCGGTCTATGTCGTTCGGTCGGTCTATGTCGCTCGGGCTATATTGGTCGGTCTATGTCGGTCGGTTGGTTTATGTCGGTCGGTCTATGTCGTTCGGTCTATGTCGTTAAGTCTATGTCGGTTGGTCTATGTCAGTTGGACGATGTCGGTCAGTCGGTCTTGGTTGGTGGGTCTATGTCGGTCAGTCTATGTCGGTCGGTCTATGTCGTTCGGTCGGTCTGTGTCGTTCGGTCTATGTCATTCAGTCTAATTCAGTCGGTCCATGTCGGTCGGTCTATGTCATTCGGTCGGTCTATGTCGTTCGGTCTATGTCGTTCGGTCTATGTCGGTCGGTCGGTCTACGTCGCGCAGTTTATGTCGGTTGGAATATGTCGTTTTGTCTATGTCGGTCGGTCTATGTCGGTTGGTCTATGTTGCTCGGTCTATGTCGGTCGTTCGGACTATGTCGTTCGGTCTATGTCAGTCGGTCCATGCCAGTTGGTAGGTCTATGTCGGTCGGTCTATGTCAGTTGGAATATGTCGGTCTGTCTATGTCGTTCAGTCTATGTTGTTCGGTCTATGTCGGTATGTCGGTCGGTCTATGTCGGTCGGTTTATGTCGTTTGGTCTATGTCGGTCGGTTTATGTCGGTCGGTCTATGCCGGTCGGTCTATGTCGTTCAGTCTATGTCGGTCAGTCTATGTTGGTCAGTCTCTGTTGGTCGGTCGGTCTATGTCGGTCGATCGGTCTATGTCGTTGGGTCTATATCGTTCGGTCTATGACGGTCCGTCTATGTCGGTCCGTCTATGTCGTTCAGGCGGTCTATGTCGGTCAGACGATATCGATCGGTTCGTCAATGTCGGTCAGTTGGTCTACGTCGGTCAGTCTATGTTAGTCGGTCTTTGCCGGTTGTTCGGTCTATGTCGGTCGGTCGATGTCGGTCAGTCGGTCGATGTCGTTCGGTCGGTCTATGTCAGTGGGTCAGTCTATGTCGGCCGTTCGGTCTGTGTCGGTCGGACTATGTCAGTCGGTTTATGTCGGTCGGTCTATGTCGGTCGGTCTATGTCGTTCAGGCGGTTTAATGTCGGTCGGTCTATGTCGGTCGGTCGGTCTATGTTGATTGGTCTATATCGGAAGGTCTATGTCGGTTGGTCAATGTCGTTCGGTCAGTCTATGTCGGTCGGTCGCTCTATGTCGGTCTAAGTCGGCCGGTCTATGTCGGTCGGTATATTTCGGTCGATCTATGTCAGTTGGTCGGTCTATGTCGTTTGGTCTGCCTTTGTCGGTTGGTCTATGTCGGTCGTTTGGTCTATGTCTGTCGGTCTATGTCGTTCAGATGGTCTATATCTGACGGTCTATGTCATTCTGTCTATGTCATTCTGTCTATGTCATTCGGTCTATGTCATTCGGTAGGTCAATGTCGTTCGGTCTATGTCGGTCAGTCTATGTCGATCGGTCTATGTCGTTTTGTCTGTCTTTGTCGGTCGGTCTATGTCGTTCGGTCAATGTCGGTTGGTCTATGTCGGTCGGTGGGTCTATGTCGGTAAATTTCGGTATGTCTACGTCAGTCAGTCTATGTCGTTCTGTCTATGTCGATCAGTCTATTTCGGTCGGTTTATGTTGGTCGGTCTATGCCGGTCGGTCTATGTCGGTCGGTCTATGTCGGTCGGTCTATGTCGGTCGGTCTATGTCGGTCAGTCTATGTCGGTCGGTTTATGTTGGTCGGTCTATGTCGTTCGGTCTATGTCGCTCGGTCAGTCTATGTCGGTCGGTCTATGTCGTTCGGTCTATGTCGTTCTGTCGGTCTATGTCGTTCTGTCCAGGTCGTTCGGTCTATGTCGGTCGGTCAATGACGGTCGGTCGGTCGGTCTATGTCGGTCGGTCGGTCTATGTCGTTCTGTCTATGTCGTTCGGTCTATGCCGGTTGGTCAATGACGGTCGGTCGGTCGGTCTATGTCGTTCGGTCTATGTCGGTCGGTCCATGTCGCTCGGTCAGTCTATGTCGGACGGTCTATGTCGGTCGGTCTATGTCGTTCGGTTTATGTTGTTCGGTCTATGTCGGTCGGTCGATGTCGGTCAGTTGGTCGATGTCGTTCGGTCGGTCTATGTCAGTCGGTCAGTCTATGTCGGTCATTCGGTCTGTGTCGGTCGGTCTATGTCGGTCGGTCTATGTCGGTCGGTCTAAGGCGGTCGGTGGGTCTACGTCATTCGGTCTATGTCGTTCGGTCTATGTCGGTCGTTCGGTCTATGTCGTTCGGTCTATGTCGTTCAGTCAATTTAATGTCGGCCGGTCTACGGCGGTCAGTCGGTCTATGTTGATTGGTCTATATCGGAAGGTCTATGTCGGTCGGTCTATGTCGGTCGGTCTATGTCGGTCAGTCTATGTCGGTCGGTGGGTATACGTCGTTCGGTCTATGTCGTTTGGTCTATGTCGGTCATTCAGTCTATGTCGTTCGGTCTATGTCGGTCGGTCTATGTCAGCTGGACGGTGTCGGTCAGTCGGTCTTGGTTGGTGGGTCTATGTCGGTCAGTCTATGTCGGTCGGTCAATGTCGCTCGGTCTATGTCGTTCGGTCTATGTCAGTTGGAATATGTCGGTCGGTCTATTTCAGTCGGTCTATGTCGGTCGGTCTATGCCGGTTGGTATACGTCGTTCGGTCTATTTCGGTCGGTCTATGTCAGTTGGAATATGTCGGTAGGTCTATGTCGGTCGATCTATGTCGGACGGTCTATGCCGGTTGGTGGGTCTATGTCGGTCGGTCTATGTCAGTCGGTCTATGTCGGTCGGTATACGTCCTTCGGTCTATTTCGGTCGGTCTATGTCAGTTGGAATATGTCGGTCGGTCTATGTCGGTCGATCTATGTCGGACGGTTTATGCCGGTTGGTGGGTCTATGTCGGTCGGTCTATGTCAGTTGGAATATGTCGGTCGGTCTATGTTGGTTGGTCTATGTCGGTCGGTCTACGTCGTTCGGTTGATGTCGGTCGGTCAGACTATGTCTGTCGGTTGGTCTATGTCGTTCGGGCTATGTTGGTCGGTCTATGTCGGTCGGTTGGTTTATGTCGGTCGGTCGATCGGTCTATGTCGTTCAGTCTATGTCGGTTGGTCTATGTCGGTCGGTCTATGTCGTTCGGTCTATGTCATTGAGTCTATGTCGGTTGGTCTATGTCAGCTGGACGGTGTCGGTCAGTCGGTCTTGGTTGGTCGGTCAATGTCGGTCGGTCTCTGTTGGCCGGTCTATATCGGTCGGTCTATGTCGCTCGGTCTATGTCGGTCGGTCCATGTCGATCGGTATATTTCGGTCGGTCTATGTCGTTCGGTCTATGTCAGTTGGAATATGTCAGTTGGTCTATGTCAGTTGGTCTATGTCGGTCGGTCTATGCCGGACGGTCTATGCCAGTTGGTAGGTCTATGTCGGTCGGTCTATGTCATTTGGAATATGTCGGTCGGTCTATGTCGTTCGGTCTATGTCGGTAGGTCTATGTCGGTAGATCTATGTCGTTCTGTCTCTGCCGGTCGGTCTATGTTGGTCACTTTATGTCGTTTGGTCTATGTCGGTCGGTTTATGTCGGTCAGTCTATGTCGTTCGGTCTATGTCGATCGGTCTATGTCGGTCGGTCTCTGTCGGTCGGTCTATGTCGGTCGATAGGTCTATGTCGTTGGGTCTATATCGGTCGGTCTATGACGGTCGGTCTATGTTGGTCCATCTATGTCGTTCAGGCGGTCTATGTCGGTCAGTCGATATCGATCGGTTGGTCTATGTCGGTCGGTTGGTCTATGTCGGTCGGTCTATGTTAGTCGGTCTTTACCGGTTGGTCGGTCTATGTTGGTCGGTCGATGTCGGTCAGTCGGTCGATGTCGTTCGGTCAGTCTATGTCGGTTGTTCGGTCTGTGTCTGTTGGTCTATGTCGGTCGGTTGATATCGGTCAATCTATGTCGATCGGACTATGTCGGTCGGTTTATGTCGGTCAATCTATGTCGGTCAGTCTATGTCGGTCAGTGGGTCTATGTCGTTCGGTCTATGTCGTTAAGTCTATGTTGTTAAGTCTATGTCGGTTGGTCTATGTCAGTTGGACGATGTCGGTCAGTCGGTCTTGGTTGGTGGGTCTATGTCGGTCAGTCTATGTCGGTCGGTCAATGTCGGTCGGTCTCTGTTGGCCGGTCTATATCATTCGGTCTATGTCGCTCAGTCTATGCCGGTCGGTCCATGTCGGTCGGTATATTTCGGTCGGTCTAAATCGTTCGGTCTATTTCGGTCAGTCTATGTCGGTCGGTCTATGTCAGTCGGTCTATGTCGGTCGGTATATGTCGTTCGGTCTATTTCGGTCAGTCTATGTCAGTTGGAATATGTCGGTAGGTCTATGTCGGTCGATCTATGTCGGACGGTCTATGCCGGTTGGTGGGTCTATGTCGGTCGGTGGGTCTACGTCATTCGGTCTATGTCGGTCGGTCTAATTCGGTCGGTCTATGTCGGTCAGTCTATGTCGGTCAGTCTATGTCGGTCGGTCTATGTCGTTTGGTCTATGTTGGTCGGTCGGTCTATGTTGTTCAGTTTATGTCAGTCGGTCTATGTCAGTTGGTCTGTCTTTGTCGGTCGGTCTATGTCAGTTTCTTGGTCTAGGTCGGTCGTTCGGTCTATGTCGTTCGGTCTATGACGGTCGCTCTATGTCGTTCGGTAGGTCAATGTCGTTCGGTCTATGACGGTTGGTCAGTTTCTTGGTCTACGTCGGTCGTTCGGTCTATGCCGTTCGGTCTATGACAGTCGCTCTATGTCGTTCGGTAGGTCAATGTCGTTCGGTCAATGTCGGTCAGTCTACGTCGGTCGATCAGTCTATGTCGTTCGGTCTATGTCGCTCGGTCAATGTCGATCGGTCTATGTCGTTTGGTCTGTCTTTGTCGGTCGGTCTATGTCGTTCGGTCAATGTCGGTCGGTCTAATTCGTCGGTCTATGTCGGTCGGTCTATGTCGGTCGGTTTATGTCGGTCGGTTTATGTCGGTCGTTCTATGTCGGTCAGTCTATGTCGGTCGGTCTATGTCGTTCTGTCTATGTCGATCAGTCTATGTCGGTCAGTCTATGTCGGTCGGTCTATGTCGGTCGGTCAATGTCGATCAGTCTATGTCGGTCGATCTATGTCGTTTGGTCTATGTCGGTCGGTCTATGTCGGTGGGTGGGTCTATGTCGTTCAGACTATGTCGGTGGGTCTATGTCAGTCGGTCTATGTCGGTCGGTCTATGTCAGTCGGTCTATGTTGGTCTTGGTTGGTGGGTCTATGTCGGTCAGTCTATGTCGGTCGGTCAATGTGGGTCGGTCTCTGTCGGCCGGTCTATCTCGGTCGGTCTATGTCGTTCGGTCTATGTCGGTCGGTCTATGTCAGTCGGTTTATGTCGGTCGTTCTATGTCGTTCGGTCAGTCTGTGTCGTTCGGTCTATGTCGTTCGTTCTAATTCAGTCGGTCTGTGTCGTTCGGTGTATGTCGTTCTGTCTATGTCGTTCGGTCTATGTCGGTCGGTCTATGTCGGTCGGTCTATGTCGTTCGGTCTATGTCATTGAGTCTATGTCGGTTGGTCTATGTCAGCTGGACGGTGTCGGTCAGTCGGTCTTGGTTGGTCGGTCTATGTCGGTCAGTCTATGTCGCTCGGTCAATGTCGGTCCGTCTCTGTCGGCCGGTCTATATCGGTTGGTCTATGTCGCTCGGTCTATGTCGGTCGGTCCATGTCGATCGGTATATTTTGGTCGGTCTATGTCGTTCGGTCTATTTCGGTCGGTCTATGTCAGTTGGAATATGTCAGTCGGTCTATGTCGGTCGGTCTATGTCGGTCAGTCAACGTCGATCGGTCTATGTCGGTCGATCTATGTCGTTTGGTCTATGTCGGTCGGTCTATGTCAGTCGGTGGGTCTATGTCGTTCGGTCTATGTCGTTCGGTCTAATTCGTCGGTCTATGTGGATCGGTCTATGTCGGTCATTCTATATCGGTCGGTCTATGTCAGTCGGTCGGTCTGTGTCGTTCGGTCAATGTCGTTCGGTCTAATTCAGTCGGTCTATGTCGGTCGGTCTATGTCGTTCGGTCGGTTTATGTCGTTTGGTCTATGTCAGTCGGTTTATGTCGCTCGGTCAGTATGTCGATCGGTCTATGTCGGTCGGTCGGTCTATGTCAGTCGGACGGTCTACGTCGCGCAGTTTATGTCGGTTGGAATATGTCATTTTGTCTATGTCAGTCGGTCTATGTCGCTCGGACTATGTCGGTCGCTCAGTCTATGTCGTTCGGTCTATGTTGGTCGGTCTATGTCGGTCGGTCTATGTCGTTCGGTCTATGTCGTTCGGTCTATGTCGGTCGGTTGGTCTATGTCGTTCGGGCTCTGTCGTTCGGGCTATGTTGGTCGGTTGGTTTATGTTGGTCGGTCGGTGTATGTCGTTCGGTCTATGTCATTCAGTCGGTTTATGTCGGTCGGTCTATGTCGTTCGGTCTATGTCGTTAAGTCTATGTTGGTTGGTCTATGTCAGTTAGACGATGTCAGTCAGTCGGTCTTGGTTGGTGGCTCTATGCCGGTCGGTCTATGTCGGTCGGTCTATGTCGTTCGGTCTATGTCGGTCAGTCTATGTCGGTCGTTCAGTCTATGTCGTTCGGTCTATGTTGGTTGGTCTATGTCGGTCGGTCTATGTCGTTCGGTCTATGTCGGTCAGTCTATGTCGGTCGTTCAGTCTATGTCGTTTGGTCTATGTTGGTCGGTCTATGTCGGTCATTCAGTCTATGTCGTTCGGTCTATGTCGGTCAGTTGGTCTATGTCGTTCGGGCTCTGTCGTTCGGGCTATGTTGGTCAGTTGGTTTATGTCGGTCGGTCGGTGTATGTCGGTCGGTCTATGTCAGTTGGACGATGTCGGTCAGTCGGTCTTGGTTGGTGGGTTTATGCCGGTCAGTCTATGTCGGTCGGTCAATGTCGGTCGGTCTCTGTCTGCCGGTATATTTCGGTCGGTCTATGTCGCTCGGTCTATGTCGGTCGGTATATGTCGTTTGGCCTATTTCGGTCGGTCTATGTCAGTTGGAATATGTCGGTCGGTCTATGTCGGTCGGTCTATGCCGGACGGTCTATGCCGGTTGGTGGGTCTATGTCAGTCGGTCTATGTCAGTTGGAATATGTCGGTCGGTCTACGTCGGTCGATCTATGTCGGTTGGTCTATGTCAGTCGGTCTATGTCGGTCGGTATACGTCGTTCGGTCTATTTCGGTTGGTCTATGTCAGTTGGAATATGTCGGTCGGTCTATGTCGGTCGGTCTATGTCGGTTGGTCGGTCTATGTCGTTCAGTCTATGTCGTTCGGTCTAATTCGGTCGGTCTATGTCGATCGGTCGGTCTAGGTCGGTCGTTCGGTCTAATTCGGTCGGTCTATGTCGTTCGGTCTATGTCGTTAAGTCTATGTCGGTTGGTCTATGTCAGTTGGACGATGTCGGTCAGTCGGTCTTGGTTGGTGGGTCTATGTCGGTCAGTCTATGTCGGTCAGTCAATGTGGGTCGGTCTCTGTCGGCCGGTCTATCTCGGTCGGTCTATATCATTCGGTCTATGTCGGTCGGTCTATGTCGGCCGGTTTATGTCGGTCGTTCTATGTCGGTCGGTTGGTCTATGTGGGTCAGTCGGTCTATGTCGGTCGGTCTATGTCGGTCGGTCGGTCTACGTCGCGCGGTTTATGTCGGTTGGAATATGTCGTTTTGTCTATGTCGGTCGGTCTATGTCATTCGGTTGATGTCGGTTGGTCGGTCTATGTCGTTCGGTCGGTCTATGTCGTTCGGGCTATGTTGGTCGGTCTATGTCGGTCGGTTGGTTTATTTCGGTCGGTCTATGTCGTTCGGTCTATGTCGGTTGGTCTATGTCAGTTGGACGATGTCGATCAGTCGGTCTTGGTTGGTGGGTCTATGTCGGTCAGTCTATGTTGGTCGGTCAATGTGGGTCGGTCTCTGTCGACCGGTCTATCTCGGTCGGTCTGTGTCGTTCGGTCTATGTCGGTCGGTCTATGTCGGTCAGTCTATGTCGGTCGGTTTATGTCAGTCGTTCTATGTTGGTCAGTCGGTCTGTGTCGTTCGGTCTATGTTGTTCGGTCTAATTCAGTCGGTCTATGTCGGTCGGTCTATGTCGTTCGGTCGGTCTATGTGGGTCAGTTGGTCTATGTCGGTCGGTCTATGTCAGTTGGTATATGTCGTTCGGTCTATGTCGTTCGGTCTATGTCGGTCGGTCTATGTCGGTCGGTCGGTCTACGTCGCGCGGTTTATGTCGGTTGGAATATGTCGTTTTGTCTATGTCGGTCGGTCTATGTCGCTCGGTCTATGTCAGTCGTTCGGTCTATGTCGTTCGGTCTATGTCGGTCGGTCTATGTCGGTCGGTCTATGTTGTTCGGGCTATGTTGGTAGGTCTATGTCGCTCGGTCTATGTCGGTCGTTCGGTCTATGTCATTTGGTCTATGTCGGTCGGTCTATGTCGGTCAGTCTATGTCGGTCAGTCTATGTCGTTCGGGCTATGTTGGTCGGTTGGTTTATGTTCGTCGGTCGGTATATGTCGGTCGGTGTATGTCGTTCGGTCTATGTCATTAAGTCTATGTCGGTTGGTCTATGTCAGTTGGACGATGTCGGTCAGTCGGTCTTGGTTGGTGGGTCTATGCCGGTCAGTCTATGTCGGTCGGAGAATGTCGGTCGGTCTCTGTCGGCCGGTATATTTCGGTCGGTCTATGTCGGTCGGTCTATGTCGCTCGGTCTATTTCGGTCGGTCTATGTCGGTCGGTCTATGTCGGTCAGTCTATGTCGATCGGTCAATGTCGGTCGGTCTCTGTTGGCTGGTTGATATCGGTCAGTCTATGTCACTCGGTCTATGTCGGTCGGTCCATGTCGGTCGGTATATTTCGGTCGGTCTATGTTGTTCGGTCTATTTGGATCGGTCTATGTCAGTTGGAATATGTCGGTCGGTCTATGTCAGTCGGTCTATGTCGGTCGGTATATGTCGTTCGGTCTATTTAGGTCGGTCTATGTCGTTTGGTCTGTCTTTGTCGGTCGGTCTATGTCGTTCGGTCTATGTCGGTCGGTCGGTCTGTATCGTTCGGTCTAATTCAGTCGGTCTAATTCAGTCGGTCTATCTCGTTCGGTCTATGTCGGTCAGTCTATGTCGGTTGGTCTATATCGGTCAGTTTATGTCGGTCGTTCTATGTCGGTCGGTCGGTCTGTGTCGTTCAGTCTATGTCCTTCGGTCTAATTCAGTCGGTCTGTGTCGTTCGGTCTATGTCGTTCTGTCTATGTCGATCAGTCTATGTCGTTCGGTCTATGTCGGTCGGTCGGTCTATGTCAGTTGGTAGGTCTATGTCGGTCGGTCTATTGTCAGTCGGTCAGGCTATGTCGGTCGGTCTATGTCAGTCGGTCGGTCTACGTCGGGCTGTTTATGTCGGTTGGAATATGTTGGTCGGTCTAAGTCGGTCAGTCTATGCCAGTCGGTCTATGTCGGTCGGTCTGTTGGGCGGTCTATGTCGTTCGGTCAGTCTATGTCGGTCGATCTATGTCGGTCGTTTGGTCTATGTCCGTCGGTCTATGTCGGTCGGTCGGTCTATGTCATTCGGCCTATGTCGGTTGGTCTATGTCGGTCGGTCGGTCTATGTCGGTCCGTCTGCGTCGTTCAATAGGTCTATATCGGTTGGTCTATGTCGTTCTGTCTATGTTGTTTGGTCTATGTCGGTCGGTCTATGTCAGTTGGAATATGTCGGTCGGTCTATGTCGCTCGGTCTATGTCGGTCGGTCTATGTCGCTCGGTCTATGTCGGTCGGTCTATGTCGCTCGGTCTATGTCGCTCGGTCTATGTCGTTCGGAAAATGTCGGTCGGTCTATGTCGGTCGGTCAGTCCGTCTGTCGTTCGGGCTATGTCGGTCGGTCTATGTCGGTCGGTAGGTCTGTGTCGGTTGGTCGGTCAGTCTATGTCAGTCGGTCTATGTCGGTCAGTCTATGTCAGTCGGTCTATGTCGGTCAGTCTATGTCAGTCGGTCTATGTCGGTCAGCCTATGTTGGTCGGTCTATGTCAGTTGGTTAGTCTATGTCGGTCCTTCGGTCTATGTCGTTCGGTCTATGTCGTTCTGTCTATGTCGTTCTGTCTATGTCGTTCAGTCTATGTCGGTTGGTCTACGTTGGTCGGTCTATGTCGGTCGGTCTATGTCACTCGGTCAATGTCACTCGGTCAATGTCGATCGGTCTATGTCGTTTGGTCTGTCTTTGTCGGTCGGTCTATGTCGGTCGGTGGGTCTATGTCAGTAAATTTCGGTCTGTCTACGTCGGTCGGTCTATGTCGTTCAGTCGGTTTATGTCGGTCGGTCTATGTCGTTCGGTCGGTCTATGTCGGCCTGTCGGTCTAAGTCGGTCGGTCAATGTCGCTCAGTATATTTCAGTCGGTCTATGTCGGTCGGTCGGTCTATGTCGGTTGGTAGGTCTATGTCGGTCGGTCTATTGTCAGTCGGTCAGGCTATGTCGGTCGGTCTATGTCAGTCGGACGGTCTACGTCAGGCTGTTTATGTCGGTTGGAATATGTTGGTCGGTCTAAGTCGGTCAGTCCATGTCGGTCGGTCTATGTCGGTCAGTCTGTTGGGCGGTCTATGTCGGTCGGTCTATGTCATTCGGTCTATGTCGGTCGGTCTATGTCGCTCGGTCTATGTCGCTCGGTCTATGTCGCTCGGTCTATGTCGCTCGGTCTATGTCGCTCGGTCTACGTCGCTCGGTCTATGTCGTTCGGTCAGTCTACGTCGGTCGATCTATGTCGGTCGTTCGGTCTATGTCCGTCGGTTGGTCTATGTCGGTCAGTCTATGTCGGTCCGTCTGCTTCGTTCAGTAGGTCTATGTCATTCGGTCTATGTCAGTCAGTCGGTCTATGTCGGTCAGTCTATGTCGTTCAGTCAGTCTATATCGGTCGGTCTATGTCGTTCTGTCTATGTCGTTCGGTCTATGTCGGTCGGTCTATGTCGTTCGGTAGGTATATTTCGTTCGGTCTATGACGTTCAGTCTCTGTCGCTCGGTCTATGTCGGTCGGTCTATGACGGTCGGTCTATGTCGTTCGGTCTATGTCAGTCGGTCGGTCTATGTCGGTCAGTCTATGTCGTTCAGTCGGTCTATATCGGTCGGTCTATGTCGTTCTGTCTATGTCGTTCGGTCTATGTCGGTCGGTCTATGTCGTTCGGTAGGTATATTTCGTTCGGTCTATGACGTTCAGTCTCTGTCGCTCGGTCTATGTCGGTCGGTCTATGACGGTCGGTCTATGTCGTTCGGTCTATGTCAGTCAGTCTATGTCATTCGGAATATGTCTGTCGGTCTCCCTCCGTCGGTCTATGTCGTTCGGTCGGTCTACGTCGGGCGGTTTATGTCGGTTGGAATCTGTCGGTCGGTCTGTTGGTCGGTCTATGTCGCTCGGTCTATGTCATTCGGTCTATGTCGTTCGGTCTATGTCGTTCGGTCTATGTCTTTCAGTCGGTCCATGTCGGTCGGTCTATGTCAGTTGGTCGGTCTACGTCGGGCTGTTTATGTCGGTTGGAATATGTTGGTCGGTCTAAGTCGGTCAGTCTATGCCGGTCGGCCTATGTCGGGCGGTCTGTTGGGCGGTCTATGTCGGTCGGTCTATGTCGTTCAGTCGGCTTATGTCATTCGGTCTATGTCGTTCGGTCTATGTCGTTCGGTCTATGTCTTTCAGTCGGTCTATGTCGGTCGGTCTATGTCAGTCGGTCGGTCTACGTCGGGCTGTTTGTGTCGGTTGGAATATGTTGGTCGGCCTAAGTCGGTCAGTCTATGCCGGTCGGTCTATGTCAGTCGGTCTGTTGGGCGGTCTATGTCGGTTGGTCTATGTCGTTCGGTCAATGTCGGTCGGTCTATGTCGCTCGGTCTATGTCGTTCAGTCGGTCTATGTCGGTCGGTCTATGTCGCTCGGTCTATGTCGTTCGGTCAATGTCTTTCGGTCGGTCTATGTCGTTCGGTCTATGTCAGTCAGTCTATGTCATTCGGAATATGTCTGTCGGTCTCCCTCCGTCGGTCTATGTCGTTTGGTCGGTCTACGTCGGGCGGTTTATGTCGGTTGGAATCTGTCAGTCGGTCTGTTGGTCGGACTATGTCGTTCGGTCTATGTCGGTCGGTTGGTCTATATCGGTCGGTTGGTCTATGTCGGTCGGTCTATGTCATTCGGTCTATGTCGGTCGGTCTATGTCGCTCGGTCTATGTCGCTCGGTCTATGTCGCTCGGTCTATGTCGTTCGGTCAGTCTACGTCGGTCGATCTATGTCGGTCGTTCGGTCTATGTCCGTCGGTTGGTCTATGTCGGTCGGTCTATGTCGGTCCGTCTGCTTCGTTCAGTAAGTCTATGTCATTCGGTCTATGTCAGTCGGTCGGTCTATGTCGGTCAGTCTATGTCGTTCAGTCGGTCTATATCGGTCGGTCTATGTCGTTCTGTCTATGTCGTTCGGTCTATGTCGGTCGGTCTATGTCGTTCGGTATGTATATTTCGTTCGGTCTATGACGTTCAGTCTCTGTCGCTCGGTCTATGTCGGTCGGTCTATGACGGTCGGTCTATGTCGTTCGGTCTATGTCAGTCAGTCTATGTCATTCGGAATATGTAAGTCGGTCTCCCTCCGTCGGTCTATGTCGTTCGGTCGGTCTACGTCGGGCGGTTTATGTCGTTTGGAATCTGTCGGTCGGTCTGTTGGTCGGTCTATGTCGCTCGGTCTATGTCATTCGGTCTATGTCGTTCGGTCTATGTCGGTCGGTCTATGTCAGTCGGTCGGTCTACGTCGGGCTGTTTATGTCGGTTGGAATATGTTGGTCGGTCTAAGTCGGTCAGTCTATGCCGGTCGGCCTATGTCGGGCGGTCTGTTGGGCGGTCTATGTCGGTCGGTCTATGTCGTTCAGTCTATGTCGCTCGGTCTATGTCGCTCGGTCTATGTCGCTCAGTCTATGTCGTTCAGTCGGCTTATGTCATTCGGTCTATGTCGTTCGGTCTATGTCGTTCGGTCTATGTCTTTCAGTCGGTCTATGTCGGTCGGTCTATGTCAGTCCGTCGGTCTACGTCGGGCTGTTTGTGTCGGTTGGAATATGTTGGTCGGCCTAAGTCGGTCAGTCTATGCCGGTCGGTCTATGTCAGTCGGTCTGTTGGGCGGTCTATGTCGGTTGGTCTATGTCGTTCGGTCAATGTCGGTCGGTCTATGTCGCTCGGTCTATGTCATTCAGTCGGTCTATGTCGGTCGGTCTATGTCGCTCGGTCTATGTCGTTCGGTCAATGTCTTTCAGTCGGTCTATGACGGTCGGTCTATGTCGTTCGGTCTATGTCAGTCAGTCTATGTCATTCGGAATATGTCTGTCGGTCTCCCTCCGTCGGTCTATGTCGTTTGGTCGGTCTACGTCGGGCGGTTTATGTCGGTTGGAATCTGTCAGTCGGTCTGTTGGTCGGACTATGTCGTTCGGTCTATGTTGGTCGGTTGGTCTATGTCGGTCGGTTGGTCTATGTCGGTCGGTCTATGTCATTCGGTCTATGTCGGTCGGTCTATGTCGCTCGGTCTATGTCGCTCGGTCTATGTCGCTCGGTCTATGTCGTTCGGTCAGTCTACGTCGGTCGATCTATGTCGGTCGTTTGGTCTATGTCCGTCGGTTGGTCTATGTCGGTCGGTCTATGTAGGTCCGTCTGCTTCGTTCAGTAGGTCTATGTCATTCGGTCTATGTCAGTCGGTCGGTCTATGTCGGTCAGTCTATGTCGTTCAGTCGGTCTATATCGGTCGGTCTATGTCGTTCTGTCTATGTCGTTCGGTCTATGTCGGTCGGTCTATGTCGTTCGGTATGTATATTTCGTTCGGTCTATGACATTCAGTCTCTGTCGCTCGGTCTATGTCGGTCGGTCCTATGACGGTCGGTCCTAATGTCGTTCGGTCTATGTCAGTCAGTCTATGTCATTCGGAATATGTAAGTCGGTCTCCCTCCGTCGGTCTATGTCGTTCGGTCGGTCTACGTCGGGCGGTTTATGTCAGTTGGAATCTGTCGGTCGGTCTGTTGGTCGGTCTATGTCGTTCGGTCCTATGTCGGTCGGTCGGTCTATGTCGGTTGGTAGGTCTATGGTCAGTCGGTCTATTGTCAGTCGGTCAGAGCTATGTCGGTCGGTCTATGTCAGTCGGTCGGTCTACGTCGGGCTGTTTATGTCGGTTGGAATATGTTGGTCGGTCTAAGTCGGTCAGTCTATGCCAGTCGGTCTATGTCGGTCGGTCTGTTGGGCGGTCTATGTCGTTCGGTCAGTCTATGTCGGTCGATCTATGTCGGATCGTTTGGTCTATGTCCGTCGGTCTATGTCGGTCGGGTCGGTCTATGTCATTCGGCCTATGTCGGTTGGTCTATGTCGGTCGGTCGGTCTATGTCGGTCCGTCTGGCGTCGTTCAATAGGTCTATATCGGTTGGTCTATGTCGTTCTGTCTATGTTGTTTGGTCTATGTCGGTCGGTCTATGTCAGTTGGAATATGTCGGTCGGTCTATGTCGCTCGGTCTATGTCGGTCAGTCTATGTCGCTCGGTCTATGTCGGTCGGTCTATGTCGCTCGGTCTATGTCGCTCGGTCTATGTCGTTCGGAAAATGTCGGTCGGTCTATGTCGGTCGGTCAGTCCGTCTGTCGTTCGGCTATGTCGGTCGGTCTATGTCGGTCGGTAGGACTGTGTCGGTTGGTCGGTCAGTCTATGTCAGTCGGTCTATGTCGGTCAGTCTATGTCAGTCGGTCTATGTCGGTCAGTCTATGTCAGTCGGTCTATGTCGGTCAGTCTATGTTGGTCGGTCTATGTCAGTTGGTTAGTCTATGTCGGTCCTTCGGTATATGTCGTTCGGCTCTATGTCGTTCTGTCTATGTCGTTCTGTCTATGTCGTTCAGTCTATGTCGGTTGGTCTACGTTGGTCGGTCTATGTCGGTCGGTCTATATCACTCGGTCAATGTCACTCGGTCAATGTCGATCGGTCTATGTCGTTTGGTCTGTCTTTGTCGGTCGGTTCTATGTCGGTCGGTGGGTCTATGTCAGTAAATTTCGGTCTGTCTACGTCGGTCGGTCTATGTCGTTCAGTCGGTTTATGTCGGTCGGTCTATGTCGTTCGGTCGGTCTATGTCGGCCTGTCGGTCTAAGTCGGTCGGTCAATGTCGCTCAGTATATTTCAGTCGGTCTATGTCGGTCGGTCGGTCTATGTCGGTTGGTAGGTCTATGTCGGTCGGTCTATTGTCAGTCGGTCAGGCTATGTCGGTCGGTCTATGTCAGTCGGACGGTCTACGTCAGGCTGTTTATGTCGGTTGGAATATGTTGGTCGGTCTAAGTCGGTCAGTCCATGTCGGTCGGTCTATGTCGGTCAGTCTGTTGGGCGGTCTATGTCGGTCGGTCTATGTCGCTCGGTCTATGTCGCTCGGTCTATGTCGGTCGGTCTATGACGCTCGGTCTATGTCGCTCGGTCTACGTCGCTCGGTCTATGTCGTTCGGTCAGTCTACGTCGGTCGATCTATGTCGGTCGTTCGGTCTATGTCCGTCGGTTGGTCTATGTCGGTCAGTCTATGTCGGTCCGTCTGCTTCGTTCAGTAGGTCTATGTCATTCGGTCTATGTCAGTCAGTCGGTCTATGTCGGTCAGTCTATGTCGTTCAGTCAGTCTATATCGGTCGGTCTATGTCGTTCTGTCTATGTCGTTCGGTCTATGTCGGTCGGTCTATGTCGTTCGGTAGGTATATTTCGTTCGGTCTATGACGTTCAGTCTCTGTCGCTCGGTCTATGTCGGTCGGTCTATGACGGTCGGTCTATGTCGTTCGGTCTATGTCAGTCGGTCGGTCTATGTCGGTCAGTCTATGTCGTTCAGTCGGTCTATATCGGTCGGTCTATGTCGTTCTGTCTATGTCGTTCGGTCTATGTCGGTCGGTCTATGTCGTTCGGTAGGTATATTTCGTTCGGTCTATGACGTTCAGTCTCTGTCGCTCGGTCTATGTCGGTCGGTCTATGACGGTCGGTCTATGTCGTTCGGTCTATGTCAGTCAGTCTATGTCATTCGGAATATGTCTGTCGGTCTCCCTCCGTCGGTCTATGTCGTTCGGTCGGTCTACGTCGGGCGGTTTATGTCGGTTGGAATCTGTCGGTCGGTCTGTTGGTTGGTCTATGTCGCTCGGTCTATGTCATTCGGTCTATGTCGTTCGGTCTATGTCGTTCGGTCTATGTCTTTCAGTCGGTCCATGTCGGTCGGTCTATGTCAGTCGGTCGGTCTACGTCGGGCTGTTTATGTCGGTTGGAATATGTTGGTCGGTCTAAGTCGGTCAGTCTATGCCGGTCGGCCTATGTCGGGCGGTCTGTTGGGCGGTCTATGTCGGTCGGTCTATGTCGTTCAGTCGGCTTATGTCATTCGGTCTATGTCGTTCGGTCTATGTCGTTCGGTCTATGTCTTTCAGTCGGTCTATGTCGGTCGGTCTATGTCAGTCGGTCGGTCTACGTCGGGCTGTTTGTGTCGGTTGGAATATGTTGGTCGGCCTAAGTCGGTCAGTCTATGCCGGTCGGTCTATGTCAGTCGGTCTGTTGGGCGGTCTATGTCGGTTGGTCTATGTCGTTCGGTCAATGTCGGTCGGTCTATGTCGCTCGGTCTATGTCGTTCAGTCGGTCTATGTCGGTCGGTCTATGTCGCTCGGTCTATGTCGTTCGGTCAATGTCTTTCAGTCGGTCTATGACGGTCGGTCTATGTCGTTCGGTCTATGTCAGTCAGTCTATGTCATTCGGAATATGTCTGTCGGTCTCCCTCCGTCGGTCTATGTCGTTTGGTCGGTCTACGTCGGGCGGTTTATGTCGGTTGGAATCTGTCAGTCGGTCTGTTGGTCGGACTATGTCGTTCGGTCTATGTCGGTCGGTTGGTCTATGTCGGTTGGTTGGTCTATGTCGGTCGGTCTATGTCATTCGGTCTATGTCGGTCGGTCTATGTCGCTCGGTCTATGTCGCTCGGTCTATGTCGCTCGGTCTATGTCGTTCGGTCAGTCTACGTCGGTCGATCTATGTCGGTCGTTCGGTCTATGTCCGTCGGTTGGTCTATGTCGGTCGGTCTATGTCGGTCCGTCTGCTTCGTTCAGTAAGTCTATGTCATTCGGTCTATGTCAGTCGGTCGGTCTATGTCGGTCAGTCTATGTCGTTCAGTCGGTCTATATCGGTCGGTCTATGTCGTTCTGTCTATGTCGTTCGGTCTATGTCGGTCGGTCTATGTCGTTCGGTATGTATATTTCGTTCGGTCTATGACGTTCAGTCTCTGTCGCTCGGTCTATGTCGGTCGGTCTATGACGGTCGGTCTATGTCGTTCGGTCTATGTCAGTCAGTCTATGTCATTCGGAATATGTAAGTCGGTCTCCCTCCGTCGGTCTATGTCGTTCGGTCGGTCTACGTCGGGCGGTTTATGTCGGTTGGAATCTGTCGGTCGGTCTGTTGGTCGGTCTATGTCGCTCGGTCTATGTCATTCGGTCTATGTCGTTCGGTCTATGTCGTTCGGTCTATGTCTTTCAGTAGGTCCATGTCGGTCGGTCTATGTCAGTCGGTCGGTCTACGTCGGGCTGTTTATGTCGGTTGGAATATGTTGGTCGGTCTAAGTCGGTCAGTCTATGCCGGTCGGCCTATGTCGGGCGGTCTGTTGGGCGGTCTATGTCGGTCGGTCTATGTCGTTCAGTCTATGTCGCTCGGTCTATGTCGCTCGGTCTATGTCGCTCAGTCTATGTCGTTCAGTCGGCTTATGTCATTCGGTCTATGTCGTTCGGTCTATGTCGTTCGGTCTATGTCTTTCAGTCGGTCTATGTCGGTCGGTCTATGTCAGTCCGTCGGTCTACGTCGGGCTGTTTGTGTCGGTTGGAATATGTTGGTCGGCCTAAGTCGGTCAGTCTATGCCGGTCGGTCTATGTCAGTCGGTCTGTTTCTGCGGTCTATGTCGGTTGGTCTATGTCGTTCGGTCAATGTCGGTCGGTCTATGTCGCTCGGTCTATGTCGTTCAGTCGGTCTATGTCGGTCGGTCTATGTCGCTCGGTCTATGTCGTTCGGTCAATGTCTTTCAGTCGGTCTATGACGGTCGGTCTATGTCGTTCGGTCTATGTCAGTCAGTCTATGTCATTCGGAATATGTAAGTCGGTCTCCCTCCGTCGGTCTATGTCGTTCGGTCGGTCTACGTCGGGCGGTTTATGTCAGTTGGAATCTGTCGGTCGGTCTGTTGGTCGGTCTATGTCGTTCGGTCTATGTCGGTCGGTCGGTCTATGTCGGTTGGTAGGTCTATGTCAGTCGGTCTATTGTCAGTCGGTCAGGCTTTGTCGGTCGGTCTATGTCAGTCGGTCGGTCTACGTCGGGCTGTTTATGTCGGTTGGAATATGTTGGTCGGTCTAAGTCGGTCAGTCTATGCCAGTCGGTCTATGTCGGTCGGTCTGTTGGGCGGTCTATGTCGTTCGGTCAGTCTATGTCGGTCGATCTATGTCGGTCGTTTGGTCTATGTCCGTCGGTCTATGTCGGTCGGTCGGTCTATGTCATTCGGCCTATGTCGGTTGGTCTATGTCGGTCGGTCGGTCTATGTCGGTCCGTCTGCGTCGTTCAATAGGTCTATATCGGTTGGTCTATGTCGTTCTGTCTATGTTGTTTGGTCTAAGTCGGTCGGTCTATGTCAGTTGGAATATGTCGGTCGGTCTATGTCGCTCGGTCTATGTCGGTCGGTCTATGTCGCTCGGTCTATGTCGGTCGGTCTATGTCGCTCGGTCTATGTCGCTCGGTCTATGTCGTTCGGAAAATGTCGGTCGGTCTATGTCGGTCGGTCAGTCCGTCTGTCGTTCGGGCTATGTCGGTCGGTCTATGTCGGTCGGTAGGACTGTGTCGGTTGGTCGGTCAGTCTATGTCAGTCGGTCTATGTCGGTCGGTCTATGTCGGTCAATCTATGTCAGTCGGTCTATGTCGGTCAGTCTATGTCAGTCGGTCTATGTCGGTCAGTCTATGTTGGTCGGTCTATGTCAGTTGGTTAGTCTATGTCGGTCCTTCGGTCTATGTCGTTCGGTCTATGTCGTTCTGTCTATGTCGTTCTGTCTATGTCGTTCAGTCTATGTCGGTTGGTCTACGTTGGTCGGTCTATGTCGGTCGGTCTATGTCACTCGGTCAATGTCACTCGGTCAATGTCGATCGGTCTATGTCGTTTGGTCTGTCTTTGTCGGTCGGTCTATGTCGGTCGGTGGGTCTATGTCAGTAAATTTCGGTCTGTCTACGTCGGTCGGTCTATGTCGTTCAGTCGGTTTATGTCGGTCGGTCTATGTCGTTCGGTCGGTCTATGTCGGCCTGTCGGTCTAAGTCGGTCGGTCAATGTCGCTCAGTATATTTCAGTCGGTCTATGTCGGTCGGTCGGTCTATGTCGGTTGGTAGGTCTATGTCGGTCGGTCTATTGTCAGTCGGTCAGGCTATGTCGGTCGGTCTATGTCAGTCGGACGGTCTACGTCAGGCTGTTTATGTCGGTTGGAATATGTTGGTCGGTCTAAGTCGGTCAGTCCATGTCGGTCGGTCTATGTCGGTCAGTCTGTTGGGCGGTCTATGTCGCTCGGTCTATGTCGCTCGGTCTATGTCGCTCGGTCTATGTCGGTCGGTCTATGTCGCTCGGTCTATGTCGCTCGGTCTACGTCGCTCGGTCTATGTCGTTCGGTCAGTCTACGTCGGTCGATCTATGTCGGTCGTTCGGTCTATGTCCGTCGGTTGGTCTATGTCGGTCAGTCTATGTCGGTCCGTCTGCTTCGTTCAGTAGGTCTATGTCATTCGGTCTATGTCAGTCAGTCGGTCTATGTCGGTCAGTCTATGTCGTTCAGTCAGTCTATATCGGTCGGTCTATGTCGTTCTGTCTATATCGTTCGGTCTATGTCGGTCGGTCTATGTCGTTCGGTAGGTATATTTCGTTCGGTCTATGACGTTCAGTCTCTGTCGCTCGGTCTATGTCGGTCGGTCTATGACGGTCGGTCTATGTCGTTCGGTCTATGTCAGTCGGTCGGTCTATGTCGGTCAGTCTATGTCGTTCAGTCGGTCTATATCGGTCGGTCTATGTCGTTCTGTCTATGTCGTTCGGTCTATGTCGGTCGGTCTATGTCGTTCGGTAGGTATATTTCGTTCGGTCTATGACGTTCAGTCTCTGTCGCTCGGTCTATGTCGGTCGGTCTATGACGGTTGGTCTATGTCGTTCGGTCTATGTCAGTCAGTCTATGTCATTCGGAATATGTCTGTCGGTCTCCCTCCGTCGGTCTATGTCGTTCGGTCGGTCTACGTCGGGCGGTTTATGTCGGTTGGAATCTGTCGGTCGGTCTGTTGGTTGGTCTATGTCGCTCGGTCTATGTCATTCGGTCTATGTCGTTCGGTCTATGTCGTTCGGTCTATGTCTTTCAGTCGGTCCATGTCGGTCGGTCAATGTCAGTCGGTCGGTCTACGTCGGGCTGTTTATGTCGGTTGGAATATGTTGGTCGGTCTAAGTCGGTCAGTCTATGCCGGTCGGCCTATGTCGGGCGGTCTGCTGGGCGGTCTATGTCGGTCGGTCTATGTCGTTCAGTCGGCTTATGTCATTCGGTCTATGTCGTTCGGTCTATGTCGTTCGGTCTATGTCTTTCAGTCGGTCTATGTCGGTCGGTCTATGTCAGTCGGTCGGTCTACGTCGGGCTGTTTGTGTCGGTTGGAATATGTTGGTCGGCCTAAGTCGGTCAGTCTATGCCGGTCGGTCTATGTCAGTCGGTCTGTTGGGCGGTCTATGTCGGTTGGTCTATGTCGTTCGGTCAATGTCGGTCGGTCTATGTCGCTCGGTCTATGTCGTTCAGTCGGTCGGTCTATGTCGCTCGGTCTATGTCGTTCGGTCAATGTCTTTCAGTCGGTCTATGACGGTCGGTCTATGTCTTTCGGTCTATGTCAGTCAGTCTATGTCATTCGGAATATGACTGTCGGTCTCCCTCCGTCGGTCTATGTCGTTTGGTCGGTCTACGTCGGGCGGTTTATGTCGGTTGGAATCTGTCAGTCGGTCTGTTGGTCGGACTATGTCGTTCGGTCTATGTCGGTCGGTTGGTCTATGTCGGTTGGTTGGTCTATGTCGGTCGGTCTATGTCATTCGGTCTATGTCGGTCGGTCTATGTCGCTCGGTCTATGTCGCTCGGTCTATGTCGCTCGGTCTATGTCGTTCGGTCAGTCTACGTCGGTCGATCTATGTCGGTCGTTCGGTCTATGTCCGTCGGTTGGTCTATGTCGGTCGGTCTATGTCGGTCCGTCTGCTTCGTTCAGTAAGTCTATGTCATTCGGTCTATGTCAGTCGGTCGGTCTATGTCGGTCAGTCTATGTCGTTCAGTCGGTCTATATCGGTCGGTCTATGTCGTTCTGTCTATGTCGTTCGGTCTATGTCGGTCGGTCTATGTCGTTCGGTATGTATATTTCGTTCGGTCTATGACGTTCAGTCTCTGTCGCTCGGTCTATGTCGGTCGGTCTATGACGGTCGGTCTATGTCGTTCGGTCTATGTCAGTCAGTCTATGTCATTCGGAATATGTAAGTCGGTCTCCCTCCGTCGGTCTATGTCGTTCGGTCGGTCTACGTCGGGCGGTTTATGTCGGTTGGAATCTGTCGGTCGGTCTGTTGGTCGGTCTATGTCGCTCGGTCTATGTCATTCGGTCTATGTCGTTCGGTCTATGTCGTTCGGTCTATGTCTTTCAGTAGGTCCATGTCGGTCGGTCTATGTCAATCGGTCGGTCTACGTCGGGCTGTTTATGTCGGTTGGAATATGTTGGTCGGTCTACGTCGGTCAGTCTATGCCGGTCGGCCTATGTCGGGCGGTCTGTTGGGCGGTCTATGTCGGTCGGTCTATGTCGTTCAGTCTATGTCGCTCGGTCTATGTCGCTCGGTCTATGTCGCTCAGTCTATGTCGTTCAATCGGCTTATGTCATTCGGTCTATGTCGTTCGGTCTATGTCGTTCGGTCTATGTCTTTCAGTCGGTCTATGTCGGTCGGTCTATGTCAGTCCGTCGGTCTACGTCGGGCTGTTTGTGTCGGTTGGAATATGTTGGTCGGCCTAAGTCGGTCAGTCTATGCCGGTCGGTCTATGTCAGTCGGTCTGTTGGGCGGTCTATGTCGGTTGGTCTATGTCGTTCGGTCAATGTCGGTCGGTCTATGTCGCTCGGTCTATGTCGTTCAGTCGGTCTATGTCGGTCGGTCTATGTCGCTCGGTCTATGTCGTTCGGTCAATGTCTTTCAGTCGGTCTATGACGGTCGGTCTATGTCGTTCGGTCTATGTCAGTCAGTCTATGTCATTCGGAATATGTCTGTCGGTCTCCCTCCGTCGGTCTATGTCGTTTGGTCGGTCTACGTCGGGCGGTTTATGTCGGTTGGAATCTGTCAGTCGGTCTGTTGGTCGGACTATGTCATTCGGTCTATGTCGGTCGGTTGGTCTATGTCGGTCGGTTGGTCTATGTCGGTCGGTCTATGTCATTCGGTCTATGTCGGTCGGTCTATGTCGCTCGGTCTATGTCGCTCGGTCTATGTCGCTCGGTCTATGTCGTTCGGTCAGTCTACGTCGGTCGATCTATGTCGGTCGTTCGGTCTATGTCCGTCGGTTGGTCTATGTCGGTCGGTCTATGTCGGTCCGTCTGCTTCGTTCAGTAGGTCTATGTCATTCGGTCTATGTCAGTCGGTCGGTCTATGTCGGTCAGTCTATGTCGTTCAGTCGGTCTATATCGGTCGGTCTATGTCGTTCTGTCTATGTCGTTCGGTCTATGTCGGTCGGTCTATGTCGTTCGGTATGTATATTTCGTTCGGTCTATGACATTCAGTCTCTGTCGCTCGGTCTATGTCGGTCGGTCTATGACGGTCGGTCTATGTCGTTCGGTCTATGTCAGTCAGTCTATGTCATTCGAAATATGTAAGTCGGTCTCCCTCCGTCGGTCTATGTCGTTCGGTCGGTCTACGTCGGGCGGTTTATGTCAGTTGGAATCTGTCGGTCGGTCTGTTGGTCGGTCTATGTCGTTCGGTCTATGTCGGTCGGTCGGTCTATGTCGGTTGGTAGGTCTATGTCAGTCGGTCTATTGTCAGTCGGTCAGGCTATGTCGGTCGGTCTATGTCAGTCGGTCGGTCTACGTCGGGCTGTTTATGTCGGTTGGAATATGTTGGTCGGTCTAAGTCGGTCAGTCTATGCCAGTCGGTCTATGTCGGTCGGTCTGTTGGGCGGTCTATGTCGTTCGGTCAGTCTATGTCGGTCGATCTATGTCGGTCGTTTGGTCTATGTCCGTCGGTCTATGTCGGTCGGTCGGTCTATGTCATTCGGCCTATGTCGGTTGGTCTATGTCGGTCGGTCGGTCTATGTCGGTCCGTCTGCGTCGTTCAATAGGTCTATATCGGTTGGTCTAAGTCGTTCTGTCTATGTTGTTTGGTCTATGTCGGTCGGTCTATGTCAGTTGGAATATGTCGGCCGGTCTATGTCGCTCGGTCTATGTCGCTCGGTCTATGTCGTTCGGAAAATGTCGGTCGGTCTATGTCGGTCGGTCAGTCCGTCTGTCGTTCGGGCTATGTCGGTCAGTCTATGTCGGTCGGTAGGTCTGTGTCGGTTGGTCGGTCAGTCTATGTCAGTCGGTCTATGTCGGTCAGTCTATGTCAGTCTGTCTATGTCAGTCAGTCTATGTCAGTCGGTCTATGTCGGTCAGTCTATGTTGGTCGGTCTATGTCAGTTGGTTAGTCTATGTCGGTCCTTCGGTCTATGTCGTTCGGTCTATGTCGTTCTGTCTATGTCGTTCAGTCTATGTCGGTTGGTCTACGTTGGTCGGTCTATGTCGGTCGGTCTATGTCACTCGGTCAATGTCACTCGGTCAATGTCGATCGGTCTATGTCGTTTGGTCTGTCTTTGTCGGTCGGTCTATGTCGGTCGGTGGGTCTATGTCAGTAAATTTCGGTCTGTCTACGTCGGTCGGTCTATGTCGTTCAGTCGGTTTATGTCGGTCGGTCTATGTCGTTCGGTCGGTCTATGTCGGCCTGTCGGTCTAAGTCGGTCGGTCAATGTCGCTCAGTATATTTCAGTCGGTCTATGTCGGTCGGTCGGTCTATGTCGGTTGGTAGGTCTATGTCGGTCGGTCTATTGTCAGTCGGTCAGGCTATGTCGGTCGGTCTATGTCAGTCGGACGGTCTACGTCAGGCTGTTTATGTCGGTTGGAATATGTTGGTCGGTCTAAGTCGGTCAGTCCATGTCGGTCGGTCTATGTCGGTCAGTCTGTTGGGCGGTCTATGTCGGTCGGTCTATGTCGCTCGGTCTATGTCGCTCGGTCTATGTCGGTCGGTCTATGACGCTCGGTCTATGTCGCTCGGTCTACGTCGCTCGGTCTATGTCGTTCGGTCAGTCTACGTCGGTCGATCTATGTCGGTCGTTCGGTCTATGTCCGTCGGTTGGTCTATGTCGGTCAGTCTATGTCGGTCCGTCTGCTTCGTTCAGTAGGTCTATGTCATTCGGTCTATGTCAGTCAGTCGGTCTATGTCGGTCAGTCTATGTCGTTCAGTCAGTCTATATCGGTCGGTCTATGTCGTTCTGTCTATGTCGTTCGGTCTATGTCGGTCGGTCTATGTCGTTCGGTAGGTATATTTCGTTCGGTCTATGACGTTCAGTCTCTGTCGCTCGGTCTATGTCGGTCGGTCTATGACGGTCGGTCTATGTCGTTCGGTCTATGTCAGTCGGTCGGTCTATGTCGGTCAGTCTATGTCGTTCAGTCGGTCTATATCGGTCGGTCTATGTCGTTCTGTCTATGTCGTTCGGTCTATGTCGGTCGGTCTATGTCGTTCGGTAGGTATATTTCGTTCGGTCTATGACGTTCAGTCTCTGTCGCTCGGTCTATGTCGGTCGGTCTATGACGGTCGGTCTATGTCGTTCGGTCTATGTCAGTCAGTCTATGTCATTCGGAATATGTCTGTCGGTCTCCCTCCGTCGGTCTATGTCGTTCGGTCGGTCTACGTCGGGCGGTTTATGTCGGTTGGAATCTGTCGGTCGGTCTGTTGGTTGGTCTATGTCGCTCGGTCTATGTCATTCGGTCTATGTCGTTCGGTCTATGTCGTTCGGTCTATGTCTTTCAGTCGGTCCATGTCGGTCGGTCTATGTCAGTCGGTCGGTCTACGTCGGGCTGTTTATGTCGGTTGGAATATGTTGGTCGGTCTAAGTCGGTCAGTCTATGCCGGTCGGCCTATGTCGGGCGGTCTGTTGGGCGGTCTATGTCGGTCGGTCTATGTCGTTCAGTCGGCTTATGTCATTCGGTCTATGTCGTTCGGTCTATGTCGTTCGGTCTATGTCTTTCAGTCGGTCTATGTCGGTCGGTCTATGTCAGTCGGTCGGTCTACGTCGGGCTGTTTGTGTCGGTTGGAATATGTTGGTCGGCCTAAGTCGGTCAGTCTATGCCGGTCGGTCTATGTCAGTCGGTCTGTTGGGCGGTCTATGTCGGTTGGTCTATGTCGTTCGGTCAATGTCGGTCGGTCTATGTCGCTCGGTCTATGTCGTTCAGTCGGTCTATGTCGGTCGGTCTATGTCGCTCGGTCTATGTCGTTCGGTCAATGTCTTTCAGTCGGTCTATGACGGTCGGTCTATGTCGTTCGGTCTATGTCAGTCAGTCTATGTCATTCGGAATATGTCTGTCGGTCTCCCTCCGTCGGTCTATGTCGTTTGGTCGGTCTACGTCGGGCGGTTTATGTCGGTTGGAATCTGTCAGTCGGTCTGTTGGTCGGACTATGTCGTTCGGTCTATGTCGGTCGGTTGGTCTATGTCGGTTGGTTGGTCTATGTCGGTCGGTCTATGTCATTCGGTCTATGTCGGTCGGTCTATGTCGCTCGGTCTATGTCGCTCGGTCTATGTCGCTCGGTCTATGTCGTTCGGTCAGTCTACGTCGGTCGATCTATGTCGGTCGTTCGGTCTATGTCCGTCGGTTGGTCTATGTCGGTCGGTCTATGTCGGTCCGTCTGCTTCGTTCAGTAAGTCTATGTCATTCGGTCTATGTCAGTCGGTCGGTCTATGTCGGTCAGTCTATGTCGTTCAGTCGGTCTATATCGGTCGGTCTATGTCGTTCTGTCTATGTCGTTCGGTCTATGTCGGTCGGTCTATGTCGTTCGGTATGTATATTTCGTTCGGTCTATGACGTTCAGTCTCTGTCGCTCGGTCTATGTCGGTCGGTCTATGACGGTCGGTCTATGTCGTTCGGTCTATGTCAGTCAGTCTATGTCATTCGGAATATGTAAGTCGGTCTCCCTCCGTCGGTCTATGTCGTTCGGTCGGTCTACGTCGGGCGGTTTATGTCGGTTGGAATCTGTCGGTCGGTCTGTTGGTCGGTCTATGTCGCTCGGTCTATGTCATTCGGTCTATGTCGTTCGGTCTATGTCGTTCGGTCTATGTCTTTCAGTAGGTCCATGTCGGTCGGTCTATGTCAGTCGGTCGGTCTACGTCGGGCTGTTTATGTCGGTTGGAATATGTTGGTCGGTCTAAGTCGGTCAGTCTATGCCGGTCGGCCTATGTCGGGCGGTCTGTTGGGCGGTCTATGTCGGTCGGTCTATGTCGTTCAGTCTATGTCGCTCGGTCTATGTCGCTCGGTCTATGTCGCTCAGTCTATGTCGTTCAGTCGGCTTATGTCATTCGGTCTATGTCGTTCGGTCTATGTCGTTCGGTCTATGTCTTTCAGTCGGTCTATGTCGGTCGGTCTATGTCAGTCCGTCGGTCTACGTCGGGCTGTTTGTGTCGGTTGGAATATGTTGGTCGGCCTAAGTCGGTCAGTCTATGCCGGTCGGTCTATGTCAGTCGGTCTGTTTCTGCGGTCTATGTCGGTTGGTCTATGTCGTTCGGTCAATGTCGGTCGGTCTATGTCGCTCGGTCTATGTCGTTCAGTCGGTCTATGTCGGTCGGTCTATGTCGCTCGGTCTATGTCGTTCGGTCAATGTCTTTCAGTCGGTCTATGACGGTCGGTCTATGTCGTTCGGTCTATGTCAGTCAGTCTATGTCATTCGGAATATGTCTGTCGGTCTCCCTCCGTCGGTCTATGTCGTTTGGTCGGTCTACGTCGGGCGGTTTATGTCGGTTGGAATCTGTCAGTCGGTCTGTTGGTCGGACTATGTCGTTCGGTCTATGTTGGTCGGTTGGTCTATGTCGGTCGGTTGGTCTATGTCGGTCGGTCTATGTCATTCGGTCTATGTCGGTCGGTCTATGTCGCTCGGTCTATGTCGCTCGGTCTATGTCGCTCGGTCTATGTCGTTTGGTCAGTCTACGTCGGTCGATCTATGTCGGTCGTTCGGTCTATGTCCGTCGGTTGGTCTATGTCGGTCGGTCTATGTAGGTCCGTCTGCTTCGTTCAGTAGGTCTATGTCATTCGGTCTATGTCAGTCGGTCGGTCTATGTCGGTCAGTCTATGTCGTTCAGTCGGTCTATATCGGTCGGTCTATGTCGTTCTGTCTATGTCGTTCGGTCTATGTCGGTCGGTCTATGTCGTTCGGTATGTATATTTCGTTCGGTCTATGACATTCAGTCTCTGTCGCTCGGTCTATGTCGGTCGGTCTATGACGGTCGGTCTATGTCGTTCGGTCTATGTCAGTCAGTCTATGTCATTCGGAATATGTAAGTCGGTCTCCCTCCGTCGGTCTATGTCGTTCGGTCGGTCTACGTCGGGCGGTTTATGTCAGTTGGAATCTGTCGGTCGGTCTGTTGGTCGGTCTATGTCGTTCGGTCTATGTCGGTCGGTCGGTCTATGTCGGTTGGTAGGTCTATGTCAGTCGGTCTATTGTCAGTCGGTCAGGCTATGTCGGTCGGTCTATGTCAGTCGGTCGGTCTACGTCGGGCTGTTTATGTCGGTTGGAATATGTTGGTCGGTCTAAGTCGGTCAGTCTATGCCAGTCGGTCTATGTCGGTCGGTCTGTTGGGCGGTCTATGTCGTTCGGTCAGTCTATGTCGGTCGATCTATGTCGGTCGTTTGGTCTATGTCCGTCGGTCTATGTCGGTCGGTCGGTCTATGTCATTCGGCCTATGTCGGTTGGTCTATGTCGGTCGGTCGGTCTATGTCGGTCCGTCTGCGTCGTTCAATAGGTCTATATCGGTTGGTCTATGTCGTTCTGTCTATGTTGTTTGGTCTAAGTCGGTCGGTCTATGTCAGTTGGAATATGTCGGTCGGTCTATGTCGCTCGGTCTATGTCGGTCGGTCTATGTCGCTCGGTCTATGTCGGTCGGTCTATGTCGCTCGGTCTATGTCGCTCGGTCTATGTCGTTCGGAAAATGTCGGTCGGTCTATGTCGGTCGGTCAGTCCGTCTGTCGTTCGGGCTATGTCGGTCGGTCTATGTCGGTCGGTAGGACTGTGTCGGTTGGTCGGTCAGTCTATGTCAGTCGGTCTATGTCGGTCGGTCTATGTCGGTCAATCTATGTCAGTCGGTCTATGTCGGTCAGTCTATGTCAGTCGGTCTATGTCGGTCAGTCTATGTTGGTCGGTCTATGTCAGTTGGTTAGTCTATGTCGGTCCTTCGGTCTATGTCGTTCGGTCTATGTCGTTCTGTCTATGTCGTTCTGTCTATGTCGTTCAGTCTATGTCGGTTGGTCTACGTTGGTCGGTCTATGTCGGTCGGTCTATGTCACTCGGTCAATGTCACTCGGTCAATGTCGATCGGTCTATGTCGTTTGGTCTGTCTTTGTCGGTCGGTCTATGTCGGTCGGTGGGTCTATGTCAGTAAATTTCGGTCTGTCTACGTCGGTCGGTCTATGTCGTTCAGTCGGTTTATGTCGGTCGGTCTATGTCGTTCGGTCGGTCTATGTCGGCCTGTCGGTCTAAGTCGGTCGGTCAATGTCGCTCAGTATATTTCAGTCGGTCTATGTCGGTCGGTCGGTCTATGTCGGTTGGTAGGTCTATGTCGGTCGGTCTATTGTCAGTCGGTCAGGCTATGTCGGTCGGTCTATGTCAGTCGGACGGTCTACGTCAGGCTGTTTATGTCGGTTGGAATATGTTGGTCGGTCTAAGTCGGTCAGTCCATGTCGGTCGGTCTATGTCGGTCAGTCTGTTGGGCGGTCTATGTCGCTCGGTCTATGTCGCTCGGTCTATGTCGCTCGGTCTATGTCGGTCGGTCTATGTCGCTCGGTCTATGTCGCTCGGTCTACGTCGCTCGGTCTATGTCGTTCGGTCAGTCTACGTCGGTCGATCTATGTCGGTCGTTCGGTCTATGTCCGTCGGTTGGTCTATGTCGGTCAGTCTATGTCGGTCCGTCTGCTTCGTTCAGTAGGTCTATGTCATTCGGTCTATGTCAGTCAGTCGGTCTATGTCGGTCAGTCTATGTCGTTCAGTCAGTCTATATCGGTCGGTCTATGTCGTTCTGTCTATATCGTTCGGTCTATGTCGGTCGGTCTATGTCGTTCGGTAGGTATATTTCGTTCGGTCTATGACGTTCAGTCTCTGTCGCTCGGTCTATGTCGGTCGGTCTATGACGGTCGGTCTATGTCGTTCGGTCTATGTCAGTCGGTCGGTCTATGTCGGTCAGTCTATGTCGTTCAGTCGGTCTATATCGGTCGGTCTATGTCGTTCTGTCTATGTCGTTCGGTCTATGTCGGTCGGTCTATGTCGTTCGGTAGGTATATTTCGTTCGGTCTATGACGTTCAGTCTCTGTCGCTCGGTCTATGTCGGTCGGTCTATGACGGTCGGTCTATGTTGTTCGGTCTATGTCAGTCAGTCTATGTCATTCGGAATATGTCTGTCGGTCTCCCTCCGTCGGTCTATGTCGTTCGGTCGGTCTACGTCGGGCGGTTTATGTCGGTTGGAATCTGTCGGTCGGTCTGTTGGTTGGTCTATGTCGCTCGGTCTATGTCATTCGGTCTATGTCGTTCGGTCTATGTCGTTCGGTCTATGTCTTTCAGTCGGTCCATGTCGGTCGGTCAATGTCAGTCGGTCGGTCTACGTCGGGCTGTTTATGTCGGTTGGAATATGTTGGTCGGTCTAAGTCGGTCAGTCTATGCCGGTCGGCCTATGTCGGGCGGTCTGCTGGGCGGTCTATGTCGGTCGGTCTATGTCGTTCAGTCGGCTTATGTCATTCGGTCTATGTCGTTCGGTCTATGTCGTTCGGTCTATGTCTTTCAGTCGGTCTATGTCGGTCGGTCTATGTCAGTCGGTCGGTCTACGTCGGGCTGTTTGTGTCGGTTGGAATATGTTGGTCGGCCTAAGTCGGTCAGTCTATGCCGGTCGGTCTATGTCAGTCGGTCTGTTGGGCGGTCTATGTCGGTTGGTCTATGTCGTTCGGTCAATGTCGGTCGGTCTATGTCGCTCGGTCTATGTCGTTCAGTCGGTCGGTCTATGTCGCTCGGTCTATGTCGTTCGGTCAATGTCTTTCAGTCGGTCTATGACGGTCGGTCTATGTCTTTCGGTCTATGTCAGTCAGTCTATGTCATTCGGAATATGACTGTCGGTCTCCCTCCGTCGGTCTATGTCGTTTGGTCGGTCTACGTCGGGCGGTTTATGTCGGTTGGAATCTGTCAGTCGGTCTGTTGGTCGGACTATGTCGTTCGGTCTATGTCGGTCGGTTGGTCTATGTCGGTTGGTTGGTCTATGTCGGTCGGTCTATGTCATTCGGTCTATGTCGGTCGGTCTATGTCGCTCGGTCTATGTCGCTCGGTCTATGTCGCTCGGTCTATGTCGTTCGGTCAGTCTACGTCGGTCGATCTATGTCGGTCGTTCGGTCTATGTCCGTCGGTTGGTCTATGTCGGTCGGTCTATGTCGGTCCGTCTGCTTCGTTCAGTAAGTCTATGTCATTCGGTCTATGTCAGTCGGTCGGTCTATGTCGGTCAGTCTATGTCGTTCAGTCGGTCTATATCGGTCGGTCTATGTCGTTCTGTCTATGTCGTTCGGTCTATGTCGGTCGGTCTATGTCGTTCGGTATGTATATTTCGTTCGGTCTATGACGTTCAGTCTCTGTCGCTCGGTCTATGTCGGTCGGTCTATGACGGTCGGTCTATGTCGTTCGGTCTATGTCAGTCAGTCTATGTCATTCGGAATATGTAAGTCGGTCTCCCTCCGTCGGTCTATGTCGTTCGGTCGGTCTACGTCGGGCGGTTTATGTCGGTTGGAATCTGTCGGTCGGTCTGTTGGTCGGTCTATGTCGCTCGGTCTATGTCATTCGGTCTATGTCGTTCGGTCTATGTCGTTCGGTCTATGTCTTTCAGTAGGTCCATGTCGGTCGGTCTATGTCAATCGGTCGGTCTACGTCGGGCTGTTTATGTCGGTTGGAATATGTTGGTCGGTCTACGTCGGTCAGTCTATGCCGGTCGGCCTATGTCGGGCGGTCTGTTGGGCGGTCTATGTCGGTCGGTCTATGTCGTTCAGTCTATGTCGCTCGGTCTATGTCGCTCGGTCTATGTCGCTCAGTCTATGTCGTTCAATCGGCTTATGTCATTCGGTCTATGTCGTTCGGTCTATGTCGTTCGGTCTATGTCTTTCAGTCGGTCTATGTCGGTCGGTCTATGTCAGTCCGTCGGTCTACGTCGGGCTGTTTGTGTCGGTTGGAATATGTTGGTCGGCCTAAGTCGGTCAGTCTATGCCGGTCGGTCTATGTCAGTCGGTCTGTTGGGCGGTCTATGTCGGTTGGTCTATGTCGTTCGGTCAATGTCGGTCGGTCTATGTCGCTCGGTCTATGTCGTTCAGTCGGTCTATGTCGGTCGGTCTATGTCGCTCGGTCTATGTCGTTCGGTCAATGTCTTTCAGTCGGTCTATGACGGTCGGTCTATGTCGTTCGGTCTATGTCAGTCAGTCTATGTCATTCGGAATATGTCTGTCGGTCTCCCTCCGTCGGTCTATGTCGTTTGGTCGGTCTACGTCGGGCGGTTTATGTCGGTTGGAATCTGTCAGTCGGTCTGTTGGTCGGACTATGTCATTCGGTCTATGTCGGTCGGTTGGTCTATGTCGGTCGGTTGGTCTATGTCGGTCGGTCTATGTCATTCGGTCTATGTCGGTCGGTCTATGTCGCTCGGTCTATGTCGCTCGGTCTATGTCGCTCGGTCTATGTCGTTCGGTCAGTCTACGTCGGTCGATCTATGTCGGTCGTTCGGTCTATGTCCGTCGGTTGGTCTATGTCGGTCGGTCTATGTCGGTCCGTCTGCTTCGTTCAGTAGGTCTATGTCATTCGGTCTATGTCAGTCGGTCGGTCTATGTCGGTCAGTCTATGTCGTTCAGTCGGTCTATATCGGTCGGTCTATGTCGTTCTGTCTATGTCGTTCGGTCTATGTCGGTCGGTCTATGTCGTTCGGTATGTATATTTCGTTCGGTCTATGACATTCAGTCTCTGTCGCTCGGTCTATGTCGGTCGGTCTATGACGGTCGGTCTATGTCGTTCGGTCTATGTCAGTCAGTCTATGTCATTCGAAATATGTAAGTCGGTCTCCCTCCGTCGGTCTATGTCGTTCGGTCGGTCTACGTCGGGCGGTTTATGTCAGTTGGAATCTGTCGGTCGGTCTGTTGGTCGGTCTATGTCGTTCGGTCTATGTCGGTCGGTCGGTCTATGTCGGTTGGTAGGTCTATGTCAGTCGGTCTATTGTCAGTCGGTCAGGCTATGTCGGTCGGTCTATGTCAGTCGGTCGGTCTACGTCGGGCTGTTTATGTCGGTTGGAATATGTTGGTCGGTCTAAGTCGGTCAGTCTATGCCAGTCGGTCTATGTCGGTCGGTCTGTTGGGCGGTCTATGTCGTTCGGTCAGTCTATGTCGGTCGATCTATGTCGGTCGTTTGGTCTATGTCCGTCGGTCTATGTCGGTCGGTCGGTCTATGTCATTCGGCCTATGTCGGTTGGTCTATGTCGGTCGGTCGGTCTATGTCGGTCCGTCTGCGTCGTTCAATAGGTCTATATCGGTTGGTCTAAGTCGTTCTGTCTATGTTGTTTGGTCTATGTCGGTCGGTCTATGTCAGTTGGAATATGTCGGCCGGTCTATGTCGCTCGGTCTATGTCGCTCGGTCTATGTCGTTCGGAAAATGTCGGTCGGTCTATGTCGGTCGGTCAGTCCGTCTGTCGTTCGGGCTATGTCGGTCAGTCTATGTCGGTCGGTAGGTCTGTGTCGGTTGGTCGGTCAGTCTATGTCAGTCGGTCTATGTCGGTCAGTCTATGTCAGTCTGTCTATGTCAGTCAGTCTATGTCAGTCGGTCTATGTCGGTCAGTCTATGTTGGTCGGTCTATGTCAGTTGGTTAGTCTATGTCGGTCCTTCGGTCTATGTCGTTCGGTCTATGTCGTTCTGTCTATGTCGTTCAGTCTATGTCGGTTGGTCTACGTTGGTCGGTCTATGTCGGTCGGTCTATGTCACTCGGTCAATGTCACTCGGTCAATGTCGATCGGTCTATGTCGTTTGGTCTGTCTTTGTCGGTCGGTCTATGTCGGTCGGTGGGTCTATGTCAGTAAATTTCGGTCTGTCTACGTCGGTCGGTCTATGTCGTTCAGTCGGTTTATGTCGGTCGGTCTATGTCGTTCGGTCGGTCTATGTCGGCCTGTCGGTCTAAGTCGGTCGGTCTATGTCGCTCAGTATATTTCGGTCGGTCTATGTCGGTCGGTCGGTCTATGTCGGTAGGTAGGTCTATGTCGGTCGGCCTATTGTCAGACGGTCAGGCTATGTCGGTCGGTCTATGTCAGTCGGTCGGTCTACGTCGGGCTGTTTATGTCAGTTGGAATATGTTGGTCGGTCTAAGTCGGTCAGTCTATGTCGTTCGGTCTATGTCGTTCGGTCTATGTCGGTCGGTCTATGTCTTTCATTCGGTCTATGTCGGTCGGTCTACGTCAGTCGGTCGGTCTACGTCGGGCTGTTTATGTCGGTTGGAATATGTTGGTCGGTCTAAGTCAGTCAGTCTATGTCGGTCGGTCTATGTCGGTCGGTCGGTTGGGCGGTCTATGTCGGTCGGTCTATGTCGTTCGGTCAATGTCGGTCGGTCTATGTCGCTCGGTCTATGTCGTTCAGTCGGTCTATATCGGTCGGTCTATGTCGCTCGGTCTATGTCGTTCGGTCTATGTCGGTCGGTCTATGTCAGTCGGTCGGTCTACGTCGGGCTGTTTATGTCGGTTGGAATATGTTGGTCGGTCTAATTCGGTCAGTCTATGCCACTCGGTCTATGCCGGTCGGTCTGTTGGGCGGTCTATGTCGGTCGGTCTATGTCATTCGGTCTATGTCGCTCGGTCTATGTCGCTCGGTCTATGTCGTTCGGTCAGTCTATGTCGGTCGATCTATGTCGATCGTTTGGTCTATGTCCGTCGGTTGGTCTATGTCGGTCGGTCGGTCTATGTCGGTCCGTCTGCGTCGTTCAGTAGGTCTATGACATTCGGTCTATGTCGTTCAGTCGGTCTATGTCATTCGGTCTATGTCGTTCGGTCTATGTCGTTTGGTCTATGTCTTTCAGTCGGTCTATGTCGGTCGGTCTATGTCAGTCGGTCGGTCTATGTCGGTCGGTCTATGTCAGTAGGAATATGTCGGTCGGTCTATGTCGCTCGGTCTATGTCGGTCGGTCTATGTCGCTCGGTCTATGTCGTTCGGTCTATGTCGGTCGGTCTATGTCGCTCCGTCTATGTCGCTCGGTCTATGTCGTTCGGAAAATGTCGGTCGGTCTATGTCGGTCGGTCAGTCGGTCTGTCGTTTGGGCTATGTCGGTCGGTCTATGTCAGTCGGTAGGTCTGTGTTGGTTGGTCGGTCAGTCTATGTCAGTCGGTCTATGTCGGTCAGTCTATGTCAGTCGGTCTATGTCGGTCCTTCGGTCTATGTCGTTCGGTCTATGTCGTTCTGTCTATGTCGTTCAGTCTATGTCGGTTGGTCTATGTCACTCGGTCAATGTCACTCGGTCAATGTCGATCGGTCTATGTCGTTTGGTCTGTCTTTGTCGGTCGGTCTATGTCGGTCGGTGGGTCTATGTCAGTAAATTTCGGTCTGTCGAAGTCGGTCGGTCTATGTCGTTCAGTCGGTTTATGTCGGTCGGTCTATGTCGTTCGGTCGGTCTATGTCGGCCTGTCGGTCTAAGTCGGTCGGTCAATGTCGCTCAGTATATTTCAGTCGGTCTATGTCGGTCGGTCGGTCTATGTCGGTTGGTAGGTCTATGTCGGTCGGTCTATTGTCAGTCGGTCAGGCTATGTCGGTCGGTCTATGTCAGTCGGACGGTCTACGTCAGGCTGTTTATGTCGGTTGGAATATGTTGGTCGGTCTAAGTCGGTCAGTCCATGTCGGTCGGTCTATGTCGGTCAGTCTGTTGGGCGGTCTATGTCGGTCGGTCTATGTCGCTCGGTCTATGTCGCTCGGTCTATGTCGGTCGGTCTATGACGCTCGGTCTATGTCGCTCGGTCTACGTCGCTCGGTCTATGTCGTTCGGTCAGTCTACGTCGGTCGATCTATGTCGGTCGTTCGGTCTATGTCCGTCGGTTGGTCTATGTCGGTCAGTCTATGTCGGTCCGTCTGCTTCGTTCAGTAGGTCTATGTCATTCGGTCTATGTCAGTCAGTCGGTCTATGTCGGTCAGTCTATGTCGTTCAGTCAGTCTATATCGGTCGGTCTATGTCGTTCTGTCTATGTCGTTCGGTCTATGTCGGTCGGTCTATGTCGTTCGGTAGGTATATTTCGTTCGGTCTATGACGTTCAGTCTCTGTCGCTCGGTCTATGTCGGTCGGTCTATGACGGTCGGTCTATGTCGTTCGGTCTATGTCAGTCGGTCGGTCTATGTCGGTCAGTCTATGTCGTTCAGTCGGTCTATATCGGTCGGTCTATGTCGTTCTGTCTATGTCGTTCGGTCTATGTCGGTCGGTCTATGTCGTTCGGTAGGTATATTTCGTTCGGTCTATGACGTTCAGTCTCTGTCGCTCGGTCTATGTCGGTCGGTCTATGACGGTCGGTCTATGTCGTTCGGTCTATGTCAGTCAGTCTATGTCATTCGGAATATGTCTGTCGGTCTCCCTCCGTCGGTCTATGTCGTTCGGTCGGTCTACGTCGGGCGGTTTATGTCGGTTGGAATCTGTCGGTCGGTCTGTTGGTTGGTCTATGTCGCTCGGTCTATGTCATTCGGTCTATGTCGTTCGGTCTATGTCGTTCGGTCTATGTCTTTCAGTCGGTCCATGTCGGTCGGTCTATGTCAGTCGGTCGGTCTACGTCGGGCTGTTTATGTCGGTTGGAATATGTTGGTCGGTCTAAGTCGGTCAGTCTATGCCGGTCGGCCTATGTCGGGCGGTCTGTTGGGCGGTCTATGTCGGTCGGTCTATGTCGTTCAGTCGGCTTATGTCATTCGGTCTATGTCGTTCGGTCTATGTCGTTCGGTCTATGTCTTTCAGTCGGTCTATGTCGGTCGGTCTATGTCAGTCGGTCGGTCTACGTCGGGCTGTTTGTGTCGGTTGGAATATGTTGGTCGGCCTAAGTCGGTCAGTCTATGCCGGTCGGTCTATGTCAGTCGGTCTGTTGGGCGGTCTATGTCGGTTGGTCTATGTCGTTCGGTCAATGTCGGTCGGTCTATGTCGCTCGGTCTATGTCGTTCAGTCGGTCTATGTCGGTCGGTCTATGTCGCTCGGTCTATGTCGTTCGGTCAATGTCTTTCAGTCGGTCTATGACGGTCGGTCTATGTCGTTCGGTCTATGTCAGTCAGTCTATGTCATTCGGAATATGTCTGTCGGTCTCCCTCCGTCGGTCTATGTCGTTTGGTCGGTCTACGTCGGGCGGTTTATGTCGGTTGGAATCTGTCAGTCGGTCTGTTGGTCGGACTATGTCGTTCGGTCTATGTCGGTCGGTTGGTCTATGTCGGTTGGTTGGTCTATGTCGGTCGGTCTATGTCATTCGGTCTATGTCGGTCGGTCTATGTCGCTCGGTCTATGTCGCTCGGTCTATGTCGCTCGGTCTATGTCGTTCGGTCAGTCTACGTCGGTCGATCTATGTCGGTCGTTCGGTCTATGTCCGTCGGTTGGTCTATGTCGGTCGGTCTATGTCGGTCCGTCTGCTTCGTTCAGTAAGTCTATGTCATTCGGTCTATGTCAGTCGGTCGGTCTATGTCGGTCAGTCTATGTCGTTCAGTCGGTCTATATCGGTCGGTCTATGTCGTTCTGTCTATGTCGTTCGGTCTATGTCGGTCGGTCTATGTCGTTCGGTATGTATATTTCGTTCGGTCTATGACGTTCAGTCTCTGTCGCTCGGTCTATGTCGGTCGGTCTATGACGGTCGGTCTATGTCGTTCGGTCTATGTCAGTCAGTCTATGTCATTCGGAATATGTAAGTCGGTCTCCCTCCGTCGGTCTATGTCGTTCGGTCGGTCTACGTCGGGCGGTTTATGTCGGTTGGAATCTGTCGGTCGGTCTGTTGGTCGGTCTATGTCGCTCGGTCTATGTCATTCGGTCTATGTCGTTCGGTCTATGTCGTTCGGTCTATGTCTTTCAGTAGGTCCATGTCGGTCGGTCTATGTCAGTCGGTCGGTCTACGTCGGGCTGTTTATGTCGGTTGGAATATGTTGGTCGGTCTAAGTCGGTCAGTCTATGCCGGTCGGCCTATGTCGGGCGGTCTGTTGGGCGGTCTATGTCGGTCGGTCTATGTCGTTCAGTCTATGTCGCTCGGTCTATGTCGCTCGGTCTATGTCGCTCAGTCTATGTCGTTCAGTCGGCTTATGTCATTCGGTCTATGTCGTTCGGTCTATGTCGTTCGGTCTATGTCTTTCAGTCGGTCTATGTCGGTCGGTCTATGTCAGTCCGTCGGTCTACGTCGGGCTGTTTGTGTCGGTTGGAATATGTTGGTCGGCCTAAGTCGGTCAGTCTATGCCGGTCGGTCTATGTCAGTCGGTCTGTTTCTGCGGTCTATGTCGGTTGGTCTATGTCGTTCGGTCAATGTCGGTCGGTCTATGTCGCTCGGTCTATGTCGTTCAGTCGGTCTATGTCGGTCGGTCTATGTCGCTCGGTCTATGTCGTTCGGTCAATGTCTTTCAGTCGGTCTATGACGGTCGGTCTATGTCGTTCGGTCTATGTCAGTCAGTCTATGTCATTCGGAATATGTCTGTCGGTCTCCCTCCGTCGGTCTATGTCGTTTGGTCGGTCTACGTCGGGCGGTTTATGTCGGTTGGAATCTGTCAGTCGGTCTGTTGGTCGGACTATGTCGTTCGGTCTATGTTGGTCGGTTGGTCTATGTCGGTCGGTTGGTCTATGTCGGTCGGTCTATGTCATTCGGTCTATGTCGGTCGGTCTATGTCGCTCGGTCTATGTCGCTCGGTCTATGTCGCTCGGTCTATGTCGTTTGGTCAGTCTACGTCGGTCGATCTATGTCGGTCGTTCGGTCTATGTCCGTCGGTTGGTCTATGTCGGTCGGTCTATGTAGGTCCGTCTGCTTCGTTCAGTAGGTCTATGTCATTCGGTCTATGTCAGTCGGTCGGTCTATGTCGGTCAGTCTATGTCGTTCAGTCGGTCTATATCGGTCGGTCTATGTCGTTCTGTCTATGTCGTTCGGTCTATGTCGGTCGGTCTATGTCGTTCGGTATGTATATTTCGTTCGGTCTATGACATTCAGTCTCTGTCGCTCGGTCTATGTCGGTCGGTCTATGACGGTCGGTCTATGTCGTTCGGTCTATGTCAGTCAGTCTATGTCATTCGGAATATGTAAGTCGGTCTCCCTCCGTCGGTCTATGTCGTTCGGTCGGTCTACGTCGGGCGGTTTATGTCAGTTGGAATCTGTCGGTCGGTCTGTTGGTCGGTCTATGTCGTTCGGTCTATGTCGGTCGGTCGGTCTATGTCGGTTGGTAGGTCTATGTCAGTCGGTCTATTGTCAGTCGGTCAGGCTATGTCGGTCGGTCTATGTCAGTCGGTCGGTCTACGTCGGGCTGTTTATGTCGGTTGGAATATGTTGGTCGGTCTAAGTCGGTCAGTCTATGCCAGTCGGTCTATGTCGGTCGGTCTGTTGGGCGGTCTATGTCGTTCGGTCAGTCTATGTCGGTCGATCTATGTCGGTCGTTTGGTCTATGTCCGTCGGTCTATGTCGGTCGGTCGGTCTATGTCATTCGGCCTATGTCGGTTGGTCTATGTCGGTCGGTCGGTCTATGTCGGTCCGTCTGCGTCGTTCAATAGGTCTATATCGGTTGGTCTATGTCGTTCTGTTTATGTTGTTTGGTCTAAGTCGGTCGGTCTATGTCAGTTGGAATATGTCGGTCGGTCTATGTCGCTCGGTCTATGTCGGTCGGTCTATGTCGCTCGGTCTATGTCGGTCGGTCTATGTCGCTCGGTCTATGTCGCTCGGTCTATGTCGTTCGGAAAATGTCGGTCGGTCTATGTCGGTCGGTCAGTCCGTCTGTCGTTCGGGCTATGTCGGTCGGTCTATGTCGGTCGGTAGGACTGTGTCGGTTGGTCGGTCAGTCTATGTCAGTCGGTCTATGTCGGTCGGTCTATGTCGGTCAATCTATGTCAGTCGGTCTATGTCGGTCAGTCTATGTCAGTCGGTCTATGTCGGTCAGTCTATGTTGGTCGGTCTATGTCAGTTGGTTAGTCTATGTCGGTCCTTCGGTCTATGTCGTTCGGTCTATGTCGTTCTGTCTATGTCGTTCTGTCTATGTCGTTCAGTCTATGTCGGTTGGTCTACGTTGGTCGGTCTATGTCGGTCGGTCTATGTCACTCGGTCAATGTCACTCGGTCAATGTCGATCGGTCTATGTCGTTTGGTCTGTCTTTGTCGGTCGGTCTATGTCGGTCGGTGGGTCTATGTCAGTAAATTTCGGTCTGTCTACGTCGGTCGGTCTATGTCGTTCAGTCGGTTTATGTCGGTCGGTCTATGTCGTTCGGTCGGTCTATGTCGGCCTGTCGGTCTAAGTCGGTCGGTCAATGTCGCTCAGTATATTTCAGTCGGTCTATGTCGGTCGGTCGGTCTATGTCGGTTGGTAGGTCTATGTCGGTCGGTCTATTGTCAGTCGGTCAGGCTATGTCGGTCGGTCTATGTCAGTCGGACGGTCTACGTCAGGCTGTTTATGTCGGTTGGAATATGTTGGTCGGTCTAAGTCGGTCAGTCCATGTCGGTCGGTCTATGTCGGTCAGTCTGTTGGGCGGTCTATGTCGCTCGGTCTATGTCGCTCGGTCTATGTCGCTCGGTCTATGTCGGTCGGTCTATGTCGCTCGGTCTATGTCGCTCGGTCTACGTCGCTCGGTCTATGTCGTTCGGTCAGTCTACGTCGGTCGATCTATGTCGGTCGTTCGGTCTATGTCCGTCGGTTGGTCTATGTCGGTCAGTCTATGTCGGTCCGTCTGCTTCGTTCAGTAGGTCTATGTCATTCGGTCTATGTCAGTCAGTCGGTCTATGTCGGTCAGTCTATGTCGTTCAGTCAGTCTATATCGGTCGGTCTATGTCGTTCTGTCTATATCGTTCGGTCTATGTCGGTCGGTCTATGTCGTTCGGTAGGTATATTTCGTTCGGTCTATGACGTTCAGTCTCTGTCGCTCGGTCTATGTCGGTCGGTCTATGACGGTCGGTCTATGTCGTTCGGTCTATGTCAGTCGGTCGGTCTATGTCGGTCAGTCTATGTCGTTCAGTCGGTCTATATCGGTCGGTCTATGTCGTTCTGTCTATGTCGTTCGGTCTATGTCGGTCGGTCTATGTCGTTCGGTAGGTATATTTCGTTCGGTCTATGACGTTCAGTCTCTGTCGCTCGGTCTATGTCGGTCGGTCTATGACGGTCGGTCTATGTTGTTCGGTCTATGTCAGTCAGTCTATGTCATTCGGAATATGTCTGTCGGTCTCCCTCCGTCGGTCTATGTCGTTCGGTCGGTCTACGTCGGGCGGTTTATGTCGGTTGGAATCTGTCGGTCGGTCTGTTGGTTGGTCTATGTCGCTCGGTCTATGTCATTCGGTCTATGTCGTTCGGTCTATGTCGTTCGGTCTATGTCTTTCAGTCGGTCCATGTCGGTCGGTCAATGTCAGTCGGTCGGTCTACGTCGGGCTGTTTATGTCGGTTGGAATATGTTGGTCGGTCTAAGTCGGTCAGTCTATGCCGGTCGGCCTATGTCGGGCGGTCTGCTGGGCGGTCTATGTCGGTCGGTCTATGTCGTTCAGTCGGCTTATGTCATTCGGTCTATGTCGTTCGGTCTATGTCGTTCGGTCTATGTCTTTCAGTCGGTCTATGTCGGTCGGTCTATGTCAGTCGGTCGGTCTACGTCGGGCTGTTTGTGTCGGTTGGAATATGTTGGTCGGCCTAAGTCGGTCAGTCTATGCCGGTCGGTCTATGTCAGTCGGTCTGTTGGGCGGTCTATGTCGGTTGGTCTATGTCGTTCGGTCAATGTCGGTCGGTCTATGTCGCTCGGTCTATGTCGTTCAGTCGGTCGGTCTATGTCGCTCGGTCTATGTCGTTCGGTCAATGTCTTTCAGTCGGTCTATGACGGTCGGTCTATGTCTTTCGGTCTATGTCAGTCAGTCTATGTCATTCGGAATATGACTGTCGGTCTCCCTCCGTCGGTCTATGTCGTTTGGTCGGTCTACGTCGGGCGGTTTATGTCGGTTGGAATCTGTCAGTCGGTCTGTTGGTCGGACTATGTCGTTCGGTCTATGTCGGTCGGTTGGTCTATGTCGGTTGGTTGGTCTATGTCGGTCGGTCTATGTCATTCGGTCTATGTCGGTCGGTCTATGTCGCTCGGTCTATGTCGCTCGGTCTATGTCGCTCGGTCTATGTCGTTCGGTCAGTCTACGTCGGTCGATCTATGTCGGTCGTTCGGTCTATGTCCGTCGGTTGGTCTATGTCGGTCGGTCTATGTCGGTCCGTCTGCTTCGTTCAGTAAGTCTATGTCATTCGGTCTATGTCAGTCGGTCGGTCTATGTCGGTCAGTCTATGTCGTTCAGTCGGTCTATATCGGTCGGTCTATGTCGTTCTGTCTATGTCGTTCGGTCTATGTCGGTCGGTCTATGTCGTTCGGTATGTATATTTCGTTCGGTCTATGACGTTCAGTCTCTGTCGCTCGGTCTATGTCGGTCGGTCTATGACGGTCGGTCTATGTCGTTCGGTCTATGTCAGTCAGTCTATGTCATTCGGAATATGTAAGTCGGTCTCCCTCCGTCGGTCTATGTCGTTCGGTCGGTCTACGTCGGGCGGTTTATGTCGGTTGGAATCTGTCGGTCGGTCTGTTGGTCGGTCTATGTCGCTCGGTCTATGTCATTCGGTCTATGTCGTTCGGTCTATGTCGTTCGGTCTATGTCTTTCAGTAGGTCCATGTCGGTCGGTCTATGTCAATCGGTCGGTCTACGTCGGGCTGTTTATGTCGGTTGGAATATGTTGGTCGGTCTACGTCGGTCAGTCTATGCCGGTCGGCCTATGTCGGGCGGTCTGTTGGGCGGTCTATGTCGGTCGGTCTATGTCGTTCAGTCTATGTCGCTCGGTCTATGTCGCTCGGTCTATGTCGCTCAGTCTATGTCGTTCAATCGGCTTATGTCATTCGGTCTATGTCGTTCGGTCTATGTCGTTCGGTCTATGTCTTTCAGTCGGTCTATGTCGGTCGGTCTATGTCAGTCCGTCGGTCTACGTCGGGCTGTTTGTGTCGGTTGGAATATGTTGGTCGGCCTAAGTCGGTCAGTCTATGCCGGTCGGTCTATGTCAGTCGGTCTGTTGGGCGGTCTATGTCGGTTGGTCTATGTCGTTCGGTCAATGTCGGTCGGTCTATGTCGCTCGGTCTATGTCGTTCAGTCGGTCTATGTCGGTCGGTCTATGTCGCTCGGTCTATGTCGTTCGGTCAATGTCTTTCAGTCGGTCTATGACGGTCGGTCTATGTCGTTCGGTCTATGTCAGTCAGTCTATGTCATTCGGAATATGTCTGTCGGTCTCCCTCCGTCGGTCTATGTCGTTTGGTCGGTCTACGTCGGGCGGTTTATGTCGGTTGGAATCTGTCAGTCGGTCTGTTGGTCGGACTATGTCATTCGGTCTATGTCGGTCGGTTGGTCTATGTCGGTCGGTTGGTCTATGTCGGTCGGTCTATGTCATTCGGTCTATGTCGGTCGGTCTATGTCGCTCGGTCTATGTCGCTCGGTCTATGTCGCTCGGTCTATGTCGTTCGGTCAGTCTACGTCGGTCGATCTATGTCGGTCGTTCGGTCTATGTCCGTCGGTTGGTCTATGTCGGTCGGTCTATGTCGGTCCGTCTGCTTCGTTCAGTAGGTCTATGTCATTCGGTCTATGTCAGTCGGTCGGTCTATGTCGGTCAGTCTATGTCGTTCAGTCGGTCTATATCGGTCGGTCTATGTCGTTCTGTCTATGTCGTTCGGTCTATGTCGGTCGGTCTATGTCGTTCGGTATGTATATTTCGTTCGGTCTATGACATTCAGTCTCTGTCGCTCGGTCTATGTCGGTCGGTCTATGACGGTCGGTCTATGTCGTTCGGTCTATGTCAGTCAGTCTATGTCATTCGAAATATGTAAGTCGGTCTCCCTCCGTCGGTCTATGTCGTTCGGTCGGTCTACGTCGGGCGGTTTATGTCAGTTGGAATCTGTCGGTCGGTCTGTTGGTCGGTCTATGTCGTTCGGTCTATGTCGGTCGGTCGGTCTATGTCGGTTGGTAGGTCTATGTCAGTCGGTCTATTGTCAGTCGGTCAGGCTATGTCGGTCGGTCTATGTCAGTCGGTCGGTCTACGTCGGGCTGTTTATGTCGGTTGGAATATGTTGGTCGGTCTAAGTCGGTCAGTCTATGCCAGTCGGTCTATGTCGGTCGGTCTGTTGGGCGGTCTATGTCGTTCGGTCAGTCTATGTCGGTCGATCTATGTCGGTCGTTTGGTCTATGTCCGTCGGTCTATGTCGGTCGGTCGGTCTATGTCATTCGGCCTATGTCGGTTGGTCTATGTCGGTCGGTCGGTCTATGTCGGTCCGTCTGCGTCGTTCAATAGGTCTATATCGGTTGGTCTAAGTCGTTCTGTCTATGTTGTTTGGTCTATGTCGGTCGGTCTATGTCAGTTGGAATATGTCGGCCGGTCTATGTCGCTCGGTCTATGTCGCTCGGTCTATGTCGTTCGGAAAATGTCGGTCGGTCTATGTCGGTCGGTCAGTCCGTCTGTCGTTCGGGCTATGTCGGTCAGTCTATGTCGGTCGGTAGGTCTGTGTCGGTTGGTCGGTCAGTCTATGTCAGTCGGTCTATGTCGGTCAGTCTATGTCAGTCTGTCTATGTCAGTCAGTCTATGTCAGTCGGTCTATGTCGGTCAGTCTATGTTGGTCGGTCTATGTCAGTTGGTTAGTCTATGTCGGTCCTTCGGTCTATGTCGTTCGGTCTATGTCGTTCTGTCTATGTCGTTCAGTCTATGTCGGTTGGTCTACGTTGGTCGGTCTATGTCGGTCGGTCTATGTCACTCGGTCAATGTCACTCGGTCAATGTCGATCGGTCTATGTCGTTTGGTCTGTCTTTGTCGGTCGGTCTATGTCGGTCGGTGGGTCTATGTCAGTAAATTTCGGTCTGTCTACGTCGGTCGGTCTATGTCGTTCAGTCGGTTTATGTCGGTCGGTCTATGTCGTTCGGTCGGTCTATGTCGGCCTGTCGGTCTAAGTCGGTCGGTCTATGTCGCTCAGTATATTTCGGTCGGTCTATGTCGGTCGGTCGGTCTATGTCGGTAGGTAGGTCTATGTCGGTCGGCCTATTGTCAGACGGTCAGGCTATGTCGGTCGGTCTATGTCAGTCGGTCGGTCTACGTCGGGCTGTTTATGTCAGTTGGAATATGTTGGTCGGTCTAAGTCGGTCAGTCTATGTCGTTCGGTCTATGTCGTTCGGTCTATGTCGGTCGGTCTATGTCTTTCATTCGGTCTATGTCGGTCGGTCTACGTCAGTCGGTCGGTCTACGTCGGGCTGTTTATGTCGGTTGGAATATGTTGGTCGGTCTAAGTCAGTCAGTCTATGTCGGTCGGTCTATGTCGGTCGGTCGGTTGGGCGGTCTATGTCGGTCGGTCTATGTCGTTCGGTCAATGTCGGTCGGTCTATGTCGCTCGGTCTATGTCGTTCAGTCGGTCTATATCGGTCGGTCTATGTCGCTCGGTCTATGTCGTTCGGTCTATGTCGGTCGGTCTATGTCAGTCGGTCGGTCTACGTCGGGCTGTTTATGTCGGTTGGAATATGTTGGTCGGTCTAATTCGGTCAGTCTATGCCACTCGGTCTATGCCGGTCGGTCTGTTGGGCGGTCTATGTCGGTCGGTCTATGTCATTCGGTCTATGTCGCTCGGTCTATGTCGCTCGGTCTATGTCGTTCGGTCAGTCTATGTCGGTCGATCTATGTCGATCGTTTGGTCTATGTCCGTCGGTTGGTCTATGTCGGTCGGTCGGTCTATGTCGGTCCGTCTGCGTCGTTCAGTAGGTCTATGACATTCGGTCTATGTCGTTCAGTCGGTCTATGTCATTCGGTCTATGTCGTTCGGTCTATGTCGTTTGGTCTATGTCTTTCAGTCGGTCTATGTCGGTCGGTCTATGTCAGTCGGTCGGTCTATGTCGGTCGGTCTATGTCAGTAGGAATATGTCGGTCGGTCTATGTCGCTCGGTCTATGTCGGTCGGTCTATGTCGCTCGGTCTATGTCGTTCGGTCTATGTCGGTCGGTCTATGTCGCTCCGTCTATGTCGCTCGGTCTATGTCGTTCGGAAAATGTCGGTCGGTCTATGTCGGTCGGTCAGTCGGTCTGTCGTTTGGGCTATGTCGGTCGGTCTATGTCAGTCGGTAGGTCTGTGTTGGTTGGTCGGTCAGTCTATGTCAGTCGGTCTATGTCGGTCAGTCTATGTCAGTCGGTCTATGTCGGTCCTTCGGTCTATGTCGTTCGGTCTATGTCGTTCTGTCTATGTCGTTCAGTCTATGTCGGTTGGTCTATGTCACTCGGTCAATGTCACTCGGTCAATGTCGATTGGTCTATGTCGTTTGGTCTGTCTTTGTCGGTCGGTCTATGTCGGTCGGTGGGTCTATGTCAGTAGATTTCGGTCTGTCGAAGTCGGTCGGTCTATGTCGTTCAGTCGGTTTATGTCGGTCGGTCTATGTCGTTCGGTCGGTCTATGTCGGCCTGTCGGTCTAAGTCGGTCGGTCTATGTCGGTCGGTCGGTCTATGTCGGTTGGTAGGTCTATGTCGGTCAGTCTATTGTCAGTCGGTCAGGCTATGTCGGTCAGTCTATGTCAGTCGGTCGGTCTACGTCGGGCTGTTTATGTCGGTTGGAATATGTTGGTAGGTCAATGTCGGTCAGTCTATGCCGGTCGGTCTATGTCGGTCGGTCTGTTGGGCGGTCTATGTCGGTCGGTCTATGTCGGTCGGTCTATGTCGTTCGGTCTATGTTGGTCGGTCTATGTCGCTCGGTCTATGTCGTTCACTCGGTCTATGTCGTTCAGTCGGTCTATGTCGGTCAGTCTTTGCCGGTCGGTCTATGTCGGTCGGTCTGTTGGGCGGTCTATGTCGGTCGGTCTATGTCATTCGGTCTGTGTCGGTCGGTCTATGTCGTTCGGTCAGTCTATGTCGGTCGATCTATGTCGATCGTTCGGTCTATGTCCGTCGGTTGGTCTATGTCGGTTGGTCGGTCTATGTCGGTCCGTCTGCGTCGTTCAGTAGGTCTATGTCATTCAGTCTATGTCAGTCGGTCGGTCTATGTCGGTCAGTCTATGTCGTTCAGTCGGTCTATATCGGTCGGTCTATGTCGTTCTGTCTATGTCACTCGGTCAATGTCGATCGGTCTATGTCGTTTGGTCTGTCTTTGTCGGTCGGTCTATGTCGGTCAGTGGGTCTATGTCAGTAAATTTCGGTCTGTCTACGTCGGTCGGTCTATGTCGTTCAGTCGGATTATGTCGGTCGGTCTATGTCGTTCGGTCGGTCTATGTCGGCCTGTCGGTCTAAGTCGTTCAGTCTATGTCGCTCAGTATATTTCGGTCGGTCTATGTCGGTCGGTCGGTCTATGTCGGTTGGTAGGTCTATGTCGGTCGGTCGGTCAGGCTATGTCGGTCGGTCTATGTCGGTCGGTCTGTTGGGCGGTCTATGTCGGTCGGTCTATGTCATTCGGTCTATGTCGGTCGGTCTATGTCGCTCGGTCTATGTCGCTCGGTCTATGTCGCTCGGTCTATGTCGTTCGGTCAGTCTATGTCGGTCGATCTATGTCGGTCGTTCGGTCTATGTCCGTCGGTTGGTCTATGTCGGTCGGTCTATGTCGGTCCGTCTGCTTCGTTCAGTAGGTCTATGTCATTCGGTCAATGTCAGTCGGTCGGTCTATGTCGGTCAGTCTATGTCGTTCAGTCGGTTTATATCGGTCGGTCTATGTCGTTCTGTCTATGTCGTTCGGTCTATGTCGGTCGGTCTATGTCGTTCGGTAGGTATATTTCGTTCGGTCTATGACGTTCAGTCTCTGTCGCTCGGTCTATGTCGGTCGGTCTATGACGGTCGGTCTATGTCGTTCGGTCTATGTCAGTCAATGTCACTCGGAATATGTCTGTTGGTCTCCCTCCGTCGGTCTATGTCGTTCGGTCGGTCTACGTCGGGCGGTTTATGTCGGTTGGAATCTGTCGGTCGGTCTGTTGGTCGGTCTATGTCGCTCGGTCTATGTCGGTCGGTCTATGTCGCTCGGTCTATGTCGGTCGGTCTATGTCGCTCGGTCTATGTCAGTCGGTCTATGTCGCTCGGTCTATGTCGCTCGGTCTATGTCGCTCGGTCTATGTCGCTCGGTCTATGTCGTTCGGTCAGTCTACGTCGGTCGATCTATGTCGGTCGTTCGGTCTATGTCCGTCGGTTGGTCTATGTCGGTCGGTCTATGTCGGTCCGTCTGCTTCGTTCAGTAGGTCTATGTCATTCGGTCTATGTCAGTCGGTCGGTCTATGTCGGTCAGTCTATGTCGTTCAGTCGGTCTATATCGGTCGGTCTATGTCGTTCTGTCTATGTCGTTCGGTCTATGTCGGTCGGTCTATGTCGTTCGGTATGTATATTTCGTTCGGTCTATGACATTCAGTCTCTGTCGCTCGGTCTATGTCGGTCGGTCTATGACGGTCGGTCTATGTCGTTCGGTCTATGTCAGTCAGTCTATGTCATTCGGAATATGTAAGTCGGTCTCCCTCCGTCGGTCTATGTCGTTCGGTCGGTCTACGTCGGGCGGTTTATGTCAGTTGGAATCTGTCGGTCGGTCTGTTGGTCGGTCTATGTCGTTCGGTCTATGTCGGTTGGTAGGTCTATGTCAGTCGGTCTATTGTCAGTCGGTCAGGCTATGTCGGTCGGTCTATGTCAGTCGGTCGGTCTACGTCGGGCTGTTTATGTCGTTTGGAATATGTTGGTCGGTCTAAGTCGGTCAGTCTATGCCAGTCGGTCTATGTCGGTCGGTCTGTTGGGCGGTCTATGTCGTTCGGTCAGTCTATGTCGGTCGATCTATGTCGGTCGTTTGTTCTATGTCCGTCGGTCTATGTCGGTCGGTCGGTCTATGTCATTCGGCCTATGTCGGTTGGTCTATGTCGGTCGGTCGGTCTATGTCGGTCCGTCTGCGTCATTCAATAGGTCTATATCGGTTGGTCTAAGTCGTTCTGTCTATGTTGTTTGGTCTATGTCGGTCGGTCTATGTCAGTTGGAATATGTCGGCCGGTCTATGTCGCTCGGTCTATGTTGCTCGGTCTATGTCGTTCGGAAAATGTCGGTCGGTCTATGTCGGTCGGTCAGTCCGTCTGTCGTTCGGGCTATGTCGGTCGGTCTATGTCGGTCGGTAGGTCTGTGTCGGTTGGTCGGTCAGTCTATGTCAGTCGGTCTATGTCGGTCGGTCTATGTCGGTCAGTCTATGTTGGTCGGTCTATGTCAGTTGGTTAGTCTATGTCGGTCCTTCGGTCTATGTCGTTCGGTCTATGTCGTTCTGTCTATGTCGTTCTGTCTATGTCGTTCAGTCTATGTCGGTTGGTCTACGTTGGTCGGTCTATGTCAGTCGGTCTATGTCAGTCAGTCTATGTCAGTCGGTCTATGTCGGTCAGTCTATGTTGGTCGGTCTATGTCAGTTGGTTAGTCTATGTCGGTCCTTCGGTCTATGTCGTTCGGTCTATGTCGTTCTGTCTATGTCGTTCAGTCTATGTCGGTTGGTCTACGTTGGTCGGTCTATGTCGGTCGGTCTATGTCACTCGGTCAATGTCACTCGGTCAATGTCGATCGGTCTATGTCGTTTGGTCTGTCTTTGTCGGTCGGTCTATGTCGGTCGGTGGGTCTATGTCAGTAAATTTCGGTCTGTCTACGTCGGTCGGTCTATGTCGTTCAGTCGGTTTATGTCGGTCGGTCTATGTCGTTCGGTCGGTCTATGTCGGCCTGTCGGTCTAAGTCGGTCGGTCTATGTCGCTCAGTATATTTCGGTCGGTCTATGTCGGTCGGTCGGTCTATGTCGGTAGGTAGGTCTATGTCGGTCGGCCTATTGTCAGACGGTCAGGCTATGTCGGTCGGTCTATGTCAGTCGGTCGGTCTACGTCGGGCTGTTTATGTCAGTTGGAATATGTTGGTCGGTCTAAGTCGGTCAGTCTATGTCGTTCGGTCTATGTCGTTCGGTCTATGTCGGTCGGTCTATGTCTTTCATTCGGTCTATGTCGGTCGGTCTACGTCAGTCGGTCGGTCTACGTCGGGCTGTTTATGTCGGTTGGAATATGTTGGTCGGTCTAAGTCAGTCAGTCTATGTCGGTCGGTCTATGTCGGTCGGTCGGTTGGGCGGTCTATGTCGGTCGGTCTATGTCGTTCGGTCAATGTCGGTCGGTCTATGTCGCTCGGTCTATGTCGTTCAGTCGGTCTATATCGGTCGGTCTATGTCGCTCGGTCTATGTCGTTTGGTCTATGTCGGTCGGTCTATGTCAGTCGGTCGGTCTACGTCGGGCTGTTTATGTCGGTTGGAATATGTTGGTCGGTCTAATTCGGTCAGTCTATGCCACTCGGTCTATGCCGGTCGGTCTGTTGGGCGGTCTATGTCGGTCGGTCTATGTCATTCGGTCTATGTCGCTCGGTCTATGTCGCTCGGTCAGTCTATGTCGGTCGATCTATGTCGATCGTTTGGTCTATGTCCGTCGGTTGGTCTATGTCGGTCGGTCGGTCTATGTCGGTCCGTCTGCGTCGTTCAGTAGGTCTATGTCATTCGGTCTATGTCGTTCAGTCGGTCTATGTCATTCGGTCTATGTTGTTCGGTCTATGTCGTTTGGTCTATGTCTTTCAGTCGGTCTATGTCGGTCGGTCTATGTCAGTCGGTCGGTCTATGTCGGTCGGTCTATGTCAGTAGGAATATGTCGGTCGGTCTATGTCGCTCGGTCTATGTCGGTCGGTCTATGTCGCTCGGTCTATGTCTTTCGGTCTATGTCGGTCGGTCTATGTCGCTCGGTCTATGTCGCTTGGTCTATGTCGTTCGGAAAATGTCGGTCGGTCTATGTCGGTCGGTCAGTCGGTCTGTCGTTTGGGCTATGTCGGTCGGTCTATGTCAGTCGGTAGGTCTGTGTTGGTTGGTCGGTCAGTCTATGTCAGTCGGTCTATGTCGGTCAGTCTATGTCAGTCGGTCTATGTCGGTCCTTCGGTCTATGTCGTTCGGTCTATGTCGTTCTGTCTATGTCGTTCAGTCTATGTCGGTTGGTCTATGTCACTCGGTCAATGTCACTCGGTCAATGTCGATTGGTCTATGTCGTTTGGTCTGTCTTTGTCGGTCGGTCTATGTCGGTCGGTGGGTCTATGTCAGTAGATTTCGGTCTGTCCAAGTCGGTCGGTCTATGTCGTTCAGTCGGTTTATGTCGGTCGGTCTATGTCGTTCGGTCGGTCTATGTCGGCCTGTCGGTCTAAGTCGGTCGGTCTATGTCGGTCGGTCGGTCTATGTCGGTTGGTAGGTCTATGTCGGTCAGTCTATTGTCAGTCGGTCAGGCTATGTCGGTCAGTCTATGTCAGTCGGTCGGTCTACGTCGGGCTGTTTATGTCGGTTGGAATATGCTGGTCGGTCTAAGTCGGTCAGTCTATGTCGTTCGGTCTATGTCGTTCTGTCTATGTCGTTCAGTCTATGTCGGTTGGTCTATGTCACTCGGTCAATGTCACTCGGTCAATGTCGATCGGTCTATGTCGTTTGGTCTGTCTTTGTCGGTCGGACTATGTCGGTCGGTGGGTCTATGTCAGTAGATTTCGGTCTGTCTACGTCGGTCGGTCTATGTCGTTCAGTCGGTTTATGTCGGTCGGTCTATGTCGTTCGGTCGGTCTATGTCGGCCTGTCCGTCTAAGTCGGTCGGTCTATGTCGCTCAGTATATTTCGGTCGGTCTATGTCGATCGGTCAGTCTATGTCGGTTGGTAGGTCTATGTCGGTCGGTCTATTGTCAGTCGGTCAGGCTATGTCGGTCGGTCTATATCAGTCGGTCGGTCTACGTCGGGCTGTTTATGTCGGTTGGAATATGTTGGTCGGTCGAAGTCGGTCAGTCTATGTCAGTCGGTCTATGTCGGTCGGTCTGTTGGGCGGTCTATGTCGGTCGGTCTATGTCATTCGGTCTATGTGGGTTGGTCTATGTCGCTCGGTCTATGTCGCTCGGTCTATGTCGCTCGGTCTATGTCACTCGGTCTATGTCGTTCGGTCTATGTCGTTCGGTCAGTCTATGTCGGTCGATCTATGTCGGTCGTTCGGTCGATGTCCGTCGGTTGGTCCATGTCGGTCGGTCTATGTCGGTCCGTCTGCTTCGTTCAGTAGGTCTATGTCATTCGGTCTATGTCAGTCGGTCGGTCTGTGTCGGTCAGTCTATGTCGTTCAGTCGGTCTATATCGGTCGGTCTATGTCGTTCAGTCTATGTCATTCGGTCTATGTCGGTCGGTCTATGTCGTTCGGTCTATGTCGTTCGGTAGGTATATTTCGTTCGGTCTATGACGTTCAGTCTCTGTCGCTCGGTCTATGTCGGTCGGTCAATGACGGTCGGTCTATGTCGTTCGGTCTATGTCAGTCAGTCTATGTCATTCGGAATATGTCTGTCGGTCTCCCTCCGTCGGTCTATGTCGGTCGGTCGGTCTACGTCGGGCTGTTTATGTCAGTTGGAATCTGTCGGTCGGGCTGTTGGTCGGTCTATGTCGTTCGGTCTATGTCATTCGGTCTATGTCGTTTGGTCTATGTCGTTCGGTCGATGTCTTTCAGTCGGTCTATGTCGGTCGGTCTATGTCGTTCAGTCGGTCTATGTCGGTCAGTCTATGTCGCTCGGTCTATGTCGTTCAGTCGGTCTATGTCATTCGGTCTATGTCGTTCGGTCTATGTCGTTCGGTCTATGTCGTTCGGTCTATGTCTTTCAGTCGGTCTATGTCGGTCGGTCTATGTCAGTCGGTCGGTCTACGTCGGGCTGTTTATGTCGGTTGGAATATGTTGGTCGGTCTAAGTCGGTCAGTCTATGCCAGTCGGTCTATGCCGGTTGGTCTGCTGGGCGGTCTATGTCGGTCGGTCTATGTCATTCGGTCTATGTCGGTCGGTCTATGTCGCTCGGTCTATGTCGCTCGGTCTATGTCGTTCGGTCAGTCTATGTCGGTCGATCTATGTCGGTCGTTTGGTCTATGTCCGTCAGTTGGTCTATGTCGTTCGGTCGGTCTATGTTGGTCCATCTGCGTCGTTCAGTAGGTCTATGTCATTCAGTCTATGTCAGTCGCTCGGTCTATGTCGTTCAGTCGATCTATGTCATTCGGTCTATGCCGTTCGGTCTATGTCTTTCAGTCGGTCTATGTCGGTCGGTCTATGTCAGTCGGTCGGTCTACGTCGGGCTGTTTATGTCGGTTGGAATATGTTGGTAGGTCAATGTCGGTCAGTCTATGCCGGTCGGTCTATGTCGGTCGGTCTGTTGGGCGGTCTATGTCGGTCGGTCTATGTCGGTCGGTCTATGTCGTTCGGTCTATGTTGGTCGGTCTATGTCGCTCGGTCTATGTCGTTCACTCGGTCTATGTCGTTCAGTCGGTCTATGTCGGTCAGTCTTTGCCGGTCGGTCTATGTCGGTCGGTCTGTTGGGCGGTCTATGTCGGTCGGTCTATGTCATTCGGTCTGTGTCGGTCGGTCTATGTCGTTCGGTCAGTCTATGTCGGTCGATCTATGTCGATCGTTCGGTCTATGTCCGTCGGTTGGTCTATGTCGGTTGGTCGGTCTATGTCGGTCCGTCTGCGTCGTTCAGTAGGTCTATGTCATTCGGTCTATGTCAGTCGGTCGGTCTATGTCGGTCAGTCTATGTCGTTCAGTCGGTCTATATCGGTCGGTCTATGTCGTTCTGTCTATGTCACTCGGTCAATGTCGATCGGTCTATGTCGTTTGGTCTGTCTTTGTCGGTCGGTCTATGTCGGTCAGTGCGTCTATGTCAGTAAATTTCGGTCTGTCTACGTCGGTCGGTCTATGTCGTTCAGTCGGATTATGTCGGTCGGTCTATGTCGTTCGGTCGGTCTATGTCGGCCTGTCGGTCTAAGTCGTTCAGTCTATGTCGCTCAGTATATTTCGGTCGGTCTATGTCGGTCGGTCGGTCTATGTCGGTTGGTAGGTCTATGTCGGTCGGTCGGTCAGGCTATGTCGGTCGGTCTATGTCGGTCGGTCTGTTGGGCGGTCTATGTCGGTCGGTCTATGTCATTCGGTCTATGTCGGTCGGTCTATGTCGCTCGGTCTATGTCGCTCGGTCTATGTCGCTCGGTCTATGTCGTTCGGTCAGTCTATGTCGGTCGATCTATGTCGGTCGTTCGGTCTATGTCCGTCGGTTGGTCTATGTCGGTCGGTCTATGTCGGTCCGTCTGCTTCGTTCAGTAGGTCTATGTCATTCGGTCAATGTCAGTCGGTCGGTCTATGTCGGTCAGTCTATGTCGTTCAGTCGGTTTATATCGGTCGGTCTATGTCGTTCTGTCTATGTCGTTCGGTCTATGTCGGTCGGTCTATGTCGTTCGGTAGGTATATTTCGTTCGGTCTATGACGTTCAGTCTCTGTCGCTCGGTCTATGTCGGTCGGTCTATGACGGTCGGTCTATGTCGTTCGGTCTATGTCAGTCAATGTCATTCGGAATATGTCTGTTGGTCTCCCTCCGTCGGTCTATGTCGTTCGGTCGGTCTACGTCGGGCGGTTTATGTCGGTTGGAATCTGTCGGTCGGTCTGTTGGTCGGTCTATGTCGCTCGGTCTATGTTGGGCGGTCTATGTCGGTCGGTCTATGTCATTCGGTCTATGTGGGTTGGTCTATGTCGCTCGGTCTATGTCGCTCGGTCTATGTCGCTCGGTCTATGTCACTCGGTCTATGTCGTTCGGTCTATGTCGTTCGGTCAGTCTATGTCGGTCGATCTATGTCGGTCGTTCGGTCGATGTCCGTCGGTTGGTCCATGTCGGTCGGTCTATGTCGGTCCGTCTGCTTCGTTCAGTAGGTCTATGTCATTCGGTCTATGTCAGTCGGTCGGTCTGTGTCGGTCAGTCTATGTCGTTCAGTCGGTCTATATCGGTCGGTCTATGTCGTTCAGTCTATGTCATTCGGTCTATGTCGGTCGGTCTATGTCGTTCGGTCTATGTCGTTCGGTAGGTATATTTCGTTCGGTCTATGACGTTCAGTCTCTGTCGCTCGGTCTATGTCGGTCGGTCAATGACGGTCGGTCTATGTCGTTCGGTCTATGTCAGTCAGTCTATGTCATTCGGAATATGTCTGTCGGTCTCCCTCCGTCGGTCTATGTCGGTCGGTCGGTCTACGTCGGGCTGTTTATGTCAGTTGGAATCTGTCGGTCGGGCTGTTGGTCGGTCTATGTCGTTCGGTCTATGTCATTCGGTCTATGTCGTTTGGTCTATGTCGTTCGGTCGATGTCTTTCAGTCGGTCTATGTCGGTCGGTCTATGTCGTTCAGTCGGTCTATGTCGGTCAGTCTATGTCGCTCGGTCTATGTCGTTCAGTCGGTCTATGTCATTCGGTCTATGTCGTTCGGTCTATGTCGTTCGGTCTATGTCGTTCGGTCTATGTCGTTCGGTCTATGTCTTTCAGTCGGTCTATGTCGGTCGGTCTATGTCAGTCGGTCGGTCTACGTCGGGCTGTTTATGTCGGTTGGAATATGTTGGTCGGTCTAAGTCGGTCAGTCTATGCCAGTCGGTCTATGCCGGTTGGTCTGCTGGGCGGTCTATGTCGGTCGGTCTATGTCATTCGGTCTATGTCGGTCGGTCTATGTCGCTCGGTCTATGTCGCTCGGTCTATGTCGTTCGGTCAGTCTATGTCGGTCGATCTATGTCGGTCGTTTGGTCTATGTCCGTCAGTTGGTCTATGTCGTTCGGTCGGTCTATGTTGGTCCATCTGCGTCGTTCAGTAGGTCTATGTCATTCAGTCTATGTCAGTCGCTCGGTCTATGTCGTTCAGTCGATCTATGTCATTCGGTCTATGCCGTTCGGTCTATGTCTTTCAGTCGGTCTATGTCGGTCGGTCTATGTCAGTCGGTCGGTCTACGTCGGGCTGTTTATGTCGGTTGGAATATGTTGGTAGGTCAATGTCGGTCAGTCTATGCCGGTCGGTCTATGTCGGTCGGTCTGTTGGGCGGTCTATGTCGGTCGGTCTATGTCGGTCGGTCTATGTCGTTCGGTCTATGTTGGTCGGTCTATGTCGCTCGGTCTATGTCGTTCACTCGGTCTATGTCGTTCAGTCGGTCTATGTCGGTCAGTCTTTGCCGGTCGGTCTATGTCGGTCGGTCTGTTGGGCGGTCTATGTCGGTCGGTCTATGTCATTCGGTCTGTGTCGGTCGGTCTATGTCGTTCGGTCAGTCTATGTCGGTCGATCTATGTCGATCGTTCGGTCTATGTCCGTCGGTTGGTCTATGTCGGTTGGTCGGTCTATGTCGGTCCGTCTGCGTCGTTCAGTAGGTCTATGTCATTCGGTCTATGTCAGTCGGTCGGTCTATGTCGGTCAGTCTATGTCGTTCAGTCGGTCTATATCGGTCGGTCTATGTCGTTCTGTCTATGTCACTCGGTCAATGTCGATCGGTCTATGTCGTTTGGTCTGTCTTTGTCGGTCGGTCTATGTCGGTCAGTGGGTCTATGTCAGTAAATTTCGGTCTGTCTACGTCGGTCGGTCTATGTCGTTCAGTCGGATTATGTCGGTCGGTCTATGTCGTTCGGTCGGTCTATGTCGGCCTGTCGGTCTAAGTCGTTCAGTCTATGTCGCTCAGTATATTTCGGTCGGTCTATGTCGGTCGGTCGGTCTATGTCGGTTGGTAGGTCTATGTCGGTCGGTCGGTCAGGCTATGTCGGTCGGTCTATGTCGGTCGGTCTGTTGGGCGGTCTATGTCGGTCGGTCTATGTCATTCGGTCTATGTCGGTCGGTCTATGTCGCTCGGTCTATGTCGCTCGGTCTATGTCGCTCGGTCTATGTCGTTCGGTCAGTCTATGTCGGTCGATCTATGTCGGTCGTTCGGTCTATGTCCGTCGGTTGGTCTATGTCGGTCGGTCTATGTCGGTCCGTCTGCTTCGTTCAGTAGGTCTATGTCATTCGGTCAATGTCAGTCGGTCGGTCTATGTCGGTCAGTCTATGTCGTTCAGTCGGTTTATATCGGTCGGTCTATGTCGTTCTGTCTATGTCGTTCGGTCTATGTCGGTCGGTCTATGTCGTTCGGTAGGTATATTTCGTTCGGTCTATGACGTTCAGTCTCTGTCGCTCGGTCTATGTCGGTCGGTCTATGACGGTCGGTCTATGTCGTTCGGTCTATGTCAGTCAATGTCATTCGGAATATGTCTGTTGGTCTCCCTCCGTCGGTCTATGTCGTTCGGTCGGTCTACGTCGGGCGGTTTATGTCGGTTGGAATCTGTCGGTCGGTCTGTTGGTCGGTCTATGTCGCTCGGTCTATGTCGGTCGGTCTATGTCGCTCGGTCTATGTCGGTCGGTCTATGTCGCTCGGTCTATGTCAGTCGGTCTATGTCGCTCGGTCTATGTCGCTCGGTCTATGTCGCTCGGTCTATGTCGCTCGGTCTATGTCGTTCGGTCAGTCTACGTCGGTCGATCTATGTCGGTCGTTCGGTCTATGTCCGTCGGTTGGTCTATGTCGGTCGGTCTATGTCGGTCCGTCTGCTTCGTTCAGTAGGTCTATGTCATTCGGTCAATGTCAGTCGGTCGGTCTATGTCGGTCAGTCTATGTCGTTCAGTCGGTCTATATTGGTCGGTCTATGTCGTTCTGTCTATGTCGTTCGGTCTATGTCGGTCGGTCTATGTCGTTCGGTAGGTATATTTCGTTCGGTCTATGACGTTCAGTCTCTGTCGCTCGGTCTATGTCGGTCGGTCTATGACGGTCGGTCTATGTCGTTCGGTCTATGTCAGTCAATGTCATTCGGAATATGTCTGTTGGTCTCCCTCCGTCGGTCTATGTCGTTCGGTCGGTCTACGTCGGGCGGTTTATGTCGGTTGGAATCTGTCAGTCGGTCTGTTGGTCGGTCTATGTCGCTCGGTCTATGTCGGTCGGTCTATGTCGCTCGGTCTATGTCGGTCGGTCTATGTCGCTCGGTCTATGTCAGTCGGTCTATGTCGCTCGGTCTATGTCGCTCGGTCTATGTCGTTCGGAAAATGTCGGTCGGTCTATGTCGGTCGGTCAGTCGGTCTGTCGTTCGGGCTATGTCGGTCGGTCCATGTCGGTCGGTAGGTCTGTGTCGGTTGGTCGGTCAGTCTATGTCAGTCGGTCTATGTCGGTCAGTCTATGTCAGTCGGTCTATGTCGGTCAGTCTATGTCAGTCGGTCTATGTCGGTCAGTCTATGTCAGTCGCTCTATGTCGGTCAGTCTATGTTGGTCGGTCTATGTCAGTTGGTTAGTCTATGTCGGTCCTTCGGTCTATGTCGTTCAGTCTATGTCGTTCTGTCTATGTCGTTCAGTCTATGTCGGTTGGTCTACGTTGGTCGGTCTATGTCGGTCGGTCTATGTCACTCGGTCAATGTCACTCGGTCAATGTCGATCGGTCTATGTCGTTTGGTCTGTCTTTGTCGGTCGGTCTATGTCGGTCGGTGGGTCTATGTCAGTAAATTTCGGTCTGTCTACGTCGGTCGGTCTATGTCGTTCAGTCGGTTTATGTCGGTCGGTCTATGTCGTTCAGTCGGTCTATGTCGGTCTGTCGGTCTAACTCGGTCGGTCTATGTCGCTCAGTATATTTCGGTCGGTCTATGTCGGTCGGTCGGTCTATGTCGGTTGGTAGGTCTATGTCGGTCGGTCTATTGTCAGTCGGTCAGGCTATTTCGGTCGGTCTACGTCGGGCTGTTTATGTCGGTTGGAATATGTTGGTCGGTCTAAGTCGGTCAGTCCATGTCGGTCGGTCTATGTCGGTCGGTCTGTTGGGCGGTCTATGTCGGTCGGTCTATGTCATTCGGTCTATGTCGGTCGGTCTATGTCGCTCGGTCTATGTCGCTCGGTCTATGTCGCTCGGTCTATGTCGTTCGGTCAGTCTACATCGGTCGATCTATGTCGGTCGTTCGGTCTATGTCCGTCGGTTGGTCTATGTCGGTCAGTCTATGTCGTTCAGTCAGTCTATATCGGTCGGTCTATGTCGTTCTGTCTATGTCGTTCGGTCTATGTCGGTCGGTCTATGTCGTTCGGTAGGTATATTTCATTCGGCCTATGACGTTCAGTCTCTGTCGCTCGGTCTATGTCGGTCGGTCTATGACGGTCGGTCTATGTCGTTCGGTCTATGTCAGTCAGTCTATGTCATTCGGAATATGTCTGTCGGTCTCCCTCCGTCGGTCTATGTCGTTCGGTCGGTCTACGTCGGGCGGTTTATGTCGGTTGGAATCTGTCGGTCGGTCTGTTGGTCGGTCTATGTCGCTCGGTCTATGTCATTCGGTCTATGTCGTTCGGTCTATGTCGTTCGGTCTATGTCTTTCAGTCGGTCCATGTCGGTCGGTCTATGTCAGTCGGTCGGTCTACGTCGGGCTGTTTATGTCGGTTGGAATATGTTGGTCGGTGTAAGTCGGTCAGTCTATGCCGGTCGGTCTATGTCGGGCGGTCTGTTGGGCGGTCTATGTCGGTCGGTCTATGTCGTTCGGTCTATGTCGCTCGGTCTATGTCGCTCGGTCTATGTCGCTCGATCAATGTCGTTCAGTCGGCTTATGTCATTCGGTCTATGTCGTTCGGTCTATGTCGTTCGGTCTATGTCTTTCAGTCGGTCTATGTCGGTCGGTCTATGTCGGTCGGTCGGTCTACGTCGGGCTGTTTATGTCGGTTGGAATATGTTGGTCGGCCTAAGTCGGTCAGTCTATGCCGGTCGGTCTATGTCGGTCAGTCTGTTGGGCGGTCTATGTCGGTCGGTCTATGTCGGTCGGTCTATGTCGCTCGGTCTATGTCGCTCGGTCAATGTCGCTCGGTCAGTCTATGTCGGTCGATCTATGTCGGTCGTTTGGTCTATGTCCGTCGGTTGGTCTATGTCGGTCGGTCTGTCTATGTCGGTCCGTCAGCGTCGTTCAGTAGGTCTATGTCATTCGGTCTATGTCAGTCGCTCGGTCTATGTCGTTCCGTCGGTCTATGTCATTCGGTCTAAGTCGTTCGGTCTATGTCTTTCAGTCGGTCTATGTCGGTCGGTCTATGTCAGTCGGTCGGTCTATGTCGGTCGGTCTATGTCAGTTGGAATATGTCGCTCGGTCTATGTCGCTCGGAAAATGTCGGTCGGTCTATGTCGGTCAGTCAGTCGGTCTGTCGTTCGGGCTATGTCGGTCGGTCTATGTCGGTCGGTAGGTCTGTGTCGGTTGGTCGGTCAGTCTATGTCAGTCGGTCTATGTCGGTCAGTCTATGTCAGTCGGTCTATGTCGGTCAGTCTATGTCAGTCAGTCTATGTCGGTCAGTCTATGTTGGTCGGTCTATGTCAGTTGGTTAGTCTATGTCGGTCCTTCGGTCTATGTCGTTCGGTCTATGTCGTTCTGTCTATGTCGTTCAGTCTATGTCGGTTGGTCTACGTTGGTCGGTCTATGTCGGTCGGTCTATGTCACTCGGTCAATGTCACTCGGTCAATGTCGATCGGTCTATGTCGTTTGGTCTGTCTTTGTCGGTCGGTCTATGTCGGTCGGTGGGTCTATGTCAGTAAATTTCGGACACCGACATAGACATATGTCGGTCGGTCTATGTCGTTCAGTCGGTTTATGTCAGTCGGTCTATGTCGTTCGGTCGGTCTATGTCGGTCTGTCGGTCTAAGTCGGTCGGTCTATGTCGCTCAGTATATTTCGGTCGGTCTATGTCAGTCGGTCGGTCTATGTCGGTTGGTAGGTCTATGTCGGTCGGTCTATTGTCAGTCGGTCAGGCTATGTCGGTCGGTCTATGTCAGTCGGTCGGTCTACGTCGGGCTGTTTATGTCAGTTGGAATATGTTGGTCGGTCTAAGTCGGTCAGTCTATGTCGGTCGGTCTATGTCGGTCGGTCTATGTCGGTCGGTCTGTTGGGCGGTCTATGTCGGTCGGTCTATGTCATTCGGTCTATGTCGCTCGGCCTATGTCGCTCGGTCTATGTCGCTCGGTCTATGTCGTTCGGTCAGTCTACGTCGGTCGATATATGTCGGTCGTTCGGTCTATGTCCGTCGGTTGGTCTATGTCGGTCGGTCTATGTCGGTCCGTCTGCTTCGTTCAGTAGGTCTATGTCATTCGGTCTATGTCAGTCGGTCAGTCTATGTCGTTCAGTCGGTCTATATCGGTTGGTCTATGTCGTTCTGTCTATGTCGTTCGGTCTATGTCGGTCGGTCTATGTCGTTCGGTATGTATATTTCGTTCGGTCTATGACATTCAGTCTCTGTCGCTCGGTCTATGTCGGTCGGTCTATGACGGTCGGTCTATGTCGTTCGGTCTATGTCAGTCAGTCTATGCCATTCGGAATATGTCTGTCGGTCTCCCTCCGTCGGTCTATGTCGTTCGGTCGGTCTACGTCGGGCGGTTTATGTCGGTTGGAATCTGTCGGTCGGTCTGTTGGTCGGTCTATGTCGTTCGGTCTATGTCGGTCGGTCGGTCTATGTCGGTTGGTAGGTCTATGTCGGTCGGTCTATTGTCAGTCGGTCAGGCTATGTCGGTCGGTCTAGGTCAGTCGGTCGGTCTACATCGGGCTGTTTATGTAGGTTGGAATATGTTGGTCGGTCTAAGTCGGTCAGTCTATGTTGGTCGGTCTATGTCAGTTGGTTAGTCTATGTCGGTCCTTCGGTCTATGTTGTTCGGTCTATGTCGTTCTGTCTATGTCGTTCAGTCTATGTCGGTTGGTCTACGTTGGTCGGTCTATGTCGGTCGGTCTATGTCACTCGGTCAATGTCACTCGGTCAATGTCGATCGGTCTATGTCGTTTGGTCTGTCTTTGTCGGTCGGTCTATGTCGGTCGGTGGGTCTATGTCAGTAAATTTCGGACTGTCTACATCGGTCGGTCTATGTCGTTCAGTCGGTTTATGTCGGTCGGTCTATGTCGTTCCGTCGGTCTATGTCGGTCTGTCGGTCTAAGACGGTCGGTCTATGTCGCTCAGTATATTTCGGTCGGTCTATGTCGGCCTGTCGGTCTAAGTCGGTCGGTCTATGTCGGTCGGTCGGTCTATGTCGGTTGGTAGGTCTATGTCGGTCAGTCTATTGTCAGTCGGTCAGGCTATGTCGGTCAGTCTATGTCAGTCGGTCGGTCTATGTCGGGCTGTTTATGTCGGTTGGAATATGCTGGTCGGTCTAAGTCGGTCAGTCTATGTCGTTCGGTCTATGTCGTTCTGTCTATGTCGTTCAGTCTATGTCGGTTGGTCTATGTCACTCGGTCAATGTCACTCGGTCAATGTCGATCGGTCTATGTCGTTTGGTCTGTCTTTGTCGGTCGGACTATGTCGGTCGGTGGGTCTATGTCAGTAGATTTCGGTCTGTCTACGTCGGTCGGTCTATGTCGTTCAGTCGGTTTATGTCGGTCGGTCTATGTCGTTCGGTCGGTCTATGTCGGCCTGTCCGTCTAAGTCGGTCGGTCTATGTCGCTCAGTATATTTCGGTCGGTCTATGTCGATCGGTCAGTCTATGTCGGTTGGTAGGTCTATGTCGGTCGGTCTATTGTCAGTCGGTCAGGCTATGTCGGTCGGTCTATATCAGTCGGTCGGTCTACGTCGGGCTGTTTATGTCGGTTGGAATATGTTGGTCGGTCGAAGTCGGTCAGTCTATGTCAGTCGGTCTATGTCGGTCGGTCTGTTGGGCGGTCTATGTCGGTCGGTCTATGTCATTCGGTCTATGTGGGTTGGTCTATGTCGCTCGGTCTATGTCGCTCGGTCTATGTCGCTCGGTCTATGTCACTCGGTCTATGTCGTTCGGTCTATGTCGTTCGGTCAGTCTATGTCGGTCGATCTATGTCGGTCGTTCGGTCGATGTCCGTCGGTTGGTCCATGTCGGTCGGTCTATGTCGGTCCGTCTGCTTCGTTCAGTAGGTCTATGTCATTCGGTCTATGTCAGTCGGTCGGTCTGTGTCGGTCAGTCTATGTCGTTCAGTCGGTCTATATCGGTCGGTCTATGTCGTTCAGTCTATGTCATTCGGTCTATGTCGGTCGGTCTATGTCGTTCGGTCTATGTCGTTCGGTAGGTATATTTCGTTCGGTCTATGACGTTCAGTCTCTGTCGCTCGGTCTATGTCGGTCGGTCAATGACGGTCGGTCTATGTCGTTCGGTCTATGTCAGTCAGTCTATGTCATTCGGAATATGTCTGTCGGTCTCCCTCCGTCGGTCTATGTCGGTCGGTCGGTCTACGTCGGGCTGTTTATGTCAGTTGGAATCTGTCGGTCGGGCTGTTGGTCGGTCTATGTCGTTCGGTCTATGTCATTCGGTCTATGTCGTTTGGTCTATGTCGTTCGGTCGATGTCTTTCAGTCGGTCTATGTCGGTCGGTCTATGTCGTTCAGTCGGTCTATGTCGGTCAGTCTATGTCGCTCGGTCTATGTCGTTCAGTCGGTCTATGTCATTCGGTCTATGTCGTTCGGTCTATGTCGTTCGGTCTATGTCGTTCGGTCTATGTCGTTCGGTCTATGTCTTTCAGTCGGTCTATGTCGGTCGGTCTATGTCAGTCGGTCGGTCTACGTCGGGCTGTTTATGTCGGTTGGAATATGTTGGTCGGTCTAAGTCGGTCAGTCTATGCCAGTCGGTCTATGCCGGTTGGTCTGCTGGGCGGTCTATGTCGGTCGGTCTATGTCATTCGGTCTATGTCGGTCGGTCTATGTCGCTCGGTCTATGTCGCTCGGTCTATGTCGTTCGGTCAGTCTATGTCGGTCGATCTATGTCGGTCGTTTGGTCTATGTCCGTCAGTTGGTCTATGTCGTTCGGTCGGTCTATGTTGGTCCATCTGCGTCGTTCAGTAGGTCTATGTCATTCAGTCTATGTCAGTCGCTCGGTCTATGTCGTTCAGTCGATCTATGTCATTCGGTCTATGCCGTTCGGTCTATGTCTTTCAGTCGGTCTATGTCGGTCGGTCTATGTCAGTCGGTCGGTCTACGTCGGGCTGTTTATGTCGGTTGGAATATGTTGGTAGGTCAATGTCGGTCAGTCTATGCCGGTCGGTCTATGTCGGTCGGTCTGTTGGGCGGTCTATGTCGGTCGGTCTATGTCGGTCGGTCTATGTCGTTCGGTCTATGTTGGTCGGTCTATGTCGCTCGGTCTATGTCGTTCACTCGGTCTATGTCGTTCAGTCGGTCTATGTCGGTCAGTCTTTGCCGGTCGGTCTATGTCGGTCGGTCTGTTGGGCGGTCTATGTCGGTCGGTCTATGTCATTCGGTCTGTGTCGGTCGGTCTATGTCGTTCGGTCAGTCTATGTCGGTCGATCTATGTCGATCGTTCGGTCTATGTCCGTCGGTTGGTCTATGTCGGTTGGTCGGTCTATGTCGGTCCGTCTGCGTCGTTCAGTAGGTCTATGTCATTCGGTCTATGTCAGTCGGTCGGTCTATGTCGGTCAGTCTATGTCGTTCAGTCGGTCTATATCGGTCGGTCTATGTCGTTCTGTCTATGTCACTCGGTCAATGTCGATCGGTCTATGTCGTTTGGTCTGTCTTTGTCGGTCGGTCTATGTCGGTCAGTGGGTCTATGTCAGTAAATTTCGGTCTGTCTACGTCGGTCGGTCTATGTCGTTCAGTCGGATTATGTCGGTCGGTCTATGTCGTTCGGTCGGTCTATGTCGGCCTGTCGGTCTAAGTCGTTCAGTCTATGTCGCTCAGTATATTTCGGTCGGTCTATGTCGGTCGGTCGGTCTATGTCGGTTGGTAGGTCTATGTCGGTCGGTCGGTCAGGCTATGTCGGTCGGTCTATGTCGGTCGGTCTGTTGGGCGGTCTATGTCGGTCGGTCTATGTCATTCGGTCTATGTCGGTCGGTCTATGTCGCTCGGTCTATGTCGCTCGGTCTATGTCGCTCGGTCTATGTCGTTCGGTCAGTCTATGTCGGTCGATCTATGTCGGTCGTTCGGTCTATGTCCGTCGGTTGGTCTATGTCGGTCGGTCTATGTCGGTCCGTCTGCTTCGTTCAGTAGGTCTATGTCATTCGGTCAATGTCAGTCGGTCGGTCTATGTCGGTCAGTCTATGTCGTTCAGTCGGTTTATATCGGTCGGTCTATGTCGTTCTGTCTATGTCGTTCGGTCTATGTCGGTCGGTCTATGTCGTTCGGTAGGTATATTTCGTTCGGTCTATGACGTTCAGTCTCTGTCGCTCGGTCTATGTCGGTCGGTCTATGACGGTCGGTCTATGTCGTTCGGTCTATGTCAGTCAATGTCATTCGGAATATGTCTGTTGGTCTCCCTCCGTCGGTCTATGTCGTTCGGTCGGTCTACGTCGGGCGGTTTATGTCGGTTGGAATCTGTCGGTCGGTCTGTTGGTCGGTCTATGTCGCTCGGTCTATGTCGGTCGGTCTATGTCGCTCGGTCTATGTCGGTCGGTCTATGTCGCTCGGTCTATGTCAGTCGGTCTATGTCGCTCGGTCTATGTCGCTCGGTCTATGTCGCTCGGTCTATGTCGCTCGGTCTATGTCGTTCGGTCAGTCTACGTCGGTCGATCTATGTCGGTCGTTCGGTCTATGTCCGTCGGTTGGTCTATGTCGGTCGGTCTATGTCGGTCCGTCTGCTTCGTTCAGTAGGTCTATGTCATTCGGTCAATGTCAGTCGGTCGGTCTATGTCGGTCAGTCTATGTCGTTCAGTCGGTCTATATTGGTCGGTCTATGTCGTTCTGTCTATGTCGTTCGGTCTATGTCGGTCGGTCTATGTCGTTCGGTAGGTATATTTCGTTCGGTCTATGACGTTCAGTCTCTGTCGCTCGGTCTATGTCGGTCGGTCTATGACGGTCGGTCTATGTCGTTCGGTCTATGTCAGTCAATGTCATTCGGAATATGTCTGTTGGTCTCCCTCCGTCGGTCTATGTCGTTCGGTCGGTCTACGTCGGGCGGTTTATGTCGGTTGGAATCTGTCGGTCGGTCTGTTGGTCGGTCTATGTCGCTCGGTCTATGTCGGTCGGTCTATGTCGCTCGGTCTATGTCGGTCGGTCTATGTCGCTCGGTCTATGTCAGTCGGTCTATGTCGCTCGGTCTATGTCGCTCGGTCTATGTCGTTCGGAAAATGTCGGTCGGTCTATGTCGGTCGGTCAGTCGGTCTGTCGTTCGGGCTATGTCGGTCGGTCCATGTCGGTCGGTAGGTCTGTGTCGGTTGGTCGGTCAGTCTATGTCAGTCGGTCTATGTCGGTCAGTCTATGTCAGTCGGTCTATGTCGGTCAGTCTATGTCAGTCGGTCTATGTCGGTCAGTCTATGTCAGTCGCTCTATGTCGGTCAGTCTATGTTGGTCGGTCTATGTCAGTTGGTTAGTCTATGTCGGTCCTTCGGTCTATGTCGGTCAGTCTATGTCGTTCAGTCGGTCTATATTGGTCGGTCTATGTCGTTCTGTCTATGTCGTTCGGTCTATGTCGGTCGGTCTATGTCGTTCGGTAGGTATATTTCGTTCGGTCTATGACGTTCAGTCTCTGTCGCTCGGTCTATGTCGGTCGGTCTATGACGGTCGGTCTATGTCGTTCGGTCTATGTCAGTCATGTCATTCGGAATATGTCTGTTGGTCTCCCTCCGTCGGTCTATGTCGTTCGGTCGGTCTACGTCGGGCGGTTTATGTCGGTTGGAATCTGTCGGTCGGTCTGTTGGTCGGTCTATGTCGCTCGGTCTATGTCGGTCGGTCTATGTCGCTCGGTCTATGTCGGTCGGTCTATGTCGCTCGGTCTATGTCAGTCGGTCTATGTCGCTCGGTCTATGTCGCTCGGTCTATGTCGCTCGGTCTATGTCGCTCGGTCTATGTCGTTCGGTCAGTCTACGTCGGTCGATCTATGTCGGTCGTTCGGTCTATGTCCGTCGGTTGGTCTATGTCGGTCGGTCTATGTCGGTCCGTCTGCTTCGTTCAGTAGGTCTATGTCATTCGGTCAATGTCAGTCGGTCGGTCTATGTCGGTCAGTCTATGTCGTTCAGTCGGTCTATATTGGTCGGTCTATGTCGTTCTGTCTATGTCGTTCGGTCTATGTCGGTCGGTCTATGTCGTTCGGTAGGTATATTTCGTTCGGTCTATGACGTTCAGTCTCTGTCGCTCGGTCTATGTCGGTCGGTCTATGACGGTCGGTCTATGTCGTTCGGTCTATGTCAGTCAATGTCATTCGGAATATGTCTGTTGGTCTCCCTCCGTCGGTCTATGTCGTTCGGTCGGTCTACGTCGGGCGGTTTATGTCGGTTGGAATCTGTCGGTCGGTCTGTTGGTCGGTCTATGTCGCTCGGTCTATGTCGGTCGGTCTATGTCGCTCGGTCTATGTCGGTCGGTCTATGTCGCTCGGTCTATGTCAGTCGGTCTATGTCGCTCGGTCTATGTCGCTCGGTCTATGTCGTTCGGAAAATGTCGGTCGGTCTATGTCGGTCGGTCAGTCGGTCTGTCGTTCGGGCTATGTCGGTCGGTCCATGTCGGTCGGTAGGTCTGTGTCGGTTGGTCGGTCAGTCTATGTCAGTCGGTCTATGTCGGTCAGTCTATGTCAGTCGGTCTATGTCGGTCAGTCTATGTCAGTCGGTCTATGTCGGTCAGTCTATGTCAGTCGCTCTATGTCGGTCAGTCTATGTTGGTCGGTCTATGTCAGTTGGTTAGTCTATGTCGGTCCTTCGGTCTATGTCGTTCAGTCTATGTCGTTCTGTCTATGTCGTTCAGTCTATGTCGGTTGGTCTACGTTGGTCGGTCTATGTCGGTCGGTCTATGTCACTCGGTCAATGTCACTCGGTCAATGTCGATCGGTCTATGTCGTTTGGTCTGTCTTTGTCGGTCGGTCTATGTCGGTCGGTGGGTCTATGTCAGTAAATTTCGGTCTGTCTACGTCGGTCGGTCTATGTCGTTCAGTCGGTTTATGTCGGTCGGTCTATGTCGTTCGGTCGGTCTATGTCGGTCTGTCGGTCTAACTCGGTCGGTCTATGTCGCTCAGTATATTTCGGTCGGTCTATGTCGGTCGGTCGGTCTATGTCGGTTGGTAGGTCTATGTCGGTCGGTCTATTGTCAGTCGGTCAGGCTATTTCGGTCGGTCTACGTCGGGCTGTTTATGTCGGTTGGAATATGTTGGTCGGTCTAAGTCGGTCAGTCCATGTCGGTCGGTCTATGTCGGTCGGTCTGTTGGGCGGTCTATGTCGGTCGGTCTATGTCGGTCGGTCGGTCTACGTCGGGCTGTTTATGTCGGTTGGAATATGTTGGTCGGCCTAAGTCGGTCAGTCTATGCCGGTCGGTCTATGTCGGTCAGTCTGTTGGGCGGTCTATGTCGGTCGGTCTATGTCGGTCGGTCTATGTCGCTCGGTCTATGTCGCTCGGTCTATGTCGCTCGATCAATGTCGTTCAGTCGGCTTATGTCATTCGGTCTATGTCGTTCGGTCTATGTCGTTCGGTCTATGTCTTTCAGTCGGTCTATGTCGGTCGGTCTATGTCGGTCGGTCGGTCTACGTCGGGCTGTTTATGTCGGTTGGAATATGTTGGTCGGCCTAAGTCGGTCAGTCTATGCCGGTCGGTCTATGTCGGTCAGTCTGTTGGGCGGTCTATGTCGGTCGGTCTATGTCGGTCGGTCTATGTCGCTCGGTCTATGTCGCTCGGTCAATGTCGCTCGGTCAGTCTATGTCGGTCGATCTATGTCGGTCGTTTGGTCTATGTCCGTCGGTTGGTCTATGTCGGTCGGTCTGTCTATGTCGGTCCGTCAGCGTCGTTCAGTAGGTCTATGTCATTCGGTCTATGTCAGTCGCTCGGTCTATGTCGTTCCGTCGGTCTATGTCATTCGGTCTAAGTCGTTCGGTCTATGTCTTTCAGTCGGTCTATGTCGGTCGGTCTATGTCAGTCGGTCGGTCTATGTCGGTCGGTCTATGTCAGTTGGAATATGTCGCTCGGTCTATGTCGCTCGGAAAATGTCGGTCGGTCTATGTCGGTCCGTCAGTCGGTCTGTCGTTCGGGCTATGTCGGTCGGTCTATGTCGGTCGGTAGGTCTGTGTCGGTTGGTCGGTCAGTCTATGTCAGTCGGTCTATGTCGGTCAGTCTATGTCAGTCGGTCTATGTCGGTCAGTCTATGTCAGTCAGTCTATGTCGGTCAGTCTATGTTGGTCGGTCTATGTCAGTTGGTTAGTCTATGTCGGTCCTTCGGTCTATGTCGTTCGGTCTATGTCGTTCTGTCTATGTCGTTCAGTCTATGTCGGTTGGTCTACGTTGGTCGGTCTATGTCGGTCGGTCTATGTCACTCGGTCAATGTCACTCGGTCAATGTCGATCGGTCTATGTCGTTTGGTCTGTCTTTGTCGGTCGGTCTATGTCGGTCGGTGGGTCTATGTCAGTAAATTTCGGACACCGACATAGACATATGTCGGTCGGTCTATGTCGTTCAGTCGGTTTATGTCAGTCGGTCTATGTCGTTCGGTCGGTCTATGTCGGTCTGTCGGTCTAAGTCGGTCGGTCTATGTCGCTCAGTATATTTCGGTCGGTCTATGTCAGTCGGTCGGTCTATGTCGGTTGGTAGGTCTATGTCGGTCGGTCTATTGTCAGTCGGTCAGGCTATGTCGGTCGGTCTATGTCAGTCGGTCGGTCTACGTCGGGCTGTTTATGTCAGTTGGAATATGTTGGTCGGTCTAAGTCGGTCAGTCTATGTCGGTCGGTCTATGTCGGTCGGTCTATGTCGGTCGGTCTGTTGGGCGGTCTATGTCGGTCGGTCTATGTCATTCGGTCTATGTCGCTCGGCCTATGTCGCTCGGTCTATGTCGCTCGGTCTATGTCGTTCGGTCAGTCTACGTCGGTCGATATATGTCGGTCGTTCGGTCTATGTCCGTCGGTTGGTCTATGTCGGTCGGTCTATGTCGGTCCGTCTGCTTCGTTCAGTAGGTCTATGTCATTCGGTCTATGTCAGTCGGTCAGTCTATGTCGTTCAGTCGGTCTATATCGGTTGGTCTATGTCGTTCTGTCTATGTCGTTCGGTCTATGTCGGTCGGTCTATGTCGTTCGGTATGTATATTTCGTTCGGTCTATGACATTCAGTCTCTGTCGCTCGGTCTATGTCGGTCGGTCTATGACGGTCGGTCTATGTCGTTCGGTCTATGTCAGTCAGTCTATGCCATTCGGAATATGTCTGTCGGTCTCCCTCCGTCGGTCTATGTCGTTCGGTCGGTCTACGTCGGGCGGTTTATGTCGGTTGGAATCTGTCGGTCGGTCTGTTGGTCGGTCTATGTCGTTCGGTCTATGTCGGTCGGTCGGTCTATGTCGGTTGGTAGGTCTATGTCGGTCGGTCTATTGTCAGTCGGTCAGTCTATGTCGTTCAGTCGGTCTATATCGGTTGGTCTATGTCGTTCTGTCTATGTCGTTCGGTCTATGTCGGTCGGTCTATGTCGTTCGGTATGTATATTTCGTTCGGTCTATGACATTCAGTCTCTGTCGCTCGGTCTATGTCGGTCGGTCTATGACGGTCGGTCTATGTCGTTCGGTCTATGTCAGTCAGTCTATGCCATTCGGAATATGTCTGTCGGTCTCCCTCCGTCGGTCTATGTCGTTCGGTCGGTCTACGTCGGGCGGTTTATGTCGGTTGGAATCTGTCGGTCGGTCTGTTGGTCGGTCTATGTCGTTCGGTCTATGTCGGTCGGTCGGTCTATGTCGGTTGGTAGGTCTATGTCGTTTGGTCTATTGTCAGTCGGTCAGGCTATGTCGGTCGGTCTATGTCAGTCGGTCGGTCTACGTCGGGCTGTTTATGTCGGTTGGAATATGTTGGTCGGTCTAAGTCGGTCAGTCTATGCCAGTCGGTCTATGTCGGTCGGTCTGTTGGGCAGTCTATGTCGGTCGGTCTATGTCATTCGGTCTGTGTCGGTCGGTCTATGTCGTTCGTTCAGACTATGTCGGTCGATCTATTTCGGTTGTTTGGTCTATGTCGGTCGGTCGGTCTATGTCGCTCGGTCTATGTCATTCGGTCTATGTCGTTCGGTCTATGTCGTTCGGTCTATGTCTTTCAGTCGGTCCATGTCGCTCGGTCTATGTCGGTCGGTCTATGTCGCTCGGTCTATGTCGGTCGGTCTATGTCGCTCGGTCTATGTCAGTCGGTCTATGTCGCTCGGTCTATGTCGCACGGTCTATGTCGTTCGGAAAATGTCGGTCGGTCTATGTCGGTCGGTCAGTCGGTCTGTCGTTCGGGCTATGTCGGTCGGTCCATGTCGGTCGGTAGGTCTGTGTCGGTTGGTCGGTCAGTCTATGTCAGTCGGTCTATGTCGGTCAGTCTATGTCAGTCGGTCTATGTCGGTCAGTCTATGTCAGTCGGTCTATGTCGGTCAGTCTATGTCAGTCGCTCTATGTCGGTCAGTCTATGTTGGTCGGTCTATGTCAGTTGGTTAGTCTATGTCGGTCCTTCGGTCTATGTCGTTCGGTCTATGTCGTTCTGTCTATGTCGTTCAGTCTATGTCGGTTGGTCTACGTTGGTCGGTCTATGTCGGTCGGTCTATGTCACTCGGTCAATGTCGATCGGTCTATGTCGTTTGGTCTGTCTTTGTCGGTCGGTCTATGTCGGTCGGTGGGTCTATGTCAGTAAATTTCGGTCTGTCTACGTCGGTCGGTCTATGTCGTTCAGTCGGTTTATGTCGGTCGGTCTATGTCGTTCGGTCGGTCTATGTCGGCCTGTCGGTCTAAGTCGGTCGGTCTATGTCGCTCAGTATATTTCGGTTGGTCTATGTCGGTTGGTAGGTCTATGTCGGTCGGTCTATTGTCAGTCGGTCAGGCTATGTCGGTCGGTCTATGTCAGTCGGTCGGTCTACGTCGGGCTGTTTATGTCGGTTGGAATATGTTGGTCGGTCTAAGTCGGTCAGTCCATGTCGGTCGGTCTATGTCGGTCGGTCTGTTGGGCAGTCTATGTCGGTCGGTCTATGTCATTCGGTCTATGTCGGTCGGTCTATGTCGCTCGGTCTATGTCGCTCGGTCTATGTCGCTCGGTCTATGTCGTTCGGTCAGTCTACGTCGGTCGATCTATGTCAGTTGGTAGGTCTATGTCCGTCGGTTGGTCTATGTCGGTCGGTCTATGTTGGTCCGTCTGCTTCGTTCAGTAGGTCTATGTCATTCGGTCTATGTCAGTCGGTCGGTCTATGTCGGTCAATCTATGTCGTTCAGTCGGTCTATATCGGTCGGTCTATGTCGTTTGGTCTATGTCGTTCGGTCTATGTCTTTCAGTCGGTCCATGTCGGTCGGTCTATGTCAGTCGGTCGGTCTATGTCGGGCTGTTTATGTCGGTAGGAATATGTTGGTCGGTCTAAGTCGGTCAGTCTATGCCGGTCGGTCTATGTCGGTCGGTCTGTTGGGCGGTCTATGTCGGTCGGTCTATGTCGCTCGGTCTATGTCGCTCGGTCTATATCGCTCGGTCTATGTCGGTCGGTCTATGTCGCTCGGTCTATGTCGCTCGGTCTATGTCGTTCGGTCAATCGATGTCGGTCGATCTATGTCGGTCGTTTGGTCTATGTCCGTCAGTTGGTCTATGTCGGTCGGTCGGTCTATGTCGGTCCGTCTGCATCGTTCAGTAGGTCTATGTCATTCGGTCTATGTCAGTCTCTCGGTCTATGTCGTTCAGTCGATCTATTTCATTCAGTCTATGTCGTTCGGTCTATATCTTTCAGTCGGTCTATGTCGGTCGGTCTATGTCAGTCGGTCGGTCTACGTCGGGCTGTTTATGTCGGTTGGAATATGTTGGTAGGTCTATGTCGGTCAGTCTATGCCGGTCGGTCTATGTCGGTCGGTCTGTTGGGCGGTCTATGTCGGTCGGTCTTTGTCGGTCGGTCTATGTCGTTCGGTCTATGTTGGTCGGTCTATGTCGCTCGGTCTATGTCGTTCGGAAAATGTCGGTCAGTCTATGTCGGTCGGTCAGTCGGTCTGTCGTTCGGGCTATGTCGGTCGGTCTATGTCGGTCGGTAGGTCTACGTCGGGCGGTTTATGTCGGTTGGAATCTGTCGGTCGGTCTGTTGGTCGGTCTATGTCGGTCGGTCTATGTCGCTCGGTCTATGTCAGTCGGTCTATGTCGCTCGGTCTATGTCGCTCGGTCTATGTCGTTCGGAAAATGTCGGTCGGTCTATGTCGGTCGGTCAGTCGGTCTGTCGTTCGGGCTATGTCGGTCGGTCTATGTTGGTCGGTAGGTCTGTGTCGGTTGGTCGGTCAGTCTATGTCAGTCGGTCTATGTCGGTCAGTCTATGTCAGTCGGTCTATGTCGGTCAGTCTATGTCAGTCGCTCTATGTCGGTCAGTCTATGTTGGTCGGTCTATGTCATTTGGTTAGTCTATGTCGGTCCTTCGGTCTATGTCGTTCGGTCTATGTCGTTCTGTCTATGTCGTTCAGTCTATGTCGGTTGGTCTATATCGGTCGGTCTATGTCGGTCGGTCTATGTCACTCGGTCAATGTCGATCGGTCTATGTCGTTTGGTCTGTCTTTGTCGGTCGGTCTATGTCGGTCGGTGGGTCTATGTCAGTAAATTTCGGTCTGTCTACGTCGGTCGGTCTATGTCGTTCGGTCGGTCTATGTCGGCCTGTCGGTCTAAGTCGGTCGGTCTATGTCGCTCAGTATATTTCGGTTGGTCTATGTCGGTTGGTAGGTCTATGTCGGTCGGTCTATTGTCAGTCGGTCAGGCTATGTCGGTCGGTCTATGTCAGTCGGTCGGTCTACGTCGGGCTGTTTATGTCGGTTGGAATATGTTGGTCGGTCTAAGTCGGTCAGTCCATGTCGGTCGGTCTATGTCGGTCGGTCTGTTGGGCGGTCTATGTCAGTCGGTCTATGTCATTCGGTCTATGTCGGTCGGTCTATGTCGCTCGGTCTATGTCGCTCGGTCTATGTCGCTCGGTCTATGTCGTTCGGTCAGTCTACGTCGGTCGATCTATGTCGGTCGTTCGGTCTATGTCCGTCGGTTGGTCTATGTCGGTCGGTCTATGTTGGTCCGTCTGCTTCGTTCAGTAGGTCTATGTCATTCGGTCTATGTCAGTCGGTCGGTCTATGTCGGTCAATCTATGTCGTTCAGTCGGTCTATATCGGTCGGTCTATGTCGTTCGGTCTATGTCGTTCGGTCTATGTCTTTCAGTCGGTCCATGTCGGTCGGTCTATGTCAGTCGGTCGGTCTATGTCGGGCTGTTTATGTCGGTAGGAATATGTTGGTCGGTCTAAGTCGGTCAGTCTATGCCGGTCGGTCTATGTCGGTCGGTCTGTTGGGCGGTCTATGTCGGTCGGTCTATGTTGTTCGGTCTATGTCGCTCGGTCTATGTCGCTCGGTCTATATCGCTCGGTCTATGTCGGTCGGTCTATGTTGCTCGGTCTATGTCGGTCGGTCTATGTCGCTCGGTCTATGTCGCTCGGTCTATGTCATTCGGAAAATGTCGGACGGTCTATGTCGGTCGGTCAGTCGGTCTTTCGTTCGGGCTATGTCGGTCGGTCTATGTCGGTCGGTAGGTCTGTGTCGGTTGGTCGGTCAGTCTATGTCAGTCGGTCAGTCTATGTCAGTCGGTCTATGTCGGTCAGTCTATGTCAGTCGCTCTATGTCGGTCAGTCTATGTTGGTCGGTCTGTCAGTTGGTTAGTCTATGTCGGTCCTTCGGTCTATGTCGTTCGATCTATGTCGTTCTGTCTATGTCGTTCAGTCTATGTCGGTTGGTCTACGTTGGTCGGTCTATGTCGGTCGGACTATGTCACTCGGTCAATGTCACTCGGTCAATGTCGATCGGTCAATGTCGTTTGGTCTGTCTTTGTAGGTCGGTCTATGTCGGTCGGTGGGTCTATGTCAGTAAATTTCGGTCTGTCTACGTCGGTCGGTCTATGTCGTTCAGTCGGTTTATGTCGGACGGTCTATGTCGGTCGGTCGGTCTATGTCGGTTGGTAGGTCTATGTCGGTCGGTCTATTGTCAGTCGGTCAGGCTATGTCGGTCGGTCTATGTCAGTCGGTCGGTCTACGTCGGGCTGTTTATGTCGGTTGGAATATGTTGGTCGGTCTAAGTCGGTCCGTCCATGTCGGTCGGTCTATGTCGGTCGGTCTATGTCGGTCGGTCTGTTGGGCGGTCTATGTCGGTCGGTCTATGTCATTCGGTCTATGTCGGTCGGTCTATGTCGCTCGGTCTATGTCGGTCAGTCTATGTCGTTCAGTCGGTCTATATCGGTCGGTCTATGTCATTCGGTCTATGTCGTTCGGTCTATGTCTTTCAGTCGGTCCATGTCGGTCGGTCTATGTCAGTCGGTCGGTCTACGTCGGGCTGTTTATGTCGGTTGGAATACGTTGGTCGGTCTAAGTCGGTCAGTCTATGTCGGTCGGTCTATGTCGGTCGGTCTGTTGGGCGGTCTATGTCGGTCGGTGTATGTCGTTCGGTCTATGTCGCTCGGTCTATGTCGCTCGGTCTATGTCGCTCGGTCTATGTCGTTCAGTCGGTCTATGGCGGTCGGTCTATGTCAGTCGGTCGGTCTATGTAGCTCGGTCTATGTCGTTCAGTCGGTCTATGTCGCTCGGTCTATGTCGTTCAGTCGGTCTATGTCGGTCGGTCTATGTCGCTCGGTCTATGTCATTCAATCGGTCTATGTAGCTCGGTCTATGTCGTTCAGTCGGTCTATGTCGCTCGGTCTATGTCGTTCAGTCGGTCTATGTCGGTCGGTCTATGTCGCTCGGTCTATGTCGCTCGGTCTATGTCGTTCAGTCGGTCTATGTCGTTCGGTCTATGTCGTTCGGTCTATGTCGTTCGGTCTATGTCGTTCGGTCTATGTCTTTCAGTCGGTCTATGTCGGTCGGTCTATGTCAGTCGGTCGGTCTACGTCGGGCTGTTTATGTCGGTTGGAATAGGTTGGTCGGTCTAAGTCGGTCAGTCTGCGTCGTTCCGTAGGTCTATGTCATTCGGTCTATGTCAGTCGGTCGGTCTATGTCGGTCAGTCTATGTCGTTCAGTCGGTCTATATCGGTCGGTCTATGTCGTTCTGTCTATGTCACTCGGTCAATGTCGATCGGTCTATGTCGTTTGGTCTATGTCGCTCGGTCTATGTCAGTCGGTCTATGTCGGTCGGTCTATGTCGCTCGGTCTATGTCGTTCAGTCGGTCTATGTCGTTCAGTCGGTCTATGTCGTTCGGTCTATGTCGTTCGGTCTATGTCGTTCGGTCTATGTCGTTCGGTCTATGTCTTTCAGTCGGTCTATGTCGGTCGGTCAATGTCAGTCGGTCGGTCTACGTCGGGCTGTTTATGTCGGTTGGAATATGTTGGTCGGTCTAAGTCGGTCAGTCTATGCCAGTCGGTCTATGCCGGTCGGTCTGTTGGGCGGTCTATGTCGGTCGGTCTATGTCATTCGGTCTATGTCGGTCGGTCTATGTCGCTCGGTCTATGTCGCTCGGTCTATGTCGTTCGGTCAATCGATGTCGGTCGATCTATGTCGGTCGTTTGGTCTATGTCCGTCAGTTGGTCTATGTCGGTCGGTCGGTCTATGTCGGTCCGTCTGCATCGTTCAGTAGGTCTATGTCATTCGGTCTATGTCAGTCGCTCGGTCTATGTCGTTCAGTCGATCTATTTCATTCAGTCTATGTCGTTCGGTCTATGTCTTTCAGTCGGTCTATGTAGGTCGGTCTATGTCAGTCGGTCGGTCTACGTCGGGCTGTTTATGTCGGTTGGAATATGTTGGTAGGTCTATGTCGGTCAGTCTATGCCGGTCGGTCTATGTCGGTCGGTCTGTTGGGCGGTCTATGTCGGTCGGTCTTTGTCGGTCGGTCTATGTCGTTCGGTCTATGTTGGTCGGTCTATGTCGCTCGGTCTATGTCGTTCGGAAAATGTCGGTCAGTCTATGTCGGTCGGTCAGTCGGTCTGTCGTTCGGGCTATGTCGGTCGGTCTATGTCGGTCGGTAGGTCTGTGTCGGTTGGTCGGTCAGTCTATGTCAGTCGGTCTATGTCGGTCAGTCTATGTCAGTCGGTCTATGTCGGTCAGTCTATGTCAGTCGGTCTATGTCGGTCAGTCTATGTTGGTCGGTCTATGTCAGTTGGTTAGTCTATGTCGGTCCTTCGGTCTATGTCGTTCGGTCTATGTCGTTCTGTCTATGTCGTTCAGTCTATGTCGGTTGGTCTACATTTGTCGGTCTATGTCGGTCGGTCTATGTCATTCAGTCAATGTCACTCGGTCAATGTCGATCGGTCTATGTCGTTTGGTCTGTCTTTGTCGGTCGGTCTATGTCGGTCGGTGGGTCTATGTCAGTAAATTTCGGTCTGTCTACGTCGGTCGGTCTATGTCGTTCAGTCGGTTTATGTCGGTCGGTCTATGTCGTTCGGTCGGTCTATGTCGGCCTGTCGGTCTATGTCGCTCAGTATATTTCGGTCGGTCTATGTCGGTCGGTCTATGTCGGTCGGCCTATTGTCAGTCGGTCAGGCTATGTCGGTCGGTCTATGTCAGTCGGTCGGTCTACGTTGGGCTGTTTATGTCGGTTGGAATATGTTGGTCGGTCTAAGTCGGTCAGTCTATGTCGGTCGGTCTATGTCGGTCGGTCTGTTGGGCGGTCTATGTCGGTCGGTCTATGTCATTCGGTCTATGTCGGTCGGTCTATGTCACTCGGTCTATGTCATTCGGTCAGTCTACGTCGGTCGATCTATGTCGGTCGTTCGGTCTATGTCCGTCGGTTGGTCTATGTCGGTCGGTCTATGTCGGTCCGTCTGCTTCGTTCAGTAGGTCTATGTCATTCGGTCTATGTCAGTCGGTCGGTCTATGTCGGTCAGTCTATGTCGTTCAGTCGGTCTATATCGGTCGGTCTATGTCGTTCTGTCTATGTCGTTCGGTCTATGTCGGTCGGTCTATGTCGTTCGGTATGTATATTTCGTTCGGTCTATGACGTTCAGTCTCTGTCGCTCGGTCTATGTCGGTCGGTCTATGACGGTCGGTCTATGTCGTTCGGTCTATGTCAGTCAGTCTATGTCATTCGGAATATGTCTGTCGGTCACCCTCCGTCGGTCCATGTCGTTCGGTCGGTCTACGTCGGGCTGTTTGTGTCGGTTGGAATATGTTGGTCGGTCTAAGTCGGTCAGTCTATGCCGGTCGGTCTATGTCGGTCGGTCTGTTGGGCAGTCTATGTCGGTCGGTCTATGTCATTCGGTCTGTGTCGGTCGGTCTATGTCGTTTGGTCAGTCTATGTCGGTCGATCTATGTCGGTCGTTCGGTCTATGTCCGTGGGTTGGTCTATGTCGGTTGGTCGGTCTATGTCGGTCCGTCTGCGTCGTTCAGTAAGTCTATGTCATTCGGTCTATGTCAGTCGGTCGGTCTATGTCGGTCAGTCTATGTCGTTCAGTCGGTCTATATCGGTCGGTCTATGTCGCTCGGTCTATGTCGCTCGGTCTATGTCGTTCGGTCAGTCTATGTCGGTCGATCTATGTCGGTCGTTCGGTCTATGTCCGTCGGTTGGTCTATGTCGGTCGGTCTATGTCGGTCCGTCTGCTTCGTTCAGTAGGTCATTGTCATTCGGTCTATGTCAGTCGGTCGGTCTATGTCGGTCAGTCTATGTCGTTCAGTCGGTCTATATCGGTCGGTCTATGTCGTTCTGTCTATGTCGGTCGGTCTATGTCGGTCGGTCTATGTCGTTCGGTAGGTATATTTCGTTCGGTCTACGACGTTCAGTCTCTGTCGCTCGGTCTATGTCGGTCGGTCTATGACGGTCGGTCTATGTCGTTCGGTCTATGTCAGTCAGTCTATGTCATTCGGAATATGTCTGTTGGTCTCCCTCCGTCGGTCTATGTCGTTCGGTCGGTCTACGTCGGGCGGTTTATGTCGGTTGGAATCTGTCGCTCGGTCTATGTCGCTCGGTCTATGTCGTTCGGAAAATGTCGGTCGGTCTATGTCGGTCGGTCAGTCTGTCTGTCGTTCGGGCTATGTCGGTCGGTCTATGTCGGTCGGTAGGTCTGTGTCGGTTGGTCGGTCAGTCTATGTCAGTCGGTCTATGTCGGTCAGTCTATGTCAGTCGGTCTATGTCGGTCAGTCTATGTCAGTCGGTCTATGTCGGTCAGTCTATGTCAGTCGGTCTATGTCGGTCAGTCTATGTCAGTCGGTCTATGTCGGTCAGTCTATGTTGGTCGGTCTATGTCAGTTGGTTAGTCTATGTCGGTCCTTCGGTCTATGTCGTTCGGTCTATGTCGTTCTGTCTATGTCGTTCAGTGTATGTCGGTTGGTCTACGTTTGTCGGTCTATGTCGGTCGGTCTATGTCACTCGGTCAATGTCACTCGGTCAATGTCGATCGGTCTATGTCGTTTGGTCTGTCTTTGTTGGTCGGTCTATGTCGGTCGGTGGGTCTATGTCAGTAAATTTCGGTCTGTCTACGTCGGTCGGTCTATGTCGTTCAGTCGGTTTATGTCGGTCGGTCTATGTCGTTCGGTCGGTCTATGTCGGCCTGTCGGTCTAAGTCGGTCGGTCTATGTCGCTCAGTATATTTCGGTCGGTCTATGTCGGTCGGTCGGTCTATGTCGGTTGGTAGGTCTATGTCGGTCGGTCTATTGTCAGTCGGTCAGGCTATGTTGGTCGGTCTATGTCAGTCGGTCGGTCTACGTCGGGCTGTTTATGTCGGTTGGAATATGTTGGTCGGTCTAAGTCGGTCAGTCCATGTCGGTCGGTCTATGTCGGTCGGTCTGTTGGGCGGTCTATGTCGGTCGGTCTATGTCATTCGGTCTATGTCGGTCGGTCTATGTCGCTCGGTCTATGTCGCTCGGTCTATGTCGTTCGGACAGTCTACGTCGGTCGATCTATGTCGGACGTTCGGTCTATGTCCGTCGGTTGGTCTATGTCGGTCGGTCTATGTCGGTCCGTCTGCTTCGTTCAGTAGGTCTATGTCATTCGGTCTATGTCAGTCGGTCGGTCAATGTCGGTCAGTCTATGTCGTTCAGTCGGTCTATATCGGTCGGTCTATGTCGTTCGGTCTATGTCATTCGGTCTATGTCTTTCAGTCGGTCCATGTCGGTCGGTCTATGTCAGTCGGTCGGTCTACGTCGGGCTGTTTATGTCGGTTGGAATATGTTGGTCGGTCTAAGTCGGTCAGTCTATGCCGGTCGGTCTATGTCGGTCGGTCTGTTGGGCGGTCTATGTCGGTCGGTCTATGTCGGTCGGTCTATGTCGCTCAGTCTGTGTCGCTCGGTCTATGTCGCTCGGTCTATGTCGTTCAGTCGGTCTATGGCGGTCGGTCTATGTCAGTCGGTCGGTCTACGTCGGGCTGTTTATGTCAGTTGGAATATGTTGGTCGATCTAAGTCGGTCAGTCTATGCCGGTCGGTCTATGTTGGTCGGTCTGTTGGGCGGTCTATGTCGCTCGGTCTATGTAGTTCAGTCGGTCTATGTCGCTCGGTCTATGTCGTTCAGTCGGTCTATGTCGGTCGGTCTATGTCGCTCGGTCTATGCCGCTCGGTCTATGTCGTTCAGTCGGTCTATGTCGTTCGGTCTATGTCGTTCGGTCTATGTCTTTCAGTCGGTCTATGTCGGTCGGTCTATGTCAGTCGGTCAGTCTACGTCGGGCTGTTTATGTCGGTTGGAATATGTTGGTCGGTCTAAGTCGGTCAGTCTATGCCAGTCGGTCTATGCCGGTCGGTCTGTTGGGCGGTCTATGTCGGTCGGTCTATGTCAGTTGGTTAGTCTATGTCGGTCCTTCGGTCTATGTCGTTCGGTCTATGTCGTTCTGTCTATGTCATTCAGTCTATGTCGGTTGGTCTACGTTGGTCGCTCTATGTCGGTCGGTCTATGTCATTCGGTCAATGTCACTCGGTCAATGTCGATCGGTCTATATCGTTTGGTCTGTCTTTGTCGGTCGGTCTATGTCGGTCGGTGGGTCTATGTCAGTAAATTTCGGTCTGTCTACGTCGGTCGGTCTATGTCGTTCAGTTGGTTTATGTCGGTCGGTCTATGTCGTTCGGTCGGTCTATGTCGGCCTGTCGGTCTAAGTCGGTTGGTAGGTCTATGTCGGTCGGCATATTGTCAGTCGGTCAGGCTATGTCGGTCGGTCTATGTCAGTCGGTCGGTCTTCGTCGGGCTGTTTATGTCGGTTGGAATATGTCAGTCGGTCTAAGTCGGTCAGTCTATGTCGGTCGGTCTATGTCGGTCGGTCTGTTGGGCGGTCTATGTCGGTCGGTCTATGTCATTCGGTCTATGTCGGTCGGTCTATGTCGCTCGGTCTATGTCGCTCGGTCTATGTCGGTCGGTCTATGACGGTCGGTCTATGTCGTTCGGTCTATGTCAGTCAGTCTATGTCATTCGGAATATGTCTGTTGGTCTCCCTCCGTCGGTCTATGTCGTTCGGTCGGTCTACGTCGGGCGGTTTATGTCGGTTGGAATCTGTCGCTCGGTCTATGTCGCTCGGTCTATGTCGTTCGGAAAATGTCGGTCGGTCTATGTCGGTCGGTCAGTCGGTCGGGCTATGTCGGTCGGTCTATGTTGGTCGGTAGGTCTGTGTCGGTTGGTCGGTCAGTCTATGTCAGTCGGTCTATGTCGGTCAGTCTATGTCAGTCGGTCTATGTCGGTCAGTCTATGTCAGTCGGTCTATGTCGGTCAGTCTATGTCAGTCGGTCTATGTCGGTCAGTCTATGTTGGTCGGTCTATGTCAGTTGGTTAGTCTATGTCGGTCCTTCGGTCTATGTCGTTCGGTAGGTATATTTCGTTCGGTCTATGACGTTCAGTCTCTGTCGCTCGGTCTATGTCGGTCGGTCTATGACGGTCGGTCTATGTCGTTCGGTCTATGTCAGTCAGTCTATGTCATTCGGAATATGTCTGTCGGTCTCCCTCCATTGGTCTATGTCGTTCGGTCGGTCTACGTCGGGCTGTTTATTTCGGTTGGAATATGTTGGTCGGTCTAAGTCGGTCAGTCTATGCCGGTCGGTCTATGTCGGTCGGTCTGTTGGGCAGTCTATGTCGGTTGGTCTATGTCATTCGGTCTGTGTCGGTCGGTCTATGTCGTTTGGGCAGTCTATGTCGGTCGACCTATGTCGGTCGTTCGGTCTATGTCCGTCGGTTGGTCTAAGTCGGTCGGTCTATGTCGGTCCGTCTGCTTCGTTCAGTAGGTCTGTGTCATTCGGTCTATGTCAGTCGGTCGGTCTATGTCGGTCAGTCTATGTCGTTCAGTCGGTCTATATCGGTCGGTCTATGTCGTTCTGTCTATGTCGTTCGGTCTATGTCGGTCGGTCTATGTCGTTCGGTAGGTATATTTCGTTCGGTCTATGACGTTCAGTCTCTGTCGCTCGGTCTATGTCGGTCGGTCTATGACGGTCGGTCTATGTCGTTCGGTCTATGTCAGTCAGTCTATGTCATTCGGAATATGTCTGTTGGTCTCCCTCCGTCGGTCTATGTCGTTTGGTCGGTCTACGTCGGGCGGTTTATGTCAGTTGGAATCTGTCGGTCGGTCTATGTCGCTCGGTCTATGTTGCTCGGTCTATGTCGCTCGGTCTATGTCGTTCGGTCTATGTCGGTCGGTCAGTCTATGTCGGTCAATCTATGTCGGTCGTTCGGTCTATGTCCGTCGGTTGGTCTATGTCGGTCGGTCTATGTCGGTCCGTCTGCTTCGTTCAGTAGGTCTATGTCATTCGGTCTATGTCAGTCGGTCGGTCTATATCGGTCAGTCTATGTCGTTCAGTCGGTCTATATCGGTCGGTCTATGTCGTTCTGTCTATGTCGTTCGGTCTATGTCGGTCGGTCTATGTCGTTCGGTAGGTATATTTCGTTCGGTCTATGACGTTCAGTCTCTGTCGGTCGGTCTATGGCGGTCGGTCTATGTCGTTCGGTCTATGTCAGTCAGTCTATGTCATTCGGAATATGTCTGTTGGTCTCCCTCCGTCGGTCTATGTCGTTCGGTCGGTCTACGTCGGCCGGTTTATGTCGGTTGGAATCTGTCGGTCGGTCTATGTCGCTCGGTCTATGTCGGTCGGTCTATGTCGCTCGGTCTATGTCGGTCGGTCTATGTCGCTCGGTCTATGTCGCTCGGTCTATGTCGCTCGGTCTATGTCGTTCGGAAAATGTCGGTCGGTCTATGTCGGTCGGTAGGTCTGTGTCGGTTGGTCGGTCAGTCTATGTCAGTCGGTCTATGTCGGTCAGTCTATGTCAGTCGGTCTATGTCGGTCAGTCTATGTCAGTCGCTCTATGTCGGTCAGTCTATGTTGGTCGGTCTATGTCAGTTGGTTAGTCTATGTCGGTCCTTCGGTCTATGTCGTTCGGTCTATGTCGTTCTGTCTATGTCGTTCAGTCTATGTCGGTTGGTCTACGTTGGTCGGTCTATGTCGGTCGGTCTATGTCACTCGGTCAATGTCACTCGGTCAATGTCGATCGGTCTATGTCGTTTGGTCTGTCTTTGTCGGTCGGTCTATGTCGGTCGGTGGGTCTATGTCAGTAAATTTCGGTCTGTCTACGTCGGTCGGTCTATGTCATTTAGTCGGTTTATGTCGGTCGGTCTATGTCGTTCGGTCGGTCTATGTCGGCCTGTCGGTCTAAGTCGGTCGGTCTATGTCGCTCAGTATATTTCGGTCGGTCTATGTCGGTCGGTCGGTCTATGTCGGTTGGTAGGTCTATGTCGGTCGGTCTATTGTCAGTCGGTCAGGCTATGTCGGTCGGTCTATGTCAGTCGGTCGGTCTACGTCAGGCTGTTTATGTCGGTTGGAATATGTTGGTCGGTCTAAGTCGGTCAGTCCATGTCGGTCGGTCTATGCCGGTCGGTCTGTTGGGCGGTCTACGTCGGTCGGTCTATGTCGTTTAGTCGGTTTATGTCGGTCGGTCTATGTCGTTCGGTCGGTCTATGTCGGCCTGTCGGTCTAAGTCGGTCGGTCTATGTCGCTCAGTATATTTCGGTCGGTCTATGTCGGTCGGTCGGTCTATGTCGGTTGGTAGGACTATGTCGGTCGGTCTATTGTCAGTCGGTCAGGCTATGTCGGTCGGTCTATGTCAGTCGGTCGGTCTACGTCGGGCTGTTTATGTCGGTTGGAATATGTTGGTCGGTCTAAGTCGGTCAGTCCATGTCGGTCGGTCTATGTCGGTCGGTCTGTTGGGCGGTCTATGTCGGTCGGTCTATGTCGGTCAGTCTATGTCATTCGGTCTATGTCGGTCGGTCTATGTCGCTCGGTCTCTGTCGCTCGGTCTATGTCGTTCGGTCAGTCTATGTCGGTCGATCTATGTCGGTCGTTCGGTCTATGTCCGTCGGTTGGTCTATGTCGGTCGGTCTAAGTCGGTCCATCTGCTTCGTTCAGTACATCTAAGTCATTCGGTCTATGTCAGTCGGTCGGTCTATGTCGGTCAGTCTATGTCGTTCAGTCGGTTGGAATATGTTGGTCGGTCTAAGTCGGTCAGTCTACGCCGGTCGGTCTATGTCGTTCGGTCTATGTCGCTCGGTCTATGTCGCTCGGTCTATGTCGCTCGGTCTATGTCGTTCAGTCGGTCTATGTCATTCGGTCTATGTCGCTCGGTCTATGTCGTTCGGTCTATGTCTTTCAGTCGGTCTATGTCGGTCGGTCTATGTCAGTCGGTCGGTCTACGTCGGGCTGTTTATGTCGGTTGGAATATGTTGGTCGGTCTAAGTCGGTCAGTCTATGCCGGTCGGTCTATGTTGGTCGGTCTGTTGGGCGGTCTATGTCGGTCGGTCTATGTCGTTCGGTCTATGTCAGTCGGTCTATGTCGCTCGGTCTATGTCGTTCAGTCGGTCTATGTCGGTCGGTCTATGTCGCTCGGTCTATGTCGTTCAGTCGGTCTATGTCGCTCGGTCTATGTCGTTCAGTCGGTCTATGTCGCTCGGTCTATGTCGTTCAGTCAGTCTATGTCGCTCGGTCTATGTCGCTCGGTCTATGTCGCTCGGTCTATGTCGTTCAGTCGGTCTATGTCGTTCGGTCTATGTCGTTCGGTCTATGTCGTTCGGTCTATGTCGTTCGGTCTATGTCTTTCAGTCGGTCTATGTCGGTCGGTCTATGTCAGTCGGTCGGTCTACGTCGGGCTGTTTATGTCGGTTGGAATATGTTGGTCGGTCTAAGTCGGTCAGTCTATGCCAGTCGGTCTATGCCGGTCGGTCTGTTGGGCGGTCTATGTCGGTCGGTCTATGTCATTCGGTCTATGTCGGTCGGTCTACGTCGCTCGGTCTATGTCGCTCGGTCTATGTCGTTCGGTCAGTCTATGTCGGTCGATCTATGTCGGTCGTTTGGTCTATGTCCGTCAGTTGGTCTATGTCGGTCGGTCGGTCTATGTCGGTCCGTCTGCGTCGTTGAGTAGGTCTATGTCATTCGGTCTATGTCAGTCGTTCAGTCTATGTCGGTCGATCTATGTCGGTCGTTTGGTCTATGTCCGTCAGTTGGTCTATGTCGGTCGGTCGGTCTATGTCGGTCCGTCTGCGTCGTTGAGTAGGTCTATGTCATTCGGTCTATGTCAGTCATTCGGTCTATGTCGTTCGGTCTATGTCGTTCGGTCTATGTCTTTCAGTCGGTCTATGTCGGTCGGTCTATGTCAGTCGGTCGGTCTACGTCGGGCTGTTTATGTCGGTTGGAATATGTTGGTCGGTCTATGTCGGTCAGTGTTTGCCGGTCGGTCTATGTCGGTCGGTCTATGTCGGTCGGTCTATGTCGTTCGGTCTATGTCGCTCGGTCTATGTCGTTCACTCGGTCTATGTCGTTCAGTCGGTCTATGTCATTCGGTCTATGTCGTTCGGTCTATGTCGTTCGGTCTATGTCTTTCAGTCGGTCTATGTCGGTCGGTCTATGTCAGTCGGTCGGTCTACGTCGGGCTGTTTATGTCGGTTGGAATATGTTGGTCGGTCTAAGTTGGTCAGTCTATGCCGGTCGGTCTATGTCGGTCGGTCTGTTGGGCGGTCTATGTCGGTCGGTCTATGTCATTCGGTCTGTGTCGGTCGGTCTATGTCGCTCGGTCTATGTCGTTCGTTCAGTCTATGTCGGTCGATCTATGTCGGTCGTTCGGTCTATGTCCGTCGGTTGGTCTATGTCGGTTGGTCGGTCTATGTCGGTCCGTCTGCGTCGTTCAGTAGGTCTATGTCATTCGGTCTATGTCAATCGGTCGGTCCATGTCGGTCAGTCTATGTTGTTCAGTCGGTCTATATCGGTCGGTCTATGTCGTTCTGTCTATGTCACTCGGTCAATGTCGATCGGTCTATGTCGTTTGGTCTGTCTTTGTCGGTCGGTCTAAGTCGGTCAGTCTATGCCGGTCGGTCTATGTCGGTTGGTCTGTTGGGCGGTCTATGTCGGTCGGTCTATGTCGTTCGGTCTATGTCGCTCGGTCTATGTCGCTCGGTCTATGTCGCTCGGTCTATGTCGTTCAGTCGGTCTATGTCATTCGGTCTATGTCGTTCGGTCTATGTCGTTCGGTCTATGTCTTTCAGTCGGTCTACGTCGGTCGGTCTATGTCAGTCGGTCGGTCTACGTTGGGCTGTTTATGTCGGTTGGAATATGTTGGTCGGTCTAAGTGGGTCAGTCTATGCCAGTCGGTCTATGCCGGTCGGTCTGTTGGGCGGTCTATGTCGGTCGGTCTATGTCATTCGGTCTATGTCGGTCGGTCTATGTCGCTCAGTCTATGTCGCTCGGTCTATGTCGTTCGGTCAGTCTATGTCGGTCGATCTATGTCGGTCGTTTGGTCTATGTCCGTCAGTTGGTCTATGTCGGTCGGTCGGTCTATGTCGGTCCATCTGCGTCGTTCAGTAGGTCTATGTCATTCGGTCTATGTCAGTCGCTCGGTCTATGTCGTTCAGTCGATCTATGTCATTCGGTCTATGTCGTTCGGTCTATGTCGTTCGGTCTATGTCTTTCAGTCGGTCTATGTCGGTCGGTCTATGTCAGTCGGTCGGTCTACGTCGGGCTGTTTATGTCGGTTGGAATATGTTGGTCGGTCTATGTCGGTCAGTCTTTGCCGGTCGGTCTATGTCGGTCGGTCTGTTGGGCGGTCTATGTCGGTCGGTCTATGTCGGTCGGTCTATGTCGTTCGGTCTATGTCGCTCAGTCTATGTCGCTCGGTCTATGTCGTTCACTCGGTCTATGTCGTTCAGTCGGTCTATGTCATTCGGTCTATGTCGTTCAGTCTATGTCGCTCGGTCTATGTCTTTCAGTCGGTCTATGTCGGTCGGTCTATGTCAGTCGGTCGGCCTACGTCGGGCTGTTTATGTCGGTTGGAATATGTTGGTCGGTCTAAGTCGGTCAGTCTATGCCGGTCGGTCTATGTTGGTCGGTCTGTTGGGCCGTCTATGTCGGTCGGTCTATGTCGTTCGGTCTATGTCCGTCGGTTGGTCTATGTCGGTCCGTCTGCTTCATTCAGTAGGTCTATGTCATTCGGTCTATGTCAGTCGGTCGGTCTATGTCGGTCAGTCTATGTCGTTCAGTCGGTCTATATTGGTCGGTCTATGTCGTTCTGTCTATGTCGTTCGGTCTATATCGGTCGGTCTATGTCGTTTGGTCTGTCTTTGTCGGTCGGTCTATGTCGGTCAGTGGGTCTATGTCAGTAAATTTCGGTCTGTCTACGTCGGTCGGTCTATGTCGTTCAGTCGGTTTATGTCGGTCGGTCTATGTCGTTCGGTCGGTCTATGTCGGCCTGTCGGTCTATGTCGGTTGGTAGGTCTATGTCGGTCGGTCTATTGTCAGTCGGTCTATTGTCAGTCGGTCAGGCTATGTCGGTTGGTCTATGTCAGTCGGTCGGTCTACGTCGGGCTGTTTATGTCGGTTGGAATATGTTGGTCGGTCAAAGTCGGTCAGTCTATGCCGGTCGGTCTATGTCGGTCGGTCTGTTGGGCAGTCTATGTCGGTCAGTCGGTCGGTCTATGTCGGTCGGTCGGTCTATGTCGGTTGGTAGGTCTATGTCGGTCGGTCTATTGTCAGTCGGTCTATTGTCAGTCGGTCAGGCTATGTCGGTCAGTCTATGTCGGTCGGTCTGTTCGGCGGTCTATGTCGGTCGGTCTATGTCATTCGGTCTATGTCGGTCGGTCTATGTCGCTCGGTCTATGTCGCTCGGTCTATGTCGTTCGGTCAGTCTATGTCGGTCGATCTATGTCGGTCGGTCGGTCTATGTCGGTCCGTCTGCTTCGTTCAGTAGGTCTATGTCATTCGGTCTATGTCAGTCGGTCGGTCTATGTCGGTCAGTCTATGTCGTTCAGTCGGTCTATATCGGTCGGTCTATGTCGGTCTGTCTATGTCGTTCGGTCTATGTCGGTCGGTCTATGTCGTTCGGTAGGTATATTTCGTTCGGTCTATGACGTTCAGTCTCTGTCGCTCGGTCTATGTCGGTCGGTCTACGACGGTCGGTCTATGTCAGTCGGTCTATGTCATTCGGTCTATGTCAGTCAGTCTATGTCATTCGGAATATGTCTGTCGGTCTCCCTCCGTCGGTCTATGTCGTTCGGTCGGTCTACGTCGGGCGGTTTATGTCAGTTGGAATCTGTCGGTCGTTCTAAGTCGGTCGGTCTGTTGGGTGGTCTATGTCGTTCGGTCTATGTCATTCGGTCTATGTCGGTCGGTCTATGTCGCTCGGTCTATGTCATTCAGTCGGTCTATGTCGTTCGGTCTATGTCGTTCGGTCTATGTCGTTCGGTCGGTCTATGTCGGTCGGGCGGTCGGTCTATGTCGTTCGGTCTATGACGGTCGGTCTATGTCTTCCGGTCTATGTCGCTCGGTCTATGTCGCTCGGTCTATGTCGTTCAGTTGGTCTATGTCGTTCGGTCGGTCTATGTCGTTCGGTCGGTCTACGTCGGGCGGTTTATGTCGGTTGGAATCTGTTGGTCATTCTAAGTCGGTCGGTCTGTTGGGCGGTCTATGTCGTTCGGTCTATATCGTTCGGTCTATGTCGTTCGGTCTATGTCGTTCAGTCTATGTCGCTTGGTCTATGTTGTTCGGTTGGTCTATGTCGGTCGTTCGGTCTATGTCGCTCAGTCTATGTCTTTCAGTCTATGTCGGTTGGTCTATGCACTGTCTACTCGTTCCCTCTCGCACTGTCTCCTCGCTCCCTCTCGCACTGATTCCTCTCTCCCTCTGGCACTGTCTGCTTGCACCCTCTTGCACTGTCTACTCGTTCAAACTCGCACTGTCCACTCGCTCCCTCTCGCACTGTCTAGTCACTCCCTCTCCCATTGTCCCCTCACACCACCTCGCTTTGTCTCTTCGCTACCTCTCGCACTTTCTCATCGCTCCCTCTCGCCCTGTCTCCCTGCCCGCTCTGACAGTGTCTGCTTGCTCCCTCTCACACTGACTCCTCGCACTGTTTCGCAGCTCCCTCTCGCACTGATTCCTCTTTCCCTCTCGCACTATCTCCTCACTGCTTCTCACACTGTCTGCTCATTCCGTCTTGCACTTTCTCCTTGCTCCCTCTCGCACTGTCTCCTCACCCGCCCTCACACTATCTCCTCGCTCCTTCTCGCACTGTCTCCTCGCTCCCTGTCACACTAATTCCTCTCTCCCTCTCGCCATTTCTCCTCACTCCCTCTCGCTCTGTCTCCTCACTCCCTCTCGCCATGTCTCCTCGCTCCCTATCGCCATGTCTCCTCGCTCCCTCTCGCACTGTCTCTTCTCTCGCTCTCACACTCTCTCCTCACTCGCTCTCGCAATGTCACCTCGCTCCTTCTCGCACTGTCTACTCGTTCGATCTCGCATTGTCTCATTGCTCCCTCTCGATTGTCTCCTCACCCGCTCTCACATTGTCTCCTTGCTCCCTCTCGCACTGATTCCTTGCTCGCTCTCGCACTGTCTCCTCACTCCCTCTCACACTGTCTCCTCACTCCCTCTCGCACTGATTCCCCTCTCCCTCTCGCACTTTCACCTCGCTCCCTCTCGCTCTGTCTCCTCGCTCCCTCTCGCCATGTCTCCTCACTCCCTATCGCCATGTCTCCTCGCTCCCTCTCACACTGTCTCTTCTCTCGCTCTCACACTCTCTCCTCACTCGCTCTCGCAATGTCACCTCGCTCCTTCTCGCACTGTCTACTCGTTCGATCTCGCACTGATTCCTCGCTCCCTCTTGCACTGTCTACTCGCACTGTCTCCTAGTTCCCTCTCGCTCAAACACCTCATTCCCTGTCGCACTGTCTCCTCGCTCCCTCTGGCACTGTCTACTCGCACCCTCTCGCACTTTCTCCTCGTTCTCTCTCGCACTGTCTCCTCACTGCCTCTCACACTCTCTCCTAGCTCCCTTTCACACTGATACCTCTCTCCTTCTCGCACTGTCTCTTTGCTCCCTCTCACTCTTTCTCCTCGCTCCCTCTGGCACTGTCTCCTCGCCCGCTCTCACACTGTCTCCTCGCTCCGTCTCACACTGTCTCCTCGCACCGTCTCGCACTGTCTCCTAGCTCCCTCTCGCACTGATTCCTCTCCCCCTCTGGCACCGACTCCTCGCTCCTTCTGGCACTGTCTCCTCACTCCCTCTTGCTCTGTCTCCTCGCTCCCTCTCGCACTCTCTACTCGTTCCTTCTCGCAGTATCTCATTGCTCCCTCTCGCACTGTCTCCTCGCCCGCTCTCACACTGTCTCCTCGCTCCCTCTCGCACTTTCTCCTCACTCCCTCTCTCTGTCTCCTCGCTCCCTCTCACCATGTCTCCTTGTTCCCTCTCGCCATGTCTCCTCGCTCCCTCTCGCGCTGTCTCCTCACTCCTTCTCTCACTGTCTCCTCGCTTCATCTCGCACTGTCACCTCACTCCTTCTCGCACTGTCTACTCGTTCGATCTCGCACTGTCTCATCGCTCCCTCTCGATTGTCCACACACCCGATCTCACACTGTCTCCTCGCTCCCTCTTGCTCTGTTTCCTCGCTCCCTCTGACTCGGTCTCCTTGCTCCCTCTGGCACGGTCTCCTCGCTCCCTCTCACTCTCTCTCCTCGCTCCCTCTGGCACTATCTCCTCGCCCGGTCTCACACCGTCTCCTCATTCCTTCTCACAATGTCTCCTCGCATCCTCTCGCACTCTCTCCTAGCACCCTTTCACACTGATTCCTCAATCCTTATCCCACTGTCTCCTCGCTCCCTCTCATTCTGTCTCCTCGCTCCCTCTGGCACTGTCTCCTCGCTCCCTCTCACTCTTTCTCCTCACTCCTTCTGGCACTGTCTCCTCGCCCGCTCTCACACGGTCTCTTCATTCCCGCTCGCACTGTCTCCTCACTCCCTCTTGCTCTGTTTCCTCGCTCCCTCTGACTCTGTCTCCTCGCTCCCTCTGGCACGGTCTCCTCGCTCCCTCTCACTCTTTCTCCTCGCTCCCTCTGGCACTATCTCCTCGCCCGGTCTCACACTGTCTCCTCATTCCTTCTCACAATGTCTCCTCGCATCGTCTCGCACTGTCTGCTAGCTCCCTCTCGCACTCTCTCCTAGCACCCTTTCACACTGATTCCTCAATCCTTATCCCACTGTCTCCTCGCTCCCTCTCATTCTGCCTCCTCCCTCCCTCTGGCACTGTCTCCTCGCTCCCTCTCACTCTTTCTCCTCACTCCTTCTGGCACTGTCTCCTCGCCCGCTCTCACACGGTCTCTTCATTCCCGCTCGCACTGTCTCCTCACTCCCTCGCGCACTCTCTACTCATTCCGTCTCACAGTTTCTCATTGCTCCCTCTCACACTGTCTCCTCGCCCGCTCTCACACTGTCTCCTCACTCACTCTTACACTGTATTCTCGCTCCCTCTCACACTCTCTCCTTGCTCCCTCTCACACTGTCTCCTGTCTTGCACTCACACTGTCTCCTCGCTCCCTCTCGCAATGATTCCTCGCTCCCTCTCACACTGTCTCCTGTCTTGCACTCGCAATGTCTCCTCACTCCCTCTCGCAATGATTCCTCGCTCCCTCTCACACTGTCTCCTGTCTTGCACCCACACTATCTTCTCGCTCCCTCTCGCACTGATACCTCACTCCCTCTTGCACTGTCTCCTCGCCCCATTCGCACTGTCTACTCACTCCCTCTTGCACTGTCTCCTCACTCCCTCTCACGCTGATTCCTCGCTCCCTCTCACACTGTCTCCTCGCTCCCTCTCGCAGACTCCTCACTCCCTCTCACACTATCTCCTCGCTCCCTCTCGCACTGATTCCTCTCTCCTTCTTGCACAGTCTCCTCGCTCCCTCTCATGCTGATTCCTCGCTCCCTCTCACACTGTCTCCTGTCTTGCACTCACACTGTCTCCTCGCTCCCTCTCGCAATGATTCCTCGCTCCCTCTCGCACTGTCTCCTGTCTTGCACTCGCAATGTCTCCTCACTCCCTCTCGCTCTGTCTCCTCATTCCCTCTAGCACAGTCTCCTCACTCATTCTCAAACTCTCTCCTCGCTCCCTCTCGCGCTGTCTCCTTGCTCCCTCTCCCTCTATCTCCTCGCTCTCTCTCGCACTGATTCCTCGCTCCCTGTTGCACTATATCCTGTGTTGCACTTGCACTGTGTCATCGGTCCCTCTCGCACAGTCTGATCGCTCCCTCTCGCACTCTCAGACCGGTCGGTCTGTTGGGCGGTCTATGTCGGTCGGTCTATGTCATTCGGTATATGTCGGTCGGTCTATGTCGCTCGGTCTATGTCGCTCGGTCTATGTCGTTCGGTCAGTCTATGTCGGTCGATCTATGTCGGTCGTTCGGTCTATGTCCGTCGGTTGGTCTATGTCGGTCGGTCGGTCTATGTCGGTCCGTCTGCGTCGTTCAGTAGGTCTAAGTCATTCGGTCTATGTCAGTCGCTCGGTCTATGTCGGTCAGTCTATGTCGTTCAGTCGGTCTATATCGGTCGGTCTATGTCGTTCTGTCTATGTCGTTCGGTCTATATCGGTCGGTCTATGTCGTTCTGTCTATGTCGTTCGGTCTATGTTGGTCGGTCTATGTAATTCGGTCTATGTCAGTCGCTCGGTCTATGTCGTTCAGTCGGTCTATGTCATTCGGTCTATGTCGTTCGGTCTATGTCGTTCGGTCTATGTCTTTCAGTCGGTCTATGTCGGTCGGTCTATGTCAGTCGGTCTATGTCGGTCGGTCTGTTGGGCGGTCTATGTCGGTCGGTCTATGTCGTTCGGTCTATGTCGGTTCCTCGCTCCATCTCACACTGTCTCCTGTCTTGCACTCACACTGTCTCCTCGCTCCCTCTCGCAATGATTCCTCGCTCCCTCTCACACTGTCTCCTGTTTCGCACTCGCAATGTCTCCTCGCTCACTCTCGCTCTGTCTCCTCATTCCCTCTAGCACAGTCTCCTCACTCCCACTCGCACTCTCTCCTCGCTCCCTCTCACACTGTCTCTTCTCTCTCTCTCACACTCTCTCCTCACTCGCTCTCGCAATGTCACCTCGCTCCTTCTCGCACTGTCTACTCGTTCGATCTCGCACTGATTCCTCGCTCCCTCTTGCACTGTCTACTCGCACTGTCTCCTAGTTCCCTCTCGCTCAAACACCTCATTCCCCGTCGCACTGTCTCCTCGCTCCCTCTGGCACTGTCTACTCGCACCCTCTCGCACTCTCTCCTCGTTCCTTCTCGCACTGTCTCCTCACTGCCTCTCGCACTCTCTCCTAGCTCCCTTTCACACTGATGCCTCTCTCCTCGCACTGTCTCTTTGCTCCCTCTCGCTCTGTCTCCTCGCTCCCTCTGGCACTGTCTCCTCGCTCCCTCTCACTCTTTCTCCTCGCTCCCTCTGGCACTGTCTCCTCGCCCACTCTCACACTGTCTCCTCGCTCCGTCTCACACTGTCTCCTCGCACTGTCTCGCACTGTCTCCTCGCAACGTCTCGCACTGTCTCCTAGCTCCCTCTCGCACTGATTCCTCTCTCCCTCTGGCACCGACTCCTCGCTCCTTCTGGCACTGTCTCCTCGCTCCCTTTTGCTCTGTCTCCTCGCTCCCTCTCGCGCTCTCTACTCGTTCCCTCTCGCAGTATCTCATTGCTCCCTCTCGCACTGTCTCCTCGCCCGCTCTCACACTGTCTCCTCGCTCCCTCTCGCACTTTCTCCTCACTCCCTCTCTCTGTCTCCTCGCTCCCGCTCACCATGTCTCCTTGTTCCCTCTCGCCATGTCTCCTCGCTCCTTCTCTCACTGTCTCCTCGCTTCATCTCGCACTGTCACCTCACTCCTTCTCGCACTGTCTACTCGTTCGATCTCGCACTGTCTCATCGCTCCCTCTCGATTGTCCACACACCCGATCTCACATTGTCTCCTCGCTCCCTCTTGCTCTGTTTCCTCGCTCCCTCTGACTCTGTCTCCTCCCTCCCTCTGGCACGGTCTCCTCGCTCCCTCTCACTCTTTCTCCTCGCTCCCTCTGGCACTATCTCCTCGCCCGGTCTCACACTGTCTCCTCATTCCTTCTCACAATGTCTCCTCGCATCGTCTCGCACTGTCTGCTAGCTCCCTCTCGCACTCTCTCCTAGCACCCTTTCACACTGATTCCTCAATCCTTATCCCACTGTCTCCTCGCTCCCTCTCATTCTGTCTCCTCGCTCCCTCTGGCACTGTCTCCTCGCTCCCTCTCACTCTTTCTCCTCACTCCTTCTGGCACTGTCTCCTCACCCGCTCTCACACGGTCTCTTCATTCCCGCTCGCACTGTCTCCTCACTCCCTCGCGCACTCTCTACTCATTCCGTCTCACAGTTTCTCATTGCTCCCTCTCACACTGTCTCCTCGCCCGCTCTCACACTGTCTCCTCGCTCACTCTTACACTGTATTCTCGCTCCCTCTCACACTCTCTCCTTGCTCCCTCTCACACTGTCTCCTGTCTTGCACTCACACTGTCTCCTCGCTCCCTCTCGCAATGATTCCACGCTCCCTCTCACACTGTCTCCTGTCTTGCACTCGCAATGTCTCCTCACTCCCTCTCGCAATGATTCCTCGCTCCCTCTCACACTGTCTCCTGTCTTGCACTCACACTGTCTCCTCGCTCCCTCTCGCAATGATTCCTCGCTCCCTCTCACACTGTCTCCTGTCTTGCACCCACACTATCTCCTCGCTCCCTCTCGCACTGATACCTCACTCCCTCTTGCATTGTCTCCTCGCCCCATTCGCACTGTCTACTCGCTCCCTCTTGCATTGTCTCCTCACTCCCTCTCACGCTGATTCCTCGGTCCCTCTCACACTGTCTCCTCGCTCCCTCTCGCAGACTCCTCACTCCCTCTCACACTATCTCCTCGCTCCCTCTCGCACTGATTCCTCTCTCCTTCTTGCACAGGCTCCTCGCTCCCTCTCATGCTGATTCCTCGCTCCCTCTCACACTGTCTCCTGTCTTGCACTCACACTGTCTCCTCGCTCCCTCTCGCAATGATTCCTCGCTCCCTCTCGCACTGTCTCCTGTCTTGCACTCGCAATGTCTCCTCACTCCCTCTCGCTCTGTCTCCTCATTCCCTCTAGCACAGTCTCCTCACTCACTCTCGCACTCTCTCCTCGCTCCCTCTCGCGCTGTCTCCTTGCTCCCTCTCCCTCTATCTCCTCGCTCTCTCTCGCACTGATTCCTCGCTCCCTCTTGCACTCTATCCTGTGTTGCACTTGCACTGTGTCATCGGTCCCTCTCGCACAGTCTGATCGCTCCCTCTCGCACTCTCAGACCGATCGGTCTGTTGGGCGGTCTATGTCGGTCGGTCTATGTCATTCGGTATATGTCGCTCGGTCTATGTCGCTCGGTCTATGTCGCTCGGTCTATGTCGCTCGGTCAGTCTATGTCGGTCGATCTATGTCGGTCGTTCGGTCTATGTCCGTCGGTTGGTCTATGTCGGTCGGTCGGTCTATGTCGGTCCGTCTGCGTCGTTCAGTAGGTCTAAGTCATTCGGTCTATGTCAGTCGCTCGGTCTATGTCGGTCAGTCTATGTCGTTCAGTCGGTCTATATCGGTCGGTCTATGTCGTTCTGTCTATGTCGTTCGGTCTATATCGGTCGGTCTATGTCGTTCTGTCTATGTCGTTCGGTCTATGTTGGTCGGTCTATGTAATTCGGTCTATGTCAGTCGCTCGGTCTATGTCGTTCAGTCGGTCTATGTCATTCGGTCTATGTCGTTCGGTCTATGTCGTTCGGTCTATGTCTTTCGGTCGGTCTATGTCAGTCGGTCTATGTCGGTCGGTCTGTTGGGCGGTCTATGTCGGTCGGTCTATGTCGTTCGGTCTATGTCGGTTCCTCGCTCCATCTCACACTGTCTCCTGTCTTGCACTCACACTGTCTCCTCGCTCCCTCTCGCAATGATTCCTCGCTCCCTCTCGCACTGTCTCCTGTCTTGCACTTGCACTGTCTCCTCGCTCCCTCTCGCACTGTCTCCTGTCTCGCACTCGCAATGTCTCCTCACTCACTCTCGCTCTGTCTCCTCATTCCCTCTAGCACAGTCTCCTCACTCCCACTCGCACTCTCTCCTCGCTCCCTCTCGCGCTGTCTCCTCGCACCCTCTCGCACTCTCTCCTCGCTCCCTCTTGCTCTGTTTCCTCATTCCCTCTAGCACAGTCTCCTCACTCACTCTCACACTCTCTCCTCGCTCCCTCTCGCGCTGTCTCCTTGCTCCCTCTCCCTCTATCTCCTCGCTCTCTCTCGCACTGATTCCTCGCTCCCTCTTGCACTCTATCCTGTGTTGCACTTGCACTGTGTCATCGCTCCCTCTCGCACAGTCTGATCGCTCCCTCTCGCACTGTCTCCTCGCTCCCTCTGGCACTGTCTCCTCACTCCCTCTCACACTCTCTCCTTGCTCCCTCTCACGCTGATTCCTCACTCCCTCTCACACTGTCTCCTGTCTTGCACTCACACTGTCTCCTCGCTCCCTCTCGCACTGTCTCCTGTCTTGCACTCACACTGTCTCCTCGCTCCCCCTTGCACTGTCTCCTGTCTTGCACTCACACTGTCTCCTCGCTCCCTCTTGCACTGGCTCCTCGCTCCCTCTCGCAATGATTCCTCGCTCCCTCTTGCACTGTCTCCTCGCTCCCTCTCGCACTCTCTACTCGTTCCCTCTCGCAGTATCTCATTGCTCCCTCTCGCACTGTCTCCTCGCCCGCTCTCACACTGTCTCCTCATTCCCTCTCACACTGTCTCCTCGCTCCCTCTCGCACTCTCTACTTGTTCCCTCTCGCAGTATCTCATTGCTCCCTCTCGCACTGTCTCCTCGCCCGCTCTCACACTGTCTCCTCGCTCCCTCTCGCACTTTCTCCTCACTCCCTCTCTCTGTCTCCTCGCTCCCGCTCACCATGTCTCCTTGTTCCCTCTCGCCATGTCTCCTCATTCCCTCTCGCGCTGTCTCCTCGCTCCTTCTCTCACTGTCTCCTCGCTTCATCTCGCACTGTCACCTCACTCCTTCTCGCACTGTCTACTCGTTCGATCTCGCACTGTCTCATCGCTCCCTCTCGATTGTCCACACACCCGATCTCACACTGTCTCCTCGCTCCCTCTCACTCTTTCTCCTCGCTCCCTCTGGCACTATCTCCTCGCCCGGTCTCACACTGTCTCCTCATTCCTTCTCACAATGTCTCCTCGCATCGTCTCGCACTGTCTGCTAGCTCCCTCTCGCACTCTCTCCTAGCACCCTTTCACACTGATTCCTCAATCCTTATCCCACTGTCTCCTCGCTCCCTCTCATTCTGCCTCCTCGCTCCCTCTGGCACTGTCTCCTCGCTCCCTCTCACTCTTTCTCCTCACTCCTTCTGGCACTGTCTCCTCGCCCGCTCTCACACGGTCTCTTCATTCCCGCTCGCACTGTCTCCTCACTCCCTCGCGCACTCTCTACTCATTCCGTCTCACAGTTTCTCATTGCTCCCTCTCACACTGTCTCCTCGCCCGCTCTCACACTGTCTCCTCGCTCACTCTTACACTGTATTCTCGCTCCCTCTCACACTCTCTCCTTGCTCCCTCTCACACTGTCTCCTGTCTTGCACTCACACTGTCTCCTCGCTCCCTCTCACACTGATTCCTCGCTCCCTCTCACACTGAGTCCTGTCTTGCACCCACACTATCTTCTCACTCCCTCTCGCACTGATACCTCACTCCCTCTTGCACTGTCTCCTCACTCCCATTCGCACTGTCTACTCGCTCCCTCTTGCACTGTCTCCTCACTCCCTCTCACGCTGATTCCTCGCTCCCTCTCACACTGTCTCCTCGCTCCCTCTCGCAGACTCCTCACTCCCTCTCACACTATCTCCTCGCTCCCTCTCGCACTGATTCCTCTCTCCTTCTTGCACAGTCTCCTCGCTCCCTCTCATGCTGATTCCTCGCTCCCTCTCACACTGTCTCCTGTCTTGCACTCACACTGTCTCCTCGCTCCCTCTCGCAATGATTCCTCGCTCCCTCTCGCACTGTCTCCTGTCTTGCACTCGGAATGTCTCCTCACTCCCTCTCGCTCTGTCTCCTCATTCCCTCTAGCACAGTCTCCTCACTCACTCTCACACTCTCTCCTCGCTCCCTCTCGCGCTGTCTCCTTGCTCCCTCTCCCTCTATCTCCTCGCTCTCTCTCGCACTGATTCCTCGCTCCCTCTTGCACTCTATCCTGTGTTGCACTTGCACTGTGTCATCGGTCCCTCTCGCACAGTCTGATCGCTCCCTCTCGCACTCTCAGACCGGTCGGTCTGTTGGGCAGTCTATGTCGGTCGGTCTATGTCATTCGGTATATGCCGGTCGGTCTATGTCGCTCGGTCTATGTCGCTCGGTCTATGTCGCTCGGTCTATGTCGGTCGGTCTATGTCGCTCGGTCTATGTCGCTCGGTCTATGTCGTTCGGTCAGTCTATGTCGGTCGATCTATGTCGGTCGTTCGGTTTATGTCCGTCGGTTGGTCTATGTCGGTCGGTCGGTCTATGTCGGTCCGTCTGCGTCGTTCAGTAGATCTAAGTCATTCGGTCTATGTCAGTCGCTCGGTCTATGTCGGTCAGTCTATGTCGTTCAGTCGGTCTATATCGGTCGGTCTATGTCGTTCTGTCTATGTCGTTCGGTCTATATCGGTCGGTCTATGTCTTTCTGTCTATGTCGTTCGGTCGATGTTGGTCGGTCTATGTCATTCGGTCTATGTCAGTCGCTCGGTCTATGTCTTTCAGTCGGACTATGTCGGTCGGTCTACGTCAGTCGGTCTATGTCGGTCGGTCTGTTGGGCGGTCTATGTCGGTCGGTCTATGTCGTTCGGTCTATGTCGGTTCCTCGCTCCATCTCACACTGTCTCCTGTCTTGCACTCACACTGTCTCCTCGCTCCCTCTCGCAATGATTCCTCGCTCCCTCTCGCACTGTCTCCTGTCTTGCACTCGCAATGTCTCCTCGCTCACTCTCGCTGTGTCTCCTCATTCCCTCTAGCACAGTCTCCTCACTCCCACTCGCACTCACTCCTCGCTCCCTCTCGCACTCTCTCCTCGCTCCCTCTCGCAGACTCCTCACTCCCTCTCACACTGTCTCCTCGCTCCCTCTCGCACTGATTCCTCTCTCCTTCTTGCACAGTCTCCTCGCTCCCTCTCATGCTGATTCCTCGCTCCCTCTCACACTGTCTCCTGTCTTGCACTCACACTGTCTCCTCGCTCCCTCTCGCAATGATTCCTCGCTCCCTCTCGCACTGTCTCCTGTCTTGCACTCGGAATGTCTCCTCACTCCCTCTCGCTCTGTCTCCTCATTCCCTCTAGCACAGTCTCCTCACTCACTCTCACACTCTCTCCTCGCTCCCTCTCGCGCTGTCTCCTTGCTCCCTCTCCCTCTATCTCCTCGCTCTCTCTCGCACTGATTCCTCGCTCCCTCTTGCACTCTATCCTGTGTTGCACTTGCACTGTGTCATCGGTCCCTCTCGCACAGTCTGATCGCTCCCTCTCGCACTCTCAGACCGGTCGGTCTGTTGGGCAGTCTATGTCGGTTGGTCTATGTCATTCGGTATATGCCGGTCGGTCTATGTCGCTCGGTCTATGTCGCTCGGTCTATGTCGCTCGGTCTATGTCGGTCGGTCTATGTCGCTCGGTCTATGTCGCTCGGTCTATGTCGTTCGGTCAGTCTATGTCGGTCGATCTATGTCGGTCGTTCGGTTTATGTCCGTCGGTTGGTCTATGTCGGTCGGTCGGTCTATGTCGGTCCGTCTGCGTCGTTCAGTAGATCTAAGTCATTCGGTCTATGTCAGTCGCTCGGTCTATGTCGGTCAGTCTATGTCGTTCAGTCGGTCTATATCGGTCGGTCTATGTCGTTCTGTCTATGTCGTTCGGTCTATATCGGTCGGTCTATGTCTTTCTGTCTATGTCGTTCGGTCGATGTTGGTCGGTCTATGTCATTCGGTCTATGTCAGTCGCTCGGTCTATGTCTTTCAGTCGGTCTATGTCGGTCGGTCTACGTCAGTCGGTCTATGTCGGTCGGTCTGTTGGGCGGTCTATGTCGGTCGGTCTATGTCGTTCGGTCTATGTCGGTTCCTCGCTCCATCTCACACTGTCTCCTGTCTTGCACTCACACTGTCTCCTCGCTCCCTCTCGCAATGATTCCTCGCTCCCTCTCGCACTGTCTCCTGTCTTGCACTCGCAATGTCTCCTCGCTCACTCTCGCTGTGTCTCCTCATTCCCTCTAGCACAGTCTCCTCACTCCCACTCGCACTCACTCCTCGCTCCCTCTCGCACTCTCTCCTCGCTCCCTCTCGCACTCTCTCCTCGCTCCCTCTCGCACTGTCTCCTCACTCCCTCTTGCACTGTCTCCTCGCTCCCTCTCACACTCTCTCCTTGCTCCCTCTCACGCTGATTCCTCACTCCCTCTCACACTGTCTCCTGTCTTGCACTCACACTGTCTCCTCGCTCCCTCTCGCACTGTCTCCTGTCTTGCACTCACACTGTCTCCTCGCTCCCTCTCGCAATGATTCCTCGCTCCCTCTCGCACTGGCTCCTCGCTCCCTCTCGCAATGATTCCTCGCTCCCTCTTGCACTGTCTCCTCGCTCCCTCTCATGCTGATTCCTCGCTCCCTCTCACACTGTCTCCTGTCTTGCACTTGCACTGTCTCCTCGCTCCCTCTTGCACTATCTCATCACTTCCTCGCACTCTGTCGCCTCACTCCTTCTGGAACTGTCTACTCCCACCCTCTCGCAAAGTCTCTTAGCTCCCTCTCGCACTGTCTCCTCGCTCCCTCTCGCACTGTCTCCTCACTCCCTCTCGCTCAATCTCCTCATTCCCTCTTGCACTGTCTCCACGCTCCCTCTCGCTCTGTCTCCTCACTCCCTCTCGCACTGTCTCCTCACTCCCTCTCGCTCAATCTCCTCATTCCCTGTCGCACTCTCTCCTCGCTCCCTCTCGCACTGTGTCCTAGCTCCTTCTCGCTCAAACTCCACACTCCCTCTCGCACTGTCTCCTCGCTCCCTCTCGCTCAAACTCCTAATTCCCTGTCGCACTCTCTCCTCGCTCCCTCTCGCACTGTCTCCTCGCTCCCTCTCGCACTGTCTCCTCGCTCCCTCTCGCACTATCTCCTCGCTCCCTCTCCCTCTATCTCCTCGCTCCCTCTCGCACTGTCTCTTCGCTCCCTCTCGCACAGTCTCCTCGCTCCTTCTCACACTGTCTCCTCGCTCCCTCTCGCACTGTCTCCTCGCTCCCTCTCGCACAGTCTCCTCGCTCCTTCTCACACTGTCTCCTCGCACCATCTCGCTCTGACTCCTCACTCCCTCTCGCACTGTTTCCTCGCACCCTCTCGCAATGATTCCTCTCTCCCTCTGGCACTGTCTCCTCACTCCCTCTTGCTCTGACTACTCATTCCCTCTCGCACTGTCTCCTGGATCCTTCTCGCACTGTCTCCTGTCTTGCACTCACACTGTCTCCTCGCTCCCACTCGCAATGATTCCTCGCTCCCTCTCGCACTGTCTCCTGTCTTGCACTCGCACTGTCTCCTCGCTCCCTCTTGCACTGTCTACTCCCACCCTCTCGCACAGTCTCTTCGCTCCCTCTCGCACGGTCTCCTCACTCCCTCTCGCTCAATCTCCTCATTCCCTGTCGCACTGTCTCCACACTACCTCTCGCACAGTCTCCTAGCTCCCTCTCGCACTATCTCCTCACTCCCTCTCGCTCTGTCTCCTCATTCCCTCTAGCACAGTCTCCTCACTCCCTCTCGCACTCTCTCCTCGCTCCCTCTCGCGCTGTCTCCTTGCTCCCTCTCCCTCTATCTCCTCGCTCTCTCTCGCACTGATTCCTCGCTCCCTCTTGCACTCTATCCTGTGTTGCACTTGCACTGTGTCTTCGCTCCCTCTCGCACAGTCTCATCGCTCCTTCTCACACTGTCTCCTCACCCGCTCTCACACTGTCTCCTCGCTCACTCTTACACTGTATTCTAGCTCCCTCTCACACTCTCTCCTTGCTCCCTCTCGCAATGATTCCTCGCTCCCTCTCACACTGTCTCCTGTCTTGCACTCACACTGTCTCCTCGCTCCCTCTCGCAATGATTCCTCGCTCCCTCTCGCACTGTCTCCTGTCTTGCACTTGCACTGTCTCCTCGCTCCCTCTTGCACTATCTCATCACTTCCTCGCACTCTGTCGCCTCACTCCCTCTGGAACTGTCTACTCCCACCCTCTCACAAAGTCTCTTAGCTCCCTCTCGCACTGTCTCCTCACTCCCTCTCGCTCAATCTCCTCATTCCCTGTCGCACTCTCTCCTCGCTCCCTCTCGCACTGTCTCCTAGCTCCTTCTCGCACTCTCTCCTCACTCCCTTTTGCTCTGTCTCCTCATTCCCTCTAGCACAGTCTCCTCACTCCCTCTAGCACTCTCTACTCGTTCCCTCTCGCACTGTCTCCTCGCCCACTCTCACACTGTCTCCTCGTTCCCTCTCGCACTGAATCCTCGCGTCCTCTCGCACTGTCTCCTCACTCGCTCTCGTAATGTCTCCTTGCCCGCTCTCACACTGTCTCTTCGCTCCCTCTTACACTGTCTCCTCGCACCCTCTCGCTCAATCTCCTCATTCACTGTCGCAACTGTCTCCACACTCCCTCTCGCTCTGTCTCCTCGCTCCCTCTCGCACTGTCTCCTTGTTCCCTCTCGCGCTGTCTCCTCGCTCCCATTCGCACTGTCTACTCGTTCCCTCTTGCATTTTCTCATCACTCCCTCTCACATTGTCTCCTCACTCCCTCTCACATTGTCTCCTCGCACCACCTCGATCTGTCTCCTCACTAGCTCTCGCACTGTCTCCTTGCTCCCTCTATCACTGTCTCCTCGCTTCATCTCGCACTGTCTCCTCGCTCCCCCTTGCACTGCCTCATTGCTCCCTCTCACACTGTCTCCTCACCCGCTCTCACACTGTCTCCTCGCTCACTCTTATACTGCATTCTCGCTCCCTCTCGCACTGTCTCCTAGCTCCCTCTCGCACTGTCTCCTAGCTCCCTCTCGCACTCTCTCCTAGCTCCCTCTCGCACTGTCTCCACGCTCCCTCTCGCTCTGTCTCCTCCTTCCCTCTAGCACAGTCTCCTCACTCCCTCTTGCACTCTCTCCTCGCTCCCTCTTGCGCTGTCTCCTCACTCCCTCTCCCTCTAGCTCCTCGCTCTCTCTCGCACTTATTCCTCGCTCCCTCTTGCACTCTATCCTGTGTTGCACTTGCACTGTGTCTTCGCTCCCTCTCGCACTGTCTCTTCGCTCCCTCTCGCACTGATTCCTCACTCCTTCTCACACTGTCTCCTCGCACCATCTCGATCTGTCTCCTCGCCCGCTCTCACACTGTCTCCTCGTTCCCTCTCGCACTGATTCCTCGCATCCTCTCGCACTGTCTCCTCACTCGCTCTCGTACTGTCTCCTCACCCGCTCTCACACTGTCTATTCTCTTCCTCTCACACTGTCTCCTCGCACCCTCTCGCTCAATCTCCTCATTCACTGTCGCACTGTCTCCACACTCCCTCTCGCTCTGTCTCCCCGTTTCCTCTCGCACTGTCTCCTCGCTCCCCTTCGCACTGTCTACTCGTTCCCTCTGGCATTTTCTCATCGTTCCCTCTCGCACTGTCTCCTTGCTCCCTCTCACATTGTCTCCTCGTTCCCACTCGCACTGTCTCCTCATTCCCGCTCGCACTGTCTCCTCGCACCACCTCGCCCTGTCTCCTCGCTCGCTCTCACACTTTCTCCTCGCCCGCTCTCACACTGTCTCCTCAGTCCCTTTCACAGTGTCTCCTCGCGACATCTCGCACTCCCTCCTAGCTCCCTTTCACACTGATTCCTCTCTCCTTCTCGCACTGTCTCTTTGCTCCCTCTCGCTCTGTCTCCTCCCTCCCTCTGGCACGGTCTCCTCGCTCCCTCTCACTCTTTCTCCTCGCTCCCTCTGGCACTATCTCCTCACCCAGTCTCACACTGTCTCCTCGTTCCTTCTCACAATGTCTCCTCGCATCGTCTCGCACTGTCTGCTAGCTCCCTCTCGCACTGATCCCTTTCTCCCTCTGGCACTGTCTCCTCTCTCCCTCTTGCTCTATCTACTCGCTCCCTCTCGCACTCTCTCCTAGCACCCTTTCACACTGATTCCTCAATCCTTATCCCACTGTCTCCTCGCTCCCTCTCATTCTGTCTCCTCGCTCCCTCTGGCACTGTCTCCTCGCCCGCTCTCACACGGTCTCTTCATTCCCGCTCGCACTGTCTCCTCGCTCCCTCGTGCACTCTCTACTCGTTCCGTCTCACAGTTTCTCATTGCTCCCTCTCACACTGTCTCCTCGCTCACTCTTACACTGTATTCTTGCTCCCTCTCACACTCTCTCCTTGCTCCCTCTCACACTGATTCCTCGCTCCCTCTCACACTGTCTCCTCACTCCCTCTCGCAATGATTCCTCGCTCCCTCTCACACTGTCTCCTCGCTCCCTCTTGCACTGTCTACTCCCACCCTCTCGCACAGTCTCTTGGCTCCCTCTCGCTCTGTCTCCTCACCCGCTCTCACACTGTCTCCACGCTCACTCATACACTGCATTCTCGCACTCTCTCCTCGCTCCCTCTTGCACTGATTCATTGCTCCCTCTCGCACTGTCTCCTCACCCGCTCTCACACTGTCTCCTCGCTCACTCTTACACTGTATACTCGCTCCCTCTCACACTATCTCCTCGCTCCCTCTCGCAATGATTCCTCGCTCCATCTCGCACTGTCTCCTGTCTTGCACTCGCACTGTCTCCTCGCTCCCTCTTGCAATGTCTACTCCCACCCTCTCGCACAGTCTCCTCGCTCGTTCTTGCACTGTCTCCTCGCCCCCTCTCGCTCTGTCGCCTCGCTCCCTCTCGCACTGTCTCCTCACTCCCTCGCTCAATCTCCTCATTCCCTGTCGCACTGTCTCCACACTCCCTCTCGCACTGTCTCCTCGCTCCCTTCGCACTATCTCCTCACTCCCTCTCGCTCTGTCTCCACGCTCCCTCTCTCACTGTCTCCACGCTCCCTCTCGCTCTGTCTCCTCATTCCCTCTAGCACAGTCTCCTCACTCCCTCTCGCACTCTCTCCTCGCTCCCTCTCGCACTGTCTCCTTGCTCCCTCTTGCACTGTCTACTCCCACCCTCTCGCACAGTCTCTTGGCTCCCTCTCGCACTATCTCCTCGCTCCCTTCGCACTATCTCCTCACTCCCTCTCACACTGTCTCCTCGCTCCCTCTCGCACTGTCTCCTGTCTTGCACTTGCACTGTCTCCTCGCTCCCTCTTGCACTATCTCATCACTTCCTCGCACTCTGTCGCCTCACTCCCTCTGGAACAGTCTACTCCCACCCTCTCACAAAGTCTCTTAGCTCCCTCTCGCACTGTCTCCTCGCTCCCTCTCGCTCAATCTCCTCATTCCCCGTTGCACTGTCTCCTAGTTCCTTCTCGCACTCTCTCCTCGCTCCCTCTCGCTCTGTCTCCTCATTCCCTCTAGCACAGTCTCCTCACTCCCTCTCACATTCTCTCCTCGCTCCCTCTCGCAATGTCTGCTCGCTCCCTCTCGCACAGTCTCCTCGCTCCTTCTCGCACTGTCTCCTCGCACCATCTCGCAATGATTCCTCTCTCCCTCTGGCACTGTCTCCTGTCTTGCACTCACACTGTCTCCTCGCTCCCTCTCGCAATGATTCCTCGCTCCCACTCGCACTGTCTCCTCACTCCCTCTCACTCAATCTCCTCACTCCCTCTCGCACTATCTCCTCACTCCCTCTTGCTCTGTCTCCTCATTCCCTCTAGCACAGTCTCCTCACTCCCTCTCACACTCTCTCCTCGCTCCCTCTCGCGCTGTCTCCTTGCTCCCTCTCCCTCTATCTCCTCGCTCCCTCTCGCACTATCTCCTCACTCCCTCTCGCTCAATCTCCTCATTCCCTGTCGCACTGTCTGCTCACTCCCTCTCGCACAGTCTCCTCGCTCCCTCTCGCGCTGTCTCCTTGCTCCCTCTCCCTCTATCTCCTCGCTCCCTCTCGCACTATCTCCTCACTCCCTCTCGCTCAATCTCCTCATTCCCTGTCGCACTGTCTCCACACTCCCTCTCACACTGTCTCTTCGCTCCCTCTTACACTGTCTCCTCGCACCCTCTCGCTCAATCTCCTCATTCACTGTTGCACTGTCTCCACACTCCCTCTCGCTCTGTCTCCTCGTTCCCACTCGCACTGTCTCCTCGCACCACCTCGCCCTGTCTCCTCGCCCGCTCTCACACTTTCTCCTCGCCCGTTCTCACACTGTCTCCTTGCTCCCGCTCGCACTGTCTCCTCACTCCCTCTCACATTGTCTCCTCGCACCACCTCGCTCTGTCTGCTCACTCGCTCTTGCACTGTCTCCTTGCTCCCTCTATCACTGTCTCCTCGCTTCATCTAGCACTGTCTCCTCGCTCCATCTTGCACTGTTTCCTCGCTCCCTCTCACAATGATTCCTCTCTCCCTCTCGCACTGTCTCCTCACTACCTCTTGCTCTGAATACTCATTCCCTCTCGCACTGTCTCCTAGATCCCTCTCGCACTGATTCCTCTCTCCTTCTTGCACGGTCTCCTCGCTCCCTCTCGCACTGATTCCTCGCTCCTTCTCACACTGTCTTCTCACTCCCTCTCACACTGTCTCCTCACACCAGCTCGCTCTGTCTCCTCGTTCCCTATCGCACTGTCTCCTCGCTCCCTCTTGCACTGTCTCCTCACTCCCTCTCACGCTGATTCCTCGTTCCCTCTCACACTGTCTCCTGTCCTGCACTCACACTGTCTCCTCGCTCCCTTTCGCAGACTCCTCGCTCCCTCTCACACTATCTCCTCGCTCCCCCTCGCACTGATTCCTCGCTCCCTCTTGCACTGATTACTCGCTCCTTCACGCACTGTCTCCTCACTCCCTCTCACACTGTCTCCTCACACCACCTTGCTCTGTCTCGTTTCCTCTCACACTGTCTCCTCGCTCACTCTTGCACTGTTTCCTCGCTCCCTCTCACAATGATTCCTCTCTCCCTCTCGCACTGTCTCCTCACTACCTCTTGCTCTGAATACTCATTCCCTCTCGCACTGTCTCCTAGATCCCTCTCGCACTGATTCCTCTCTCCTTCTTGCACGGTCTCCTCGCTCCCTCTCGCACTGATTCCTCGCTCCTTCTCACACTGTCTTCTCACTCCCTCTCACACTGTCTCCTCACATCAGCTCGCTCTGTCTCCTCGTTCCCTATCGCACTGTCTCCTCGCTCCCTCTTGCACTGTCTCCTCACTCCCTCTCACGCTGATTCCTCGTTCCCTCTCACACTGTCTCCTGTCCTGCACTCACACTGTCTCCTCGCTCCCTTTCGCAGACTCCTCGCTCCCTCTCACACTATCTCCTCGCTCCCCCTCGCACTGATTCCTCGCTCCCTCTTGCACTGATTACTCGCTCCTTCACGCACTGTCTCCTCACTCCCTCTCACACTGTCTCCTCACACCACCTTGCTCTGTCTCGTTTCCTCTCACACTGTCTCCTCGCTCACTCTTGCACTGATTCATTGCTCCCTCTCGCACTGTCTCCTCACCCGCTCTCACACTGTCTCCACACTCACTCTTACACTGTATTCTCGCTCCCTCTCACAGTCTCTCCTTGCTCCCTCTCACGCTGATTCCTCTCCCTCTGGCACTGTCTCCTGTCTTGCACTCACACTGTCTCCTCGCTCCCTCTCGCAATGATTCCTCGCTCCCTCTCGCACTGTCTCCTGTCTTGCACTTGCACTGTCTCCTCGCTCCCTCTTGCACTATCTCATCACTTCCTCGCACTCTGTCGCCTCACTCCCTCTGGAACTGTCTACTCCCACCCTCTCGCAAAGTCTCTTAGCTCCCTCTCGCACTGTCTCTTCACTCCCTCTCGCTCACTCTCCTGATTCCCTCTCGCACTCTCTCCTCGCTCCCTCTCGCACTGTGTCCTCGCTCCCTCTCGCACTATCTCCTCGCTCCCTCTCCCTCTATCTCCTCGCTCCCACTCGCACTGTCTCTTCGCTCCCTCTCACACTCTCTCCTCGCTCCCTCTCGCGCTGTCTCCTTGCTCCCTCTCCCTCTATCTCCTCGCTCTCTCTCGCACTGATTCCTCGCTCCCTCTTGCACTCTATCCTGTGTTGCACTTGCACTGTGTCATCGCTCCCTCTCGCACTGTCTGTTCGCTCCCTCTCGCACAGTCTCCTCGCTCCTTCTCACGCTGTCTCCTCGCACCATCTCGCTCTGACTCCTCACTCCCTCTCGCACTGTTTCCTCGCACCCTCTCGCAATGATTCCTCTCTCCCTCTGGCACTGTCTCCTGTCTTGCACTCACACTGTCTCCTCACTCCCTCTCGCAATGATTCCTCGCTCCCTCTCGCACTGTCTCCTCACTCCCTCTCACTCAATCTCCTCACTCCCTCTTGCTCTGTCTCCTCATTCCCTCTAGCACAGTCTCCTCACTCCCTCTCACACTCTCTCCTCGCTCCCTCTCGCGCTGTCTCCTTGCTCCCTCTCCCTCTATCTCCTCGCTCCCTCTCGCATTGTCTGCTCGCTCCCTCTCGCACAGTCTCCTAGCTCCCCCTTGCACTGTCTCCTCACTCCCTCTCGCTCAATCTCCTCACTCCCTCTTGCACTGTCTGCTCGCTCCCTCTCGCACAGTCTCCTCGCTCCCTCTCGCGCTGTCTCCTTGCTCCCTCTCCCTCTACCTCCTCGCTCCCTCTCGCACTATCTCCTCACTCCCTCTCGCTCAATCTCCTCATTCCCTGTCGCACTGTCTCCACACTCCCTCTCACACTGTCTCTTCGCTCCCTCTTACACTGTCTCCTCGCACCCTCTCGCTCAATCTCCTCATTCACTGTTGCACTGTCTCCACACTCCCTCTCGCTCTGTCTCCTCGTTCCCGCTCGCACTGTCTCCTCGCACCACCTCGCCCTGTCTCCTCGCCCGCTCTCACACTTTCTCCTCGCCCGTTCTCACACTGTCTCCTTGTTCCCGCTCGCACTGTCTCCTCACTCCCTCTCACATTGTCTCCTCGCACCACCTCGCTCTGTCTGCTCACTCGCTCTTGCACTGTCTCCTTGCTCCCTCTATCACTGTCTCCTCGCTTCATCTAGCACTGTCTCCTCGCTCCATCTTGCACTGTTTCCTCGCTCCCTCTCACAATGATTCCTCTCTCCCTCTCGCACTGTCTCCTCACTACCTCTTGCTCTGAATACTCATTCCCTCTCGCGCTGTCTCCTTGCTCCCTCTCACGCTGATTCCTCTCCCTCTGGCACTGTCTCCTGTCTTGCACTCACACTGTCTCCTCGCTCCCTCTCGCAATGATTCCTCGCTCCCTCTCGCACTGTCTCCTGTCTTGCACTTGCACTGTCTCCTCGCTCCCTCTTGCACTATCTCATCACTTCCTCGCACTCTGTTGCCTCACTCCCTCTGGAACTGTCTACTCCCACCCTCTCGCAAAGTCTCTTAGCTCCCTCTCGCACTGTCTCTTCACTCCCTCTCGCTCACTCTCCTGATTCCCTCTCGCACTCTCTCCTCGCTCCCTCTCGCACTGTGTCCTCGCTCCCTCTCGCACTATCTCCTCGCTCCCACTCGCACTGTCTCTTCGCTCCCTCTCGCACTGTCTCTTCGCTCCCTCTCGCACAGTCTCCTCGCTCCTTCTCACGCTGTCTCCTCGCACCATCTCGCTCTGACTCCTCACTCCCTCTCGCACTGTTTCCTCGCACCCTCTCGCAATGATTCCTCTCTCCCTCTGGCACAGTCTCCTCACTCCCTCTTGCTCTGACTACTCATTCCCTCTCGCACTGTCTCCTAGATCCCTCTCGCACTGTCTCCTGTCTTGCACTCACACTGTCTCCTCGCTCCCTCTCGCAATGATTCCTCGCTCCCTCTCGCACTGTCTCCTGTCTTGCACTCGCACTGTCTCCTCACTCCCTCTTGCACTGTCTACTCCCACCCTCTCGCACAGTCTCCGAGCTCCCTCTCGCACTATCTCCTCACTCCCTCTCGCTCTGTCTCCTCATTCCCTCTAGCGGTCTCCTCACTCCCTCTCGCACTCTCTCCTCGCTCCCTCTCGCGCTGTCTCCTTGCTCCCTCTCCCTCTATCTCCTCGCTCTCTCTCGCACTGATTCCTCGCTCCCTCTTGCACTCTATCCTGTGTTGCACTTGCACTGTGTCATCGCTCCCTCTCGCACAGTCTGATCGCTCCTTCTCACACTGTCTCCTCACCCGCTCTCACACTGTCTTCTCGCTCAATCTTGCACTGTATTCTCGCTCCCTCTCACACTCTCTCCTTGCTCCCTCTCGCAATGATTCCTCGCTCCCTCTCGCACTGTCTCCTGTCTTGCACTCACACTGTCTCCTCGCTCCCTCTCGCAATGATTCCTCGCGCCCTCTCGCACTGTCTCCTGTCTTGCACTTGCACTGTCTCCTCGCTCCCTCTCGCAATGATTCCTCGCGCCCTCTCGCACTGTCTCCTGTCTTGCACTTGCACTGTCTCCTCGCTCCATCTTGCACTATCTCATCACTTCCTCGCACTCTGTCGCCTCACTCCCTCTGGAACTGTCTACTCCCACCCTCTCGCAAAGTCTCTTAGCTCCCTCTCGCACTGTCTCCTCACTCCCTCTCACTCAATCTCCTCATTCCCTGTCGCACTCTCTCCTCGCTCCCTCTCGCTCTGTCTCCTCATTCCCTCTAGCACAGTCTCCTCACTCCCTCTCGCACTGTCTCCTCGCCCACTCTCACACTGTCTCCTCGTTCCCTCTCGCACTGAATCCTCGTATCCTCTCGCACTGTCTCCTCACTCGCTCTCATAATGTCTCCTCGCCCACTCTCACACTGTCTCTTCGCTCCCTCTTACACTGTCTCCTCGCACCCTCTCGCTCAATCTCCTCATTCACTGTCGCAACTGTCTCCACACTCCCTCTCGCTCTGTCTCCTCGCTCCCTCTCGCACTGTCTCCTTGTTCCCTCTCGCACTGTCTCCTCGCTCCCATTCCCACTGTCTACTCGTTCCCTCTCACATTTTCTCATCACTCCCTCTCACATTGTCTCCTCGCACCACCTCGATCTGTCTCCTCACTCGCTCTCGCACTGTCTCCTTGCTCCCTCTATCACTGTCTCCTCGCTCCCTCTCGCACTGATTCCTCGCTCCTTCATGCACTGTCTCCTCACTCCCTCTCACTGTCTCCTCACACCACCTCGCTCTGTCTCCTCGTTCCCTCTCACACTGTCTCCTTGCTCCCTCTTGCACTGCCTCATTGCTCCCTCTCACACTGTCTCCTCACCCGCTCTCACACTGTCTCCTCGCTCACTCTTATACTGTATTCTCGCTCCCTCTCGCACTGTCTCCTAGCTCCCTCTCGCACTGTCTCCTAGCTCCCTCTCGCACTCTCTCCTCGCTCCCTCTCGTGCTGTCTCCTCGCTCCCTCTCCCTCTATCTCCTCGCTCTCTCTCGCACTTATTCCTCGCTCCCTCTTGCACTGTATCCTGTGTTGCACTTGCACTGTGTCTTCGCTCCCTCTCGCACTGCCTCTTCGCTCCCTCTCGCACTGATTCCTCACTCCTTCTCACACTGTCTCCTCGCACCATCTCGATCTGTCTCCTCACCCGCTCTCACTCTGTCAGCTCGCTCCCTCTTGCACTGTCTACTCCCACCCTCTCGCACAGTCTCTTGGCTCCCTCTCGCTCAATCTCCTCATTCCCTGTCGCACTGTCTCCACACTCCCTCTCGCACTGTCTCCTAGCTCCCTCTCGCACTCTCTCCTCGCTCCCTCTCGCTCTGTCTCCTCACTCACTCTCGCTCTGTCTCCTCATTCCCTCTAGCAGTCTCCTCACTCCCTCTCGCACTCTCTCCTCGCTCCCTCTCGCTCTGTCTCCTCACTCACTCTCGCTCTGTCTCCCCATTCCCTCTAGCACAGTCTCCTCAGTCCCTCTTGCACTGTCTCCTCAATCCCTCTCGCGCTGTATTCTCGCTCCCTCTCACACTCTCTCCTTGCTCCCTCTCACGCTGATTCCTCGCTCCCTCTCACACTGTCTCCTGTTTTGCACTCACTCTGTCTGCTCGCTCCCTCTCGCAATGATTCCTCGCTCCCTCTCGCTCTGTCTCCTCACTCACTCTCGCTCTGTCTCCTCATTCCCTCTAGCACAGTCTCCTCACTCCCTCTCGCACTCTCTCCTCGCTCCCTCTCACACTCTCTCCTTGCTCCCTCTTGCACTGATTCCTCGCTCCCTCTCACACTGTCTCCTCGCTCCCTCTTGCACTGTCTCCTGTCTTGCACTCACACTGTCTCCTCGCTCCATCTTGCACTATCTCATCACTTCCTCACACTCTGTCGCCTCACTCCCTCTGGAACTGTCTACTCCCACCCTCTCGCAAAGTCTCTTAGCTCCCTCTCGCACTGTCTCCTCACTCCCTCTCGCTCTGTCTCCTCATTCCCTCTAGCACAGTCTCCTCACTCCCTCTCACACTCTCTCCTTGCTCCCTGTCCCTCTATCTCCTCGCTCCCTCTCGCACTGTCTGCTCGCTCCCTCTCACACTGTCTCCTCGCACCATCTCGCTCTGACTCCTCACTCCCTCTCGCACTGTTTCCTCGCACCCTCTCGCAATGATTCCTCTCTCCCTCTGGCACTGTCTCCTGTCTTGCACTCACACTGTCTCCTCGCTCCCTCTCGTAATGATTCCTCGCTCCCTCTCGCACTGTCTCCTCACTCCCTCTCGCTCAATCTCCTCATTCCCTCTCGCACTGTCTACTCCCACCCTCTCGCACAGTCTCTTGGCTCCCTCTCGCACTGTCTCCTCACTCCCTCTCACTCAATCTCCTCACTCCCTCTCGCACTATCTCCTCACTCCCTCTTGCTCTGTCTCCTCATTCCCTCTAGCACAGTCTCCTCACTCCCTCTCACACTGTCTCCTCGCTCCCTCTCGCAATGATTCCTCGCTCCCTCTCGCACTGTCTCCTGTCTTGCACTTGCACGGTCTCCTCGCTCCTTCTTGCACTATCTTATCACTTCCTCGCACTCTGTCGCCTCACTCCCTCTGGAACTGTCTACTCCCACCCTCTCGCAAAGTCTCTTAGCTCCCGCTCGCACTGTCTCCTCACTCCCTCTCGCTCACTCTCCTCATTCCCTGTCGCAATCTCTCCTCGCTCCCTCTCGCACTCTCTCCTAGCTCCCTCTCCAAGAAATGCACTGTTTGCAGATTCACTGGTTCAATCAGTTTGTCCATCTCCTTCAATTTCTCGGTCTGTGCAAGATTCCATTGTCTATCAACATTGATACCTCCATTTCCAACAATCTGCTCATTTCCAAATCCATCTCATTAACCTTAAAGAAGATATGCTCAACTTTTGCCTTTAATAACAAATCTCTTTCTCTGCATCAATTAAATTCATATATCTGTTCAAGTTGAAACATTTCCTCCAGCTGCACTTATTTCTCATTGCCCATATTTATACAATCTCCACTTTGAATTAATTTCTCTGTTTGTAGCTTTTGCTTTATCTCTGAATGTAAAAGTTTCTCGATTTCTATGCATTTCTCCATCTCTACTGTTTTCTGCTGCCTGATTATGTTAATATGTCTATTTCTAACAATCTCTACATTTCCAGCTACTCCTCATTCACCATTACCTTCATTTTCTCCATTTCTCTCTTTATCAGCAAATCTGGTTTTCTCTATCTATCAAATTCTCAATGTCACGCAAATTGACACATTCTGCACATTTTAGGCTTCTCCACATTCACTGCAACTTCAATTTCTACTTATCCTTGAGTTTCTGCAATGCCGGCTATCTGATTTTATCAAAATGCCCATTGATCCAATTCAAGCATGTTCTCTATCTGCAGATATTTCCCATTGCCCTTATTGATAAAAGCTCCTATTTCCATGAAACCCACTGTTTGCAAAGTTTGCTCCTTCGCTGACTGTATAACTTGTTCATTTTCTATTCATTTCTTCAGCTCTACTTATTTTTGTTGAGTCATTTCATTAATATGTCTATTTCTAACAACTCGACATTTCCAGCATCTCCACATTCACCCCCTCTTTCAGTGAATCTGGTAATCCAGATGTAATAAGTTCTCAGTTGACAGCAAGTAATCAAGTTCTGCAAATTTGCAGCTTCTCCCGCATTCACAATAACTTCAATATTCCCATAAGCCAGCAATTTCCGCTAAAGTTGCCTCTCTGTATATACCAAACTGTCAATTTCTAGCAATTGATGAACAAGCAAATTCTCTATCGGCAGATATTTCTCATACCCCATATTCAAGAAAGCTCCGATTTACATCAAAATCACTTCCGCTTCTGCTCTGAATGCATCAGTTCCTCCATTACTATCAAATTCTCTAGCTCTTTTATTTTCTATAGTTTATCTACATAAATACGACAATCTGCACATTTCCAGCTGCTCCATATTCAACAAAACCCTCCATTCCTCCATTTCTCCTTTATTTCAGGAAATCTGATTCTCTGTATCTGTCAAGTTTTCAATTTCCAGCAATTTGTTAACTTTTACACATCTCCAGCTCTTTGGCATACACCGCAGCTTCAATTTCACCTTATACTCCAGTTACTGCAAAACAGCCTATTTTGTGTCTATCAAAATAGCAATTACAAGCATTTGATCAAATTTTTTCTATCTGAACATTTTTCTCATTGCCCATATTCATAAACTCTCCCATTTCTTAGAAATACACTGTTTGCAGCTTCTGCACCTTCACTGGACGAATCTATTTGTCCACTTCCTTCAATTTCTCGATCTGTGTTAGATTCTATTCCCTATCAACATTGATATCTCGACTTCTGCTCGTTTCCAATTCCACCTCATTCACTTTAAAGTTCATTTTCCGAATTTTTGTCTTGAACAGCAAATCTGATTCTCCGTATCCATCAAATTCTCAACTGCCAGCAAGTTGTCAAATTTTAAACATATCAAACTACTTGGCATTCACCGCAGCTTCAATTTCTGCAAAACTGGTTATCTGTATCTCTCAACATCTCAATTACGAACAATTGGTCAAAATCCAGCATTTTCTCCATCTGCAGATAGCATCTCATTGTCCATATTGAAGAAATCTTGTATATAGCAAACTGTCAATTTCTAGCAATTGATGAACAAGCACATGGTCTATTGGCAGATATTTCTCATCCCCATATTCAAGAAATCTCCGATTTACTTCAGAAATCCTGTTTACAGCTTCTGCTTCTGTTCTGAATGTATCAGGTCCTCCATTACTATCAAATTCTATTGCTCTATTTATTTCTATTGGTTATCTATATAAATTTCGAACAGTCCCCACATTTGCAGATACTCCTTATTCGATTGCTCCATTTTGTCCACTTTTTGAGCAAATCTAATTCTGTGTATCTGTCAAGTGTTTAATTTCCAGCAATTTGTCAAATTTTAAAATTCTCTAGGTCCTTGGCATTCACCACAGCTTCAATTTCACCTTATACTTCAATTTCTGCAAAGCCGGCTCTTTGCATCGATCAAAATAACAATTACAAGCATTTGATCAAATTCTAGCATTTTCCCTATCTGAACAGTTTTCTCATTGCCCATATTTATAAGGTCTCTCATTTCCAAGAAATGCACTGTTTGCAGATTCTGCAACTTCACTGGTTCAATCAGTTTGTCCATCTCCTACAATTTCTCGGTCTGTGCTAGATTCTATTGTCTATCAACATTGATACCTCCATTTCAAACAATCTGCTCATTTCCAAATCCATCTCATTAACCTTAAAGAAGATATGCTCAATTTTTGTCTTTAATAACAAATCTCTTTCTCTGCATCAATGAAATTCGTATATCTGTTCAAGTTGAAACATTTCCTCCAGCTGCACTTATTTCTCATTGCCCATATTTATACAATCTCCACTTTGCATTAATTTCTCTGTTTGTAGCTTTTGCTTTATCTCTGAATGTAAAAGTTTCTCGATTTCTATGCATTTCTCCATCTCTACTGTTTTCTGCTGCCTGATTACGTTAATATGTCTATTTCTAACAATCTCTACATTTCCAGCTACTCCTCATTCACCATTACCTTCATTTTCTACATTTCTCTCTTTATCAGCAAATCTGGTTTTCTCTATCTATCAAATTCTCAATGTCACGCAAATTGACACATTCTGCACATTCTAGGCTTCTCCACATTCACTGCAACTTCAATTTCCACTTATCCTTGTGTTTCTGCAATGCCGCCTATCTGATTTTATCAAAATGTCCATTGATCCAGTTCAAACATGTTCTCCATCTGCAGATATTTCCCATTGCCCATATTTATAAAAGCTCCTATTTCCATGAAAGCCACTGTTTGCAACGTCTGCTCCTTCGCTCAATGTATAACTTTTTCATTTTCTATTCATTTCATCAGCTCTACTTATTTCTGTTGAGTCATTTCATTAATATGTCTATTTCTAACAACTCGACATTTCCAGCATCTCCTCATTCACCCTCTCTTTCAGTGAATCTGGTAATCCAGATGTAATAAGTTCTCAGTTGACAGCAAGTAATCAAGTTCTGCAAATTTGCAGCTTCTCCCACATTCACAATAACTTCAATATTCCCATAAGCCAGCAATTTCTGCTAAAGCTGCCTCCCTGTATATACCAAATTGTCAATTTCTAGCAATTGATGAACAAGCAAATTCTCTATCGGCAGATATTTCTCATACCCCATATTCAAGAAAGCTCCGATTTACATCAAAATCACTTCCGCTTCTGCTCTGAATGCATCAGTTCCTCCATTACTATCAAATTCTCTAGCTCTTTTATTTTCTATAGTTTATCTACATAAATACGACAATCTGCACATTTCCAGCTGCTCCTTATTCAACAAAACCCTCCATTCCTCCATTTCTCCTTTATTTCAGGAAATCTGATTCTCTGTATCTGTCAAGTTTTCAACTTCCAGCAATTTGTTAACTTTTACACATCTCCAGCTCTTTGGCATACACCGCAGCTTCAATTTCACCTTATACTCCAGTTACTGCAAAACAGCCTATTTTGTGTCTATCAAAATAGCAATTACAAGCATTTGATCAAATTTTTTCTATCTGAACATTTTTCTCATTGCCCATATTCATAAACTCTCCCATTTCTTAGAAATACACTTTTTGCAGCTTCTGCACCTTCACTGGATGAATCTATTTGTCCACTTCCTTCAATTTCTCGATCTGTGTTAGATTCTATTCCCTATCAACATTCATATCTCCACTTCTGCTCGTTTCCAATTCCACCTCATTCACTTTAAAGTTCATTTTCCGAATTTTTGTCTTGAACAGCAAATCTGATTCTCCGTATCCATCAAATTCTCAACTGCCAGCAAGTTGTCAAATTTTAAACATATCAAACTACTTGGCATTCACCGCAGCTTCAATTTCTGCAAAACTGGTTATCTGTATCTCTCAACATCTCAATTACGAACAATTGGTCAAAATCCAGCATTTTCTCCATCTGCAGATAGCATCTCATTGTCCATATTGAAGAAATCTTGTATATAGCAAACTGTCAATTTCTAGCAAATGATGAACAAGCACATGGTCTATTGGCAGATATTTCTCATCCCCATATTCAAGAAATCTCCGATTTACTTCAGAAATCCTGTTTACAGCTTCTGCTTCTATTCTGAATGTATCAGGTCCACCATTACTATCAAATTCTATTGCTCTATTTATTTCTATTGGTTATCTATATAAATTTCGAACAGTCCCCACATTTGCAGATACTCCTTATTCGATTGCTCCATTTTGTCCACTTTTTGAGCAAATCTAATTCTGTGTATCTGTCAAGTGTTTAATTTCCAGCAATTTGTCAAATTTTAAAATTCTCTAGGTCCTTGGCATTCACCACAGCTTCAATTTCACCTTATACTTCAATTTCTGCAAAGCCGGCTCTTTGCATCGATCAAAATAACAATTACAAGCATTTGATCAAATTCTAGCATTTTCCCTATCTGAACAGTTTTCTCATTGCCCATATTTATAAGGTCTCTCATTTCCAAGAAATGCACTGTTTGCAGATTCTGCAACTTCACTGGTTCAATCAGTTTGTCCATCTCCTACAATTTCTCGGTCTGTGCTAGATTCTATTGTCTATCAACATTGATACCTCCATTTCAAACAATCTGCTCATTTCCAAATCCATCTCATTAACCTTAAAGAAGATATGCTCAATTTTTGTCTTTAATAACAAATCTCTTTCTCTGCATCAAACAATTTCATGTATCCGATCAAGTTGAAACATTTCCTCCAGCTGCACTTATTTCTCATTGACCATATTTATACAATCTCCACTTTGAATTAATTTCTCTGTTTGTAGCTTTTGCTTTATCTCTGAATCTACAAATTTCTCAATTTCTATGCATTTCTCCATCTCTACTGTTTTCTGCTGCCTGATTACGTTAATATGTCTATTTCTAACAATCTCTACATTTCCAGCTGCTCCTCATTCACCAGTACCTTCATTTTCTACATTTCTCTCCTTATCAGCAAATCTGGTTTTCTCTAACTATCAAATTCTCAATGTCACGCAAATTGACACATTCTGCACATTTTAGGCTTCTCCACATTCACTGCAACTTCAATTTCCACTTATCCTTGTGTTTCTGCAATGCCGCCTATCTGATTTTATCAAAATGTCCATTGATCCAATTCAAGCATGTTCTCTATCTGCAGATATTTCCCATTGCCCATATTTATAAAAGCTCCTATTTCCATGAAAGCCACTGTTTGCAACGTCTGCTCCTTCGCTGAATGTATAACCTTTTCATTCTCTATTCATTTCTTCAGTTCTACTTATTTCTGTTGAGTCATTTCATTAATATGTCTATTTCTAACAACTCGACATTTCCAGCATCTCCTCATTCACCCTCTCTTTCAGTGAATCTGGTAATCCAGATGTAATAAGTTCTCAGTTGACAGCAAGTAATCGAGCTCTGCAAATTTGCAGCTTCTCCCACGTTCACAATAACTTCAATATTCCCATAAGCCAGCAATTTCTGCTAAAGTTCCCTCTCTGTATTTACCAATCTGTCAATTTCTAGCCTCTGATGAAAAAGCAACTTCTCTATCGGCAGATATTTCACATACCCCATATGCAAGAAAGATCCAATTTACATCAAAATGACTTCCGCTTCTGCTCTGAATGTATCAGTTCCTCCATTACTATCAAATTCTCTAGCTCTTTTATTTTCTAAAGTTCATCTGCATAAATACGACTATTACTAACAATCTGCACATTTCCAGCTGCTCCTTATTCAGCAAAACCCTCCATTCCTCCATTTCTCCTTTATTTCAGGAAATCTGATTCTCTGTATCTGTCAAATTTTCAATTTCCAGCAATTTGTTAACTTTTACACATCTCCAGCTCCTTGGCATACACCGCAGCTTCAATTTCACCTTATACTTCAGTTACTGCAAAACAGCCTATTTTGTGTCTATCAAAATAGCAATTACAAGCATTTGATCAAATTTTTTCTATCTGAACATTTTTCTCATTGCCCATATTCATAAACTCTCCCATTTCTTAGAAATACACTTTTTGCAGCTTCTGCACCTTCACTGGACGAATCTGTTTGTCCTCTTCCTTCAATTTCTCGATCTGTGTTAGATTCTATTGCCTATCAACATTGATATCTCCACTTCTAATAATCTGCTCGTTTCCAATTCCACCTCATTCACTTTAAAGTTCATTTTCCGAATTTTTGTCTTGAACAGCAAATCTGATTCTCCGTATCCATCAAATTCTCAACTGCCAGCAAGTTGTCAAATTTTAAACATATCAAACTACTTGGCATTCACCGCAGCTTCAATTTCTGCAAAACTGGTTATCTGTATCTCTCAACATCTCAATTACGAACAATTGGTCAAAATCCAGCATTTTCTCCATCTGCAGATAGCATCTCATTGTCCATATTGAAGAAATCTTGTATATAGCAAACTGTCAATTTCTAGCAATTGATGAACAAGCACATAGTCTATTGGCAGATATTTCTCATCCCCATATTCAAGAAATCTCCGATTTACTTCAGAAATCCTGTTTACAGCTTCTGCTTCTGTTCTGAATGTATCAGGTCCTCCATTACTATCAAATTCTATTGCTCTATTTATTTCTATTGGTTATCAATATAAATTTCGAACAGTCCCCACATTTGCAGATACTCCTTATTCGATTGCTCCATTTTGTCCACTTTTTGAGCAAATCTAATTCTGTGTATCTGTCAAGTGTTTAATTTCCAGCAATTTGTCAAATTTTAAAATTCTCTAGGTCCTTGGCATTCACCACAGCTTCAATTTCACCTTATACTTCAATTTCTGCAAAGCCGGCTCTTTGCATCGATCAAAATAACAATTACAAGCATTTGATCAAATTCTAGCATTTTCCCTATCTGAACAGTTTTCTCATTGCCCATATTTATAAGGTCTCTCATTTCCAAGAAATGCACTGTTTGCAGATTCTGCAACTTCACTGGTTCAATCAGTTTGTCCATCTCCTACAATTTCTCGGTCTGTGCTAGATTCTATTGTCTATCAACATTGATACCTCCATTTCCAACAATCTGCTCATTTCCAAATCCATCTCATTAACCTTAAAGAAGATATGCTCAATTTTTGTCTTTAATAACAAATCTCTTTCTCTGCATCAATGAAATTCATATATCTGTTCAAGTTGAAACATTTCCTCCAGCTGCACTTATTTCTCATTGCCCATATTTATACAATCTCCACTTTGCATTAATTTCTCTGTTTGTAGCTTTTGCTTTATCTCTGAATGTAAAAGTTTCTCGATTTCTATGCATTTCTCCATCTCTACTGTTTTCTGCTGCCTGATTACGTTAATATGTCTATTTCTAACAATCTCTACATTTCCAGCTACTCCTCATTCACCATTACCTTCATTTTCTCCATTTCTCTCTTTATCAGCAAATCTGGTTTTCTCTATCTATCAAATTCTCAATGTCACGCAAATTGACACATTCTGCACATTCTAGGCTTCTCCACATTCACTGCAACTTCAATTTCCACTTATCCTTGTGTTTCTGCAATGCCGCCTATCTGATTTTATCAAAATGTCCATTGATCCAGTTCAAACATGTTCTCCATCTGCAGATATTTCCCATTGCCCATATTTATAAAAGCTCCTATTTCCATGAAAGCCACTGTTTGCAACGTCTGCTGCTTCGCTCAATGTATAACTTTTTCATTTTCTATTCATTTCATCAGCTCTACTTATTTCTGTTGAGTCATTTCATTAATATGTCTATTTCTAACAACTCGACATTTCCAGCATCTCCTCATTCACCCTCTCTTTCAGTGAATCTGGTAATCCAGATGTAATAAGTTCTCAGTTGACAGCAAGTAATCAAGTTCTGCAAAATTTCAGCTTCTCCCGCATTCACAATAACTTCAACAGCAATTTCTGCTAAACTTTCCTCTCTGTACATAACAAACTGTCAATTTCTAGCAATTGATGAACAAGCAAATTCTCTATCGGCAGATATTTCTCATACCCCATATTCAAGAAAGCTCCGATTTACATCAAAATCACTTCCGCTTCTGCTCTGAATGTATCAGTTCCTCCATTACTATCAAAATCTCTAGCTCTTTTATTTTCTATAGTTTATCTACATAAATACGACTATTACTAATAATCTGCACATTTCCAGCTGCTCCTTATTCAGCAAAACCCTCAATTCCTCCATTTCTCATTTATTTCAAGAAATCTGATTATCTGTATCTGTCAAGTTTTCAATTTCCAGCAATTTGTTAACTTTTACACATCTCTAGCTCCTTGCCATACACCGCAGCTTCAATTTCACCTTATACCCCAGTTACTGCATAACAGCCTTTATTGTGTCAATCAAAATAGCAATTACAAGCATTTGATCAAATTTTTTCTATCTGAACATTTTTCTCATTGCCCATATTCATAAACTCTCCCATTTCTTAGAAATACACTGTTTGCAGCTTCTGCACCTTCACTGGATGAATCTGTTTGTCCACTTCCTTCAATTTCTCGATCTGTGCTAGATTCTATTGCCTATCAACACTGATAACTCCGCTTCTAATAATCTGCTCGTTTCCAATTCCACCTCATTAAAGATCATTTAAAGATCATTTTCTGAATTTTTGTCTTGAACAGCAAATCTGATTCTCCGTATCGATCAAATTCTCAATTTCCAGCTAGTTGTCAAATTTTAAACATATCAAACTACCTGGCATTCAATGCAGCTTCAATTTCTGCAAAACTGTTTATCTGTATCTCTCAACATCTCAATTACGAACAATTGGTCCAAATCTAGCATTTTCTCTATCTGCAGATATATCTCATTGCCCATATTGAAGAAATCTTGTATATAGCAAACTGTCAATTTCTAGCAATTGATGAACAAGCACGTAGTCTATTGGCAGATAGCATCTCATTGTCCATATTGAAGAAATCTCCGATTTACTTCAGAATTCCTGTTTACAGCTTCTGCTTCTGTTCTGAATGTATCAGTTCCCCCATTACTATCAAATTACTATCAAATACAGCTATAGCTCTATTTATTTCTATTGGTTATCTATATTAATTACGAACAATCCCCACATTTGCAGGTACTCCTTATTCAATTGCTCCATTTTGTCCACTTTTTGAGCAAATTTAATTCTGTGTACCTATCAAGTGTTTAATTTCCAGCAATTTGTCAAATTTTAAAATTCTCCAGGTCTTTGGCATTCACTACAGATTCAATTTCACCTTATACATCAATTTCTGCAAAGGCGGCTCTTTGCATCGATCAAAATATCAATTCCAAGCACTTAATCAAATTCTAGCATTTTCTCTATCTGAACAGTTTTCTCATTGCCCATATTTATAAGGTCTCTCATTTCCAAGAAATGCACTGTTTGCAGATTCTGCAACTTCATTGGATCAATCAGTTTGTCCATCTCCTACAATTTTTCGGTCTGTGCTAGATTCTATTGTCTATCAACATTGTTACCTCCATTACCAACAATCTGCTCATTTCCAAATGCATCTCATTAACCTTAAAGAAGATATGCTCAATTTTTGTCTTTAATAACAAATCTCTTTCTCTGCATCAAACAATTTCATGTATCCGATCAAGTTGAAACATTTCCTCCAGCTGCACTTATTTCTCATTGACCATATTTATACAATCTCCACTTTGAATTAATTTCTCTGTTTGTAGCTTTTGCTTTATCTCTGAATCTACAAATTTCTCAATTTCTATGCATTTCTCCATCTCTACTGTTTTCTGCTGCCTGATTACGTTAATATGTCTATTTCTAACAATCTCTACATTTCCAGCAGCTCCTCATTCACCAGTACCTTCATTTTCTACATTTCTCTCCTTATCAGCAAATCTGGTTTTCTCTAACTATCAAATTCTCAATGTCACGCAAATTGACACATTCTGCACATTTTAGGCTTCTCCACATTCACTGCAACTTCAATTTCCACTTATCCTTGTGTTTCTGCAATGCCGCCTATCTGATTTTATCAAAATGTCCATTGATCCAATTCAAGCATGTTCTCTATCTGCAGATATTTCCCATTGCCCATATTTATAAAAGCTCCTATTTCCATGAAAGCCACTGTTTGCAACGTCTGCTCCTTCGCTGAATGTATAACCTTTTCATTCTCTATTCATTTCTTCAGTTCTACTTATTTCTGTTGAGTCATTTCATTAATATGTCTATTTCTAACAACTCGACATTTCCAGCATCTCCTCATTCACCCTCTGTTTCAGTGAATCTGGTAATCCAGATGTAATAAGTTCTCAGTTGACAGCAACTAATCGAGCTCTGCAAATTTGCAGCTTCTCCCACGTTCACAATAACTTCAATATTCCCATAAGCCAGCAATTTCTGCTAAAGTTCCCTCTCTGTATTTACCAATCTGTCAATTTCTAGCCTCTGATGAAAAAGCAACTTCTCTATCGGCAGATATTTCACATACCCCATATGCAAGAAAGATCCAATTTACATCAAAATGACTTCCGCTTCTGCTCTGAATGTATCAGTTCCTCCATTACTATCAAATTCTCTAGCTCTTTTATTTTCTAAAGTTTATCTGCATAAATACGACTATTACTAACAATCTGCACATTTCCAGCTGCTCCTTATTCAGCAAAACCCTCCATTCCTCCATTTCTCCTTTATTTCAGGAAATCTGATTCTCTGTATCTGTCAAATTTTCAATTTCCAGCAATTTGTTAACTTTTACACATCTCCAGCTCCTTGGCATACACCGCAGCTTCAATTTCACCTTATACTTCAGTTACTGCAAAACAGCCTATTTTGTGTCTATCAAAATAGCAATTACAAGCATTTGATCAAATTTTTTCTATCTGAACATTTTTCTCATTGCCCATATTCATAAACTCTCCCATTTCTTAGAAATACACTTTTTGCAGCTTCTGCACCTTCACTGGACGAATCTGTTTGTCCTCTTCCTTCAATTTCTCGATCTGTGTTAGATTCTATTGCCTATCAACATTGATATCTCCACTTCTAATAATCTGCTCGTTTCCAATTCCACCTCATTCACTTTAAAGTTCATTTTCCGAATTTTTGTCTTGAACAGCAAATCTGATTCTCCGTATCCATCAAATTCTCAACTGCCAGCAAGTTGTCAAATTTTAAACATATCAAACTACTTGGCATTCACCGCAGCTTCAATTTCTGCAAAACTGGTTATCTGTATCTCTCAACATCTCAATTACAAACAATTGGTCAAAATCTAGCATTTTCTCCATCTGCAGATAGCATCTCATTGTCCATATTGAAGAAATCTTGTATATAGCAAACTGTCAATTTCTAGCAATTGATGAACAAGCACATAGTCTATTGGCAGATATTTCTCATCCCCATATTCAAGAAATCTCCGATTTACTTCAGAAATCCTGTTTACAGCTTCTGCTTCTGTTCTGAATGTATCAGGTCCTCCATTACTATCAAATTCTATTGCTCTATTTATTTCTATTGGTTATCAATATAAATTTCGAACAGTCCCCACATTTGCAGATACTCCTTATTCGATTGCTCCATTTTGTCCACTTTTTGAGCAAATCTAATTCTGTGTATCTGTCAAGTGTTTAATTTCCAGCAATTTGTCAAATTTTAAAATTCTCTAGGTCCTTGGCATTCACCACAGCTTCAATTTCACCTTATACTTCAATTTCTGCAAAGCCGGCTCTTTGCATCGATCAAAATAACAATTACAAGCATTTGATCAAATTCTAGCATTTTCCCTATCTGAACAGTTTTCTCATTGCCCATATTTATAAGGTCTCTCATTTCCAAGAAATGCACTGTTTGCAGATTCTGCAACTTCACTGGTTCAATCAGTTTGTCCATCTCCTACAATTTCTCGGTCTGTGCTAGATTCTATTGTCTATCAACATTGATACCTCCATTTCAAACAATCTGCTCATTTCCAAATCCATCTCATTAACCTTAAAGAAGATATGCTCAATTTTTGTCTTTAATAACAAATCTCTTTCTCTGCATCAATGAAATTCATATATCTGTTCAAGTTGAAACATTTCCTCCAGCTGCACTTATTTCTCATTGCCCATATTTATACAATCTCCACTTTGCATTAATTTCTCTGTTTGTAGCTTTTGCTTTATCTCTGAATGTAAAAGTTTCTCGATTTCTATGCATTTCTCCATCTCTACTGTTTTCTGCTGCCTGATTACGTTAATATGTCTATTTCTAACAATCTCTACATTTCCAGCTACTCCTCATTCACCATTACCTTCATTTTCTCCATTTCTCTCTTTATCAGCAAATCTGGTTTTCTCTATCTATCAAATTCTCAATGTCACGCAAATTGACACATTCTGCACATTCTAGGCTTCTCCACATTCACTGCAACTTCAATTTCCACTTATCCTTGTGTTTCTGCAATGCCGCCTATCTGATTTTATCAAAATGTCCATTGATCCAGTTCAAACATGTTCTCCATCTGCAGATATTTCCCATTGCCCATATTTATAAAAGCTCCTATTTCCATGAAAGCCACTGTTTGCAACGTCTGCTGCTTCGCTCAATGTATAACTTTTTCATTTTCTATTCATTTCATCAGCTCTACTTATTTCTGTTGAGTCATTTCATTAATATGTCTATTTCTAACAACTCGACATTTCCAGCATCTCCTCATTCACCCTCTCTTTCAGTGAATCTGGTAATCCAGATGTAATAAGTTCTCAGTTGACAGCAAGTAATCAAGTTCTGCAAATTTGCAGCTTCTCCCACATTCACAATAACTTCAATATTCCCATAAGTCAGCTATTTCTGCTAAAGCTGCCTCCCTGTATATACCAAATTGTCAATTTCTAGCAATTGATGAACAAGCAAATTCTCTATCGGCAGATATTTCTCATACCCCATATTCAAGAAAGCTCCGATTTACATCAAAATCACTTCCGCTTCTGCTCTGAATGCATCAGTTCCTCCATTACTATCAAAATCTCTAGCTCTTTTACTTTCTATAGTTTATCTACATAAATACGACAATCTGCACATTTCCAGCTGCTCCTTATTCAACAAAATCCTCCATTCCTCCATTTCTCCTTTATTTCAGGAAATCTGATTCTCTGTATCTGTCAAGTTTTCAATTTCCAGCAATTTGTTAACTTTTACACATCTCCAGCTCCTTGGCATACACCGCAGCTTCAATTTCACCTTATACTTCAGTTACTGCAAAACAGCCTATTTTGTGTCTATCAAAATAGCAATTACAAGCATTTGATCAAATTTTTTCTATCTGAACATTTTTCTCATTGCCCATATTCATAAACTCTCCCATTTCTTAGAAATACACTGTTTGCAGCTTCTGCACCTTCACTGGATGAATCTGTTTGTCCACTTCCTTCAATTTCTCGATCTGTGTTAGATTCTATTGCCTATCAACATTGATATCTCCACTTCTAATAATCTGCTCGTTTCCAATTCTACATCATTCACTTTAAAGATCACTTTCTGAATTTTTGACTTGAACAGCAAATCTGATTCTCCATATCCATCAAATTCTCAATTGCCAGCAAGTTGTCAAATTTTAAACATGTCAAACTACTTGGCATTCAACGCAGCTTCAATATCTGCAAAACTGGTTATCTGTATCTCTCAACATCTCAATTACGAACAATTGGTCCAAATCTAGCATTTTCTCTATCTGCAGATAGCATCTCATTGCCCATATTGAAGAAATCTTGTATATAGCAAACTGTCAATTTCTAGCAATTGATGAACAAGCACGTAGTCTATTGGCAGATATTTCTCATTCCCCATATTCAAGAAATTTCCGAGTTACTTCAGAAATCCTGTTTACAGCTTCTGCTTCTGTTCTGAATGTATCAGGTCCTCCATTACTATCAAATTCTATTGCTCTATTTATTTCTATTGGTTATCTATATAAATTTCGAACAATCCCCACATTTTCTCCATTTTGTCCACTTTTTGAGCAAATCTAATTCTGTGTATCTATCAAGTGTTTAATTTCCAGCAATTTGTCAAATTATAAAATTCTCCAGGTCCTTGGCATTCACTACAGCTTCAAGTTCAAATTATACTTCAATTTCTGCAAAGCCGGCTTTTTGCATCTATCAAAATATCAATTACAAGCATTTGACCAAATTCTAGCATTTTCTCTATCCGAACAGTTTTCTCATTGCCCATATTTATAAGGTCTCTCATTTCCAAGAAATGCACTGTTTGCAGATTCACTGGTTCAATCAGTTTGTCCATCTCCTTCAATTTCTCGGTCTGTGCAAGATTCCATTGTCTATCAACATTGATACCTCCATTTCCAACAATCTGCTCATTTCCAAATCCATCTCATTAACCTTAAAGAAGATATGCTCAATTTTTGCCTTTAATAACAAATCTCTTTCTCTGCATCAATTAAATTCATATATCTGTTCAAGTTGAAACATTTCCTCCAGCTGCACTTATTTCTCATTGCCCATATTTAAACAATCTCCACTTTGAATTAATTTCTCTGTTTGTAGCTTTTGCTTTATCTCTGAATGTAAAAGTTTCTCGATTTCTATGCATTTCTCCATCTCTACTGTTTTCTGCTGCCTGATTATGTTAATATGTCTATTTCTAACAATCTCTACATTTCCAGCTACTCCTCATTCACCATTACCTTCATTTTCTCCATTTCTCTCTTTATCAGCAAATCTGGTTTTCTCTATCTATCAAATTCTCAATGTCACGCAAATTGACACATTCTGCACATTTTAGGCTTCTCCACATTCACTGCAACTTCAATTTCCACTTATCCTTGCATTTCTGCAATGCCAGCTATCTGATTCTATCAAAATGTCCATTGATCCAATTCAAGCATGTTCTCTATCTGCAGATATTTCCCATTGCCCTTATTGATAAAAGCTCCTATTTCCATGAAACCCACTGTTTGCAAAGTTTGCTCCTTCGCTGACTGTATAACTTGTTCATTTTCTATTCATTTCTTCAGCTCTACTTATTTCTGTTGAGTCATTTCATTAATATGTCTATTTCTAACAACTCGACATTTCCAGCATCTCCGCATTCACCCTCTCTTTCAGTGAATCTGATAATCCAGATGTAATAAGTTCTCAGTTGACAGCAAGTAATCAAGTTCTGCAAATTTGCAGCTTCTCCCGCATTCACAATAACTTCAATATTCCCATAAGCCAGCAATTTCCGCTAAAGTTGCCTCTCTGTATATACCAAACTGTCAATTTCTAGCAATTGATGAACAAGCAAATTCTCTATCGGCAGATATTTCTCATACTCCATATTCAAGAAGCTCCGATTTACATCAAAATGACTTCCGCTTCTGCTCTGAATGCATCAGTTCCTCCAAAACTATCAAATTCTCTAGCTCTTTTATTTTCTATAGTTTATCTACATAAATACGACTATTACTAACAATCTGCACATTTCCAGCTGCTCCTTATTCAGCAAAACCCTCCATTCATCCATTTCTCCTTTATTTCAGGAAATCTGATTCTCTGTATCTGTCAAGTTTTCAATTTCCAGCAATTTGTTAACTTTTACACATCTCCAGCTCCATGGCATACACCGCAGCTTCAATTTCACCTTATACTCCAGTTACTGCAAAACAGCCTATTTTGTGTCTATCAAAATAACAATTACAAGCATTTGATCAAATTTTTTCTATCTGAACATTTTTCTCATTGCCCATATTCATAAACTCTCCCATTTTTTAGAAATACACTGTTTGCAGCTTCTGCACCTTCACTGGATGATCTGTTTGTCCACTTCCTTCAATTTCTCGATCTGTGTTAGATTTTATTGCCTATCAACATTGATATCTCCACTTCTAATAATCTGCTCGTTTCCAATTCCACCTCATTCACTTTAATGTTCATTTTCCGAATTTCTGTCTTGAACAGCAAATCTGATTCTCCGTATCCATCAAATTCTCAATTGCCAGCAAGTTGTCAAATTTTAAACATATCAAACTACTTGGCATTCACCGCAGCTTCAATTTCTGCAAAACTGGTTATCTGTATCTCTCAACATCTCAATTACGAACAATTGGTCCAAATCTAGCATTTTCTCTATCTGCAGATAGCATCTCATTGCCCATATTGAAGAAATCTTGTATATAGCAAACTGTCAATTTCTAGCAATTGATGAACAAGCACGTAGTCTATTGGCAGATATTTCTCATTCCCCATATTCAAGAAATTTCCGAGTTACTTCAGAAATCCTGTTTACAGCTTCTGCTTCTGTTCTGAATGTATCAGGTCCTCCATTACTATCAAATTCTATTGCTCTATTTATTTCTATTGGTTATCTATATAAATTTCGAACAATCCCCACATTTTCTCCATTTTGTCCATTTTTGAGCAAATCTAATTCTGTGTATCTATCAAGTGTTTAATTTCCAGCAATTTGTCAAATTTTAAAATTCTCCAGGTCCTTGGCATTCACTACAGCTTCAAGTTCAAATTATACTTCAATTTCTGCAAAGCCGGCTTTTTGCATCTATCAAAATATCAATTACAAGCATTTGACCAAATTCTAGCATTTTCTCTATCCGAACAGTTTTCTCATTGCCCATATTTATAAGGTCTCTCATTTCCAAGAAATGCACTGTTTGCAGATTCACTGGTTCAATCAGTTTGTCCATCTCCTACAATTTCTCGGTCTGTGCTAGATTCTATTGTCTATCAACATTGATACCTCCATTTCAAACAATCTGCTCATTTCCAAATCCATCTCGTTAACCTTAAAGAAGATATGCTCAATTTTTGCCTTTAATAACAAATCTCTTTCTCTGCATCAATGAAATTCATGTATCTGTTCAAGTTGAAACATTTCCTCCAGCTGCACTTATTTCTCATTGCCCATATTTATACAATCTCCACTTTGCATTAATTTCTCTGTTTGTAGCTTTTGCTTTATCTTTGAATGTAAAAGTTTCTCGATTTCTATGCATTTCTCCATCTCTACTGTTTTCTGCTGCCTGATTACGTTAATATGTCTATTTCTAACAATCTCTACATTTCCAGCTACTCCTCATTCACCATTACCTTCATTTTCTCCATTTCTCTCTTTATCAGCAAATCTGGTTTTCTCTATCTATCAAATTCTCAATGTCACGCAAATTGACACATTCTGCACATTCTAGGCTTCTCCACATTCACTGCAACTTCAATTTCCACTTATCCTTGTGTTTCTGCAATGCCGCCTATCTGATTTTATCAAAATGTCCATTGATCCAGTTCAAACATGTTCTCCATCTGCAGATATTTCCCATTGCCCATATTTATAAAAGCTCCTATTTCCATGAAAGCCACTGTTTGCAACGTCTGCTCCTTCGCTCAATGTATAACTTTTTCATTTTCTATTCATTTCATCAGCTCTACTTATTTCTGTTGAGTCATTTCATTAATATGTCTATTTCTAACAAATCGACATTTCCAGCATCTCCTCATCCACCCTCTCTTTCAGTGAATCTGGTAATCCAGATGTAATAAGTTCTCAGTTGACAGCAAGTAATCAAGTTCTGCAAATTTGCAGCTTCTCCCACATTCACAATAACTTCAATATTCCCATAAGCCAGCAATTTCTGCTAAAGCTGCCTCCCTGTATATACCAAATTGTCAATTTCTAGCAATTGATGAACAAGCAAATTCTCTATCGGCAGATATTTCTCATACCCCATATTCAAGAAAGCTCCGATTTACATCAAAATCACTTCCGCTTCTGCTCTGAATGCATCAGTTCCTCCATTACTATCAAAATCTCTAGCTCTTTTACTTTCTATAGTTTATCTACATAAATACGACAATCTGCACATTTCCAGCTGCTCCTTATTCAACAAAATCCTCCATTCCTCCATTTCTCCTTTATTTCAGGAAATCTGATTCTCTGTATCTGTCAAGTTTTCAATTTCCAGCAATTTGTTAACTTTTACACATCTCCAGCTCCTTGGCATACACCGCAGCTTCAATTTCACCTTATACTTCAGTTACTGCAAAACAGCCTATTTTGTGTCTATCAAAATAGCAATTACAAGCATTTGATCAAATTTTTTCTATCTGAACATTTTTCTCATTGCCCATATTCATAAACTCTCCCATTTCTTAGAAATACACTGTTTGCAGCTTCTGCACCTTCACTGGATGAATCTGTTTGTCCACTTCCTTCAATTTCTCGATCTGTGTTAGATTCTATTGCCTATCAACATTGATATCTCCACTTCTAATAATCTGCTCGTTTCCAATTCCACATCATTCACTTTAAAGATCACTTTCTGAATTTTTGACTTGAACAGCAAATCTGATTCTCCATATCCATCAAATTCTCAATTGCCAGCAAGTTGTCAAATTTTAAACATGTCAAACTACTTGGCATTCAACGCAGCTTCAATATCTGCAAAACTGGTTATCTGTATCTCTCAACATCTCAATTACGAACAATTGGTCCAAATCTAGTATTTTCTCTATCTGCAGATAGCATCTCATTGCCCATTTGAAGAAATCTTGTATATAGCAAACTGTCAATTTCTAGCAATTGATGAACAAGCACGTAGTCTATTGGCAGATATTTCTCATTCCCCATATTCAAGAAATCTCCGAGTTACTTCAGAAATCCTGTTTACAGCTTCTGCTTCTGTTCTGAATGTATCAGGTCCTCCATTACTATCAAATTCTATTGCTCTATTTATTTCTATTGGTTATCTATATAAATTTCGAACAATCCCCACATTTTCTCCATTTTGTCCACTTTTTGAGCAAATCTAATTCTGTGTATCTATCAAGTGTTTAATTTCCAGCAATTTGTCAAATTTTAAAATTCTCCAGGTCCTTGGCATTCACTACAGCTTCAAGTTCAAATTATACTTCAATTTCTGCAAAGCCGGCTTTTTGCATCTATCAAAATATCAATTACAAGCATTTGACCAAATTCTAGCATTTTCTCTATCCGAACAGTTTTCTCATTGCCCATATTTATAAGGTCTCTCATTTCCAAGAAATGCACTGTTTGCAGATTCACTGGTTCAATCAGTTTGTCCATCTCCTTCAATTTCTCGGTCTGTACAAGATTCCATTGTCTATCAACATTGATACCTCCATTTCCAACAATCTGCTCATTTCCAAATCCATCTCATTAACCTTAAAGAAGATATGCTCAATTTTTGCCTTTAATAACAAATCTCTTTCTCTGCATCAATTAAATTCATATATCTGTTCAAGTTGAAACATTTCCTCCAGCTGCACTTATTTCTCATTGCCCATATTTATACAATCTCCACTTTGAATTAATTTCTCTGTTTGTAGCTTTTGCTTTATCTCTGAATGTAAAAGTTTCTCGATTTCTATGCATTTCTCCATCTCTACTGTTTTCTGCTGCCTGATTACGTTAATATGTCTATTTCTAACAATCTCTACATTTCCAGCTACTCCTCATTCACCATTACCTTCATTTTCTCCATTTCTCTCTTTATCAGCAAATCTGGTTTTCTCTATCTATCAAATTCTCAATGTCACGCAAATTGACACATTCTGCACATTTTAGGCTTCTCCACATTCACTGCAACTTCAATTTCCACTTATCCTTGCGTTTCTGCAATGCCAGCTATCTGATTCTATCAAAATGTCCATTGATCCAATTCAAGCATGTTCTCTATCTGCAGATATTTCCCATTGCCCTTATTGATAAAAGCTCCTATTTCCATGAAACCCACTGTTTGCAAAGTTTGCTCCTTCGCTGACTGTATAACTTGTTCATTTTCTATTCATTTCTTCAGCTCTACTTATTTCTGTTGAGTCATTTCATTAATATGTCTATTTCTAACAACTCGACATTTCCAGCATCTCCGCATTCACCCCCTCTTTCAGTGAATCTGGTAATCCAGATGTAATAAGTTCTCAGTTGACAGCAAGTAATCAAGTTCTGCAAATTTGCAGCTTCTCCCGCATTCACAATAACTTCAATATTCCCATAAGCCAACAATTTCCGCTAAAGTTGCCTCTCTGTATGTACCAAACTGTCAATTTCTAGCAATTGATGAACAAGCAAATTCTCTATCGGCAGATATTTCTCATACGCCATATTCAAGAAAGCTCTGATTTACATCAAAATCACTTCCGCTTCTGCTCTGAATGCATCAGTTCCTCCATTACTATCAAATTCTCTAGCTCTTTTATTTTCTAAAGTTTATCTGCATAAATACGACTATTACTAACAATCTGCACATTTCCAGCTGCTCCTTATTCAGCAAAACCCTCCATTCATCCATTTCTCCTTTATTTCAGGAAATCTGATTCTCTGTATCTGTCAAGTTTTCAATTTCCAGCAATTTGTTAACTTTTACACATTTCCAGCTCCATGGCATACACCGCAGCTTCAATTTCACCTTATACTCCAGTTACTGCAAAACAGCCTATTTTGTGTCTATCAAAATAACAATTACAAGCATTTGATCAAATTTTTTCTATCTGAACATTTTTCTCATTGCCCATATTCATAAACTCTCCCATTTTTTAGAAATACACTGTTTGCAGCTTCTGCACCTTCACTGGATGATCTGTTTGTCCACTTCCTTCAATTTCTCGATCTGTGTTAGATTCTATTGCCTATCAACATTGATATCTCCACTTCTAATAATCTGCTCGTTTCCAATTCCACCTCATTCACTTTAATGTTCATTTTCCGAATTTTTGTCTTGAACAGCAAATCTGATTCTCCGTATCCATCAAATTCTCAATTGCCAGCAAGTTGTCAAATTTTAAACATATCAAACTACTTGGCATTCACCGCAGCTTCAATTTCTGCAAAACTGGTTATCTGTATCTCTCAACATCTCAATTACGAACAATTGGTCAAATTCTAGCATTTTCTCCATCTGCAGATAGTATCTCATTGCCCATATTGAAGAAATCTTGTAAATAGCAAACTGTCAATTTCTAGCAATTGATGAACAAGCACGTAGTCTATTGGCAGATATTTCTCATCCCATATTCAAGAAATCTCTGATTTACTTCAGAAATCCTGTTTACAGCATCTGCTTCTGTTCTGAATGTATCAGTTCCTCCATTACTATCAAATTCTATTGCTCTATTTATTTCTATTGGTTATCTATATAAATTTCGAACACTCCCCACATTTGCAGATACTCCTTATTCGATTGCTCCATTTTGTCCACTTTTTGAGCAAATCTAATTCTGTGTATCTATCAAGTGTTTAATTTCCAGCAATTTGTCAAATTTTAAAATTCTCCAGGTCCTTGGCATTCACCACAGCTTCAATTTCACCTTATACTTCAATTTCTGCAAAGCCGGCTCTTTGCATCGATCAAAATAACAATTACAAGCATTTGATCAAATCCTAGCATTTTCCCTATCTGAACAGTTTTCTCATTGCCCATATTTATAAGGTCTCTCATTTCCAAGAAATGCACTGTAGCACATTCTGCAACTTCACTGGTTCAATCAGTTTGTCCATCTCCTACAATTTCTCGGTCTGTGCAAGATTCTATTGTCTATCAACATTGATACCTCCGTTTCCAACAATCTGCTCATTTCCAAATCCATCTCATTAACCTTAAAGAAGATATGCTCAATTTTTGTCTTTAATAACAAATCTCTTTCTCTGCATCAAGGAAATTCGTATATCTGTTCAAGTTGAAACATTTCCTCCAGCTGCACTTATTTCTCATTGCCCATATTTATACAATCTCCACTTTGCATTAATTTCTCTGTTTGTAGCTTTTGCTTTATCTGTGAATGTAAAAGTTTCTCGATTTCTATGCATTTCTCCATCTCTACTGTTTTCTGCTGCCTGATTACGTTAATATGTCTATTTCTAACAATCTCTACATTTCCAGCAGCTCCTCATTCACCATTACCTTCATTTTCTCCATTTCTCTCTTTATCAGCAAATCTGGTTTTCTCTATCAAATTCTCAATGTCACGCAAATTGACACATTCTGCACATTCTAGGCTTCTCCACATTCACTGCAACTTCAATTTCCACTTATCCTTGTGTTTCTGCAATGCCGCCTATCTGATTTTATCAAAATGTCCATTGATCCAATTCAAGCATGTTCTCTATCTGCAGATATTTCCCATTGCCCATATTTATAAAAGCTCCTATTTCCATGAAAGCCACTGTTTGCAACGTCTGCTCCTTCGCTCAATGTATAACTTTTTCATTTTCTATTCATTTCATCAGCTCTACTTATTTCTGTTGAGTCATTTCATTAATATGTCTATTTCTAACAACTCGACATTTCCAGCATCTCCTCATTCACCCTCTCTTTCAGTGAATCTGGTAATCCAGATGTAATAAGTTCTCAGTTGACAGCAAGTAATCAAGTTCTGCAAAATTTCAGCTTCTCCCGCATTCACAATAACTTCAACAGCAATTTCTGCTAAACTTTCCTCTCTGTACATAACAAACTGTCAATTTCTAGCAATTGATGAACAAGCAAATTCTCTATCGGCAGATATTTCTCATACCCCATATTCAAGAAAGCTCCGATTTACATCAAAATCACTTCCGCTTCTGCTCTGAATGTATCAGTTCCTCCATTACTATCAAAATCTCTAGCTCTTTTATTTTCTATAGTTTATCTACATAAATACGACTATTACTAATAATCTGCACATTTCCATGCTCCTTATTCAGCAAAACCCTCAATTCCTCCATTTCTCATTTATTTCAAGAAATCTGATTATCTGTATCTGTCAAGTTTTCAATTTCCAGCAATTTGTTAACTTTTACACATCTCCAGCTCCTTGCCATACACCGCAGCTTCAATTTCACCTTATACCCCAGTTACTGCATAACAGCCTTTATTGTGTCAATCAAAATAGCAATTACAAGCATTTGATCAAATTTTTTCTATCTGAACATTTTTCTCATTGCCCATATTCATAAACTCTCCCATTTCTTAGAAATACACTGTTTGCAGCTTCTGCACCTTCACTGGATGAATCTGTTTGTCCACTTCCTTCAATTTCTCGATCTGTGCTAGATTCTATTGCCTATCAACACTGATAACTCCGCTTCTAATAATCTGCTCGTTTCCAATTCCACCTCATTAAAGATCATTTAAAGATCATTTTCTGAATTTTTGTCTTGAACAGCAAATCTGATTCTCCGTATCGATCAAATTCTCAATTTCCAGCTAGTTGTCAAATTTTAAACATATCAAACTACCTGGCATTCAATGCAGCTTCAATTTCTGCAAAACTGTTTATCTGTATCTCTCAACATCTCAATTACGAACAATTGGTCCAAATCTAGCATTTTCTCTATCTGCAGATATATCTCATTGCCCATATTGAAGAAATCTTGTATATAGCAAACTGTCAATTTCTAGCAATTGATGAACAAGCACGTAGTCTATTGGCAGATAGCATCTCATTGTCCATATTGAAGAAATCTCCGATTTACTTCAGAATTCCTGTTTACAGCTTCTGCTTCTGTTCTGAATGTATCAGTTCCCCCATTACTATCAAATTACTATCAAATACAGCTATAGCTCTATTTATTTCTATTGGTTATCTATATTAATTACGAACAATCCCCACATTTGCAGGTACTCCTTATTCAATTGCTCCATTTTGTCCACTTTTTGAGCAAATTTAATTCTGTGTACCTATCAAGTGTTTAATTTCCAGCAATTTGTCAAATTTTAAAATTCTCCAGGTCTTTGGCATTCACTACAGATTCAATTTCACCTTATACATCAATTTCTGCAAAGCCGGCTCTTTGCATCGATCAAAATATCAATTCCAAGCACTTAATCAAATTCTAGCATTTTCTCTATCTGAACAGTTTTCTCATTGCCCATATTTATAAGGTCTCTCATTTCCAAGAAATGCACTGTTTGCAGATTCTGCAACTTCATTGGATCAATCAGTTTGTCCATCTCCTACAATTTTTCGGTCTGTGCTAGATTCTATTGTCTATCAACATTGTTACCTCCATTACCAACAATCTGCTCATTTCCAAATGCATCTCATTAACCTTAAAGAAGATATGCTCAATTTTTGTCTTTAATAACAAATCTCTTTCTCTGCATCAAACAATTTCATGTATCCGATCAAGTTGAAACATTTCCTCCAGCTGCACTTATTTCTCATTGACCATATCTCTGAATCTACAAATTTCTCAATTTCTATGCATTTCTCCATCTCTACTGTTTTCTGCTGCCTGATTACGTTAATATGTCTATTTCTAACAATCTCTACATTTCCAGCTGCTCCTCATTCACCATTACCTTCATTTTCTACATTTCTCTCCTTATCAGCAAATCTGGTTTTCTCTAACTATCAAATTCTCAATGTCACGCAAATTGACACATTCTGCACATTTTAGGCTTCTCCACATTCACTGCAACTTCAATTTCCACTTATCCTTGTGTTTCTGCAATACCGCCTATCTGATTTTATCAAAATGTCCATTGATCCAATTCAAGCATGCTCTCTATCTGCAGATATTTCCCATTGCCCATATTTATAAAAGCTCCTATTTCCATGAAAGCCACTGTTTGCAACGTCTGCTCCTTCGCTGAATGTATAACCTTTTCATTCTCTATTCATTTCTTCAGTTCTACTTATTTCTGTTGAGTCATTTCATTAATATGTCTATTTCTAACAACTCGACATTTCCAGCATCTCCTCATTCACCCTCTGTTTCAGTGAATCTGGTAATCCAGATGTAATAAGTTCTCAGTTGACAGCAAGTAATCGAGCTCTGCAAATTTGCAGCTTCTCCCACATTCACAATAACTTCAATATTCCCATAAGCCAGCAATTTCTGCTAAAGTTCCCTCTCTGTATTTACCAATCTGTCAATTTCTAGCCTCTGATGAAAAAGCAACTTCTCTATCGGCAGATATTTCACATACCCCATATTCAAGAAAGATCCAATTTACATCAAAATGACTTCCGCTTCTGCTCTGAATGTATCAGTTCCTCCATTACTATCAAATTCTCTAGCTCTTTTATTTTCTAAAGTTCATCTGCATAAATACGACTATTACTAACAATCTGCACATTTCCAGCTGCTCCTTATTCAGCAAAATCCTCCATTCCTCCATTTCTCCTTTATTTCAGGAAATCTGATTCTCTGTATCTGTCAAATTTTCAATTTCCAGCAATTTGTTAACTTTTACACATCTCCAGCTCCTTGGCATACACCGCAGCTTCAATTTCACCTTATACTTCAGTTACTGCAAAACAGCCTATTTTGTGTCTATCAAAATAGCAATTACAAGCATTTGATCAAATTTTTTCTATCTGAACATTTTTCTCATTGCCCATATTCATAAACTCTCCCATTTCTTAGAAATACACTTTTTGCAGCTTCTGCACCTTCACTGGACGAATCTGTTTGTCCACTTCCTTCAATTTCTCGATCTGTGTTAGATTTTATTGCCTATCAACATTGATATCTCCACTTCTAATAATCTGCTCGTTTCCAATTCCACCTCATTCACTTTAAAGTTCATTTTCCGAATTTTTGTCTTGAACAGCAAGTCTGATTCTCCGTATCCATCAAATTCTCAACTGCCAGCAAGTTGTCAAATTTTAAACATATCAAACTACTTGGCATTCACCGCAGCTTCAATTTCTGCAAAACTGGTTATCTGTATCTCTCAACATCTCAATTACGAACAATTGGTCAAAATCTAGCATTTTCTCCATCTGCAGATAGCATCTCATTGTCCATATTGAAGAAATCTTGTATATAGCAAACTGTCAGTTTCTAGCAATTGATGAACAAGCACATGGTCTATTGGCAGATATTTCTCATCCCCATATTCAAGAAATCTCCGATTTACTTCAGAAATCCTGTTTACAGCTTCTGCTTCTGTTCTGAATGTATCAGGTCCTCCATTACTATCAAATTCTATTGCTCTATTTATTTCTATTGGTTATCTATATAAATTTCGAACAGTCCCCACATTTGCAGATACTCCTTATTCGATTGCTCCATTTTGTCCACTTTTTGAGCAAATCTAATTCTGTGTATCTGTCAAGTGTTTAATTTCCAGCAATTTGTCAAATTTTAAAATTCTCTAGGTCCTTGGCATTCACCACAGCTTCAATTTCACCTTATACTTCAATTTCTGCAAAGCCGGCTCTTTGCATCGATCAAAATAACAATTACAAGCATTTGATCAAATTCTAGCATTTTCCCTATCTGAACAGTTTTCTCATTGCCCATATTTATAAGGTCTCTCATTTCCAAGAAATGCACTGTTTGCAGATTCTGCAACTTCACTGGTTCAATCAGTTTGTCCATCTCCTACAATTTCTCGGTCTGTGCTAGATTCTATTGTCTATCAACATTGATACCTCCATTTCAAACAATCTGCTCATTTCCAAATCCATCTCATTAACCTTAAAGAAGATATGCTCAATTTTTGTCTTTAATAACAAATCTCTTTCTCTGCATCAATGAAATTCATATATCTGTTCAAGTTGAAACATTTCCTCCAGCTGCACTTATTTCTCATTGCCCATATTTATACAATCTCCACTTTGCATTAATTTCTCTGTTTGTAGCTTTTGCTTTATCTCTGAATGTAAAAGTTTCTCGATTTCTATGCATTTCTCCATCTCTACTGTTTTCTGCTGCCTGATTACGTTAATATGTCTATTTCTAACAATCTCTACATTTCCAGCTACTCCTCATTCACCATTACCTTCATTTTCTCCATTTCTCTCTTTATCAGCAAATCTGGTTTTCTCTATCTATCAAATTCTCAATGTCACGCAAATTGACACATTCTGCACATTCTAGGCTTCTCCACATTCACTGCAACTTCAATTTCCACTTATCCTTGTGTTTCTGCAATGCCGCCTATCTGATTTTATCAAAATGTCCATTGATCCAGTTCAAACATGTTCTCCATCTGCAGATATTTCCCATTGCCCATATTTATAAAAGCTCCTATTTCCATGAAAGCCACTGTTTGCAACGTCTGCTGCTTCGCTCAATGTATAACTTTTTCATTTTCTATTCATTTCATCAGCTCTACTTATTTCTGTTGAGTCATTTCATTAATATGTCTATTTCTAACAACTCGACATTTCCAGCATCTCCTCATTCACCCTCTCTTTCAGTGAATCTGGTAATCCAGATGTAATAAGTTCTCAGTTGACAGCAAGTAATCAAGTTCTGCAAATTTGCAGCTTCTCCCACATTCACAATAACTTCAATATTCCCATAAGCCAGCAATTTCTGCTAAAGCTGCCTCCCTGTATATACCAAATTGTCAATTTCTAGCAATTGATGAACAAGCAAATTCTCTATCGGCAGATATTTCTCATACCCCATATTCAAGAAAGCTCCGATTTACATCAAAATCACTTCCGCTTCTGCTCTGAATGCATCAGTTCCTCCATTACTATCAAAATCTCTAGCTCTTTTACTTTCTATAGTTTATCTACATAAATACGACAATCTGCACATTTCCAGCTGCTCCTTATTCAACAAAATCCTCCATTCCTCCATTTCTCCTTTATTTCAGGAAATCTGATTCTCTGTATCTGTCAAGTTTTCAATTTCCAGCAATTTGTTAACTTTTACACATCTCCAGCTCCTTGGCATACACCGCAGCTTCAATTTCACCTTATACTTCAGTTACTGCAAAACAGCCTATTTTGTGTCTATCAAAATAGCAATTACAAGCATTTGATCAAATTTTTTCTATCTGAACATTTTTCTCATTGCCCATATTCATAAACTCTCCCATTTCTTAGAAATACACTGTTTGCAGCTTCTGCACCTTCACTGGATGAATCTGTTTGTCCACTTCCTTCAATTTCTCGATCTGTGTTAGATTCTATTGCCTATCAACATTGATATCTCCACTTCTAATAATCTGCTCGTTTCCAATTCTACATCATTCACTTTAAAGATCACTTTCTGAATTTTTGACTTGAACAGCAAATCTGATTCTCCATATCCATCAAATTCTCAATTGCCAGCAAGTTGTCAAATTTTAAACATGTCAAACTACTTGGCATTCAACGCAGCTTCAATATCTGCAAAACTGGTTATCTGTATCTCTCAACATCTCAATTACGAACAATTGGTCCAAATCTAGTATTTTCTCTATCTGCAGATAGCATCTCATTGCCCATTTGAAGAAATCTTGTATATAGCAAACTGTCAATTTCTAGCAATTGATGAACAAGCACGTAGTCTATTGGCAGATATTTCTCATTCCCCATATTCAAGAAATCTCCGAGTTACTTCAGAAATCCTGTTTACAGCTTCTGCTTCTGTTCTGAATGTATCAGGTCCTCCATTACTATCAAATTCTATTGCTCTATTTATTTCTATTGGTTATCTATATAAATTTCGAACAATCCCCACATTTTCTCCATTTTGTCCACTTTTTGAGCAAATCTAATTCTGTGTATCTATCAATTTCCAGCAATTTGTCAAATTTTAAAATTCTCCAGGTCCTTGGCATTCACTACAGCTTCAAGTTCAAATTATACTTCAATTTCTGCAAAGCCGGCTTTTTGCATCGATCAAAATATCAATTACAAGCATTTGACCAAATTCTAGCATTTTCTCTATCCGAACAGTTTTCTCATTGCCCATATTTATAAGGTCTCTCATTTCCAAGAAATGCACTGTTTGCAGATTCACTGGTTCAATCAGTTTGTCCATCTCCTTCAATTTCTCGGTCTGTGCAAGATTCTATTGTCTATCAACATTGATACCTCCATTTCCAACAATCTGCTCATTTCCAAATCCATCTCATTAACCTTAAAGAAGATATGCTCAATTTTTGCCTTTAATAACAAATCTCTTTCTCTGCATCAATTAAATTCATATATCTGTTCAAGTTGAAACATTTCCTCCAGCTGCACTTATTTCTCATTGCCCATATTTAAACAATCTCCACTTTGAATTAATTTCTCTGTTTGTAGCTTTTGCTTTATCTCTGAATGTAAAAGTTTCTCGATTTCTATGCATTTCTCCATCTCTACTGTTTTCTGCTGCCTGATTACGTTAATATGTCTATTTCTAACAATCTCTACATTTCCAGCTACTCCTCATTCACCATTACCTTCATTTTCTCCATTTCTCTCTTTATCAGCAAATCTGGTTTTCTCTATCTATCAAATTCTCAATGTCACGCAAATTGACACATTCTGCACATTCTAGGCTTCTCCACATTCACTGCAACTTCAATTTCCACTTATCCTTGTGTTTCTGCAATGCCGCCTATCTGATTTTATCAAAATGTCCATTGATCCAGTTCAAACATGTTCTCCATCTGCAGATATTTCCCATTGCCCATATTTATAAAAGCTCCTATTTCCATGAAAGCCACTGTTTGCAACGTCTGCTCCTTCGCTCAATGTATAACTTTTTCATTTTCTATTCATTTCATCAGCTCTACTTATTTCTGTTGAGTCATTTCATTAATATGTCTATTTCTAACAACTCGACATTTCCAGCATCTCCTCATTCACCCTCTCTTTCAGTTAATCTGGTAATCCAGATGTAATAAGTTCTCAGTTGACAGCAAGTAATCAAGTTCTGCAAATTTGCAGCTTCTCCCACATTCACAATAACTTCAATATTCCCATAAACCAGCAATTTCTGCTAAAGCTGCCTCCCTGTATATACCAAATTGTCAATTTCTAGCAATTGATGAACAAGCAAATTCTCTATCGGCAGATATTTCTCATACCCCATATTCAAGAAAGCTCCGATTTACATCAAAATCACTTCCGCTTCTGCTCTGAATGCATCAGTTCCTCCATTACTATCAAAATCTCTAGCTCTTTTATTTTCTATAGTTTATCTACATAAATACGACAATCTGCACATTTCCAGCTGCTCCTTATTCAACAAAACCCTCCATTCCTCCATTTCTCCTTTATTTCAGGAAATCTGATTCTCTGTATCTGTCAAGTTTTCAATTTCCAGCAATTTGTTAACTTTTACACATCTCCAGCTCCATGGCATACACCGCAGCTTCAATTTCACCTTGTACTTCAGTTACTGCAAAACAGCCTATTTTGTGTCTATCAAAATAGCAATTACAAGCATTTGATCAAATTTTTTCTATCTGAACATTTTTCTCATTGCCCATATTCATAAACTCTCCCATTTCTTAGAAATACACTGTTTGCAGCTTCTGTACCTTCACTGGATGAATCTGTTTGTCCACTTCCTTCAATTTCTCGATCTGTGTTAGATTCTATTGCCTATCAACATTGATATCTCCACTTCTAATAATCTGCTCGTTTCCAATTCTACATCATTCACTTTAAAGATCACTTTCTGAATTTTTGACTTGAACAGCAAATCTGATTCTCCATATCCATCAAATTCTCAATTGCCAGCAAGTTGTCAAATTTTAAACATGTCAAACTACTTGGCATTCAACGCAGCTTCAATATCTGCAAAACTGGTTATCTGTATCTCTCAACATCTCAATTACGAACAATTGGTCCAAATCTAGCATTTTCTCTATCTGCAGATAGCATCTCATTGCCCATTTGAAGAAATCTTGTATATAGCAAACTGTCAATTTCTAGCAATTGATGAACAAGCACGTAGTCTATTGGCAGATATTTCTCATTCCCCATATTCAAGAAATCTCCGAGTTACTTCAGAAATCCTGTTTACAGCTTCTGCTTCTGTTCTGAATGTATCAGGTCCTCCATTACTATCAAATTCTATTGCTCTATTTATTTCTATTGGTTATCTATATAAATTTCGAACAATCCCCACATTTTCTCCATTTTGTCCACTTTTTGAGCAAATCTAATTCTGTGTATCTATCAAGTGTTTAATTTCCAGCAATTTGTCAAATTATAAAATTCTCCAGGTCCTTGGCATTCACTACAGCTTCAAGTTCAAATTATACTTCAATTTCTGCAAAGCCGGCTTTTTGCATCTATCAAAATATCAATTACAAGCATTTGACCAAATTCTAGCATTTTCTCTATCCGAACAGTTTTCTCATTGCCCATATTTATAAGGTCTCTCATTTCCAAGAAATGCACTGTTTGCAGATTCACTGGTTCAATCAGTTTGTCCATCTCCTTCAATTTCTCGGTCTGTGCAAGATTCCATTGTCTATCAACATTGATACCTCCATTACCAACAATCTGCTCATTTCCAAATCCATCTCATTAACCTTAAAGAAGATATGCTCAATTTTTGCCTTTAATAACAAATCTCTTTCTCTGCATCAATTAAATTCATATATCTGTTCAAGTTGAAACATTTCCTCCAGCTGCACTTATTTCTCATTGCCCATATTTAAACAATCTCCACTTTGAATTAATTTCTCTGTTTGTAGCTTTTGCTTTATCTCTGAATGTAAAAGTTTCTCGATTTCTATGCATTTCTCCATCTCTACTGTTTTCTGCTGCCTGATTACGTTAATATGTCTATTTCTAACAATCTCTACATTTCCAGCTACTCCTCATTCACCATTACCTTCATTTTCTCCATTTCTCTCTTTATCAGCAAATCTGGTTTTCTCTATCTATCAAATTCTCAATGTCACGCAAATTGACACATTCTGCACATTTTAGGCTTCTCCACATTCACTGCAACTTCAATTTCCACTTATCCTTGCGTTTCTGCAATGCCAGCTATCTGATTCTATCAAAATGTCCATTGATCCAATTCAAGCATGTTCTCTATCTGCAGATATTTCCCATTGCCCTTATTGATAAAAGCTCCTATTTCCATGAAACCCACTGTTTGCAAAGTTTGCTCCTTCGCTGACTGTATAACTTGTTCATTTTCTATTCATTTCTTCAGCTCTACTTATTTCTGTTGAGTCATTTCATTAATATGTCTATTTCTAACAACTCGACATTTCCAGCATCTCCGCATTCACCCCCTCTTTCAGTGAATCTGGTAATCCAGATGTAATAAGTTCTCAGTTGACAGCAAGTAATCAAGTTCTGCAAATTTGCAGCTTCTCCCGCATTCACAATAACTTCAATATTCCCATAAGCCAGCAATTTCCGCTAAAGTTGCCTCTCTGTATATACCAAACTGTCAATTTCTAGCAATTGATGAACAAGCAAATTCTCTATCGGCAGATATTTCTCATACGCCATATTCAAGAAAGCTCTGATTTACATCAAAATCACTTCCGCTTCTGCTCTGAATGCATCAGTTCCTCCATTACTATCAAATTCTCTAGCTCTTTTATTTTCTAAAGTTTATCTGCATAAATACGACTATTACTAACAATCTGCACATTTCCAGCTGCTCCTTATTCAGCAAAACCCTCCATTCATCCATTTCTCCTTTATTTCAGGAAATCTGATTCTCTGTATCTGTCAAGTTTTCAATTTCCAGCAATTTGTTAACTTTTACACATCTCCAGCTCCATGGCATACACCGCAGCTTCAATTTCACCTTATACTCCAGTTACTGCAAAACAGCCTATTTTGTGTCTATCAAAATAACAATTACAAGCATTTGATCAAATTTTTTCTATCTGAACATTTTTCTCATTGCCCATATTCATAAACTCTCCCATTTTTTAGAAATACACTGTTTGCAGCTTCTGCACCTTCACTGGATGATCTGTTTGTCCACTTCCTTCAATTTCTCGATCTGTGTTAGATTCTATTGCCTATCAACATTGATATCTCCACTTCTAATAATCTGCTCGTTTCCAATTCCACCTCATTCACTTTAATGTTCATTTTCCGAATTTTTGTCTTGAACAGCAAATCTGATTCTCCGTATCCATCAAATTCTCAATTGCCAGCAAGTTGTCAAATTTTAAACATATCAAACTACTTGGCATTCACCGCAGCTTCAATTTCTGCAAAACTGGTTATCTGTATCTCTCAACATCTCAATTACGAACAATTGGTCAAATTCTAGCATTTTCTCCATCTGCAGATAGTATCTCATTGCCCATATTGAAGAAATCTTGTAAATAGCAAACTGTCAATTTCTAGCAATTGATGAACAAGCACGTAGTCTATTGGCAGATATTTCTCATCCCCATATTCAAGAAATCTCTGATTTACTTCAGAAATCCTGTTTACAGCATCTGCTTCTGTTCTGAATGTATCAGTTCCTCCATTACTATCAAATTCTATTGCTCTATTTATTTCTATTGGTTATCTATATAAATTTCGAACAATCCCCACATTTGCAGATACTCCTTATTCCATTGCTCCATTTTGTCCACTTTTTGAGCAAATCTAATTCTGTGTATCTATCAAGTGTTTAATTTCCAGCAATTTGTCAAATTTTAAAATTCTCCAGGTCCTTGGCATTCACCACAGCTTCAATTTCACCTTATACTTCAATTTCTGCAAAGCCGGCTCTTTGCATCGATCAAAATAACAATTACAAGCATTTGATCAAATCCTAGCATTTTCCCTATCTGAACAGTTTTCTCATTGCCCATATTTATAAGGTCTCTCATTTCCAAGAAATGCACTGTTGCAGATTCTGCAACTTCACTGGTTCAATCAGTTTGTCCATCTCCTACAATTTCTCGGTCTGTGCAAGATTCTATTGTCTATCAACATTGAAACCTCCGTTTCCAACAATCTGCTCATTTCCAAATCCATCTCATTAACCTTAAAGAAGATATGCTCAATTTTTGTCTTTAATAACAAATCTCTTTCTCTGCATCAATGAAATTCGTATATCTGTTCAAGTTGAAACATTTCCTCCAGCTGCACTTATTTCTCATTGCCCATATTTATACAATCTCCACTTTGCATTAATTTCTCTGTTTGTAGCTTTTGCTTTATCTGTGAATGTAAAAGTTTCTCGATTTCTAAGCATTTCTCCATCTCTACTGTTTTCTGCTGCCTGATTACGTTAATATGTCTATTTCTAACAATCTCTACATTTCCAGCAGCTCCTCATTCACCATTACCTTCATTTTCTCCATTTCTCTCTTTATCAGCAAATCTGGTTTTCTCTATCAAATTCTCAATGTCACGCAAATTGACACATTCTGCACATTCTAGGCTTCTCCACATTCACTGCAACTTCAATTTCCACTTATCCTTGTGTTTCTGCAATGCCGCCTATCTGATTTTATCAAAATGTCCATTGATCCAATTCAAGCATGTTCTCTATCTGCAGATATTTCCCATTGCCCATATTTATAAAAGCTCCTATTTCCATGAAAGCCACTGTTTGCAACGTCTGCTCCTTCGCTCAATGTATAACTTTTTCATTTTCTATTCATTTCATCAGCTCTACTTATTTCTGTTGAGTCATTTCATTAATATGTCTATTTCTAACAACTCGACATTTCCAGCATCTCCTCATTCACCCTCTCTTTCAGTGAATCTGGTAATCCAGATGTAATAAGTTCTCAGTTGACAGCAAGTAATCAAGTTCTGCAAAATTTCAGCTTCTCCCGCATTCACAATAACTTCAACAGCAATTTCTGCTAAACTTTCCTCTCTGTACATAACAAACTGTCAATTTCTAGCAATTGATGAACAAGCAAATTCTCTATCGGCAGATATTTCTCATACCCCATATTCAAGAAAGCTCCGATTTACATCAAAATCACTTCCGCTTCTGCTCTGAATGTATCAGTTCCTCCATTACTATCAAAATCTCTAGCTCTTTTATTTTCTATAGTTTATCTACATAAATACGACTATTACTAATAATCTGCGCATTTCCAGCTGCTCCTTATTCAGCAAAACCCTCAATTCCTCCATTTCTCATTTATTTCAAGAAATCTGATTATCTGTATCTGTCAAGTTTTCAATTTCCAGCAATTTGTTAACTTTTACACATCTCCAGCTCCTTGCCATACACCGCAGCTTCAATTTCACCTTATACTTCAGTTACTGCAAAACAGCCTATTTTGTGTCTATCAAAATAGCAATTACAAGCATTTGATCAAATTTTTTCTATCTGAACATTTTTCTCATTGCCCATATTCATAAACTCTCCCATTTCTTAGAAATACACTGTTTGCAGCTTCTGCACCTTCACTGGATGAATCTGTTTGTCCACTTCCTTCAATTTCTCGATCTGTGCTAGATTCTATTGCCTATCAACACTGATAACTCCGCTTCTAATAATCTGCTCGTTTCCAATTCCACCTCATTAAAGATCATTTAAAGATCATTTTCTGAATTTTTGTCTTGAACAGCAAATCTGATTCTCCGTATCGATCAAATTCTCAATTTCCAGCTAGTTGTCAAATTTTAAACATATCAAACTACCTGGCATTCAATGCAGCTTCAATTTCTGCAAAACTGTTTATCTGTATCTCTCAACATCTCAATTACGAACAATTGGTCCAAATCTAGCATTTTCTCTATCTGCTGATATATCTCATTGCCCATATTGAAGAAATCTTGTATATAGCAAACTGTCAATTTCTAGCAATTGATGAACAAGCACGTAGTCTATTGGCAGATAGCATCTCATTGTCCATATTGAAGAAATCTCCGATTTACTTCAGAATTCCTGTTTACAGCTTCTGCTTCTGTTCTGAATGTATCAGTTCCCCCATTACTATCAAATTACTATCAAATACAGCTATAGCTCTATTTATTTCTATTGGTTATCTATATTAATTACGAACAATCCCCACATTTGCAGGTACTCCTTATTCAATTGCTCCATTTTGTCCACTTTTTGAGCAAATTTAATTCTGTGTACCTATCAAGTGTTTAATTTCCAGCAATTTGTCAAATTTTAAAATTCTCCAGGTCTTTGGCATTCACTACAGATTCAATTTCACCTTATACATCAATTTCTGCAAAGCCGGCTCTTTGCATCGATCAAAATATCAATTCCAAGCACTTAATCAAATTCTAGCATTTTCTCTATCTGAACAGTTTTCTCATTGCCCATATTTATAAGCTCTCTCATTTCCAAGAAATGCACTGTTTGCAGATTCTGCAACTTCATTGGATCAATCAGTTTGTCCATCTCCTACAATTTTTCGGTCTGTGCTAGATTCTATTGTCTATCAACATTGTTACCTCCATTACCAACAATCTGCTCATTTCCAAATGCATCTCATTAACCTTAAAGAAGATATGCTCAATTTTTGTCTTTAATAACAAATCTCTTTCTCTGCATCAAACAATTTCATGTATCCGATCAAGTTGAAACATTTCCTCCAGCTGCACTTATTTCTCATTGACCATATTTATACAATCTCCACTTTGAATTAATTTCTCTGTTTGTAGCTTTTGCTTTATCTCTGAATCTACAAATTTCTCAATTTCTATGCATTTCTCCATCTCTACTGTTTTCTGCTGCCTGATTACGTTAATATGTCTATTTCTAACAATCTCTACATTTCCAGCTGCTCCTCATTCACCATTACCTTCATTTTCTACATTTCTCTCCTTATCAGCAAATCTGGTTTTCTCTAACTATCAAATTCTCAATGTCACGCAAATTGACACATTCTGCACATTTTAGGCTTCTCCACATTCACTGCAACTTCAATTTCCACTTATCCTTGTGTTTCTGCAATGCCGCCTATCTGATTTTATCAAAATGTCCATTGATCCAATTCAAGCATGTTCTCTATCTGCAGATATTTCCCATTGCCCATATTTATAAAAGCTCCTATTTCCATGAAAGCCACTGTTTGCAACGTCTGCTCCTTCGCTGAATGTATAACTTTTTCATTCTCTATTCATTTCTTCAGTTCTACTTATTTCTGTTGAGTCATTTCATTAATATGTCTATTTCTAACAACTCGACATTTCCAGCATCTCCTCATTCACCCTCTGTTTCAGTGAATCTGGTAATCCAGATGTAATAAGTTCTCAGTTGACAGCAAGTAATCGAGCTCTGCAAATTTGCAGCTTCTCCCACGTTCACAATAACTTCAATATTCCCATAAGCCAGCAATTTCTGCTAAAGATCCCTCTCTGTATTTGCCAATCTGTCAATTTCTAGCCTCTGATGAAAAAGCAACTTCTCTATCGACAGATATTTCACATACCCCATATTCAAGAAAGATCCAATTTACATCAAAATGACTTCCGCTTCTGCTCTGAATGTATCAGTTCCTCCATTACTATCAAATTCTCTAGCTCTTTTATTTTCTAAAGTTTATCTGCATAAATACGACTATTACTAACAATCTGCACATTTCCAGCTGCTCCTTATTCAGCAAAACCCTCCATTCCTCCATTTCTCCTTTATTTCAGGAAATCTGATTCTCTGTATCTGTCAAATTTTCAATTTCCAGCAATTTGTTAACTTTTACACATCTCCAGCTCCTTGGCATACACCGCAGCTTCAATTTCACCTTATACTTCAGTTACTGCAAAACAGCCTATTTTGTGTCTATCAAAATAGCAATTACAAGCATTTGATCAAATTTTTTCTATCTGAACATTTTTCTCATTGCCCATATTCATAAACTCTCCCATTTCTTAGAAATACACTTTTTGCAGCTTCTGCACCTTCACTGGACGAATCTGTTTGTCCTCTTCCTTCAATTTCTCGATCTGTGTTAGATTCTATTGCCTATCAACATTGATATCTCCACTTCTAATAATCTGCTCGTTTCCAATTCCACCTCATTCACTTTAAAGTTCATTTTCCGAATTTTTGTCTTGAACAGCAAATCTGATTCTCCGTATCCATCAAATTCTCAACTGCCAGCAAGTTGTCAAATTTTAAACATATCAAACTACTTGGCATTCACCGCAGCTTCAATTTCTGCAAAACTGGTTATCTGTATCTCTCAACATCTCAATTACAAACAATTGGTCAAAATCTAGCATTTTCTCCATCTGCAGATAGCATCTCATTGTCCATATTGAAGAAATCTTGTATATAGCAAACTGTCAATTTCTAGCAATTGATGAACAAGCACATAGTCTATTGGCAGATATTTCTCATCCCCATATTCAAGAAATCTCCGATTTACTTCAGAAATCCTGTTTACAGCTTCTGCTTCTGTTCTGAATGTATCAGGTCCTCCATTACTATCAAATTCTATTGCTCTATTTATTTCTATTGGTTATCTATATAAATTTCGAACAGTCCCCACATTTGCAGATACTCCTTATTCGATTGCTCCATTTTGTCCACTTTTTGAGCAAATCTAATTCTGTGTATCTGTCAAGTGTTTAATTTCCAGCAATTTGTCAAATTTTAAAATTCTCCAGGTCCTTGGCATTCACCACAGCTTCAATTTCACCTTATACTTCAATTTCTGCAAAGCCGGCTCTTTGCATCGATCAAAATAACAATTACAAGCATTTGATCAAATTCTAGCATTTTCCCTATCTGAACAGTTTTCTCATTGCCCATATTTATAAGGTCTCTCATTTCCAAGAAATGCACTGTTTGCAGATTCTGCAACTTCACTGGTTCAATCAGTTTGTCCATCTCCTACAATTTCTCGGTCTGTGCTAGATTCTATTGTCTATCAACATTGATACCTCCATTTCAAACAATCTGCTCATTTCCAAATCCATCTCATTAACCTTAAAGAAGATATGCTCAATTTTTGTCTTTAATAACAAATCTCTTTCTCTGCATCAATGAAATTCATATATCTGTTCAAGTTGAAACATTTCCTCCAGCTGCACTTATTTCTCATTCCCCATATTTATACAATCTCCACTTTGCATTAATTTCTCTGTTTGTAGCTTTTGCTTTATCTCTGAATGTAAAAGTTTCTCGATTTCTATGCATTTCTCCATCTCTACTGTTTTCTGCTGCCTGATTATGTTAATATGTCTATTTCTAACAATCTCTACATTTCCAGCTACTCCTCATTCACCATTACCTTCATTTTCTCCATTTCTCTCTTTATCAGCAAATCTGGTTTTCTCTATCTATCAAATTCTCAATGTCACGCAAATTGACACATTCTGCACATTCTAGGCTTCTCCACATTCACTGCAACTTCAATTTCCACTTATCCTTGTGTTTCTGCAATGCCGGCTATCTGATTTTATCAAAATGTCCATTGATCCAGTTCAAACATGTTCTCCATCTGCAGATATTTCCCATTGCCCATATTTATAAAAGCTCCTATTTCCATGAAAGCCACTGTTTGCAACGTCTGCTCCTTCGCTCAATGTATAACTTTTTCATTTTCTATTCATTTCATCAGCTCTACTTATTTCTGTTGAGTCATTTCATTAATATGTCTATTTCTAACAACTCGACATTTCCAGCATCTCCTCATTCACCCTCTCTTTCAGTGAATCTGGTAATCCAGATGTAATAAGTTCTCAGTTGACAGCAAGTAATCAAGTTCTGCAAATTTGCAGCTTCTCCCACATTCACAATAACTTCAATATTCCCATAAGCCAGCAATTTCCGCTAAAGTTGCCTCTCTGTATATACCAAACTGTCAATTTCTAGCAATTGATGAACAAGCAAATTCTCTATCGGCAGATATTTCTCATACCCCATATTCAAGAAGCTCCGATTTACATCAAAATGACTTCCGCTTCTGCTCTGAATGCATCAGTTCCTCCAAAACTATCAAATTCTCTAGCTCTTTTATTTTCTATAGTTTATCTACATAAATACGACTATTACTAACAATCTGCACATTTCCAGCTGCTCCTTATTCAGCAAAACCCTCCATTCATCCATTTCTCCTTTATTTCAGGAAATCTGATTCTCTGTATCTGTCAAGTTTTCAATTTCCAGCAATTTGTTAACTTTTACACATCTCCAGCTCCATGGCATACACCGCAGCTTCAATTTCACCTTGTACTTCAGTTACTGCAAAACAGCCTATTTTGTGTCTATCAAAATAGCAATTACAAGCATTTGATCAAATTTTTTCTATCTGAACATTTTTCTCATTGCCCATATTCATAAACTCTCCCATTTCTTAGAAATACACTGTTTGCAGCTTCTGTACCTTCACTGGATGAATCTGTTTGTCCACTTCCTTCAATTTCTCGATCTGTGTTAGATTCTATTGCCTATCAACATTGATATCTCCACTTCTAATAATCTGCTCGTTTCCAATTCTACATCATTCACTTTAAAGATCACTTTCTGAATTTTTGACTTGAACAGCAAATCTGATTCTCCATATCCATCAAATTCTCAATTGCCAGCAAGTTGTCAAATTTTAAACGTCAAACTACTTGGCATTCAACGCAGCTTCAATATCTGCAAAACTGGTTATCTGTATCTCTCAACATCTCAATTACGAACAATTGGTCCAAATCTAGCATTTTCTCTATCTGCAGATAGCATCTCATTGCCCATTTGAAGAAATCTTGTATATAGCAAACTGTCAATTTCTAGCAATTGATGAACAAGCACGTAGTCTATTGGCAGATATTTCTCATTCCCCATATTCAAGAAATCTCCGAGTTACTTCAGAAATCCTGTTTACAGCTTCTGCTTCTGTTCTGAATGTATCAGGTCCTCCATTACTATCAAATTCTATTGCTCTATTTATTTCTATTGGTTATCTATATAAATTTCGAACAATCCCCACATTTTCTCCATTTTGTCCACTTTTTGAGCAAATCTAATTCTGTGTATCTATCAAGTGTTTAATTTCCAGCAATTTGTCAAATTATAAAATTCTCCAGGTCCTTGGCATTCACTACAGCTTCAAGTTCAAATTATACTTCAATTTCTGCAAAGCCGGCTTTTTGCATCTATCAAAATATCAATTACAAGCATTTGACCAAATTCTAGCATTTTCTCTATCCGAACAGTTTTCTCATTGCCCATATTTATAAGGTCTCTCATTTCCAAGAAATGCACTGTTTGCAGATTCACTGGTTCAATCAGTTTGTCCATCTCCTTCAATTTCTCGGTCTGTGCAAGATTCCATTGTCTATCAACATTGATACCTCCATTACCAACAATCTGCTCATTTCCAAATCCATCTCATTAACCTTAAAGAAGATATGCTCAATTTTTGCCTTTAATAACAAATCTCTTTCTCTGCATCAATTAAATTCATATATCTGTTCAAGTTGAAACATTTCCTCCAGCTGCACTTATTTCTCATTGCCCATATTTAAACAATCTCCACTTTGAATTAATTTCTCTGTTTGTAGCTTTTGCTTTATCTCTGAATGTAAAAGTTTCTCGATTTCTATGCATTTCTCCATCTCTACTGTTTTCTGCTGCCTGATTACGTTAATATGTCTATTTCTAACAATCTCTACATTTCCAGCTACTCCTCATTCACCATTACCTTCATTTTCTCCATTTCTCTCTTTATCAGCAAATCTGGTTTTCTCTATCTATCAAATTCTCAATGTCACGCAAATTGACACATTCTGCACATTTTAGGCTTCTCCACATTCACTGCAACTTCAATTTCCACTTATCCTTGCGTTTCTGCAATGCCAGCTATCTGATTCTATCAAAATGTCCATTGATCCAATTCAAGCATGTTCTCTATCTGCAGATATTTCCCATTGCCCTTATTGATAAAAGCTCCTATTTCCATGAAACCCACTGTTTGCAAAGTTTGCTCCTTCGCTGACTGTATAACTTGTTCATTTTCTATTCATTTCTTCAGCTCTACTTATTTCTGTTGAGTCATTTCATTAATATGTCTATTTCTAACAACTCGACATTTCCAGCATCTCCGCATTCACCCCCTCTTTCAGTGAATCTGGTAATCCAGATGTAATAAGTTCTCAGTTGACAGCAAGTAATCAAGTTCTGCAAATTTGCAGCTTCTCCCGCATTCACAATAACTTCAATATTCCCATAAGCCAGCAATTTCCGCTAAAGTTGCCTCTCTGTATATACCAAACTGTCAATTTCTAGCAATTGATGAACAAGCAAATTCTCTATCGGCAGATATTTCTCATACCCCATATTCAAGAAGCTCCGATTTACATCAAAATGACTTCCGCTTCTGCTCTGAATGCATCAGTTCCTCCAAAACTATCAAATTCTCTAGCTCTTTTATTTTCTATAGTTTATCTACATAAATACGACTATTACTAACAATCTGCACATTTCCAGCTGCTCCTTATTCAGCAAAACCCTCCATTCATCCATTTCTCCTTTATTTCAGGAAATCTGATTCTCTGTATCTGTCAAGTTTTCAATTTCCAGCAATTTGTTAACTTTTACACATCTCCAGCTCCATGGCATACACCGCAGCTTCAATTTCACCTTATACTCCAGTTACTGCAAAACAGCCTATTTTGTGTCTATCAAAATAACAATTACAAGCATTTGATCAAATTTTTTCTATCTGAACATTTTTCTCATTGCCCATATTCATAAACTCTCCCATTTTTTAGAAATACACTGTTTGCAGCTTCTGCACCTTCACTGGATGATCTGTTTGTCCACTTCCTTCAATTTCTCGATCTGTGTTAGATTCTATTGCCTATCAACATTGATATCTCCACTTCTAATAATCTGCTCGTTTCCAATTCCACCTCATTCACTTTAATGTTCATTTTCCGAATTTTTGTCTTGAACAGCAAATCTGATTCTCCGTATCCATCAAATTCTCAATTGCCAGCAAGTTGTCAAATTTTAAACATATCAAACTACTTGGCATTCACCGCAGCTTCAATTTCTGCAAAACTGGTTATCTGTATCTCTCAACATCTCAATTACGAACAATTGGTCAAATTCTAGCATTTTCTCCATCTGCAGATAGTATCTCATTGCCCATATTGAAGAAATCTTGTAAATAGCAAACTGTCAATTTCTAGCAATTGATGAACAAGCACGTAGTCTATTGGCAGATATTTCTCATCCCCATATTCAAGAAATCTCTGATTTACTTCAGAAATCCTGTTTACAGCATCTGCTTCTGTTCTGAATGTATCAGTTCCTCCATTACTATCAAATTCTATTGCTCTATTTATTTCTATTGGTTATCTATATAAATTTCGAACAATCCCCACATTTGCAGATACTCCTTATTCGATTGCTCCATTTTGTCCACTTTTTGAGCAAATCTAATTCTGTGTATCTATCAAGTGTTTAATTTCCAGCAATTTGTCAAATTTTAAAATTCTCCAGGTCCTTGGCATTCACCACAGCTTCAATTTCACCTTATACTTCAATTTCTGCAAAGCCGGCTCTTTGCATCGATCAAAATAACAATTACAAGCATTTGATCAAATCCTAGCATTTTCCCTATCTGAACAGTTTTCTCATTGCCCATATTTATAAGGTCTCTCATTTCCAAGAAATGCACTGTTGCACATTCTGCAACTTCACTGGTTCAATCAGTTTGTCCATCTCCTACAATTTCTCGGTCTGTGCAAGATTCTATTGTCTATCAACATTGACACCTCCGTTTCCAACAATCTGCTCATTTCCAAATCCATCTCATTAACCTTAAAGAAGATATGCTCAATTTTTGTCTTTAATAACAAATCTCTTTCTCTGCATCAATGAAATTCGTATATCTGTTCAAGTTGAAACATTTCCTCCAGCTGCACTTATTTCTCATTGCCCATATTTATACAATCTCCACTTTGCATTAATTTCTCTGTTTGTAGCTTTTGCTTTATCTGTGAATGTAAAAGTTTCTCGATTTCTAAGCATTTCTCCATCTCTACTGTTTTCTGCTGCCTGATTACGTTAATATGTCTATTTCTAACAATCTCTACATTTCCAGCAGCTCCTCATTCACCATTACCTTCATTTTCTCCATTTCTCTCTTTATCAGCAAATCTGGTTTTCTCTATCAAATTCTCAATGTCACGCAAATTGACACATTCTGCACATTCTAGGCTTCTCCACATTCACTGCAACTTCAATTTCCACTTATCCTTGTGTTTCTGCAATGCCGCCTATCTGATTTTATCAAAATGTCCATTGATCCAATTCAAGCATGTTCTCTATCTGCAGATATTTCCCATTGCCCATATTTATAAAAGCTCCTATTTCCATGAAAGCCACTGTTTGCAACGTCTGCTCCTTCGCTCAATGTATAACTTTTTCATTTTCTATTCATTTCATCAGCTCTACTTATTTCTGTTGAGTCATTTCATTAATATGTCTATTTCTAACAACTCGACATTTCCAGCATCTCCTCATTCACCCTCTCTTTCAGTGAATCTGGTAATCCAGATGTAATAAGTTCTCAGTTGACAGCAAGTAATCAAGTTCTGCAAAATTTCAGCTTCTCCCGCATTCACAATAACTTCAACAGCAATTTCTGCTAAACTTTCCTCTCTGTACATAACAAACTGTCAATTTCTAGCAATTGATGAACAAGCAAATTCTCTATCGGCAGATATTTCTCATACCCCATATTCAAGAAAGCTCCGATTTACATCAAAATCACTTCCGCTTCTGCTCTGAATGTATCAGTTCCTCCATTACTATCAAAATCTCTAGCTCTTTTATTTTCTATAGTTTATCTACATAAATACGACTATTACTAATAATCTGCACATTTCCAGCTGCTCCTTATTCAGCAAAACCCTCAATTCCTCCATTTCTCATTTATTTCAAGAAATCTGATTATCTGTATCTGTCAAGTTTTCAATTTCCAGCAATTTGTTAACTTTTACACATCTCCAGCTCCTTGCCATACACCGCAGCTTCAATTTCACCTTATACCCCAGTTACTGCATAACAGCCTTTATTGTGTCAATCAAAATAGCAATTACAAGCATTTGATCAAATTTTTTCTATCTGAACATTTTTCTCATTGCCCATATTCATAAACTCTCCCATTTCTTAGAAATACACTGTTTGCAGCTTCTGCACCTTCACTGGATGAATCTGTTTGTCCACTTCCTTCAATTTCTCGATCTGTGCTAGATTCTATTGCCTATCAACACTGATAACTCCGCTTCTAATAATCTGCTCGTTTCCAATTCCACCTCATTAAAGATCATTTAAAGATCATTTTCTGAATTTTTGTCTTGAACAGCAAATCTGATTCTCCGTATCGATCAAATTCTCAATTTCCAGCTAGTTGTCAAATTTTAAACATATCAAACTACCTGGCATTCAATGCAGCTTCAATTTCTGCAAAACTGTTTATCTGTATCTCTCAACATCTCAATTACGAACAATTGGTCCAAATCTAGCATTTTCTCTATCTGCAGATATATCTCATTGCCCATATTGAAGAAATCTTGTATATAGCAAACTGTCAATTTCTAGCAATTGATGAACAAGCACGTAGTCTATTGGCAGATAGCATCTCATTGTCCATATTGAAGAAATCTCCGATTTACTTCAGAATTCCTGTTTACAGCTTCTGCTTCTGTTCTGAATGTATCAGTTCCCCCATTACTATCAAATTACTATCAAATACAGCTATAGCTCTATTTATTTCTATTGGTTATCTATATTAATTACGAACAATCCCCACATTTGCAGGTACTCCTTATTCAATTGCTCCATTTTGTCCACTTTTTGAGCAAATTTAATTCTGTGTACCTATCAAGTGTTTAATTTCCAGCAATTTGTCAAATTTTAAAATTCTCCAGGTCTTTGGCATTCACTACAGATTCAATTTCACCTTATACATCAATTTCTGCAAAGCCGGCTCTTTGCATCGATCAAAATATCAATTCCAAGCACTTAATCAAATTCTAGCATTTTCTCTATCTGAACAGTTTTCTCATTGCCCATATTTATAAGGTCTCTCATTTCCAAGAAATGCACTGTTTGCAGATTCTGCAACTTCATTGGATCAATCAGTTTGTCCATCTCCTACAATTTTTCGGTCTGTGCTAGATTCTATTGTCTATCAACATTGTTACCTCCATTACCAACAATCTGCTCATTTCCAAATGCATCTCATTAACCTTAAAGAAGATATGCTCAATTTTTGTCTTTAATAACAAATCTCTTTCTCTGCATCAAACAATTTCATGTATCCGATCAAGTTGAAACATTTCCTCCAGCTGCACTTATTTCTCATTGACCATATTTATACAATCTCCACTTTGAATTAATTTCTCTGTTTGTAGCTTTTGCTTTATCTCTGAATCTACAAATTTCTCAATTTCTATGCATTTCTCCATCTCTACTGTTTTCTGCTGCCTGATTACGTTAATATGTCTATTTCTAACAATCTCTCATTTCCAGCTGCTCCTCATTCACCATTACCTTCATTTTCTACATTTCTCTCCTTATCAGCAAATCTGGTTTTCTCTAACTATCAAATTCTCAATGTCACGCAAATTGACACATTCTGCACATTTTAGGCTTCTCCACATTCACTGCAACTTCAATTTCCACTTATCCTTGTGTTTCTGCAATGCCGCCTATCTGATTTTATCAAAATGTCCATTGATCCAATTCAAGCATGTTCTCTATCTGCAGATATTTCCCATTGCCCATATTTATAAAAGCTCCTATTTCCATGAAAGCCACTGTTTGCAACGTCTGCTCCTTCAGTTTTTTCTTCAGTTCTACTTATTTCTGTTGAGTCATTTCATTAATATGTCTATTTCTAACAACTCGACATTTCCAGCATCTCCTCATTCACCCTCTGTTTCAGTGAATCTGGTAATCCAGATGTAATAAGTTCTCAGTTGACAGCAAGTAATCGAGCTCTGCAAATTTGCAGCTTCTCCCACGTTCACAATAACTTCAATATTCCCATAAGCCAGCAATTTCTGCTAAAGTTCCCTCTCTGTATTTGCCAATCTGTCAATTTCTAGCCTCTGATGAAAAAGCAACTTCTCTATCGACAGATATTTCACATACCCCATATTCAAGAAAGATCCAATTTACATCAAAATGACTTCCGCTTCTGCTCTGAATGTATCAGTTCCTCCATTACTATCAAATTCTCTAGCTCTTTTATTTTCTAAAGTTTATCTGCATAAATACGACTATTACTAACAATCTGCACATTTCCAGCTGCTCCTTATTCAGCAAAACCCTCCATTCCTCCATTTCTCCTTTATTTCAGGAAATCTGATTCTCTGTATCTGTCAAATTTTCAATTTCCAGCAATTTGTTAACTTTTACACATCTCCAGCTCCTTGGCATACACCGCAGCTTCAATTTCAACTTATACTTCAGTTACTGCAAAACAGCCTATTTTGTGTCTATCAAAATAGCAATTACAAGCATTTGATCAAATTTTTTCTATCTGAACATTTTTCTCATTGCCCATATTCATAAACTCTCCCATTTCTTAGAAATACACTTTTTGCAGCTTCTGCACCTTCACTGGACGAATCTGTTTGTCCTCTTCCTTCAATTTCTCGATCTGTGTTAGATTCTATTGCCTATCAACATTGATATCTCCACTTCTAATAATCTGCTCGTTTCCAATTCCACCTCATTCACTTTAAAGTTCATTTTCCGAATTTTTGTCTTGAACAGCAAATCTGATTCTCCGTATCCATCAAATTCTCAACTGCCAGCAAGTTGTCAAATTTTAAACATATCAAACTACTTGGCATTCACCGCAGCTTCAATTTCTGCAAAACTGGTTATCTGTATCTCTCAACATCTCAATTACAAACAATTGGTCAAAATCTAGCATTTTCTCCATCTGCAGATAGCATCTCATTGTCCATATTGAAGAAATCTTGTATATAGCAAACTGTCAATTTCTAGCAATTGATGAACAAGCACATAGTCTATTGGCAGATATTTCTCATCCCCATATTCAAGAAATCTCCGATTTACTTCAGAAATCCTGTTTACAGCTTCTGCTTCTGTTCTGAATGTATCAGGTCCTCCATTACTATCAAATTATATTGCTCTATTTATTTCTATTGGTTATCTATATAAATTTCGAACAGTCCCCACATTTGCAGATACTCCTTATTCGATTGCTCCATTTTGTCCACTTTTTGAGCAAATCTAATTCTGTGTATCTGTCAAGTGTTTAATTTCCAGCAATTTGTCAAATTTTAAAATTCTCTAGGTCCTTGGCATTCACCACAGCTTCAATTTCACCTTATACTTCAATTTCTGCAAAGCCGGCTCTTTGCATCGATCAAAATAACAATTACAAGCATTTGATCAAATTCTAGCATTTTCCCTATCTGAACAGTTTTCTCATTGCCCATATTTATAAGGTCTCTCATTTCCAAGAAATGCACTGTTTGCAGATTCTGCAACTTCACTGGTTCAATCAGTTTGTCCATCTCCTACAATTTCTCGGTCTGTGCTAGATTCTATTGTCTATCAACATTGATACCTCCATTTCAAACAATCTGCTCATTTCCAAATCCATCTCATTAACCTGAAAGAAGATATGCTCAATTTTTGTCTTTAATAACAAATCTCTTTCTCTGCATCAATGAAATTCATATATCTGTTCAAGTTGAAACATTTCCTCCAGCTGCACTTATTTCTCATTGCCCATATTTATACAATCTCCACTTTGCATTAATTTCTCTGTTTGTAGCTTTTGCTTTATCTCTGAATGTAAAAGTTTCTCGATTTCTATGCATTTCTCCATCTCTACTGTTTTCTGCTGCCTGATTACGTTAATATGTCTATTTCTAACAATCTCTACATTTCCAGCTACTCCTCATTCACCATTACCTTCATTTTCTCCATTTCTCTCTTTATCAGCAAATCTGGTTTTCTCTATCTATCAAATTCTCAATGTCACGCAAATTGACACATTCTGCACATTCTAGGCTTCTCCACATTCACTGCAACTTCAATTTCCACTTATCCTTGTGTTTCTGCAATGCCGGCTATCTGATTTTATCAAAATGTCCATTGATCCAGTTCAAACATGTTCTCCATCTGCAGATATTTCCCATTGCCCATATTTATAAAAGCTCCTATTTCCATGAAAGCCACTGTTTGCAACGTCTGCTCCTTCGCTCAATGTATAACTTTTTCATTTTCTATTCATTTCATCAGCTCTACTTATTTCTGTTGAGTCATTTCATTAATATGTCTATTTCTAACAACTCGACATTTCCAGCATCTCCTCATTCACCCTCTCTTTCAGTGAATCTGGTAATCCAGATGTAATAAGTTCTCAGTTGACAGCAAGTAATCAAGTTCTGCAAATTTGCAGCTTCTCCCACATTCACAATAACTTCAATATTCCCATAAGCCAGCAATTTCTGCTAAAGCTGCCTCCCTGTATATACCAAATTGTCAATTTCTAGCAATTGATGAACAAGCAAATTCTCTATCGGCAGATATTTCTCATACGCCATATTCAAGAAAGCTCCGATTTACATCAAAATCACTTCCGCTTCTGCTCTGAATGCATCAGTTCCTCCAAAACTATCAAAATCTCTAGCTCTTTTATTTTCTATAGTTTATCTACATAAATACGACAATCTGCACATTTCCAGCTGCTCCTTATTCAACAAAACCCTCCATTCCTCCATTTCTCCTTTATTTCAGGAAATCTGATTCTCTTTATCTGTCAAGTTTTCAATTTCCAGCAATTTGTTAACTTTTACACATCTCCAGCTCCTTGGCATACACCGCAGCTTCAATTTCACCTTGTACTTCAGTTACTGCAAAACAGCCTATTTTGTGTCTATCAAAATAGCAATTACAAGCATTTGATCAAATTTTTTCTATCTGAATATTTTTCTCATTGCCCATATTCATAAACTCTCCCATTTCTTAGAAATACACTGTTTGCAGCTTCTGTACCTTCACTGGATGAATCTGTTTGTCCACTTCCTTCAATTTCTCGATCTGTGTTAGATTCTATTGCCTATCAACATTGATATCTCCACTTCTAATAATCTGCTCGTTTCCAATTCTACATCATTCACTTTAAAGATCACTTTCTGAATTTTTGACTTGAACAGCAAATCTGATTCTCCATATCCATCAAATTCTCAATTGCCAGCAAGTTGTCAAATTTTAAACATGTCAAACTACTTGGCATTTAACGCAGCTTCAATATCTGCAAAACTGGTTATCTGTATCTCTCAACATCTCAATTACGAACAATTGGTCCAAATCTAGCATTTTCTCTATCTGCAGATAGCATCTCATTGCCCATTTGAAGAAATCTTGTATATAGCAAACTGTCAATTTCTAGCAATTGATGAACAAGCACGTAGTCTATTGGCAGATATTTCTCATTCCCCATATTCAAGAAATCTCCGAGTTACTTCAGAAATCCTGTTTACAGCTTCTGCTTCTGTTCTGAATGTATCAGGTCCTCCATTACTATCAAATTCTATTGCTCTATTTATTTCTATTGGTTATCTATATAAATTTCGAACAATCCCCACATTTTCTCCATTTTGTCCACTTTTTGAGCAAATCTAATTCTGTGTATCTATCAAGTGTTTAATTTCCAGCAATTTGTCAAATTATAAAATTCTCCAGGTCCTTGGCATTCACTACAGCTTCAAGTTCAAATTATACTTCAATTTCTGCAAAGCCGGCTTTTTGCATCTATCAAAATATCAATTACAAGCATTTGACCAAATTCTAGCATTTTCTCTATCCGAACAGTTTTCTCATTGCCCATATTTATAAGGTCTCTCATTTCCAAGAAATGCACTGTTTGCAGATTCACTGGTTCAATCAGTTTGTCCATCTCCTTCAATTTCTCGGTCTGTGCAAGATTCCATTGTCTATCAACATTGATACCTCCATTTCCAACAATCTGCTCATTTCCAAATCCATCTCATTAACCTTAAAGAAGATATGCTCAATTTTTGCCTTTAATAACAAATCTCTTTCTCTGCATCAATTATATTCATATATCTGTTCAAGTTGAAACATTTCCTCCAGCTGCACTTATTTCTCATTGCCCATATTTAAACAATCTCCACTTTGAATTAATTTCTCTGTTTGTAGCTTTTGCTTTATCTCTGAATGTAAAAGTTTCTCGATTTCTATGCATTTCTCCATCTCTACTATTTTCTGCTGCCTGATTACGTTAATATGTCTATTTCTAACAATCTCTACATTTCCAGCTACTCCTCATTCACTATTACCTTCATTTTCTCCATTTCTCTCTTTATCAGCAAATCTGGTTTTCTCTATCTATCAAATTCTCAATGTCACGCAAATTGACACATTCTGCACATTTTAGGCTTCTCCACATTCACTGCAACTTCAATTTCCACTTATCCTTGCGTTTCTGCAATGCCAGCTATCTGATTCTATCAAAATGTCCATTGATCCAATTCAAGCATGTTCTCTATCTGCAGATATTTCCCATTGCCCTTATTGATAAAAGCTCCTATTTCCATGAAACCCACTGTTTGCAAAGTTTGCTCCTTCGCTGACTGTATAACTTGTTCATTTTCTATTCATTTCTTCAGCTCTACTTATTTCTGTTGAGTCATTTCATTAATATGTCTATTTCTAACAACTCGACATTTCCAGCATCTCCGCATTCACCCCCTCTTTCAGTGAATCTGGTAATCCAGATGTAATAAGTTCTCAGTTGACAGCAAGTAATCAAGTTCTGCAAATTTGCAGCTTCTCCCGCATTCACAATAACTTCAATATTCCCATAAGAAAGCAATTTCCGCTAAAGTTGCCTCTCTGTATATACCAAACTGTCAATTTCTAGCAATTGATGAACAAGCAAATTCTCTATCGGCAGATATTTCTCATACCCCATATTCAAGAAGCTCCGATTTACATCAAAATCACTTCCGCTTCTGCTCTGAATGCATCAGTTCCTCCAAAACTATCAAATTCTCTAGCTCTTTTATTTTCTATAGTTTATCTACATAAATACGACTATTACTAACAATCTGCACATTTCCAGCTGCTCCTTATTCAGCAAAACCCTCCATTCATCCATTTCTCCTTTATTTCAGGAAATCTGATTCTCTGTATCTGTCAAGTTTTCAATTTCCAGCAATTTGTTAACTTTTACACATCTCCAGCTCCATGGCATACACCGCAGCTTCAATTTCACCTTATACTCCAGTTACTGCAAAACAGCCTATTTTGTGTCTATCAAAATAACAATTACAAGCATTTGATCAAATTTTTTCTATCTGAACATTTTTCTCATTGCCCATATTCATAAACTCTCCCATTTTTTAGAAATACACTGTTTGCAGCTTCTGCACCTTCACTGGATGATCTGTTTGTCCACTTCCTTCAATTTCTCGATCTGTGTTAGATTCTATTGCCTATCAACATTGATATCTCCACTTCTAATAATCTGCTCGTTTCCAATTCCACCTCATTCACTTTAATGTTCATTTTCCGAATTTTTGTCTTGAACAGCAAATCTGATTCTCCGTATCCATCAAATTCTCAATTGCCAGCAAGTTGTCAAATTTTAAACATATCAAACTACTTGGCATTCACCGCAGCTTCAATTTCTGCAAAACTGGTTATCTGTATCTCTCAACATCTCAATTACGAACAATTGGTCAAATTCTAGCATTTTCTCCATCTGCAGATAGTATCTCATTGCCCATATTGAAGAAATCTTGTAAATAGCAAACTGTCAATTTCTAGCAATTGATGAACAAGCACGTAGTCTATTGGCAGATATTTCTCATCCCCATATTCAAGAAATCTCTGATTTACTTCAGAAATCCTGTTTACAGCATCTGCTTCTGTTCTGAATGTATCAGTTCCTCCATTACTATCAAATTCTATTGCTCTATTTATTTCTATTGGTTATCTATATAAATTTCGAACAATCCCCACATTTGCAGATACTCCTTATTCCATTGCTCCATTTTGTCCACTTTTTGAGCAAATCTAATTCTGTGTATCTATCAAGTGTTTAATTTCCAGCAATTTGTCAAATTTTAAAATTCTCCAGGTCCTTGGCATTCACCACAGCTTCAATTTCACCTTATACTTCAATTTCTGCAAAGCCGGCTCTTTGCATCGATCAAAATAACAATTACAAGCATTTGATCAAATCCTAGCATTTTCCCTATCTGAACAGTTTTCTCATTGCCCATATTTATAAGGTCTCTCATTTCCAAGAAATGCACTGTTGCACATTCTGCAACTTCACTGGTTCAATCAGTTTGTCCATCTCCTACAATTTCTCGGTCTGTGCAAGATTCTATTGTCTATCAACATTGATACCTCCGTTTCCAACAATCTGCTCATTTCCAAATCCATCTCATTAACCTTAAAGAAGATATGCTCAATTTTTGTCTTTAATAACAAATGTCTTTCTCTGCATCAATGAAATTCGTATATCTGTTCAAGTTGAAACATTTCCTCCAGCTGCACTTATTTCTCATTGCCCATATTTATACAATCTCCACTTTGCATTAATTTCTCTGTTTGTAGCTTTTGCTTTATCTGTGAATGTAAAAGTTTCTCGATTTCTAAGCATTTCTCCATCTCTACTGTTTTCTGCTGCCTGATTACGTTAATATGTCTATTTCTAACAATCTCTACATTTCCAGCAGCTCCTCATTCACCATTACCTTCATTTTCTCCATTTCTCTCTTTATCAGCAAATCTGGTTTTCTCTATCAAATTCTCAATGTCACGCAAATTGACACATTCTGCACATTCTAGGCTTCTCCACATTCACTGCAACTTCAATTTCCACTTATCCTTGTGTTTCTGCAATGCCGCCTATCTGATTTTATCAAAATGTCCATTGATCCAATTCAAGCATGTTCTCTATCTGCAGATATTTCCCATTGCCCATATTTATAAAAGCTCCTATTTCCATGAAAGCCACTGTTTGCAACGTCTGCTCCTTCGCTCAATGTATAACTTTTTCATTTTCTATTCATTTCATCAGCTCTACTTATTTCTGTTGAGTCATTTCATTAATATGTCTATTTCTAACAACTCGACATTTCCAGCATCTCCTCATTCACCCTCTCTTTCAGTGAATCTGGTAATCCAGATGTAATAAGTTCTCAGTTGACAGCAAGTAATCAAGTTCTGCAAAATTTCAGCTTCTCCCGCATTCACAATAACTTCAACAGCAATTTCTGCTAAACTTTCCTCTCTGTACATAACAAACTGTCAATTTCTAGCAATTGATGAACAAGCAAATTCTCTATCGGCAGATATTTCTCATACCCCATATTCAAGAAAGCTCCGATTTACATCAAAATCACTTCCGCTTCTGCTCTGAATGTATCAGTTCCTCCATTACTATCAAAATCTCTAGCTCTTTTATTTTCTATAGTTTATCTACATAAATACGACTATTACTAATAATCTGCACATTTCCAGCTGCTCCTTATTCAGCAAAACCCTCAATTCCTCCATTTCTCATTTATTTCAAGAAATCTGATTATCTGTATCTGTCAAGTTTTCAATTTCCAGCAATTTGTTAACTTTTACACATCTCCAGCTCCTTGCCATACACCGCAGCTTCAATTTCACCTTATACCCCAGTTACTGCATAACAGCCTTTATTGTGTCAATCAAAATAGCAATTACAAGCATTTGATCAAATTTTTTCTATCTGAACATTTTTCTCATTGCCCATATTCATAAACTCTCCCATTTCTTAGAAATACACTGTTTGCAGCTTCTGCACCTTCACTGGATGAATCTGTTTGTCCACTTCCTTCAATTTCTCGATCTGTGCTAGATTCTATTGCCTATCAACACTGATAACTCCGCTTCTAATAATCTGCTCGTTTCCAATTCCACCTCATTAAAGATCATTTAAAGATCATTTTCTGAATTTTTGTCTTGAACAGCAAATCTGATTCTCCGTATCGATCAAATTCTCAATTTCCAGCTAGTTGTCAAATTTTAAACATATCAAACTACCTGGCATTCAATGCAGCTTCAATTTCTGCAAAACTGTTTATCTGTATCTCTCAACATCTCAATTACGAACAATTGGTCCAAATCTAGCATTTTCTCTATCTGCAGATATATCTCATTGCCCATATTGAAGAAATCTTGTATATAGCAAACTGTCAATTTCTAGCAATTGATGAACAAGCACGTAGTCTATTGGCAGATAGCATCTCATTGTCCATATTGAAGAAATCTCCGATTTACTTCAGAATTCCTGTTTACAGCTTCTGCTTCTGTTCTGAATGTATCAGTTCCCCCATTACTATCAAATTACTATCAAATACAGCTATAGCTCTATTTATTTCTATTGGTTATCTATATTAATTACGAACAATCCCCACATTTGCAGGTACTCCTTATTCAATTGCTCCATTTTGTCCACTTTTTGAGCAAATTTAATTCTGTGTACCTATCAAGTGTTTAATTTCCAGCAATTTGTCAAATTTTAAAATTCTCCAGGTCTTTGGCATTCACTACAGATTCAATTTCACCTTATACATCAATTTCTGCAAAGCCGGCTCTTTGCATCGATCAAAATATCAATTCCAAGCACTTAATCAAATTCTAGCATTTTCTCTATCTGAACAGTTTTCTCATTGCCCATATTTATAAGGTCTCTCATTTCCAAGAAATGCACTGTTTGCAGATTCTGCAACTTCATTGGATCAATCAGTTTGTCCATCTCCTACAATTTTTCGGTCTGTGCTAGATTCTATTGTCTATCAACATTGTTACCTCCATTACCAACAATCTGCTCATTTCCAAATGCATCTCATTAACCTTAAAGAAGATATGCTCAATTTTTGTCTTTAATAACAAATCTCTTTCTCTGCATCAAACAATTTCATGTATCCGATCAAGTTGAAACATTTCCTCCAGCTGCACTTATTTCTCATTGACCATATTTATACAATCTCCACTTTGAATTAATTTCTCTGTTTGTAGCTTTTGCTTTATCTCTGAATCTACAAATTTCTCAATTTCTATGCATTTCTCCATCTCTACTGTTTTCTGCTGCCTGATTACGTTAATATGTCTATTTCTAACAATCTCTACATTTCCAGCAGCTCCTCATTCACCATTACCTTCATTTTCTACATTTCTCTCCTTATCAGCAAATCTGGTTTTCTCTAACTATCAAATTCTCAATGTCACGCAAATTGACACATTCTGCACATTTTAGGCTTCTCCACATTCACTGCAACTTCAATTTCCACTTATCCTTGTGTTTCTGCAATGCCGCCTATCTGATTTTATCAAAATGTCCATTGATCCAATTCAAGCATGTTCTCTATCTGCAGATATTTCCCATTGCCCATATTTATAAAAGCTCCTATTTCCATGAAAGCCACTGTTTGCAACGTCTGCTCCTTCGCTGAATGTATAACTTTTTCATTCTCTATTCATTTCTTCAGTTCTACTTATTTCTGTTGAGTCATTTCATTAATATGTCTATTTCTAACAACTCGACATTTCCAGCATCTCCTCATTCACCCTCTGTTTCAGTGAATCTGGTAATCCAGATGTAATAAGTTCTCAGTTGACAGCAACTAATCGAGCTCTGCAAATTTGCAGCTTCTCCCACGTTCACAATAACTTCAATATTCCCATAAGCCAGCAATTTCTGCTAAAGTTCCCTCTCTGTATTTACCAATCTGTCAATTTCTAGCCTCTGATGAAAAAGCAACTTCTCTATCGACAGATATTTCACATACCCCATATTCAAGAAAGATCCAATTTACATCAAAATGACTTCCGCTTCTGCTCTGAATGTATCAGTTCCTCCATTACTATCAAATTCTCTAGCTCTTTTATTTTCTAAAGTTTATCTGCATAAATACGACTATTACTAACAATCTGCACATTTCCAGCTGCTCCTTATTCAGCAAAACCCTCCATTCCTCCATTTCTCCTTTATTTCAGGAAATCTGATTCTCTGTATCTGTCAAATTTTCAATTTCCAGCAATTTGTTAACTTTTACACATCTCCAGCTCCTTGGCATACACCGCAGCTTCAATTTCACCTTATACTTCAGTTACTGCAAAACAGCCTATTTTGTGTCTATCAAAATAGCAATTACAAGCATTTGATCAAATTTTTTCTATCTGAACATTTTTCTCATTGCCCATATTCATAAACTCTCCCATTTCTTAGAAATACACTTTTTGCAGCTTCTGCACCTTCACTGGACGAATCTGTTTGTCCTCTTCCTTCAATTTCTCGATCTGTGTTAGATTCTATTGCCTATCAACATTGATATCTCCACTTCTAATAATCTGCTCGTTTCCAATTCCACCTCATTCACTTTAAAGTTCATTTTCCGAATTTTTGTCTTGAACAGCAAATCTGATTCTCCGTATCCATCAAATTCTCAACTGCCAGCAAGTTGTCAAATTTTAAACATATCAAACTACTTGGCATTCACCGCAGCTTCAATTTCTGCAAAACTGGTTATCTGTATCTCTCAACATCTCAATTACGAACAATTGGTCAAAATCTAGCATTTTCTCCATCTGCAGATTGCATCTCATTGTCCATATTGAAGAAATCTTGTATATAGCAAACTGTCAATTTCTAGCAATTGATGAACAAGCACATAGTCTATTGGCAGATATTTCTCATCCCCATATTCAAGAAATCTCCGATTTACTTCAGAAATCCTGTTTACAGCTTCTGCTTCTGTTCTGAATGTATCAGGTCCTCCATTACTATCAAATTCTATTGCTCTATTTATTTCTATTGGTTATCTATATAAATTTCGAACAGTCCCCACATTTGCAGATACTCCTTATTCCATTGCTCCATTTTGTCCACTTTTTGAGCAAATCTAATTCTGTGTATCTGTCAAGTGTTTAATTTCCAGCAATTTGTCAAATTTTAAAATTCTCTAGGTCCTTGGCATTCACCACAGCTTCAATTTCACCTTATACTTCAATTTCTGCAAAGCCGGCTCTTTGCATCGATCAAAATAACAATTACAAGCATTTGATCAAATTCTAGCATTTTCCCTATCTGAACAGTTTTCTCATTGCCCATATTTATAAGGTCTCTCATTTCCAAGAAATGCACTGTTTGCAGATTCTGCAACTTCACTGGTTCAATCAGTTTGTCCATCTCCTACAATTTCTCGGTCTGTGCTAGATTCTATTGTCTATCAACATTGATACCTCCATTTCAAACAATCTGCTCATTTCCAAATCCATCTCATTAACCTTAAAGAAGATATGCTCAATTTTTGTCTTTAATAACAAATCTCTTTCTCTGCATCAATGAAATTCATATATCTGTTCAAGTTGAAACATTTCCTCCAGCTGCACTTATTTCTCATTGCCCATATTTATACAATCTCCACTTTGCATTAATTTCTCTGTTTGTAGCTTTTGCTTTATCTCTGAATGTAAAAGTTTCTCGATTTCTATGCATTTCTCCATCTCTACTGTTTTCTGCTGCCTGATTACGTTAATATGTCTATTTCTAACAATCTCTACATTTCCAGCTACTCCTCATTCACCATTACCTTCATTTTCTACATTTCTCTCTTTATCAGCAAATCTGGTTTTCTCTATCTATCAAATTCTCAATGTCACGCAAATTGACACATTCTGCACATTCTAGGCTTCTCCACATTCACTGCAACTTCAATTTCCACTTATCCTTGTGTTTCTGCAATGCCGGCTATCTGATATTATCAAAATGTCCATTGATCCAGTTCAAACATGTTCTCCATCTGCAGATATTTCCCATTGCCCATATTTATAAAAGCTCCTATTTCCATGAAAGCCACTGTTTGCAACGTCTGCTCCTTCGCTCAATGTATAACTTTTTCATTTTCTATTCATTTCATCAGCTCTACTTATTTCTGTTGAGTCATTTCATTAATATGTCTATTTCTAACAACTCGACATTTCCAGCATCTCCTCATTCACCCTCTCTTTCAGTGAATCTGGTAATCCAGATGTAATAAGTTCTCAGTTGACAGCAAGTAATCAAGTTCTGCAAATTTGCAGCTTCTCCCACATTCACAATAACTTCAATATTCCCATAAGCCAGCAATTTCTGCTAAAGCTGCCTCCCTGTATATACCAAATTGTCAATTTCTAGCAATTGATGAACAAGCAAATTCTCTATCGGCAGATATTTCTCATACCCCATATTCAAGAAAGCTCCGATTTACATCAAAATCACTTCCGCTTCTGCTCTGAATGCATCAGTTCCTCCATTACTATCAAATTCTCTAGCTCTTTTATTTTCTATAGTTTATCTACATAAATACGACAATCTGCACATTTCCAGCTGCTCCTTATTCAACAAAACCCTCCATTCCTCCATTTCTCCTTTATTTCAGGAAATCTGATTCTCTGTATCTGTCAAGTTTTCAATTTCCAGCAATTTGTTAACTTTTACACATCTCCAGCTCCTTGGCATACACCGCAGCTTCAATTTCACCTTATACTTCAGTTACTGCAAAACAGCCTATTTTGTGTCTATCAAAATAGCAATTACAAGCATTTGATCAAATTTTTTCTATCTGAACATTTTTCTCATTGCCCATATTCTAAACTCTCCCATTTCTTAGAAATACACTGTTTGCAGCTTCTGCACCTTCACTGGATGAATCTGTTTGTCCACTTCCTTCAATTTCTCGATCTGTGTTAGATTCTATTCCCTATCAACATTGATATCTCCACTTCTAATAATCTGCTCGTTTCCAATTCCACATCATTCACTTTAAAGATCACTTTCTGAATTTTTGACTTGAACAGCAAATCTGATTCTCCATATCCATCAAATGCTCAATTGCCAGCAAGTTGTCAAATTTTAAACATGACAAACTACTTGGCATTCAACGCAGCTTCAATATCTGCAAAACTGGTTATCTGTATCTCTCAACATCTCAATTACGAACAATTCGTCCAAATCTAGCATTTTCTCTATCTGCAGATACCATCTCATTGCCCTTATTGAAGAAATCTTGTATATAGCAAACTGTCAATTTCTAGCAATTGATGAACAAGCACGTAGTCTATTGGCAGATATTTCTCATTCCCCATATTCAAGAAATCTCCGAGTTACTTCAGAAATCCTGCTTACAGCTTCTGCTTCTGTTCTGAATGTATCAGATCCTCCATTACTATCAAATTCTATTGCTCTATTTATTTCTATTGGTTATCTATATAAATTTCGAACAATCCCCACATTTTCTCCATTTTGTCCACTTTTTGAGCAAATCTAATTCTGTGTATCTATCAAGTGTTTAATTTCCAGCAATTTGTCAAATTTTAAAATTCTCCAGCTCCTTGGCATTCACTACAGCTTCAAGTTCAAATTATACTTCAATTTCTGCAAAGCCGGCTTTTTGCATCTATCAAAATATCAATTACAAGCATTTGACCAAATTCTAGCATTTTCTCTATCCGAACAGTTTTCTCATTGCCCATATTTATAAGGTCTCTCATTTCCAAGAAATGCACTGTTTGCAGATTCACTGGTTCAATCAGTTTGTCCATCTCCTTCAATTTCTCGGTCTGTGCAAGACTCCATTGTCTATCAACATTGATACCTCCATTTCCAACAATCTGCTCATTTCCAAATCCATCTCATTAACCTTAAAGAAGATATGCTCAATTTTTGCCTTTAATAACAAATCTCTTTCTCTGCATCAATTATATTCATATATCTGTTCAAGTTGTAACATTTCCTCCAGCTGCACTTATTTCTCATTGCCCATATTTAAACAATCTCCACTTTGAATTAATTTCTCTGTTTGTAGCTTTTGCTTTATCTCTGAATGTAAAAGTTTCTCGATTTCTATGCATTTCTCCATCTCTACTGTTTTCTGCTGCCTGATTATGTTAATATGTCTATTTCTAACAATCTCTACATTTCCAGCTACTCCTCATTCACCATTACCTTCATTTTCTCCATTTCTCTCTTTATCAGCAAATCTGGTTTTCTCTATCTATCAAATTCTCAATGTCACGCAAATTGACATATTCTGCACATTTTAGGCTTCACCACATTCACTGCAACTTCAATTTCCACTTATCCTTGCATTTCTGCAATGCCAGCTATCTGATTCTATCAAAATGTCCATTGATCCAATTCAAGCATGTTCTCTATCTGCACATATTTCCCATTGCCCTTATTGATAAAAGCTCCTATTTCCATGAAACTCACTGTTTGCAAAGTTTGCTCCTTCGCTGACTGTATAACTTCTTCATTTTCTATTCATTTCTTCAGCTCTACTTATTTCTGTTGAGTCATTTCATTAATATGTCTATTTCTAACAACTCGACATTTCCAGCATCTCCGCATTCACCCCCTCTTTCAGTGAATCTGGTAATCCAGATGTAATAAGTTCTCAGTTGACAGCAAGTAATCAAGTTCTGCAAATTTGCAGCTTCTCCCGCATTCACAATAACTTCAATATTCCCATAAGCCAGCAATTTCCGCTAAAGTTGCCTCTCTATATATACCAAACTGTCAATTTCTAGCAATTGATGAACAAGCAAATTCTCTATCGGCAGATATTTCTCATACCCCATATTCAAGAAGCTCCGATTTACATCAAAATGACTTCCGCTTCTGCTCTGAATGCATCAGTTCCTCCATAACTATCAAATTCTCTAGCTCTTTTATTTTCTATAGTTTATCTACATAAATATGACTATTACTAACAATCTGCACATTTCCAGCTGCTCCTTATTCAGCAAAACCCTCCATTCATCCATTTCTCCTTTATTTCAGGAAATCTGATTCTCTGTATCTGTCAAGTTTTCAATTTCCAGCAATTTGTTAACTTTTACACATCTCCAGCTCCATGGCATACACCGCAGCTTCAATTTCACCTTATACTCCAGTTACTGCAAAACAGCCTATTTTGTGTCTATCAAAATAACAATTACAAGCATTTGATCAAATTTTTTCTATCTGAACATTTTTCTCATTGCCCATATTCATAAACTCTCCCATTTTTTAGAAATACACTGTTTGCAGCTTCTGCACCTTCACTGGATGATCTGTTTGTCCACTTCCTTCAATTTCTCGATCTGTGTTAGATTCTATTGCCTATCAACATTGATATCTCCACTTCTAATAATCTGCTCGTTTCCAATTCCACCTCATTCACTTTAATGTTCATTTTCCGAATTTTTGTCTTGAACAGCAAATCTGATTCTCCGTATCCATCAAATTCTCAATTGCCAGCAAGTTGTCAAATTTTAAACATATCAAACTACTTGGCATTCACCGCAGCTTCAATTTCTGCAAAACTGGTTATCTGTATCTCTCAACATCTCAATTACGAACAATTGGTCAAATTCCAGCATTTTCTCCATCTGCAGATAGTATCTCATTGCCCATATTGAAGAAATCTTGTAAATAGCAAACTGTCAATTTCTTGCATATTGATGAACAAGCACGTAGTCTATTGGCAAATATTTCTCATCCCCATATTCAAGAAATCTCTGATTTACTTCAGAAATCCTGTTTACAGCATCTGCTTCTGTTCTGAATGTATCAGTTCCTCCATTACTATCAAATTCTATTGCTCTATTTATTTCTATTGGTTATCTATATAAATTTTGAACAATCCCCACATTTGCAGATACTCCTTATTCGATTGCTCCATTTTGTCCACTTTTTGAGCAAATCTAATTCTGTGTATCTATCAAGTGTTTAATTTCCAGCAATTTGTCAAATTTTAAAATTCTCCAGGTCCTTGGCATTCACCACAGCTTCAATTTCACCTTATACTTCAATTTCTGCAAAGCCGGCTCTTTGCATCGATCAAAATAACAATTACAAGCATTTGATCAAATCCTAGCATTTTCCCTATCTGAACAGTTTTCTCATTGCCCATATTTATAAGGTCTCTCATTTCCAAGAAATGCACTGTTGCACATTCTGCAACTTCACTGGTTCAATCAGTTTGTCCATCTCCTACAATTTCTCGGTCTGTGCAAGATTCTATTGTCTATCAACATTGATACCTCCGCTTCCAACAATCTGCTCATTTCCAAATCCATCTCATTAACCTTAAAGAAGATATGCTCAATTTTTGTCTTTAATAACAAATCTCTTTCTCTGCATCAATGAAATTCGTATATCTGTTCAAGTTGAAACATTTCCTCCAGCTGCACTTATTTCTCATTGCCCATATTTATACAATCTCCACTTTGCATTAATTTCTCTGTTTGTAGCTTTTGCTTTATCTGTGAATGTAAAAGTTTCTCGATTTCTAAGCATTTCTCCATCTCTACTGTTTTCTGCTGCCTGATTACGTTAATATGTCTATTTCTAACAATCTCTACATTTCCAGCAGCTCCTCATTCACCATTACCTTCATTTTCTCCATTTCTCTCTTTATCAGCAAATCTGGTTTTCTCTATCAAATTCTCAATGTCACGCAAATTGACACATTCTGCACATTCTAGGCTTCTCCACATTCACTGCAACTTCAATTTCCACTTATCCTTGTGTTTCTGCAATGCCGGCTATCTGATATTATCAAAATGTCCATTGATCCAATTCAAGCATGTTCTCTATCTGCAGATATTTCCCATTGCCCATATTTATAAAAGCTCCTATTTCCATGAAAGCCACTGTTTGCAACGACTGCTCCTTCGCTCAATGTATAACTTTTTCATTTTCTATTCATTTCATCAGCTCCACTTATTTCTGTTGAGTCATTTCATTAATATGTCTATTTCTAACAACTCAACATTTCCAGCATCTCCTCATTCACCCTCTCTTTAGGTGAATCTGGTAATCCAGATGTAATAAGTTCTCAGTTGACAGCAAGTAATCGAGCTCTGCAAATTTGCAGCTTCTCCCACGTTCACAATAACTTCAATATTCCCATAAGCCAGCAATTTCTGCTAAAGTTCCCTCTCTGTATTTACCAATCTGTCAATTTCTAGCCTCTGATGAAAAAGCAACTTCTCTATCGGCAGATATTTCTCATACCCCATATTCAAGAAGCTCCGATTTACATCAAAATGACTTCCGCTTCTGCTCTGAATGCATCAGTTCCTCCATAACTATCAAATTCTCTAGCTCTTTTATTTTCTATAGTTTATCTACATAAATATGACTATTACTAGCAATCTGCACATTTCCAGCTGCTCCTTATTCAGCAAAACCCTCCATTCATCCATTTCTCCTTTATTTCAGGAAATCTGATTCTCTGTATCTGTCAAGTTTTCAATTTCCAGCAATTTGTTAACTTTTACACATCTCCAGCTCCATGGCATACACCGCAGCTTCAATTTCACCTTATACTCCAGTTACTGCAAAACAGCCTATTTTGTGTCTATCAAAATAACAATTACAAGCATTTGATCAAATTTTTTCTATCTGAACATTTTTCTCATTGCCCATATTCATAAACTCTCCCATTTTTTAGAAATACACTGTTTGCAGCTTCTGCACCTTCACTGGATGATCTGTTTGTCCACTTCCTTCAATTTCTCGATCTGTGTTAGATTCTATTGCCTATCAACATTGATATCTCCACTTCTAATAATCTGCTCGTTTCCAATTCCACCTCATTCACTTTAATGTTCATTTTCCGAATTTTTGTCTTGAACAGCAAATCTGATTCTCCGTATCGATCAAATTCTCAATTTCCAGCTAGTTGTCAAATTTTAAACATATCAAACTACCTGGCATTCAATGCAGCTTCAATTTCTGCAAAACTGTTTATCTGTATCTCTCAACATCTCAATTACGAACAATTGGTCCAAATCTAGCATTTTCTCTATCTGCAGATATATCTCATTGCCCATATTGAAGAAATCTTGTATATAGCAAACTGTCAATTTCTAGCAATTGATGAACAAGCACGTAGTCTATTGGCAGATAGCATCTCATTGTCCATATTGAAGAAATCTCCGATTTACTTCAGAATTCCTGTTTACAGCTTCTGCTTCTGTTCTGAATGTATCAGTTCCCCCATTACTATCAAATTACTATCAAATACAGCAATAGCTCTATTTATTTCTATTGGTTATCTATATTAATTACGAACAATCCCCACATTTGCAGGTACTCCTTATTCAATTGCTCCATTTTGTCCACTTTTTGAGCAAATTTAATTCTGTGTACCTATCAAGTGTTTAATTTCCAGCAATTTGTCAAATTTTAAAATTCTCCAGGTCTTTGGCATTCACTACAGATTCAATTTCACCTTATACATCAATTTCTGCAAAGCCGGCTCTTTGCATCGATCAAAATATCAATTCCAAGCACTTAATCAAATTCTAGCATTTTCTCTATCTGAACAGTTTTCTCATTGCCCATATTTATAAGGTCTCTCATTTCCAAGAAATGCACTGTTTGCAGATTCTGCAACTTCATTGGATCAATCAGTTTGTCCATCTCCTACAATTTTTCGGTCTGTGCTAGATTCTATTGTCTATCAACATTGTTACCTCCATTACCAACAATCTGCTCATTTCCAAATGCATCTCATTAACCTTAAAGAAGATATGCTCGATTTGTGTCTTTAATAACAAATCTCTTTCTCTGCATCAAACAATTTCATGTATCCGATCAAGTTGAAACATTTCCTCCAGCTGCACTTATTTCTCATTGACCATATTTATACAATCTCCACTTTGAATTAATTTCTCTGTTTGTAGCTTTTGCTTTATCTCTGAATCTACAACTTTCTCGATTTCTATGCATTTCTCCATCTCTACTGTTTTCTGCTGCCTGATTACGTTAATATGTCTATTTCTAACAATCTCTACATTGCCAGCTGCTCCTCATTCACCATTACCTTCATTTTCTCCATTTCTCTCTTTATCAGCAAATCTGGTTTTCTCTGTCTATCAAATTCTCAATGTCACGCAAATTGACACATTCTGCACATTCTAGGCTTCTCCACATTCACTGCAACTTCAATTTCCACTTATTCTTGTGTTTCCGCAATGCCGCCTATCTGATTCTATCAAAATGTCCATTGATCCAATTCAAGCATGTTCTCTATCTGCACATATTTATGAAAGCTCCTATTTCCATGAAAGCCACTGTTTGCAATGTTTGCTCCTTCGCTCAATGTATAACTTTTTCATTTTCTATTCATTTCTTCGGCTCCACTTATTTCTGTTGAGTCATTTCATTAATATGTCTATTTCTAACAACTCGACATTTCCAGCATCTCCTCATTCACCCTCTCTTTCAGTGAATCTGGTAATCCAGATGTAATAAGTTCTCAGTTGACAGCAAGTAATCAAGTTCTGCAAATGTGCAGCTTCTCCCACATTCACAATAACTTCAATATTCCCATAAGCCAGCAATTTCCGCTAAAGTTGCCTCTCTGTATATACCAAACTGTCAATTTCTAGCAATTGATGAACAAGCAAATTCTCTATCGGCAGATATTTCTCATACCCCATATTCAAGAAAGCTCTGATTTACATCAAAATCACTTACGCTTCTGCTCTGAATGCATCAGTTCCTCCATTACTATCAAAATCTCTAGCTCTTTTATTTTCTATAGTTTATCTACATACATACGACAATCTGCACATTTCCAGCTGCTCCTTATTCAACAAAACCCTCCATTCCTCCATTTCTCCTTTATTTCAGGAAATCTGATCCTCTGTATCTGTCAAGTTTTCAATTTCCAGCAATTTGTTAACTTTTGCACATCTCCAGCTCCTTGGCATACACCGCAGCTTCAATTTCACCTTGTACTTCAGTTACTGCAAAACAGCCTATTTTGTGTCTATCAAAATAGCAATTACAAGCATTTGATCAAATTTTTTCTATCTGAACATTTTTCTCATTGCCCATATTCATAAACACTCCCATTTCTTAGAAATACACTGTTTGCAGCTTCTGCACCTTCACTGGATGAATCTGTTTGTCCACTTCCTTCAATTTCTCGATCTGTGTTAGATTCTATTCCCTATCAACATTGATATCTCCACTTCTAATAATCTGCTCGTTTCCAATTCCACCTCATTAAAGATCATTTAAAGATCATTTTCTGAATTTTTGTCTTGAACAGCAAATCTGATTCTCCGTATCGATCAAATTCTCAATTTCCAGCTAGTTGTCAAATTTTAAACATATCAAACTACCTGGCATTCAATGCAGCTTCAATTTCTGCAAAACTGTTTATCTGTATCTCTCAACATCTCAATTACGAACAATTGGTCCAAATCTAGCATTTTCTCTATCTGCAGATATATCTCATTGCCCATATTGAAGAAATCTTGTATATAGCAAACTGTCAATTTCTAGCAATTGATGAACAAGCACGTAGTCTATTGGGAGATAGCATCTCATTGTCCATATTGAAGAAATCTCCGATTTACTTCAGAATTCCTGTTTACAGCTTCTGCTTCTGTTCTGAATGTATCAGTTCCCCCATTACTATCAAATTACTATCAAATACAGCTATAGCTCTATTTATTTCTATTGGTTATCTATATTAATTACGAACAATCCCCACATTTGCAGGTACTCCTTATTCAATTGCTCCATTTTGTCCACTTTTTGAGCAAATTTAATTCTGTGTACCTATCAAGTGTTTAATTTCCAGCAATTTGTCAAATTTTAAAATTCTCCAGGTCTTTGGCATTCACTACAGATTCAATTTCACCTTATACATCAATTTCTGCAAAGCCGGCTCTTTGCATCGATCAAAATATCAATTCCAAGCACTTAATCAAATTCTAGCATTTTCTCTATCTGAACAGTTTTCTCATTGCCCATATTTATAAGGTCTCTCATTTCCAAGAAATGCACTGTTTGCAGATTCTGCAACTTCATTGGATCAATCAGTTTGTCCATCTCCTACAATTTTTCGGTCTGTGCTAGATTCTATTGTCTATCAACATTGTTACCTCCATTACCAACAATCTGCTCATTTCCAAATGCATCTCATTAACCTTAAAGAAGATATGCTCGATTTTTGTCTTTAATAACAAATCTCTTTCTCTGCATCAAACAATTTCATGTATCCGATCAAGTTGAAACATTTCCTCCAGCTGCACTTATTTCTCATTGACCATATTTATACAATCTCCACTTTGAATTAATTTCTCTGTTTGTAGCTTTTGCTTTATCTCTGAATCTACAAATTTCTCAATTTCTATGCATTTCTCCATCTCTACTGTTTTCTGCTGCCTGATTACGTTAATATGTCTATTTCTAACAATCTCTACATTTCCAGCTACTCCTCATTCACCATTACCTTCATTTTCTACATTTCTCTCCTTATCAGCAAATCTGGTTTTCTCTAACTATCAAATTCTCAATGTCGCGCAAATTGACACATTCTGCACATTTTCGGCTTCTCCACATTCACAGCAACTTCAATTTCCACTTATCCTTGTGTTTCTGCAATGCCGCCTATCTGATTCTATCAAAATGTCCATTGATCCAATTCAAGCATGTTCTCTATCTGCAGATATTTCCCATTGCCCATATTTATAAAAGCTCCTATTTCCATGAAAGCCATGTTTGCAACGTCTGCTCCTTCGCTGAATGTATAACCTTTTCATTCTCTATTCATTTCTTCAGTTCTACTTATTTCTGTTGAGTCATTTCATTAATATGTCTATTTCTAACAACTCGACATTTCCAGCATCTCCTCATTCACCCTCTGTTTCAGTGAATCTGGTAATCCAGATGTAATAAGTTCTCAGTTGACAGCAAGTAATCGAGCTCTGCAAATTTGCAGCTTCTCCCACGTTCACAATAACTTCAATATTCCCATAAGCCAGCAATTTCTGCTAAAGTTCCCTCTCTGTATTTACCAATCTGTCAATTTCTAGCCTCTGATGAAAAAGCAACTTCTCTATCGGCAGATATTTCTCATACCCCATATTCAAGAAAGATCCAATTTACATCAAAATGACTTCCGCTTCTGCTCTGAATGTATCAGTTCCTCCATTACTATCAAAATCTCTAGCTCTTTTATTTTCTAAAGTTTATCTGCATAAATACGACTATTACTAACAATCTGCACATTTCCAGCTGCTCCTTATTCAGCAAAACCCTCCATTCCTCCATTTCTCCTTTATTTCAGGAAATCTGATTCTCTGTATCTGTCAAATTTTCAATTTCCAGCAATTTGTTAACTTTTACACATCTCCAGCTCCTTGGCATACACCGCAGCTTCAATTTCACCTTATACTTCAGTTACTGCAAAACAGCCCATTTTGTGTCTATCAAAATAACAATTACAAGCATTTGATCAAATTTTTTCTATCTGAACATTTTTCTCATTGCCCATATTCATAAACTCTCCCATTTCTTAGAAATACACTTTTTGCAGCTTCTGTACCTTCACTGGACGAATCTGTTTGTCCTCTTCCTTCAATTTCTCGATCTGTGTTAGATTCTATTGCCTATCAACATTGATTTCTCCACTTCTAATAATCTGCTCGTTTCCAATTCCACCTCATTCACTTTAAAGATCATTTTCTGAATTGTTGTCTTGAACAGCAAATCTGATCCTCCGTATCGATCAAATTCTCAATTGCCAGCACGTTGTCAAATTTTAAATATATCAAACTACTTGGCATTCACTGCAGCTTCCATTTCTTCAAAACTGGTTATCTGTATCTCTCAACATTTCAATTACGAACAATTGGTCAAAATCTAGCATTTTCTCTATCTGCAGATAGCATCTCTTTGCCCATATTGAAGAAATCTTGTATATAGCAAACTGTCAATTTCTAGCAATTGATGAACAAGCACGTAGTCTATTGGCAGATATTTCTCATTCCCCATATTCAAGAAATCTCCGATTTACTTCAGAAATCCTGTTTACAGCTTCTGCTTTTGTACTGAATGTATCAGTTCCCCCATTACTATCAAATTACTATCAAATACAGCTATAGCTCTATTTATTTCTATTGGTTATCTATATTAATTACGAACAATCCCCACATTTGCAGGTACTCCTTATTCAATTGCTCCATTTTGTCCACTTTTTGAGCAAATTTAATTCTGTGTACCTATCAAGTGCTTAATTTCCAGCAATTTGTCAAATTTTAAAATTCTCCAGGTCCTTGGCATTCACTACAGCTTCAATTTCACCTTATACTTCAATTTCTGCAAAGCCGGCTCTTTGCATCGATCAAAATATCAATAATAAGCATTTGATCAAATTCTAGCATTTTCTCTATCTGAACAGTTTTCTCATTGCCCATATTTATAAGGTCTCTCATTTCCAAGAAATGCACTGTTGCAGATTCTGCAACTTCATTGGATCAATCAGTTTGTCCATCTCCTTCAATTTCTTGGTCTGTGCTAGATTCTATTGTCTATCAACACTGATACCTCCATTTCCAACAATCTGCTCATTTCCAAATCCATCTCATTAACCTTAAAGAAGATATGCTCAATTTTTGTCTTTAATAACAAATCTCTTTCTCTGCATTAATGAAATTCATGTATCTCTTCAAGTTGAAACATTTCCTCCAGCTGCACTTATTTCTCATTTCCCATATTTATACAATCTCCACTTTGCATTAATTTCACTGTTTCTAGCTTTTGCTTTATCTCTGAATGTACAACTTTCTCGATTTCTATGCATTTCTCCATCTCTACTGTTTTCTGCTGCCTGATTACGTTAATATGTCTATTTCTAACAATCTCTACATTGCCAGCTGCTCCTCATTCACCATTACCTTCATTTTCTCCATTTCTCTCTTTATCAGCAAATCTGGTTTTCTCTATCTATCAAATTCTCAATGTCACGCAAATTGACACATTCTGCACATTCTAGGCTTCTCCACATTCACTGCAACTTCAATTTCCACTTATTCTTGTGTTTCCGCAATGCCGCCTATCTGATTCTATCAAAATGTCCATTGATCCAATTCAAGCATGTTCTCTATCTGCACATATTTCCCATTGCCCATATTTATAAAAGCTCCTATTTCCATGAAAGCCACTGTTTGCAATGTTTGCTCCTTCGCTCAATGTATAACTTTTTCATTTTCTATTCATTTCTTCGGCTCCACTTATTTCTGTTGAGTCATTTCATTAATATGTCTATTTCTAACAACTCAACATTTCCAGCATCTCCTCATTCACCCTCTCTTTCAGTGAATCTGGTAATCCAGATGTAATAAGTTCTCAGTTGACAGCAAGTAATCAAGTTCTGCAAATTTGCAGCTTCTCCCACATTCACAATAACTTCAATATTCCCATAAGCCAGCAATTTCCGCTAAAGTTGCCTCTCTGTATATACCAAACTGTCAATTTCTAGCAATTGATGAACAAGCAAATTCTCTATCGGCAGATATTTCTCATACCCCATATTCAAGAAAGCTCTGATTTACATCAAAATCACTTACGCTTCTGCTCTGAATGCATCAGTTCCTCCATTACTATCAAAATCTCTAGCTCTTTTATTTTCTATAGTTTATCTACATACATACGACAATCTGCACATTTCCAGCTGCTCCTTATTCAACAAAACCCTCCATTCCTCCATTTCTCCTTTATTTCAGGAAATCTGATCCTCTGTATCTGTCAAGTTTTCAATTTCCAGCAATTTGTTAACTTTTGCACATCTCCAGCTCCTTGGCATACACCGCAGCTTCAATTCCACCTTGTACTTCAGTTACTGCAAAACAGCCTATTTTGTGTCTATCAAAATAGCAATTACAAGCATTTGATCAAATTTTTTCTATCTGAACATTTTTCTCATTGCCCATATTCATAAACTCTCCCATTTCTTAGAAATACACTTTTTGCAGCTTCTGCACCTTCACTGGATGAATCTGTTTGTCCACTTCCTTCAATTTCTCGATCTGTGTTAGATTCTATTCCCTATCAACATTGATATCTCCACTTCTAATAATCTGCTCGTTTCCAATTCCACCTCATTAAAGATCATTTAAAGATCATTTCCTGAATTTTTGTCTTGAACAGCAAATCTGATTCTCCGTATCGATCAAATTCTCAATTTCCAGCTAGTTGTCAAATTTTAAACATATCAAACTACCTGGCATTCAATGCAGCTTCAATTTCTGCAAAACTGTTTATCTGTATCTCTCAACATCTCAATTACGAACAATTGGTCCAAATCTAGCATTTTCTCTATCTGCAGATATATCTCATTGCCCATATTGAAGAAATCTTGTATATAGCAAACTGTCAATTTCTAGCAATTGATGAACAAGCACGTAGTCTATTGGTAGATATTTGTCATTCCCCATATTCAAGAAATCTCCGATTTACTTCAGAAATCCTGTTTACAGCATCTGCTTCTGTTCTGAATGTATCAGTTCCTCCATTACTATCAAATTCTATTGCTCTATTTATTTCTATTGATTATCTATATAAATTTCGAACAATCCCCACATTTGCAGATACTCCTTATTCAATTCCTCCATTTTGTCCACTTTATGAGCAAAGCTAATTCTGTGTATCTATCAAGTGTTTAATTTCCAGCAATTTGTCAAATTTTAAAATTCTCTAGGCCCTTGGCATTCACTACAGCTTCAATTTCACCTTATATTTCAATTTCTGCAAAGCCGGCTCTTTGTTTCGATCAAAATATCATTTCCAAGCATTTGATCAAATTCTAGCATTTTCTCTATCTGAACAGTTTTCTCATTGCCCATATTGATATCATCTGTCATTTCCAAGAAATGCACTGTTTGCAGATTCTGCAACTTCACTGGATCAATCAGTTTGACCATCTCCTTCAATTTCTCGTTCTCCATTACTATCAAATTCTCTAGCTCTATTAATTTCTATTGGTTATCTACATAAATACGCCTATTTCGAACAATCCCCACATTTGCAGATACTCCTTATTCGATTCCTCCATTTTGTCCACCTTTTGAGCAAATCTAATTTTGTGTATCTATCAAGTGTTCAATTTCCAGCAATTTGTCAAATTTTAAAACTCTCCTGCTCCTTGGCATTCACCACAGCTTCAATTTCACCTTATACTTCAATTTCTGCAAAGCCGGCTCTTTGCATCGATCAAAATATCAATTACAAGCATTTGATCAAATTCTCGCATTTTCTCTATCTGAACAGTTTTCTCATTGCCCATATTTATAACGTCTCTCATTTCCAAGAAATGCACTGCTGCAGGTTCTGCAACTTCACTGGATCAATCAGTTTGTCCCTCTCCTTCAATTTCTCATTCTGTGCTAGACTCTATTGTCTATCAACATTGACTCCTCCATTTCTAACAATCTGCTCATTTCCAAATCCGTCTCATTAACCTTAAAGATGATATGCTCAATTTTTGTCTTTAATAACAAATCTCTTTCTCTGCATCAATCAAATTCATGTATCTGTTCAAGTTGAAACATTTCCTCCAGCTGCACTTATTTCTCATTGCCCAAATTTGTACAATCTCCACTTTACATTAATTTCTCTGTTTGTAGCTTTTGCTTTATCTCTGAATGTAGAACTTTCTCGATTTCTATGCATTTCTCCTTCTCTACTGTTTTCTGCTGCCTGATATTTCTATTTCTAACAATCTCCATATTTCCAGCTGCTTCCCATTCACCATTTCCTTCATTTTCTCCATTTCTCTTTGGGGTGGTTTTATGTCCTCGGGTCACATGTGGTAGGGTGAATGCTCAATCAGCAAATCTGGTTTTCTGTATCTATCACATTCTCAATGTCGTGCAAATTGACAAATTCTGCACATTTTAGGCTTCTCCACCTTCACTGCAACTTCATTTTCAACTTATCCTTGTGTTTCTGCATTACCGGCTATCGGTTTCTATCAAAATGTCCATTGATCCAATTAAAACATGTTCTCTATCTGCAGATATTTCCCATTGCCCATATTTATATAAGTTTCTATTTCCATGAAAGTCACTGTTTGCAACATCTGCTCCTTTGGTAAAGCATAACTTGCTCATTTTCTATTCATGTCTTCAGCTCTACTTGTTTCAGTTGAAACAAGGGTGAGAGGGGAGATTGAGATAAAGATAGCGACAGAGAGGGGCTGATTGTGCGAGAGAAGGAATGAGAGAGAGGGGCGATTGTGACAGAGGGGAGATAGTGTGAGAGGGACCAAAGGGAGATTGAGAGAGGGAGGGGAGATTCTGTGTGAGAGCAAGACAGGAGATTGTATGAGAGAGCGGGATTATTGACTGCATGAGAGAGAGGGGGGAATAAGAGAGAGGAGGGATTAAGAGAGAGCAGGAAGATTATCTGAGAGTGAGAGGGGGATTTATGCAACAGTGAGAGAGAAAGGGGGAGAGATTGAGCAGGGAGTTTGATCATGAGAGATAGATGGGAGATCATGAGAGATAGGGGAGATGCAGTGTGAGGCAGATAGAGAGGGGAGATTGAGATAGAGAGGGCAGTTGTGCTCCAGTGAGAGAGTGGGAAGATATTGAGAGAGAGAGGGGATTGTGTGAGAAAGAGCAACAGAGAGGGGGAGATTGTGTGAGAGAGAGTGAGGGGGGGAATTGAGAGAGAGAGTGGAGATTAACCATATGACAGAGAGGGAGGGGGTATTATGGGAGAATGGGAAATTTGTGTGATAGAGAAAAAAGCAAAAGGGAAAATTGAGTGAGAGAGAGAATGAGTGGAGTTTGAGAGAGAGAGGGAAAGAGGAGAGAATGCATGTGTGAGAGACAGAAGGGGCTTAAGCTAGAGTGGGAAAGAGAGTGAGTGAGTGGAACTTGTAAAAGAGAGATATTGAAAAAGGGGAGATTGTGCAAGAGAGAGAGATAGAGAGAGATGATTGTGCAAGAGAGAGAGAAATTGGGGATTATGCAAGAGAGCGAGCAAGAGATGGAAGATTAAAGTAGAGAGAAAGTTTGTAGAATGTGTGAGAGAGGGAGAGAGAGGAAAGATTGTGTGAGACGGAGAGAGAAAGAAGAAAGGGGTGATTGAACAAGAGAGAGAGGGGAGATTGAGAAAGAGAGGAGGAAAGAGTGGAGTGCGTGTGTGAGAGGGAGAGAGACTGAGTGAGAGGGGGAGTTTGCACAAGAGAGAGAGATGGGAGATTGAGATAGAGCAAAAAGAGGGGACAGTGTGTTTGAGAGTGAGGGAGAGATTGAGAGAGAGAGATAGAAGGGAGAATGTGTGAAAGAGAAGGAGAGAGTAGATGGTGTCAGAGATATAGAGAGGGGAAATTGTGCGAGAGAAAGATAGGAGATTGTACACGGGAGAGAGTCGAGAGATTGAGGGAGAGAGGGGAAATTGTGCATGAGCAAGACAGGAGAGATTGTGTGAGGGACAGAAAGAAGATTGTGGGAGTGAGAGAAAGAGATTGTGAGCAGGGAGATTGTGTGAGAGAGAGAGAGGGGAGATTGAGCGAGAGAAGGAGAGATTGAGAGAAAGAGGTGAGATGAACCACACGGCAGAGAGAGAGGGGGTATTAAGAGAGAATGGGAAGATTGTGTAAGAGAGAGAGAAAAAAGCAAAGAGAGGGGAAATTGAGTGAGAGGAAGGAGGATTGGAGTTTGAGAGATAGGGAAAGAGGTGAAATGTGTTTGAGTTGGGGATGGTGCGAGAGTGGGAAAGAGACCGAGTAGAGATAATGCGCGAGAGAGATTGAGAGAGGGGAGAATGGGCAAGAGAGAGAGAGAGTTAGAGAGAGGGGAGATTGTGTGAGAGAGAGAAGAAGAGGATACTATGGTAGAGCAAGAGAGAGAGAGATGAGAGCTTAAAGTAGAGGGGAAAGTTTGTAGAATGTGTGTGAGAGAGAGGGGAGATTAGGCAAGAGAAAGAAAGAGAGAGAGAGCGGAGGGAGAGAAAGAGAGGGGTGATAGTGTGAGACAGAGGCAGTGAATGGGGTTTGGGAGAAAGAGATAGAAGGGCCATTGTGTGACAGAGAGAGATGAGATTGTGCGAGAGAAAGAGAGAGTGTGGGTAGAATGTGAGAGAGAGTGAGAGATAGGGGAGTTGAGTGAAAGGGAGAGGGCAGATTGAGACAGAGGAGGAAAGGGGAGTGTGTGTGAAAGAGAGGAGAGATTGAGAGAGAGAGGGGAGATTGTGCGAGAGAGAGATGGGAGATTGAGATAGAGCAAAAAGAGGGGACAGTGTGCTCGAAAAGGAGAGGGAGAGATTGAGAGAGAGTGGGAAAGAGGCGAGAATGTGTAAGAGAAAGGAATGATTGAGTGAGGGAAAGCAAAAATTGAGAGAGGGAAAGAGGGGACAGTGTGTTTGAGAGAGAAGGGGAGGGGAGATTGTGCAAGTTCGAGAGAGAGGGGGAGATTGAAAGAGAGAGATGGAGGAGGTAGTGTGTGACACAGAGAGGGGAGATTGTGAGATAGAAAGAAAGAGAGAGAGGAGATTGAGAGAGAGAGGGAAAGAGGGAGGGTAGAATGTGAGAGAAGGGGGAAGAGAGAGAGAGGAGATTACACGAGAGGGAGAGGGGGGATTTGAGCGAGAGATAAAGTGGAAACTGTATTTGTGAGATAAAGAGAGGGGAGATTGGATGAGATTGAGAGAGAGAGAGAGTGTGGAGTGCTTGTGGGAGGGAGGGAGGGGGGCTTGTGCAAGGGAGAGGAAGTGAGGTCATGTGAGAGAGTGGGGAGATTGTGCGAGAAATCAAAGGGAGATTGTGTGAGAGAGGGAAGATTCAGGGAGAGAGGGGAGGTTAGGCGAGAGAGAGGGGTGATTGTTCATGGGGGAGAGAGAGAGGGGACGTTGTGTGAGAGAAAGAGAGAGTGGGGGGATTGTGAGAAAGAGAGAGGTTGAGAGAGAGATAGAAAAAGAGGGCAGTGTGCCTGAGAGAGTGAGTGCAAATTGTGTGATACAGAGAGAGGGAGAGGGGGGATTGATTGAGAGAGATAGAGGGGAGAGTGTCAGTGAGAGAAGGGGGGAGATTGCGAGTGAGAGGGAGATTGAGAGGGAGGGGAGATTGAGCGTGAGGCAGGGTGAGAGGGGAAATTGAGATACAGATGGTACAGAGAGGGGGTGATTGTGTGAGAGAAGGAATGAGAGAGAGGGGTGATTGAGACAGAGGGGAGATAGCGTGAGAGGGACTAAAGGGAGATTGAGACAGGGAGGGGAGATTTTGTGTGAGAGCAAGACAGGAGTTTGTACAAGAGAGGGGTGATAGATAGAAAGAGAGGAGATTGAGAGAGGGAGGGGAGATTGTGTGTGTGAGAGAGAGATAGATGGGGAGATTGTGCGAAAGAGATAGGGAGAGAGATGGGAGCTTGAGGGAGAGAGAGAGTGGGGAGATTCAGAAATAGAGGGAAGATTGTATGAGAGAGAGAGTGTGGGAAGATTGAGAGAAAGGGCAGACTGTTCAAGGTTGAGAGAGATAGATGAGAGCATTTGAGAAAGAGAGGGAGGAGATATTGAGAGAGAGGGGAGGTTCTGCGAGGGACAGAGACAGAGAAAGGGAGACTGTGGAGAGAAAGAGAGAGAATGGAGATTGTGAGAGAGATTCAGAGAGAGTGGAGATTGGGTGAAACAAAGAGAGAGAGAGATCGGAGATTGTGCGAGAGAGGGACAGACATGGGAGGTTATGCTAGAGCAAGGGGGAGAGAGGGTGTTGTGAGACAGAGAGAGGAGACTGTGCAAGAAAGAGGGGAAAGATTGTGCAAGAGAGAGAGGGAAGATTGAGGAAGAAAGGGGAGGTTGTGTGAAGGAGAGACTGAGAGGGGTGATTGGGCAAGAGAGAGGGAGAGAGAGAGGGAGTTTGTGTGAGAGATGAAAGATGGGAGATTGACAGAGAGAGGGGTGATTGAGCACAAGGGAACATGGAGATTGAGAAAGAGAGCGGAGATTATGCGAGACAGAGGGGGGTGATTATGCGAGTGAGAGAGAGTGAGGCATAGGAGATTGTGTGAGAGAGAGACAGAGAAAGGGAAGGCTGAGAGAAAGAAGGGAGATTGTGCGAGTGAGAGAGAATGCTGTGATTGTGCAAGAGAGAGGGAGTGGGAGAGTGGAGTTTGTGTGAAAGAGAGTGGAGTTTGACATGAGGGAGATTCAGAGATAGAGGGGAAATTGAGCAGGTGAAAAAGAGATTGAGAGAGAGAGGGAAATTTGTGTGAGAGCGAGAGAGAAGTTGAGAGACAGAGTGGAGACTCTGCGAGAGAAAGACAGAGAGGGGGAGGTTTTGTGAGAGAGAGACAGTGAGAGAGAAGGGAGATGAGAGAAAGGGGAAATTGACTGCATGAGAGAGAGCAGGGGATTAAGAGAGAGGGGGGATTAAGAGAAAGCAGGAAGATTGTGTGAGAGAGAGGGAAGTTTATGCAAGAGAACGAGAGAAAGAGAGGAAGAGGGGAGAGAGACAGGGGAGATGCAGCATGAGGCAGGTAATGATGGGAGATTGAGACAGAAAGGGGAGGATGTGCTCCAGCAAGAGAGTGGGAAGATATTGAGAGAGAGCTGAGATTGTGTGAGAAAGAGTGACAGCGAGGGGGAGATTGTGCGAGAGTGAGATAGAGGTGAGATTGAGAGAGAGAGAGGAGAGATTAACAGCACAGCAGAGAGAGAGAGGGGGGATTATAAGAGAATGTGCGAGAGAGAGAAAAAAAGCAAGCGAGGGAAAACTGAGTGAGGGAGAGAAGGAGTGGAGTTTGAAAGAGAGAGGGAAAGAGGGGAGAATGTGTGTGTGAGAGAGATGGGGATTGTGCTAGAGTGGGAAATAGAGAGAGTGAGTGTAGGTAGATAGAGAGAGAGGAGTTTGTGCAAGAAAGAGATGGAAAGAGAGGACACTATGCAAGAGAGAGAAAGAATTGGAAGATTAAAGTAGAAAGAAAGCTTGTAGAATGTGTGACAGAGGGTGCTTTGTGGGAGAGGGAGAAGAAGGAGACTTTGCATGAAAAAGAGAGAGAGGGTAGAATGTGAGAGAGAATGAGAGATAGGGGTGATTGAGCAAGAGAGAGGGGGGAAAGAGGGGAGTGTGAGTGTGAGAGGGAGGAGAGATTGAGAGAGAGAGGAGGGAGTTTGTACAATAGAGAGAGGGGAGATTGAGATAGAGCAAAAAGAGGGACAGTGTGTTTGAGAGAAAGGGAGAGATTGAGAGAGAGAGATAGAATGGAGAATGTGAGAGAGGGAGAGATTAGATGGTGTAAGAGAGAGATAGAGAGGGGAAATTGTGCGAGAGAGATAGGAGATTGTGCATGGGAGAGAGAGATGAGGGAGAGAGGGGAGATTATGCGAGGGACAGAGAGGAGATTGTGAGAGTGAGAGAAAGAGAGTGCAAGCAGGGACATTGTGTGTGAGAGAGAGAGAGAGATAGGGGAAATTGAGCGAGAGAGGGGGAGATTGAACGAGAGAGGGGGAGATTGAACAAGAGAGGGGGGAGATTCAGAGAGAGGTGAGATTAACTGCATGGCAGAGAGAGAAGGGGTAATAAGAGAGAATGGGAAGAATGTGTGAGAGAGAGTGAAAAGAGCAAAGAGAGGGGAAATTGAGAGAGCGAGAGGAGGATTGGAGTTTGAGAGATAGGGGAACAGAGGAGAATGTGTGTGAGTGAGAGAGATGGGGATTGTGCGAGAGTGGGAAAGAGAGACTGTGATTGGAGATAGTGCAAGAGAGAGATTGAGAGAGGCGAGATTATGCAAGAGAGAAGATACTATGCGAGAGAGAGAGATGAGCTTAGAGAAGGAAAGTGAATGTGTGTGAGAGAGGGGAGATTAGGCGAGAGAGAGAAAGAGAGAAAGAGGGGAGAGAGAGAGGGGGTGATAGTGTGAGACAGAGGGAGTCAATGGGATATTGGAAGAGAGAGATAGAGGGGACATTGTGCGACCTGAGAGATGAGATTGTGTGAGAGAAAGAGAGGGTGGGTAGAATGTGAAAAAGTGAGGGATAGGGGAGTTGAGCGAGAGGGAGAGGGCAGATTGAGAGAGAGGAGGAAAGAGGGGAGTGTGCGTGAGAGAGAGGAGAGATTGAGCAAGAGAGAGAGGGGAGATTGTGCGAGAGAGAGAGATGGGAGATTGAGATAGAGCAAAAAGAGGGGACAGTGTGCTTGAGAAGGAGAGGGAGAGATTGAGAGAGAGTGGGAAAGAATGTGAGAAAGGAATGATTGAGTGAGAGAATGGAGATTGAGAGAGGGAAAGAGGGGACAATTTGTTCAAGAGAGGAGAGGGGAGATAGTGTGAGATCGAGAGAGAGAGGGGAGATTGAAAGAAAGAGATGGAGGAGGCAGTGTGTGTCAGAGAGAGGGGAGATTGTGAGATAGAGAGAAAGAGAGAGAGAGGAGATTGAGAGATAGGGGGAAACAGGGAGGCTAAAATGTGAGAGAAAGGGGGAGAGAGAGAGGAGATTATGCAAGAGGGAGAGGTGGGATTTGAGCAAGAGAAAAAGGGGACAGTGTGTTCGTGAGAGAAAGACAGTGGAGATTGTGTGAGAAAGTGAGAGAGGAGATTGAGAGAGGGATAACGTGGAGTGCATGTGTGAGAGAGGGAGGTGGCTTGTGCAAGAGAGAGAGAGAAAGTGAGGTCATGTGAGACAGAGGGGAGATTGTGCGAGAGATAGAAGGGAGATTGTGCGAGAGAGGTAAGATTCAGGGAGAGAGGGAAGGTTGTGTGAGAGAGTGAATGAGGGGAGATTGAGAGAGAATGGTGATTTTGCAAGGTTGAGAGAGATAGAGGGAATAATTTGTGAGAGAGAGAGAGGGAGGAGATATTGAGAGAGAGGGGAGGTTGTGAGAGAGAGAGAGACAGAGAGGGGGAGACTGTGTGAGAGAGAGAGAGGGAGGAGATATTGAGAGAGAGGGGAGGTTGTGAGAGAGAGAGAGACAGAGAGGGGGAGACTGTGTGAGAGAGAGAGAGTGGAGATTGTGCAAGAGATATAGAGAGAGCAGAGACTGTGCGAGAGGGAGATACATGGGAGGATATGCTAGACTGAGAGGGAGAGAGGATGTTGTGAGACAGAGAAAGAGGAGACTGTGCGAGAAAGAGGGGAAGATTGTGCTAGGGAGAGAGAGAGAGACAGGAGATTGCTCAAGACAAAAAGAGAGAGAAAGGGGAATTTGAGAGAGAGAGGGAGATTGTGTGAGAGAGGGAATGAGAGTGGGGGCAATTGAGAAAGAGGGGAGATAGTGCGAGAGGGACCGCAGGGAGATTGAGAGAGGGAGGGTAGATTGTGTGTGAGAGCAAGACAGGAGATTGCTCAAGACAGAAAGAGAGAGAAAGGGGAGATAGAGAGAGAGAGAGAGAGATTGTGCGAGAGATAGGGTAGATTGAGAGAGAAAGGGGAGGTTGTGTGAGGGAGCGACTGAAAGGGGAGATTGTGAGAGACAGAGAGGGAGCGTGGTGATTGTGTGAGAAGAGGGAGAGGGAAAGGGGAGATTGTGCAAGAGATGGAAATGGGAGATTGACAGAGAGGGCAGATTGTGTGTGAGAGAGAGAGAGGGGTGATTATGCAAGAGAAAGAGTGAGGCATGGGAGATTGTGCACTGGGAGAGGGGAGTCTGAGGGAGAGCAGGGAGATTGTGCGAGTGAGAGCACTGTGATTGTGCGAGAGAGAAGGAGAAGGGAGAGTGGAGGTTGTGTGACAAAGTGGGGGGAATTTGAAAATGAGAGAGAGATGGGAGATTCAGAGGTAGAGGGGAAATTGAACATGTGAGAAGGAGACTAAGAGAGAGAGTGAAATTTGTGCTAGAGAGAGAAGGCAAGTTGAGAGACAGAGTGGAGACTGCGAGAGAGAGAGAAAGTGGGGGAGGTTTTGCGAGAGAGAGTAAGTGAGAAAGAGGGGAGATTGAGAGAGAGAGAGAGGAGATTGACCACATGGGAGAGAGAGAGAGAGGGGGAGAGACCAGGAAGATTGTGTGTAAGAGAGAGGGGAGATTATGCAAGAGAGAGAAGTAGAGAAAGAGGGGAGAGAGAGAGGGAGATTAAGCATGAGAGAGAGGTGGGAGATTGAGAGAGACAGGGGAGGTGCAGCATGAGGCAGGGAGAGAGGGGAGATTGAGACAGAGATGGGAGTTTGTGCTACAATGAGAGAGAGTGAAGATATTGAGAGTGAGAGGGGAGATTGTGTGAGAAAGAGGGAGTGAAAGAGAGGCCAGGGTGAGAGAGAGGGAGAGAGGGAAGATTAACCACATGGCAGAGAGAGAGGGGGGATTATGAGAGAATGGGAAGATTGTGAGAGAGAGAGAAAAAGCAAGAGAGGGAAAATTGAGTGAGAGAGAGGAGAGGAGTTTGAGAGAGGGAAAGAGAGTAGAATGTGTGTGTGAGAGAGAGAGATGGGGCTTGTGCTAGAGTGGGAAAGAGAGAGAGTGGAGATTGTGTGAGAGATGTAGAGAGAGCAGAGATTGGGCAAAAGAGAGCAAGAGAGATAGGAGATTGTGCAAGAGAGGGAGAGACATGGGAAGTTTGTGAGGGAAATGGTAAAAGAGAGAGGGGAGACAGAGAGAAATAAGAGATTTTGCGAGACAGTGAGAGAGATGGGAGATTGAGAGAGGGGGAAATTCTGTGAGAGAGAGGGAGGGGAGATTCAGAAAGAGGGAAGTTTGTTTAAGAGTGAGAGAGAGGGAGATTGTGTGAGAGAATGGGAAAGATGAGAGCTTGAAAGAGAGAGATTGGGGAGATTCAGAAAGAGGGGGAAATTCATGTGAGAGTGAGAGAGAGAATGCGGGGAGATTGAGAGAGATGGGAGACTGAACGAGGTTGAGAGAGATAGTGGGGAGAATTTGAGAGAGAGTGGAAGGAGATATTGAGAGAGAGAGGGGAGATTGTGCGAGAGAGAGAGAGAGACAGAGAGAGGGGAGCTGAGAGAGAGCAGGGAGATTGTGTGATTGAGAGAGAACGCTGTGATTGTGTGAGAGAGAGGGAGGGGAGAGTGGAGGTTGTGTGAGAGAGAGAGGGGAGTTTGACCATAAGAGAGAGATGGGAGATTGAAAGGTAGAGGGGAAATTGAGCACATGAGAAAGAGATTGAAAGAGAGAGAGGGAAATTTGTGTGAGAGTGAGAGGGGAAGTTGAGAAACAGAGTGGAGACTGTGCAAGAGAGAGACAGAGAGGGGAAGGTTTTGTGAGAGAGAGAGTGTGAGGGAGAGGGGAGATTGAGAGAGAGAGGGGAGATTGACTGCATGAGAGAGAGACGGGGATTAAGAGAGAGCAGGAAGATTGTGTGAGAGAGGGAGGGGAGTTTATGCAAGAGAGAGAAAGAGGGGAGAGAGAGTGGGGAGACTGAGCATGAGAGAGAGATGGGAGATTGAGAGAGACAGGGGAGGTGCAGCATGAGGCAGGTAGAGAGGGGAGATTGAGACAGAGAGGGGAGGTTGTGTTCCAGCAAGAGAGAGGGGAGATATTGAGAGGGGAGATTGTGTGAGAAAGAGCGACAGAGAGGGGGAGATTGTGCAAGAGAGGGAAGATTAATCGCATGGCAGAGAGAGAGGGGGGATTATGAGAGAATGGGAAGATTGTGCAAAAGAGAGAGAAAAAAAGCAAGAGAGGGAAAATTGAGTGAGAGAAAGAAGAAGTGGAGTTTGGGAGAGAGAGGGAAGGAATAGATGGTGAGAGAGAGATAGAGAAGGGGAAATTCTGCGAGATTGAGGGAGAGAGGGGAGATTGTGCATGAGCAAGAGAGGGGAGATTTTGTGAGGGATAGATAGGAGATTGTGAGAGTGAGAGAAAGAGAATGCGAGCAGGGCGATTGACTGAGAGTGAGAGAGAAAGGGGAGATGGAGCAAGAGAGGGGGGTGGTTGAGAGAGAGAGGGGATATTAACTGCATGGCAGAGAGAGGGGGTATAAAGAGAGAATGGGAAGATTTTTTGAGAGACAGACAAAAAAGCAAAGAGAGGGGAAATTGAGTGAGAGAGAGGAGGATTGGAGTTTGAGAGATGGGGAAAGGGGGGAGAATGTGTGTGAGTGAGAGAGATGAGGATTGTGTGAGAATGGGAAAGAGAGAGTGTGATTGGAGATAGTGCAAGACAGATTGAGAGGGGAGATTGGGCAAGAGACGGAGATAGAGAGAGGGGAGATTGTACGAGAGAGAGATAGAAGGAGAGGATAGTATGCGAGAGAGAGAGAGATGAGAGCTTAAAGTAGAGAGGGAACATTTGTAGAATGTGTGAGAGATAGAGGGGAGATTAAGCTGGAGAGAGAAAAAGAGAGAGAGGGGAGGGAGAGAGAGAGGGAGGGGTGATAGTGTGAGACAGAGGGAGTGAAAGGGGTATTGGTAGAGAGAGATAGAGGGGACATTGTGCGACAGAGAGAGATGAGATTGTGTGAGAGAAAGAGAGAGGATGGGTAGAATGTGAGAGAGAGTGAGAGATTGGGGTGATTGAGCGATAGGGGAGATTGAGAGAGAGGAGGAAAGAGGGGGGTGTGTGTGTGAGAGAGGAGAGATTGAGTGAGAGAGGAGGAGATTGTGCAAGAGAGAAATAGGAGTTTGTGCACACAAGAGAGAGATGGAAAATTGAGGGAGAGAGGGGTGATTCAGCGTGAGAGAGTGTGTAGATTGCGAGAGTGAGGGGGGATTGTGCGAGAGGGAGAGAGAGGGATGATTTTGAGAAAGGGAGACGAAAGATTGAGAGAGAGGGGGAAATTGATCACATGGGAGAGAGAGAGGGGGGATTGAGAGAGGGAAGGTTGTGCGAGAGACAGAGAAAATGGGAGATAGAGGGGAAATAGAGAGAAAGAAAGAAAGATTGGTGTTTGAAAGAGGGAAAGAGGGGAGAATGTGTGAGAGGGAGAGAGAAGGGGATTGTGCAAGAGAGGGAAACAGAGTGAGTGAGTGGAGATAATGCAAGAGAAAGCTTGAGAGAGAGAGGGGAGATATGCAAAAGAGAGTGATATAGAGGGAGGCGATTGTGTGTGAGAGAGGAGATTATGCGAGAAAGAGAGAAAATGGGAGGTTAAGGTAAAGAGAGAAAGTTTGTAGAGTTTGTGAGAGAGGGAGGGGAGATTATGCAATAGAGAGATAGAGGGGAGAGTGTTTGAGAGAGAGCAAGGGGGGAGATTGCAAGAGAGAGAGGAGATTGTGTGAGGAGACAGAGAGTGAGTAGGTTGTGCACAAGAGAGAGATGGGAGATTGATAGAGAGGGGAGATTCTGCGTGAGGCAGGGTGAGAGGGGAGTTTGAGACAGAGATAGTGACAGAGAGGGGCAGATTGTGCCAGAGAGAGAATGAGAGAGGAGCAATTGAGAGAGAGGGGAGATAGTGTGAGAGGGACTGAAGGGAGATTGAGAGAGGGAGGGGAGATTGTGTGAGAGAGACAGAAGATTATGTGAGAGAAAGAGAGATGGACAGGGGAAATTGTGTGAGAGAGGGAAAAAGAGAGAGGTGAGATTTTGCAAGAGAGTGAGAGAGATGGGAGATTGAGAGAGGGAGGAGAAATTTTGTGAGAGAGAGGGAGGGAAGATTTGGGAAGTGAGGGAAGTTTGTTTGAGAGGGAGAGAGAGAGAGGGAGATTGTCCAAGAGAGATGGAAGATTGAGAGAGAGAGGGGAAGTTTTGTGAGAGGGAGGGAAGATTCAGAAAGAGATGGAGGTTGTGCAAGGGAGGGAGACAGATTGGGGGAAATTATGGAAAAAGGAGATAGTGAGAGAGATGGGAACTTGAGAGAGAGAGATTGGGGAGACTCAGAAAGAGAGGGAAGATTGTGTGAGAACGAAAAAGAGAGTGTGCAAGAGAGAGAAAGATTGAAAATTAATGTCAGTAGAGAAAGTTTGTAGATTGTATGACAGAGGGAGAGAAAAGAGATTGTGCGGGAGAAAGAGAAAGGGTGGGTAGAATGTGAGAGAGAGTGAGAGCTGGGGCGATTTAGCAAGAGTGAGGGGAGATTGGGAGAGAGGAGAAAAGAGGGGAATGTATGTTTCAGAGGAGAGATTGAATGAGAGAGAGAGAGGAGTTTGTGCAAGCGAGAGAGATGAGAGATTGATTTAGAGCAAAAAGAGGGGACAGTGTGTTTGAGAGAGGGAGATATTGAGATAGAGAGATAGAAGGGAGAATGTGTGTGAGAGAGGGAGAGAATAGATGGTGTGAGAGATAGAGATAGAGAGGGGAAATTGTGCATGAGAGAGATAGGAGATTGTGCGAGGGAGAGAGGGGGAGATTGTGTGAGGGAGAGAGAGGAGATTGTGAGAGTGAGAGAAAGAGATTGCAAGCAGGGAGATTTTGTGAGAGTTGGAAAGAGAGAGAGTGAGTGAAGATGGTGTGAGAGAGATTGAGAGATGGGAGATTGGGCGAGAGAGAGAGAGATAGAGAGAGGGGAGATTGTGCGAGACAGAGAGAAAGAGGAAGATACTATGCAAGAGGAAGAGAGAGATGAGAGCTTAAGGTAGAGAGGGAAAGTTGTAGACTGTGTGAGAGAGAGAAGGGAGATTAGGCAAGAGAGAGAAAGAGAGATAGAGGGGAGGAAGAGACAGAGAGGGGTGATAGCACAAGACAGAGGGAGTGAAAGGGGTATTGGGAGAGAGAGATAGAGGGGAGCATGTGTCAGGGAGAGAGGGAGGAGACAATGTGTGAAAGAGAGAGAGATGAGATTGTGTAAGAGAAAGAGAGAGGGTGGGTAGAACATGAGAGAGTGAGAGATAGGAGCGATTGAGTGAGAGGGAGAGGGGAGATTGAGAGACAGGAGGAAAGAAGTGTGTGTGTGTGAGAGGAGAGATTGAGTGAGAAAGAGAGAGGGGAGATTGCGTGAGAGAGAGATAGGAGATTGTGCATGGGAGAGAGAGATGGGAAATTGAGGGAGAGAGGGGAGATTGTATATGAGCGAGACGGGAGATTTTGCGAGGGACAGAGAGGAGATTGTGAGAGTGACAGAAAGAGAGTGAACAGGAAGAGTGAGTGGGGACGTTGTGTGAGAGACATTTGGGGAGATTGAGCGAGAGAGAGGAGAGATTGAGAGAGAATGGAAAAGAGGGGAGAATGTGAGAGAGAAAGGAGTGATTGAGTGAGGGACAGCAGAGATTGAGAGAAGAGGGAAAGAGGGGACAGCTTGTTTGAGAGAGAGGGAGAGGGGAGATTGTGTGAGATTGAGAAAGTGAGAGGAAATTGAGAGTGAGAGGGAAAGAGGGAGAGTAGAATGTGAGAGAAAGGGAGAGAGAGAGAGACGGAGGAGATGATGTGAGACAGAGAGAGGGGATTTGAGCAAGAGAAAAAGGGGACCGTGTGTTCGAGAGACAGTGAGGGGAGATTGTGTGAGAAAGAGAGAGAGAGGAGATTGAGAGAGAGATAATGTGGAGTGCATGTGAGAGAGTGAAAGAGAGGGAGGGGAGCTTGTGCAAGGGAAAGAGAGACAATGAGGTCATGCAAGAGAGAGGGGGAATTATGCGAGGGAGAGAGAGAGAGAGGGGGAGATTGTGCGAGAGAGGCAAGATTCAGGGAGAGAGGGGAGATTGTGCGAGAAAGGGGTGATTGTGCAAGGGTGAGAGAGAGAGTGGAGGTTGTGCGACAGCAAGACAGAGAGAGGGGAGATTGTGTATGTGTGAGAAAGAGAGAGAAAGAGAGAGAGAGGAGACTGAGATAGAGATAGAAAAAGAGGGCAGTGTGCCCGAGAGAGAGAGTAGAGATTGTGGGAGATAGAGAGAGGCAGAGAGACAAGATTGAGAGAAGCATTTGGAGGTGGGGGGTGGGGGGATCGTGGTGGAGCATGTGAGAGAAAGTTAGAGATTGTGCAAGACATAGCGATGGGAGATTGAGAGAGAGAGGGGTGATTGAGCATGAGAGAGAGAGGGGACATTGAGAGAGGGAGGGGAGACTTTGTGAAAGAGAGAGAGAGGGAAGATTTTGCGAGAGAAAGAAGGGAGAGTGAGAGAGAGAGGGAGATTGTGCGAGAGAGAGAGGCAGAGTGGGGGAGATTGTGTGAGAGGGAGAGTGAAGCAGGGGAGATTGTGCAAGAGAGCGGTAGAGAGAGGGGAGACTGAGGGAGAGAAGGGAGATTGTGTGTGCAAGAGAGAGTGTGGTTATAGGGAAAGGTAGAGGGAGGGAGAGAGAGGAGATTACATGAGAGAAATGAGTTTTAGAAAGATAAGACACTGTGTGAAAGAGATGGAGAGGGGGAGATTTTGCGAGAGATGAAGTGAGAGATTGACCGTTCAGGAGGGATCAAGGGGAATTGAAAGAGAGAGGGATGCGACAATGAGAGAAAAAGGGAGAGAGACGGGAAATTGAGAGAGAGAGAGAAAGATTCAATTTTGAAAGAGTGAGGGAAAGAGGCAAGAATGTGTGTGAAAGAGAGAGATAGGGATTGCGCGAGAAAGAGAGAGAGTGAGTGGAGCAAGAGAGAGCTTCAGAGAGAGAGTGGAGATTGGGATAGAGGGAGGGGAGATTGTGCGAGAGAGAGAGAAAGGGAGGAGATTATGCGAGAGAGAGATGAGTGATTAAATAAGGGAGAGGAAGCTTGTAGAGTGTATGAGAGAGGAATGGGCGATTATGCAAGAGAAAGAAAGAGTGAGAAAGAGGGGAGGGAGAGAGAAGAGAGTGTGTGCGAGAGCAAGAGACAGAGAGTGAGATGAGATTGAGAGAGAGAGGGGAGATCGTACGAGAGAGAGAGGTGGGAACTTGAGAGAATGAGGGGAGATTGAGAGGGAGAAGGAGAAAGAGGGAGAGGGGAGATCATGAGAGAGAGAGGGAGGGGGAAATTGAGCAATAGAGAGACACGGGAGAATGAGAGAGAGGGGAGATTGAGCACAAGAGAGAAAGTGAGAAAGGGGAGACTGTGCGAGAGAGAGAGTGAGGGGAGATTGTGAGAGAGGGCAGGTTGTGCATGAACAAGAGAGATAGGTGAGATTGCAAGAGAGATGGGAGATTGTGCCAGAGAGAGTGAGAGACAAAGGGTAGGTTGAGTGAGGGAGGGTAGATGATGTGAGAGAGTGAGAGGGAGGGGAGATTGTGTGACAGAGAGTGTGAAGGGAGGTTGTGAAAAAGATAGATAGAGGGGAGAGTGTGCAAGAGACCAAGTGTGAGGGGGCAGTTGAGAGAGTGGGGGGAGATTGTGTGAGATCAAGGGAGAGAGTGAGGTGTGATTGAGAGAGAGGAGAAATTGTGCATGAGGGAGAGAGAGGAGTGGGGGATTGAGTGAGAGGGGAGATTGGGAGAGAGGGAGGGAGAGGGGGGAGATTCTGAGAGAGATTAGGGGGAGATTGAGTGCTAGAGCAACAGGGGAGAATGAGAGAGATGGGAGATGGAGTGCAAGAGAGAAAGTGAGAGAGATAGTATTGTGCAATAGAGACAGGGAAGATGCTATGAGAAAGAGGGGAGATTGAGAGAGGGGAGATTGAGAGTTGGGAGATGTGTGAGAGCGAGAGAAGGGAGATTGAGAGAAAGTGGAGGTTATGTGAGAGAGTGAGTGAGGGGGAAGATTGTGCTTGAAAGAAAGAGGTAGGGAGAGGGGATATTGTGTACGAGAGAGGGAGGGGAGGAGGGGCGTTTGTGAGTTGTGAGAGGGAGTGGAGAGAGTGTGCGAGAGAGTGAGTGGTAGAAAGGGGAGATTGAGAGAATGGGGAGAATGTGCGACAGAGTGAAAGAGAGTGGAGATTGAGATAGAGAGGGGAGAATGTGTGAGAATGAGGGAGAAGGGAAATTGAGAGGGACAGGGGAGTTTGTGCAGGGGGAGATTGGGCAAGCGCGAGAGTGACAGAAAGAGGACAGGTTGTGCGGGAGTACAAGAGTGAAAGAGGGGAGATTGCATGAGAGAGAGAATGAGAGTGGAAATTGAGAGTGGGGCAGATAGTTCAGGAGAGAGAGAGAAAGTGGTAGCTGAGATTGTGCAACAGATAGAGATGGGAAATTGAGAGAGGGAGGGGTGATTGTGCATGACGGAGAGAGAGGGAAGACTTTGCTAGAGAGAGAGTGAGATTGGGGAGATTGACTGCATGGGAGAAAGAGAGGGGAGATTGAGAGAGAGAGGAGATTGACTGCCTGGGAGAGAGCAAGAGTTGATGTAGAGAGAGAGGGAACATTGTGGGAGAGAGAGAAAAAGAGTGAGGAGAAATTGAGAGAGAGAAAGAGATTGGAGTTTGAGAGACAGAGGGAAAGAGGGGAGAATGTGTGTGAGAGACAGATATGGGGAAGAGAGAGAGTGAGTGGAGATAGTGCAAGAGAGAGCTTCAGAGAGAGAGTGGAGATTGGAATAGAGAGATAGGATATTGTGTGAGAAAGAGAAAGAGAGGAGATTGTATGAGAGAGAAAGATGGGAGATTAGAGAGAGACAGTTGCAGCATGTGTGAGATAGGGAGGGGAGCTTATGAAAGAGAGAGAAAGAGAAAGTAAGATGGGTGGGAGAGAGAGAGGGGAGACTGTGCAAGATAGCGAGAGGGAGGGAGAGGAAGGATTGAGAGAGAGAGAGAGATAGAGGGGAGTGTGTGTGAGAGAGAAAGGGAGGGGAGATTTTGAGAGTGACGGTATTTTATGAGGAAGAGAGAGAGAGGGGGGAGATTGAGCATGAGGGAGTGAGGAGACTGAGAAAGAGAGGGGAGATTGTGCAAGAGAGAGGGGTGATTATGCAAGAGAGAGAGAGTGAGGTATGGGAGATTGTGTGAGAGAGAGACAGAGAGAGGGGAGGCTGAGAGAGAGCAGGGAGATTGTGTGAGAGTGAGGGAGAGGGAGAGTGGAGGTTGTGCAAGAGAGAGATGGGAGATTGAGAGGTAGAGGGGAAATTCAGCATGTGAGAAAGAGATTCAGAGAGAGAGGGAAGTTTGTGCGAGGGGGAGAGAGGGGAAGTTGAGAGACAGAGTGGAGACTGTGTGAGAGAGAGACAGAGAAGGGGAGGTTCTGCAGCAAATAGAGAGAGGGGAGAGTGAGAGAGAGAGAGGGGAGAATGACTGCATGGTAGAGAGGGGGGATTAAGAGAGAGGGGGGATTAAGAGAGAGCAGGAAGATTGTGTGAGAGAGAGAGGGGAGATTATGCAACAGAGAAAAAGAGAGAAAGAGCGGAAAGAGAGGGGGGAGATTGAGCATGCGAGAGATATGGGAGATTGAGAGAGACAGGGGAGGTGCAGCGTGAGGCAGGGAGAGAGAGGAGATTGACATAGAGAGAGAATGTTGTGCTATTGCGAGAGAGAGGGAAGATATTGAGAGAGGGGGTAGATTGTGGGAGAAAGAGGACAGAGAGAGGGAGATTGTGTGTGTGAGAGAGAGAGATTGAAAGAGCGAGAGGGGAGATTGAGAGAGAGGGGAGATTGTGTGAGAGAGAAAAAAGCAAGAGAGGGAAAATTGAGTGAAGGAGAGAAGGAGTGGAGTTTGAGAGAGGGAGGGAAAGAGGGGAGAATGTGTGTGTGAGAGAGAGAAATGGGGATTGCGCTAGAGTGGGAAAGAGAAAGAGTGAGTGGAGATAGTACGAGAGAGAGATTGAAAGAGATTGTGTGAGAGAGGAAGAGAGGAGACTACGAGAGAGAGAAAGAGATGGAAGATTAAAGTAGAGAGAGAATGTTTGTAGAATGTGTAAGAGGGAGAGAGAGGGTGCATTGTGCGAGAGGGAAGAAAGGAGATTGTGTGAGCAAAAGAGAGAGGGAGTGTAGAAATTGAGAGAGAGTGAGAGATAGGGGCGATTGAGCAAGAGAAAGAGAGGAGATTGAGAGAGAGGAGGAAAGAGGGGAGTGTGTCTGTGTGTGAGAGGGAGGAGAGATTGAGTGAGAGAGATGGGAGATTGAGTTAGAGCAAAAAGAGGGGACAGTGTGTTTGAGAGAGAGGGAGAGATTGAGAGAGAGAGATAGAAGGGAGAATTTGTGAGAGAGAGGGAGAGAGTAGATGATGTGAGAGATAGAGTTAGAGAGGGGAAATTGTGCAAGAGAGAGATAGGAGATTTTGTGCGGGAGAGAGAGACGAGAGAGAGAGGGGAGATTGTGCGTGAGTGAGAGAGGGGAGATTGCACAAGGGACAGAGAGGAGATTGTGAGAGTGAGAGATTACAAGCAAGGAAATTGTGCGAGAGAGAGAGGGGAGATTCAGCGAGAGGGAGAGAGGAGATTGAGTGAGAGAGAGGGGAGGTTGAGAGAGAGAGAGGAGATTAAACGCATGGCAGAGAGGGAGAGGGGGGCTTAAGAGAGAATGGGAAGTTTGTTTGTGAGAGAGAGAAAAAAGCAAAGAAAGGGGAAATTGAGTGAGAGAGGAGGATTGGATTTTGAAAGATAGGGAAAGAGGGGAGAATGTTTGTGAGTGAGAGAGGTAGGAATTGTGTGAGAGTGGGAAAGAGAGAGAGAGTGAGGGGAGATAGTGCGAGAGAGATTGAGAGGGGAGATTGAGCAAGAGAGAGATTAGAGAGAGGGGAGATTGTGCTAGTGAGAGAGAGAAAGAGAGGAAAGATATGCGAGAGAGAGAGATGAGGGCTTAAAGTAGAGAGGGAAAGTTTGTGGTATGTGTGAGAGAGAGGGGAGATTAGGCAAAAGAGAAAGAGAGATAGAGAGATGGGAGATAGAGATAGAGCAAAAATAGGGGATAGTGTGCTCAAGAAGGAGAAGGAGAGATTGAGAGAGAGAGATAGAAGGGAGAATGTGTGAGAGAGATGTAGAGAGTAGATGGAGTGAGAGAGGGAGATAGGGAGGGGAAATTGTGCGAGAGAGAGATAGGAGATTGTGTGCAGGAGAGAGAGACAGGAAATTGAGGGAGAGAGGGGAGATTGTGCGAGAGACAATGAGGAGATTGTGAGAATGAGAGAAAGAGAGTGAGCAATTGAGAGATAGAGGGGGGATTTTGCGAGAGAGACAGTGAGAGAGTGGGAAGATTGAGAGAGAGGGGTGATTGAGCACGAGAGAGGGGAGATTGAGAGAGGGAGGGGAGATTGTGTGCGAGAAAGAGAGTGGGAAGGTTTTGCGAGAGAGATGGTAGATTGAGAGAGAGAGGGAGATTGTGCAAGAGAGAGAGAGGCAGAGTGAGGAAGATTGTGTGAGACAGAGGGTGAGAGAAGGGGGAGATTGAGACAGGGGAGGTCATGTCAGAGGGAGGGGAGGGAGATTGAGAGACAGCGTGGAGATTGTGCAAGAGAGAGAGGGGAGATTAGGTGAGAGAGAGAGAGTGAAGCAGGGGAGATTGCGCAAGAGAGAGTAAGAGAGGGGAGACTAAGAGAGAGAAGGGAGATTGTGTGAGAGAGACATAACGGTTATTGTACAAGAGAGAGGGGGCAGTCAGGAGATTATGCGAGAGAGAGGAGTTTGAGAAATAGGGGAGACTGCAAGAGAGAGACAGAGAGGGGGAGATTTTGTGTGAGATGCAGTGAGAGATTGACGTATTGTAGTGGTCAAGGGGGAATTGAGAGGGAGAGGGATGATTGTGCTAGAGAGAAAAGAGAGAGGGAAAATTGAGAGAGAGAAAGATTCAAGTTTGAGAGAGTGAGGGAAAGAGGGAAGAATGTGTGTGGGAGAGCGAGATAGGGATTATGTGAGAGAGGGAAAGAGAGAGAGTGAGTGGAGATTGTGTAAGGAAGAGCTTCAGAGAGAGAGTGGAGATTGGGATAGAGGGAGAGGAGATTGTGTGAGAGCGAGAGAGAAAGAGAGGAGATTATGATTAAATAAGAGAGAAAGTTTGTAGAGTGTGTGAGAGAGGGAGAGAGGTGATTATGGAAGAGAGAGAAAGAGCAAGAAAGAGGGGAGGGAGAGAGAGAGGGGAGATTGTGCGAGAGAGAAAGAGAAGGGGGGAGATTGAGCACTAGAGAGACAGAGGAGAATGTGAGACAGAGGGGAGATTGAGCCCAAGAGAGAAAGTGAGAGAGGGGAGATTGTGCAAGAGAAAGAGAGAGGAGTTGTGCGAGAGAGGGCAGGTTGTGCATGAGCGAGAGAGATAGAGAGGTGAGATTGAGAGAGAAAGGGGGAGCGATTGTGCAGAGAGAGGGAGAGACAGAAGGTAGGTTGAGTGAGGGAGGGTAGATTATGTGAGAGAGTGAGAGGGTGGGGAGAGTGTGTGAAAGAGAGAATTAGAGAGATGGGAGATAGTGTGAGAGAGATCGAAGGGAGGTTGTGAAAAAGTGGGGAGACTGTGTATAGAGCAATTGAGAGGGAGCGATTGAGAGAGTGGAGGGAGTTGTGTGAGAGCGAGGGAGAGGAAAGATTTAGAGAGACAGAGGAGATAGTGCAAGAGAGAGAGGGAAGGTTGGGTGAGAGAGAGAGAGCCAGGAGATTGAGAGAGAGAGAGAGAGAGAAAGAGGGCAGAATGTGTGAGAGCAAGAGGGGAGACTGTGAGAAACAGAGATAGAGGGGAGATTGCGCGAGAGCAAGAAATAGGGATTGAAGCGAGATTGAGAGAGAGATAGAAGAAATTGTGTGAGAGAGAGGGGTGGGAGATTGAGAGAGAGGGGAGATTGAGAGGGGGGAGATTGTGTGTGAGAGAGAGGGGGGAATTGAGTGCTAGAGCAACAGGGGAGAATGTGAGAGATGGGAGATTAAGCGCAAGAGAGAAAGTGAGAGAGATGATATTGTGCGAAAGGAAGGGAGATTGAGAGAGAGGAGATTGAGAGAGGGGAGATTGTGCAGGAAAGTGAGAGAGGGGGAGATTGAGAGAGATAGAGGGGTGATTGTGGGAGAGGGAGAGAGAGGAAAAGTGGAGATTGTGCGAGGGATGAGGTTGAGCTCAAGAGAAACAGGGGAGAATGAGAGTGAGAGGGGAGATTGAGCATGGGGGAGAAAGAGAGAGGGGAGTTTGTGCAAGGGAGAGGGAGGGAGAAAGGGGAAATTGTGCGAGATCATGGGAGAGATTGTGCGAGGGAGAGCGTAGATTTTCAGAAAGAGAGAGGAGATTGTGTGAGAGCAGGAAGGAGAGAGAGGGGAGATTGAAAGAGAGGGGGGATTGTGTCAGAGAGAGGGAGAGAGGAGAGATTGAGTCAGAGGGGGAAATTGTGCATGGGAGACGAAGAGAGGGGAGTTTGAGTGAGAGAGTCACGGGGAGATTGTATGAGAGGGAGAAGAGATTGAGAGACACAGGGAAAGATTGGAGTTTGAGAGAGAAAGAGAGGAAAATCTGAGAGAGAGAGATCGGAGATTGTGCGAGAGAGGGAGAGAGAGGGGAGATTGTGCGATAGAGATAAAGAGAGAGAGGGAGAGATTTTGCGAGAGACCGGGAGGAGAATGTGGGAGAGAGAGGGATAGAGAGAGGGGAGATTATATGAGAGAGAATAGAGAGAGAGCAAATGAGGGGAAAGTGTGTGAGATAGAGAGGGGATTGTGCATGAGACAGAGAGAGGAGATTGTGTGAGAGACGAGGTTGTGCAAGAGAGAGAGATGGGACATTGAGAGAGAGAGAGAGAAAGAGGGGTGAATGTATGTGACAGAGAGAGGAGATTGAGAGAAAAAGGCAGATTCTGCCAGAGAGAGCAAGAGGGGAGATTGAGAGGTGGAGGGCAGCTTGTGCAAGATAGAGAGAGAGGGGGGAGTTTGAGAGAAGGAGGGAGATTGTGTGAGAGAGAGAGGGGGGGAGTATGCGAGAGAGAGAGTGGAGAAAATGTGCAAGGAGAGAGAGAAAGCTGTGTGAGGGAAATGGAGAGGGCAGATCACGTGTGAGGGGGCAAATTGTGTGGAAAAGAGGTGGAGATTGTGCAGGAGAGTGAGAGAGGGGAAGATTGAGAGAGAGGGGGCGATACTGGGAGAGGGAGAGAGAGAGAAAGTGGAGATTGTATGAGGGATGAGATTGAGCGTGAGAGAGACAGGGGAGAATGAGAGTGAGAGCGGAGATGGAGTGCAATGGAGAAAGAGAGAGGGGGGACGTTGTGCGAGGGTGAGAGAGAGGTGATTGTACAAGAGAGGGGAAGTGTGGAGATTGAAAGAGAGAGGGGTGATTTTGCAAGAGAGAGGGAGAAAGTGGGGAGATTGAGAGAGGAAGGGGAGATTGTGTGAGAGGGGGAGGGGAGATTGTGCAAGAGACAGAGAGGGTGAATTGAGTGAGAGATGGTGTGAGAGAGAGAGGGGGAGATAGCGTGAGAGAGGGAGTGATAGAGAGCGGAGATTGAGAGAAAGGGGGAGATGGTGCAAGGGAGAGAGAGTGTGGAGTTTCAGAAAGAGAGGAGAGATTGTGCAAGAGGGAGAGAGGGAAGATTGTGTCAGAGAGAGAGAGGGAGAGAGAGGGGAGATTGGGTGAAAGGGGGGAGTTTGTGAGAGATAGAGGAGATTGAGAGACCTGGAAAGAGTGAAGGTTGAGAGAGAGAAAGAGGGAAAATCTGAGAGGGAGAGATGGCAGATTGTGCAATAGAGGGAATGAGAGAGAGGAGATTGTGTGATAGAGATACAGAAAGAGAGGGGTAGTTTGTGCGAGAAAGGGAGAGGAGATTGTGGGAGAGAGAGAGAGATAGAGAGAGGGGAGATTATGTAAGAGAGAAGAGAGAGCAAAGAAGGGGATACTGCGTGAGAACTTGAAAGACAGAGGAGGTTGTGCAAGAGAGGGAGAGGAAAGACTGAGAGAGAGAGAGAGAAAGAGGGGAGAATATATATGTGAGAGAGGGGGGGTTAAGAGAGAAGGGGAGATTGTGTGAGAGAGTGGGAAGATTGAGAGAGAGAAAGAATGTGAGAGGGGAGATTGAGAGAGAGAGAGAGAGAGGAGATTGAGAGACAGAGGCAGATTGTGTGAGACACAGATAGAGAGCGGAGTTTGAGAGGAGGGAGATGTGTGAGAGAGACAGAGGGGAAATTATGCATGAGAGAGAGAGGAAATTGTGCAAGAGAGAGGAGGCTGTGTGAGAGAAAGGGAGAGGGGAGATTATGCATGAGAGGTGGGATTGTGTAGGAGAGAAAGAGAGAGAGAGGAGGTATTCAAAAAGAGAGGGGCAATAATGCAAGAAAGAGAGTAAGAGAGGAGAGATTGAGTGAGACAAAGAGGGGGTAGCTTGTGCGAGAGAGGGGGTGAGATTGAGACAGAGGGGAGGTAGGTGCCAGAGAGAAAGACAGAGATAGGAGCTTGTGTGAGGAAGAGTGAGAGGAGAGATTGTGCAGGAGAGTGGGAGGGAGGGGAGATAGAGAGAGAGGTCAGATTTAGCTAGAGAAAGAGAGGAGAGAACTGATAGAGAGAGAGAAAGAGGGGAGAGTGGGAGACAGTGAGGTGACATCGTGCAAAAGTGGGAGAGAGAGAGGGGAAGATAGAGTGCAAGAGAGACAGGGGACAATGAAAGTGAGAGGGGAGACTGAGAGAGAGAGGGGAGATTGAGAGATGGAGGCAGATTGTGTGTGTGAGAGAGAGGGAGGGCAGTTTGTGGAAGAGAGAGTTAGAGAGAGGGAAGACAGTGTGAGAGAGAAGTGAAGCGAGGTTATGAGTTAGAGAAGAGAGGGGAGAGTATGCAAGAGAGTGAGTGTGAGGGGGTGATTGAGAGAGAAAGGGGAGATTGTGAGATAGAGAGAGGGAAGATTGAGAGAGATGGGGAGATTGAGCGAGAGAGAGAGAAAGAGGAGAAAATCTGAGAGGGAGAGATGGGAAATTGTGTGAGAGAGAGACAGAGGTGGAAATTGTGAGAGAGGGGGAGAGAGAGAGAGGGAGGGAGAGGAGAGATTATGCGATGGAGAGAAGGGGAGATTGAGCTCCACGGAGACAGGGGACAATGAGAGAGAGAGGGGAGATTGAGGACAAGAGAGAAAGTGAGAGGGGGAGATTGTGAGAGAGAGGGAAGGGAGATTGTGTGAGAGAGAAAGAAAGGGGAGATTGAGAAAGACAGAGTGCTAGAGAGAAGGGAGATTGAGAGTGGGGAGATTGTGTGAGATGGAGAGAGTGAAGGGAGAATTAGACAGTGAGGAAAGATTGAGAGGGAGAGGGTGATTGGGAGAGAGAGAGAGAGAAAGGGGGGGTGAGAGAGGGGAGATTGACAGAGAGAGATAAAGAGGGGAGAATGTTTGAGATTGAGAGAGAGGAGATTCTGTGAGAGAGAAGGTGAAAGTGGGGATTATGCGAGAGAGAGGGAGGGGAGATTGAGAGAGAGAGGGCAGGCTGAGAGAGTGAGGGGAGAATGAGTGAGAGAGTGACAGAGAGGAGAGAGAAAGAGGGGAGATTGAGAGAGAAAAAGAAGGGAGAGTGTGTGAGAGTGAGAGAGGATAGAGTGTGTGAGATAGAGGGATCATTGTGTGAGAGGGGGAGAGATGGGTGCTTGTGAACGAGGGAGAGAGATTGGGAGTGGAGATTGTGTGGCAGGGAGAGAGGTGGAAGATTGGGAGGGAGGGGGAGGTTGAGAGAGGCGGGAAATTGAGAGAGAGAGAAAGAGGGGAGATAGCTCAAGAGAGAAGAAAGAGGGGAGGTTGTGCAAGAGAGAGAGAGGGAGGGATGGGACATTGTGTGTGAGAGAGGGGGAAATTGTGCAGGAGGATTGAGAGAGAGAGGAGATTGTGGGAGAAGAAGAGAGAGGGAAAGTGAACAATGTGCGAGGGATGAGATTGAGAGTGAAAGAGACAGGGGAGAATGAGAGTGAGAAGTGAGATTGAGCATGAGGGAGAAAGAGAGAGAGAGGTGATTGTACAAGAGAAGGACAGTGTGGAGATTGAAAGAGACGGGTGATTTTGTGAAAGAGAGGGAGAGAGTGGTGAGATTGAGAGAGGTAGGGAAGGTTGTGCAAGAGGGAGAGGAGAGATTGTGCAAGAGACAGAGAGAGAGGAGATGCTGCGAGAGTGAGAGGGGGAGATATCGCAAGAGAGGGAGTAAGAGAGGGGGCAGATTGACGGGGAGATTGTGCAAGGGAGAGAGAGTGTGGAGTTTAAAAAAGAGGGGAGATTGTGCGAGAGGGAGGTTGTTTCAGAAAGGAGGAGAGAGGCAGAGGGGAGATTGAGTGAGAGGGGGGAGGTTGTTTCAGAGAGGAGGAGAGAGGCAGAGGGGAGATTGAGTGAGGGGGAGATTGAGCGAGGGGGAGATTGAGCGAGAGAGAGAGGGGGGATTTTGTGTGAGAGAGTCAGGTGGAGATTGTGCAAGAGGAAGAGGAGATTGAGAGACACATAAGGAAAGAGTGAAGTTTGAGAGAGAGAGAAAGAGGGGAAAATCTGAGAGGGAGAGATGGGAAATTGTGTGAGAGAGGGAGAGGAGATTGTGGGAGAGAGAGAGAGATAGAGAGAGGGGATATTACGTGAGAGAAAAGAGAGAGAGAGCGAAAGAGGGGAGAGCATTTGAGATAGAGGGGGGAATGTGCATGAGACAGAGAGGAGATTGAAAGAGAGAGAAGATTGTGCAAGAGAGAGGGAGAGATTGAGAGAGAGAGAGAGAAAGAGGGGAGAATTTATATGAGAGAGAGAGAGGGGGGACTAAGAGAGAAGGAGGGATTGTGTGTGAGAGAGAGGGGGAGATTAAGAGATGGTGGGCAGATTGTGAGAGAGAGATGAGATTGTGCGTGAGAGAGATAGAGAGGGGAAATTGTGCAAGAGAGAGAGGAGGCTGTGTGAGAGAAAGCGAGAGGGGATATTATGCATGAGAGAGGAGATTGTGTGGGAGAGAGAGAGTGGAGATTGAGAGAAAGGGGGAAGATTGTGCGAGTAGCAGGAAGAGGGGAGAGAGTGGATTGAGAGAGAAGGGAGGTTGTGCATGAGGCAGAGAGAGTGAGGGAGAGGGGGAGATTGTGTATTAGAGAGAGGGAAGTTTCAGAATGAGGGAGGTGATTGTGCGAGAGTGTGAGAGAAAGGAGATGTTGAGAAAGAGAGAGACGATAGTGCCAGAGAGAGAGAGTCAGAGAGGGGAGATTGAGTGAGAGAGATGGAGGAGTGGGGGGAGCTTGTATCAGAGAGGAAGAGAAAGGAGGAAATTGAGAGAGAGGGGGGAGATTGTGCCAGAGAGAGAGACAGGGATAGGAGCTTGTGTGAGAGGAGAGATTGTGCGAGAGAGAGCAAGAGACAGGAGATTGACAGAGAGAGAGAAAGAGGGGAGAGTGGGAGATAGAGGGGGGACATTGTGCAAGAGGTCTCCCTCTTGACGAGGGAGAGAGGAGGTTCTGAAATAGGGAGAGTGGAAATCATGCGAGAGGGAGAGGGGGGGGGTAAGATTGAGTGTAAGCAAGACAGAGGGCAGTGACAGTGAGAGGGGGATTGACCATGAGAGAGAAGGAAGGGGAGGGGAGATTGTGCAAGAGAGGGCAGATTGTGCATGAGCAAGAGAGATAGAGACGTGAAATTGAGAGAGAAAGGGGAAATTGTGCCATAGAGTGGGAGAGAGAGAGGGTATGTTGTGCGAGAGAGTGAGAGGGGGGAGAATGTGTGAAAGGGAGAGTTAGAGAGGGGGGGATAGTGTGAGAGAGAGTGAAGGGAAGTTGTGAGTTAGAAAGAGAGAGAGGGGAGAGTGTGCAAGAGAGCAAGTGAGAGAGGAGATTGAGAGAGATGAGGGAGATTGTGTAAGAGCAAGGGAGAGGAGAGATTTGGAGTGGCAGAGGAGGTTATGTGAGTGAGAGACAGAGGGGGGGATTTTGAGCGAGAGAGAGAGCTGGAAGATTGAGAGAGAGAGAGAGACAAATGGTAGTGTGTATGAGAACAAGATAGGGAAATTGTGCAAGAGCATGAGTGAGAGAGACATGAGATAGAAAGGAGGGGTGGTGTGTGAGAGGGAGAGAGAGAGAGATGTGGGAGATTGGGAGAGAGAAGGATGATTGTGCAAGAGGAAGAGAGAGGGAGAGAGGAGGAGGTTGATCATGACAGAAACAGGGGAGAAAGAAACAGGGGAGGTTGTGCAAGAGAGAGAGGGGAGATTGAGATAGAGAGGGGAGACTGAGCAAGAGAAGGAGAGGGGGATTGCGAGAGAGAGAGAAAGGGGAGAGTGTGTGAGAGAGAGAGGGAGGAGAGAGGTGAGATTGACAGGTAGAGAGAAATAGGGGAGAATGTTTGAGATTGAGAGAGGGGAGATAACATGAGTGAGAGACTGAGAGGAGAAACTGTGCAAGAGAGAGAGGGATGGGAGATTGAGAGAGAGGGGAGAGTGAGAGAGACAAAGCAGCCAGATTGATGGAGAGAAAGACAGGCTAGTGTGTTAGAGTGAGATAGGGTAGAGTGTGTGAGAGAGGGGTCATTGTGTGAGAGAGAGATGAGGTTTTGCAACAGAGATGAGAGAGAGGGCAGATCAAGAGAGGGAGGGGAGTTTGTGCTAGACAGAGGGAGGGGAGATTGCATGAGAGTGCGAGATGGAGAGTGAAGTGAGATTGAGAGATGGGGATAGGGGAGATTGTGTGAGAGGGGAGATTGAGTGCTAGAGCAACAGAGAGAGTATGACAGAGAGAGGGGGGATATTGTGCAAGAGAGAGAGGCGAGATTGTGTGAGAGCAAGAGTGAGAGAGAGAGGGAGGATTGAGAGAGAGAGAGGAGATTGAGTGATAGAGAGAGAGGGGAAGATTGTGTGAGACAGAGCTTGAGAGAGAGGGGATTACAGAGACAGAGGAGATAGTGCAAGTGACAGGGAGAGAGGAGAGATTGAGTGAGAGAGAGCCAGAAGATTGAGAGAGAGAGAGAAAGAGGGTTGAGTCTGAGAGAGTAAGGGAAGGGAGACTGTGTGAGACAGAGGGGAGACTGTGCAAGAGAGAGTGGAGATTGTGTGTGAGAGAGAGGGGAGATTGTGAGAGAGAGAAGTGAGATAGAGAGAGGGAGAGGGGATTGTGTGAGAGGGAGAGAGAGAGATGTGGGAGATAGGGAGAGAGAAGGGTGATTGTGCGTGAGAAAGAGAGAGGTAGGGGGATATTGTGCAAGATAGAGAGACAGTGAAGGGGAGATTGATTACTAGAGAGACAGGGGAGATAGAGAGATGGGAGATTGTGCGAGAGAGAGAAATGGGAGATTGTCTGAGAGAGAGGGGAGATTGAGAAAAAGAGGGGAAATTTTGCAAGATATAGAGAGAAAAAGTGGGTGAGGGAGGGGAGATTGTCTGAGACAGAGCATGAGAGAGAGGGGAGGTTGTGTGAGAGGGGGGTAGGTACAGAGAGGGGAGATAGTGCAAGAGGGAGAGAGGTGGTTAGTTGTGCAAGAGAAAGAGGAGATTGCGCGGGAGAGAGAGAGAGGGGGAGGTTGTGCGAGAGAGAGGGGAGATTGTGCAAGAGGGAGATAGGTACAGAGAGGGGAGATAGTTCAAGAGGGAGAGAGACGGGGTAATTGTGCAAGAGAGAGGGGAGATTGAGAAAGGGATGGGAGTTTGTGCGAGAGGGAGAGAGAGGAGACTGTGTGAGAGAGAGAGGTGAGAGAGAGAAGAGAGATTGTGCCATTGAGGGAGAGAGACAGAGATGTGAGCTTGTGTGAGACAGAGAGAGAGGAGAGATTGTGCGAGAGAGAGAGGGCAGATTTAGTTAGAGGGAGAGAGGGGAGATTGAAAGAGAGAGAGAAAGAGGGGAAAGTGTGTGAGAGCGAGAGAGGAGAGAGTGGGAGGGAGAGAGGGAGAGAGGGGACATTATGTGAGAGGGAGAGAGAGAGGCAGTTGTGAAATAGTTGTGCAAGAAAGAGAGAGAGAGGAGATTTTATGAGGGAGAGAGAGGGGTGGCAGATTGTTTGAGAAAGAGAGGAGATTGAGAGAAGGAGGGGAGATTGTGTGAGATCTAGAGAGAGGGAGAGAGGGGAGATTGAGAGAGAGAAGGGAGATTGTGCCACTGAGGGAGAGAGACAGAGATGGGAGCTTGTGTGAGAGAGATAGAGAGAGGGAGAGGTGAGATTGTGCAAGAGAGAGGGAGGGAGCGGTGAATGAGAGAGAGAGGGCAGATTTAGTTAGAGGGAGAGAGGGGAGATTGAATGAGAGAGAGAAAGAGGGGAAAGTGTGTGAGAGTGAAAAAGGGGAGAGTGGGAGGGAGAGAGGGGAGGGAAGAGGGGGTACTGAATTAGAGAGGGGTTTATGTGAGAGAGAGAGAGGAGATTGAGAGAGATAAAGAGGGGAGGTGGATAGAGAGAGAGAAAGAGGGGAGAATGTATGTTTGTGTGAGAGAGAGGGGGGAGTAAAAGAATGGGAGATTGTGCAAAAGAGTGAGAGAGAGGGGAGATTATGTGTGTGAGAGAGAGAAGAGTTTGAGAGAGAGGGGAGATTGAGAGAAGGAGGGCAGATTGGTCGAGAGAGAGAAGATAGTGCCCATGAGAGAGGAGAGAGAGAGAAGGGAAACTGAGAGAGTGGATATTGTGTGTCAGAGAGAGAAAGCGAAGGGAAATTGTGCGAGGGAGAGAGAGGCAGTTGTAGATTGTATGTGTGAGAGAGGGGAGATTGAGAGAGAGAGGGGAGATTGACGCTGAGAGAGAGAGAGAGAGGGAGGGAAAATTGTGTGAGAGACAGAGGAGGAGGGAGAGAGGGGGAGATTGAGAAAGAGACAGAAAGAATGGAGTTTGACAGAGAGAAAAAGAGGGGAGAATGTGTGTGTGAGAGAGAGATGGGAGATTGTGGGAGAGAGGGAGTGAGGGAGAGAGGGGGAGATTGTGTGAGACAGAGAGGGAGACAGGAGATTGAGAGAGAGGGGAGATTGTGCAAGTCTGAGAGGCAGAGAGAGGTGGGAGATTGAGAGATTGAGGGGAGGTTGAGTGAGAGGAAGGGAGAGAGGCAGAGAGAGGGAGAGGGGAGATTGTGTGTGTGAGAGAGGGGAGATTGTGTGAGAGAAAGGGGAAATTGAGAGAGAGAGTGGAGGTTGTACAAAAGTGAGGGGAGATTGAGAGCAGGGAGATTGAGAGTGGGGAAATTGTGTGAGAGAGGGAGAAGGGGATTTAGAGAGAGAGAGAGGTGAGATTGACAGAGAGAGAGAAATAGGGGAAAGTGTTTGAGATTGTGAGAGGGGACATTGTGTGAGAGGGAGAGAGAGAGAGGCGGTTGTGAAATAGGGAGAGAGAGAGGGAGAGTGGAGATTGTGCAAGAGAGAGAGAGTGGGGGGGAAATTGATTGCAAGAGAGACAGGGGACAATGAGAGTGAGAGGAGTTATTGACCACTAGAGAGAAAGAGAGAGATGGGAGATTGTGCAGGAGAGGGGAGATTCTGCATGACCGAGGGACATATTGAGGTGTGATTGAGAAAGTTGGTGGAGATTGTGCCAGAGAGAGGGAGCGAGAGGGAATATTGTGCATGAAAGGGGAGATAGCGTGTGAGACAGTGAGGGGAGGCTGTGAGTTAGAGATAGAGAGAGGGGTGAGTGTGCAAGAGAGAGAGAGAGAGAGGAGAGATTTGGAGAGGGAGGGGGGGGTAGTTTGAAAGAATGAGGGCAGATTGTGCAAGAGAGAGGGGAAATTGAGAGAAAGTGAGGGGGCGATTGAGATAAGTAGGGCAGATTGTGCAAGGGAGAGAGTGAAGGGGATGTTGAGAGATGGAGGGGAGATTGAGAGAGAGAGGGGTTTTTTGAGAGAGGCAGAGAGAGAGGGGAGATTGTGCAATGGAGAGTGAGGGGAAATTGAGAGAGAGAATGGATGTTGCGCAAGAGTGAGGGGAGATTGAGAGTGGGGAGCTTGAGCGAGAAAGGGAAAGGGGGATTGAGAGAGAGCAGAGATTAAGGGAGAGAGAGAGGGCAAATTAAGCGAGAGAGAGAGAGAGGGGAGATTGAGAGAGAGAAAGGGACAACATTGAGGGAAAAAGTGGAGAGTGGGTGAGAGTGAGAGAGGATAGAGTATGAGAGGGAGAGGGGTCATTGTGCAAGATAGATATGAGGTTTTGTGACAGACAGAGAATGAGGGCAGATTGAGAGAGAAGTGAGATTATGTGAGAGAGAGAGAGGGGAGATTGAGAGAGAGATGGGGGAGATTGCACAAGAGAGGTAGGTGGGAGATTGAGTGCCATAGAGAAAGTGAGAGAGAGAAGATTGTGTGAGTGGGAGAGCGGAGGTTGAGACAGAGAGGGGAGATTGTGTGAGACAGAGAGAGAGGGGTGATTGAGTGAGAGATAGGGGAGGTTGTGCAAGAAAGAGAGTGAGGTGGGAGATTGAGACAGAGGAGAGGGAAGAAGAGTGTAGATTGTGCGAGAGAGAGAGAGGGGGAGATTGAGTGCTAGACCAACAGGGGAGAATGAGAGAGAGACTGAGAGAGGGGAGATTGAGTGCAAGAGAGAAAGTGAGAAAGGAAAGATTGTCTGAGAGAGACAATGAGAGAGAGGGCAGATTGTGAGAGAGAAGATTGAGCGATAGAGTGTGAGGGTAGATTGTACAAGAGAGAGTTCGAGGGAGATGTGAGATTGTGAGAGAAAGAGGGAGGGGGAGACAGAGAGAGGGGAGGATTTGCAAGAGAGAAATAAGGGAGATTGAGAGAGTGATGGGAGAGGGAGGGAGATTGTGCGAGAGAGATAGAGAGAGAGGGGAGATTCAGAAAGAGGGGGGAGATTGTGTGAGACCATCAGAAAGAGAGCAGAGATTGAGAGAGAGGAGAGAAGGAGAAGGGAGAGTGAGAGAGAGAGGGGGGAGATTGAGTGCTAGAGCAACAGGGGAGAATGAGAGAAAGAGAGAGAGAGAGGGGAGATTGAGCGCAAGAGAGAAAGTGAGAAAAGGGAGATTGTGCAAGAGAGTGTGAGAAAGAGGGGCCATTGAGAGGGGGGCATTGCACTATAGGGAAAGAGAGGGAGAGGAATGATTGAAAGACTGAAGGGAGAATGTGCGAGAGAGAGGGTAGATTGTGTGAGGAAGAGAGTCAAAGAGGGATAGATTGTGTGAGACAGTGGGAAAGAGAGAGTGTGGTGGTTGTGCCAGAGAGAGAGAGAGAGAGAGAGAGAGTGGAGATTGCGTGAGAGAAAGTGAGGGGGAAGGTTGTGCTTGAAAGAGAGAGGTAGAGAGAGGGGATATAGTGTGTGAGAGAAGGAAGGGTGGTTGTGACTTAGTGAGAGGAAGAGGAGAAAGTGTATGAGACAGTGAGTGATAGAGAGAGGGCAGATTTAGTTAGAGGGAGAGAAGGGAGATTGAAAGAGAGAGAAAGAGGGGAAAGTGTGTGAGAGTGAGAGAGGGGAGAGTGGGAGGGAGAGAGGGGCCATTGTGTGAGAGGGAGAGAGAGAGGCAGTTGTGAAATAGGGAGAGAGAGAGATAGAGGGAGAGTGGAGATTGTGCGAGAGAGAGAGAAGGGGTGAGATTGATTGCAAGAGAGACAGGAGGCAATGAGAGTGAGAGCAGTTATTGACTGCTAGAGAGAAAGAGCGAGAGGGGAGATTGTGCAGGAGAGGGGAGATTCTGCATGAGCGAGAGACATAGAGAGGTGAGATTAAGAGAGTGGGTGGACGTTGTGCCAGAGAAAGGGAGCAAGAGGGAAGATTGTGCATGAATGGGGAAATAGCATGAGAGAGAGTGAGGGGAGGCTGTGAGTTAGAGAGAGAGAGAGGGGTGAGTGTGCATGAGAGAGAGGAGAGATTTGGAGAGGGAGAGAGAGAGGGGGAGTTTGAGAGAAGGAGGGCAGATTATGCAAGAGAGAGAGGGGAGATTGAGAGAAAGTGAGGGGGCGATTGAGATAATTAGGGCAGATTGTGCAAGGGAGAGAGTGAAGGGGATGTTGAGAGAAGGAGGGAAGATTGAGTGTGAGAGGGGGGTTTTGCGAGAGGCAGAGAGAGAGAGTGGAGATTGTGTGTGAGAGAGAGGGAGATTGTTCAAGAAAGTGTGATAGGGAGAGGAGATTGTGTGAGAGAGGGGAGATAAAATGAGAGAGGGAAAAAAGTTAGTCTATTTCTGAGAGTGAGAGGAGATTATGCAAGGGAGAAGAGAGAAAGAGAGAATGAGGAGAGTATGCGAGAGAGAGAAGTGATTGTGTGAGAGACAGAGAGAGAGAGAGGAGTTTGAGGGGGAAAGAGGGGGTACTGAATAAGAGAGGGTGTTATGCAAGAGAGAGCGAGAGAGAGAGAGGTGATTGATAGAGAGATAAAGAGGGAAGGTGGATAGAGAGAGAGAAAGAGGGGAGAATATCTGTTTGTGAGAGAGAGTGGGGATTAAGAGTGGGAGATTGTGTGAAAGAGTGAGAGAGAGGGAGATTGTGTGTAAGAGAGAGGAGTTTGAGAGAGAGGGGAGATTGAGAGAAGGAGGGCAGATTGCTCGAGAGAGAGAAGATAGTGTACAAGAGAGAGGAGAGAGAGAAGGGAAGCAGAGAGAGTGGATATTGTGCATCAGAGAGAGAGAAAGTGATGGGAAATTGTGCGAGGGAGAGAGAGGCAGGGATAGATTGTATGTGTGTGAGAGAGGGGAGATTGAGAGAGAGGGGGGAGATTGACCCCGAGAGAGAGAGAGGGAGGGAAGATTGTGCAAGAGACAGAGGAGGAGGGAGAGAGGGGGGAGTTTGTGAAAGAGACAGAAAGAGTGGAGTTTGACAGAGAGAGAGAAAGAGGGGAAATGTGTGTGTGAGAGAGAGATGGGAGATTGTGTGAGAGATAGATTGAGAGGAAGAGGGGAGATTGTGTGAGACAGAGAGAGAGGGAGACAGGAGATTGAGAGAGAGAGGGGAGATTGTGCGAGACAGAGAGAGAGGGTAGAGTGAGCGAGAGATAGGGGAGGTTGTGCAAGAGAGAGAGAGCTGGGAGATTGAGAGAGGGGGGAGATTGAGAGAGAGGAGAGAGAGATGGGGAGATTGAGTGCTAGGGCAACAGGGGAGAATGAGAGAAAGAGAGAGAGAGAGAGGAGATTGAGAGAAGGAGGGGAGATTGTGAGATTGAGAGAGAGAGAGGGGAGATTGAGAGAGAGAGGGGAGATTGTGCCACTGAGGGAGAGAGACAGATATGGGAGCTTGTGTGAGAGAGTGAGTGAGAGGAGAGATTGTGTGAGAGAGAGGGAGGGAGGGGTGATTGCAAGAGAGAGGGCAGATTTAGTTAGAGGGAGAGCAGGGACATTGTGTGAGAGGGAGAGAGAGTGGAGATGGGTCTAGAGAGAGAGAGGGGGGGAAATTGATTGCAAGATAGACAGGGGAGAATGAGAGTGAGAGAAGTTATTGACCGCTAGAGAGAAAGAGAGAGATGGGAGATTGTGCAGGAAAGGGGAGATTCTGCATGACTGAGGGACATAGTGAGGTGTGATTGAGAAAGTTGGTGGAGATTGCACCAGAGAGAGAGAGCGAGAGGGAAGATTGTGCATGAAAGGGCAGATAGCATGAGAGAGTGAAGGGAGGCTGTGTGTTAGAGAGAGAGAGGAGAGCTTTGGAGAGGGAGAGAGAGGGGGAAGTTTGAGAGAATGAGGGCAGATTGTGCAAGAGAGAGAGGGGAGATTGAGAGAAAGTGAGGGGGCGATTGAGATAAATAGGGCAGATTGTGCAAGGGAGAGAGTGAAGGGGATGTTGAGAGATGGAGGGGAGATTGAGAGAGAGAGGAGGTTGTCCGAGACAGGGCAGGTTGTGTGAGCAAGGGCAATGGTGAATCTGCAATTTTGAGGGAGGGGGGGAATTGAGAGAGAGTGGAGTTTCTGCTACAGAGAGAAAGTCAGGAGTTTTAGAGAGAGAAGGGAGATTGTGCCAGGGTGAGAGACAGAGGGGAGACTGTGTGAGAGATGGAGGATTGTGCAAGAGAGAGAGAGGGAGATGGGAGTTTGTGTTGGGAGAAAATCAAAGGCGAGATGGCACATGCGAGAGAGAGAGGAGGTTTTGTGAAAAGGACAGTGGAGATTGAGAAACACAGGGAAAAAGTGTAGTTTGAGAGAGAGAGAGAGAGAGAAATAGGTGATAATGTGAGAGAGGGAGAGAGAGATGGGAGATTGTGCAAGAGAAGAAGAGAAAGGGGAGATTGTGTGAGAGAGATAAAGATACAGAGGGGAAGTTGCGTGAGAGGATATTGTGTGAGAGAGAGTGAGAGAGGAGGGAGAAAGTGAGAGATTGTGCAAGAGAGAGTCACGGGTCTGAGAGAGACAGGGGAGAGATTGTGCCAGAGAGTGAGATGAGAGATTGAGAGAGAGAGAGAGGGTAGATTTTACCAGAGAGAGAGAGAGTGAGATAGGGGAAATTGAAAGAGAGGGGAAATTGAAAGAGAGGGGATATTGTGTGAGAGAGAGAAGGGAGTTTGTGTGAAAGGGAGAGTCAGAGGGCAGATAGTACATGAGAGAGTGAGGGAGGATAATTAGTGAGAGAGAGAGAGAGAGGAGGGGCTAAGAGAGATACAAAGAGGAGAGATTGTGATGAAGAAAGCCAGAGGGGAGATTTTGCAAGAGAGGGAAAGAGTGAAGTTTGATAGAGAGGGAGAAGTTTGTGCAAGAGACAGGGGAGGAAATTGTGTGTTAGAGATAGAGAGGGGGGATTTTGTGAGATAGGTGATTCAATTGGGAAGGGGAGATGTGTGAGAGGGAGAGATGGGAAGATTCTGAGGGAGTGAAAAAGCAGGCTGATTGAGAGAGAGGGGAGATTGTGCAGCAGAGGGAGAGTCACGAATTTCAGAGAGAGAGGATAGATTGTGCAAGAGAGAGATGAGACAGTGAGAGAGAGAGGGGAGATTGTGCAAGAGAGAGAGAGAGATGAGACATTGAGAGAGAGAGACGGGAGGTTTTCCAGAGAGAGTGAGTGAGGGAGGGGTGATTGACAGAGTGGGGGCATTGTGCAAGAGTGAGCGAGAGGTGAGTTTCTGTGAAGGAGACAGCCAGAGGGACAATTGCACCTGAGAAAGAGGTGGAAGATTTTGTGAGAGGGAGAAAGGGGAGTTTGAAAGACAATGGGAAAGAGTGGAGTTTCAGAGCATGAGGGAAGTTTGTGCGAGTCAGAGAGAGGAGGAGATTCTGGGTCAGTCAGAGAGGCAGGGAATTTAGTGAGAGAGCAGAGATTTTGTGAGGGAGTGCGAGAGAGGGGTAATTAAGATAGGGAAGGGGAGGTTGTGCGAGAGAGGGGAGGTTGTGCGAGCAAGGGCAATGTTGAATCTGCAATTTTGGGTGAGAGAGAGAGGGAGGGAAATTGGGAGAGAGTGGAGTTTGTGCTAGAAAGAGAGAGAGTCAGGAGTTTCAGAGAGAGAGGGGAGATTCTGTGAGAGAGAGAGAGAGGGGAGACTGTGTGAGAGATGGAGGATTGTGCGAGCGAGAGAGAGGCAGATGGGAGTTTGTGTTGGGGAGAAAACCAAAGGCAAGATTGCACGTTCAAGAGAGAGAGAAGGTTTTGTGAAAAAGAGTGGTGATTGAGAAACACAAGGAAGAAGTGCAATTTGAGAGAGAGAGAAATGGGTGATAATGTGAGAGAGTGAGAGAGAGATGGGAGATCATGCGAGAGAAGGAGAGAAAGGGAAGATTGTGTGAGAAACATAAAGATAAAGAGGGGAAGTTGCATGAGAGGATATTGTGCAAGAGGGAGTGAGAGAAGGGAGAGTGTGAGAGATGGGAGTTTGTACAAGAGAGAGAGAGTCAGGGGTCTGAGAGAGATAGGGGAGAGATTGTGTGAGAGAGTTAGATGAGATATTGAGAGAGGGGAGATTCCACCCGAGAGATTGAGATTTGGGAAATTGACAGAGAGGGGATATTGTGCGAGAGAGAAAAGGGAGTTTGTGTGAGAGGGAGAGTCAAAAGGGAGATTGCAGGTGAGAGAGAGGGAGGAGTTTTAGTGAGAGTGAGAGAGAGAGTGATTTTGCGAGAGAGGGAAAGAGTGGAGTTTGATAGAGAGGGAGAAGTTTGTGCAAGAAAGAGGGGAGGAAATTGTGCGTTAGCAAGAGAGAGGGGGGATTTTGCAAGAGGAGAGTCAGAGAGGGAAGGGGAGTTGTGTGTGTGAGAGAGAAGGGAGGTTGTGCGAGTGAGAGAGATGGGGAGATTGTGAGAGAGTGAAAGTGGGGGAGATTGAGAGAGAGAGGAGATCATGCGGAAGAGAGAGAGTCATGTGTTTCAGAGAGAAAGGAGAGATTGTGCAAGAGAGAGATGAGACATTGCAAGAAAGAGGGAAGATTTCCAGAGAAAGAGGGGGGAGGAAATTGAGAGAGTGGAGTTTGTGCTAGAGAGATTGAGGAGTTTCAGAGACAGAGGGGAGATTGTGTGAGAGAGAGAGACAGAGAACATATTGAGAGAGGGGATGTTGTGCCACAGAGAGAGACAGAGGAAAGACTGTGAGAGATGGAGGATTGTGCGAGAGAGACAGAGGGAGATGGGAGTTTGTGTTGGGGAGAAAATCAAAGGCGAGACTGCACGCACAAGAGAGAGAAGAGGTTCTGTGAAATAGACAGGGGTGATTGAGAAACAGAGAAAAAGTGTAGTTTGAGAGAGAGAAAAAGGTGATAATGTGAGAGAGGGAGAGAGAGAGATGGGAGGTTATGCGAATGAAGGAGAGAAAGGGGAGATTGTGTGAGAGAGATAAAGATAAAGAGGGGAAGTTGCGCAAGAGGATATTGTGCGAGAGGGAGTGAGAGAGGACGGAGAGTGTGAGAGCTGGGAGATTGTGCAAGAGAGAGAGAGTGAGTCAGGGGTCTGCGAGAGATATGGGAGAGATTGTGTGAGAGAGTGAGATGAGATATTGAGAGAGAGAGAGAGAGGGGAGATTTCACCAGAGAGAGAGAGTGAGAAGTGGAAATTGACAGAGAGGGGATATTGTGCGAGAGAGAGAAGGGAGTTTGTGTGAGAGGGAGAGTCAAAAGGGAGAGAGAGAGGGAGGAGTTTTAGTGAGAGAGAGAGTGATTTTGCGAGAGAGGAAAAGTGTGGAGCTTGATAGAGAGGGAGAAGTTTGTGCAAGAGAGAGGGGAGGAAATTGTGCGTTAGTGAGAGAGGGGGAATTTTGCAAGAGGGGGGATTTTGCAAGAGGAGATTCAGAGAGGGATGGGGAGTTGTGTGTGAGAGAGAGAGGGGAGAATGTGTGAGCGAGAGAGATGGGGAGATTGTGAGAGGGTGAAAGAGGGGAGAGATTGAGAGAGAGGGAGGAGATTGTTCTGGAGGGAGAGAGTCGTGAGTTTCAGAGAGAGAGGTGAGATTGTGCAAGAGAGAGAGATGAGACATTGCGAGAAAGAGGGAAGATTTCCAGAGAGAGAGATTGAGGGAGGGGAAATTGACAGAGAGTGGGGATTGTGCAAGAGTGAGCAAGAGGGGAGTTTGTGTGAAGGAGAAAGTCAGAGAGGAGATTGCACCTGAGAGAGAGGTCAGAGATTTTGTGAGAGGGAGAAAGAGGGGTTTGAAAGACATTGGGAAAGAGTGGAGTTTTACAGCATGAGGAAAGTTTGTGCACGTCAGAGAGAGAGGAAATTCTGCGTCAGTCAGAGAGGCGGTGAATTTTGCTAGAGAAAGCAGAGATTTTGTGAGGGAGTGCGAGAGAGGAGTGATTGCGATAGGGAAGAGGCGATTGTGTGAGAGAGGGGAGGTTGTGCGAGCGAGGGCAATGGTGAATTTGCGATTGTGGGTGAGAGAGAGGGGGGTGATTGAGAGAGAGAGGAGATTGTGCGGGAGAGAGAGAGTTGTGAGTTTCAGAGAGAGAGGAGAGATTGCGCAAGAGAGAGAGAGAGAGATGAGACATAGAGAGAAAGAGTGGAGGTTTTCCAGAGAGAGAGCGTGAGGGGGGGAAATTGACAGAGAGGGGGGATTGTGCGAGAGTGCGCGAGAGTGGAGTTTGTGTGAAGGAGAGTGTCAGAGGCGAGATTACACCCGAGAGAGATGTGGGAGATTTTGTGAGAGGGAGAAAGGAGAGTTTGAAAGACAATGGGAAAGAGTGGAGTTTTAGAGCACGAGGGAAGTTTGTGCGAGTCAGAGAGGAGGAGATTCTGCATCAGTCAGAGAGGCGGGGAATTTTGCGAGAGAGCAGAGATTTTGTGAGGGAGTGCGAGAGAGGGGTGATTGAGATAGGAAAGGGGAGGTTGTGCAAGAGAGGGGAGGTTGTGCAAGCGAGGGCAATGGTTAATCTCCAATTGTGGGTGGGAGAGAGAGGGGGGGCAAATTGAGAGAGTGTGGAGTTTGTGCTAGAGAGATTCAGGACTTTCAGAGAGAGAGGGGAGATTGTGCGAGAGAAAGAGACATTGAGACATTGAGAGAGAGAGAGATATTGAGAGATGGCAGGTTGTGCCAGAGAGGGAGAGACAGAGGGGAGACTTTGTGAGAGATGGAGGTTTGTGTGAGTGAGAGAGAAGGAGATGGAAGTTTGTGTTGGGGAAAAAAATCAAAGGCAAGATTGCAAGCGCAAGAGATAGAGGAGGTTTTGTGGAATAGACAGTGGTAATTGAGAAACACAGAGAAAATGTGTAGTTTGAGAGAGAGAGAGAAATGGGTGATAATGTGAGACAGTGAGAGAGATGGGAAATTGTGCGAGTGAAGGAGAGAAAGGGGAAATTGTGTGAGAGAGGTAAAGATAAAAAGGGGAAGTTGCGCGAGAGGATATTGTGCAAGAGGGTGTGAGAGAGGAGTGAGAGTGTGAGAGATGGGAGATTGTGCAAGAGAGAGAGAGTCAAGGGTCTGAGAGAGATAGGGGAGAGATTGTGAGAGAGAGTGAATTGAGATATTGAGAGAGAGGGGAGATTTTACCAGAGAGAGAGAGAATGAGATAGGGGAAATTGACAGAGAGGGGATATTTAGCAAGAGAGAGAAGGGAGTTTGTGTGAGAGGGAGAGTCAGAAGGGAGATTGCATGAGAGAGTGAGGGAGGAGTTTTAGTGAGAGAGAGAGAGTGATTTTGTGAGAGAGGGAAATAGTGGAGTTTGATAGAGAGGGAGAAGTTTGTGCAAGAGAGAGTGGAGGAAATTGTGCATTAGAGAGAGAGAGGGGGGATTTTGCGAGCGAGGAGATTCAGAGAGGGAAGGGGAGTTGTGTGTGTGAGAGAGAAGGGAGGTTGTGTGAGCAAGCGAGATGGGGAGATTGTGAAAGAGGGGGGAGAGAGAGAGAGGAGATGGTGCGTGAGAGAGAGAGTCGTGTATTTCAGAGAGAGAGGAGAGATTGTGCATGAGTGAGAGTGATGAGACGTTGCGAGAATGAGGGAAGATTTCCAGAGAGAGAGAGACAGGAGGGGAGGGGGAAATTGAGAGGGAGTGGAGCTGGTGCTAGAGAGAGAGAGTCAGGAGTTTCAGAGAGAGGGGAGATTGTGCGAGAGAGAGAGAGACAGAGAACATATTGTGAGAGGGGAGGTTGTGCCAGAGACCGAGACAGAGGGGCGACTGTATGAGAGATGGAGGATTGTGCGAGACAGAGAGAAGAAGATGGGAGTTTGTCTTGGGGAGTAAATCAAAGGCGAGATTGCACGCAGGAGAGAGAGGAGGTTTTGTGAAAAAGACATTGTGATTCAGAAACACAGGGAAAAAGTGTAGTTTGAGAGAGAGAGAAATAGGTGATAATGTGAGGGAGAGTGAGAGAGATCAGAGATTGTGCGAGAGAAGGAGAGAAAGGGGAGATTGTGTAACAGAGATAAAGATATATAGGGGAAGTTGCATGAGAGGATATTGTGAGAGAGAGAGTGAGAGATGGGAGATTGTGTGAGGGAGAGAGAGTCAGGTGTCTGAGAGAGATAGGGGAGTGATTGTGCTAAAGAGTGAGATGAGATATTGAGAGAGAGAGAGCTGTGATTTTACCATAGAGAGAGTATGAGAAGTGGAAATTCAAAGAGAGAGGATATTGTGCGAGAGAGAGAGAAGGGAGTTTGTGTGATCGGGAGAGTCAGAGGGGAGATTGCACGTGAGAGAGAGGGAGGAGATTTAGCGAGCGACAGAGAGGAGAGGTTGAGAGAGAAATACAAAGAGGAGAGATTGTGAGAGAGAGGTGACATTTTGCAAGAGAGAGAGAGAGGTGATTTTGCGAGAGAGGGTAAGAGTGGAGCTTGATAGAGAGGGAGAAGCTTGGGCAAGAGAGAGGGGAGGAAATTGTGTGCTAGAGAGAGGGAGGATTATGCGAAAGAGGAGATTCAGAGAGGGATGGGGAGTTGTGTGTGAGAGAGAGAAGGGAGAATGTGCGAGTGAGAGAGATGGGGAGATTGTGAGAGGGTGAAAGATGGGGGAGATTGAGAGAGACAGAGGAAATTGTTCCGGAGAGAGAGAGTCGTGAGTTTCAGAGAGAGAGAGATTGTGCAAGAGAGAGCGATGAGACATTGCGAGAAAGAGGGAAGATTTCCAGAGAGAGAGAGTGAGGGAGGGGAAATTGACAGAGTGGGGATTGTGTGAGAGTGAGTGAGAGGGGAATTTGTGTGAAGGAGAAAGTCTGAGGGGAGATTGCACCCGAGGGAGAGGTCAGAGATTTTGTGAGAGGGAGAAAGAGCGGTTTGAAAGACATTGGGAAAGATTGGAGTTTTACAGCATGAGGAAAGTTTGTGTGAATCAGAGAGAGAGGAAATTCTGCATCAGTCAGAGAGGTGGTGCATTTTGCGAGAGAGCAGAGATTTTGTGAGGGAGTGCGAGAGAGGAGTGATTGAGATAGGGAAGAGGCGATTGTGCGAGAGAGGGAAGGCTGTGCGAGCGAGGGCAATGGTGAATCTGTGATTGTGGGTGAGAGAGAGGGGGCTGATTGAGAGAGAGTGGAGTTTGTGCTAGAGAGAGGCAGGAGTTTCGGAGAGAGAGGGGAGATTGTGCGAAAGAGAGAGACAGAGAACATATTGAGAGAGGGGAGGTGTTGCCAGAGAGAGAGACAGAGGGGAGACTGTGTGAGAGTTGGAGGATTGTGCAAGAGAGATGGAGGGAGATGGGAGTTTGTGTTGGGGAGAAAATCAAAGGCGAGAATGCATGCGCGAGAGAGAGAGGAGGTTTTGTGAAATAGAGAATGGTGATTGAGAAACACAGGGAAAAAGTGTAGTTTGAGAGAGAGAAAGAGAAATAGGTGATAATGTGAGAGAGTGAGAGAGAGATGGGAGATTGTGCGAGTGAAGGAGAGAGAAAGATACAGAGGGGAAGTTGCGTTAGAGGATATTGTGCGAGAGAGAGTGAGAGAGGGGGGAGAGTGTGAGAGATGGGACATTGTGCAAGAGAGAGGGAGTCAGGGGTCTGCGAGAGATATGGGAGAGATTGTGCGAGCGAGTGAGATGAGATTTTGAGAGAGAGAGTGGCGAGATTTCACCAGAGAGAGAGAGAGAGAGAGTGAGATAGGGGAAATTGACAGAGAGGGGATATTGTATGAAAGAGGGAAGGGAGTTTGTGTGCGAGGGAGAGTCAGAGGGGACATTGCACATGAGAGAGAGGGAGGAGATTTAGTGAGAGGGAGAGAGAGGAGAGGTTAAGAGAGACATACAAAGAGGAGAGATTGTGATAGAGAGAGTCAGAGGGGAGATTTTGTGAGAGAGAGAGAGGTGATTTTGTGAGAGAGGGAAAGAGTGGAGCTTGATAGAGAGGGAGAAGTTTGGGCAAGAGAGAGAGTAGGAAATTGTGCATTAGAGAGAGGGGGGATTTTGTGAGAGAGGTGATTCAGAGAGGGAAGGGAATTGTGTGTGCGAGTGAGAGAGATGGGGAGATTGTGAGAGAGTGAAAGAGGGGGGAGATTGTGAGAGAGAGCAGATTGTGTGGGAGTGAGAGAGTCGTAAGTTTCAGAGAGAGAGGAGAGATTGTGCAAGAGAGAGATGTCACATTGAGAGAGAGAGAGGGAAGATTTTCAGAGAGAGAGAAATTGAAGGAGGGGAAATTGACAGAGAGGGGTAATTGTGTGAGAGTGAGCGAGGGGGTAGTTTGTGTGAAGGAGAGAGTCAGAGGGGACATTGCACCCGAGAGAGAGGAAGGAGATTTTGTGAGAGGGAGAAAGGGGAGATTGAGATATAATGGGAAAGAGTGGAGTTTGAGAGCACAAGGGAATTTTGTGCGAGTCAGAGAGAGGAGGAGATTCCGCGTCAGTCATAGAGGCGGGGAATTTTGTAAGAGAGAGCAGAGATGTTGTGCGGGAGTGCGAGAGAGGTAAGATTGAGAGATGGAAGGGGCAGTTGTGCGAGAGAAGGGAGGTGGTACGAGCGAGGGCAATAGTGAATATGCGATTGTAGTGAATATGTGATGGTGGGGGTGTGGAAATTGAGAGAGAGTGGAGTTTGTGCTAGAGAGAGAGAGTCAGGAGTTTCAGAGACAGAGGGGAGATTGTGCCAGAGAGACAGAGGGGAGACTGTGTGAGAGATGGAGGATTGTGCGAGAGAGAGAGAGAGAGAGGGTGATGGGAGTCAGTGTTGGGGAGAAATTCAAATGCGTGATTGCATGTGTGAGAGAGAGAGGAGGGTTTGTGAAAAAGACAGGGGTGATTGAGAAACACAGGGAAAAAGTGTAGTTTGAGCGAGAGAGAGAAATAGGTGATAATGTGGGAGAGGGAGAGAGAGATGGGAGATTGTGTGAGAGAAGGAAAAAAAGGGGAGATTATGTGAGAGAGATAAAGAGCAGAAGTTGCACGAGAGGATATTGTGCAAGAGAGAGTGAGAGAGGGGGGAGAGTGTGAGAGATGGGAGAATGTGCAAGAGAGAGAGATACAGGGGTCTGAGAGAGAAAGCGGAGAGAATGTCCGAGAGACTGAGATGAGATATTGAGAGAGAGAGAGAGAGGGGACATTTTACCAGAGAGAGAGAGAGAGAGGGAGATAGGGGAAATTGACAGAGAGGGGATATTGTACGAGAGAGAGAAGGGAGTTTGTGTGAGAGGGAGAGTCAGAGGTGAAATTGCACATGAGAGAGAGGGAGTAGATGTAGCGAGAGAGAGAGAGTGATTTTGCGAGAGAGGAAAAGAGTGGAGTTCGATAGAAAGGCAGAAGTTTGTGCAAGAGAGAGGGGAGCAAATTGTGCATTAGATAGAGAAAGGGGATATTTTGCGAGAGGGGAGATTCAGATAGGTAAGGGGAGATTGTGTAAGTGAGAGAGATGGGGACATTGTGAGAGAGTGAAAGAGGGGGGAGATTGAGAAAGATAGGAGATTTTGTGGGAGAGAGAGAGTTGTGAGTTTCAGAGAGAGAGGATAGATTGTGCAAGAGAGAGAGAGATGAGACATTAAGAGAGAGAGGGAAGATTTCCAGAGAGTGTGAGGGAGGGGAAATTGACAGAGAGGGGGGATTGTGCGAGAGTGAGCAAGAGGGGAGTTTGGGTGAAGGAGAGAGTCAGAGGGGAGATTGCATCCGAGAGAGAGGTTGGAGATTTTATGAGAGGGAGGAAGGGGAGGTTGAGAGACCATGGGAATGACTGGAGTTTGAGAGCACGAGGAATGCTTGTGCGAGTCAGAGAGAGGAGGAGGTTCTGCGTCAGTCAGAGAGCAAGGGAATTTTGCAAGAGACAGCAGAGGTTTTGAGAGGGAGTGGGAGATTGAGATAGGGAAGGGGAGGTTGTGCGAGAGAGGGGAGGTTGTGCCAGAGAGACAGAGTCAGGTATTTCAGAGAGAGAGGGAAGATTGTGTGAGAGAGAGAGAGAGACAAAGAACATATTGAGAGAGGGGAGGTTGTGCCAGAGGGAGAGGCAGAGGGGAGACTATGTGAAAGAAAGAGGATTGTGCGAGAGAGAGAGGAGTTTGGGTTGGGGAGAAAATCAAAGGCAAGATTGCACGCGTGTGAGAGAGAGGAGGTTTTGTGAAAAAGACAATGGTGATTGAGAAACACAGGGAAAAAGTGTAGTTTGAGAGAGAGAGAAATAGGTGATAATGTGAGGGAGGGTGAGAGAGATGGGAGATAAAGATATATAGGGGAAGTTGCGTGAGAGTCGATTGCACGAGAGAGAGTGAGAGAGGGGGGAGAGTGTGAGAGATGGGAGATTGTGTGAGGGAGAGAGAGTGAGGGGTCTGAGAGAGATAGGGGAGTGATTGTGCTAAAGAGTGAGATGAGATATTGAGAGAGAGAGGTGTTATTTTACCATAGAGAGAGAGTGAGAAGTGGACATTCAAAGAGAGTGGATATTGTGCGAGAGAGAGAAGGGAATTTGTGTGAGAGGGAGAGTCAGAGGGGAGATTGCACGTGAGAGAGAGGGAGGAGATTTAGCGAGTGACAGAGAGAGAGGAGAGGTTGAGAGAGAAATACAAAGAGGAGAGATTGTGAGCGAGAGAGCCAGAGGTGAGATTTTGTGAGAGAGAGAGAGAGAGAGAGAGAGGTGATTTTGCGAGAGAGGGAAAGAGTGGAGCTTGATAGAGAGGGAGAAGTTTGGGCAAGAGAGAGGGGAGGAAACTGTGCGTTAGAAAGAGAGATGGAGGATTTTGCGAGAGAGGAGATTCAGAGAGGGAAGGGGAGCTGTGTGTGAGAGAGAGAGTGGAGATTGTGGGAGCAAGAAAGATGGGGAGATTGTGAGAGAGTGAAAGAGGGGGTAGATTGAGAGAGAGAGGATATTGTGCGGGAGAGAGAGAGTCGTGAGTTTCAGAGAGGGAGGAGAGATTGTGCAAGAGAGAGATGATGAGAAATTGAGAGAGATTGGAGGTTTTCCAGAGAGAGTGAGTGAGGGGGGGGGAATGACAGAGAGGGGGAAAGAGTGAGAGTGAGTGAGAGAGGAGTTTGTGTGAAGGAGAGTGTCAGAGGCAAGATTGCACCCAAGAGAGAGCTGGGAGATTTTGTGAGAGGGAGAAAGGGGAGTTTGAAAGCCAATGGGAAAGAGTGGAGTTTTAGAGCATGAGGGAAGTGTGTGTGAGTCAGAGAGGAGGAGATTCTGCATCAGTCAGTGAGGTGGAATAATTTTGCGAGAGAGAGCAGAGATTTTGTGAGGGTGTGCGAGAGAGGAGTGATTGAGATAGGGAAGGGGAGGTTGTGCAAGAGAGGGGAGGTTGTGTGAGGGAGGGCAATGGTGAATCTGCGATTGTAGTTGAGAGAGAGAGAGAGAGAGAGGGGGAAATTGAGAGAGAGTTGAGTTTGTGCTAGAGAGAGGCAGGAGTTTCAGAGAGAGAGGGGAGATTGTGTGAAAGAGAGAGACAGAGAACATATTGAGAGAGGGGACGTGTAGCCAGAGAGAGAGAGACAGAGGGGAGACTGTGTGAGAGTTGGAGGATTGTGTGAGAGAGAGGGAAGGATATGGGAGTTTGTGTTGGGGAGAAAAACAAAGGCGAGATTGCATGTGCGAGAGAGAGAGGGAGGAGGTTTTGTGAAATAGAGAGTGGTGATTGAGAAACACAGGGAAAAAGTATAGTTTGAGAGAGAGAAAGAGAAATAGGTGATAATGTGAGACAGTGAGAGATGGGAGATTGTGTGAGTGAAGGAGAGAAAGGGGAGATTGTGCGAGAGAGAGAAAGATACAGAGGGGAAGTTGCGTTAGAGGATATTGTGCAAGAGAGAGTGAGAGAGGGGGGAGAGTGAGAGAGATGGGAGATTGGGCAAGAGAGAGAGAGAGTCAGGGGTCTGCGAAAGATACGGGAGAGATTGCATGAGCGAGTGTGATGAGATTTTGAGAGAGAGTGGCGAGATTTTACCAGAGAGAGAGAGAGTGAGATAGGGGAAATTGACAGAGAGGGGATATTGTATGAAAGAGGGAAGGGAGTTTGTGTGCAAGGGAGAGTCAGAGGGGTCGATGCACATGAGAGAGAGGGAGGAGATTTACCAAGAGAGAGAGGAGAGGTTAAGAGAGACATACAAAGAGATTGTGATAGAGAAAGTCAGAGGGGAGATTTTGTGAGAGAGAGAGAGAGAGGTGATTTTGTGAGAGAGGGAAAGAGTGGAGCTTGATAGAGAGGGAGAAGTTTGGGCCAGAGAGAGGGTAGGAAATTGTGCATTAGAGAGAAGGGGGATTTTGTGAGAGGTGATTCAGAGAGGGAAGGGGAATTGTGTGTGTGAGCGAGAGAGATGGGGAGATTGTGAGAGAGTGAAAGAGGGGGGAGATTGAGAGAGAGAGCAGATTGCGCGGGAGTGAGAGAGTCGTGAGTTTCATAGAGAGAGGAGAGATTGTGCGAGAGAGAGATGTGACATTGAGAGAGAGAGGGAAGAGTTCCAGAGAGAAAGAGAGAGTGAAGGATGGGAAATTGACAGAGAGGGGGGATTGTGCGAGAGTGAGCGAGGCAGGAATTTGTGTGAAGGAGAGAGTCAGAGGGGACATTGCACGTGAGAGAGAGGGAGGAGATTTAGTGAGAGGGAGAGAGAGAAGAGGTTAAGAGAGACATACAAAGAGGAGAGATTGTGATAGAGAGAGTCAGAGGGGAGATTTTTTGAGAGAGAGAGGACATTGTGCAGGAGAGAGAAAGTCTTGAGTTTTAAAGAGAGAAAAAAGATTGTGCAACAGAGAGAGAGATGAAACATTGAGAGTGAGAGGGAAGGTTTCCAGGGAGAGACAGAGTGAGGGATGGTAAATTGACAGAGAGGGGGGATTGTGCGAGTGTGAGCGAGAGGGGAGTTTGTATGAAGGAGAGAGTCAGAGGGGACATTGCACCCGAGAGAGAGATGGGAGACTTTGTGAAAGGGAGACAGGGGAGGTTGAGATATAATGGGAAAGAGTGGAACTTGAGAGCACAAGGAAATTTTGTGCGAGTCAGAGAGAGGAGGAGATTCTGCGTTAGTCATAGAGGTGGGGAATTTTCAAGAGAGAGCAGAGATTTTGTGAGGGAGTGCGAGAGAGGTGAGATTGAGAGATGGAAGGGGGGCTTGTACGCGAGAGGGGAGGTTGTGCGAGTGAGGGCAATAGTGAATATGCGATTGTGGGTGCCAGGGGGGGTGGAAATTGAGAGAGAGTGGAGTTTGTGCTAGAGAGAGAGGGTCAGGAGTTTCAGAGAGAGAGGGGAGATTGTGCCAGAGAGGGACAGTGGGGAGACTGTTTGAGAGATGGAGGATTGTGTGAGAGAGAGAGAGGTTGATGGGAGTTTGTGTTGGAGAGAAAATCAAAGGCGTGATTGCATGCACGAGAGAGAGAGGAGGGTTTGTGAAAAAGACAGGGGTGATTGAGAAACACAGGGAAAAAGTGTAGTTTGAGTGAGAGATTTAGGTGATAATGTGGGAGAGGGAGAGAGAGATGGGAGTTTGTGTGAGAGAAGGAAAGAAAGGGGAGATTGTGCGAGAGAGATAAAGATACAGAGCAGATGTTGTGCGAGAGAGAGTGAAAGAGGGGGGAGAGTGTGAGAGATGGGAGAATGTGCAAGAGAGAGAGAGGCAGGGGTCTGAGAGAGATAGCAGAGAGATTGTCCGAGAGACTGAGCTGAGTTATTGAGAGAGAGAGAGGGGAAATTTTACCAGAGAGAGAGAGTGTGAGCTAGGTGAAATTGACAGAGAAGGGATATTGTGCGAGAGAGAGAAAGGAGTTTGTGTGAGAGGGAGAGTCAGAGTGGAGATTGCACATGAGAGAGAGGGAGTAGATTTAGCAAGAGAGAGGGTGATTTTGTGAGAGAGGAAAAGAGGGGAGTTCGATAGAAAGGCAGAAGTTTGTGCAAGAGAGAGGGGAGGAAATGGTGCATTAGAGAGAGAGAGGGGGTATTTTGCAAGAGGGGAGATTCAGATAGATAAGGGGAGTTGTGTGAAAGAGAGAGAGGGGAGATTGTGAGAGAGTGAAAGAGGGGGGAGATTGAGAAAGAGAGGAGATTGTGTGGGAGAGAGAGAGTTGTGAGTTTCAGAGAGAGAGGATAGATTGTGCAAGAGAGAGAGAGATGCAAGATTTCCAGAGAGACAGGGTGAGGGAGGGGAAATTGTCAGAGAGTGGGGATTGTGCGAGAGTGAGCAAGAGAGCAGTTTGGGTGAAGGAGAGAGTCAGAGGGGAGATTGCACCCGAGAGAGAAGTTGGAGATTTTATGAGAGGGAGGAAGGGGAGGTTGAGAGACCATGGGAATGACTGGAGTTTGAGAGCACGAGGGATGCTTGTGCGAGTCAGAGAGAGGAGGAGGTCCTGCATCAGTCAGAGAGGCAGGGAATTTTGCAAGAGACAGCAGAGGTTTTGAGAGGGAGTGTGAGTGGTGGGAGATTGAGATAGGGAAGGGGAGGTTGTGCGAGAGAGGGGAGGTTGTGCGAGCAAAAGCAATGGTGAATCTGTGATTGTGGGTGAGAGAGAGGGGGGGAAATTGAGAGAGAGTGGAGTTTGTGCTAGAGAGACAAAGTCAGGTGTTTCAGAGAGAGAGGGGAGATTGTGCAAGAGAGACAGAGACAAAGAACATATTGAGAGAGGGGAGGTTGTGCTAGAGGGTGAGACAGAGGGGAGACTGTGAGAGAAGGAGGATTGTGCGAGAGAGAGAGAGGAAGATGGGAGTTTATGTTGGGGAGAAAATCAAAGGCGAGATTGCAGGCGCGCGAGAGAGAGGAGGTTTTATGAAAAAGACAATGGTAATTGAGAAACACAGGGCAAATGTGTAGTTTGAGAGAGAGAGAAATAGGTGATAATGTGAGGGAGGGTAAGAGAGATGGGAGATTGTGTGAGAGAAGGAGAGAAAGGGGAGATTGTGCGACAGAGATAAAGATATATAGGGGAAGTTGCGTGAGAGTATATTGTGTGAGAAAGAGTGAGAGAGGGGGGAGAGTGTGAGAGATGGGAGATTGTGTGAGGGAGAGAGAGTGAGGGATCTGAGAGAGATAGGAGAGTGATTGTGCTAAAAAGTGAGATGAGATATTGAGAGAGAGAGGTGTCATTTTACCATAGAGAGTGAGAAGTGGAAATCCAAAGAGAGGGGATATTGTGCAAGAGAGAGAAGGGAGGTTGTGTGATCGGGAGAGTCAGAGGGGAGATTGCATGTGAGAGAGAGGGAGGAGATTTAGCAAGTGACAGAGAGAGGAGAGGTTGAGAGAGAAATACAAAGAGGAGAGATTGTGAGAGAGAGAGCCAAAGGTGAGATTTTGCGAGAGAGAGAAGTGATTTTGCAAGAGAGGGAATGAGTGGAGCTTGATAGAGAGGGAGAAGTTTGGGCAAGAGAGAGGGGAGGAAACTGTGCGTTAGAGAGAGAGATGGAGGATTATAAGAGAGCGGAGATTCAGAGAGGGAAGGGGAGCTGTGTGTGAGAGAGAGAGTGAAGATTGTGGGAGCAAGAGAGATGGGGAGATTGTGAGAGAGTGAAAGAGGGGGGAGATTGAGAGAGAGAGCAGATTGCACGGGAGTGAGAGAGTCGTGAGTTTCAGAGAGAGAGGAGAGATTGTGTGAGAGAGAGATGTGACATTGAGAGAGAGAGGGAAGATTTCCAGAGAGAGAGTGAATGATGGGAAATTGACTGAGAGGGGTGATTGTGCGAGAGTGAGCGAGGGGGGAGTTTGTGTGAAGGTGAGAATCAGAGGGGACATTGCACGTGAGAGAGAGGGAGGAGGTTTAGTCAGAGGGAGAGAGAGGAGAGGTTAAGAGAGACAAAGAGGAGAGATTGTGATAGAAAGATTCAGAGGGGAGATTTTGTGAGAGAGAGAGGTGGTTTTGCGAGAGGGAAAGAGTGGAGCTTGATAGAGAGGGAGAAGTTTGGGCAAGAGAGAGGTTAGGAAATTGTGTGTTAGAGAGAGAGGGGTGATTTTGTGAGAGAGGAAATTCAGAGAGGGAAGGTGAATTGTGTGTGAGATTGAGAGTGGAGATTGTGCAAGCGAGAGATTTGGGGAGATTGTGAGAGAGTGAAAGAGGGGGGAAATTGAGAGAGAGAGCAGATTGTGCAGGAGAGAGAGATTCATGAGTTTCAAAGAGAGACGAAAGATTGTGCAACAGAGAGAGAGATGAAACATTGAAAGAGAGAGGGAAGGTTTCCAGAGAGAGAGAGAGAGTGAGGGAGGGTAAATTGACAGAGAGGGGGAATTGTGTGAGTGTGAGCGAGAGGGGAGTTTGTATGAAGGAGAGAGTCAGAGGGGACATTGCACCCGAGAGAGAGATGGGAGATTTAGTGAAAGGGAGACAGGGGAGGTTGAGATATAATGGGAAAGAGTGGAGTTTGAGAGCACAAGGGAATTTTGTGCAAGTCAGAGAGAGGAGGAGATTCTGCGTCAGTCATAGAGGTGGGGAATTTTGCAAGAGAGAGCAGAGATTTTGTGAGGGAGTGCGAGAGAGGTGAGATTGAAAGATGGAAGGGGCTCTTGTGCTAGAGAGGGGAGGTCGTGCGAGCGAGGGCAATAGTGAATATGCGATTGTGGGTGCCAGGGGGGGTGGAAATTGAGAGAGAGTGGAGTTTGTGCTAGGGAGAGAGAGTCAGGAGTTTCAGAGAGAGAGGGGAGATTGTGCCAGAGAGAGAGACAGTGGGGAGACTGTTTGAGAGATGGAGGATTGTGCAAGAGAGAGAGAGGTTGATGGGAGTTTGTGTTGGAGAGAAAATCAAAGGCGTGATTGCATGCGTGAGAGAGAGGAGGGTTTGTGACAAAGACAGGGGTGATTGAGAAACACAGGGAAAAAGGGCAGTTTGAGCGAGAGAGAGATAATGTGGGAGAGGGAGAGAGAGATGGGAGTTTGTGTGAGAGAAGGAAAGAAAGGGGAGATTGTGTGAGAGAGATAAAGATACAGAGCGGAAGTTGCATGAGAGGATGTTGTGCGAGAGAGAGTGAAAGAGGGGGGACAGTGTGAGAGATGGGAGAATGTGCAAGAGAGAGAGAGAGAGACAGGGGTCTGAGAGAGATAGCGGAGAGATTGTCCGAGAGACTGAGCTGAGTTATTGAGAGAGAGAGGGGACATTTTACCAGAGAGAGAAAGAGAGTGAGCTAGGGGAAATTGACAGAGAAGGGATATTGTGCAAGACAGAGAATGGAGTTTGTCTGAGGGGGAGAATCAGAGTGGAGATTGCACATGAGAGAGAGGGAGGAGATTTAGCGAGAGAGAGGGTGATTTTGCGAGAGATGAAAAGAGGGGAGTTCGATAGAAAGGCAGAAGTTTGTGCAAGAGAGAGGGGAGGAAATGGTGCATGAGAGAGAGAGGGAGATTTTGCGAGAGGAGATTCAGATAGGTAAGGGGAGGTGTGTGTGAGAGAGAGATAGGGACATTGTGAGAGAGTGAAAGAGGGGGGAGATTGAGAGAGAGAGGAGATTGTGTGGGAGAGAGAGAGTTGTGAGTTTCAGAGAGAGAGGATAAATTGTGCAAGAGAGAGAGATGAGACATTAAGAGAGAGATGGAAGATTTCCAGACAGAGAGTGTGAGGGATGGGAAATTGTCAGAGAGGGGGGATTGTGAGAGAGTGAGCAAGAGAGCAGTTTGGGTGAAGGAGAGAGTCAGAGGGGAGATTGCACCCGAGAGAGAAGTTGGAGATTTTATGAGAGGGAGGAAGGGGAGGTTGAGAGACCATGGGAATGACTGGAGTTTGAGAGCACGAGGGATGCTTGTGCGAGTCAGAGAGAGGAGGAGGTCCTGCATCAGTCAGAGAGGCAGGGAATTTTGCAAGAGACAGCAGAGGTTTTGAGAGGGAGTGTGAGTGGTGGGAGATTGAGATAGGGAAGGGGAGGTTGTGCGAGAGAGGGGAGGTTGTGCGAGCAAAAGCAATCGTGAATCTGCGATTGTGGGTGGGAGAGAGAGGAGGAAATTGAGAGAGAGTGGAGTTTGTGCTAGAGAGACAAAGTCAGGTGTTTCAGAGAGAGAGGGGAGATTGTGCAAGAGAGACAGAGAGACAAAGAACATATTGAGAGAGGGGAGGTTGTGCCAGAGGGAGAGACAGAGGGGAGACTGTGTGAGAGAAGGAGGATTGTGCGAGAGAGAGAGAGGAAGATGGGAGTTTGTGTTGGGGAGAAAGTCAAAGGTGAGATTGCATGCGCGTGAGAGAGAGGAGGTTTTATGAAAAAGACAATGGTGATTGAGAAACACAGGGCAAATCTGTAGTTTGAGAGAGAGAGAAATAGGTGATAATGTGAGGGAGGGTGAGAGAGATGGGAGATTGTGTGAGAGAAGGAGAGAAAGGGGAGATTGTGCGACAGAGATAAAGATACAGAGGGGAAGTTGCGTGAGAGTATATTGTGCGAGAGAGAGTGAGAGAGGGGGAGAGTGTGAGAGATGGGAGATTGTGTGAGAGAGAGAGATTGAGGGGTCTGAGAGAGATAGGGGAGTGATTGTGCTAAAGAATGAGATTGAGAGAGAGAGAGGTGTCATTTTACCATAGAGAGAGAGTGAGAAGTGGAAATTCAAAGAGAGGGAATATTGTGTGAGAGAGAGAAGGGAATTTGTGTGATCGGGAGAGTCAGAGGGGAGATTGCACGTGAGAGAGAGGGAGGAGATTTAGCGAGTGACAGAGAGAGAGGAGAGGTTGAGAGAGAAATACAAAGAGGAGAGATTGTGAGAGAGAGAGCCAGAGGTGAGATTTTGCGAGAGAGAGAGAGAGAGAGAGAGGTGATTTTGTGAGAGAGGGAGAGAGTGGAGCTTGATAGAGAGGAAGAAGTTTGGGCAAGAGAGAGGGGAGGAAACTGCGTTAGAAAGAGAGATGGAGGATTTTGCGAGAGAGGAGATTCAGAGAGGGAAGGGGAGCTGTGTGTGAGAGAGAGAGTGGAGATTGTGGGAGCAAGAATGATGGGGAAATTGTGAGAGAGTGAAAGAGGGGGTAGATTGAGAGAGAGAGGATATTGTGCGGGGAGAGAGAGTCATGAGTTTCAGGGAGGGAGGAGAGATTGTGCAAGAGAGAGATGATGAGAAATTGAGAGAGAGATTGGAGGTTTTCCAGGGAGACTGAGTGAGGGGAGGGGGATTGACAGAGAGGGGGAAAGAGTGAGAGTGAGTGAGAGGGGAGTTTGTGTGAAGGCGATTGCACCCGAGAGAGAGCTGGGAGATTTTGTGAGAGGGGGAAAGGGGAGTTTGAAAGCCAATGGGAAAGAGTGGACTTTTAGAGCATGAGGGAAGTGTGTGTGAGTCAGAGAGGAGGAGATTCTGCATCAGTCAGTGAGGCAGAGAAGTTTGCGAGAGAAAGCAGAGATTTTGTGAGGTTGTGCGAGAGAGGTGTGATTGAGATAGGGAAGGGGAGGTTGTGCAAGAGAGGGGAGGTTGTGTGAGTGAAGGCAATGATGAATCTGCGATTGTGGGTGAGAGAGAGAGGGGGGGGAAATTGAGAGAGAGTTGAGCTTGTGCTAGAGAGAGGCAGGAGTTTCGGAGAGAGAGGGGAGATCGTGAGAAAGAGTGAGACAGAGAACATATTGAGAGAGGGGAGGTGTTGCCAGAGATTGTGTGAGCGAGTGAGATGAGATGTTGAGATAGCGAGTGGGGAGAGTTTACCAGAGAGAGAGAGTGAGATAGGGGAAATTGACAGAGAGTGGTTATTGTGCGAGAGAGAGAAGGGAGTTTGTGTGAGAGGGAGAGTCAGAGGGGAGATTGCACATGAGAGAGGGAGGAGATTTAACAAGAGAGAGGAGAGGTTAAGAGAGAGATACAAAGAGGAGAGATAGTGATAGAGAGAGTCAGAGGCGAGATTCTGCGGAGAAAGAGAGGTGATTTTGTGAGAGAGGGTAAGAGTGGAGTTTGATAGAAAGGGATCATTTGTGCAAGAGAGAGAGGAGGTAATTGTACGTTAGAGAGGGGGGAATTTTGGGAGAGAGGAGATTCAGACAGGGAAGTGGAGTTGTGTGTGAAAGAGAGAGGGTAATTGTGCGAGTGAGAGAAATGGGGAGATTGTGAGAGAGTGAAAGAGAGGGGAGATTGAGAGTGAGGGAAGTTTGTGCAGGAGAGAGAGAGTTGTGAGTTTCAGAGAGAGAGGAGAGTTTGTGCAAGAGACAGAGAGATGAGACATTTATCAGAGAGAGAGGGAAGATTTCCAGAGAAAGAGAGTAAGGTAGGGGAAATTGGCAGAGACGGGGGATTGTGCGAGAGTGAGTGAGAGGGGAGTTTGTGTGAAGGAGAGAGTCAGAGGGGTGATTGCACCTGAGAGAGAGGTGGCAGATTTTGTGAGAGGGAGAAAGGGCAGTATGAAAGACAATGGGAAAGAGTGGAGCTTGAGAGCACGAGGGAAGTTTGTGCGAGTCAGAGAGAGGAGGAGATTCTGTGTCAATCAATGAGGCGGGGAATTTTGCGATAAAGAGCAGAGATTTTGGGAGGGAGTGCGAGAGAGGGGAGGTTGAGATAGGGCAGGGGAGGTTGTGTGAGAGAGGGGAGGTTGTGCGAGTGAGGAGAATGGTGAATCTGCGATTGTGGGTGAGAGATAGGGAGGGAAATTGAGAGAGAGTGGAGTTGGTGCTAGAGAGAGAGAGTCAGGAGTTTAAGAGAGAGAAGGGAGATTGTGCCAGAGAGAGAGAGAGAGACAGAGGAAAGACTGTGTGAGAGATGGTGGATTGTGCAAGAGAGGGAGAGAGAGGTGATTTTGTGATAGAGGGAAAGAGTGGAGCTTGATAGAGAGGGAGAAGTTTGTGCAAGAGAGAGGGGTGGAAATTGTGCGGTAGAGAGAGATAGTGGGCATTTCGCAAGAGTGGAGATTCAGAGAGGGAAGGGGAGTTGTGTGAGAGAGAGTGGGGAGATTGTGCGAGTGAGAGAGATCAGGAGATTCTGAGAGAGTGAAAGAGGGGTTGTTTGAGAGAGAGGGGAGATTGTGCAGGAGAGAGAGAGTCACGAGTTTCAAAGAGAGAGGAGAGATAGTACAAGAGAGAGAGATGAGACATTGTGAGAGAGAGGGGAGGTTTTCTAGAGAGAGAGAGTGAGGGAGGGGAAATTGACAGAGATGGGGGATTGTGAGAGAGTGAGAGAGAAGTGAGTTTTTGTGAAGGAGAGAGTCAGAGGGGAGATTGCACCCGAGAGAGAGGTGGGAGATTTTGTGAGAGGGAGAAAGGGTCGTTTGAAAGACAATGGGAAAGAGTGGAGTTTTAGAGCACAAGGGAAGTTTGTGCAAGTCAGCTAGAGGAGGTGATTCTGCGTCAGTCAGAGAGATGGGGAATTTTGTGAGAGAGAGCAGAGATTTTGTGAGGGAGTGCGAGAGAGAGGTTATTGAGATAGGGAAGGGGAGATTGTGTGAGTGCGGGCAATGGTGAATCTGTGATTGTGGGTTAGAGAGAGAGAGGGTGGAAATTGTGAGAAAGTCAGGAGTTTCAGAGAGAGAGGAGAGATTGTGTGTGAGAGAGAGACAGAGAACATATTGAGGGAGGGGAGGTTCTGCCAGAGAGAGACAGAGGGGAGACTATGTGAGAGATGGAGGATTGTGCGAGAGAGAGAGGGAGATGGAAGTTTGTGTTGGGAGAAAATCAAAGGCGAGATGGCACATGCGAGAGAGAGAGGAGGTTTTGTGAAAAGGACAGTGGAGATTGAGAAACACAAGGAAAAAGTGTAGTTTGAGAGAGAGAAAGAAATAAGTGATAATGTGAGGGAGGGAGAGAGAGATGGGAGATTGTGTGAGAGAAAGAGAGAAAGGGGAGATTGTGCGACAGAGATAAAGATACAGAGGGGAAGTTGCATGAGAGGATATTGTGCAAGGGAGAGTGAGAGAGGGGGGAGATTGTGAGAAATTGGAGATTGTGCATGAGAGAGAGGGGAGAGATTGTGTTAGAGAGTGAGATGAGATATTGAGAGAGAGAGGAGATTTTACCAGAGAGACAGAGAGAGTGAGATAGGGGAAATTGAAAGAGAGGGGATATTGTGCGAGAGAGAGAAGGAAGTTTGTGTGAGAGTGAGAGTCAGAGGGGAGATTGCATGTGAGAGAGTGGGAGGAGATTTAGCAAGGGAGAGAGAGAGGAGAGGTTAAGAGAAAGACACAAAGAGGAGAGGTTGTGATAGAGAGAGTCAGGGGGGAGATTTAGCAAGAGAGAGAGAGGTGATTTTGCAAGATAGGGAAAGAGTGGAGTTTGATAGAGAGGGAGAAATTTGTGCAAGAGAGAGGGGAGGAAATTGTGTGTTAGAGAGAGAAAGGGGGATTTTGCGAGAGAGGAGATTCAGAGAGGGAAGGGAAGCTGTGTGTGAGAGAGAGTGGAGAGATTTGCGAGCGAGAGAGATAGGGAGATTCTGAGAGAGTGAAATAGGGGGGGAGATTGAGAGAGAGGGGAGATTGTGCTGGAGAGAGAGATTCACGAGTTTCAGAGAGAGAGGAGTGATTGTGCAGGAGAGAGAGATGAGACATTGAGCAAGAGAGGGGAGATTGTGCGAGAGAGAGAAACAGAGAAGATATTGAGAGACAGGAGATTGTGCCAGAGAGAGAGACAGAACAGAGGCTGTGTGAGTGAGGGGGGATTGTGCAAGAGAGAGTGGAGTTACTGTGGGAAAGAGAATCTGAGGCGAGAGAGAGAGAGGAGGTTATGTGAAAGAATCGGGGAGATTGAGACACACAGTGATTAAATGGAGATTGTGAGGGAGAGAGAGAGAAAGGGGGGACAATGTGATAGAAAGAGATTGGAGATTGTGAGAGAGAGGGGAGATTGTGTGAGAGGAATAAAGAGAGATGGAGGACAGATTTTGCGAGAGAGAGTGAGAGAGGGGAGATTGTGCAGAGAGAGTGTGTGTAGACTTCAGATAGATAGATGGGAGATTTTTCAGAGGGATAGAGATGAGATATTGAGACAGAGGGGAGATTTTGCCAGAGAGTGTGATAGAGCGGAAATTGACAGAGAAGAGGAATTGTGTGAGAAAGAGAGGGGGGGGGGAGTTTGTGAGAGAGAGAGAGAGTGAGAGAGCAGATTGCACGCAAGAGAGAGATGAGATTTTGCTAGAGGGAGAGAGAGAGGGGAGGTTGAGAGAGGGAGGTTTGAGTGAGAGAGAAGTTTGTGCGAGAGAAAGAGGGGAGGAGATTGTACGAGAGAGAGGGGAGAATTTGTGAGAGAGAGCAATAGAGGGGAGATTGAGAGAGTGAAGGTGAGGTTGTACAAGAGAGAGAGAGAGGGGAAATTAGGTGAACGAGATGAGGATATTGTGTGAGAGAGAGTGGGGCGGAGATTGAGAGAGGGGATCTTCTGCCGGAGATGGAGAGAGATAAGATATTCAGGGAGAGAGGGGAGATTTTGCCAGAGAGAGAGTGAGAGAGGGGAAATTGATAGAGAGGGGTGATTGTGCGAGATTAAGCGAGAGAGGGGAGATTCAGAGAGGGAATGGGAGGTTATGTGAGAGAGAGTGAGGGGAGATTGTACAAGTGAGAGAGATGGGGAGATTGTGAGAGAGTGAAAGAGGGGGGAGATTGAGAGAGAGGGGAGATTGTGCGGGAGACAGTGTCGCAAGTTTCAGAGAGAGAGGGGAGATTGGGCGAGACAGAGAGAAATGAGATATTGAGAGCAAGATGGGAGATTTTGCCAGAAAGAGAGAGAGTGAGAGAGGGGAAATTGACAGAGTGAAGTTTGCGCCAGAGAGACAGACAGAGGGAAGACTATGTGTAAGAGGGAGGATTGTGCACGAGAGAGAGGGAGAGGGGTGTTTGTGTGGGGGAGAGAAAATCAGAGGTGAGATTGCGCCTGAGAAAGAAAGATGAGATTTTGCGAGAGGGAGAGAGAGGGGAGGTTGAAATACAATGGGAAAGATTGGAGTTTGAGTGAGAGAGAAGTTTATGAGAAAGAAAGAGGGGAGGAGATTGTGTGAGAAAGAGGAGAGAATTTGTGAGAGAGAGCAAGAGGGGGAGATTGAGAGAGGGAAGGTGAGGTTGTGCGAGAGAGAGGAAGATATTGTATGAGAGAGTATGAGGGGGCTGAGATTGAGAGAGGGGGAGTTTGTGTGAGAGAGAGAGAGCCAGGAGTTTCAAAGAGGATGGGGAGATTTTGGAGAGAGAGAGAGAGGAAGTCGATTTCACCAGAGCCAGAGAAAGAGAGAGGGGGGGTGGTGGGGGGGGGGGGGAGATTGACTGAGAGTAGAGATTGTGCAAGAGATAGAGGGGTTGTTAGTGTCAGAGATAGAGTCAGAGAGATATTGCGTATGAGAGAGAGAGAGAGGAGATTTTGTGAAAGAGAGAGAAAGGACACAGAGACAATGGGAAAAAGTTGAGTTTGAGAGTGAGATACAAAGAGGAGAGAATGTGATACATAGAGTCAGAGGGGAGATTTTGTGAGAGAGAGAGAGGAGATTTTCGCAAGAAATAGAGAAAGTGGGGAGATTGAGAAACACAGGGAAAGATTGGAGTTTGAGCGAGAGAAGTTTGTGTGAGAAAGAGAGAGAGGGGAGGAGATTGTGTGTTGGGGGGGAGATTTTGCGAGGCAGATGGGAGATTTTGTGAGGGTGTGCGACAGATTGAGAGAGGGAAGGGGAGACTGTGCAAGAGAGAGAGGGGGGAGATTGCGTGAGCAAGAGATAGAGAGGAGATTTTGTGAGAGACAGGGTGAGTTGAGAGACAATGGCAAAGAGTTTACTTTGACAGAGAACTACAAAGAGGAGAGGATGTGACAGAGAGAGTCAGAAAGGAGATTGTGTGAGAGAGAGGTGATTTTGCGAGAGAGATGGAGGGGGAGATTGTGTGAGAGAGGGTGAGATTGAGAGAGAGGGCAGATTATGTGGGAGACAGAGAGTCGGAAGTTGCAGAGAGAGGGGAGATTGTGCAAAAGACAGACAGATGTGATATTGAAAGAAAGAGAGAGAGGAGAATTTGCCAGAGAGAGAGAGAGAGAGGAGTTTGTATGAGAGACAGAGTCAGAGGGGAGATTGCAGAGAGAGATTGAGAGGAGATTTTGTGCGAGTGGGAGAGAGACAGTGAGAAAGAGTGCAGTTTGAGAGAGAGATACAAAGAGGAAAGAATGTGATAGAGAGAATCAGAAGGGAGATTTTATGAGAGAGAGTGAAGTAATTTTCCGAGAGAGAGGGGAGAGCGAGAGACACAGGGAAAGAGTGGAGTTTGAGAGAGCAAGAGAAGTTTGTTTGACTCCAAGAGAGGGGAGCAGATTGAGAGCAAGGGGAGATTGTGTGGGAGAGAGAGAGTTGGCGGTTTCATAGAGATAGAGGGGAGATTGTGCAAGAGAGAGATAGAGAGGTGGTTTTGCGAGAGAGGGAAAGAGTGGAGATTGATAGAGAGGGAGAAGTTTGTGCAAGAGAGAGGGGAGCAAATTGTGCGTTAGAGAGAGAGGGGGGATTTTGTGAGAGAGGAAATTCAGATAGGGAAGGGGGGTTGTGTGTGAGAGAGAGGGGAGATTGTGTGAGAGTGAAAGAGGGGGGTGATTGAGAGAGGGGATAATTTGCAGGAGATAGAGAGTCACGAGTTTCAAAAAGAGAGGAGAGATTGTGCAAGAGAGAGAGATGAGACATTGAGATAGAGGAGAGATTGTGTGAAGGAGAGAGTCGGAGGGGAGATTGCACCCGAGAGAGAGGTGGGAGATTTTGTGACAGAGAGAAAGGGGAGTTTGAAAGAAAATGGGAAAGAGTGGACTTTTAGAGCACGAGGGAAGTTTGTGCGAGTCAGAGAGAGTAGGAGATTCTGCGTCAGTCAGAGAGACGGGGAATTTTGCGAGAGGGAGCAGAGATTTTAGGAGGGAGTGAGAGAGAGGGGTGATTCAGATAGGGAAGTAGAGGTTGTGTGAGAGAGGGGAGGTTGTGCGAGCAAGGACAATGGTGAATCTGCAATTGTGGGTGAGAGAGAGTGGGGGGAAATAGGGAGAGAGTGGAGTTTGTGCTAGAGAGTGTCAGGACTTTCAGAGAGAGGGGAGATTGTTCGAGAGAGAGAAAGACAGAGAACATATTGAGAGAGGGGAGGTTGTGCCAGAGAGAGAGAGACAGAGGGGAGACTATGTGAGAGATGGAGGATTGTGCGAGAGAGAGAGAGAGAGCAAGATGGGAGTTTGTGTTGGGGAGAAAATCAAAGGCGAGATTGCATGTGCGAGAGAGAGAGGAGGTTTTATGAAAAAGACAGTGGTGATTGAGAAACACAGGGAAAAAGTATAGTTTGAGAGAGGGAGAGAGAAATAGGTGATAATGTGTGAGAGTCAGAGAGAGAATGGAGATTGTGTGAGAGAAGGAGAGAAAGGGGAGATGGTGTGACAGAGATAAAGAGACATAGGGGAAGTTGTGCAAGAGGATATTGTGCAAGAGAGTGAGAGAGGAGGGAGAGCGTGAGAGATGAGAGATTGTGCAAGAGAGAGAGAGAGAGTCAGGGGCTGAGAGAAATAGGGGAGAGATTGTGTGAGAGAGTTAGATGAGATATTCAGAGAGAGAGTGGGGAGATTTTATGAGAGAGAGAGTGAGATAGGGGAATTAACAGAGAGGGGATATTGTGCAAGAGAGAGAAGGGAATTTGTGTGGGAGGGAGAGTCTTAGGGGAGATTGCACATGAGAGAGAGGGAAGAGATATAGCGAGATAGAGAGAGGAGAGGTTAAGAGAGAGATACAAAGAGGAGAGATTGTGATATAGAGAGTCAGAGGGGAGATTTTGCGAGAGAGAGAGGAGATTTTGCGAGAGAGGGAAAGAGTGGAGTTTAATAGAGGGAGAATTTTGTGCAAGAGAGAGGGGAGGAAATTGTGTGTTAGAGAGAGAGGGGGGGATTTTGCGAGAGCGGAGATTCAGAGAGGGAAGTGAGGTGAGTGTGAGAGAGGGGAGATTGTGCGAGCGAGAGAAATAGGGAGATTCTGAGAGAGTGAAACAGGGGCGAGATTGAGAGAGAGGGGAGATTGTGCAGGAGAGAGAGATTCATGAGTTTCAGAGAGAGAGGAGAGATTGTGCAGGAGAGAGAGATGAGACATTGAGAGAGAGAGGGGAGTTTGTGCGATAGAGAGAGACAGACGCGGGCTATGTGATTGAAGGGGGTTTGTGCGAGAGAGATTGGAGTTTCTGTGGGAGAGAGAATCAGTGGTGAGAGAGAGAGGAGATTATGTTGAAGAGTCAAGGGAGATTGAGACACACAGGGATAAAGTGGAGATTGTGAGAGAGAGAGAGTAAGGGGGAACAATGTGATAAAACAGATGGGAGATTGTGCAAGAGGAATAAAGAGAGATGGAGGACAGATTGTGCAAGAGAGACAGAGAGGTGGAGATTGTAAGTTTGGGGAAATTGTGTGAGAGAGAGAGTGAGTGTAGGCTTCAGAGAGATAGAGGGGATATTGTGCGATAGGGAGAGAGATGAGATATTGAGAGAGAGGGGAGATTTTGCCAGAGAGAGAGAGTGAGAGGGGAAATTGACAGAGAAGAGGAATTGTGCAAGAAAGAGAGCGAGAGGGGAGTTTGTGTGAGAGAGAGAGTCAGAGGGGAGATTGCACATGAGAGAGAGATGAGATTTTGCCAGAGGGAGAGAGAGAGGGGAGGTGGAGAGACAATAGAAAAGATTGGAGTTTGAGTGAGAGAAGTTTGTGTGAGAGAAAGAGAGGAGGAGATTGTGCGAGAGAGGGGAGAATTTGTGAGAGAGAGCGAGAGAGGGGAGATTGAGAGAGGGAAGGTGAGGTTGAGCAAGAGAGAGAGAGGGGAGATTGAATGCGTGAGATGAGGATATTGTGTGAGAGAGCGTGAGGGATCGAGATTGAGAGAGGGGAGTTTGTGCGAGAGATGGAGAGAGATGAGATATTCAGGGAGAGAGGAGAGATTTTGCCAGAGAGAGAGAGTGAGAGAGGGGAAATTGACAGAGAGGGGGGATTGTGTGAGATTAAGCGAGAGAGGAGAGATTCAGAGAGGGAAGGGGAGGTTGTGTGTGAGAGAGAGGGGAGATTGTGTGAGTGAGAGAGATGGGGAGATTGTGAGAGAGTGAAAGAGGGGGGAGATTGAGAGAGAGGGGAGATTGTGCGGGAGACAGTGTTGTGAATTTCAGACAGAGAGGGGACATTGGACAAGACAGAGAGAAATGAGATATTGAGAGCGAGAGGGGAGATTTTTGCCAGGGAGAGAGAGAGAGTGAGAGAGGGGAAATTGACAGAGAGCAGAGATTGTGTGAGAGAGAGAGACAGAGAAGATATTGAGAGAGTGGAGTTTGCGCCAGAGAGAGAGACAGAGGGGAGACTATGTGTGAGAGGGAGGATTGTGTGAGAGAGAGAGGGAGAGGAGAGTTTGCGTGGGGAGAGAGAATTAGGAGTGAGATTGCGCGTGAGAAAGAGAGATGAGATTTTGCGAGAGGGAGAGAGAGGGGAGGTTGAGATACAATGGGAAGGATTGGAGTTTGAGTGAGAGAGAAGTTTGTGAGAGAGAAAGAGGGGAGGAGATTGTGCGAGAAAGAGGGGAGAATTTTTGAGAGAGAGCGAGAGAGGGGAGATTAAGAGAGGAAAGGTGAGGTTGTGCGAGAGAGGGAGATTATGCAAGCGAGAGAGATGAGGATATTGTATGAGAAAGTGTGAGGGGGCTGAGATTGAGAGAGGGGGAGATTGTGGAGAGAGAGAGATGAGATATTGAGAGAGAGAGGAGGGTGATTTTACCAGAGACAGAGAGAGAGAGAGGGGAGATTGACTGAGAGTAGGGATTGTGCGAGAGATAGAGGGGTTATTTGTGTCAGAGATAGAGTCAGAGAGATATTGCATGTGAGAGAGAGAGAGCAGATTTTGTGAAAGAGAGAGAAGGGATACTGAGAGACAATGGCAAAAAGTTGAGTTTGAGAGTGAGATACAAATCTAACAGAATGTGAAACATGGAGTCAGAAGGGAGATTTTGTGAGAGAGAGGCAATTTTTGAGAGAGAAAGAGAGAGTGGGGAGATTGAGAGACACAAGGAAAGAGTGGAATCTGAGAGAGAGATGTTTGTGTAAGAGAGAGAGAGAGTGGAGGAGATTGTGTGTTAGAGAGGGGAGATTTAGCGAGGCTGATGGGAGATATTTTGAAGGTGTGCAACAGAGGGGAGATTGAGAGAGGGAAGGGGAGGCTGTGTGAAAGAGAGAGAAGGGAGATTGTGCGAGTGAGAGAGAGAGAGGAGATTTTGTGAGAGATAGGATGAGTTGAGAGATAATGGCAAAGAGTTTACTATGACAGAGAGATACAAAGAGGAGAGGATGAGATTGTGCGAGCGAGAGAGATAGGGAGATTGTGAGAGAGTGAAAGAGGGGGGTGATTGAGAGAGAGGGGAGATTGTGCAGGAGAAAGAGAGTCACGAGTTTCAAAGAGAGAGGAGAGATTGTGCAAGAGAGAGAGATGAAACATTGAGAAAGAGACAGGAGATTGTGCGAAGGAGAGAGTCGGAGGGGAGATTGCACCCGAGAGAGAGGTGGGAGATTTGTGAGAGAGAGAAAGCCAAGTTTGAAAGACAATGGGAAAGAGTGGAGTTTTAGAGCATGAGGGAAGTTTCTGCGAGTCAGACAGAGGAGGAGATTCTGTGTCAGTCAGAGAGGTGGGGAATTTTATGAGAGAGAGCAGAGATTTAGGGAGGTTGTGCGAGCAAGATGAATGGTGAATCTGTGATTGTGGGTGAGAGAGAGGGGAGAAATTGAGAGAGAGTGGAGTTTGTGCTAGAGAGAGAGGGTCAGGAGTTTCAGAGAGAGGGGAGATTGTCTGAGAGAGACAGAGAACATATTGAGAGAGGGGATGTTGTGCCAGAGAGAGAGAGACAGAAGGGAGACTGTGTGAGAGATGGAGGATTGTGTGAGATTGAGAGAGAGGGAGATGGGAGTTTGTGTTGTGGAGAAAATCAAAGCCGAGTTTGAACATGCGAGAGAGAGAGGAAGTTTTGTGAAAAAGACAGTGGTGATTGAGAAACACAGGGAAAAAGTGTAGTTTGAGAGAGAGAAATAGGTGATAATGTGAGAGAGGGAAAAGAGATGGGAGATTTTGCGAGAGAAGGAGAGAAAGGGGAGATTGTGAGAGAGAGATAAAGATACAGAGGGGAAGTTGCATGAGAGGATATTGTGCGAGAGAGAGTGAGAGAGGAGGGAGAGTGTGAGAGATGGGAGATAATGCGAGAGAGAGAGAGAGAGTCAGGGGTCTGAGAGAGATAGTGGAGAGAATGTGCGAGAGAGTGAGATGAGATATTGAGAGAGAGAGGGGTGTGATTTTACCAGAGAGAGAGAGTGAGAGAGGGGAAATTCACAGAGAGGGGATATTGTGTAAGAGAGAGAAGGGAGCTTGTGTGAGAGGGAGAGTCAGAGGGGAGATTGCACTTGAGAGAGAGGGAGGAGATTTAGTGAGAGAGAGAGAGAGGAGAGGTTAAGAGAGAGATACAAAGAGGAGAGATTGTGATAGAGAGAGTCAGAGGGGAGATTTTGTGAGAGAGAGAGAGGTGATTTTGCGAGGGAGGGAAAGAGTGGAGTTTGATAGAGAGGGAGAAGTTTGTGCAATAGAGAGGGTAGGAAATTGTGCTTTAGGGAGAGAGAGGGGGGATTTTGTGAGAGAGGAGATTCAGAGAGGGAAGGGGAGCTGTGTGTGAGAGAGAGAGGGGAGATTGTGCGGGCGAGAGAGATAGGGAGATTCTGAGAGAGTGAAAGAGGGGGGAGATTGAGAGAGAGGGGAGATTGTGCAGGAGTGAGAGATTCACGAGTTTCAGAGAGAGAGGAGAGATTGTGCAGGAGAGAGAGAGTTGTGACATTGAAAGAGAGAGGAGAGATTGTGCGAGAGAGAGAGAGACATAGAAGATATTGAGAGAGGTGAGGTTGTGCCAGAGAGAGAGACAGAGGGGAGGCTGTGTGAGTGAGGGGGGATAGTGTGAGAGAGAGTGGATTTTCTGTGGGAGAGAGAATCAGAGGCAAGAGACAGAGGAGGTTATGTGAAAGAGTCAGAGGAGATTGAGACACACAGGGATAAAGTGGAGATTGTGAGAGAGAGAGAGAAAAGAGGGACAATGTCATACAAAAAGAGATGGGAGATTGTGAGAGGGAGGGGAGATTGTGTGAGAAGAATAAAGAGAGATGGAGGACAGATTGTGCGAGAGAGAGTGAGAGAGGGGAGAATGTGAGATTGGGGAGATTGTGCGAGAGAGAGATTGTAGGCTTCAGAGAGATAGAGGGGAGATTGTGGGAGATTGTGCGAGAGGGAGAGAGATGAGATATTGAGAGAGAGGGGAGATTTTGCCAGAGAGAGAGTGAAAGAGGGGAAATTGACAGAGAAGAGGAATTGTGCATGAAAGAGAGAGAGAGAGAGGGGAGTTTGTATCAGGAGAGAGTCAGAGGGGAGTTTGCACATGAGAGAGAGATGAGATTTTGCCAGAGGGAGAGAGTGGGGAGGTTGAGAGACAATGGAAAAGATTGGAGTTTGAGTGAGAGAGAAGTTTGTGCGAGAGAAAGAGGGGAGGAGGTTGTGCGAGAGAGGGGAGAATTTGTGAGAGTGGGAGAGTGGAGATTGAGAAAGGGAAGGTGTGGTTGTGCAAGAGGGAGAGCGGGGGAGATTGAGCAAGCGAGATGAGGATATTGTGTGAGAGAGAGTGAGGGGCCGAGATTGAGAGAGGGGAGTTTGTGCAAGAGATGGAGAGAGATGAGATATTCAGGGAGAGAGGGGAGATTTTGCCAGAGATAGAGAGTGAGAGAGGGGAAATTGGCAGAGAGGGGGGATTGTGCGAGATTAAGCGGGAGAGGGGAGATTAAAGAGGGAAGGGGAGGTTGTGTGAGGGAGAGAGAGGGGAGATTGTGCGAGTGAGAGAGATGGGGAGATTGTGAGAGAGTCAGAGGGGGGAGATTAAGAGAGAGGGGAGATTGTGCGGGAGACAGTGTCGCGAGTTTCAAAGAGAGAGGGGAGATTGGACGAGACAGGTAGAAATGAGATATTGATAGCAAGAGGAGAGATTTTGCCAGAGAGAGAGAGAGTGAGAGAGGGGAAATTGACAGAGAGCAGAGATTGTGTGAGAGAGAGACAGAGAAGATATTCAGAGAGGGGAGTTTGCAGCACAGAGAGAGAGAGACAGAGGGGAGACTGTGTGTGAGACATAGGATTGTGCAGGAGAGAGAAAGAGGGAGAGGGGAGTTTTTGTGGGGGAGAGAGAATCAGAGGCGAGATTGCGTGAGAGAGAGAGAGATGTGATTTTGCAAGAGGGAGAGAGAGGGGAGGTTGAGATTGGAGTTTGAGTGAGAGAGAAGCTTGTGAGAGAGAAAGAGGGGAGCAGATTGTGTGAGAAAGAGGGGAGAATTTGTGAGAGAGCGAGAGAGGGGAGACTGAGAGATGAAAGGTGAGGTTGTGCGAGAGAGAGGGAGATTATGCAAGCAAGAGAGATGAGGATATTGTATGAGAGAGTTTGAGGGGGCTGAGATTGAGAGAGGGGGAGTTTGTGCGAGAGCTAGAGACCCGGGTGTTTCAAAGAGGGTGGGGAGATTGTGGAGAGAGAGAGAGAGAGGGGGGCAATTTCACCAGAGACAGAGAGAGAGAGAGAGGGGAGATTGACTGAGAGTAGGGATTGTGCGAGAGATTGAGGGAGGTGTTTGTGTCAGAGATAGAGTCAGAGAGATATTGCACATGAGAGGGAGAGAGGAGATTTTGTGAAAGAGAGAAGGGACACTGAGAGACAGTGGGAAAAAGTTGAGTTTGAGAGTGAATTACAAAGAGGACAGAATGTGATACATAGAATCAGAGGGGAGATTTTGCGAGAGAGAGAGTGAGAGGCAATTTTTGAGAGAGATAGAGAGAGTGGGGAGATTGAGAGACACAGGGAAAGAGTCGAGTTTGAGAGAGAGAAGTTTGTGAGAGAGTGAGAGAGGGAAGGAGATTGTGTGTTAGAGAGGGGAGATTTAGTGAGCAAATGGGAGATTTTGTGAGGGTGTGTGACAGAGGGGAGATTGAGAGAGGGAAGGGGAGGCTGTGCGAGAGAGAGAAAGGGGAGATTGTGCAAGCGAGAGAGAGGAGATTTTGTGAGAGAGGGAATGAGTTGAGAGACAATGGCAGAGTTTACTTTGACAGAGAACTACAAAGAGGAGAGGATGTGACAGAGAGAGTCAGAAAGGAGATTATGCGAGAGAGAGGTGATTTTGTGAGAGAGAGAGAGGGGGAGATTTTGTGAGAAAATGTGAGAGAGGGGGGAGATTGAGAGCAAGGGGAGATTATGAGGGAGAGAGAGTCGGAAGTTGCAGAGAGAGAGGGGAGATTGTGTGACAGACAGACAGATGTGATATTGAAAGAAAGAGAGAGGGAAGAATTTGCCAGAGAGAGGAGTTTGTATGAGAGACAGAGTCAGAGGGGAGATTGCAGACAGAGATAGAGAGGAGATTTTGTGAGAGTGGGAGAGAGACAGTGGGAAAGAGTGCAGTTTGAGAGAGAGATACAAAGAGGAAAGAATGTGATAGAGTCAGAAGGGAGATTTTGCGAGAGAGGGAGAGAAGCGATTTTCCGAGAGAGAGAGAGGGGGGAGAGCGAGAGACACAGGGAAAGAGTGGAGTTTCAGAGAGCGAGAGAAGTTTGTTTGACTCCAAGAGAGGGGAGGAGATTGAGAGCGAGGGGAGATTGTGTGGGAGAGAGATAGTCGACGGTTTCATAGAGACAGAGGGGAGATTGTGCGAGAGAGAGAGAGGTGATTTTGTGAGAGAGGGAAAGAGTGGAGTTTGATAGAGAGGGAGAAGTTTGTGCAAGAGAGAGGGGAGGAAATTGTGCGTTGGGAAGAGGGAGGGGGTATTTTGTGCAAGAGCAGATTCAGATAGGGAAGAAGAGTTGTGTGTGTGTGAGAGAGAGGGGAGATTGTGCAAGCAAGAGAGATGGGGAAATTGTGAGAGAGTGAAAGAGGAGAGTGATTGACAGAGAGGGGAGATTGTGCTGGAGAGAGAGAGTCATGAGTTTCAGAGAGAGGGGAGAGATTGTGCAAGAGAGAGAGATAAGACATTGAGAAAGAGACGGAAGATTGTGTGAAGGAGAGAGTCAGAGGGGAGATTGCACCTGAGAGAGGTGGGAGATTTTGTGAGAGGGAGAAAGGCGAGTTTGAAAGAAAATGGGAAAGAGTGGAATTTTAGAGCACGAGGGAAGTTTGTGCGAGTCAGAGAGAGGAGGAGATTCTGCGTCAGTCAGAGAGGCGGAGAATTTTGTGAGAGAGAGCAGAGATTTTGGGAGGGAGTTCGAGAGAGGGATGATTGCGATAGGGAAGGGGAGGTTCTGCGAGAGAGGGGAGGTTGTACGAGCGAGGGGAATGGTGATTCTGTGATTGTGGGTGAGAGAGAGAGAGACAGGAGGGGAGGGGGCAATTGAGAGAGAGTGGAGTTTGTGCTAGAGAGAGAGGGTCAGGAGTTTCAGAGAGAAGGGAGATTGTCCGAGAGAGAGAGAGGCAGAGAACATATTGAGAGAGGGGGGTTGTGCCGGAGAGAGAGACAGAGGGGAGACTGTGTGAGAGATGGAGGATTGTGAGAGAGAGAGAGGGAGAGGAAAGTTTGCGTGAGAGAGAGTCAAAGGGGACATTGCATGTGAGAGAGAGAACTGAGATTTTGTGATACAGAGAGAGCGAGGGGACGTTGAGAGACACAGAGAAAGAGTGGAGTTTGAGAGAGTGAGATAAGTTTGTGCAAGTCAGAGAGTGGGCAGGAGATTGTGCGTTAGAGAGAGGGGAATTTGTGTGAGAGAGTGAGAGAAGGGAGATGAGTGAGGGAAGGTGAGGTTGGGCAAGAGAGAGAGAGATGCGAGATTATGCAAGTGAGAGAGATGAGTGTATTGTGCGAGAGAGGGTGAGGGGGGAGATTGAGAGAGGGGAGTTTGTGTGAGAGAGAGAGAGAGTCAGGAGTTTCAGAGAGGGAGGGGAGGTTGTGTGAGACAGAGAGATGACATATTGAGAGAGAGAGGGGAGATTTACAGAAAGGGGAGATTTTGCCAGTGAAAAAAAGAGTTAGAGAGGGGAAATAGGCAGAGTTTGGAGATGGTGCGAGAAAGAGAGAGGAGTTTGTGTGAGAGAGAGAGAGGCAGAGAAGATATTGAGAGAGGGGAGGTTGTGCCATAGAGAGAGAGGGAGAGATGAGATATTGAGAGAGGGGGGTAATTTTGCCAGTGTCAGAGAGCGAGAGAGGGGGAATTGACAGAGAGGAGGAATTGTGCGAGAGATAGAGGGGGCAGTTTGTGTGAGCGAGAGGCAGAGAGAGACAGCACATGAGAGAGAGAGGAGATTGTGTGAAAGAGAGAGAAGGGTCACTGAGAGACAGTAGGAAAGAGTGAAGTCTGAGAGAGATAAAAAGAGGAGAGAATGTGATACATAGAGTCAAAGGGGAGATATTGTGAGAGACAGAGAGAGGTGAGTTTGCGAGAGAGTGGGGAGGTTGAGAGACACAGGGAGTTTGAAAAAGTGAGAGAAGTTTGTGTGAGTCAGAGAGAGGGTAGGAGATTGTGCATTAGAGAGAGGGGAGAATTTCTGAGAGAGTGAGAGAGGTGGGAGACTGAGAGAGAGGGGAATTGGTGTGTGAGAGAGAGAGTCTGGAGTTTCAGAGAGAGGGGAGACTGTGAGAGATGGAGGATTGTGTGAGAGAGAGAGGGAGAAGGGAGTTTGTGTGGGTGAGAAAATCAGAGGCGAGATTGTGCGCGTGAGAGAGAGGAGGTTTTGTGAAAAAGACAGGTGAGATAGAGACACACAGGGAAAAATTGAAGTTTGAGAGAGGAAGAGGGGATAATGGGAGAGAGAGAGAGGGGAGATTGTGTGAGAGAGGGGATATTGTGCGATAAAAATAGAGAGTGGAAGTTGCGTGAGAGGATATTGTGCGAGGGAGTGAGAAAGGAGGGAGAGTGTGAGAGATAGGAGATTGTGTGAGAGAGAGAGAGAGAGTCAGGGGTCTAAGAGAGATATTGGGAGATTGAGAGAGGGGAGATTTTACCAGAGAGAGGGAGTGAGATAGGGGAAATTGACAGAGAGGGGATATTGTGCGAGAGAGTGAGGGAGGAGATTTTGTGAGGTAGAGAGCAAGGGGAGTTTGAGAGACAATGGGAAAGAGTGCTGTTTGAGAGAGAGATACAAAGAGCAGAGAATGTGATATAATGAGTCAGAGGGGAGATTTTGCGAGAGAGAGAGGTGATTTTGGGAGAGAGGGAAAGAGGGGTTTGAAAGGTAGGGAGAAGTTTGTGTGAGGGGGGGGGGAAATTGTGCGTTAGAGAGAGAGGGTGGAGATTTTGTGAGAGAGAGGAGATTTAGAGAGGGAAGGGGTGGTTGTATGACAGAGAGAGAGGGAGATTGTGCGATCAAGAGAGATAGAGAGATTGTGAGAGAATTAAAGAGGGGGGAGATTGAGAGAGAGGGGAGATTGTGCGGGAGGGAGAGAGTCATGAGTTTCAGAGAGAGGCCAGATTGTGCAAAAGAGAGAGGGATAAGATATTGAGAGAGATGGGAGATTTTACCAGTGAGAGAGGGGAAATTGACTGAGTGGGGGGATTGTGTGAGAGAGAGAAAGAGGGGAGATTCAGAGAGGGAAGGGGAGGTTGTGTGTGAGAGAGAGAGGGGAGATTGTGCGAGCGACAGAGATGGGGAGATGGGGAGATTATGAAAGAGTGCAAGGGAGGGAGATTGAGAGAGAGGGGAGATTGTGAGGGAGAGAGAGTCGTGAGTTTCAGACAGGAAGGGCAGATTGTGCAAGAGAGAGAGAGGGGAGATTTTGCCAGAGAAAGAGAGAGTGATAGAGGGGAAATTGACAGTGAAGGGGGATTGTGAGAGAAAGAGAGACAGAAGGGAGATTGCACCCGAGAGAGAGGGAGGAGATTTTGCCAGAGGGAAAGAGGGGAGGTTGAGAGACACAGGGAAAGAGTGGAGTTTGAGAGCGTGTGAGAATTTTGTACTAGTCAGAGAGCGGAGCAGATTCTGTGTCAGTGAGAGCTGCGGGGAATTTTGCGGAAGAGAGCAAAGATTTTGTGAGGGAGATCAAGAGAGGTTTTGTGAAAAAGACAGGTGAGATTGAGAAACACAAGGAAAAAGTGAAGTTTGAGAGGGAGAGAGAAAGAGGGAATAATGGGAGAGAGAGAGAGATGGGAGATTGTGTGAGAGAGGGAGAGAGGGGGATATTGTGTGAGAGATAAAGATAGAGAGGGGAAGTTGCACAAGAGGATATTGTGCAAGAGAGAGTGAGAAAGGAGGGAGCGTGTGAGAGATGGGAGATTGTGCGAGAGAGAGAGAGTCATGGGTCTGAGAGAGATAGAGGGGAGATTGAGAGAAAGAGAGAGGAGGGAGATTTTACCAGAGCGGGAGGGAGTGAGATAGGGGAAATTGACAGGGAGGGGAGATTGTGCAAGAGAGAGAGGGGAGTTTGTGTGAGAAGGTGAGTCAGAGGGGAGATTGCACATGAGAGAGAGGGAGGAGATTTTGCGAGAGAGGGAGAGAGGGGAGGTTGAGAGACAATGAGAAAGAATGCCATTTGAGAGAGAGATACAAAGAGGAGAGAATGTGATATAGAGAGTCAGAGGGGAGATTTTGCGAGAGAGAGGTGATTTGGGGAGAGAGGGAAAGAGTGGAGTTTGAGAGGGAGGGAGAAGTTTGTGCGAGAGAGAGGGGAGGAAATTGCGTGTTAGAGAGCGAGGGGGGATTTTGCGAGAGAGAGGAGTTTCAGCTTGTTTGAGAGAGGGATGAGAAATTGAGAGAGAGGGGAGATTTTGCCAGCAAGAGAGAGAGTTAGAGAGGGGAAATTGACAGAGAGGGGGGATTGTGTGACAGAGTGGAGATTCACAGAGGGAAGGGGAGGTTGTGTGAGAGAGAGAGAGAGAGGGGAGATTGTGCGAATGAGAGAGATGGGGAGATTGTGAGAGAGTGAAAGAGGGGGGAGATTGAGATAGAGGGGAGATTGTGAGGGAGAGAGATAGTCATGAGTTTCAGAGAGGGAGAGCAAATTGTGCGAGAGAGAGAGAGAGGGGAGATTTTGCCAGAGAAAGAGAGAGTGATAGAGGGGAAATTGACAGAGAGGGGGAATTGTGAGACAGAGAGAGTGGGGAGTTTGTGTCAGAGAGAGAGAGTCAGAGAGGAGACTGCACCTGAGAGAGAGTGAGGAGATTTTGTGAGGGAGAAAGGGGAGGGTGAGAGACACAGGGAAAGAGTGGAGTTTGAGAGCACATGAGACTTTGGTACAAGTCAGAGAACAGAGCAGATTCTGTGTCAGTGAGAGACGCAGGGAATTTTGTGAAAGAGAGCGAAGACTTTGTGAGGGAGAGTGAGAGAGTGGAGATTGAGGGAGGGAAGGGGTGGTTGTGCGAAAGAAGAAAGATTATGTGATCGAGGGCAATGGTGAATCTGCAATTGTGGGAAAGAGAGAGTGAGAGGGGGAGATTGAGAGAGAGTGGAGTTTGTGCAAGAGACAGAGAGTCAGGAGATTCAGACAGAGAGGGGAGATTGTGCGAGAGAGACAGAGAAGATATTGAGAGAGGGGAGGTTGTGTGATAGAGAGAGACAGAGGGAAGACTGTGTGAGAGAGGGTGGATTGTGTCAGAGGGAGAGTGGAGTTTGTGTGGGAGAGAGAATCAGAGGCAAGATTGCACGAGAGAGAGAGATTTTGTGAAAGACGCAGGGGAGATTGAGACACATAGGGAATAAGTGGAGTTAGAGAGAGAGAGAAAAAAAGGAAATAATGTGACAGATAGAGAGAGAGATGGGAGATTGTGCGAGAGAGGGAGAGAGAGGGGTGATTGTGCGGGAGAGATAAAGAGAGGGAATAGAGATTGCATGAGAGGATATTGTGCAAGGGATTAGTGAGAGAGGTGGGAGTTTGTGAGAGATGGGAGATTGTGTGGAAGAGAGAGAGTCGGGGGTTTCAGAGAGAAAGAGGGGAGATTGTGCAAGAGAGAGAGGGAGGATATATTGAGAGAGAGGGGAGATTTGGCCAGTGACTAAGAGAGTCAGAGAAGGGAAATAGGCAGAGTTTGGAGATGGTGCAAGAAAGAGAGGGGAGTTTGTATGAGAGAGAGAGACAGAGAAGATATTGAGAGATGGGGAGGTTGTGCCAGAGAGAGAGACAGAGGGGAGACTGTGTGAGAGAGGGAGGATTGTGTGAGCGGGAGAAGGGAGTTTGTGTGGGACAGAGAATCAGAGGCGAGATTGCGCGTGACAAAGAGAACAGATTTTGTGAATGAGACGGGAGAGATGGAGACACAGACAGAAAAAGTGGAGATTAAGAGAGAGAGAGAAAGGGGAGAATAATGTGAGAGAGAGAGAGATGGGAGATTGTGAGAGAGAGGGGAGATTGTGCGAGAGGGATAAAGAGAGATGGAGGGGAGGTTATGCGAAAGAGAGGGAGAGATGGTGAAGATCATAGGATTGGGGAGATGGTATGAGAGAGAGAATATAGGCTTCAGAGAGATAAAGGGGAGATTGTGCGAGAGGGAGAGAGATGAGATATTGAGAGAGATGGGAGATTTTGCCAGAGAGAGAGTGAGAGAGGGGAACTTGACAGAGAAGGGGAATTGTGCAAGAAAGAGAGAGACATGGGAGTTTTTGTGAGTGAGAGAGTCAGAGGGGAGATTATATGTGTGAGAGAGAGATGTGATTTACAGAGAGGGGAGATTTCGCCAGTGAAAATGAGAGTCAGAAAGGGGAAATAGGCAGAGTTTGGAGATCATGCGAGTAAGAGAAGGAAGTTTGTGTGACAGAGATTGACAGAGAAGATATTGTGAGAGGGGAGGTTGTGTCAGAGAGAGAGAGAGAGAGATAGAGGGGAGACTGTGTGAGAGAGGGTGGATTGCGTTAGAGGGAGAGTGGAGTTTGCATGGGAAAGAGATTCAGAGGCAAGATTGCACGAGAGAGAGATTTTGTGAAATACACAGGGGAGATTGAGACACATAGGGAATAAGTGGAGTTACAGAGAGGGAGAGCGAAAGGGAGATTGCATGAGAGAGATGAAGAGAGGGAGGGGAGATTGCGTGAGAGGAAATTGTGCAAGAGAGACTGAGAGAGGCGGGAGAGTGTGAGAGAAGGGAGATTGTGTGTGTGAGAGAGAGAGAGAGAGTCGGGGGTTTCAGAGAGAAAGTGGTGAGATTGTGCAAGAGAAAGAGAGAGGAGATATTCAGAGAGGGGGGAGAGTTTGCCAGTGAAAAAGAGAGTCGGAGAAGGGAAATAGGCAGAGTTTGGAGATCATGCGAGAAAGAGAGGGGAGTTTGTGTGAGAGAGAAAGACAGAGAAGACATTGAGAGAGGGATTTTTGTGCCAGACAGAGAGACAGAGGGGAGACTGTGTGAGAGAGGGAGGATTGTGCGAGAGGGAGAAGGGATTTTGTGTGGGACAGAGAATCAGAGGCAAGATTGCGCGCATGAGAGAGAGAGGCGGTTTTGTGAATGAGACAGGGGAGATTGAGACACATGGAAAAAGTGGAGATTCAGCAAGAGAGAGAAAAGGGGGATAATGTGAGAGAGAGAGAGGGGAGATTGTGAGAGTGAGGGGAGGTTGTTAAAGAGCGATAATGAGAGATGGAGGGGACGTTGTGCGAAAGGGAGGGAGAGAGGGTGGAGATCATAGGATTGGGGAGATGGTATGAGAGAGAGAACATAGGCTTCAGAGACATAAAGGGGAGATTGTGCAAGAGGGAGAGTGATGAGATATTCAGAGAGATGGGAGATTTTGCTAGAGAAAGAGTGAGAGAGGGGAACTTGACAGAGAAGGGGAATAGTGCAAGAAAGAGAGAGACAGGGGAATTTTTGTGAGAGAGAGAGTCAGAGGGGAGATTGAATGCGAGAGGGAGATGCGATTTACAAAGAGGGGAGATTTTGCCAGTGAAAAAGAGAGTCAGAAAGGGGAAATAGGCAGAGTTTGGAGATCGTGCGAGTAAGAGAGGGGAGTTTGTGTGAGAGAGATACAGAGAAGATATTGAGAGACGGGAGGTAGTGCGAGAGAGAGAGAGTTGGGGGTTTCAGGGAGAAAGAGGGGCGATTGTGCAAGAGAAAGAGAGAGGAGATATTCAGAGGGGGGGAGATTTTGCCACTGAAAAAGAGAGTCAAGGAAGGGAAATAGGCAGAGTTTGTAGATTGTGCTAGAAAGAGAGGGGAGTTTCTGTGAGAGAGACACACAGGGAAGATGTTGAGGGAGGGGAGGTTGTGCCAGAGAGAGAGACAGACTGTGTGAGAGAGGGAGGATTGTGAGAGATGGAGAAGGGAGTTTATGTGGGACAGAGAATCAGAGATGAGATTGCGCAAGCGAGAGAGAGGCGGTTTTGCGAATGAGACAGGGGAGATTGAGAGAGAGAGAGAAAGGGGGGATAATGTGAGAGAGAGATGGGAGATTGTGAGAGAGGGGAGATTGTGCGAGAGGGATAAAGAGAGATGGAGGGGAGGTTATGCGAAAGGGAGGGAGAGAGGGGAAGATCATAGGATTGGGGAGATGGTACGTGAGAGAGAGTGTAGGCTTCAGAGAGATAAAGTGGAGATTGTGCGAGAGGAAGAGAGATCAGATATTGAGAGAGATGGCAGATTTTGCCAGAGAGAGAGTGAGAGAGGGGAAATTGACAGAGAAGGGGAATTGTGCATGAAAGAGAGAGAGGGGAGTTTGTGTGAGAGAGAGAGTCAGAGAGAAGATTGTACGTGAGAGAGAGAGATGAGATTTTGTGAGAGGGAGAAAGAGAGGAGAGATTGAGAGGCACAGGTACAGAGTGGAGTTTGATAGAGTGAGATAAGTTTGTGTGAGCCAGAGAGAAGGGACGAGATTGTTTGTTAGAGAGAGGGGAGAATTTTTGAGAGAGAGCGAGAGAGGGGAGATTGAGAGAGAGAATGGGAGGATGTGCAAGAGAGTGAGGGGAGATTATGTGAGCAAGAGAGATGAGAATATTGTGCGATAGAGGGTGATGGGGGGAGATTGAGAGAGGGGTGTTTGTGCGAGAATGAGATAGTCAGGAGTTCCAGAGAGAGAGGGGGGATTGTGCCAGACAGACAGATGAGATATTGATAGAGAGAGAGGGGAGATTGACAGAGAGGGGGATTGTGCAAGAGATAGAGTGGGGAGCTTGTGAGAGAGAGTCAGAGAGGGATTGTATGTGAGAGAGAGGAGATTTTGCGAAAGAGAGAGAAGGGACACTGAGAGACAATGGGATAGAGTGGAGTTTGAGAGAGAGATACAACGATGAGAGAAGAGGGGAGATTTTGTGAGAGAGAGAGAGAGAGGTGAGTTTGTGAGCGAGAGAGAGGGGAGATTGTGAGACATGGGGAAAGAGTGGATTTTGAGAGAGCGAAAGAAGTTTGTGCGAGTCAGAGAGAGGTGAGGAGATTGTGCATTAGAGAGAGAGGCAGGGGATTCTGTGAGAGGGAGGGGAGATTTTGTGAGGGAGAGTGAGAGAGGGGAGGTTGAGAAAGGGAAGGAGTGGTTGTGCAGGACAGAGATGGGGAATCTGCGATTGTGCGAGAGTGTGAGAGGGGGAGATTGAGAGAGAGAGGAGAGTGTGTGCGAGAGAGAGGAAAGAGTTTCAGAGAGAGAGGGGAGATTTTGTGAGGAAGAGAGAGAGAGAGGAGATATAGAGAGAGGGGAGGTTCTGCCAGAGAGAGAGAGGTGAAAAGATGACAGAGTGAGACAGAGATGGGAGATTGTGAGAAAGTGATGAAGAAAGGGAGGGGGGATTGCGAGAGTGGATATTGTGTGAGAGAGAGTGAGAGAAGTGGGAGAGTGTGAGAGTTGGGAGATTGTGCAAGAGAGAGAGTCGGGGGTTTCAGATGGAAAGGGGAGATTGTGCAATAGAGAGAGAGATGAGATATTGAGAGGGGGAGATTTTGCCAGTGAAAAAGAGAGTCAGAGAAGGGAAGTAGGCAGCGTTTGGAGATCATGTGAGAAAGAGAGGGGAGTTTGTGTGAGACAGAAAGACAGAGAAGATATTGAGAGAGGGGATTTTGTGCCAGAGGGGAGACTGTGTGAGAGGGAGGATTGTGCGAGAGGGAGAAGGGAGTGTGTGAGGGACAGAGAATCAGAGGCGAGATTGCGCGCATGAGAGAGAGGCGGTTTTGTGAATGAGACAGGGGAGATTAAGACACACATGGAAAAAGTGGAGATTGAGAGAGAGAGAGAGAAAGGGGGGATAATGTGAGAGAGAGATGGGAGATTGTGAGAGAGAGGGGAGATTCTGCAAGAGGGATAAAGACAGATGGAGGGGAGGTTGTGCAAAAGAGAGGGAGAGAGGGGAAGATCATAGGATTGGGGAGATGGTACGAGAGAGAGAGTGTAGGCTTCAGAGAGATAAAGGGGAGATTGTGCAAGAGGGAGAGAGAGGAGATACTGACAGGGAGGGGAGAATTTGCCAGTGAAAAAGAGTCAGAGAAGGGAATTAGGCAGAGTTTGGAGATCATGCAAGAGAGGGGAGTTTGTGTGAGAGAGAAAGACAGAGAAGACATTGAGAGAGGGGATTTTCCGCCAGAGAGAGAGACAGAGGGGAGACTGTGTGAGAGAGGGAGAATTGTGTGAGCGGGAGAAGGGAGTTTGTGTGGGACAGAGAATCAGAGGCAAGATTGCGCGCACGAGAGAGAGAGGCAGTTTTTTGAATGAGACAGGGGAGATTAAGACACATATGGAAAAAGTGGAGATTCAGAGAGAGAGAGAAAAGGGGGATAATGTGAGAGAGAGAGATGGGAGATTGTGCGATTGAGGGGTGATTGTGCGAGATGGATAAAGAGAGATGGAGGGGACGTTGTGCGAAAGAGAGGGAGAGAGGGTGGAGATCATAGGATTGGGCAGATGGTATGAGAGAGAGAACATAGGCTTCAGAGACATAAAGGGGAGATTGTCCAAGAGGGAGAGAGATGAGATATTCAGAGAGATGGGAGATTTTGCTAGAGAGAGAGTGAGCGAAGGGAAATTGACAGAGAAGGGGAATTGTACAAGAAAGAGAGAGAGAGGAGTTTGTGGGAGAGAGAGAGTCAGAGGGGAGATTGTATGTGAGAGAGAGAGATGAGATGAGATTTTGAGAGAGGGAGAAAGAGAGGAGAGGTTGAGAGGCACAGGTACAGAGTACAGTTTGAGAGAGTGAGAGAAGTTTGTGTGAGCCAGAGAGAAGGGATGAGCTTGTCTGTTAGAGAGAGGGGAGAATTTTTGAGAGGGAGCTAGAGAGGGGAGATTGAGAGAGAGAACAGGAGGGTGTGCGAGAGAGAGAGAGGGCAGATTATGTGAGCAAGAGAGATGAGAATATTGTGATAGAGGGTGATGGGGGGAGATTGAGAGAGGGTTGATTGTGCGAGAATGAGATAGCCGGGACTTTCATAGAGAAGGGGGATTGTGCCAGACAGACAGATGAGATATTGAGAGAGAGAGGGGGGAGATTGACAGAGAGGGGGATTGTACAAGATATAGAGTGGGGAGTTTGTGTGAGACAGTCAGAGAGGGATTGCACGTGAGAGAGAGGAGATTTTGTGAAGGAGAGAGAAGGGACGCTGAGAGACAATGGGATAGAGTGGAGTTTGAGAGAGAGAACATAGGCTTCAGAGACATAAAGGGGAGATTGTGCAAGAGGGAGAGAGGTGAGATATTCAGAGAGATGGGAGATTTTGCTAGAGAGAGAGTGAGCGAAGGGAAATTGACAGAGAAGGGGAATTGTATAAGAAAGAGAGAGAGAGGAGTTTGTGGGAGAGAGAGAGTCAGAGGGGAGATTGTATGTGAGAGAGAGAGATGAGATGAGATTTTGCGAGAGGGAGAAAGAGAGGAGAGGTTGAGAGGTACAGGTACAGAGTACAGTTTGAGAGAGTGAGAGAAGTTTGTGTGAGCCAGAGAGAAGGGATGAGCTTGTCTGTTAGAGAGAGGGGAGAATTTTTGAGAGGGAGCTAGAGAGGGGAGATTGAGAGAGAGAACAGGAGGGTGTGCGAGAGAGAGAGGGCAGATTATGCGAGCAAGAGAGATGAGAATATTGTGCAATAGAGGGTGATGGGGGGAGATTGAGAGAGGGTTGATTGTGCGAGAATGAGATAGCCGGGACGTTCATAGAGAAGGGGGATTCTGCCAGACAGACAGATGAGATATTGAGAGAGAGAGAGGGGAGATTGACAGAGAGGGGGATTGTACAAGAGATAGAGTGGGGAGTTTGTGTGAGAGAGTCAGAGAGGGATTGCACGTGAGAGAGAGGAGATTTTGTGAAGGAGAGAGAAGGGATGCTGAGAGACAATGGGATAGAGTGGAGTTTGAGAGAGAGATACAAAGACGAGAGAATGTGACACATAGAGTCAGAAGGGAGATTTTGCGAGAGAGAGAGAGGTGAGTTTGTGAGCGAGAGAGAGGGGAGATTGTGAGACACAGGGAAAGAGTGGAGTTTGAGACAGTGAGAGAAGTTTGTGCGAGTCAGAGAGAGGTGAGGAGATCATGTGTTAGAGAGAGAGGTGGGGGATTCCGTGAGAGAGAGGGGAGATTTTGTGAGGGATAGTGAGAGAGGGGAGATTGAGAAAGGTAAGGGAAGGTTGTGCGGGAGAGAGATGGGGAATCTAAGATTTTGCGAGAGAGAGTGAGAGAGGGGGAGATTGAAAGAGAGAGGAGAGTGCACGAGAGAGAGAGAGAGGAAGGAGTTTCAGAGAGAGAGGGGGGAGATTTTGTGAGGAAGAGAGAGAGAAAGGAGATATTGAGAGAGGGGAGGTTCTGCCAGAGGGAGAGAGGGGTGATAATGTGACAGAGAGAGACAGAGATAGGAGAGTGTGCGAGAGAGATAAAGAAAGGGAGGGGAGCTTGCGAGAGAGTATATTGTGTGAGAGAGAGTGAGAGAGATGGGAGATTCTGCGAGAGACAGAGAGAATCGGGGTTTTCAGAGGGAAAGGGCAGATTATGCAAGAGAGAGAGAGGAGTTATTGAGAGGGGGAGATTTTGCCAGTGAAAAAGAGAGTCAGAGAAGGCAACTAGGCAGAGTTTAGGGATAGTGCGAGAAAGAGAGGGGAGTTTGTGTGAGAGACAAAGACAAAGAAGATATTGAGAGAGGGGATTTTGTGCCAGAGAGAGACAGAGGGGAGACTGTGTGAGAGAGGGAGGATTGTGCGAGAGTGAAAAGGGAGTTTGTGTGGGACAGAGAATCAGAGGTGAGATTGTGCATGAGAGAGAGAGCAGATTTTGTGAATGAGACGGGAGTGATTGAGACACACACTGAAAAAGTGGAGATTCAGAGAGAGAGAGAAAAGGGAGATAATGTGAGAGGGTGAGTGTTGGGAGATTGTGAGAAAGAGGGGAGATTGTGCGAGGGGGATAATGAGAGATGGATGGGAGGTTGTGCGAAAGAAAGGGAGAGGTGGAGATCATAGGATTGGGGAGATTGTGCGAGGGAGAGAGTGTGGGCTTCAGAGAGGTAAAGGGGAGATTGTGCGAGAGGGAGAGAGATGAGATATTGAGAGAGAGGGGAGATTTTACCAGAGAGTGAGAGAGGGGAAATTGACAGAAGGGGAATTGTGCAAGAAAGAGAGAGAGAGTGGAGTTTGTGTGAGAGAGAGATTCAGAGGGGAGATTGTACGCGAGAGAGAGAGATGAGATTTTGCAAGAGGGAGAAAGAAAGGGGAGGTTGGGAGGCACAGGAAAAGAGTGGCATTTGAGAGAGTGAAAGAAATTTGTGCAAGTCAAAGGGAAGGGATGAGTTTGTCCATTATAGAGGGTAGAATTTGTGAGAGAGGGGAGATTGTACGAGCAAGAGAGATGAGGATGTTCTGTGACAGAGGGTGAGGGGGGAAGATTGAGATGGGGTGTTTGTGCGAGGGAAAGAGAGTCAGGAGTTTCAGAGAGAGAAGATTGATTGTGTGAACCATAAATGAGATATTGAGAGAGAGAGATCTGATTTACAGAAAGGGGAAATTTTGCCAGTGATAAAGAGAGTTAGAGAGGGGAAATAGGCAGAGTTTGGAGATCGTGTGAGAAAGAGAGGGGAGTTTGAGTGAGAGAGAAAGAGACAGAAGATATTGAGAGAGGGGTGGTTGTGCCAGAGAGAGAGAGACAGAGGGGAGACTGTGTGAGAGAGGGTGGATTATGTTAGAGGGAGAGTGGAGCTTGTGTGGGAGAGAGAATCAGAGGCAAGATTGCACGAGATAGAGATTTTGTGAAAGACACATGGGAGATTGAGATACATAGGGAATAAGTGGAGACAGAGAGAGAGAGAAAGGGGATAATATGACAGTGAGAGACAGAGATGGGAGATCGTGTGAGAGAGGGAGAGAGAGGGGAGATTGTGCGAGAGAGATAAAGAGATGGAGAGGAAATTGCATGAGAGGATATTGTGCAAGAGAGAGAGAGAGGAGTGAGAGTGGGAGAATGTGTGAGAGATAGTTTCAGAGAGAAAGAGGGGAAATTGGGCAAGAGAGAGAGATGAGATATTGAGAGAGATGGGACATTTTGCCAGAGAGAATGTGAGAGAGGGGAAATTGTCAGAGAAGGGGAATTGTGCAAGAAAGAGAGAGACAGGGGAGTTTGTGTGAGAGAGCAAGTCAGAGGGGAGATTGTACGTGAGAGAGAGAGATGTGATTTGCAGAGAGGGGAGATTTTGCCAGTGAAAAAGAGAGTCAGAGAAGGGAAATAGGCACAGTTTGGAGATCGAGCAAATAAGAGAGGTCAGTTTGTGTGAGAGAGAGTACAGAGAAGATATTGCAAGAGGGGAGGTTGTGTCAGAGAGAGACAGAGGGGAGACTGTGTAAGAGAGGGTGGATTGTGTTAGAGTTTGCGTGGGAGAGAGAATCAGATGCAAGATTGGAAGAGAGAGAGATTTTGTGAAAGATACAGGGGAGATTGATACACATAGGGAATAAGTGGAGTTAGAGAAAGAGAGACAGATGGGAGATTGTTTGAGAGAGATAAAGAGAGGGAGGGAAGATTGCATGAGAGGATATTGTGCGATAGAGAGTGGGAGAGGAGGGAGAGGGTGAGAGAAAGGAGATTGTGTGTGAGAGAGAGAGAGAGTGGGGGCCTTCAGAGGGAAAGGGGAGATTGTGCAAGAGAGAGAGAGATGAGATATTGCGAGCGAGGGGAGATTTTGCCAGTGAGAAAGAGAGTCAGAGATGGGAAATAGGCAGATCGTGTGAGAAAAAGAGAGGAATTTGTGTAACAGGGAGCCAGAGAAGATATTGAGAGATGGGCGGTTGTGCGAGTGAGAGAGAGTTGGGGGTTTCTGAGAGAAAGAGGGGAGATTGTGCGAGAGAGAGGAGATATTGAGACAGAGAGAGACAGATGGGAGATTGTGTGAGAGATAAAGAGAGGGAGGGGAGATTGCGAGGGAGAGTGAGAAGGTGGGAGAGTGTGAGAGATGGGAGATTGTGTGAGAGAGACAATCAGGGGTTTCAGAGGGAAAGGGAAGATTGTGCAAGAGAGAGAGATGAGATATCGAGAGGGGGAGATTTTGCCAGTGAAAAAGAGAGTCAGAGAAGGGAACTAGGCAGAGTTTGGAGATAGTGCAAGAAAGAGAGGGGAGTTTGTGTGAGAGAGAAACACAGAGAAGATATTGAGAGAGGGGATTTTGTGCCAGAGAGAGAGACAGAGGGGAGACTGTGTGAGGGCGGGAGGATTGTGCGAGAGGGATAATGAGAGATGGAGGGGAGGTTGTGCGAAAGAGAGGGAGAGAGGGAGATCATAGGATTGGGGAGATTGTGTGAGAGAGTGTGGGCTTCAGAGCGATAAAGGGGAGATTGTGTGAGAGGGAGAGAGATGAGATATTGAGAGAGAGGGGAGATTTTACCAGACAGAGAGTGAGAGAGGGGAAATTGACAGAGAAGGGGAATTGTGCAAGAAAGAGAAAGAGAGAGGGGAGTTTGTGTGAGAGAGAGATTCAGAGTGGAGATTTTATGCAAGAGAGAGGGAGAGGGAGATTTTGCGAGAGGGAGAAAGAGAGGAGAGGTTGAGAGGCATAGGTACAGAGCGCAGTTTGAGAGAGTGAGAGAAGTTTGTGCGAGCCAGAGGGAAGGGACAAGATTGTCTGTTAGAGAGGGGAGAATTTTTGAGAGAGAGCAAGAGAGGGGAGATTGAGAGAGGGAACGGGAGGTTGTGCGAGAGAGAGAGGGGAGATTATGCGAGCGAGAGAGATGAGAATATTGTGCGATAGAGGGTGATGGGGGAGATTGAGAGAGGGGTGTTTGTGCGAGAATGAGATAGTCAGGACTTTCAGAGAGAGAGGGGGTATTGTGTGAGACAGACAGATGAGATATTGAGAGAGAGAGATGTGATTTACAGAGAGGGGAGATTTTGCCAGTGAAAAAGAGAGTTAGAGAGGGGAAATAGGCAGAGTTTGGAGATCATGTGAGAAAGAGAGGGGAGTTTGAGTGAGAGAGAAAGAGAGAGAAGATATTGTGAGAGGGGAGGTTGTGCCAGAGAGAGACACAGAGTGGAGACTGTGTGAGAGAGGGTGATTGTGTTAGAGGAAGAGTGGCGTTTGTGTGGGAGAGAGAATTGAGACAAGATTGCACAAGATAGAGATTTTGTGAAAGACACATGGGAGATTGAGACACATAGGGAATAAGTGGAGATAGAGAGAGGGAGAGAAAGGAGTTAATATGGCAGAGAGAGACAGAAATGTGAGATCATGTGAGAGAGGGAGATAGAGGGGAGATTGTGCAAGAGAGATAAAGAGAGGGAGGGGAGATTGCGTGAGAGGATATTGTGCATGAGAGAGAGAGAGGAGGGAGAGTGAGAGATGGGAGAATGTGCGAGAGAGAGTCAGGGCTTTCAGAGAGAAAGAGGGGAAATTAGGCAAGAGAGAGAGAGATGAGATATTGAGAGAGAGGGGAGGCTTTGCCAGTGAAAAAGAGAGTCAGAGAAGGGAAATGGGCACAGTTTGGAGGTTGTGCAAGAAAGAGAGGGGAGTTTGTGTGAAAGAGAGAGACAGAAGATATTGAGAGAGTGGAGTTTGTGCCAGAGAGTGAGAGACAGAGGGGAGACTGTGTGAGAGAGGGCAGATTGTGCGAGATAGAGAGGGAAAGGGGAGTTTGTAAGGGACAGAGAATCAGAGGCAAGATTGTGTCTGAGAGAGAGAGAAGGTTTCGTGAATGAGACATGGGAGGTGGAGTCACAAACGGAAAAAGTGGAGATTGAGAGATAGAGAAAGTGGGATAACATGAGAGATAGATGGGAGATTGTGTGAGAGGGATAAAGAGAGATGGAGGGGAGGTTGTGCAAAAGGGTGCGACAGAGGGTGGAGATCATAGGATTGGGGAGATTGTGCAAGAGAGAGAGTGTGGGCTTCAGAGAGATAGAGGGGAGATTGTGCGAGAGGGAGAGAGATGAGATATTGAGAGAGGGGGGAGATTTTGCCAGAGAGAGAGTGAGAGAGGGGAAATTGACAGAGACGGGGAATTGTGCAAGAAAGAGAAAAGTGGAGTTTGTGTGAGAGAGAGAGTCAGAGCAGAGATTGTACGTGAGAGAGAGATATGGATTTTGCGAGAACGAGAAAGAGAGGGGAGGTTGAGAGGCACAGGGAAAGAGTGGAGTTTGAGGGAGTGAGAGAAGTTTGTGCAAGTCAGAGAGAAGGGACAAGACTGTCTGTTAGAGAGAGGGGAGAATTTGTCAGAAAGAGCGAGAGAGGGGAGATTGAGAGAGGGAAGTGGAGGTTGTGCGAGAAAGAGAGAGGGGAGATTATGTGAGTGAGAGAGATGAAGATATTGTGCAATAGAGGGTGAGGGGGGAAGATTGAGACAGGGGTGTTTGTGCGAGAGAGAGAGTCGGGAATTTTGAGAGAGGTAGGGGTGATTGTGCGAGACAGAGAGATGAGATATTGAGAGAGAGAGGGGAGATTGACAGAGAGGGGGGATTGTGAGAGAGTTTGCACGTGAGAGAGAGAGGAGATTTTGTGAGAGTGAAGGGACACTGAGAGACAATGGGACAAAGTGGAGTTTGAGAGAGAGATACAAAGAGGAGAGCATGTGATACATAGAGTCAGAGGGGAAATTTTGCAAGAGAGAGTGAGGTGAGTTTGCGAGAGAGAAGAGAGAGTGGGAGACAAAAGGAAAGAGTGGAGTTTGAGAGAGTGGGAGAAGTTTGTGCGAGTCAAACAGAGGGGAGGAGAATGTGCATTAGAGAGAGACACAGAGGATTTTGCAAGAGAGAGGGGAGATTTTGTGAGGGAGAGCAAGAGAGGGGAGATTGAGAGGGCAGGCGTAGTTGTGTGAGAGAGAGATGGGGAATCTGCGATTGTGCGAGGGAGAGTGAGAAAGTGGGCAGATTGAGAGTAGAGGAGAGTATGTGAGAGAGAGAGGAAGGAGTTTCAAAGAGAGAGGGGAGATTTTGTGAGGGAGAGAGAGAGAGGAGATATTGAGAGAGGGGAGGTTCTGCCAGAGAAAGAGAGAGGCAATAATGTGACAGACAGAGACAGAGATGGGAGATTGTGCGAGAGAGGGAAAGAAAGGGGAGATTTTGCGAGATAGATAAAGAGAGTGTGGGGAGATTGCGGAGGGAATATTGTGCGAGAGATAGTGAGAGATGAGGGAGATTTTGAGAGATGGGAGATTGTGCGAGAGAGAGAGAGAGAGTCGGGGATTGCAGAAAGAGGGGAGATTGTGCAAGAGAGAAAGAGAGATGAGATATTGAGAGAAAGGGGAGATTTTGCCAGTGAAAAAGAGAGTCAGAGAAGGGAAATAGGCAGAATTTGGAGATCATGTGAGAAAGAGAGGGGAGTTATTGTGAGAGAGAGAGAGAGAGACAGAGAAGATACTGAGAAAGGTGATCTTGTGCCAGAGAGGGAGACAGAGGTTAGACTGTGTGAGAGAGAGATTGTGCAAGAGGGAGAAGGGAGTTTGTGTGGGACAGAGAATCAGAGGCGAGATTACATGCGCAAGAGAGAGAGCTTTTGTGAATGAGACAGGGGAGATTGAGACACACAGGGAAAAAGTGGAGATTGAGAGAGAGAGAGAGAAAGGGGGATAATGTGAGAGAGAGAGATGGGAGATTGTGAGAGGGTAGATTGTGTGAGAGGGAGAGAGATGAGATAATGAGAGAGTGGGGAGATTTTGCCAGAGAGAGAGTGAGAGAAGAGAAATTGACAGAGAAGGGGAATTGTGCAAGCAAGAGAGAGAGTGGAGTTTGTGTGAGAGAGAGAGAGTGAGGAGAGATTAGATTTTGTGAGAGGGAGAACAAGAGGGGACGTTGAGAGGCACAGGGAAAGAGTGGAGTTTGAGCGAGTGAGAGAAGTTTGTATGAGTCTGAGAGAAGGGACGAGATTGTCTGTTAGAGAGAGGGGAGAATTTTTGAGAGAGTGCGAGAGAGGGGAGATTGAGAGAGGGAACGGGAGGTTGTGTGAGAGAGAGAGGGGAGATTATGCGAGTGAGAGAGATGAGAATATTGTGCGATTGAGGGTGAGGGGCGAGATTGAGAGAGGGGTGTTTGTGCGAGAATGAGATAGTCGGGAGTTTCAGAGAGGGAGGGGGGTTTGTGCGAGACAGACAGATGAGATATTGAGAGAGAGAGGGGAGATTGACAGAGAGGGGGGATTGTGTAAGAAATAGAGTTGGAAGTTTGTGTGGGAGGGAGAGTCAGAGGGAGATTGCATGTGAGAGAAAGGAGATTTTGTGGAAGCGAGAGAAGGGACACTGAGAGACAATGTGAAAGATTGGAGTTTGAGAGAGAGATACAAAGAGGAGAGAATGTGATAAATAGAGTCAGAGGGGAAATTTTGCAAGGGAGAGAGAGGCAAGTTTGCGAGAGAGAGAGAGCGAAAGGGCAGAGTGAGAGACACAGGGAAAGAGTGGAGTGCGAGAGAGCGAGAGAAGTTTGTGCGAGTCAGAGAGAGGGGAGGAGATAATGTGTTAGAGAGAGAGGCAGGGGCTTTTGCGAGAGGGGAGATTTTGTGAGGTAGATCGAGAGTGGGCAGATTGAGAGAGGGAAGGGGAGGTTGTGCGGGAGAGAGATGGGGAATCTGTGCAAGAGAGAGTGAGAGAGGGGGAGATTGAGAGCGAGAGGAGAGTGTGTGAGAGAGAGAGAGAGAGAGGAAGGAGTTTCAGAGAGAGATGGGAGATTTTGTGAGTGAGAGAGAGAGAGAGAGGAGATATTGAGAGAGGGGAGATTCTCCCAGAGAGAGATAGGGTGGAGACTGAGTCAGAGAGGGAGGATTGGCCCAGAGAGAGAGGTAAAGGGAAGCTTGTGTGAGAGAGAGAATCAGAAGCAAGATTGCACGAGAGAGAGGTTATTTTGTGAAAGAGGCAGGGGAGTTTGAGATACACAGAGAATAAGTGGAGCTAGAGAGAGAGTGAGAGAGAAAGGGAATAATGTGACAGAGAGGGACAGAGATGGGAGATTGTGTGAGAGAGGGAGAGAGGGGCGAGATGGCACCCAAGAGAACAAGAGAGGACATTTTGTGAGAGAGAGAGGGGACGTTGAAAGACAATGGGAAAGAGTGGAGTGTGAGAGAGATACAAGAGGAGAGATTTTGAGGGAGACAGTGAGGGTGGGAGATTCAGAGAGGGAAGGGGAGGTTGTGTAAGAGAGAGAAAAGGGACATTGTGCGAGCAAGAGAGATGGGGAGATTGTGAGAGATTGAAAGAGGGAGGAGTTTGAGAGAGAGGGGGGATTGTGCAGGAGAGAGAGAGTCGGGCATTTCAGAGACAGAGGGGAGATTGTGCGAGAGAGAAAGAGATGAGATATTGAGAGGGGGAGATTTTGCCAGAGAGAGTGAGAGGGGAAATTGATAGAGAGGGGGGATTGTGTGAGAGAGAGAGTGGAGTTTGTGTGAGAGAGGGAGTCAGAGAGGAGATTGCATGCGAGAGAGAGAGAGGAGAATTTGTGAGAGAGAGTGGAGATGTTGAGAGACAATGGGAAAGAGTGGAGTTTGAGAGAGAGATACAAAAAGGAGAGGATGTGATCAAGAGAGTCAGAAGGGAGAGAGTGGAGATTTTGTGGGAGAGATCGAGAGAGGGGAGATTGTGTGAGCGAGTGAGATGGGGAGATTGTGTGAGAGGGAGTGAGAGAGGGGGGTAGATTGAGAGAGAGGGAAGATTGTGTGGGAGAGAGAGTCGGTTTCAGAGAGAGGGGTGAGATTTTGCCAGAGAGAGTGAAGAGTGGAAATTGACAGAGAGGGGGGATTGTGCAAGAGAGAGAGGAGATTTTGAGAGTGGGAGAGAGAGAAAAGGTTGAGAAACAATGGGAAAGAGTGGAGTTTGAGAGAGAGATACACAGAGGAAAGAATGTGATAGAGGGAATCAGAGGGGAGTTTTTGTAAGAGGGATTGAGGCAATTTTGTGAGAGAGAGAGAGTGGGGGGAGAGTGAGAGACACAAGGAAACTGGAGTTTGAGAGAGCAAGAGAATTTTGTGCAAGTCAGAGAGGGGAGGAGATTGTGTGTTGGGGAGAGAGATGGAGGATGTTGCGATAGAGAGGGGAGATTTTGTGAGGGAGAGCGATAGAGGGAAGGGGAGGTCATGCGAGAGAGAGAGGGGAGATTGTGCAAGCAAGAGAAATGGGGAATCTGCGATTGTGTGAGAGAGAGTGAGAGAGGGTGGAGATTGAGGGAGCAGGGATATTGTGCGAGAGAGAGAGAGTCAGGAGTTTCTGAGGGAGGGGAGATTTTGCAAGAGAGAGAGAGGAGATATTGAGAGAGGGGAGGTTGTGCCAGAGAGAGAGAGAGGAGAGACTAAGTGAAAGAGGGAGGAAGAGGAAAGTTTGTGTGAGAGAATCAGAGGGGAGATTGCATAAGAGAGAGAGAGAGAGATTTTGTGAAACAAATAGGGGAGATTGAGACACATGGAAAAAGTGGAGTTTGAGAGTGAGATAAAGAGGGGATAATGTGAGAGAGAGAGATGGGAGATTGTGTGAGAGAGGGAGAGAGAGGAGAGATTGTGCAAGAGAGATAAAGAGAGATAGGGGAGATTGCGCAAGGGGATATTGTGCGAGAGAGAGTGAGAGAGGTGGGAGAGTGTGAGGGATGGGAGATTGTGCGAGAGAGAGAGAGGAGATTTTTCCAGAGAGAGAGAGAGTGAGAGAGGGTAAATTGACAAGAGGGGGGATTGTGTGAGAGAGTCAGAGGGGAGATTGCACGCGAGAGTGAGGAATGAGATTTTGCAAGAGAGAGAGAGGGGAGATTGAGGGTCACAGGGAAAGAGTGGAGTTTGAGGGAGCAAGAGAAGTTTGTGCGAGAAAGAGAGAGGGGAGGAGATTGTGCGTTAGAGAGAGAGACTGGGGATTTTGCGAGAGAGGGGGGAGATTTTGTGTGGAAGAGTGAGAGAGGGGAGATTGAGAGAGGAAAGGAAAGGCTGTGCGAGAGAGAGGGGTGTTTGTGCGAGCGAGAAAGATGGGGAATCTGCGATTGTGCGAGAGAGGAGATTTTGTGAAAGAGAGAGGAGAGTTTGAGACATACAGGAAATAAGTGGAGTTTGAAAGAGAGAGAGAAAGATGAGAGATTGTGCAAGAGAGGGCGAGAGGGGAGATTGAGCGGGAGGGATAAAGAGAGAGTTGGAGATTGCGCAAGAGAGCGAGAGGAGATTGTTCGAGAGAGAGTGAGAGAGGGGACAGATTATGAGTGGCGGGAGATTGTGCAAGTGAGAGTCGTGGGTTTCAAAAAGATAGAGGGGAGATTGTGTGAGAGAGAATCACAGAATCACAGTGCAGAAGAGGCCCTTCGGCCCAACTAGTCTGCACCGAGAGTGTGAGAAACACTGGATACCTACCTAATGCCATTTACCAGCACTTGGTCCATAGCCTTGAATGTTATGACATGCCAAGTGCTCATCCAGGTACTTTTTAAAGGATCTGAGGCAACCTGCCTCTACCACCATCACAGGCAGTGCATTCCAGACTGTCACCACCCTCTGGTTAAAAAAGTTTTTCCTCACATGTGCCCTAAATCTCCTGCCCCTCACCTTGAACTTTTGCTCACTTGTGACTGACCCTTCAACTAAGGGGAACAGCTGCTCCCTATCCATGCCCCTCATAATCTTGTACACCTCGATCAGGTCGCCCCTCAGTCTTCTCTGCTCCAACGAAAACAACCCAAGTCTATCCAACCTCTCTTCATAACTTAAATGTTTCATCCCAAGCAACAGCCTGGTGAATCTCCTCTGCAGTCCCTCCAGTGCAATCACATCCTTCCTATAATGTGGTGACCAGAACTGCACAAAGTACTCCAGCTGTGGCCTCACCAAGGTTCTATACAATTCCAACATGATCTTCCTGCTTTTGTAATTTATGCCTCGACTGATCAAGGCAAGTGTTCCATGTGCCTTTTTCACCACCCCACTAACATTCCCCTCCGCCTTCAGAGATCTATGGACACACACACCAAGGTCCCTTTGTTCCTCAGAACTTCCTAGTGCCAAGCCGTTCATTGAATACTTCCTTGTCAAATTACTCCTTCCAAAGTGTATCACTTCACACTTTCCAGGGTTAAATTCCATCTGCCACTTATCTGCCCATTTGACCATCCCGTCTATATTTAAAATGTCCTTAGCCACGGGTGAGGTGCCGGAGGATTGGAGGGTAGCTCATGTTGTTCCATTGTTTAAAAAAGGCTCCAAAAGTAAACCAGGTAATTACAGGCCAGTGAGCCTGACGTTAGTAGTAGGTAAATTATTGGAAGGTGTTCTGAGAGATCGGATATATAATTATTTGCACGGCCAAGGGCTGATTAAGGATAGTCAGCATGGCTTTGTGCGTGGTGGGTCATGTTTAATGAACCTTGTAGAGTTTTTCGAGGACGTTATCAAGAAAGTAGATGAAGGAAAGACTGTGGATGTTGTCTACATGGACTTTGACAAGGTCCCACATGGGAGGTTAGTTCAGAAGGTTCAGACACTTGGTATCCATGGAGAGGTTGTAAACTGGATTCAAAATTGGCTGTGTGGGAGAAGACAGAGTGGTGGTGGATGATTGCTTCTCGGACTGGAGGTCTGTGCCTCAGGGATCTGTGCTGGGACCATTGTTGTTTGTTGTCTATATCAATGATTTGGATAATAATGTGGTGAATTGGATCAACAAGTTTGCTGATGACACTAAGATTGGAGGCGTTGTGGACAGCGAGGAAGGCTTTCGAAGCTTGCAGAGAGATCTGGACCAACTGGAAAAATGTAATGCAGAAAAGTGTGAGGTGTTACGTTTTAGAAGGTCAAACCAAGGTAGGACATACACAGTAAATGGTAGGGCACTGAGGAGTGTGGAGGAACAAAGGGATTTGGGAGTTCAGATACATAGTTCCCTGAAAGTGGCGTCACAGTTAGACAAGGTTGTAAAGAAAGCTTTTGGCATACTGGCCTTCATAAATCAAAGTATTGAGTATAGGCATTGGGATGTTATGGTGAAGTTGTATAAGACATTGGTGAGGCCAACTTTGGAGTATTGTGTGCAGTTCTGGTCACCTAACTACAGGAAGGATATCAGTAAGATTGAGAGAGTGCTGAGAAGATTTATTAGGATGTTGCCGGGTCTTAAGGAGTTGAGTTACAGGGAAAGATTAAACAGGTTAGGACTTTATTCCTTGGAGCGTAGAAGAATGGGGGGAGATATGATAGAAGTTTACAAAATTATGAGGGGTATAGATAGAGTAAAAGCGAGTAGGCTCTTCCCACTGAGATTAGGAGAAATAAATATGAGAGGACATGGCTTTAGGGTGAAAGAGGAAAGGTTTATGGGGAACATTAGGGGGAACTTCTTCACTCAGAGTGGTGAGAGTGTGGAACGAGCTGCCATCTGACGTGGTAAATGCGGGCTCACTCTTAAGTTTTGAGAATAAATTAGATAGATACATGGATGGGAGAGGTCTGGAGGGTTATGGACTAGGTGCAGGTCAATGGGACTAGCGGAATAATATTTTGGCACAGAATAGAATGGCCGAATTCTATGGTTCTATATCTTCCTGTAGCCCAAGACACTCAACCTCATTGTTAACCACCCAGCCAATCTTTGTGTCATCCGCAAACTTACTAATCCTACCCCCCATATATGTCGTTTATATAAATGACAAATAATAGGGGACAGAGCACAGATCCCTGTGGTACGCCACTGGATACTGGCTTCCAGTCACTAAAGCATCCTTCTGTCATCACCTTCTGCCTCCTACAACTAAGCCAATTTTGAATCCACCTTATCAAATTACCCTGGATCCCATGTGCATTTGCCTTCTTTATAAGTCTCCCATGTGGGACCTTGTCAAAGACTTTGCTGAAATCCATATAAACTACATCACCTTCACTACCCTCATCTACACATCTGGCCACTTCCTCAAAAAATTCAATCACATTTGTTAGGCATGACCTCCCTCTGACAAAGCCATGCTGATCAAACCTTGCCACTCCAAGTGGAGATAGATAACCTCCATCAGAAATGTCTCCAATAGTTTCCCTACCATGAGATGTGAGACTCACTGGCCTGTAATTCCCTGGCTTATCTCTACAACTCTTCTTAAATAGCGGAACCACATTAGCTGTTCTCCAGTCCTCTGGCACCTCCCCCGTGGCCAGAGAGGAATTAAAAATTTGGGTCAGAACCCCTGCAATCTCCTCCCTTGCCTCCCTCAGCAGTCTGGCACACAAATCATCTGGACCTGAATATTTGTCCACTTTTAAGCCTGCCAACACCTCCAATACCTATATCAATTTGCTAAAGAACCTCGCAAGCTCTCTCCCCAAGTTCGATATCTTCATCCTCATTCTCTTGGGTAAAGACAGACGTGAAGTATTCATTCAACACTCTAGCGATGTGCTCTGGCTCCACCCATAGATTGGTCCCTTATGGGACCTACTGTTTCCCTGGTTATCCTCTTCCCATTGATATACTTATAGAATATCTTGGGATTTTCCCTACTTTTACCAGCCAGAGCTTTCTCATATCCCCTCTTTGCTCTCCTAATTGCTTTCTTAAGCTCCACCCTGAACTGTCTGTACTCCACTAATGCCTCTGCTGATTTGCTTCCCTTGTACCTGCTAAAAGCCTCTCTTTTCCTTCTCATCGTAACTTGAATATCTCTGGTCATCCATGGTTCTCTGGGCTTGACACTCCTTCCTATCATCCTAGAAAGAACATGTTGAGCCTGTACCCTCCCCATTTCCTTTTTGAACATCCCCACTGTTCCTCTGTAGATTTCACTACAAGTTCTCAGTCTACCTTAGCCAGATCCTGCCTTATTTTAATAAAATCCACTCTCCCCAAATCCAAAACATTTTTTTGCAACTTTTCAAATTCTTTGTCCATAACAAACTTAAACTGTACTATATTGTGGTCGCTATCACTAAAATTCTCGCCCACAACCACTTCAGTCACCTCTCCGGCTTCATTCCCCAGAATTAGGTCCAGCAATGCACCATCCCTTGTTGAACCCTCTACATATTGACCTAAAAAAATTCTCCTCTACACATTTCAAGAAATCCATTCCATCCAAGTCCTTAACACTATTTCTATCCCAATTAATGTTGGGAAAGTTGAAATCACCTAATATTGTTATTGTTTGTACACATCTCCACAAATTGTGCACATATGCTCCTCAATTTCCCACTGACCATCTGGGGGTCTATAATAAACACCTAATAATGTGGTTGCCCCTTTTTTATTCCTAAGCTCTACCCACAAAGCTTCATTCGATGCCCCCTCCAAGATATCATCTCTCCTTACTGCAGTAACGGACTCCTTAACTAATAATGCAACGCCTCCTCCTCTTTTACCCCCTCCCCTATCTCGCTTGAAGATTCTATATGCTGGAATGTTGAGCTGCCAATCCTGCGCTTGCCTCAACCATGTCTCAGTGATGGTTACTATATCACAATTCCACATGTCAATCCTCACCCTTAACTCATCCGTTTTACCTGTAATTCTCCTGGCATTAAAGTAGAGGCCATCCAGCCTTGCCTTTCACCCTTGAAGCTTATTGCAGCAGTACTCCCTCTGACTTGGTTGTTTTACTGTTATATGACATGTCCCTATTCTACTAACATTTGTGCCCCCACCCCCTGCCAAATTAGTTAAACTCCTCCCAACAGCAGTAGCAAACCCGCCCACAAGGATGTTAGTCCTGCTCTGGTTCAGATGTAGACTGTCCCACTTGTACAGGTCCCACCTTCCCCAGAAATGGTCCCAGTGATCCAGGAATCTAAAACCCTCCCTCCTGCACCAACTCTTAAGCCACATTTTCATCTACACTATTCTCCTATTTCTGAGCTAGCTAGCACGTGACACTGGGTGTAATCCAGAGATTACAACCTGAGAGGTCTTGCTTTTTAATCTACTGCCTAACTCCCTGAATTATTGATGTAAGACCTCATCCCTCTTTCTGCCTATATCATTGGTACCAACATGTACCATGACCTCTGCCTTATCACCCTCCCCCTTCAGGATGCTATGCAGCCATTCAGTGACATCCGGGACCCTGGCACCAGGGAGGCAACATACCATCCTGGAGTCATGTTGATGCCTATCTGTTCCCCTGACTATAGAATCCCCTATTACTATTGCTCTTTCTCCCTTCCTCCCCTTCTGTACAGACAGGCTGCTTGTGGTGCCAGAAGCTTGGCTCTGTCCGCACTGCCTGGAGGAATCAGCGCCCTCATCAGCCTCCAAAACGGAATACCAATTTGTGAGCAGGGACATTTCCAGTGCCCGGGACCAGCATGTGTGCAGGAAGTGTGCCCAGCTGCAGCTCCTGGAAGCTCGGGTTTCAGAGCTGGAAAGGCAGTTGGTGACACTCTGGAGCATCCACGAGTCTGAGAGCAGGGGACTCCTGAACTACCTGCCTGTTTCTCTTGGACTGCCTGGTGGTCACCCAGTCCCTTCCTTCCTCAAGTCCCTTCATCTGCGGTGTGACCACCTCTCTAAACGTGCTATCCATGATGCTCTCAGACTCACGGATGCTCCAGAGTGTTGCCAGCTACCTGTCCAGCTCTGAAACCCAAGCTTCCAGGAGCTGCAGCTGGACACACTTCCTGCACACATGCTGGTCCTGGGCACTGGAAGTATCCTCAGCTTCCCACATGGAGAACACCACTGCTTTGAGCACTCCTGCCATGACTTATTCCTTTAAATTGAACCTTTTAAGTCAATTACTCTAGGGTCCTTCTTTCCTGATCCTCGTTACTCCAGAGTATACAAACTGTAAACCACAAAAACACTTTAAACTATAAGCGATTAAAGTAGCAAATACCTTACCCACTATTTACCAGTGATTCCTTTCCCTTGCAGCCTCTACTGCTGCAGCACGCTCTGAAGGTTTAAGAACTTGGACAGCAAGGAAAAAATGCAAGAGCACCTCGTCCCCTATGCACCGAATTCCTGCTTTGCACCAAATTCCGAATACCCAGTTTGGCTATGCCACACTCTGGATGTGCTCACTCTCCTGTTTGTGTGCAGAGAGAGAGAGATGAGTGATTGAGAGAGAGGGGAGATTGAGAGATAATGGGAAAGTGTGGAGTTTGACAAAAGGATACAAAGAGGAGAGAATGTGATAGAGAGAGTCAGAGGGGAGATTTTGTGAGAGAGAGGGAGAGGTGATTTTGCGAGAGAGAGAGGAGAGTGAGAGGCGTAGGGAAAGAGTGGAGTTTGAGAAAGTGAGAGAAGTTTGTACGAGAGAGAGAGAGATGGGAGATTATGCGAGAGAGATACAGAGAGAGAGAGGGAGGTTGTGCAAGACAGCGACAGGGGGAGATTGTGAGAGACTGTAGATTGTGCGAAAGAGAGATGGTTGGGGGTTTCAGAGAGAAAGAAGGGGAACATTGTGTGAGAGAGATAGAGAGAGGGGGGAAATTGACAGAGAGGGGGGATTATCCGAGAGAGAGAGAGAGAGAGAGAGAGAGAGGAGTTTGTGGAGAGAGAGAGTCAGAGGGGAGATTGCACATGAGAGAAAGGAGATTTTGCGAGAGAGAGAATGGGGATTCTGAGAGATAATGGGAAAGAGTAGAGTTTGAGAGAGAGATACAAAGAGGAGAGAATGTGATAGAGAGAGTCAGAGGGGAGATTTTGCGAGAGAGAGAGGCGACCTTGCAAAAGAGAGAGAGTGGGGGAGGACATTTAGAGAAAAAGAAAAAGAGTGGAGTTTGAGAGAAAGAAGTGTGTGCCAGAGAGAGAGGGGAGGAGATTGTGCGTTAGAAAGAGAGAGGAGATTTTGTGAGAAAGGGGGGAGATTTTATGAGAAAGAGCGAGAAAGGGGAGATTGAGAGAGGGAAGGGGAGGTTGTGTGATAGAGAGGGGAGATTGTGCAAGTGAATGAGATGGGAAATCTGTGATTGTGCAAGAAAGAGTGAGATAGGGGGAGATTGAGAGAGAGGGGAGACTGCCTGCGAGAGAGAGGAGATTTTGTGAGAGAGAGAATGGGAAACAGTGGAGTTTGAGAGAGAGATACAAAGAGCAGAGAGTGTGACAGAGAGAGTCAGAGGGGAGATTTTGCGTGAGAGAGAGGGATGATTGAGAGAAAGAGGGAAAGTGTGGCATTTGAGAGAGAGAGAAGTTTGTGTGAGAGAGGGGAGGAGATTGTGCGTTAGAGAGAGAGGAGATTTTGCAAGAGAAATGGGAAATTTTGTGAGACAGAGCGAGAGAGGGGAGATTGAGAGAGGGAAGGGGAGGTTGTGCGAAAGAGAGTGATGGGGAGATTGTGCAAGAGAGAGAGATTTGGGAGTTTCAGAGAGTTGGGAGTTTATGCGAGAGAGACATGAGATATTGAGAGAGGGGGGAGATTTTGCCAGAGAGAGTGAGAGAGGCGAAATTGACAGAAAGGGTGGATTGTGCGAGAAAGATTGAGAGGGAGGAGTTTGTGTGAGAGAGAGAGTCAGAGGGGAGATTGTATCCGAGAGAGAGAGGAGATTTTGTGAGAGGGTGAGAGAGATAATGGGAAAGTGTGGAGTTTGAGAGAGGGAGGAAAGTTTGTGCATTAGATAGAGAGATGGGAGATTTTCAGAGAGAGAGGGGAGATTTTGTGAGAGCAAGAGAGGGGAGACTGAGAGAGGGAAGGGGAGGTTGTGGGAGAGAGAGAGAGAGGTGAAATTGTGCAAGCAAGAGAGAGTTGGAAGTTTCAGAAAGAGAGGGGAGATATTGAGAGAGGGGAGATTGTGCCAGAGAGACAGAGAGAGAGAGAGAGAGGGGAGATTGGGTGAGAGAAGGAGGATTGTGTGAGAGAGAGATAGGGAGGGGAGTATGTGTGAGAGAGAGTGTCAGAGGCAGGATTGCACATGCGACAGAGTGGAGATTTTGTGAGAGAGAGGGGGGAGATTGAGAGAGACAGGGAAAAAGTAGAGTTTGAGAGACCGAAAGAGGGGATAATGTGAGATAGAGAGAGAGGTGGGAGATTGTGCGAGAGAGGGAGAGAGAGGAGAGATTGCACGAGAGATAGAGAGAGAGAGAGAGAGAGAGGAGATTGCGCAAGACAGCGAGAGGAGATTGTGCGAGAGAGAGAGAGAGTGTGGAGTTTCAGAAAGAGAGGGGAGATTGTGCGAGACAGAGAGAGAGATATTGAGGGAGAGGGGAGATTGTGCCAGACAGAGAGAGTGGAAATTGGCAGAAAGGGAGTATTGCGCATACAAGAGAGAGAGGAGATTTTGCGTGAGAGAGAATGTGGGGAGATTGAGAGACAATGTGAAAGAGTGGAATTTGAGAGAGAGATAGAAAGATGGGAGAATGGGAGAGTGAAAGAGAGAGATGGGAGATTGTGCGAGAGATGGAGAGAGAGAGAGAAGAAAATTTGCGAGAGAGAGGGGAGAGATAGAGCAAGAGATGGGAGATTGTGCAAGAGATAGAGAGGCAAGATTGTGTGTGAAAGACAAAGGGGAAGATTGTGTGAGAGAGAGAGGAGATTGTGCAAGAGAGAGAGAGAGAATGGAGATTGTGTGAGAGGGTAGATTGTGAAATAGAGAGAGACAGGAGAGATTGTGCAAGAGAGAGGGCGAGATGTGCGAGAGCGAGAGAGAAGGAAAATTGTGCAAGAGAGAGAGGGGAAGATTGTGCGAGAGAAGGGGAGATTGCTTAAGTGAGAGGGGAGATTGTGCAAGAGAGAGAAGAGAGATTGTGTGAGACAGAGAGAGAGGGAAAGAGATGGTAGATTGTGTGAGAGAAAGGGAGGAGGTTGTGCAAGAGAGAGAGGGTGTGAGAGGAAGATTGTGTGAAAGAGAGGGGACAGAGCAAGAGACAGAGAAGGCAGTGTGTGTGAGAGGGGTTGAGTGTGAGTGAGAGAGAGGGCAATTTGTGTGTGTGGGAGAGAGGGGAGGGATTGTGTGAGAGATAGAGGGGAGAATGTGTGAGAGGGAGAGGGGAGATTGTGTGGGGGAGAAAGGGCTCTGTGTATGAGAGAAGAAAATGTGTGAGAGAGGGGAGGGTGTGAGAGAGAGAGAGGAGAGAGTGTGTGTGAGAGAGAGGGTTGTGCATGTGAGGGAGAGAGGGAGAGGGGTAGTGTGCATGTGAGAGAGAGAGAGGAGAGAGAGGGGAGAGTATATGTGTGAGAGAGAGAGGAGAATATATACACGAGAGGGAGCAGAGAGCAGACAGTGACTACAAGGCTGAAAGGAAGATGGAAAGATGGTGGATGACAGAGGCCGGGGACAGTCTGTGTGAGAGGCATGGAGATGGGTGAGAGAGACCGAGGGTTGCTTGTGAGGGAGAATGGCGATCCAACCCTCCTTCAGCTAGGCTGCCAAATAACCACTCCTACCTCATGCCAGGGCTGCCAGCTCCATCCCAGATGTCTGAAATGACCTATTCCTTTGAACCCAAAGCCCATTCAGTGCACATCCAGCATTACATACTGGCATACCCGACAACAAATAAGTAATAAAGGGGAAGCATTACGACAAAAAAAATCTCATTTTGACAGTCCAAACAAATTAACAGGACCTTCTGTGGTCTTCAATCCCAGACCGGTACACATAAACAAAATATTGCACGACCAAAGATCAACCACGGCCAGTCATCTTTTGTGCACATGGTGCCTTAAACTTACATTTGCGAGTGCTACGTCTTGGTTCTCCCTTCTTGCTGGCAGTGGCATTGGAGACAGCCTGCTGACTCTGGTGTTTTGTTGGTCTTGATGACCTTGGCGGTCATCGTCTGGCCAGTGGAAGCTGTGCTGGCCTTACCTGGGAGGGAGCAGCCAGTGCCACAGCTGGCATCTTCCCAGTCGCTACAGCCTCATCAGATGCCACGATCACTGGCAGAGGGGAGGAGGAGCTGCTGCCGTTATCAGGAGTGCCCTGAGAGGAGCCCACAGAGACGACAAACAGCTCATGTGCCAATGCAGCGTCGCTCTGGGCCACCCTGCTCACTATTAATGGATGAACACCTAGCTGGGATACTGGGTGCCTCATCCATCTCGCACACTGGCACTGATCAGCTGAGGTCAGTGCCTGTGTGAGAGCTTGCAGGTCAGAGTGCAACACCAGGAGCCCTGATTCTGTTCCTGGAGCAGCGTCTCCATGCAAGTCGCCACTCTTCCAATGGAGCAGGCAGTGTACTTGGCCATGCAGGTCAACACAGTGCTGATGCTTGGCATGGCCTTCTCCGTAATGGAGGCCATGGCACACATTCCCTCATGGATCACCCCCAGATCCTCCCGCACATCTCGCTGGAAATCAAGCATCTGTCGCCTAATGGATGACTCCAGAGGCTCATCATCTGCCTTTGACTCACCATTGTCCTGGTCTCCTGCAGCCCTCCGACTGCTGGTGCCCTGGGCACTTTCTGCCTCTACCTGTGCCTCAAGCAAGTGTGAAGTGCCCTCACTGCCGTGCACCAAAATTCTAACTGCCGATCTAACACCTACTGAGGTGCTGCTATCTGCGCTAGTACAGAGAGCAGGTGTGACACACAGGTATATGTGGAGCCTGGCGATCCTCCGGCGTCAAGGGTGGCTCTTCGAGGTTCTGTGATTGGGTGCGTGATGGCAAATGTAAGGGAGAATGACAACATGTCATTAGTTTAAGTAATCACACTGTCACTTTGCATGCCAGGCACCCTGGTGAGATAATGGAGATCTACATCATGGTGCCATTGTCTTTCAATAATCAATAATCAGTTTTGAGGCTCCCAACAATGATTTGACTACACAAGTATGTTTGCACCATCTGAAATGCTCAACTCTGTGCACTGCACTCGTACCTTCGTCTGACACCCCAGCCTCTCTGCAGCCAAGGCTCTCCATTTCCAGGGCATCCTGCTCATAACTTATTAGGATTAGAAGGTTTCAGGGGCCTCCGCTGGTCCGCAACATTTCAATGCCTTCTCCTGAAAGGACTGAGAAGCATGAAGTAGTCCACTCTCTACCTGCAGCGCCATTGCAGCCTGGCCAACCCTGCTTGAGGAGCACCTGGCAGGGCACATCTGAGTTGTGGCCCTCAAGCCGCAGTGCACACAGTCCAAGCAGCCAGAGGTCATCCCATTTGCCAGCTCCTGCATCATTGACGGTTGGCACTCAGACTCTTAACATCCCTGAGCTCCACAGGGGGACGGCCAACCCTCAACACACTGATCCATGCCAACACGGTACTCACCTTTCCTGAGCACAGCAGGTCATAGAACCTCTTGCAGCACTGGACCCAGGTACACTGTATAACATCATGGCTGCTGACCTGTGCTGTTACCTCCTCCTACCATCCCTAGGAACAAAGGTGCCCCTCCTGGCAGCAAACTCCTCCAGGAGGACCGCAAGGCACGCATCTGAAAACCAGGGGGCTGGTGCCCACCCGAGCTGCCTTCCTGCCTTGCGTCTGCAGCTGCACTTGATGCAATAGCTTCGTTGTCACAATGCTGAAGATGTGTTCATCGCTGGCAGCCTTCCAGGGGCTGCCTGTGTCATTTTTAAACTGGCTGCCATTGGGTCTGGTGGGCAACAGGCTCCTACCCCTATCCAGCCCTTCCTAACCACTGGGGAGCTGCGTTTCATGCCAGGGAGGCCTTCATTGGCCAGCCAGAGTGAAATCACAGTCATGGGCCGATTGCAGGTGGCGGCCTGTTTTCTGGCTGATACTGGGCCCGTCAATCATGCCCATCAGCCGACCTGAAAATTCTGCCCCATAAGACATAGGAGCATAAGTAGGCCATTCGGCCCATTGAGTCCGCTCTGCCATTCAATGAAATCATGGCTGATGTGATAATCCTCAACTCCACTATCCTGCATTTTCCCCATAACCCTTGGTTCCCTTACTGATTAAAAATTTGTATCTCTCAGCCTTGAATATACTTAATGACCCAGCCTCTACAGTCCTATTATTATTTTTGTGTTCTTTTTCTGTCTATTTTTTAATGTTTTTGTGTAATTTGTCAGTCTTTCAGTTGACTTTATTTCTGTCCTTTCTTCCTTTTTTCAGTGCTTTTTGCCACCTCTGTTGTGTCCTTTTTCTCGGCCTTCCTTTTCTGTCTTTTATAGTTTAATTTCAGTCTTATTGGTGCATTTTGCTTTTTTTGTCTTTTCTTCATCTTTGTCTTTATCTTGTGTCCTTTTCTCTGCAGCTTTTTCTGAGTTTTTTTTCTCATTCTTCTGTCTTCTGTCTGTCTTTCTTCTTTGTGACTTCTTCAAATTTCTGTCTTTTTCTGACTCCTTTTTCATCTGTTTTATTCTCCTTCTGTCTTGTTTTCTGTCTTTTATTTCTTTTTTTCTGTCTTTCAGTGTTTCTTTCAGTTTTTTCAACCTTTCTTTTCACTGGGTTTTTTTTTCTGAATTGGTTTTCTGTCTTTTTCTGTATTATTTTTCTGGTTTTATTTCTCTTTGTCTCTTTCTTGTGTGTGTCACTTTTCTCTTTTTCTGTATTCATTTTCTTTTTCCCTGTCCTTTTTTTCAATGTTTTTAGGCTACTTTTGTGTCTTTTTTCCTGTCTTCCTTTTCTGTTTTTTATGGTCTAATTTCTGTCTCTTGGTCTTTCCTCTCATTATTTTGTTTCTGACTTTTTTCTGTCTTTTCAGTTCTTTTTTGTCTTATTTTGGCTCTATGTTCTGTCTCTTTTTATTTCTTTTATCTGCCATTTCCTGTCATTTTCCTTCTTTTTCTTTATATATTATTTATTTGTCATTTTGACTTCCTTCTGTCTTTTTAAAAATATTTTTCTGACTTTGTATTTTGTTTTGTTCTGCATTGTTCTCTTCTTTGCATCATCTTTTCTATTTTTTCTGTCTTGTATGTTGTCTGCTTTCCTGTCCATTCTGTTTATTATTTTTGTCACCTTTTCTGTATGTTATTCTCTTTGCTGCCTTTTTATTCTTTTGTTTTGTGTCTTTGTCTTTCTTTATTTTCTATCTATTTATTTTTTATTTTTTCTGTCTATATTTTTGTTTATTTTACTGCATTTTTGTCTTTTCCTGTAATTTTCTGTCTTTTTTCTAATTTTCTAAACGGCTGTTTATTTTTTAGTCATTTTTTTTCACTCTTGCATTTCTGTCCTTTTCCTCTATTTTTATTCTGTCTTTAATGTGTCTTTTGTTCTATTTTATAATCATTTTTCTGTTTTTTTACCTTTTTTGATTATTCTATCAATCAAACTTCAGAATGCTTCAGTGCAGAGGGACCTGGGTGTCCTCGTGCATGAACCGCTGAAAGCTAGTATGCAAGTACAGCAGGTAATAAGGAAGGTAAATGGAATGTTGGCATTTATTGCTAAAGGAATAGAGTATAAAAATAGGGAAGTGTTCTTGCAACTGTACAAGGCATTGGTGAGACTGCACCTGGAGTACTGAGTTTTGGTCCCTTTACTTGAGGAAGGATGTAGTTGCATTGGAGGCGGTTCAGAGGAGATTCACTAGATTGATTCCAGACATGCAGGGCTTGTCTAATGAGGAGAGATTGAGCAGTTTAGGCCTATACTCGCTGGAGTTTAGAAGGATGAGAGGAGATCTAATTGAGGTATATAAGATGCTAAAGGGGATAGACAAAGTAGACATGGAGCAGATGTTTCCCCTTGTGGGGCATTCTAGAATGAGAGGCCACAGTTTTAGGCTAAGAGTTGGTAGACTTAAATTAGAGATAAGGAGGAATTACTTTTCTCAAAGGGTCGAGAATCTGTGGAATTCACTACCTTAAGGTGCAGTGGATGCCAGGACGCTGAATAAATTTAAGGAGGAGAAAGACAGATTTTTAATTAGTAACGGGTTGGAAGATTATGGGGAGAGTGTGGGAAATTGGAGTTGAGGCCAAAATGAGACCAGCCATGATTGTACTGAATGGCGGGGCAGACTCGAAAGGCTGAATTGCCTATCCCTGCTCCTAGTTCTTATGTTCTTTCTGTCCCTTTTCCATTGTTTCTCCTTTTCAGTCTTCTTTCTGTATTATCTCTATTATTTGTCCGCTTTTTACTCTTTCTCACCCTGCATTATTTTTCTATATTTTTTGCCTTTTTTTGTCTTATTTTCTAGTTTTATTTTTTTCCTACCCTTTTCCCTTATATTTTTATTTTGTCTTTTTTTCTCTGCATTTATTTTCTGTCCTTTTTTTCTGTATCATTTTCTGTCTTATTTTCTTTCTCTATTCTTTTGTTGTCTGTTTGTATCACTTTCCAGTCAATTTTTTCTTTCTTTACTTTCTTTTTTGTCTTCTTTCCATCTTTTTTTCCTGTTATTTATTGTCTCGTTTCTATTTTATATTATTTACCTACCCTTTTTCTGTTCTATTTTCTGTTTTCTCTGTCCTTTCTCTGTATTATTTTTCTGTCTTTTTACTGTTTTTTTGTTGTGTCTTTTTTACTATTTTTCATTCCGTATTATTTTTCTTTTCATGTCTTTTTTCACTTTGTTGTTCTGCCTTTACTCTGTATTCTTGTCTGGGTCAAGAAAACAAGAAACTGTAATATTTTTCTTCTGGTAATAACCCTGGCATATTTTCTTATGTACTGGAAGTCAGTAATTGGACCAAGGGCTAGACTGACAGCAAGGGTCTAAAGCCAACAGTGGTTTTGGCATGTTAATGAACCAAGGGGAACTTCAATCAGGGTTTTACATAAAGCAATAACAGAAACAGTTTTAAATTGAGTTGTTTTAGTTCAAAGGGGATATATGCAGGTTATAAAAAAGGTGTAAAGAAGCGAGGTAAAGGTAGGATAAGTTTGTTATTACAAGTTTGTGCTAAAGTAAAGAATGTTTAATCAATTCTGTGAAGAAAGCATTTCTGAAGAGACTGGTTGAGATAATAGAGAGATAAAACGGAAGGAATGCATTTAAGGAAATACTGAAGTCTATGTGAGGAGGTAGCTGCTTCGATCTCCCAGAAGACAGTGTGAACAAGGCCAGACTGAAAGAAGCAATTGTTGCCAACCTCAGAGGAAACCCCAAGGAAAAAGAACTATGTGGCAAAAATTACTCGAGGAGTAGAAGATATACCCCTGGAGGGTTTAGAAAAGGTAACTAAAGCTAAGTTAATAGAACTGGCAGATAAGTTGCAGTTGAGGTTAACCATAGAGGCAAAAAAAGTGAATATAATTGAAGTAACAGCAAACACAGCATTTGAAATCAGAAGGGATACCTGAAACTAGTGAGTCACAAATGGACTTAGTTAAACTTCAGTTACAAATGAAGTTGAACAAACAAAGGAACTGAAGAAACTTGAATTGGAAGCAAAGGAAAAAGAGAGAGAATTTCAATTGAAAAGGCTAGAGGCAGAGGAAAAGGAAAGACAAAGGGCATTCCAAGTGGAACCTGGCGAAAGGCAGGAGAGAGAAAAGGCAAGAGAATGAGAGGAAAAAAAACAGGAAAGGGAATTAGAAACACCGAGGTTAGAAAAGGAGGAAAGAAACAGAGAATTCCAGCTTAAAAGCTGGTAATTAAAAAAGAGACACTAGAAAGTGAGGAAGGACTTACTTCCAGATCAGAACCCAATGGGGAGATGTTTAATTTTATACAAACTCTTCCAAAATTTGAAGAAAGATGTTGAAGAGTTCTTTATCTCATTTGAGAAGGTAGCTAAAGAATTGAAATGGCCAAACAAAGTTGGACATTACTTTTACAGTTGCTATGTACAGCTCATGAGGTATATGCATCGCTTTCAGAGGAAATATCTGGGGAATATGATGCAGTGAAGAAGGCTATTCTGAGTGCCCGCAAGTTGGTTCTACAAGCATACAGACAGAAATTTTGAAATGAGAGAAAACAGCATGGACAGACTTATATTGAGTTTCAAAGAGTCAAAATAATTTTGAATTTTGTTCCGGGCATTAAAATAGAGGGAACCTATGAAGCCCTTGGAGAAGTAATTTCTTTAGAAGAATTTAAAGATTCACTTCCTTCAGTAGTAAGAACCCATGTGGAGGAACAAAGGGTTAAAACTGCGAGGCAGACAGCAGAGATTGCGATGATTATGAGCAGGTCAAATAAATCAAAACCTTTTTTTTTCGACACCCTGCTAAATCTAAGAAAGATCGAAAATGGGAAGGTGAGAGGAAGGTAGGTAGTCAAGGAAGGGAAGGAACGGCTGGAGGTTCTAAGGAGATTTTGCCTCAGACTAGGAAGGAGGGTGCTGAGAGTGGAAGAGATGTAAGAAAGCTTAAATGTTTTTATTGTCATAACATTGACCATACGACGTCAATATGCTGAGGGTTACATGGGAAACCTTTTGGATTAGTGGGGTCTACGAAAGCTTCTGTAAAGTCAGAGGCTTTTGAACAAGACAAACCAGTAGGATTTGTTCAAGCAGAAAGGCAAGCATAAGTATTAGCCAAAGGTGTGAAAATGGTTTCATAGCCTATTCAAAGGGATATTGAAAGATAGGTTGCAGACATGTTTAAAGATTTCATCTGTGAGAGAAATGTCTTTTCATGTGTGGAGTTGGTAACGATATACAAATTTTAAGAGACAGAGGGGTGAATTAATCCTTAATGTTATGGGACAGTGATATTTGTTGTTCAGAGGGAATTTTGCAGGAAAAGATATTAATAAGGGGAATTCATGGAGAAACAGAAAGTGTTCCACTGTGTAAGGTTAATTTGACAAGAAGCTAGAAAACAGGTGATGTGATTGTAGTAGTGGAGAAATAGCTTATTTCAGGGGTTCAGTTTATCTTAGGAAATGATGTAGCTGGGTCACAGATGTTGGTGATGCCTACTATGGTTGAACAGCCTGTAGAAAAGCAAACGACAGAAGTGTTGCAGGAGGAACGTCCTAGTTTGTTTCCAGACTATGGTAAGATGATCACAGACTCATGAACTGAGACAGGAGAAGGAGGAGTTTAGGAGACAGGGCAAAGAGACTGAGATGCAATTAGCTGATCTTTGATAAGATTGTTCAGGATGAGAGAACGGAGGAGAATGAGAGAAACACTCAAACTAATTCATGAGAAGTTAGTGAGTAAGAATGCAGAAACCACACTCTTGGGTTGTGTATCAAAGTTCAGGGAAAGATTGAACAGAGCCTGTGAATTAGCTAAAGAGCATTTAAAATTATCACAGCAGGTGATGAAAACAGTAAAAGAGCACAAAAGGAGTCAGGAGTTGAAAAGGATCATGAGAGTAGCTGGGAGTTGAAAAGGAGCGTGAGAGGAGCCAGGAGTTGAAAAGGAGCTAGGAGAGCAGAGGTGACTGAGGGAGTTCAGTGAGGAGGGAGGAGATGCTCCTTTCCTTTTCTATCTTTCTTCAGAAAGAAGAATGGTTGCCTTGGTAAGTAGGACCTGGTGAGTAAATTAGAAAAGTGTAATATTTTTAAACAAGTAACAACACTTGGATTTAACTGAGAAGCACCATGAATAAAGGGAATTTAGGGCCAATTAAATAATTTAAATAATCCCAAGTAGAATAAAGTAAACGTAAGGGAAGTGAGTTAATACATAGCAGGGCAGCTCAGTCGAGTGGAATGCATGCCCTGTAATATGTGCAAAGTCATGGACACTATTGGTGTCCTGGATGACCACATGTGCAGGAAGTGCTACCAACTGCAGAAACTTGAGCTCTGGGTTTCAGAGGTCGAGCAGCAGCTGGAATAGCTGTGACACATCCGCGAGGCTGAGAGCTACGTGGATAGCACATTCAGAGAGGTGGTCACGCCATAGTTTAAAGGCCTGGAGATAGAGGGGGAATAGATGACCACCAGGCAGTCCAGGAGAAGTAGGCAGGAAGTGCAGGAGTCCCCTTGGGTCCCACTCACATTTCTCTGTTTTGGAAGCTGGAGAAGGCACTGGTTCTTAGAGGGGTGCAATCAGAGTCAAGTTTGTAGTACCACGAGCAGCTCAGCTATACAGGAGGGGAGGAAGAAGAAAGAAAGAGCTAAAGTGATAGGGGATTCATTGGTTAGGGGAACAGACTGGCATTTCTGTGCCCATAGACATGACTCCCAGATGGTATGTTGCCTCCCTGGTGCCAGGGTCAAGGATGTCATAGAGTGGCTGCAGGGCATTCTTCTGGGGGTGGGTGATCAGCCAGAGGTCATGGTCCAATGTTGTCCTGCAATCAGAATTTAGGGAGCTAGGTAGGAAATTAGCAAGCAGGAACTCAAATGTAGTAATCTCCGGATTACTCCCAGTGCCACGTGCCAGTGAGTACAGCAATAGAAAGATAAAGCAGATAAATCTGGGAAGATGGCGCAGGATGGAGGGCTTTAGATTCCTGGGACACTGGGACTGGCTCTGGGGGTTAATGCCAGACAGATGCATCTGAACAGAGCTGGGACTTAGTTCCTTGTGCAGCGTTGTGCTAGTGCTGTTGGAAGGGCTTTAAAGTAACTCGGCAGGGATGTGGGAGCCAAGAGAAAATATTAGAGAAGATACCAGTGTGCACAAAATACTGGGAGGGACAGATAGCACTAATATAGAGAATAGTAAGTGAATAGTTATAGTTGGGGTAAGGGAAAAAGTAAAAAAAAAATCTAAATCAGGGTTACTATGCATGTACGTGAATGCATGGAGTACAGTAAATAAGATTGGGGAGTTACAGGCATAGGCTGACATGTAGAAATATGATGTTGTGGTGATAATAGAGACCTGGCTCAAGGGCAGATCTGCTCCTATCACTGCTTGTTTGTCCCTACAACCACACCCTCCCCTCCACTTCTCTCTCTCTCTCTCTCTCCACCCCCCCTCCACACACCTTAAACCAGCTTATATTTCAACTCTTTCTTGGACTCGAACTCAAGTTCTGTCGAAGGGTCATGAGGACTCGAAACGTCAACACTTTTCTTCTCCGCCGATGCTGCCAGACCTGCTGAGTTTTTCCAGGTAATTCTGTTTTTGTTATGGATACAAAATTGTCTGGAGGAAGGTTTGTAGTAGAGTTCCCCAGCAGTCAGGACTGGGACCCTTGCTTTTCCAGATATATTTTAATGATCTAGAACTTGGTTTGCAGGGGGCAATTTCAAAGTTTGCAGATGATATGAAGCTTGGAAGTATTGCAAACTGCAAGGATGGTGGTGTGGAATTTCAAGAGGACATAGTTGGAGTGGGCAGATAGGTGGCAGATGAAGTTCAATGTGGAGAAGTGTGAAGTATGCATTTTGGTAGGAAGAACATGGACAGACAATATAAAATAAGAGGTGAAATTTTGAAGGGGGTGCAGGAGCAGAAAGACCTGGGTGCATATGTACAAAGATCATTAAAGGTGGTAGGACAGATGGAGAGAGTAGTTAATAAAGCATATAGTATCCTTGGCTTTATTAATAGGGGCATATAGTACAAGAGCAGGGAGGTTAAGTTGAATTTATTTGTTAAACCTCAACTGGAGTATTGTGTACAGTTCTAGCTGGACACCACACAATAGAAAGGATGAGAACACATTGGAGAAAGTGCAGAAGAGGTGTACAAGAATGGTGCTAGGGATGAGAAACTTCAGCTTTGAGGATAGATTGGAGAGGTTGGGATTATTCTCCTTGGAGAGAAGTTGGCTAAGAAGAGATTTGATAGAGATATTCAAAATCATGAGGGGGCTGGTCAGAGTAGATGGGGAGAAGCTGTTCCTGCTCATAAAAGGATCAAGAATGAGAGGGCACAGATTTGAAGTGATTTGCAAAAGAAGCAAATGTGACATGAGAAAAAACTTTTTCACACAATGAGTGGTTCAAGTCTGCAATACACTGCCTGGAAGCATGGTGGAGGCAGGTTCAATCAAGACATTGAAGAGTGCATTAGATGATTATTTGAATAGAAAGAATGTACAGGGTACAGGGAAAAGCCAGGGCAATGGCACTAGGTCATAATGCTCATTTGGAGAGCTGGTGCAGACATGATAGGCCGAATGGCCTCCTTCTGTGTTGTTAAAATTCTGTGATTCTATGAAGCAAATAGAAAGGCAAGGACTCATAATTTTGTAGATGGGGAAAAAAGTGATAGTTTTGCTGCCTGTAACAGGCAAACCATTAAAAGCCAGGTTTAGTGGGCCTTAACAAATTGAAAAGAAATTTACCATCCACCATGCCATATCATCTGGTTTTCTTGGTCTTTTTTCTGTCTTTTTTTCTCCCCTTTTTGCTTTTTTTATTCCTTTTTTTTAAACTTTATTTTCTGTCTTTCTATTACTCTGTTCGTTTCTAGTCTTTTTTCTGTCTTTTAAGATTCATTTTCATTTCTTGTTTTGTTTCCTTTTTCTGTCCTTTTTCCTGTCTACTTTCTCCATTTTGAACTTTTTGTTCTGTTTATCTTTATTTCTGCCTTTGTTTATTATCATTTGTCGCTTTTTTCCCTCTCATACTTATGTCCTTTCTCTGTCTTCTTATTCTACTGTTTTTCTGTCTTTTTTGTTCCAAAGAAGCTCCTCCTGCCATATTGAAGGATGAGCATACTCGACCTATGCTGTAATACTACCAGGAAGAATTATTAAACACCCTTCCAGGTATGCCCCCTAACAGCTCTCAGAGTAACTTCTAATCAAACAGTAAATATTTGGTCCAATAGTGCCATGTTAGCTTTCCCTATAATGCAAAAGTTAATATTGTACTCCAGATGGTAAACCTTTGATTCATGGTCACTTATGGAGAAAGATCGGACAGCACTTAAAAATTGTAGTCAACATTGTCACTGGGACATCTGCACAGTGAAAGTAATGCAGAAGCTGACAAAGCAGCGAAAGAAGCTGCAGTGTCAGGAGAGTTAGATACTGAAACTTCAAATGATGTAGCCACAATTACAGTAAATTATCCCATAGGAACTTTACAAAAACAGTATGATCATCAGAAGTAATAAATGAAGACTAACTGTTAATGCACAAGGCACTGGGAAAAGTGTGAGTTCACCCTGAGGTGGAACAAGAATTCTTATTCCACTCGCATCCAATGGCCATTATTCAGTTGACATCACTTATCAGAAAAGTTCTGAAATAGCATGGTGGCCAGGCATGCGAGATGCAGTGAATCCATATGTTGCCTACCATGCCTTCAACAGTATCCTCCTGCTCATTGCAATAGAGCACTATTAAAGAGTGCACCACCCCCAGAAGGATCATGGATACATCCACAAATTGGTTTTATTGGTCCATTGCCAAAAACTCAAAACAATTATGAAAATGCACTAATTTTGAAAGATCAATTTACCACATGGATTGAAGCATTCCCTGCAGAAATAACACTGCACCCATGGCCGCAAAGCTTTTACTGAGTGAGGTTATCTGTAGATGGGGGATGACCATTGCAGGTAGATTGTGACCAAGGTTCACATTTTACAGGAAATATTTTCACCAAAATGCAAGTGCTATTAGGAATCAAACATAATTTTCATGTGATAAAAACAAAGAAAACTGCGGATGCTGGAAATCCAAAACAAAAACAGAATTACCTGGAAAAACTCAGCAAGTCTGGCAGCATCGGCGGAGAAGAAAAGAGTTGACGTTTCGAGTCCTCATGACCCTTCGACAGAACTTGATTTCGAGTCCACGAAAGAGTTGAAATATAAGCTGGTTTAAGGTGTGTGTGTGGGGGGCGGAGAGATAGAGAGAGAGAGAGGTGCTTGTGTAGACAAACAAGCAGTGATAGAAGCAGATCATCAAAAGATGTCAGCGACAATGGTACAAAAGAACACATAGGTGTTAAAGTTAAAGTTGGTGATATTATCGAAACGAATGTGCTAATTAAGAATGGATGGTAGGGCACTCAAGGTACAGCTCTAGTGGGGGTGGGGGGAGCATAAAAGATTTTAAAATATTTAAAAATAATGGAAATAGGTGGGAAAAGAAAAATCTATAAAATTTATAGGGAAAAAAAAGGGGAAAAAGGGGGAAACAGAAAGGGGGTTTCTCACACCCCACTTCCTGTAAGGACTCCATCCCATTCTCCCAGTTCCTTCGCCTTCGTCGCATCTGTTCCAATGATGCTACCTTCAAAAACGGTTCCTTTGACATGTCCTCCTTCTTCCTTAACCGAGGTTTTCCACCCACGGTCGTTGACAGGGCCCTCAACCGTGTCCGGCCCATCTCCCGCGCATCCGCCCTCACGCCTTCTCCTCCCTCCCAGAAACATGATAGGGTCCCCCTTGTCCTCACATCACCCCACCAGCCTCCGCATTCAAAGGATCATCCTCCGCCATTTCCGCCAACTCCAGCATGATGCCACCACCAAACACATCTTCCCTTCACCCCTCTTATCGGCATTCCGTAGGGATCGCTCCCTCCGGGACACCCTGGTCCACTCCTCCATCACCCCCTACTCCTCAACCCCCTCCTATGGCACCACCCCATGCCCACGCAAAAGATGTAACACCTGCCCCTTCACTTCCTCTCTCCTCACCGTCCAAGGGCCCAAACACTCCTTTCAAGTGAAGCAGCATTTCACTTGCATTTCCCCCAACTTAGTCTACTGCATTCGTTGCTCCCAATGTGGTCTCCTCTACATTGGAGAGACCAAACGTAAACTGGGCGACCGCTTTGCAGAACACCTGCGGTCTGTCCGCAAGAATGACCCAAACCTCCCTGTCGCTTGCCATTTTAACACTCCACCCTGCTCTCTTGCCCACATGTCTGTCCTTGGCTTACTGCATTGTTCCAGTGAAGCCCAACGCAAACTGGAGGAACAACACCTCATCTTCCGACTAGGCACCTTACAGCCTTCCGGTCTGAATATTGAATTCAATAACTTTAGGTCGTGAGCTCCCTCCCCCATCCCCACCCCCTTTCTGTTTCCCCCTTTTTCCCCTTTTTTTTCCCTATAAATTTTATAGATTTTTCTTTTCCCACCTATTTCCATTATTTTTAAATATTTTAAAATCTTTTATGCTCCCCCCACCCCCACTAGAGCTGTACCTTGAGTGCCCTACCATCCATTCTTAATTAGCACATTCGTTTAGATAATGTCACCAACTTTAACTTTAACACCTATGTGTTCTTTTGTACCATTGTCGCTGACATCTTTTGATGATCTGCTTCTATCACTGCTTGTTTGTCCACACAAGCACCTCTCTCTCTCTCTATCTCTCCGCCCCCCCCCCCCCCACACACACACCTTAAACCAGCTTATATTTCAACTCTTTCTTGGACTCGAAATCAAGTTCTGTCGAAGGGTCATGAGGACTCGAAACGTCAACACTTTTCTTCTCTGCCGATGCTGCCAGACCTGCTGAGTTTTTCCAGGTAATTCTGTTTTTGTTTATAATTTTCATGTTTGTCATTTTCCAGTCTTCTGGAGTAGTGGAGAGAGGGAATAGAACTTTAAAAATAATGCTAAAGAAGTTGTGTACAGATTACCCGACTCAATGGGCTAATATGTGACGACCATGTCTCATGGCTACAAAGAGCAACACCGCATAGAACAACAGGGATTTCCCCTTATCAAGCAATGACAGGAAGGCTAATGAGAATTTAACATCAACAGCAAATCAGCATGTAGAAACAAATTTGAGAATTTCAAAAGAAAGAATGAAAAAATATTTTGATAAAAATGTAAGGTTTTATGAATAATAAATTGGAGATTTAGTTATGACACAACTACAGCAAGAAAGAAAATGTGTTTGATCCAAAATGGAAACGTCCATTCCCTATCATAGATAAGTTAAATCAAGCTTGGTATAGATTGAGAAAGGAAACAAAAATAAAGACAGAAAGTGGTACCATATTAACCAGCTTAAAACCGTGAGAGTAAATACTACACTTATCTCACAGATCAGCGAAGAAGAGGAAAGATGTGAATCCTGACACTACTTTTTCGCCTGACGTTGGCAATCATTTATATTAAACAAGGTGGAACTCAAATATTTAAATAATCATTTGTAAATCAACCACTTGATCCCAGTTCAAAAGGTACCTATTTCAAATGAACAAAACCAACTGGTCATGATATAACTAGTTCCTAGTTTAGAAGACAAAAATACATTTATGAATATGGAGTACTCGTCGGAGACCCTTGAAATACACATACCAATGCAGTACAGTGTAAAGACATTGATCCCTTTCATTTTATGACATTATGTTAGCCTAGGTGGTGGAGCGAACGCCATGTGTGTCCACGGAGATGATATCAGTCTAGGAACATGTTTTACATAAGATCATGAGCCAATGAACATCAGAGTCAAGATAATTTAAAAGATCAACTAGATCACTATATTAGTGGATTTGGATATGATATCTTTCCAGGACCTGAATTTCTGACAGATTTAATGAAAAGGGTTGAGACACCTAATCAACACTTTTATGTTCTACAGCAACAAAACAAGAAACTTAAGAAGAAATACCTGCCATTGAGTTAAGAGACATTGGTGTAATTTTGGACAAACTATTGGGATCCATCATGGGATAAGACGATTTACATGTATTTGATGCAACCTTATTAATTGTTTTAAGCGCAGTAATTATAACCTTTCTCTTTACACTTATCAAGTTTAACAATTTGGAACAATGTCTATGTTATTACATGCAAAATGAAGGTAGAGGTTTGAAAGGGTGGTGATATTTCACCCACAATCCAGGGAATATAAGAAAGTTTAGATGATGATTTTTAGTAAAAGTCAATCATTCTCAGACTAAACTTACTGAATAAACTAACACGGCCAAAGGAAGCCATCTTAGAAGTAACATGTGATTCCTTGGCAGTAATTACTTTATATATTGTTACACTGACAGTGAATTAGGCAAGCCGCAAACAGATAATTTTATTGTAGTGAACCTCAATTTTGAAGGCATTCAAATGAATTAATAGTTATTTTAAAAAGCCTTGATTAGGCTCCATACCCTTTTAAAAGATGTCTTTTAAACATTTACATGACACTGCAACATTGAACTTTTGTACCCTGCAATGTGTAGAAACTTGTGCCAGTAATATCAAAATTGCAAGCAGTTTGTCTTTTAATAACAATCGAAGTTTTAACCCTGGATCATTAAGAGAACTAGCATTAGTTCATCTTTTATAGGTATATAACATTAGCTATGTTACGTCTCTTTTTTAGTCTTTACATTTTTTAATTAAGATGAACTCACTAGAAATACTTTTGTAATTTTAACACAAACAAGACAGATCTGCACAATTGGAACAAGGGATAAGGATAGCTGAGAGACCTTGATGCATCAACTCATATGAATGGTTGGATCCCGGCGCAGAAACTAAGATTAAATCTGATAACAATTAATTAATTGTTTTATCTTTAAACTTACACAGGTTAATAGTACGCTCCTAAAGGGATTTTATCTTTGAAATAAAGTCTTAGCACAAACCTTCAGTTAAAATGTAGAATATCTTTAAATCAGACGAGAAGGAAGCTTAGAAACCAAAGTTTTACAAACTATAAAGTCACAGTTAAGTCAAATTAAATAATATATCAGCCAATCAATGGATCACAAGATCCCATGAAGGAGAGGAAGAGTCTTGAACCTTCTCGAAGGATTAAAAATCCCATCTTCACAGACAGTCAGTTAGTTGTATTCCGAATGAAGATAAGATGCTAGCCATATTCTGACTGAAGATACTTATCCAAAAGAAGGAAGAAGATGCACGCTTTCATGGAACTGATCACCCATTGAAAATTGCAGCAGTCTTAGTTAAGATGAGTATATGGTTTAAAATCTCTTTGAAACCTGAGAGTTAAAATGAATTACCGATGAACTGGGTTGATTTCAATTGGAATGCATCCAAAAATCCAGCTTGATGTTCCTTTGCCTTTTGCTTACTCTCCACCATCAGTTGATAGGCTGACACCAGAGGCCCGTCATCAGACGCAGACCTGGCAGATACCTCTTCCCCAGCACTCCTCCAAGTGCCGGGTGAGCTTGGCTGACGCTGCCTCCTCCTGTTGCGAAGATGTGTCCATGTGGTGACCACCTTCCTACACTAGTGAGACCCTTCCTACACTAGAGCTAAAACCCTTTGAGGTGTGTGTCTCTGGTGTGTGTCTCTGGGCTGGTGGAGGGTGCAGAAGTCTGCTGTGATGCTTCTATAGTTGCACTTTGCTCTTCTGTGATGTTCTCTCTCCTCTCCAGGCCTGGGCTTGAATTGGAGCTGTACAGGGCTTCTTGCGGCTCAGGTGACACCTGTAAGGGAGAGAGCGAGTGACAGCATGAGCTACCTCCAACATGGAGGCACCCTTGGCCCTGAGGTTTCTATGACATGCATGGATCCTTACTGGTCGGGGGCCCAATTCCAGTCTCCCCATCTCCAATGGTCTGGTCCTGCTCCCCAAATTCTGTCACTTCCTTCAGGTGTGTCTTCTCCCACCCTCGCCGGTTATGGCTTAACTTCCCGTTCAAAGAGGACAGAGAAGTTGGAGTTGAGAGGAATTGTATTTAGCACCAATTTGTACATAGCTATTTTACATTTCTTTCTCCTGCTTCCAATCACAGAGGAAAACCCACTGAATCATGCAGTAAGTGAATGATGCAATGCAGGTTGTCCAGACGGGCCATCACCCTCCAGAGTGGTGAACCCATCCACATACAAGGAGATGGCTCAGAGAGGCAGGTCATTTGCAGAGCTTGCTGGTGTCTTCAATGTCTGAGCCTCCCCGTCACCCCACCCACATCCTCACCCTCCAAGACAACATGAGCCCTCTGCGTGGAAGGGTGAGGGAGGCACAGCGGCCTCTACACCTGTAGATTGGACGGACTGCATTGGGGCTATGAGGAATGACCTTATGGCATTGCCAGAGGCCTATGTATTCATTGTGGTTAGTGTGAGCAGCCAAGAGTTCACTTACACTAGCGGCGTGGTTGAGGTCATACATCCTCTTCCAACATGGAGGACTTGATATCTGCTGGAGGCCCTGGGCACTGACACTGACGGCAACCTGTTCCCATGCAGGGTTTGACTCCCTGTTCGGCCTCCTCCTCCCATCAGTTGGGTACAGGACATTGCTTCTGTCCTCCATCTGGTCGATGATGCCCAGAGTTGAGTCGCTAAACTTTGGCACTGGAGGTCCCTGTCCCATTCTTGCCAACTCTATTGGCTTTGTTAGTAAGTTACTGTCCAGGCACCTTTTAAAAATAGCACCCAGAAATGACGGTGGGGCACAAGCCATCCAGCCATGCAAAATGTCAAGAAATCCCTGATTCCATAATGAACGAGACCAGGATCACACAATACCCTGGCAGCATGGAGAAATTTGGTTGCCCTGAGAAATTAATCACAATAGTTTGACAGTTCCATGAAGGCATTTCACATGTGTCTGGGTAATGGTGAGTCTTCTGGCCCAGTCACTGATGGAGTTAAAACAGAACTGCATGCTGGCACAACCTTCTTCAGCATGTTTTTCTCTACTATGCCCTCCGATGCTTTACATGTTGGTGGTCCTGGCATTGAGATCAGATATCACATGGATGGGAAACGGTTCGATCTGAGATGGCTCTGGGCAAAAATCAAGGTCTCCAAGGACATACTTAGCATGTTCCTGTTTGCCGATGACTGTGCACTAGCTGCTGGTTCTGGATTGGACATTTTCTCCACTGCATGTGACAACTTAGGCCTTATGATCAGCACAAAGAAACCTGAAGTGATGTACAAATCTGTTCCAGGAAAGCCCTATCTTCAGTCCAAAGTCCCAATCCGAGACCAGAACCTGACAGCAGTGCATCATTTCACTTATCTCAGCAGCTCACTCTCTCAAGATGTCTACATTAACAGCCTTCAAACATCAATCTAGGAGCGAGGAGGGGCAAATCTGCCTACCAAACCGAAAATCTGTAGATCAATAGTACGTTCTGCTCTGCATACAAGGCTGGGCAATCAGAACAAGAAACTCTACCACTTTCACTTCAGCTGCCTTCAGAAGCTTCAGAAGTAACAATAGCAGGAGAAAATACAAACACTGAGATGCTCACCTGAGCTGGCATGCCATATTGAGACAGTTACAACTGAGTTGGAACAAAAACAGAAAATGCTGGAAAAATTCAGCAGGTCTGGCAGCATTTGTGGGAAGAGAAACAGAGCTAACATTTCAAGTCCGTATGACTCTTTTTCAGAACTAAAGAGAAGTAGAAACATGATGAGTTTTGTACCGTTTAAGAGGGGGTGAAACAAAATATAAGATCAGGGATAGGTGGGGGCTAAGGGGATTGACAGAGATGTCATGGACACAAGACAAAGGGAGTGTTAATAGTAGTGGTAAGGGCCAAAGAACCTGCTGATAGTGGCAGAATATGATAGTGACAGAATAAGGGTAGTGCTCTGTGAAAGCAAGTGACAGATGGTCCTGTGGGGTGGGGTGGGGGGGAGGCGGTGGGCAAGGGTTGGTGGTTTGGTGAAAAGGGATTTTAAAAAAATAAATAAATAAATAATGAAAATGAATAAGGATAAAAATAAAAGTTAAAATTGAATATATTTTTTTTAAATTGGATTAAAAACAGGAGTAGAGGTGGAGGAGTGAGCTGATGGTCTGAAGTTGTTGAACTCAATGTTAAGTCCGGAAGGCTGTAAAGTGCCTAATTGGAAGATGAGGAGTTGTTCCTCCAATTTGCATTGTGCTTCACTGGAACACTGCAGCAGACCAAGGGCAGGCATGTGGGCCGAGAGCAGGATGGCGTGTTGAAATGGCAAGCGACAGGAAGGTTTGGGTCATGCTTGCGGACTGAGTGAAGAACTTCTGCAAAGTAGTGACTCAGTCTGCATTTAATCTCCCCAGTGTAGAGGAGTCCATATTGGGAGCAGCAAATACATAGACCAAATTTAAGGAAGTGCAAATGAAGCACTGCTTCATCTGAAAGGAGTGCTTGGGGCCTTGGGCAGTGAAGAGGGAGGAGGTAAAGGGACAGGTGTTGTACCTTCTTCGATTACATGGTAAGGGGATGAGGAGTTTGGGATGATGAAGTGGACCAGGATGTCACGGAGGGAATGGTCTGTTTAGAATGCTGATGGGCGGGGGTGAGCGGAAGATGTGTTTGGTGGTGGCATCATGCTAGAGTTGGTGGAAATGGCGAAAGATGATCCTTTGAATGCGGAGGCTGGTGGGGTGAAAAGTGAGGACAAGGGGGACCCAATCATGGTTCTGCAAGGGAGGGGAAGGGGTGGCATGTCAGAAGCACAGTTTTGGAAGTTGGTATCATTTGAACAGATGTGCCAGAGGCGCATTCCTACTCAGGCCCCCTCCCACAACTTTTTTCTTAATACATCGATGACTGTATTGGTGCTGCTTCATGCTCTTGTCTGGACCCTTCGACCCCTCTCTTATCTTCACATGGTCCATCTCCAATACTTTCCTTCCCTTCCTTGACCTCTCTGTCTCCATTTCTGGTGATAGGCTTTCTACCAATGTTCATTATAAGCCCACCGGCTTCCACAGCTGCCTCTTCTATGACTTTTCACACCCTAACTCCTGTAAAGACTCCAACACATTCTCTCAATTCCTCCACCTATGTTACATCTGTTCGGATGATGCTACCTTCCAAAGCGGCGCATCTGACATGTCTCCCATTTTCCTTAACCGAGGGCTCCCCCCCAACTGTGGTTGTCATGGCCCTCAACCGTGCAAAGCCCATCTCCTGCACCTCTGCCCTCACCCCTTCTCCTCCCTCCCAGGACCAGGATAGTCCACTGGAGTCAGGGAGGGTCCCAGAGGGCAGGAAAATCGCTAATGTAACTCCCCTGTTTAAGAAGGGAGTGAGGCAAAAGACGGGAAATTACAGGCCAATTAGCCTGACCTCGGTCGTTGGTAAGATTTTAGAGTCCATTACTAAGGATGAGATTTCAGAATACTTGGAAGTGCATGGTAAAATCGGGCAAAGTCAGCATGGTTTCATCAAGGGGAGGCCATGCCTGACAAAGCTGTTAGAATTCTTTGAGGAGGTAACAAGTAGGTTAGATAAAGGAGAGCCAATGGATGTTACCTGCTTGGACTTCCAGAAGGCCTTTGACAAGGTGCTGTACAGGAGGCTGCTCTGTAAGATAAGAGCCCATGGTGTTAGAGGCAAGGTATTAGCATGGATAGAAGATTGGCAGTCTGACAGGAGGCAGAGAGTGGGGATAAGGGGGTCCTTCTCAGGATGGCGGCCGGTGACTAGTGGAGTTCCGCAGGGGTCAGTGTTGGGATCACAACTTTTCACTTTATACATTAATGATCTAGATGAAGGAACTGAGGGCATCCTGGCTAAGTTTGCAGATGATACAAAGATAGGTGGAGGGACAGGTAGTATTGAGGAGGTGGGGAGGCTGCCGAAGGATTTGGACAGGTTAGGAGAATGGGCAAGGAAGTGGCAGATGGAATACAACGTGGGGAAGTGTGAGGTCATGCACTTTGGTAGGAAGAATAGAGGCATGGACTATTTTCTAAATGGGGAGAGAATTCAGAAATCTGGAGTGCAAAGGGGTTTGGGAGTCCCTTAAGGATTCTCTTAAGGTTAACTTGCAGGTTGAGTCGGTAGTTAGGAAGGCAAATGCAATGCTGGCATTTATTTCGAGAGGACTAGAATATAAAAGCAGGGGTGTGCTGCTGAGGCTTTATAAAGCTCTGGTCAGACCACATTTAGAATATTGTGAGCAATTTAGGGCCCCATATCTCAGGAAGGATGTGCTGGCCCGGGAGAGCGTCCAGAGGAGGTTCATGAGAACGATCCCAGGAATGAAAGGCTTAATATATGAGGAACGTTTGAGGACTCTGGGTCTATACTTGATGGAGTTTAGAAGGATGAGAGGGGATCTGATTGAAACTTACAGAATACGGAAAGGCCTGAATAGAGTGGATGTGGGAAAGATGTTTCCATTAGTAGGAGAGACTAGGACGCGAGGGCACAGCCTCAGAGTAAAGGGAAGACCTTTTAGAAGAGTTGAGGAGAAACTTCTTTAGCCAGAGAGTGGTGAATCTATGGATTTCATTGCCACAGAAGGCTGTGGAGGCCAGGTCATTGTGTGTATTTAAGACCGAGATAGATAGGTTCTTGATTGGTAAGGGGATCAAAGGTTACGGGGAGAAGGCGGGAGAATGGGGTTGAGAAACGCCATGACTGAATGGCGGAGCAGACTCAATGGGCCGATTGGCCTAATTTCTGCTCCTATGTCTTATGGATAGGGTCCCTTTGTCCTCACTTTTCACTCCACCAGCCTCCACATTCAAAGGATCATCCTCTGCCGTTTTCTTCCAACTCCAGCCTGATTCCACTACCAAAGACATATTCCCCTCACCCCCACTTTCAGCATTCCATAGGGACAGTTCCCTCCATGACACTCTGGTCCATTCCTCCATCATCCCCAACTCCTCATCCCTTTCCCACAGCACCACTCCATGCTATTGCAACACCTGCCCCTTTACCTCTTCCCTCACCATTTGAGGCCCCAAACACTCCTTTCAGGTGAAGCAGTGCTTCACTTGCACCTCCTTTAATTTGGTCTGCTGCATTTGCTGCTCCCAATGTGGTCTCCTCTACAGTGGGGAGACTAAATGCAAACTGGGTGACCACTTTGCAGAACATCTTCAATCAGTCTGCAAGGCCCTTCTTGTCACTTGCCATTTCAGCGCACCATCCTGCTCTCATGCCCACGTCTGTCCTTGGCCTGCTGCAATGTTCCAGTGAAGCCCAACATAAATTGGAGGAACAGCACCTCATCTTCCGATTAGGCACTTCACAGCCTCTGGAGTTAACATTGAGTTCAACAACTTCAGACCATAAACTCTCTCCTCCATTGCTATAGCTTTTTTAATCCAATTTAAAAAAAATTAATTTTACTCCTTATTTATTTTCATTTTTATTTACTTATTTTCATTGATTTATTTACTTTTTAAAATCCTTTTCCCCCAACCTCCCACCCACAGTGTTCTTCCAAGTACAGGTCTGTACTGCAATTAAGTGGACAGGGACTAGAAGGCATTGTGGCGTTAAGTCATAAAAAGTTGTGGAATTTTGGTGCAGTGTTGGATTTTTCTTAAAATAAAATAAATATAAGATAATGGAGGTTGCTTTGCACTGGATATTGAGCTAGCATATCTACCAACTATCTTGGGTTTACTTTGAAAATAGGAGCAGCTCTCATTATTGCATGATGCAATATCTAATGCCACAACCATATTTAGCTATTACACATGTATCTAGAGCACAGCAACTTGCAAATGGCATTGGTTCTCAGATGTTAGCCAAACTCTGTGATTCAGCTTATATTAACAAGGGGATAGTGTGGGAAAATGGTATTGAGGTAGAAGATCAGCCATGGTTGAATAGCAGAGCAGGTTTGAGTGTCCAAATGGTCTACCCCTGCTCCTACATTCCAAGCCGTGGTTTGCCTGCCTCATTGGTTATTGTGGGTTAAGAAAACTAGTCCAAAGCAAAGTTAGGATATAAATGGGTATTATTCAACCAGGTTTAAAAAAGGCTGGTAGAAACACATAATTTATTCATCTGTTGGATCCTTACAGAGGGTCTTTTGAGAATATTATATGTGCACAGAAAAAAAGATTATGAAATACATTTAGTCTTTACAAAACCAGTAAAGAAAAAAATTACATCCAAAGACTGCAAATTAGTAAGCAACAATCATTTAGTGTACATTGCTTACACAATTTAATTTTTTAAAGAAAAAATAAGGGTAGTTTATTGCATATGCTAATACAGTATTTTTAAAAACTGATACAAGGAAAGTCCACTTCAGGGGCAGGATTCTCTACAGGACATATTTCAAACATCTGCATTATAATATGGTTTAATGCATCATTTGTAGGGATTGAGCTTTATAACTTCTCAATAACTGGGCAACATTCCAACATGATTTCAGTATCAACACGAGTGCAGTTTTTATAATAAAGGTAAAATATTAGCACACTTTAAGTACCAGATCATTCTGTTTTTAATTTTAATTTCCATCATACACTTCTAATTATAAAGTTGTCTCTGGGGCAAACTGCATTGCGAAAGCTAACTCTCAAAAGCCTTTAAAATCAATGCCCAATAATGAACTGTAAATATCAAAAATATTGATATAAAAAATCACAAATTAAGAAACCGATAGGATGCAAAAGTTAAAGATAAAAAAATTCTACACTTAACAATAAAGTGAAGAAAGACTGGGAAAACAGAAAGGAGAAAGAAAAACAAGCAGAAATGTTATGAGCCATACAAATATTACAGTCAATCTGTACAATTCTAACAAACTACATAATCAGTAATAACCTGCTTCGGAATGCAAATGCATTCTGCATCTTTGAAGCACATAACCTTTCACCTTATAATAAACAAAGCATCAACAATAAAAAATCTAAAGAATACCCCAAAATCTCTAACAAACATTAGTTACATGAACATTTTTTTATAAATAAAATACTGAAACTGTGTATAAAACTACCAATATTATAATGTAAAAAAAAATCCCTTAACCACCTACTGTAAGCAAACTACAGTTTATATTTTTGACAATTTACACTTGAATGATAAAATAAAGTAGGTTTAAAAATATTGCACACCTAAATAAAAGGAAACATGCAATTAATGCAGTGCACAGAAATCTGTGTAACAACATAGAAACCAACATTTCTTTAGTTAGGCCTTATCAACTTATTTAATACAATCAAAATTTTTAAAAAACTGGCTTCAAATGTATTTTTAAAAATTTTTATTTTGGACGTTCCTGAAATAAAGTTATAATTTTTTTAAAGATATGCCCAAAGAGAAGTACTCTTAAAACGTTTTTTACTTACATCAGAGTTTAATGCCAAGCAACTTCTAATAACAGTTTTAAAAATTAGATTAACAGGAGCAAAAACAGGTTTTTTTTATTACAAAGAACAAAGGTTACACAGCTTGTAACTCACCTTCGCACACATGGCTGAGAAAAAGTAATCTTCTATAGCTTATAGAAGTCTTCTGGGCAATTTAACTGTTGTAAGCAACTAATGGAAAACATTACAAAATGATCTTCATGTATCACCTGAAAGCAAACCCAGTAACTTCTATTTTACTCTTCAGTTGTTTTGATAGCTATAATAATTTATTTTAAAGCTCATGGCCTGGCCTTTTTATTCATATCCTCACTTGCCACAGCATACAGAGTTTAGCTTGAAGAGAGGGGCGCACTTTATTTAAACAGCGTAAGAATATGGATTATTTGACCTATAGCATCCAAATCACCATGTTATGCAAGAACACTGAGGTGCATGGTGTTTAAATGTGCGCTTGTTAAACTGTGGGGTAGATATAAAAGTCCAGCAGCCTGGAATTCAATTTTAGTGCATAATCAGAAATTGTTGTGTGACTCCTGAATTATGTGCCATCAGTTCAAACCACAGACACCCAATCATCCATCAATTAAGCTATGTTTTCCAAATTCCTTAGGTTATAAAACATTTGATCTCCTGAACCTGAAAATGTTTAAATAATCATGTTAAAATTTCTCTTGCTCTACTTCTGGTTTCAATATATAAAACTTAGATGATCTTTGTACTAAACATTAAACCTCTGATTTTAGATATGCATGGAACCCTTATTTAAAAAGAATGCTTCATCAATTTGAGCTTTACCAATTTCACTAGATGAAATATAACTAATGAGCAGCAAATGTAAAATGCTTGTTAAATTAAATGAAAAATATTGCAAATGCTAGAAATCTGATGTGCAAGCAGCAAGTGCCAGAAATACTCAACATGTCTGGCAGTCTCTGTAGAGAGAGAAGCAGAGCTAACAGTTCAAATCAAATATGACTTCTGGAATTGGATAAGAGGCAGGACTGATTAAGTCACAAAGATGTCCCTGGAACGAAAAGCAAAGGGAGTGGTAGTGGTTGTTGTAAAGAAATTAAGCATTTGCCCAGAGAAGATTCTGAATAAGAGAATGTCAGAAAACCATGAGGCTGTGTTTATTTGTGCCGCAATGGGAGGGGAAGCTTTTGGCAGTGTGTCTCAAGTGTCAGCTGCTGTGTTAAAACAGCAAATTGGTGTGACAGAGACAAATAATGCTGTGTAATCCAGGCTGGCCCTATACTGTGTAATCAAGGTAGGCCACAGTCCAGCCCATCAAAGGTTTCTGTCCAAACTGTCAACCACTGCGGTGATCCGTTTAAAAAACGGAAAGGTTACATGCTGTTGCCTTAAAATTTGAACTTCTCTGAGGATTCATGGATTTCCGCAACACTTATAACTAAAAGCAGAGAGTGGGCATGGGGGCTGAGTCTGTGCTGCTGCTGGGACGGGGTAAGTGATGGGGCAGGGATCGGGAACTGGGGGTGGAATTGTCCGTAAAATGGCTGCTACCATGAGGGGAGCGGGGAGAGGAGGGGAGTGGAGGAAGGGAGGGAGGGGGATAGGAGGGGAAAGGGGGGGGAGTGGGGAGTGGGGAGGGGAGGGGGAGAGGGGGGAGGGGAGGGGGAGGATGGAGTGGGGGAGAGGGGAGGGGCAGGGGAAGGGGAGGGGAGAGGGGAGGAGAGGGGGAGGGGGCTGAGGGGGAGAGAGGGGGGAGGGGAGAGGAGGGGGAGGGGAGGAGATGGGAGGGAGGGAGTAGAGTGAGGAGAGGGAGAAGACCATGAAAGGGAGAAGAGCAGGAGGAGAGGGAAGGGGCAGGGGAGGGGGAGAAGGAGAGGGGAGAGGCAGGGAGGGGAGCAGAGGGAGGGAGAGAGGAGGGGAGAAAGCAGGGAGAGGGAGGGGGAGAGCGGGGAGAGGAGGAGATGGAGGGAGAGTAGGTGGAGAGAGGGAGAGTGGGGAGGGAGGAGAGCAGGGACAGGGAGTGGGGAGGGGTACAGTGAGGGAGGGGAGGGGAGAGGGGGGAGGGGGGAGAGAGCGGCAGGGAGTGAGGGAGTAGAGTGGGGAGGGAGCATAATGGGAAGAGGGATAAGAGCGGGAAGAGGGAGGGAGGAGAGGGGGCAGAGGGAGGAGAGGGAGGGAGGGGGAGAGCGGAGGGAAGGAGGAGAGCGGTGAGGGGGTCTGACTGGGAGGGGGAGAGAGAGCAAGGGGGAGGTGGAGAGGGAGTGGAGAGGGAGGGAGGGAGGGGGAGAGGTAGGAGTAGAGAGGGGAAGGTGGGGGAGAATGAGGGAGAGCGGGAGAGGGGAGGGTGGGAGGGAACGAAGAAGGGAGGGGGCGGGAGAGAAGGAGGGAGTGGGGAGAGTGGAGGGAGGGAGGAGAGCAGAAAGAGGGAGGGGACAGTGGGGTGGGGACAGTGGGTGGGGAGAGTGGGTGGGGGAGGGGAGAGGGAGGGAAGGGTAGAGGGAGATGGGGGGAGAGAGGAAAGGAGGAGGTGGACAGAGGGAGGGGAGAGGGGGGACAGAGGGAGGGGATAGGCAGGGAGAGAGGGAGGGGAGAGGTGGGGAGAGAGGGCAGAGGGAGGGAGGGGGAAGAGGGGGAGGGAGGGAGGAGAGTGGGGAGAGGGACGGGGAGGGTGGGGGTTAGGGAGAGGATGGGGAAGGAGTGGGATTGGGAAGGGGAGAGGTTGGGAGGAGGAAATGGAGAGGGGGTAGGGAGGGGCAAAAGGAGAAAGGAAGGGAGGGGGAGAAGGTGGGAGGGAGGTAGGGAGGGGAGGGAGAGAAGGGCAGAGGGAGATGGAGGGCAGAGGGAGGAGGAGAGGGAGAGCGGTGGGAGGGAGAAGAAGCAGGGAGGGTGGGATGGGAGCGGGGGGAGAGAGGGTAGGGAGTGGAGCAGAGGAAGAGAGGGATGGGAGCAGGGTCAGGGAGAGAGAGAGGGAGGGAGGGAGGGAGTGAGGGGTGCGGGGAGAGGGAGGGAGGGGAGTGGGGAGAGGGCTAGAGGGGAACAGGGAAAGGGAGGGAGGGGAGGGGGAGAGGGGAGGGTGGAGTGGGGGGAGGGAGTGGAGTGGGGGAGGGAGTGCAGTGGGGGAGGGATGGAGGGAAGTAGGGAGAGCGAGGGAGGGGAACAGGGAGAGAGAGGGGAGCAGCGGGAGGGGGGGAGAGAAGGAATGAGGGAGAGAAGGAGGGAGGGGGAGGGAGAGAAGTAGGGAGTGGAGGGAGCGAAGAAAGGAGGGGGCAGGAGAGAACGAGGGAGGGGAAGGGAGAGAATAAGGGAGTGGAGGGTGAGGAGGGAGGGGAGAGAGAGAATGAAGGATGGGAGGGAGGAAGGAAGGGAGAGGAAGGCAGTGGAGGTAGAGAAGGGGGGGAGGGAGAGAAGGGAGGCGGAGGGAGAGAGGAGGGGAAGGGGAGGGAGTGATGGGAAGTAGGGGAGGGTGGAGTAGAGAGGAGAGGGGGAGAGGATGAGGGGTAGGAGAGGAGGGGAGGGGAGAAGAGGGGGAGGAGGGGAGGAGAGGACAGGGGAGGGGGAGGAGGGGAGGGGAAGGGGAAGGAGAGGGGAGAGGAGGTGGGTGGGGAGAGGAGAGGAGGGGAGAGGGAGGAGGGGAGAGGAGAGGGAGTGGAGGAGATGGGAGGGAGTAGAGTGGGGAGGGGGAGTAGAGTGAGGAGAGGGAAAAGAGCAGGAGGAGATGGAGAGGGAATGAGGGAGGGGGAGAGGGAAGGAGGGAGTGGGAGGAGGTGGAGAGGGGAATAGGTAGGGAGGGGGAGGGGTAGGGGAGGGGGAGAGCGGAGGGAGGGAGGAAGAGCAGAGAGAGGAAGGAGAGCGGGAAGAGGGAAAGAGGAGAGGGAGGGTGAGAGGGAGGGAGGGTGGGACCGAGGGAGAGTGGGGAAAGTGGAGGTAGGGAGGAGAGCAGGGAGAGAGTAGAGGGGAGGGAAGGGTGGAGGGAGATGGGGAGAGAGGAAAGGGGAGGGTGGAAAGGGAGGGGGAGAGGAGAGGAGGGAGGGGAGGTGGGAGAGGAGTGGGGAGAAGAGGGGGAGAGGAAGGTGGGGAGGGGAGGAGGGGAGGGGAGGAGGGGAGGGAAAGAGGGAGGGGAGAAGGGGAAGGGACGGAGAGGGGAAAGGAGGTGGGAGTGGAGAGGAGAGGAGGGGGACGGGAGGGGAGAGGGCAGGAGGGGAGAGGAGAGGGACAGGAGGAGATGGGATGGACGGAGAAGAGCAGGAGGAGAGGGAGAGAGGGAAGGGGTAGAGGGCAGAGGGGGGAAGAGGAAGTGGAGAGGGGGATAGGTGGGGAGGGGCAGGGGAGAGGGAAGGATAGCGGAGGGATGGAGGAGAGCGGGGAGGGGGAGGGGAGATGGAGAGGGAGGGTGGCAGAGTGAGGGGGAGGGAGGGAGGTGGGGGAGAGGGAGGGGCAGCAGGGGAGAGGGAGAGTGGGCAGAGCGGAGAGTGGGTCAGTGGGAGGTTGGGTGAGCGGGAGAGAGGTTGGGAGAACGGAGGGAGCGAGGGAGAGCGGGGAGATCGGAGGTGGGGGGAGAGCAGGGAGATGGAGGGGAAAGGGGGGAGAGAGGGAGGCAGAGAAGGAGGGGAGGATGAGGGAGTGGAGGGAAGGGTGTAGGGAGATGGGGAGAGAGCAAAAGGGAAGGGGAGAGAGGCAGGGGAGGGTGGAGGGATAGAAGGGGGGTGGGGGAGAGAGGGAGGGGGAGGGGGGAGTGGGAGAGGGAGGGGGGAGGGAAGCGGAGCGGGGAGGGCAAGGGGAGAGGAGCGGGGAGGGGGGGAGGGAGGGAAGGGGGAAGTGGAGTGGGGAGAGGAGGGGGAGAGGAGGGAGGGGAGGAGGAAAGCGGGAGTGACGGGGAGAGGGAGGGGCAGCAGGGGAGAGGGAAAGTGGGGTGAGCGGTGGGTGGTAGAGAGGGAGGGTGGGAGAACAGGAGGGGAAGGGGAGCAAGGGAGGTGGAGAGGGAGGGAGCGAGGGAGAGGGAGGGAGCAGAGGGAGGGGAGGAAAGCAGGGAGAGGGAGGGGAGAGGGGGAGGGGAAGGGTAGAGGGAGATGGGGGAGAGAGGAAGGGGAGGGGCAAGATAGGGAGGGAGGCAGGGAGAGAAGGGGACGGAGGGAGGCAGGGAAGCGGGATGAGGGAGAGGGGAGGTGGGAGAGCAGTGGAAGAGCAGGGGGAGAGCGGGGAGAGGGAGAGGTAGGGGAGAGGGAGGGAGGGGGAGAGGGAGTGAAAGGGGCAGAGGAAGGCGGAGGGGAGAGGGAGGGAGAGGAGGGGGAGATGGAGGGAGTGGGAGAGAGAGGGAGTGGCAGGGAGAGGGAGAGGAGGGACAAGGGAGGGAGGGGGAGAGGGTGGGGAAGGGAGTGGGATAGGGAAGAGCGGAGAGAGGGAGCAGGACAGGGAGGGTGGGGAGGAGGGGCAGCAGGGGGAGAGGGAGAGTGGGAAGAGCGGAGGGTGGGGGGACGGGAGGGAGTGGAGAGAGCGGAGGTAGGGAGAACAGGGAGAGGGTGGGGGGAAAGGGAGGGGAGGGAAGGGTGGAGGGAGATGGGGGGCGGAGAGAGGAAAGGGGGAGGGGTGAACTAAGGAGGGGAGAGGCAGGGAGAGAGGGGTGATGGAGGGAGGGGGGAGCGGGCTGAGGGAGGGTGAGAGTGGTGAAAGAGCAGGGGGGGAGGGCGTGAGCGGAGGGAGGGAGAGAGGGAGATGGAGAGAGATGGAGGGGGAGAGGGAGGGAGGGGGGCAGAGGGGAGTGAGAGGAGGGGTAGATAGAGGGAGTGGGAGGAAGGGAAGAGGGAAGGGGGAGAGAGGGAGGGGAAGGTGTAGAGCGGTGAGAGAGAGGGAGGAGAGTGGGGGCGGGAGGGGGAGAGGGAGGAGCAAGGGAGGGAGGGAGAGGAAGAGGGTGGGGAAAGGGAGTGGGATAGGGAAGGGGAGAGGGAGGGTGGGGAGAAGGGGAGAAGGGGAGAACGAGGGAGGGAGGGAGGGGGGGAGCGCGGAGGGAGGGAGGAGAGTGGCGTGAGAGTGGGGAGGGGGAGGGGGAGAGGAAAAGAGGGAGGGAGGGGGGGAGAGCGGAGGGAGGGAGGAGAGTGGCGTGAGAGCGGGGAGGGGGAAGGTTGAGGGGGGGGAGGTTGAGGGGGGAGAGTGAGGGAGGTGAGGGGGAGAGAGGAAGGGGCAGCAGGGGGAGAGGAAGAGTGGGGAGAGCGGAGGGTGGGGGAGCGGGAGGGAGGGTGGGGGGAGCTGGAGGGGGGAGGGAGAGCGGGGAGAGGGAGGGAGCGGGAGAAAGCGAAGGGAGGGAGGAGAGCAGGGAGAGGGAGGGGGCGAGGGAAGGATGGAGTGAGATGGGGGTAAAGGGTGGATGTCCATAGTGAAGAGGCAGTAAGGGCCAGGAGACAAAATTGTTGAAATGATATTAGGGTGTCAGAAGAGCCATGCATAAAGGTGGGAAGAGGGCAAGGGGGTGGAAAAATAGAGTCAAGCGAGGAAGAAATAAGTTATGGGGCAGGAATAGGCTGAAACGATGGGTCTACCAGATCAATCCTGTTTGTGGATTTTGGGAAGGAGGTAGAAGCAGGCTGTTGGGTTGGGGAGAGTCTGAGGTGGAGGGGAATGTCCCAGAGGAGATGAAGTCAGTGACAGTCTTGGAAACAATGGTTTGATGTTCAGTGGTGGATGTGACTCTTCTGACACCTGACATTATTTCAACTATTTTGTTCCCTGACCCTAGCCTATGGACTATGGACGTCCAATCTCTCTATGCCTCCAACTCCCACAAGGACGGTCTGAGGGTTATCAACTTCTTGCTTGAACAGAGGCCCAATTTGTCCCACCCACCACCACCATCCTCTTCTGCCAGGCTGAACTTGTTCCATCATTGAACAATTTCACCTTTAACTTGTCTCACTTCCTCCAAATAAAAGGTGCTGCTATGGGTACCTCCATGGGTCCTAGTTATGCCTGTCTGTTTGTAGGGTATATGGAACATTCTTTGTCCCAGTCCTACTCAGGCCCCCCTCCTCCAACTCTTTTTCCAGTTCACTAATGACTATATTGGTGCCATTTCCTGCCCTCACCCAGAACTGGAAAACTTAAACAAATTTACTTTCAAGTCACTTCTTTCACCTTGACATAGTCCATCTCCAACACTTCCCTCCCATTCCTCAATATCTTTGTCTCCCATTCTGGGGATAGGCTGTATACTACAGTGGGCTCATAATACACACCCTGCCTCCTATGGGGACTCCATTCCATTGTGTTCCTCTGTCTCCATTGCATCTGTTCTAATGATGCAACCTTGCACAAGAGCATTTCTGATTTGTCTTCCCTTTTGCTCAAATGAGGATATCCCCCCCGTGTAGTAGACAGAACCTTCAATTATATCCGACCCGTTTCCCGCACGTCTTTTCTCACCCCTTCACCTTGTCCTCACTTTCCACTCCACCAGCTTCCACATTCAAAGGATCATCCTCTGCCATTTCCGACATCTCCAGCATGATGACACCACCAAACATATCTACCCCTCCCCCCAACTTTCAGCATTCGAATGGACTGCTCCCTCTGCAACACCATGGTCAACTCTTCAAACAACCCCAATACCATCCCCCTTCCCAAGGTACTGTTCCATGCAATCACAGGAGGTATAACACCTGCCTTTTTACCTCCTCTCTTCTCATTGCTCAACACTCCTTCCAGGTGGAGTGGAGCGATTTACTTGTACACCCTTCAATTTAGTATATTGTATATGCGGCTCACAATGTGATCTCTTCTACACTGGTGAGACCAAACACAGATTGGGTGACTGCTTTACAGAACACCTCCACTCAGTTCACAAGCATGACTGCAAGCTTTTGACTGTCATTTTAATTCACCACCTTGCTCTCTCTCGCTCACATTTCTATCCTCGGCCTGCTACAATGTTCCCGTGATTCTCAAGAACAGAACCTCATCTTCCCATTTACTTTACAGACTTCTGGACTCAACATTGAGTTCAACAATTTCAGACCATGAACTCAGTTTCCTATTTTGATTCTGTTTTCTTTTGCTCTGACGGGCTGAATCTTGTTCTTCAGGTTTTTGCTTTCAGACAGAGTTGTTCATTTTCTGCCATTCACACTCACTCTGGACAAATGTTTTGTTTCCTTATTACAAATTACAAAGGCAAAGGCCTTTTGTTCTTCATTGCACCATCTTTAAGGTAACAAATCTCCCATAGCTTAAATGAACATATCTAACTGGAAAAAACAGGATTGAAGAACCTGCCATGAACTCACTGTAACACAGGCTTGCTTATCATTATAGCAAATCTGTTCAAATGCTCTGTAGTTTTACAGAGAAGCAGGCCTGCAAAACTTATCTTAAATTTTGATAAAAAATCTATTTCGCTAGAATCTTTAAAAAAACTCTAACTAATTTTCTTAGTTTGTGCAGTAATTATTCTGAATTTTGCTTTGTTGTGGCGCTTAATTTAAGCTTAAGTATTTTTGTTTAAAAATATTTTCAATGAATTCAGGAAATTCCATATTTTCATGGGTAAAGACTTTCACAATTGCCCAGTTAAACAGAATAATAATGTAAAATTTCCTATCAATATAGAAAATTTATATATTGACACAAAGAAAAGCAGCAGTAAATGAAAAGAATATGTTTTATCTTAGGAGAGACTTTTTAAGTATTAGGAACATATTTTAGTGTCTGTGCCTTTTGGTGTAGGCTGAACGTCGAGATTTAAGCCAAAAATATAGCATCTCCACATTAAACTACAAACAGCAGATTTATGTTCCTGTAATCCTGATTACTGATATGAAACGTTGTTAAAAATATATATATATATATATATATATATATTTACATTTTTGCTGAACAATGAAGACGTGGATAACTTTACAGTAAATATGAATTATAAAGTTTGGTAAGGAGGTATCTTCAATAAGTAGGCATTTTCAGATAGGAATAATCTCTTATAATAACTAATATTTCACCCTCCATGCCCCAGACCTTTTAACATTGGCCACTTGCATCCAGACTCAACTACTCTGATGAAAAAAGGGATCCATTTCAATATTTTTACAGTAAAGAAAAATTCAACAAAAAATATTGGAGTTACTAATCAATATAAATGTCAAGTCCCTCTGCCTGTTAATCTACACTTCTAGAACTTACATTTATCACAGTAGAAACACTGATGGATAGAAAATAGTGGATACACTATTAATAACCACAAGTAATAATCTCCATGGAATAAGCTGGAGCATAACGACATAATACTGCCTCTCAAATCACTCCATGCATCCATTACTTTTCATAATGCACAATGCTGGTGGGATAGTTTTGATTATTGCTCCACTTTACTGCCAATGGAAAATCTGGCCTCTAAGATATAACAGCAACTTTGTCATTGATGTGTTATGAGATTTTCGCTAAAAGATTGTGGAAGAATCACTGTAAGTTCATCAAGTCATAATCTGCATTCATTAGCAAAAAAATAGCAGTCATATATGTCAAATCATTCTCTCCACAGGCTAAAGCTACTGGATAGGCAAAAGAGGCTCCACTGCTAATAGATGTAAGGATTATACCTGTACCAATAGCGAAGCTCCTTGTCAATAGTGCAACCTCATGAAATTATCTGTTACCTCTTGCTTATGTGAATCAACAGTCCCCAATTTGCTGTTATGATGCACCAACTTAATTTATCTCTTTTATCTGACAATGGATAATGCCCCTCCTCTCAAGCAAAGGAACTTTAGCTCAGAGAGCAAACCATTTAAGTTCATTGGGTCTGTGAGATTAAGGGCTGTTGAAAGGAGAAGAGGTGGGGAAATGTAATGAGGATTCAATAATTAGATGGATTGCATCTGCGGTAAGCAGATCGAGAGCCTCACACAGTGTGTTGCCCATCTGGTTTCAGAGTGAGGGCCACCTTGAATTGGCTTGAAAGGGTAATGGAGAGAAAGAGAAAGGATCCAGTCATTGTAATCTATGTTAGAACCAACATCATAGGAAAGAGTCAAAAGGTTCTGTTTGATCAGCACCAAGAACCAAGTGTCAAAGAATAGAACCTCAAGGGTAATAATCTCTTGCCAATTGCCATCTGCAAATTGCAGTAGGGATAAATAGGATAGGGAGGTGAACATATTGTTGAAGGAGTGTTGGGGGAAAAAAGGGTTCCATTTTCATGAGACATGGCACCACTATTGCATCAGGAAGGAGCTGGACCATTAGTACAGGCTTCACTTGAACTGGGCTGGGTCCAGGGTCATAGTGCAAAGGATAAATAGGTCACAAGGACATTAAACTAGTATATTATGGAGGGGAAGGGGGTGTGCATGGAGGTCTCAGGTGGAAAAGGTGGTAGTTCAAATATATAGAGAGAAATAAGAAATATGAAAATAAAATATTAATGCAAAGGACAGGTTAGGGTGTGCATACAAATTCAAGGCGCTTAAAGAACAAATTGTGTGAATTGCAAATTCAACTTGGAGTATGACATGGTAGCCAGTACTAAGACATGGCTGCAAAGTATTCAGATTTGGGGACTAAATATAATAGGTTATAAATTTTACAGGAAAGATGGGGAAAATAGTAGAGGAGTAACCTTGGGGGAGGAGTAACCTCAGTGATTAAGGATGAAATTGCTTCAACAATAAAACAGGATGTAATGAGAAGTATGCGGTAAGAAGACTTTATGGTTAGAATTAAGAAATGGAAAATGATTTAAGATTGTAGCTGGAGATGTGTGCCTCTTGGTAACAGTTGAGATGTGGCATTATGAATACATGCAGAGATTAGTGGAGCACAGTGGTTTTAATGGGAAATTTTAACTTTCACATAGATGGGGATAAGCAAAATAGCACATGTTAGAAAGTGCTTGAGTGTGTTAATAGCACATGTTAGAAAGTGCTTGAGTGTGTTTATGGAAGTTTTCTGCAACAACATGTCCTAGAACCAACAAGGGGGCATTCCATATTGTATTGACTATTAAGCAATGAGTTAGATTTGATCATAATATAAGTTTAACATAGTTTTTGAAAGGGAGAACTACAAAACAGCGACTAGGATTCTAGATTTATGTAAGGCTGATTTCAATATAATAAGAGAAAGTAAACTGGGCAAATGTATTAATAGCAGAAGATCAGTACGGGGTGTTCAAAAAATAAATTGAGATACTTAATCAGTTTACGCTTCTAAGCAACAAGAACTATACTTGCCAATAAAAAGCAGTCATGGATAACTAAAGAGGTTAAAAGACAACTTAAAACTAAAAGAAAAAATGAGCGAGAAACAAAGAACAGTAAAGGGTGGAAAACAGAGCTACAAAAAGGGAATATGAAAAGCAACTTCTGAGGGATATCAAAATCAACACAACTTTTTCTTTAGAATTATATTTGGAAACAGAGGGCGGTCAGGACCAAAGTGGGCCCCTTGAGAACTGATAACGGTGATTTTGTCAGGGAAAATAAGGAACTGGCAGACAGTGTTGACAGTAGAGGAAACGTGGACATTTCAAGAGTTAAAATTTTACACTGAGTGGGTGATGTGGGCGGAAGCGGAAGGCACACCTGCTCCTACCCAGTCTCATAGCAATCGTGCGCCAACTGGCCAATTAACAGCTGACCAGTGGACTCAGACGAATGGAAGGCAGTGACAGGGGCTGGCGCATGTGTAGAAGCAGGGTTTAAAGGGATGCTGGTAGTGTTTCTAAGTAAAAGGGAGGGCCTGGAGCAGAACGGCAGAATGCAGTCCAGAGGCAGATATTGAAGTTCAGCAGCAGTCAGAGGGGGAAACCACAATCCCATCAGCTCCAGTGCTCCTGAAACACTCAAAAGCAACTGGTCACTGAGGACTGATCGTTACACACCACAAGGGCTTCAGGAAAGACAACCAAATCATCCAATCATCAGCAAAGGAATGCACATTGACGGCGTCACTGTTTAATGATGACTCCCTGTGTGTTCTCCTGAGGGCTGTCACTGAACAACGAGACGTTCATCTCCCCATCAGACCACAAAAGACTGGATGGAGATGGCAGAGGAAGCCAGTTGCCATGTGGTCAACCATAGAACATAGCTACAGTGCAGAAAAAGGGTGAAGGACCTTCTACATTCTGCAAGGGTGAGTGAAGTAGGTATAATGTGGTGTGCATAAGAGATATCTGTCAGGAGTATGGATTTAATGGGTCCCTGTATGCCCATAATGCTAACTGGAGTCTTGCACTCTGCAAGGCTTTGTGGGCTGTCGTGTGATGACTAGGAAGGTTCCCTGCAAGGGGAATAATGTTATAATCTGCAGTACAGAAGTACCAGAGATTGTGGGGTTGATCCATCCAGATATAGAACTCATCATGCTCACACTATCTTCCCAGGAAAAGAGTGTCCACAACGTCCGTGGAAGATTGAGGACAGGTGGAGAAGTGCCAAACTTGGCAGTGCTGTTGAAGATGGAGGAGGACATCCTGGATCAACAGGGAGCAGATTGGTTGGAAGAAGAGACATCAGAATTATTGCTGGGGAGGTGGTGTATTTTCTAGGGACCTTCTCTAGCTGATGGCGGTGAAGGAGTGATGAGATGGGGAATGGGATGAGTATGTATGTTGAAATGGGTGTAGATAGTCACCTCTGTGACAAGCATAACATGTTGCATGTCTCTGTTGGAGACTTTATGGAGACTTTCTCCTCATTGCTCATTAATACTCATGTGTATTATTCCTTCAGAAGGTTAGTCACTTGTCCCAATATATGTCATTCCCAAGGGACTGGTATTAAAAACTGAGGGAGAGGAGAGGTGCTGCATCCCATCCATAGTGCCAGCTCGGATACTAGCACCTCGGTGGGTATACATGTGTCGGCTGGACTGCTAGCACCAACTGGATGGAGCACTGCACAATCGCCAGACTGGCTGCCAGAGAATGTGGCAGTCCAAGCCTCTGACTCTCGGAGGACTGTGGGAAACAGGAAAATGCTGAGCCCCAGGCAGGTGATGAGACTCTGGAGTTGTCAGTGAAGCATCCGATGGTAAAAGGGCTGGGGAGCAGAGATGTAAGGTTTTGGGCAAGAGATGCAGGGGGTTGTGAGGAAGAACCTTTAACACACCGAGTAGTAATGACCTGGAACTGGCTGCCTGGGTCACCACCTAGACAGCAATACCCACATCCTGTGAACGAACAAATAAAAAATGTGAAGACAATGAATAATTTCAAAAGTAAATTGGTTGGGCACCTGAAGAAAATAAACTTGACAGGCTATGAGGCTAGAGGTGAGAAATGAGACTGATTGGATTCCTCCAGACAGAACCGGCATAGATTTGGTGGGCCAGATAGCCTCCTTTTGTGTTGGCATGACTAGTGGGGAATCAAAAGCCAGAGGCCATGAATACAGGATAATCACTAATATATACCAATCAGAAATTCAGCAGAAACCTCTTTAATCGGAGAATACTGAGAATCTAGAATTCACTGCAACGTGAAGTTGTTCAGCAAATATCATAGATGCATTTAAGGGAAACCTAGATAAGCACATGAGGGAGAAAAATGGATATTGTTAATTGGGTCTGATAAAGTAAGGGAGACAAGGCTCATGTTGGTCTTAAACATTGACATTTGCTTGGCCAAGTGGCCTGTTTCTATGCTATAAAGTTCTATGTAATTCTACGAACTGTTGCCTCTGCATAAAAATTCCTATTGTTAATGGGAAATATAAAAGCAAACAATAAACAAGTTGAATAAGGATAATAAAATATTTGATTCTAAATTTCTATAAAAGCTAATTTTATTCTGTCTTCTCAAGCATGTGAATCCAACTCAAGATGTTGGCTGGAAGTTATTTTTCAAAATTAAATTTAAAGTTTTCATGACTTTGCAATGCAATAAACATTAACTATCTTCAAGTGTTTGCATAGCCCCTGTGACAGCAAACACTACAGCTTATAATGGTAAATAGCATTTTTCCCACTGCCTCATACTTGCACCACTGTCTAAACCAACAGACAAGCTATGCTACAAAAACATTTATTGAAAAATGTAGCACATTTCTGTAACAGTACAAGTTTAGGTGCATTCAGTCCCCCGCTTCACAAATAAACCGAAAGTTGGTGGTTCACTTAATATTTGGGAAGGCAATCCGCTATTAGGGATACATGTGCAATCAGCCTGTCATTAAAAATAAGAAAAATTTTGAAAGTAATAAAAGTTGCTAGCACTAAAATAGCTCAACAAAAACACAAAATGTTAATTTCAAAGCAATGACTATTAAAACACACTGTCTCAAAAACGATATTTTGAAGACTTGTAGTTTTAACTCAGAAGCTTCTTAAGTTGTTCTTTCCAGTGCTTAACAGTATTGACACAATCTAACTATCTACTAATACCATATCTAAAAGTCAACATTTCATTCTGGTTCCCAGGAATCCTTTGTATTATTCAAGTATTATTAGTGTTATTAAAAACCGCCGAGAAAGCAAGTTTCTGTAACAGTTGCAGGAAAAAAATCGCACCAATATAAGGCCATCTAGTTAACAGGTAAACTTATTCTACTGGGCTATTCAGACAAGCAAGGGGCAGCATGTAATCAGCTGCAAAAGTCTACAAAGCAGCAAGGTCTCTGAACTGTAATCCTCCTAGCATGCATCTAAGAAGTATGCTCTTCTCCTTTCCTGTTACTTCAAGACTAAATAGGTGAACTGTGATCCGCTAAAGTGAAAAGCAGCATTGTAGCTACCCAGATCAATTCAGTCACAGTGCACTCTATGTGCATTCCTGGCATCTTTAGACGCTGAGCTCCAGAAAGCACTTTGGTTCTTCCCATTCATTTCAGCCGCTGTGTAACATTTGCTAGTGCAACAGCAAAAGCTTGCACTGCAGAAAATGGATATTGAAAATCCAGGATGTATGCATTACCATCAATCCTTCCAAACTGCATCACCTGCAAAAGAAAACAAATTAAAGGGTATGAAAATAAGTACTTTTTTTTTATTTTAACAGATATGGAGGTGAATGAGCCATATGTCTGTGATCCACTTCAAGTTCTGACATACTGTCTGTATCAAGAGTTTTCAAGGGCAATGCTTAGATACATAGTTTTGGAACATGCTATTGTCATTTTGGCTATCATTTAATTGGTCTGATTTTTAAAATTCATTAGCCTGCTCAACAAGAAGCTTAGATTACCTGTGACCCAATGTACAATGGCAACCCATGTGGTGTGCATCATTTCAAGATCAGGATTCATGTATTATTGAGAATTAGATGATAGTACTGATAGATTACCTGTCAGTAATCTCTTTCATGAAAACTCCAGTAGGTTATTTGTTCCTGATTGTTTGGTTCCCTTAATCAAGAACTTGGTTTTTAGTCTCTACCAATAGTAATTTTTGCCTAGGTTAATTTGCTTCCATTTATTTTCCTTTTAGTGAGGAAATAAATGCTCTACGTTTAGAACTTCTCTGAGGCAGTAGTACCAAGATCTGAAAAGAGTTCTAGAAATTTGTATTGGGAAGTTCGTATTCTATTGCCTCAAGCATAATGTGAATGATTAAGACATAAGATTAACCATGAATGTTGATTTTCTTTTTTTATATATAAAAGCTAAATGTGTTTACATATTATTAATTTAAATATGTAACACTTACTCACCAGAATAATAGGTTGGCACAGCCCACTTTATTTCTAATAGTTCCAATGTAATGCCCCAGGCAGGGTACCTTTTAATTAAGTTAATTTAAAACACCTGGATTGTGCAGGAGGAGCTTCCATGCCCCTTTACAATATAAGCAGACAGATGGGATGAAAATAAAATGGAAACAATAATGTAATCCATTATCAGTGAACCATGCAGCCACAACCAACTAAATTAAAAACATTGGATTTTGGCACTACAACATGGAAGTGGCACTGCTGACAATACAGTTTGAAATATACTTTATGATCTTCAGTTTAGCAGTGGGGTAACTATAGGCCAGTTAGCTTAACATCTGTCATTGGGAAAATGTTGGAGTCTATTATAAAGGATGTAATAGCAGAGCATTTAGAAATACATAATATAATCAAGCAGACTCAGGATGGCTTCATGATGGGGAAATCATGCCTAACAAATTTATTAGAATTCTTTGAGGAGATAATAAGCAAGATAGATAAAGGGGAACCAGTAGATGTGATATATTTGGATTTCCAAAAGGTGTTCAATAAGGTACCACACATAAGGCTACTTAATAAGATAAGGGCCCATGGTGTTGGGGGTAGTATATTAGCATAGAGGATTGGCTAACTAAAAAAAGACAAATAGTTGGGATAAGGGGGGCATTTTCGGGATGGCAACCTGTAACTAATGGAGTGCCACAGGTATCAGTGCTGGGGCACAATTATTTACAACATATATTAATGACTTCGATAAGGGAAGTGAATGTACTATCACCAATTTTGCGGTGACACGAAAATAGGTGGGAAGGCAAGTGGTGAGGATGACACAAGGAGTTTACAGAGGGATATAGACAAGTGAGTGGGCAAAAACTTGGCAGGTGGAATATAATGTGGGAAAATGTGAGGTTATGCACTTTGACAGGAAGAATAGAGGAGCTGAATATTATTTAAATGGAGAAAGACTGCAGAAGGCTGCAGCACAGAGGGATTCGGCAGTGCTTGTGCATGAATCCCAAAAAGCTAACATACAAATTCAATAGGTAATAGGAAAGGCAAATGGAATGCTGGCCTTTATTTCAAACTATACAAGGCACTTGTTAGACCACACCTAGGATATTGTGAACAATTTTGGTCCCCTTATCGAAGGAAAGATGTACTGACATTGGAGGCAGTCCAGAGAAGGTTCACTAGGTTGATCCTGGGTATAGAGGGATTTTCTTATGAGGAGAGGTTGAGTAGGTTGGGCCTGTACTCATTGGAGTTTAGAAGAATGAGAGGCGACCTTATTGAAACATATAAGATTCTTAGGGGGCTTGACAGGGTAGATACTGAGAGGTTGTTTCCCCTTGTGGGACAGCCTAGGGCCAGAGGGCATAATCTCAGAGTAAGGGGACGCCCATTTAAAACAGAGATGAGGAGGAATTTATCCTCTCAGAGGGTGGTCAATCTGTAGATTTCTTTACCGTAGAGGATTGTAGAGGTGTGATAGTTAAGTATATTCAAGGCTGAGATAGAAGATTTTTAAGCAGTAAGGGAATCAAAGATTATGGGAACAAGGCAGGAAAGTAGAGTTGAGGATTAGCAGATCAGCCATGATCTCATTGAATGGCAGAGCAGACTGAATGGGCCGAATGGCCTACTTCTGCTCCTATGTTTTATGGTCTTATGGGTAACTACTGTATTGGTTTCCCCCTGCAAAAATGACTTTAGGTCCTAAAATTATCAAGCTATTTTAAAATACTGCAATATTGATCACATTTATTCTATTGTGAGGATTTAGATTTGACACAAATATGCAAATTGCAGAGAGGATATCCTAGATTGATCAAGGACAGAATCTATTTGGTTAGAGCTAAGGAACAATAGAAGCACTATTACATTACTGAGCGTATTCTATAGCCAACCAACCAGTGGGAAAGATATAGAGGAACAAATTTGCAAGGAATTATCAGAGAGGTTTAAGAATTATAGAGTAGCCAGGATGGGGGACTTTAATTATCCTAATATAGACCATGATAGTAATAGTGCAAAGGGCAGAAAGGGGTTAGCGTTTCTATAGTGTGTTAAGGAGAATTTTCTGCAGCAGTATGTTTTCAGTCCAACATGAAAGGAGGCATTACTCTATCTGACGCTGGGGAATGAGGTGGATCAAGTGAATCAACTATCAATAAGGGAACACTTAGACGGCAGTGATCATGTTATCATAAGGCTTAGCTTGGCTATGGAACAATCCAGCACGAGAAAGCCAACTACAGTACAGTAAGAGTGGATCTGAACCAGAAAAATTGGAATCTAAGTTTGGCAGGCAAAACTATAACTGAACAATTGTTTGCCTTTAAAGAAGAGATATTTCAGGCACAGTCAAGGTATATTCCCATAAAGGGAAAGGTAGGACAAATAAATCCAGTGCTCCCTGGATGAAAAAAGATATAGGCCTAGATCTTCCGGCCAGCAGCGTTAGACATGTTGCCACTGCCCACAGTTTTCTCCAACCCAACAATGCTACCCATTTTCAGCCATATCTTCCAATCCCAGCTGAAGCAGAAATGGCCAGTGCACCCTCTCCAGGATAAGTCCAGTGAGTGTAGGAGAATCGGAGGAAGGAGAGGATATGTCTCCTTTTTATGACAGTAACTGCCATATTTTTGAAGAGTTTTAAAGATCTCAAATCTTTTAATAAATGAGTGTTTTTTTTTATTGATCATGGGATGTGGGTGTCGCTGGCTGGGCCAGTATTGATTGCCCACCCTAACTGCCCTTGAGAAGATGGTGGTGAGCTGCCTTCTTGAACTGCTGCAGTCTCTGTGGTGTAGGTACACCCACAGTGCTGTTAGGGAGAGCATTCCAGGATTTTGGCCCAGCGACAGCGAGGGAACAGTGATATATTTCCAAGTTAGGATGGTGAGTGGCTTTGAGGGGAACTTCCAGGTGGTAGCGTTCCCATCTATCTGCTGCCCTAGTCCTTCTAGATAGTAGTGATCATGGGTTTGGAAGGTGCTGTCTGGAAGGCTTGGTCCTGCAGTACATCTTGTAGATGGTACACATTCTTGCCAATGTGCTTTGGTGGTGGAGTGAGTGAATGTTTGTGGATGTGGTGCCAGTCAAGCAGGCTGCTTTGCCCTGGATGGTGTCAAACTTTTTGAGTGTTATTGAAGCTGCACTCGTCTAGGCAAATAGAGAGTTTCCACATCGCACTGCTGACTTGTGCCTTTTAGATGGTAGACAGGCTTTGGGGAGTCAGGTGGTGAGTTAGTCGCCACAGGATTCCAACCTTCTGACCTGCTCTTGTAGCCACACTATTTATATGGCTAGTCCATTTCAGTTTTTGGATAATGGTAACCCCCAGATGTACATAGTGGGGGATTCAGCAATGGTAATGCCATTGAGTGTCAAGGGGCAATGGTTAGATTCTCTCTTGTTGGAGATAGTCATTGCCTAGCACTTGCATGGTGCGTATGTTACTTGCCACCTGTCAGCCCAAGCCTTGATATCGTCCAAGTTTTGCTGCATTTGGGCATGGACTGTTCCAGTAACTGAGGAGTCACAAATGTTGTTGAACATAGCACAATCTTAAGTGAACATCCCCACTTCTGATCTTATGATGGAAGGAAGGCCATTGATGCAGCAGCTAAAGTTGGTTGGTCAGTACCGTGAGGAACTCCTGCAGTGATGTCCTGGAACTGAGATGATTGACCACCAACAACCATAATCATCTTCCTTTGTGCTAGATATAACTCTAACCAGCAGAAAGTTTACCCCCACAATTCCCATTGACTCCAGTTTTACTAGGTAGCACACACTTGGTCAAATGCTACCTTGATGTCAAGGGCTTTCACCTCACCTCTGAAATTCAGCTTTTTTGTCGATGTTTGAATCAAGGCTGTAATGAGGTCAGGAGATGAGTGACCCTGGCGGAATCCAAACTGAACATCAGTGAGCCGGTTATTGCTAAGCAAGTACCACTTGATAGCACTTTACCTTCCATCACTTTACTGATGATCAAGAGTAGGCTGATGGGGCAGAAATCGGCAGGGTTGGATTTGTCCTGATTTTTATGTGCAGGACATACCTGGGCTATTTTCCACATTGCCGGGTAGATGCTAGTGTAGATTAGTGGATGGGTTAGTGAAAGGGTAGGTGGGTGAGTCGGAGAAGTGGGTAGGTGGGTGAGGCAGTAGTCAGGTTGGGTGGTAGTTAGGTGGTCAGAGGGGTAGTCAGGGTGTTGGGGGGTAGTCTGGAGGTTGGGGGGGAGATAGTGGGGTGGTTGGGGGCTGGTCAATTGTGTTACCCTGGCTAACCACTGAGTTAGACCAGATACTAAACTAACATTTCTTAGGTAAGTGTGCAGGTAAGTCCAGCATATCTGGCCCAAGTCTCTGCCCTGAGGTCAGGGTTGGAGTCATTAGCAGTGGGTCCCAGGCAGCAAAGTCTAAACTTCCTGGGCAATTTCTGCATTTGTCTGTACGTCAAAACTTCTGCAGCATCTTGGCATACATCTCCCACCTCCGATGATCTGGAGACCAGAAGATTTAGGCCATAGGGATTAAGATGAAGAAGAAAAAGTGTGCTTATGACAGATGTCAGGTGGATAATACAACTGAGAAGCAGGCAGATGGTTCAGAGGAGAAGTGAAAAAGCAAATAAGAGAAGCAAAGAAACAGTATGAAAAGCAGCTAAAGTAAAAGGGAATCCAAAAATCCTCTATTGGCATTTAATGGTAAAAGGATGGTAAAAGGAGTGGGGCCGATTAGGGGCTAAAAAGGGGATTTACTCATAGTGGCAGTGATATGGCTGAGGGATTAAATGAATACTTTGCATCTGTCTTTAGCAAGGAAGATGCTGCTGCGCAAATCTTGGTGAAAAGGCTTTAAAATCAATAAAGAGGAGATATTAGATAGGCCATCTATACTTAAAGTTGATAAGGCACCAGGACTGGATGAGATACATCCAAAAATACTGAGGGAGTGAGAATGGAAGTTGCAGAATTGGCCAGAATTTTCCAATTTTCCTTGGACTTAGACCAGGAGACTGGAGAATTACAAATGTTACACATGTTTTTTGAACAAGTGGGTAGATATAAGTCGAAAAACTATAGGCCAGTCAGTTTAATTTGGGTGATGGAGAAGCTTCTAGAAACAATAATTTGGGACAAAATTAATAGTCACTTGGGCAAATGCGGGTTAATTAAGGAAAGATTAGTTTGTTAAGATTTGTTAAGGTTTCACTAACAATGTTTAACTAACTTGTGTTTTTTGATGAAGTAACAGAGTTGATGAGGGTCATGCTGTTGATATGATGTCCATGGACTTTCAGAAGGCATTTGATGAACCGCAGCACAACAGACTTGTGACTAAAGTTAGAGTTCATGGAATAAAAGGCTCAGTAGCAACACAGGTATGAAATTGCCTGAGTGACACGAAACAGAGAGTGGTGTTTAATGAAAAACAAAAACAGAATTACCTGGAAAAACTCAGCAGGTCTGGCAACATCGGCGGAGAAGAAAAGAATTGACGTTTCGAGTCCTCATGACCCTTCGACAGAACTTGAGTTCGAGTCCAAGAAAGAGTTGAAATATAAGCTGGTTTAAGGTGTGTGTGTGTGTTGGGGGGGGGGGGGGGGGGGGGGGAGGGCGGCGAGAGAGAGAGAGAGAGAAGCGGTGGGGGTTGGTGTGGTTGTAGGGACAAACAAGCAGTGATAGAAGCAGATCCTCAAAGGATGTCACAAACAACAGAACAAAAGAACACATAGGTGTTAAAGTTGGTGTTATTATTTAAACGAATGTACTAATTAAGAATGGATGGTAGGGCACTCAAAGTAGAGCTCTAGTGGGGGTGGGGAGAGCATAAAAGATTTTAAAATATTTAAAAATAATGGAAATAGGTGGGAAAAGAAAAATCTATATAATTTATTGGAAAAAAACAAAAGGAAGGGGGAAACAGAAAGGGGGTGGGGATGGAGGAGGGAGCTCAAGACCTAAAGTTGTTGAATTGAATATTCAGTCCAGAAGTCTGTAAAGTGCCTAGTCGGAAGATGAGGTGTTGTTCCTCCAGTTTGCGTTGGGCTTCACTGGAACAATGCAGCAAGCCAAGGACAGACATGTGGGCAAGAGAGCAGGGTGGAGTGTTAAAATGGCATGCGACAGGGAGGTTTGGGTCATTCTTGCGGTCAGACTGCAGGTGTTCTGCAAAGCAGTCGCCCAGTTTACGTTTGGTCTTTCCAATGTAGAGGAGACCACATTGAGAGCAACGAATGCAGTAGACTAAGTTGGGGGAAATGCAAGTGAAATGCTGCTTTACTTGAAAGGAGTGTTTGGGCCCTTGGATGGTCAGGAGAGAGGAAGTGAAGCGGCAGGTGTTGCATCTTTAGCGTGGGCATGGGGTGGTGCCATAGGAGGGGGTTGAGGAGTAGGGGGTGATGGAGGAGTGGACCAGGGTGTCTCGGAGGGAGCGATCCCTACGGAATGCCGATGGGGGGGGTGAAGGGAAGATGTGTTTGGTGGTGGCATCATGCTGGAGTTGGCGGAAATGGTGGAGGATGATCCTTTGAATGCGGAGGCTGGTGGGGTGATAAGTGAGGACAAGGAGGACCCTATCATGTTTCTGGGAGGGAGGAGAAGGCGTGAGGGCGGATGCGCGGGAGATGGGCCAGACACGATGGAGGGGCCTGTCAACGACCGTTGGTGGAAAGCCTCGGTTAAGGAAGAAGGAGGACATGTCAGAGGAACTGTTTTTGAAGGTAGCATCATCGGAACGGATGCGACGGAGGCGAAGGAACTGAGAGAATGGGATGGAGTCCTTACAGGAAGCAGGGTGTGAGGAGCTGTAGTTGAAGTAGCTGTGGCAGTCGGTGGGTTTGTAATGGATATTGGTGGACAGTCTATCACTAGAGATTGAGACAGAGAGGTCAAGGAAGGGAAGGGAAGTGTCAGAGATGGACCACGTGAAAACGATGGAGGGGTGGAGTTTGAAAGCAAAATGAATAAATTTTTCCAAATCCCGACGAGAGCATGAAGCGGCACCGAAGTAATCATCGATATACCAGAGAAAGAGTTGTAGAAGGGGGCCGGAGTAGGACTGGAACAAGGAATGTTCCACATACCCCATAAAGAGACAGGCATAGCTGGGACCCATGCGGGTACCCATAGCCACACCTTTTATTTGGAGGAAGTGAGAGGAGTTGAAGGAGAAATTGTTCAGTGTGAGAACAAGTTCAGCCAGATGGAGGAGAGTAGCAGTCGATGGGGATTGTTCGGGCCTCTGTTCGAGGAAGAAGCTAAGGGCCCTCAGACCATCCTGGTGGGGGATGGAGGTGTAGAGGGATTGGACGTCCATGGTGAAGAGGAAGCGGTTGGGGCCAGGGAACTGGGAATTGTTGATGTGACGTAAGGTGTCAGAGGAATCACGGATGTAGGTGGGAAGGGACTGGACAAGGGGAGAGAGAAGGGAGTCAAGATAACGAGAAATGAGTTCTGTGGGGCAGGAGCAAGCTGAGACGATTGGTCTACCGGGGCAGTTCTGTTTGTGGATTTTGGGTAGGAAATAGAAGCGGGCCGTCCGAGGTTGGGCGACTATCAGGTTGGAAGCTGTGGGAGGAAGATCTCCAGAGGAGATGGGGTCAGTGACAGTCCTGGAAACAATGGCTTGATGTTCAGTGGTGGGGTCTTGGTCCAGGGAGAGGTAGGAGGATGTGTCTGCGAGTTGATGCGAGGTAGAGGTCAGTGCGCCAGACAACAACAGCACCACCCTTGTCAGCAGGTTTGATGACAATGTCAGGGTTGGACCTGAGAGAATGGAGTGCAGTAAGTTCAGAGAGAGAGAGATTAGAATGGGTGAGAGGAGCAGAGAAATTGAGACGACTAATGTCGCGCCGACAGTTCTCAATGAAAAGATCAAGAGAAGGTAAGAATCCAGAGGGAGGGGTCCAGGTGGAGAGAGAATATTGTAGGTGGGTGAAAGGATCCGTTGAATGGGGGGAGGACTTCTGCCCAAAGAAGTGAGCCCGGAGACGAAGACGGCGGAAGAAGAGTTCAGCATCATGCCGAGCCCGAAATTCATTGAGGTGAGGGTGTAAGGGTATGAAACTAAGTCCTTTGCTGAGCACTGAAAGTTCAGCATCGGAGAGGGGAAGGTCAGGGGGTATAGTGAATACACGGCTGGGGCTGGGATTGGAAGATGGGGTGGGGACGGAGGGACAGGCAGGGGTGGAGGGTCCTAGATGGGTGTTGGTGTCGATGAGTTGTTGGAGCTTGCGTTCCTTAGCACTTGAGAGAAAGAGAAAAAGTTTCTTGTTGTGGCGTCGGATGAGCCGAAGAATAAAATAAAACTGGGGGCACGCGCAGCTTTGAAAAAGGGTACGGCGGTGCTGCTGGAGGGAGAGGTCGAGTGTGTTCATATGGCAGCGCATGGCACTGAGTGTGGATTTCAGAATGTGATGGGAACAGCAGTCCGAGAATCGTTTTATGTCCCGGAGATACCTATAATCCTGGGTGGGTTCAAAACATGAGGGGTGGAATTTCAGTTGAAATCCACGTGGGGTAAGTCGGAGACGGAGACAGTCACTGAGAAAGGAGATATGGCTGTGAAAGCGGGTTTTAGTAAACACCTTGTCAAACACCAGGAGGGAAATGGAAAGCAATGAAGATGAGCAAGGCAAAAGAGAGGTACGGAAATTTTGTCGCAGAGAAGAACAGAACTTATTCAAGGAGGTAGGCATTTCTTGAAGAGCAGTGGCAGTCAATTAAACACAGAGATAAAAACAAAAAAAACTGCAGATGCTGGAAATCCAAAACAAAAACAGAATTACCTGGAAAAACTCAGCAGGTTTGGCAGCATCGGCGCAGAAGAAAAGAGTTGACGTTTCGAGTCCTCATGACCCTTCGACAGAACTTGAGTTCGAGTCCAAGAGAGAGTTGAAATATAAGCTGGTTTAAGGTGTGGGGGGAGGGGGGGGGAAGAGAGAGAGAGAGAAGTGGAGGGGGTTGGTGTAGTTGTAGGGACAAACAAGCAGTAATATTTCCCACCTATTTCCATTATTTTTAAATATTTTAAAATCTTTTATGCTCTCTCCACCCCCACTAGAGCTATACCTTGAGCGCCCTACCATCCATTCTTAATTAGCACATTCGTTTAGATAATATCACCAACTTTAACACCTATGTGTTCTTTTGTTCTGTTGTTTGTGACATCTTTTGATGATCTGCTTCTATCACTGCTTGTTTGTCCCTACAACCGCACCAACCCCTTCCACTTCTCTCTCTCTCTCTCTCCCCGCGCCCCCCCCCACTCACCTTAAACCAGCTTATATTTCAACTCTTTCTTGGACTCGAACTCAAGTTCTGTCGAAGGGTCATGAGGACTCGAAACGTCAACTCTTTTCTTCTCCGCCGATGCTGCCAGACCTGCTGAGTTTTTCCAGGTAATTCTGTTTTTGTTTTGGATTTCCAGCATCCACAGTTTTTTTGTTTTTATCTCTGTGTTTAATTGACTGCCACTGCTATTCAAGAATTGCCCACCTCCTTGAAGAAGTTCTGTTCTTCTCTGCGACAAGATTTCCGTACCTCTCTTTTGCCTTGCTCACCTTCATTGCTTTCCATTTCCCTCTTGGTGTTTGACAAGATGTTTACTAAAACCCGCTTTCACAGCCATATCTCCTTTCTCAGTGACTGTCTTCGTCTCCGACTTACCCCACGTGGATTTCAACTGAAATTCCACCCCTCATGTTTTGAACCCACCCAGGATTATAGGTATCTCCGGGACATAAAACATTTCTCGGACTGCTGTTCCCATCACATTTTGAAATCCACACTCAGTGCCATGTGCCGCCATATGAACACACTCGACCTCTACCTCCAGCAGCACCGCCGTACCCTTTTTCAAAGCTGTGCGTGCCCCCAGTTTCATTTTATTCTTCAGCTCATCCGACGCCTCAACAAGGAACTTTTTCTCTTTCTCTCAAGTGCTAAGGAACGCAAGCTCCAACAACTCATCGACACCAACACCCATCTAGGACCCTCCACCCCTGCCTGTCCCTCCGTCCCCACCCCACCTTCCAATCCCAGCCCCAGCCGTGTATTCACTATACCCCTTGAACTTACCCTCTCCGATGCTGAACTTTCAGTGCTCAGCAAAGGACTTAGTTTCATACCCTTACACCCTCACCTCAATGAATTTCGGGCTCGGCATGATGCTGAACTCTTCTACCGCCGTCTTTGTCTCCGGGCTCACTTCTTTGGGCAGAAGTCCTCTCCCCATTCAACGGATCCTTTCACCCACCTACAATATTTTCCCTCCACCTGGACCCCTCCCTCTGGATTCTTACCTTCTCTTGATCTTTTCATTGAGAACTGTCGGCGCGACATTAGTCGTCTCAATTTCTCTGCTCCTCTCACCCATTCTAATCTCTCTTCTCTGAACTTACTGCACTCCATTCTCTCAGGTCCAACCCTGACATTGTCATCAAACCCGCTGACAAGGGTGGTGCTGTTGTTGTCTGGCGCACTGACCTCTACCTCGCGGAGGCTGAGCGTCAACTCGCAGACACTTCCTCCTACCTCTCCCTGGACCAAGACCCCACCACTGAACATCAAGCCATTGTTTCCAGGACTGTCACTGACCTCATCTCCTCTGGGGATCTTCCTCCCACAGCTTCCAACCTGATAGTCGCCCAACCTCAGACGGCCCGCTTCTACCTCCTACCCAAAATCCACAAACAGAACTGCCCCGGTAGACCGATCGTCTCAGCTTGCTCCTGCCCCACAGAACTCATTTCTCGTTATCTTGACTCCCTTCTCTCTCCCCTTGTCCAGTCCCTTCCCACCTATATCCGTGATTCCTCTGACACCTTATGTCACATCAATAATTTCCAGTTCCCTGGCCCCAACCGCTTCCTCTTCACCATGCACGTCCAATCCCTCTACACCTCCATCCCCCACCAGGATGGTCTGAGGGCCCTTAGCTTCTTCCTCGAACAGAGGCCCGAACAATCCCCATCCACTACTACTCTCCTCCATCTGGCTGAACTTGTTCTCACACTGAACAATTTCTCCTTCAACTCCTCTCACTTCCTTCAAATAAAAGGTGTGGCTATGGGTACCCGCATGGGCCCCAGCTATGCCTGTCTCTTTATGGGGTATGTGGAACATTCCTTGTTCCAGTCCTACTCCGGCCCCCTTCCACAACTCTTTCTGCGGTACATCGATGATTATTCGGTGCTGCTTCATGCTCTCGTCGGGACTTGGGAAAATTTATTAATTTTGCTTCCAATCTCCACTCCCCCATCATTTTCGCGTGGTCCATCTCTGATACTTCCCTTCCCTTCCTTGACCTCTCTGTCTCAATCTCTGGTGATAGACTGTCCACCAATATCCATTACAAACCCACCGATTCGCACAGCTACCTCGACTACAGCTCCTCACACCCCGCTTCCTGTGAGGACTCCATTCCATTCTCTCAGTTCCTTCGCCTCCGTCGCATCTGTTCCGATGATGCTACCTTCAAAAACAGTTCCTCTGACATGTCCTCCTTCTTCCTTAACCGAGGTTTTCCACCCACGGTCGTTGACAGGGCCCTCAACCGTGTCCGGCCCATCTCCCGCGCATCCGCCCTCATGCCTTCTCCTCCCTCCCAGAAACATGATAGGGTCCCCCTTGTCCTCACTTATCACCCCACCAGCTTCCGCATTCAAAGGATCATCCTCCGCCATTTCCAGCATGATGCCACCACCAAACACATCTTCCCTTCAACCCCCTTATCGGCATTCCGTAGGGATCGCTCCCTCCGAGACACCCTGGTCCACTCCTCCATCACCCCCTACTCCTCAACCCCCTCCTATGGCACCACCCCATGCCCACACAAAAGATACAACACCTGCTGCTTCACTTCCTCTCTCCTTACTGTCCAAGGGCCCAAACACTCCTTTCAAGTGAAGCAGCATTTCACTTGCATTTCCCCCAACTTAGTCTACTGCATTCGTTGCTCCCAATGTGGTCTCCTCTACATTGGAGAGATCAAACGTAAACTGGGCGACTGCTTTGCAGAACACCTGCGGTCTGTCCGCAAGAATGACCCAAACCTCTCTGTCGCATGCCATTTTAACACTCCACCCTGCTCTCTTGCCCACATGTCTGTCCTTGGCTTGCTGCATTGTTCCAGTGAAGCCCAACGCAAACTGGAGGAACAACACCTCATCTTCCGGTTAGGCACTTTGCAGCCTTCTGGACTGAATATTGAACTCAACAACTTTAGGTCTTGAGCTCCCTCCTCCATCCCCACCCCCTTTCTGTTTCCTCCTTCCTTTTGTTTTTTTCCAATAAATTATATAATTTTTCTTTTCCCACCAATTTCCATTATTTTTAAATATTTTAAAATCTTTTATGCTCTCCCCACCCCCACTGGAGCTATACCTTGAGTGCCCTACCATCCATTCTTAATTAGCACATTCCTTTAGATAATATCACCAACTTTAACACCTATGTGTTCTTTTGTTCTGTTGTTTGTGACATCTTTTGATGATCTGCTTCTATCACTGCTTGTTTTTCCCTACAACCACACCAACCCCCTCCACTTCTCTCTCTCTCTGCTGCCCCCCCCCCCCTACACACACCTTAAACCAGCTTATATTTCAACTCTTTCTTGGACTCGAACTCAAGTTCTGTCGAAGGGTCATGAGGACTCGAAACGTCAACTCTTTTCTTCTCTGCCGATGCTGCCAGACCTGCTGAGATTTTCCAGGTAATTCTGTTTTTGGTTTGGATTTCCAGCATCCACAGTTTTTTTGTTTTTATCATAGTGGTGTTTAATGGATGGTTTTCAGACTGGAGGGAGGTAGTGGAATTCCCCAGGGCTCAGTGTTAGGACCCTAGCCTTTACTGACATACTAATAACCTAGACATTGGTGTGCAGGGCATCATTTCAAAATCTGCGAACATAACAGAGCGTGGAGGCATTGTGAATTTTGATGAAGATAGTGTAGACAGATTGGTGGAATGGACGAACAAGTGACAGATGTAATTTAATGCAGGGCAGTGAGAAGTGAGTCATTTTGACAGGAAGAACATGGAGAGACAATATAAAATAAAGGGTACAATTCTCAAAGTGCGCAGGAGTAGAGGGACCTGGTGTATATGTGCATAATGCATTGAAGGTGCCAGGGCAGTTGAGAGAGCAGTTAATAAAGCATACAGCATCCCGGGGCTTTATTAATAAGGACATAAGAGTACAAAAGCAAGGAAGTTATGTTAAACCTGCATAGAACACTGATTTGGCCTCAACAGCAGTACTGCGTCCAGTTAAGGGCGCCACACTTTGGAAAGGATGTGAAGGCATGAGGGAGTGTAGAAAAGATTCATGAGAATGGTTCCAGGGATGAGGAACTTCAGTTATGGAGATAGATTGGGGAGGCTGGGACTGTTTCCCTTGGAGAAGAGAAGGTTGAGAGGAGATTTAATTAAGGCTTTCAAAATCATGAGGGATCTGATCAGAGTAGATAGGGAAAAACTTTTGGTAGAAGGATCAGGGTCAAGAGGGCACAGATTTAAGGTAATTGGAAAAGGAACAATGGTGACATGAGGGAAAACTTTTTCATGCAGCACTGCCTGACTGTGTGGTGGAGGCAGTTTCACTCAAGGCATTCAGGAGGGAATTGAATTGTTATCTGAGAAGGAAGAATATACAGGACTACAGGGAGGAGGCAAGTGGCAATAGGTGGATTGCTCCTTTGAAGAGCTGGCACAGATATGATGGGCTGAATGGTTTCCTGTGCTGAACCATTCTATGATCTTAAAAAGGTCAACTAGGGAAGACTTGCTATTGGATCTAGCAATGGTGAATGAAGTGGGGAGGTCTTGTGGTGCAGTGGTAGTGAACCCTACCTCTAAGCCAGGAGCTCCTAGTTCAAGCCTAACTTCAGGGCTTGATGGCCATGCAAGATACGCTCATAATGTGGCCAAACAGGTTGATTATCAGTCTGTAAATCCTTCCAATACGCCCAATGGCAGGCAGTAAGAGTAGGAGAGTTTCCTGGTAAGCCATACTGCAGAAGGCAATGGCAAACCACTGCAGTACTTTGCCAAGCACAATCATAGACCAATCCAATGGAAGTGCATGGTCACCCATGCTCTCTGGGCATGGTGCCCGAAGGAAGAAGAGGAATGGTGAATGAACCAGAGCAAACAAGAGAAGTAAAAATATGGGAAAATCTAGGCAAGAGTGACTACAATATAATATACTTTAAGATGATAATAGAAAGGGGATAATAATGTTGAAAATCAGGTTAATGGATTGGAGAAAAGCTTATTTTGAGGAGCTGAGAATAGAACTTGCATGTAAAATATATTCCACTAAAAGGAATGAATAAACTAAACAATAGTGAGACTCCATCGATAAATATGAAAGGGAGATAGAAGAACAAATATGTAGGCAAATTTCTGCTTGTAAGAACAAGAGGGCAATAATAGTAGGAGACTTCAACTATCCTAATATCAACTGGAATTCAAACAATATAAGGGGCACTGAGGGAGAAAAATTCTTGCAGTGTGTCCAGGAAAACTTTTTCAACCAGTCTTGGGGAACGAAGAAGGTCAAGTGGGTAAAGTGACAGATGGCCTTCATTTCGGGGACAGTGACCACAATTCAGTCAGATTTAGCATTACCATGGAAAAGGACAGAGATAAGGTCGGAGTAAAAGTCTTGAACTGGGGGAAGGCAAATTTTGCAGAAATGAGAAGGTACTTGGCTGAGGTGGACTGGATAGCACTGCTGGAAGATAAAACATTGGAAAGCACTAAAAAGCAAGATCCTAATTGTACAAAGTAGACATGTCCCCTACAAAAATAAGAGTGGTACTGTCAAATCTAGACGTCCCTGGTTGTCTAGAGGAATACAGGGGAAGATCAAACAGAAAAAGAAAGCGTATGATAGGCACAATGAACTAAGCACTGCAGATAGCCTAGACGAATAAAGGAAGTGCAGGGACAAAGTAAGAAAGGAAATAAGGAAATCAAAGAGAGGGCATGAAAAAAGATTAGCAAGTAAAGTTAAAGCTAACCCAAAGATGTTTTACCAATACATTTAATGCTAAAAGATTAGTTCAGGAAAAAGTGGGACCTATCAGACTTGAAGATGGAAACTTGTGTGTAGATGCAGAGGCTGTGGGAAGGGTTTCGAATGAATATTTTGATTCTGTGTTTACAAAGAAAAGGGAGAATATAGATGTAGTAGTCCAGGAGGAACACTGTGAGATATTGGAGGGGATTGTCATTAAGAGAGAGTAAGTACTCGAAGGGTTGAAGTCCCTTGACAAGTTGATAAGTCGCCAGGGCCAGATGGATTGTTTCCAAGGCTGCTGAATGAAGTCAGGGAGGAGATAGCAGATGCTCTGAGGATGATTTTCCAATCTTCACTAGATACAGGGGAGGTACCGGAGGACTGGAGAAATGCAGATCTAGTTCTATTGTTTAAAAAGGGATCAAAGGAAATGCCAAACAATTATAAATCAGTTAGTCTTACATCGGTGATGGTCCAGGACAGCCCCAGAAGCTGAGAAGGTCAAGGAGTCAAGGAAATACCTGAAGACACCCTTCCTATTTGGGGATGAGTGTGAGACAATGCCGCACACATAACACTTGTCCAAAGATATGGTGGCTCCTATCTGCCACATATGCAGGAGGATCTGATGTTCATGGACTAGGAGGGCATCTCCTTAAAGTGCCCCTGAAGGTCACTGCCACACTCAATTTTTTAGCAAGCAGCTTGTTCTAGGGATCCACAGGGGACCAATGCGGCATCTCTTGGTCCTCAACACATAAATGTAAAAGGAGATGACAGATGCCCTCAAAAATAAGGCTGTTAGTTATATAAAGTTTACACTGGACGAAGCTAGCCATGCTGCTAGATTTCTGGGATTTCTATAGTGCACGGTGCAATCAATTGCACACGTGGCATTTTAAGAGCTACCTGGCAGCAGGCCCTGATCTTAATTAACAGGAAAGTGATGACAGTTCATCTCAATAAGCAAGAAATATATTTACAAAGGTGCATGATATATACAATGAGTGAACACCCATGCCTCCATAGTGATCTCAGAATTTCTTAGCCTTTCTAACCCTACCACTAGGTCTAGGTGCATCCCTGACATCCGCAGCAGAGTTGCAGGCAGCCTGCTGACTGCTACACCCTGTTGCTTGAGATTAGTGGGTGTTCCCTGCAGCCCCAAGGCCTGGAGGGGCCCAGCCTGCTTTGGTCTCCTGCTGTGGGGCAGGTGTATCCTCCTTGGCCTGTGGAGATGGAGACAATGGGGTAATAGGGCAAGGGGGATTGAAATCGACTGCACACTCTTGGAGTCACCTGAGTAGATGGCCCTGGGGTGTCCAGCTGATGGTCCTCCACCTTTGGGTGCCCATGGGCCCCTGCCTGATTTCTTGAGGAGAAGGGGCACCTGGAGGAAGATTGAGGTCCTCATCCTCCTCTCACCTAGCCATTGACAGATCTCACCTATGCCTAGAGCAGTGGTATGCAGGTCCAAGTGCAAATTCAGCCGAACCTGCTGGAGCAAGGTCTCCAAGGCGGTTGCCGCTCTTCCCACTGTGACCTCGAGGCACTTGGATGTTGGAGCTATGACGTCAGACAGAACACCGACGGCCTCCTCCATCCTTTGCTGTAGTCTGTTGACTGCTTCTCACAACTCTGATTGATGTTCCTCCAACTGTCTTTGCATCTCTAGCATGTTAGAGACAGTCATTTCCAGAGGATCATCATCTGACTCTAAGCGGATGCCTGTTCTCTAGCAGTCCTCCAAAAGGCAGAGACCTGGGCTATCACTGCCTCCAACTGCTGTGGAGAACTGTCTGTGAAGTATTCTCTAGAAAGTGATCCCGAATCTAATCTAGATCCCTGACCTACTGAGGTGTGTGTCTCTGTGCTGGTGGAGTGTGCAGGTGAATGCAGTGGCGGTCTTCATCTGAAACGTCCTCAGCATCCTCCTCTTAGGTGGCCTGGGGGCTGGGGCTTGTGGTTTGTCTGCAGCTCTGTCTGGGCCCGCTGGTGCCTGTAAGAAAGAGGAGATAGATTTAGTTCATGAGCAGGCAGAATAAAACATTCCATGTCACTCACTGTGAATGTCAGAATGTGATCAACTCATGGAGGGCTCATCCGTACTGGGTTGCTGGGAGAGGCTGATCTTGCCTTCACCACAGAGCGATCCCTGTCCTCCCCTGCCACCTTGGTGACATCCTCCTCAAATCAAGTGATCCTGGATATCGGCTATCCCTCCTCCAGCCTGGGAGCTCTCCCTCCTGTAGTGGGCAAGCTTGGCCTGCATGAAGACAAATGGATGGAAAGTGATGAGAAGGGATGAAGCAGAGGTTGGGAAGCATGCATGCGTGCTGTGTGTGCTCAGCTCTCCCGAGTAAGAATCTGTTTGTGTAGCATTTTGTATAAGATACTAGTGATGTTAATGTGTCTGCGAGACAATCAGTGCTGATGTCTCCCCTGCTAATATTGTGTGAGATCCCTGAGCAGTGTAACCCTTTGAGTACATTATGAGAGTGTGAGATTGGAGTGAGCAGACAGTTGACTTACCCTGGCGGAGTGGATGAGATCATTCATCCTCTTCCTGCATTGCAGGGCATTTCACTGGCGGTTGCCCATGAAGAAGACCCCCTCTGTGACTGCCTCCCAGGTCAGCGAGGTGAGGTTGTTGGACCTCCTGGATCCATCCCTTGGGCGTTGGCGAACACCTCAGCCAAGAGCCTCAAGGAAATCATGGTTGAACTTCAGGGCAACCGTCTTCTTTGTCCTGGGGCCCTCTCAGGATCTAGCAATGACACAGCTGGGCTACAGATAATGAATGTGTGTATTCAGCTGGCATTTAAGTATGGCGGCAGGACCTTCGAAACCATTAGGTGATGGCAGGGCGGAAGAATCAGTGCCCGCCATGTGGTTTGGAGAGCCGCTCAGCAGTGCATAATTAATGAGCTTCCAAGCCCCACCGCCCAGTGGGAAACACGCTGCTTATCCCGCCCGCCACCACACTTAATCTCCGGGTGAAAAATTCCACGAGTCATGGTAAATGGCTTGAATTTCAGACTGAAGGATGTAGATTTTGGTATTTCCCAAGGGTCAGTTCAAGGACCACTGTTATTTTTGTATACATAAATGACTCGAATATTGGAATACAGCATAAAATTTCAAAATTCCCAATGATGCTAAACTTGCAGGTCTGCCAAACAATGAGGATGATGCCAATCAACTGCAAAATGACATAGATTGGCTAGCAGCATGGGCAGATAGAACTTAACGCATAGAGGTGATAAATTTTGGCAGAAGGGATAACTAAAGCCAATATATATCTAATGGCAGAGCTCTAAAGACGGTAACAGGGTCAAGAGGACCTGGGCTTTCATGTGCATAGGTCTTTGAAGGCAGCAAAACACACTGACAGTTAACAAAGTCTCTGGAATCTTCAGCTTCATAAATAGAGATATTGAATACAAAAGCAGGCAAGTTATGTTGAACCTTCATAAAGTTATGATTAGGACACAACTGCGGTACTGTGTCTAGTTCTAATCACCACATTTTGGGAAGGATGTGAGGGTGCTTTAGAAGGAACATAAGAGCAGGGATAGGCCATTTGGCCCTTTGAGCCTGCTCCACCATTCAATAAGATCATGGCTGATCTGGTTGTGCCCTTGGTTCCACTTTCCTCTTTGCCCCCCAGAACCTTTGACTCCCCTGCTTATCAAAAATCTGTCTAACTCTGCATTAAATAAATTCAGAGACCCAGCCTCCACCACTTTCTGAGGAAGAGAATTCCACACACCAATGACCCTTTGGGAGAGAAAGTTTCTCATGTCTGTCTTAAAAGGGACAGCTCTTATTTTTAAACTATGTCCCCTAGTTTTAGTCTCCCCCACAAGAAGAAACGTCCTCATCCACCCTATCAAGTCCCCTCAGGATCTTATATGTTTCAATAAGATCACCTCTCATTCTTCTAAACACCAATGGGTATAGGTCTAACCTGTTCAACCTGTCTTCACAAAACAATCCCTTCATCCCAAGGATGAATCCAATCAACCTTCTCTGAACTACTTCTAAAGCAGGTACATCTTTTTTAAATAAGGAGACCAAAACCGTACACAGTACTCCAGATGTGATCTCACCAAGGCCCTGTACAGTTGTACTAAAACTTCCCTACTTTTATATTTCCTTCCTCTTGCAATAAACACCAACATTCTATTTGCCTTCCTGCATATTAACTTTATGTGATACATGTGCCAGGACACCTAGATCCCTCTGTATCACCAGGTTCTGCAATCTTTCTTCATTTAAATAGTACGCTACTTTTCTATTCTTCCTGCCAAAGTGAACATGCTCACATTTGGCCAATTTTTTGTTCACTCACTTAACTTGCCTATATCCCTTTGCAGACTCACTCTCTCCTATTGACAACTTACTTTCCTACTTATTTTGGTGTCATTGATAAATGTAGCTCCCATTCATTTACTCCCTTCATCCACGTCATTGATATAGATTGTGAATAATTGAGGACCCACAACTGATCCCTCTGGCACTCCGCTAGTTACAGTTTGCCAATCTGGAAAAAGACCCATTTATCCCTATTCTGCTTCTTGTAAGCCAACCAATCCTTTATCCATGCTAATATGTTACCTCTACACCATGTGCTCTTATCCTGCTTTGATGTGGTACTATAACAAATGCCTTTTGGAAATTCATTCACCACATCTACTGGTTCCCCTTTATCTACCTTGAATGTTACCTCATCAAAGAACTCTAACAGATTATTTAAAGATGAGTTCCCTTTCACAAGGTGCAGAGCACATTTACCAGAATAGTTTCAGGGATGATGGAATTTAGGTTGAAGGGAGAAGCTGGAGTTGCTCTTGCTGGAGCAAAGGAAGTTGAGGGAAGATTTGAGATAGTTGTACAAGATTAAGACATATTTATATAAGGTAGACAAAGAAAAACTAGCTGATGGTACAAGGATACAGGTTTAAATGGCTCAGGGGTAGCTGACATTGACGGGGACGTGTTCCTCACGGCTCTGAGTAATGGGGTGGGAAACCCCACCACCTGTTAAATTCTGCCCTTGATCCACTTGGCACACCTCATTCTCCAGCAGCAGGCCTGCAAATGCCTCCTTCCTAGTTGGACTGAGAATATACTGGTCAAGGAAGTTCTCTTGAACACATTTCATAAATTTTTTCCCCTCCTTACCCTTTACTTCAACATTATCCCAATTGATATTTGGGCAATCAAAGTCTCCCAAGTAACATTACTCTATAGTTTGAACACGTTTCTCTGATTTCCCTGCAGATTTGCTCCTCTATTTCTCTCTCTCACTATTTGGAGGCTTATAGAATATCTCCAAAAGCACGATCATAGTTCTCTACTCTAACAAATTCAATTCTGTCCTTGCTCCCCATGGACATTCTCTCTTTGTAACACCACAATGTTTTCTCTAATTAGTAGTGTTAACCTGATCTCCCATGTCCTTGAACTTGGATTGTCTGTTCACAATTTAGCTCTAATTATCCCAATCGATCTCCCTCAGCTCTCTTGCGCCTGGTCTCAGGCCTCCTCTGTTACTGCTCTATTTATCCCCCCTGGTATCGGTTAGGTCTCGCTCTTGGTCTCAGGCCTCCGCTTTAGCCTTGGCTTTTATACTGGTTTCCTGGATTCAATCCGATATTGGCTTAGAAATAGAGACAGGGTGGCAGATTTCCTTCCTTGAAGGACATTAATGAACCAGATGGGTTTTTATGACAATCTGTTAGTCTCATGATCATCATTACTGAGACTAGATTTTTATTCCAGATTCATTAATCAATTGAACATACATTCCCCTAGCTGCCATGGCAGTGCGTCCAGAGTTTTAATCCGGGCCTAGTCCAGTAACGTTACCACTATGCTACCATCTCCACTGTCATACCAAGCACAACGGAAGATGGTTGTGGTTGTTGGAAGTCAATCATCTCAGCCACAAGACATTACTGCAGGATAGATCCAACCATCTTTTGCTGCTCATTAATGACCTTCCCTCCAATTTAAGGTCAGAAGTGGCTGTGTTCACTGATGACTGCAGTGTTCAGTACCATTCGCAACACCTGATTTCCTCAAGCAGTCCGCACCAGCACACGGCAAACCTTGTGATAGAATTTTACAGGCCCTCGCTGGCAACTTTGTCGGTGTTGGGGATGGGGGTTGGTGGGCCAGTAAAATTCCCTGGGTAGCCTTCCTGTTGCCCTTCAGCCCGCCCCCTGACCTGTCTGAAACTCTGGAAGGCTCTTTAGAAAGCACCTTCCAAATCCATGGCCTCCAGCATTTAGAGTGTGCAGAAGGCACATGGGAACACCATCACCTGCAAGTTCTCCTCCAAGTCACACACCATTCTAGATTGGAACTGTGTCACCTTTCCTTCACTGTTGCTGAGTCAGAATTCTGGAACTCCCTCACTAACAGCACTGCGGGTGTAGCTATACCACATGGACTGCAGTGGTTCAAGAAAGCAGCTCACCACCACAAAGGTCAATTAGTGATGGATAATAAATGTTGGCCTAGCCAGCAATACTCAAATCCCATGAATGACAAAAAAAAAGAAAATTTACAAGGCCAGTAACATTACCCCTATGTTACCATTCCCTTATGGTATGAAGGAGGAGAGAGAAGGCGAATTGGGTGTGCCAAAATCCTCATCATCGATCCCTCCAGCCTCCTCAGTGATGCCCTGTACACGATTAACCTGCATCCATTCATTGGTATGCATGATGTGATTGTCATTGTTGGATAGGTACTGGGTTGTGCAAGACTTAAAACAGTGTTAAGTGTGTGAGGGTAAGGTAAAGCTTATGATCTGAAGTGTTGCATACTGATTGATAGAGATTGTTGATAGGTTTCTGCTGGGGTCTTGGGGGTAGTGAAGTCAGTGATGCAGTTGATATGCCATTTGAAGATGAAGTTACTTAGCTTGACAGGTGTCAGGTTGTTCAATGTTTTCCTGCACTGCATCCATGTTCTTGGAGCAACCTGTCAGGCATTGACCTTCACTGCCACTTATTTCCACTGTCTGCTGAGCATTTGTCTGAACTGCCTCCTGCCACCCTTCAGGTTGTCTCTTTATGCCTCCATGCCTTGCATCAAGACCTCCAGTGTACTTTCTGAAAACCTTGGTGCCTGCTCTCTATTGCAATATTCAGCCATTCCTGAAAGCACTTCTCAAAATACTTCCACTACATTTTACAGCCATCACGCAGTTTCACTTTGAGACATGCAGGCTGTCTTTAAGGAGACATGCAGGCTGTCTTTAAGGAGCACTAGCCACTTGCTTGCAATATCAGCACCCCCTCCCTGGCAATTGATATCTGCAGCCAATGAAAAGCGAGGGTAATGCTGACTGAAAATAGCAACCTGCAAAGCAGCAGGTTGTTTGCATACCAATGAATGGACGCAGGTTAATCGCATACTGGGATCCCCATACACATTTTGGGGGTTGTACAAATTAAATTCCATTATTTATCCAGTTTGAAAAATGCAAGTGATACACTTCGTAATTTTCTAAACTTAGCTCTTTACAAGTGACTTTACTATTTTAGTTGACAGAAATTACCATAGAAGATGGAGGTTACATAACAAACAGCATCCAAATATGATCAGCAGTTAAATGATTTGTAGAACCACATAGGCCCTTGACATCTATTTCATCCTTGCAACCCTTAAATGATTTCACCTGAGGTAAAGATTTATTTCTGAAAATGTCCATTTTAACTTGCCTACTGAAACTGGAGTGATTGAAAGAATATCTAGAAAAAAAACCAAAGGGTTGCAAATAGCATTGGAAAGCATTTTGGAATTTTCAATCTTTTACCCATCTAAAGGAGCTGCATAAATTTGTAACACTTATCTATAGTCAATTATTTTTAGAAGAAAGGATTCTATCTAAAAATTAAGAATTATGATTACCATCTTTTCATTTTAACTGTCTGTGTTTTTGCAAGTGCCAAAAAATTGGAAGCTATTGAGTCTGGCTATGCATGAAAACACAATTGTTAAATACAGTTCATTTTGAAGCACCCTTACACTAAGGAATACATCTCCAAGAGTATTCCTTACATTTATAACTTTCAGTACCTTGTCCAAACCAGAACCCTCTTGTATGTTTCATGAGCTCCAAACCAGCACCCTCTTATGGGTATCATTAGCACAAGCCAGAACCCTCCCATGGATATTATGAGCACCAAACCAGCAGACTCTCATGATTCCATGAGCACTAATAATTTTAAAATAAAAGTCAACAAATTAATAGATTACAGTGAATGTTGATTGCGATGTGTTGCAACAATTGATTTTTTACACACTATTTTACATACCTGTCGCCCTTCCAACTCGATTTGGAAGTTTTTTGCTGACTCTTGTGTCACTCTTCCTCCAAAGTCCAACTGATATACTTGTGTTGCCTCATTCCAAAGTGGTTGCTTGTTAGCCATTACATACACAAAACCTTGATTTCCCAACTTCCCGTCCTCTTTTTCATTTGCTCTTCGACATTTCAGCTCATCAGTTTCATTTGTTGTCCTTAGATTCCTCTTAGTTTTCCAAACTTTTTTGCTGCTCTGGCTCTGATTCATCAATTCATCTCCACTAATGAATAACTCTGGCTCACTTTCTGAACTGTCTTGAAACTCACTTATTTTATTCAACTTTTTGGATTTTATCTGATCCTTTTGGCTTTTGATTTTTTTCTTTTCTCTTCCTAGTCTAGGGCTAGAAATGAGTGAATTGAAGTCTGTAAGTGCCTTTGCCTCTTTTTTTATTTTCCCTTCAGTTACTGCTTGCATATTTGCCTCCTCTGGTCTGCTGTCTAACCGTTTACGGCTTTTCTTGTCGTATTTATCAGTTCGCTGGGGCACAGGAGATTCTGTCAGAGAGAGAACCTCCCGGAAGTTGTTAGCTGTTTCCACAATGACCTCAGTTCCTGTGTGATCTTGCTGGTCTGCTGGAAACTGAGGCATTCCAGGTTTCTCAACAAGTAAGTCTGGCTTTGAGCTTAAAGTTCCCTGTGAACTATGCATCGGAGAACAAGCACCATAGGCATTCCATTGGTGTAATGTAATCTGAGGAAGCTGTAAACTAGAAAATGTGTTGCTGGTTGGATACATTGGTGGTAATGGGCAACAGCCAATGTTAGCTGGATAACCAGATTGGATAACTACAGAAGGGTCTTGCTGTGGGTATGGTGGTGGGCCTATAGCTTCTGAAGAAGGAAATGAGGCCTGAAATGCTGCAATAGGAGATGCACTGTAACTTACTGGATATGGTAAAGTGAATCCAAAGTTTGATTGGAAAGTGACTGTTGGGCTGGTAGGAGATTTAATAGGAATGAACGGTAAGTGAGATATTTCCACATGTGATTGCTCCAGCAAGGGACTTGGCGGTTTATGGCTTCCTGTTGCAGAAATCTGAGTTGGCCGTTCTTGTGGGATCCAAATCTCCTCGCTTCCTGTTGGGTCCCACTGATATGGAGGTGGCCGCTTCATACTCATTTCACTAGTTAGTGCAATATGCCTAATGGACTTTTCAATTTGGCAATGCTGCAAAATGGTTTCATCCTCACTGAAAGCATTATTAACATATTCAGGTCTATCATGACAGCTGTCTGGAGGACTCAGGAGATTATAAGATGACTGAGAAGAGAGGGGTGATGTACTAGTTGAGTGGACAATTACAGTGCTATGCTGAGAACCAGTCCCAGTAGGTATTTCTGATCTAGTATTAATGTTACCATTGTTGCTTCCATTGCTGATGCACTGACTGCAGGTATAGAGAGCAGGAGATCTAAGAGAAGTTTGTTGGTACTGTGCAGACACAGAGCTGCTTTTTGATTTGTGACCATGTTGAATAACTCTATGAGAGTCTAACAGTTGAGACACCTTTGCTATGGCATCTTTGCTATCACTCCGCAATGGCACTTGTATAGTGTTACTGTCAACACGTTGACTTCTATTAGTTGTATCAGGATAAGGTGGTGGATCCCCACTAGGAATAACACAGTGAGCAACACTTAGCCTATTCAGTGTACCATATACCTGTTGTATCTTCTTAGCATCTGCTGAAGGCAAGCGTAATGATGACTGTCCTGGGCCTGGGAGCGTACACATATTTTGATTGCTCAATATTCTCATGCGAGGCCTACACACTTCTTCAACATTTCCACTGCTATCAAATGTTGTGATTCTTTCATAACCTAGAGGGGTTTGAAGATGTCCAGTAGGAAAGAGAGAGAAATCTGTTTTTTTCAGACAAATATCCACTGGTGGAGCAGTGGCAGAGGTGGCTGCTGATACCGTTGTAGTTCCTGGATATGGAGGAGGTGGATGTGCATTTATTTTAGCTAACTGCATTTCAGGGGTTGTACAGAATGCCACCGTGTTGCCTTCAACCAACTGTGGCATTGTTCGCATCGGTTTGATTTTTTGACAGTGCTCAGGTTCTCGTTCGACATGCTCCACAGCAGGAATCTGTACCATCCCCGAGATCTGTGATGACGGCTGTTGTGATACACCAGTCATTCGGCCTGTTTCCATGCTTCCAAAGATTGTCTGTCCTGGATTAGAAAACCTATTGGAAATTGCATACTGGCTGGAACTGTCCAAAGTGCGTTCCACTGCTCCTGCAACAACTGTTTGATTAGTTAAAACATCAAGTTGCACATTCTGATTGGCTAGTAAAGACTGGACAAGTCCAATACTCTGAGTAGGGGACATTGCTTGAGCAGAACTATGGATTGGTGCAATAGGAATGTTAACAGTGCAAGAAGGGTTGTTTTCTGGAGCTCCAGAAGTTCCATTCACTATGGAGAGAAAGGGAAAAAAAGAAAAAAAAGTAAAAAAAATAGAAAATGTTTGGCATACTCCCCCAAAACAACCACACAATAGCATTTTTATAACGACCTTCAATTGCATTGTACGCAACAACCACTCTGTACAATTTTGAGAAGAGGAAACTTTTTTGTTTACCTATGTAACAGTGTCTACACTTTAAAATAAATTAACATGTGAAGAGGTGGTATAATGAGCAGTATTATACAGTGAAGCCCTGGTTTGATGCAATATTTAAACAGGGGAGAATTGAAAAAGGTAATTTGGAAGGTAAAGTGAGGCTATGAGAAAATTAGGAGGCAACATGACACTGAACCCTGAAACAATCTATAATCATATAAAATGCAAGCTCTAGCTCTGGAAATTTGTTAGGTCTATTAATGATCCAAAGGGAGATCTTCATGTAGAAGCAGAGGACATGGTTACACTACTAAATGAGTACGTCGCATTTATCTTCATAAAGGCAGTGGATGAAGGTTACACTAAAATAGCAGAGGAAAGTTATGGACAGGATCAGGGAAGGTGTACTAAAAAGATTAGCATTACTCAAAGTTAGTAAAGTCACCCGCTCCAGATGGAACACATTCTCGGTTCCTGAAAGAAGAAACGATAGAAAAAGCAGAGGCATCGGTCACAATCTTTCAATCCTCATTGGATACAGGAATAGTGTTGGAGAACTGGAGGCTTGTGAATGTCAAATCACTAGCTAAGAAAGGGGAGAGGTATAAACCAAGAAACTACAGCCATCCAGCCTCACATCGTTGGTGGGGAAGTTAGTGGAAACATTCTCAAGGACAAAATAAACTTTTATTCATAAAATCATGGGTTAATGGGAAATCATGACTGGCTAACTTGATTCAATTATTTGATGAGGCAACAGAAGTTGATCAAGTAGTGAAGTAGATGAATAAAAGGACTTTTGGAAGGCTTTAGGCAAAAGAGGCTTATTAAGAAGATACATGCTCATGGAATTAAGGGAAAAGTAGCAGTTTAGATAAGGCATTGGCTCAGTGACAGGAAGCACAGAGTGACAATAGATGGGTGTTTGACAGATAGTCAACAGACAGAACATTGAGTTCTGTAAGCATCAGTTTTGGGTCCACTACTCTTCAGTTTTTAGAAGTAGCTTATCTGAAAAGGAAGAAAATGCAGGGGTACAGGGAGAAGGCGGGAGAGTGGCACGAGGTAAACTGCTCCTCTGGAGAGCTGGTGCAGACATGATGGGCCGTATAACTTCCTTCTGTGTTGTGACAATTCAGTGATTCTGTGTCTTAGGCTTGGTAAGAGCTTAGTAGAGATGAGTTGTCGACTTCAGGACAACATAGACAGAATGATGAAATGGGTAAAGCAATGGCAGATGCAGTTCAATGAAGTGATGCACTTTGGGAAGACTAATATGGAAAGACAGTGTACTATAAATGTCATCATTTTGAAAAATGTAGATTTGCAAGGACCTTCCATACATGCAAGTCCTTAAAAGGCAGCGGGACAAGGAAATTAAGGGCTGAATTTTCATCAAGTCGGGATGATTCAGCAGCCTTTAAAAATGGCAGGCATGTCCTGATTCTGGAATTCCGGACCCTGTTCTTGGACTGTCTGATTTTTGGGAGTGCCTTTAAAGGGTGCAGGCTGGATCCCGTCTAAAGTTTGCATCTGGCACTCCTGATCTGGCCGGTTCAATTGCTGGGATAGGCATGTCCTACTCCTCTGTAGTTTTCATGGAGTCTGGCCAGGTTTTTAAAGAGTCGTGGTTCACAGCACCTCAGATGATTTGTGAACCCTAGTATGCATCAGGGAACTTTTTAAAAGTGAGTTCCAAAGGCCCTCCCCATGCCCCCATGCCAAGCTATGACACTCCACCCATCCCGCATGGCCCCTCATGCTTCCTATGTCAAGATAAGGTCAGCCCACCTACCCCCATGGCCCTTCATGCCCCCTATTCCAAGCTATGGCACTTTCATTGACTCACTATACACAGTATAGAACCAATGTATAGAACCCTATAGTGATAGTATATAAAAAAGCTTTAAAGAAGTAATTCATTCATTCATTACTTTCTTCTATGTTTAAAAAAAGTCATTTCACTATAAGGCAATTAAAGTGTCAATCATCCAGACCTTTAAAGTATCTAAAGCAGAAACCACAAAAAACCATTAAGTTTGTGTAAATAAATAGTTAAATTGTCAGCAGAGATGAGAAAGCCAGAGCTGTCAATCAAGCAATGTTTTCTCCGGAGTTGTTTCAATAAGAGTAATGGATATCTGGGCTGTCAGTCAATCTTCATTATGTAAGCTTGGCTGAGAACCCAGACATCCATTAGTCTTGTTGAGAGGCTGCATGTCCTCACCTGCAAGGGTCACCATAACTGGAGCAGCACTTGCTGAGGCTGTGGCCAGCAGTGAGGCTGAGGCCACAGAAGATAATGATATGGTCCCTACCTAATCCATCTTCTCACATCCAACTTCTCCCTCATAATCTCAGGATGAGGGGAAGGCTGATTAGGACTGAGATGAGAAGGAATTTCTTCATTCAGAGGGTGGTGAATCTTTGGAATTTTCTACCCCACTGGGCTGTGGAAGGTCAATCATTGAGCATGTTCAAACATAAATCGATAGATTTCTGGAGACTAATGACATCAAGGGATATGGAGGTAGTGCAGGAAAAGTGGCATTGAGGTAGATAAAGAAATGTGGCCTTGATCAGCCATGATTTAATTGAATAGCAAAGCAGACTCAACTGACTGAATGGCCTACTCCTATTTTTATGTTCTTCGCCCCACAATCTCTTCTCATATAAAAGCTGCACTTGGTATAAATATATACCTTTTGCTTTTCCCCAACCACTCCTTCCATCAACACAATCTTACCCTTGTGTCTTTCTTCCTTCAGATCCCCAAGAACTGCCAACTGGTGCAGCAGCCTGAAGGTCAAGAAGTGCAAGAAACTGATGAGGAAGGAACACCATCATTCGATCACATACTCTCCAACAAGAAAGGAGGCACTGCTAGACCTGGTTCTTGGGAATGAGGTGGGCCAAGTAGATCAAGTGACAGTGGGGAACATTTAGGAGACAGCGATCATTGTATCATAAGGTTTAGGATGACAGTGGAAAAGGACAAAATCATGAGGAGTCTGGACAGAATAGATAGGGAGAAACTGTTCCTGCTTGTAAACAGATCGAGAACCAGAGGGCACAGTTTTAAAATGTTTTCCAAAAGGAGCAAGTGTCAGGTGAGAAAAAACTTTCACACAGCGAGTAGTTAGGGTTTGGAATATGCTGCCTGGAAGTGTGGTGGAAGCAGGTTCAACTGAGTCATTCAAGAGGGCATTGGATGATTATTTAAAAAGAAACAATGTTCAGGGTTATGGGTAAAGGCAGGAGATTGACACTAAGTTAAAATGCTCAGAGAGCCAGTGCAGACATGATGGACCGAATAGCCTCCTTCTACATCGTAATAGTTCTGTGCTTCTGTAATTCTTAGACAGATACTGGTACCATGCTTTCTTCAGAGAATAGAGAGACGATCTGCGCATCACTCATTGCAACCAGGGAAAGGGTCATGCAGGTGCCAGTTCGCCAGAGGGTGAGGCTGTATAACAGCTCTGTTACACATGACTCACATATGAACTTCAATGTGGTGGTACAAAAACAGGCTGATGGGTAAGCATAATCTCCACCCCTCCATCATTTTCACGTGGTCCATCTCTGACACTTCCCTTCCCTTCCTTGACCTCTCTGTCTCAATCTCTGGTGATAGACTGTCCACTAATATCCATTACAAACCCACCGACTCCCACAGCTACCTCGACTACAGCTCCTCACACCCCGCTTCCTGTAAGGACTCCATCCCATTCTCCCAGTTCCTTCGCCTTCGTCGCATCTGTTCCGATGATGCTACCTTCAAAAACGGTTCCTCTGACATGTCCTCCTTCTTCCTTAACCGAGGTTTTCCACCCACGGTCGTTGACAGGGCCCTCAACCGTGTCCGGCCCATCTCCCGCGCATCCGCCCTCACGCCTTCTCCTCCCTCCCAGAAACATGATAGGGTCCCCCTTGTCCTCACTTATCACCCCACCAGCCTCCGCATTCAAAGGATCATCCTCCGCCATTTCCGCCAACTCCAGCATGATGCCACCACCAAACACATCTTCCCTTCACCCCCCTTATCGGCATTACGTAGGGTTCGCTCCCTCCGGGACACCCTGGTCCACTCCTCCATCACCCCCTACTCCTCAACCCCCTCCTATGGCACCACCCCATGCCCACGCAAAAGATGTAACACCTGCCCCTTCACTTCCTCTCTCCTCACCGTCCAAGGGCCCAAACATTCCTTTCAAGTGAAGCAGCATTTCACTTGCATTTCCCCCAACTTAGTCTACTGCATTCGTTGCTCCCAATGTGGTCTCCTCTACATTGGAGAGACCAAACGTAAACTGGGCGACCGCTTTGCAGAACACCTGCGGTCTGTCCGCAAGAATGACCCAAACCTCCCTGTCGCTTGCCATTTTAACACTCCACCCTGCTCTCTTGCCCACATGTCTGTCCTTGGCTTACTGCATTGTTCCAGTGAAGCCCAACGCAAACTGGAGGAACAACACCTCATCTTCCGACTAGGCACCTTACAGCCTTCCGGTCTGAATATTGAATTCAATAACTTTAGGTCGTGAGCTCCCTCCCCTATCCCCACCCCCTTTCTGTTTCCCCCTTTTTTTCCCCTTTTTTTTCCCTATAAATTTTATAGATTTTTCTTTTCCCACCTATTTCCATTATTTTTAAATATTTTAAAATCTTTTATGCTCCCCCCACCCCCACTAGAGCTGTACCTTGAGTGCCCTACCATCCATTCTTAATTAGCACATTCGTTTAGATAATATCACCAACTTTAACACCTATGTGTTCTTTTGTCCCATTGTCACTGACATCTTTTGATGATCTGCTTCTATCACTGCTTGTTTGTCTACACAAGCACCTCTGTCTCTCTCTCTCTCTCCGCCGCCCCCCCCCCCCCCCCCCCCACCGCCCCCCCCCCCCCCCCCCCCCCCCCCCCACACACACACACACACACACACCTTAAACCAGCTTATATTTCAACTCTTTCCTGGACTCGAAATCAAGTTCTGTCGAAGGGTCATGAAGACTCGAAACGTCAACTCTTTTCTTCTCCGCCGATGCTGCCAGACCTGCTGAGTTTTTCCAGGTAATTCTGTTTTTGTTTATAATAAAATGCTTGGTGCATTAGCTGACCTGCTATAAAGCCTCTGGTCTCCCCTCAGATCATGGAGAAGTCTGTCTCCAACTTGGCACAGAATTTTATGCAGTGCTTGGAGACTATCCTTTCCAACACAGTAATGGTGGCCAACTTCATGAGAACACTTGTGGATCTGGCTACGATACTACCCCAATGGCTGATGTCTCAGCTTCCACTGCAATGTCTGACAATTGCAGTGGAAGTTCACACTGAACACGAAAACTCAGCTTGCTTCCAAGTAGGCTCAGATTACTGCCATAATGGTTGCAGTGCTCAAAGGAGCTTTCAGAATTCCACAGCAGTCCAACAATCTGTGCTCCAGCATATTATTCCTAATGCTGAGGCACCACCCTGGGGAAATAGCAGTGGCTCTGTGGAGCAGCTCAGGATGATAGCATTGGTGCTCCACCATTGCCCTTGCCGTTGCCTGCCAGCCAGCCACTGCAGGCTAATGCTGAGGTTGTGCAGTGTGAAGCGGGCCTTCCAGACCTAAAGCAACTCAAGGGTATATTGCAAGGCCATCTACAATCTTCCCTAATGAAAGTCAACAGCCTTCCACCAGCCAGGCTTCAGTCACTGGAATAGCACTGCATAGGAGCACCAGGCCAGGAAATTTTTGTATGAAATAATAGTTATGTTGGATAAAGTTGATATGGAATGGTTTTGTGGTGGCTTTTATTTCAGCGTTGTGGTCAAAAGGCTGTTGGGGCTATTGTACAATTGGGATTTAGGGTTTTGTTTATGGAAACCGTAGTTGAATGAGGTGATCATGGACAGCCCTGTCAACATGATCATGGATGTGCCAGTCATCTACTCTTTTCCTCCTCCTCTTCCCTGCCCCTCTTGAGGTACTTGCCATATCCATGGTAGCAAGGGCCACCCTTATGATGGCCAGGTTGTGGAGAATACAGCAGAAAGCCATGAATCACGATATCTGCTCTGGTGAGTACTGAAGGGCTAATCTACAGCAGTTGAGGCCATTGTTCCAATGTCCCAGTGGTCTTCTCCAAGATGTTTCTTATGGCACTTGGCTCTCATCCTATGCATGCTCACCAGAGTGTTGCAGAGTGCAGCTGCCCAGCTGTGATCATTTTGTCTGATGTGGTGACAAAAAGATTGAGGGTACAACGGGCTGGCAGAAAATCATAAATGAAAGCATCATGACTGCTTCAAGGATAACAGGGATTCACCAACATGATATGCTCAATGCACAAGTGTACATTCAGCAAGTAGTAACTCGTGCACATCAGCATTGAGATGCAGCAGCTGCAGGGCCATGTGCATAGAAAATGGTGCCCCGCACCATGGGGAAGCCCGCTATCGAGGCAAAGCCACACATATACACCTCCTGCATTTCAGTGGTCAGGGAGAACACAAAGAACACCCCTCTCCTGACATAAAAGGTGTCTGTCACTTTTCTGATGCAGTAATGAGTGGCAAACTAGTAGATGTCATATGTTTCAGCCTGGAAGGATCCAGTTGCTGATGAACTGAGGGTTAGAATCACCTTCAGCCACTGTCAACATCATCTTTGCCCTGCTCTGTGGCAGCTGTTCTGATTGCAAGATATGGCTGAGATCTGTGTCATGAAGGGATAGTCTATAATGTTATTGGAAATTATTTTTAAATTGGAATTGTAGTAGGGTCTGTGTCTATATTTGTGCGTGTGTGTGTGTTTGTGTGTGGGTGGCTCAATTGGATTAAAGCCAGCTAGTCTGGGTACTTTGATGTATAGTATAGTTTTGAGAAGTTAATTAGATAAACGTAAGGAAGTTAAAAAGTGCAATTTGCATTTGTTGAATAAACCATTCAAAAGAATGGGTAAAATTTTGCACCTAGCTGGATATGCCAAGCAATGTGTTTATATTACTAATAAAATTGGTGGAATGAAAGGATTATTGTTAGGAGAGGTAAAATTAAAAACCTAGTAATATAATGGAAAATTTAAATTCAAAGGGGAAGCTAGGTATAAACAGAAAGGAATTTGCGTGTGTAACAGAGGTATTTAAGATCTAACCAGCCTGAAAGCCTTCAACTGTGTCTGCAAAGAAACCAAACTGCAAGAAACCTCATTTTGAATTTGTAAGGTCAAATTTGCCTGGTCTATGGGTTACTGTTGCCTTGGCGAAGATTTACCTGGGAGTGATTAATTTGGAGATTTGTTTAAACATTATAATGATAGTAATTTGTAGACATGTGTATGTGTTTAATTTTTTGTTAAATGAATAAACATTTAATTTAGTTTTATCGAAAAAACTCTTTGGAGGCTCGGTGGTCTTATTCCTGAATTCAGAGCTGCATCTCAAACATATCAATTGAAAATATAGGTTATGAAGTTGTTCAAGTTTCCCTCTGGGATTTGAACAACTCAACCTTTACCAACTGCTGTGTCATAACATTTGTGAAAAACTTCTTCATTAAACAAAGACAATGCACATGCTGCTCCTCGGCGAGTGAGGTGGAGGTAAGAGATGTGGTTCTGAAGGACCTTATCTAACAACACCACCTTCTCAGAGCCCTCCTCCTTCCTCTATGAGCAGCTTGTTCTCTTCTTTGCTCATTTCTCTCTTATGAAGCTGCCAAGGGGAATTGTAAATACACCAACCATGACTGGGAGCAAGTGGTGTATCCAGGACCATTAAAGTCACAACCAAGGACATGCAGCACCACTTCCTGCTTCAAAGACTTCAATAAATTTAATCAACTCTTCAAAACATTAAGCATTTCTAAAAATCAAACAGAGCCAGTAACTAGAGATCACCAACTCAGTTGCAAGTTGCTGATGACCCCCGTATATAGTGCTAGTTGAGGGTCTTTCCTGCTGCTGAATGCACGTTCAGATCTATGAAGTTAATTATGAGATTAAGAGAGAGCTTTAGCTAGAGTGATGAGGTTGCAAATGTTACATCAGCATTACACATTGACTGATGTTACAATTCACCTACTCTGCACACTCACAGGTCATGCTTCACATGCCTCCAGTATGCTTTCAGTAACGTGGCTCCCTTAGCGCCAAAGTTGCTGTGGAGCTCGATTTTGTAACCTATACTTATGGATCAATGGCAGCTCTGAAAAATTGATCACATCCGTGCTATGTGATAAATAACTTGTCATGCATCAGAGTCAGAGACATCACTCCACAGAAGGAGGCTATTTGGCCTATTGAGTCCATATGCTGGCTTTCTGTGGAGGAATTCTGTGAAGGTATTGAACTCAGGGAGAGAGGCTGCGAGGTTCTTAAGCAAAGTGATATAAGGAGTGACAAGGTATTGGAGGTTTTGGCAGGCTTAAAAGTGGACAAATCTCCAGGTCCGGATGATTTGTGTCCCAGTCTGCTGAGGGAGGCAAGGGAGAGATCACAGGGGCTCTGACCCAAATTTTTAATTCCTCTCTGACCATGGGGGAGGTGCCAAAGGACTGGAGAACAGCTAATGTGGTTCCGCTATTGAAGAAGGGTTGTAGAGAGAAGCCAGGAAACTACAGGCCAGTGAGTCTCACGTCAATGGTAGGGAAACTATTGGAGAAAATTCTGAAGGAGCGAATCTATCTCTACTTGGAGAGGCAAGGTTTGACCAAGGATAGTCAGCATGGCTTTGTTCGGAGGAGGTCATGCCGAACAAATTTGATTGAATTTTTTGAGGAGGTGGCCAGGTGTGTAGATGAGAGTAGTGCAGTTGATGTAGTTTATATGGATTTCAGCAAAGCCTTTGACAAGGTCCCACATGGGATACTTATAAAGAAGACAAATTCACATGGGATACAGGGTAATTTGATAAGGTGGATTCAAAATTGGCTTAATTGTAGGAGACAGAGGGTGATGACAGAAGGATGTTTTAGTGACTGGAAGCCAATGTCCAGTGGCGTACCACAGGGATCTGTGCTGGTCCCCTATTATTTGTCATTTATATAAATGATATAGATGACTATGTGGGGAGCAGGATTAGTAAGTTTGCGGATGACACAAAGATTGGCCTGGTGGTTAACAGTGAGGTTAAGTATCTTGGGAAGATATAGACAGGATGGGCAAATGGGCAGCTAAGTGGCAGATGGAATTTAACTCTGAAAAGTGTTAGGTGATACACTTTGGAAGGAGTAATTTGACAAGGAAGTATTCAATGAATGGCATGACACTAGGAAGTTCTGAGGAACAAAGGGACCTTGGTGTGCGTGTCAATAGATCTCTGAAGGCGGAGGAGCTTGTTAGTGGGGTGGTGAAAAAGGCATATGGAACACTTGCCTTTATCAATCAAGGCATAGATTACAAATGTAGGGAGGTTATGTTGGAGTTGTAAAGAACCTTGGTGAGGCCACAGCTGGAGTACTGTGTACAGTTCTGGTCGCCATATTATGGGAAGGATGTGATTTCACTGGAGGGGATACAGAGGAGATTCACCAGGATGTTGCCTGGGATAAAACATTTAAGTTATGAAGAGAGGTTGGATAGACTTGGGTTGTTTTCATTGGAGCAGAGAAGACTGAGGAGCAACCTGATTGAGGTGTACAAGATTATGAGGAGCATGGACAGGATGGATAGGCAGCAGCTGTTCCCCTTAGTTGAAGGGTCAGTCACGAGGGAACACAAGTTCAAGGTGAGGGGCAGGAGCTTTAGGGGGGATGTGAGAAAAAACATTTTTACTCAGAGGGTGGTGCGGGTCTGGAATGCGCTGCCTGGGATGGTGGTGGTGGCGGGTTGCCTCACATCCTTTAAAAAGTACCTGGATGAGCACTTGGCACATCATAACATTCAAGGCTTTGGGCCAAGAGCTGGTAAATGGGATTAGGTAGGTAGGTCAGGTGTTTCTCACGTGTCGGTTCATCCTTGATGGGCCGAAGGGCATCTTCTGCACAGTGTGATTCTGTGAGTTCACTCAGTCCCATTAACCTATTCTATCCGTGTAACCCTGCTTTATTTCCCCTAATGCGTCTATCCAATTTCTTTTTGAAATTGTTGATCATCTCTAATTCCATTACTCTTTAGGTAGGGAGCTCCAGTTCATTACCATTCACTGCATAAAAATCTTCTTCCTCACATGTATCTCTTACTCAAAATCTTAAATCCAAATCCCATAGGCCTGGTACCATCTGATAATTGAAACAGCTTTTCTTTGTCTACTTTAACTAAACCTGTCATAATCCGGTACATCTCTCAGATCACCCCTCAACTTCCTTTGCTCCCACCAGAATAACCCCAGTTTTTCCAATGTAGCTAAATTCCTTCATCCCTAGAAGTATTCTGGTAAATCTCATCTGCATACTCTCAAGGGCCCTCACATCCTTCCTAAAGTGTGGTCACCAGAACTAGATGCAATACTCTAGTTCAGCATAACTTCCCTGTTTTTGTACTCAATATCTCTATTTATGAAACTGAAGATCCTATATCTGTTGCTAACAACTCTCTCAATATGTCTTGCCAACTTCGAAAATCCATGCACATGAACTCCGACATCTCTTTATCCCTGTGCACTCATTTCAACTGCTATTAATTATATATGGTCTCTCTCTATCTCTTCTGCCAAAATGTATCATCTCTCACTTCTCTGTATTAAATTCCATCTCCCACATGTCTGCCCATTCTGCTAATCTCTGTCCTGTTGCAGTCAATTGTTTTTTTTTATTCATTTATGGGATGTGGGCGTCACTGGCTAGGTCAGAATTTATTGACCATCCCTAATTGCCCTTGAGAAGGTGGTGGTAAGCTGCTGCCTTGAACTGCTGCCGTCCACTGTCGCCACATCTTCAAGTTTGGTGTCACTGACAAATTTTGAAATTTCACTCTGCATTCTAAGTCATTTATGTATATATCAAAAAAACAATGCTCCCAGCACTGTCCCTTAGGAAACACCACTGTCTATCATCTGCCAGGCTGATAAACAACCATTTATCATGGCTCGCATTTTTCTGTTGTCTTTTTTTAATAGGCAAGCTGACACTGACCCCCAATTCCATGAGGCTCAATTTTGTTAATCAGCATCTGGCCAAAGATGTTTTTAAAACTCCATATAGACAATATCCACTGCACCCCCCTCATTTCATTAAAAAATTCAATTAGGTTAGTTAACCATGATCTGCCTATTACAAAACTGTGCTGGTTCTCTTTAATTAACTCAAACCTCTCCAATTGCTTGTTGATTTATTTTCTCTCATTATTGTTCATAAAACCTTACCTACCACTGATGTTACATCATTAGGAATATCTTGAACAAGAGTTTCATGTTTGCTACTCTCCAGTGCTCTGGTACTTCCCCTGTAGCGATGGAGGTTTGAAAAATTATGACCAGATCTTACACCCCCACCCCTCAAATTCCCTTAGCAACCTAGGACGCAAGCCATCCCAACCAGGATCTATCAATTTCCACCCCATCCATTACTTCTACCATGGCTGCTCCTATCGTTATTTTGTAAGCATTCTCTTCCTGTTAAACACTGATACTAAGTACTCATTAAGTATTGTAGTCTTATCTGCACTTCTAAGCATATTCAACCTCCCTAATAAGCTCTACCCCACCTCTTACTGCTTACTATTTAAAGACCTGTCAAAGATTTTTGGGCTCTTTTTCATGTTCATTGCCATTCTATTCTCATATTCTCCCTTTGCCAGCCTTATTTTCCGCTTTTGTTTCCCCGTTCAACTTATTGTACTTGGCCTGGTTCTCACTTGAATAATGTACTTGACATGCATTTGCGTGCTCTCTTTTTAGTTTCAACAAATTCTTTATTTCCCTCACCATCCCAGGAACACTTGCTTTAGTTTCCCTGCTCTTTCCTATTGTTTGAATTTAACTGGCTTGTAGCTGAAACATCTCGTCCTTAAAGATCACTTTTTAAAAATTACCCGTTCATGGGGTGTGGGCATCGCTGGCTATGCCAGAATTTATTGCCCATTCCTAATTGCCCTTGAGAAGGTAGTTTGGTGTGTTGCCTTCTTGAACTGCTGCAATCTATGCAGGTTATAGGAAACCTACAGTGCTGTTAGGAAGGGCTTTCCAGGATTTTGACCCAGCAAAAGTGAAGGAACGGCGATATAGTTCCAAGGCAGGATGGTGTGTGACTTGGGGGAAACTTGGAGGTGGTGGCATTCCCATGCATCTGCTGTCCTTGTCCTTCTAGCTGGTAGAGGCCGCAGGTTTAGAAGGTACTGTCGAAGGAGTCTTGATGCATTGCTGTACTGCATCTTGCAGATGGTACACATTGATACCTCTGTGCGTTAGTGGTGGTGCAAGTGAATGTTGAAGATGGTGGATGGGGGCTAATCAAGTAGGCTGCTTTGCCTTGGATGATGTTGAGTTTCTTGAGTGCTGTTGGAGCTGCAAGTCCAGGCAAGTGGCTAGTATTCCATCACACTCCTGACTTGTGCCTTGTAGATGGTGGACAAGCTTTGGGGAGTCAAGTGGTGAGTTACTCTCTGCAGAATTCCCAGTCTCTGACCTGCTCTTGTTGCCACAATATTTATATGGCTGGCCAAGGTCAGTTTCTGGTCAATGGTAATCCCCAGGATGTTGATAGTGGGGGATTCAGCAATGATAATGCCACTGAATGTTAACGGAAGATGATTAGATTTGCTCTTGTTAGAGATGGTCAACACCTGGCACTTGTGTAAAGTGAATATTACTTGCCACTTAACAGCCCAAGCCATGCTGAACATTGTGCAATCATTCGCGGACATCCTCACTTCTGGCCTTAGGATGGAGGGAAGGTCAGTGATAAAAACAGCTGAAGATAGTTGGGTCTAGAACATCACCTTGACAAACTCCAGTTATCCTAATTGATACTTGGGTAATTAAAGACCCCAATATCATCACTCAATCAGTCTTGCACATGTCTGTGATTTCCCTGCAGATTTGCTCTTCTATTTAATTATTTGGAGAATAATCCCCAGTAACATGATCATTCCCTGTTTGTTTCTCAAATCTGATCAAATTGATTCTACCTTTGCTCCCTCAAGGACAATCCTCTCTTTCCAATTCTACAATAGTACTGCCAACCCTCCTTTTTTAAAACAAAAACAGAATTACCTGGAAAAACTCAGCAGGTCTGGCAGCACTGGCGGAGAAGAAAAGAGTTGACGTTTCGAGTCCTCATAACCCTTCAACAGAACTAGGTGAATCCAAGGAGAGGGGTGAAATATAAGCTGGTTTAAGATGGGGGTGGTTTAAGCTTAGCACTCGAGTGCTAAGGAACGCAAGCTCCAACAACTCATCGACACCAACGCCCATTTAGGATCCTCCACCCCTGCCTGTCCCTCCGACCCACCCCATCTTCCAATCCCAGCCCCGGCCGTGTATTCACTATACCCCCTGACCTTCCCCTCTCCGACGCTGAACGTTCAGTGCTTAGCAAAGCACTTAGTTTCATACCCTTACACCCTCATCTCAATGAATTTCGGGCTCGGCACGATGCTGAACTCTTCTTCCGCCGTCTTCGTCTCCGGGCTCACTTCTTTGGGCAGGAGTCCTCTCCCCATTCAACGGATCCTTTTACCCACCTCCAATATTCTCCCTCCACCTGGACCCCTCCCTCTGGATTCTTACCTTCTCTTGATCTTTTCACTGAGAACTGTCGGCGCGACATTAGTCGTCTCAATTTCTCTGCTACTCTCACCCATTCTAATTTCTCTCTGAACTTACTGCACTCCGTTCTCTCAGGTCCAACCCTGACATTGTCATCAAACCCGCTGACAAGGGTGGTGCTGTTGTTGTCTGGCGCACTGACCTCTACCTCGCGGAGGCTGAGCATCAACTCGCAGACACTTCCTCCTACCTCTCCCTGGACCATGACCCCACCACTGAACATCAAGCCATTGTTTCCAGGACTGTCACTGACCTCATCTCCTCTGGGGATCTTCCTCCCACAGCTTCCAACCTGATAGTCACCCAACCTCGGACGGCCCGCTTCTACCTCCTATCCAAAATCCACAAACAGAACTGTCCCGGTAGACCGATCGTGTCAGCTTGCTCCTGCCCCACGGAACTCATTTCTTGTTATCTCCCTTCTCTCTCCCCTTGTCCAGTCCCTTCCCACCTACATCCGTGATTCCTCTGACACCTTACGTCACATCAACAATTTCCAGTTCCCTGGACCCAACCGCTTCCTCTTCACCATGGACGTCCAATCCCTCTACACCTCCATCCCCCACCAGGATGGTCTGAGGGCCCTTAGCTTCTTCCTCGAACAGAGGCCCGAACAATCCCCATCCACCACTACTCTCCTCCGTCTGACTGAACTTGTTCTCACGCTGAACAATTTCTCCTTCAACTCCTCTCACTTCATCCAAATAAAAGGTGTGGCTTTGGGGACCCGCATGGGTCCCAGCTATGCCTGTCTCTTTATGGGGTATGTGGAACATTCCTTGTTCCAGTCCTACTCCAGCCCCCTTCCACAACTCTTTCTCCAGTACATCGATGATTACTTTGGTGCTGCTTCATGCTCTCGTCGGGACTTGGGAAAATTTATTAATTTTGCTTCCAATCTCCACCCCTCCATCATTTTCACTTGGTCCATCTCTGACACTTCCCTTCCCTTCCTTGACCGCTGTCTCAATCTCTGGTGATAGACTGTCCACCAATATCCACTACAAGCGTACCGACTCCCACAGCTACCTTGACTACAGCTCCTCACACCCCGCTTCCTGTAAGGACTTCATCCCATTCTCTCAGTTCCTTCGCCTTCGTCGCATCTGTTCTGATGATGCTACCTTCAAAAACAGTTCCTCTGACATGTCCTCCTTCTTCCTTAACCGAGGTTTTCCACCCACGGTCGTTGACAGGGCCCTCAACCGTGTCCGGCCCATCTCCCGCGCATCCGCCCTCACGCCTTCTCCTCCCTCCCAGAAACATGATAGGGTCCCCCTTGTCCTCACTATCACCCCACCAGCCTCCGCATTCAAAGGATCATCCTCCGCCATTTCTGCCAACTCCAGCATGATGCCACCACCAAACACATCTTCCCTTCACCCCCCCGGCGGCATTCCATAGGGATCGTTCCCTCTGGGACACCCTGGTCCACTCCTCCATCACCCCCTACTCCTCAAGCCCCACCTATGGCACCTCCCCATGCCCACGCAAAAGATGTAACACCTGCCGCTTCACTTCCTCTCTCCTCACCATCCAAGGGCCCAAACACTCCTTTCAAGTGAAGCAGCATTTCACTTGCATTTCCCCCAACTTGCTCCCAATGCAGTCTCCTCTACCTTGGAGAGACCAAACGTAAACTGGGCGACCGCGTTGCAGAACACCTGCGGTCTGTCCGCAAGAATGACCCAAACCTCCTTGTCGCTTGCCATTTTAACACTCCACCCTGCTCTCTTGCCCACATGTATGTCCTTGGCTTGCTGCATTGTTCCAGTGAAGCCCAATGCAAACTGGAGGAACAACACCTCATCTTCCGACTAGGCACTTACAGCCTTCCGGACTGAATGTTGAATTCAACAACTTTAGGTCTTGAGCTCCCTCCTTCATCCCCACCCCCTTTCCGTTTCTTCCCCCTTCCTTTTGTTTTTTCCAATAATTTATATAGATTTTTCTTTTCCCACCTATCTTCATTATTTTTAAATCTTTTATGCTCCCCCCACCCCCACTAGAGCCATACCTTGAGCGCCCTACCATCCATTCTTAATTAGCACATTCGTTTAGATAATATCACCAACTTGAACACCTCTGTGTTCTTTTGTTCTTTTGTCTGACATCTTTTGATTATTTGCTCCTATCACTGCTTGCTTGTCCCTACAACCACCCCCCCCCCCACTTCTCTCCCCCAACCCAACCCCCCCCCCCAACCCCCCACCACCACCAGCTTATATTTCACCTCTCCCCTTGGATTCACCTAGTTCTGTTGAAGGGTCATGAGGACTCGAAATGTCAACTCTTTTCTTCTCCGCCGATGCTGCCAGACCTGCTGAGTTTTTCTAGGTAATTCTGTTTTTGTTTTGGATTTCCAGCACCCGCAGTTTTAAGGACATTATGGACAATAGATTTACTTCGTTTCTCTCTGTGTTAAATTTCACCTACCACTTATCTGACCCCTGAGGAACTCCACTATAAACTTTGCTCCAGTCCAAAAAACATCCATTAACCTCTACTCTCTGTTTCCTAACACTTAGCCAATTTTATGTCCATGATATTACTTTACCTTTTATTCCATGAGCTTTAACATTGTTCACAAATCTATTGTGCAGCACTTTATCACATGGCTTTTAGAAGTCCACGCATACCACATCAACAGCATCACCTTCATCAATTCTCTCTGTTACCTCATTAAAAAAATTCAAGCAGATTAGTTAAACACAATTTGCCCATAACAAATCTATGCTGGTTTTCTGTAATTAGTTCGTATTTGCCCAAGTGGCTATTAATTTTGTCTTGAATTATAGTTTCAAGAAGCTTCCCAACCACTGAGATTGAACAGATTGGCCTATAGTTGCTGGGCTTATCTTTACACCATTGTTTAAAAAAAGGTATAACATTTGCAATTCCCCAGTCCTCTGACACTACTGAGTCTAAAGAAGGCTGGAAAACTATGACGAGTGACTCTGCGATTTCCATTCTCAATTCCCTGATTATCCTTGGAAACATCTCATCCAGTCCCGATGCCTTACCAACTTAAGTACAGATAGTCTAAACAGTGCCACCTCCTTATTAATGTTAAACCCTTCAATTGCCTGAATTACCTCCTCTTTCAGCATGACCTGGGCAGCTTGTTCTTGCTTGATATAGACAGATGCAAAATAGTAATTTAATACCTCGGCCATACCTCTTGCCGGCATGCATAAATCCCCTTTTTCAACCCTAAGTGGCCCCACTCCTTTTACCACCCTTAAACTATGCTTATGCCTACAGAAGACATTGGATTCCCTTTTATGTTAGCTGTCATTCTCTTTTCATACTCTCTCTTTGTTTCTCTTATTTGCATTTTCAGTTCCCCTCTGAACCTATATTTAGCCTAGTTCTCAGTTGTATTATCTGTCAGAAGCACATTTTTCTTATTCATCTTAATCCCTATATATTTTGTCATCCAGAAGCTCTAGATTTGTTTGCCCTATCTTTCACGGATGCATTGCAGTGATGGCAGCTGCTGCGCAAGCTCCAAAACAAGAAGTTCGAGCTGTTGCAACTGACAACACTTTCTGCACATATGGTTATCCAGGATATGGGGAGCATCTTGGGAGTTCCCATACAGCACATGATGTGCACTCTAGAGGTCAGAATAGCCCTGCATTCCTCAATTAGATGATAAACCTTGCTACTACTAATAAGCCTTACTACTACTGAGTATCTGCACATAAAAACATTGAAGTTTCAGTCATACAACTCAAAGTAAGGAAATGGCAGAGACTTTGAACATGTATTTTGTATTTGTCTTCATGATAGGAGACACAAAAAGCATCCCAAGAATAGTAGAAAATCAATGGGCAAAAAGGAGGGAGGAACTTAAAACATGAAAGTAAAGATAGCAGTGACCACCTTGAGGAATTGAAGACCCATCTCCACATTGAGGATACCATCCAATGTGCTGTAAAACCACTTTGCTATATGGGATAAACTGGAACAGATTTAGCAGCTGAAAACTAGGCACTCATGAGGTGCTGTGGGCCATCGGCAGTAGCAGAATTGTATTCAATCATAATCTGTAACCTCTTGGCCTGGCATATCCCTCACTCTACCATTATAATCAGACCAGGTGATCAACATTGGTTCAATGTGCAGAGCAGGAGAACATGCCAGGAGGAGCACCAGGCAGACCTAAAAACGAGGTGCCAACCCAGTGAAGCTACCAGACAAGGCTAAGATAGGAACATAAGTTTTAAGATAAATAGGCCACTCAGCCCAGTGAGCCTGTTCTACCATTCCATAACATCGTGGCTGATCTGATTTTGGCCTTAACTCTACTTTCGTGCCTGCACCCCAACACCCCCCAATAACCCTCGACTCGCTTGTCAATCAAAGGTCCGTTTAACTCAGCCTTTAATATATTCAATGACCCAGCCTCCACTGCTCGAATAGAATTCCAAACACTAACGATCCTCTGAGAGAATCGTAGAATCATAGGAATGAGGCCATTTAGCCTATCGTGTCTATGAAAGTAACTTAGCTAGTCCCGCTCTACTGTGCGAAGAAATTACTCCTCATCTGTCTTAAATGGGAGACCCCTTATTTTGAAACTGTTCTAGATTCCCCATAAGGAATCTCTTCGCATCTACCCTGTCAAACCCCCTCAGAATCTTATATGCTTCAATAAGATAACTCTCATTCTTCTAACCTCCAATGAGTAAAGGCTCAACCTGCTCAACCTCTGCTCGTAAGACATACCATTCATCCCATGAATCATCCATGTGAACATCCTCTGAACTGCTTCCAATGCAAGTACATCCGTCCTTAAGTAAGATGACCAAAACTGTACACAGTGCTCCAGGTCCGGTTTCATCAATGTCCCAAACAGTTGTAGCAAGACTTCCTATTGCCTTGCAATAAAGAACATTCCGTCTGCCTTCCTAATTACTTGCTATGCCTACAATGCTGACTTCTTGTGATTCATGGACAAGGACACCTGGGTCCCTCTGTATCACAGCATTCTGCAGCATTTCTCCATTTAAATATTCTGCTTTTCTATTCTTCCTGCCAAAGTGGACAACCTCACATTTTCCCACATTATACTTCATCTGCCAATTTTTTGCCCACTCACTTAACCTATCTATATCCCTTTGCAGACTCTTTGTAACCTCCTCACAACTTGTCACTGGATTAGTACTCCAGAGGCTGAGGCTAATGCTGTGAGGGCACAGGTTCAAATCCCACAATGGCAGTTGGAGGAAGTTTTAAATAAAATTAATAAAATCTGAAATTGAAAGTTAATCTCAGCAATGGTGACCATGAAACTGTCTTCAACTGTCATAAAAATGCATCTGGTTCACCTTTAGAGAAGGAAATCTGCCATCCTTACTTGGTCTGAACTACATGTGACTCTAGATCCACAGTAATGTGGTTGACTCTTAACTGCCTCCTGACATAGCTTAGCAAGCCACTCAATTCAACGGCAATTAGGGATGGGCAACAAATGCTGGCCTCAGCAGCGACACTCACATCCTGTTAAAGAATATTTTAAAAATTACTTTTTCATAGTGATAGTGATTGCTTGAAGTTCATCTATTTTGCTCTTGCATTTCCACTATTTTTCGGATGCTTTTAGTGTCTGCTACTGTGAAGGCAGATATAAATGGTGAAATTTTCCCATCTTGCCTACGGTAGATTTTGTGGTGGGCGGGAGTGGAAAGTCTAGAGGGAGCCAAAGAATTGGAATCCTGCCAGCGTGAAAACAGTTTGCTTATTCTCCTGATGGCCGGTTAATGGCAGGTCAGGTATCCCGCTGACTTGTGATGTTGACGCCATTTGCATTCATTACCATCTCATGAATGCTCGTTAAACTTACTGGTAGCTGGAATCAATTGCCTTCCAATCTTGCGGCACACTAGCAGGGAACCACACTGGTCTGAATCACGTTGAAAAAGAGTGGCATGCAGCAGTCAGACCTCGCTTCCCTCACGACATTGAAGTGAGTGCAACATTCGTTGCCTACCTGCCACAGCGCTGCGCTGGCCTCAGTGTGATCTTGGAACGCCACTCTGCTGGGGGTGTAGGGCTGGTCTGTACCTGGTGGGTGCCTCCGTAGTCTAGACAGTGCAGGTGGTACTCAGGCAGTGATGAACGTTCAGACAGAGACCAGCATTTCGACTGGTGGGCAGGTTGGGGGGGTGGCAGTGGGAAGGATAACAGACACAGAGGCAGGAAGGCATTGCAAGGGGTTGGGGTGAGAGAGGGAATACAGGGGGACAAAGGAGCAGGAAGGCATTGCAAGGGACTATGGCGGAAGGGGAGCGATGGAAGGCAGAGAGACAGGAAAGCTTGTCAAGGGGGTGGAGGAGGAGGGAGAACGATGACAGGCAGAGGGAAGACAGAGTAGGAAGCTGGAGCCTAACAAGGGAAACTGAAACACTGACAAACAAAGGGGTGGTTGGAATACCACACATATGAATAGGAGTGGAGGCATGCAGACTCCAGAATAGGAAAGGGACGGTGTGTGTGTTAGTCTAGCACAAGAGGGATGGATCACACTGAGACTCATGCAGGGTGGTGACTGGCGGGGGTGGGTGGGGAAATGGAAGGAAGGGAGACAGTGTAGTGTTCAGTCATGAGGGCAATGGGGAACTCATTGAAAGTCAAAGTCCTTGGTCTGAGGCCAGCATGTCAGAGTCAGAGAGTAGAGACAGTCCTGGGCTCTGCGGAGCTCACAGTTAAGAGTGAGACAGTAGAAACAACCCTAGGATGCAGCGGGCCATGCTACAGGGGAAGAGTTAAAAGCAAGGAGGGGCAAGAGTTAAAAGCTCAATTGGGACACAGCTTGGTGTGCAGGGCATTTTTACAGTCCCTGTCCTTTGGCTTGTCTGGCTCTGTACTGGTCTGCAGATGGGATGTTACGGTGGACATCAGCAGCCTATATTTAGGGTAAACCAAATAAAGGGGGGAGGTGTGATATGTGTGAAGGTTTCTTGGGTGGAGAGGTGTCTCCTCTGTCAGTGACCATGCACAAAGCCTCCAGATGGTGAAGCCTGAGGTCTGCTTGGGGCATGGGCATGGCAACAGTGATGGGCTCAGTGGGGAGGGTAGGAATGTTGACTACAACAACAATGGGATCCAGTATTTCTAGGGAAGTCTGAAGAACAACAGGACAGAGTTGTACCTTCACATCGTGAGGCTCGAGGTAAATTTCTAGGGTGTGGACAGAGAGAGAGGGAGTGTTGAAGTTGGTCCCAAAGTAACAGTGCAGAGCCACCATTTTGCACTCTAGAACTAATGGCACAGTTTTAAATTAAAAGTAGATGAAAATCTGCTTAGGTGGGTTCTGAGGAAGTCTGGGAAGAGCACACTACTGGTGCCACCAGATTAAAATAGAGTCAGAGTTGAGAGAATGGAGGGAGACCTGCTTGTGAAGCTAGCCATTGGAACCCATGCATTTTGCCATGTTCTTACAGGGAAATATAGGAGTCACTGGCTTAATATCACAGTCGCTGCAATTCAACATTAACATAAAGGAAATGTGAAATTTGGGAATGCAGACAACCGTTAAGCAGGCATAGGTGCTACGTATATGGCATCCCATTAATGAAGACTTTCATGTAGTTTCCAGATTTGGCATTCACATGGTCCAAGGGGCATGTAGTCACTAATCATGACCAACTTATTGTTAATTAGATAAAAGCAAAATACTGTGGAAATCTGAAATAAAAACAGAAAATGCTGGAAAAAGCTGATCTGACAGCATCTATGGAGAAACAGAGTTAATGTTTCAAGTCCGTATGACCCTTCTTCTGAGATTTTCCAGCATTTTCTGTTTTTATTATTATTGTTGTTAATTATTATGCCAGATCTTAGGTTGGAGGACTGAACTAGGTCAGGTCACACATGTCATTCAAACCTTTTCCAACCTCTGTGGGATTCAAATGTTAAGTCTCAGGGATGGCATCTTGGTCACCTCGATATGTCTGTTAGCGCCTCAGATGCATCAGTGACAAGGCTAGTAGGGTGGAAGCAACTATAGACCATTACAATTGCTTTTGGTTCAAGATTGTGAGCTTCACTATTTTCACCTGTTATTCTTTAATCTATTCAATCTAGCATTTCAGAGAGAAGGACAAAACAGTTATGGATCCAGGGCTAAACGCTGACTTTTTGAGGGTTCTAATTGAATGGAGGAAGACAAGAAGGGACAGGCGATGCCGAGCACAGCTTCAGGAGGAAGCCCCACCTGAGGTCCAGGGTGCAAGGAAGCCACAGCAAGAACATGAGACTCAGACCGCGGAGGCAACCCGCTAGACCAAGGGTCCACCGAAGACTCCTATTTGTAGATGAGTGACAGACAATGCCACGTCTGTCTGCACTTGTCCTGAGTTCTGGTGGATCACATCTGCCATATTTTTCAGGAGGACCCAATGCCCTGTGGAGTCAGAAGCTATCCCCTGCCTGTGGCCTTGAATATCACCACCGCACTCAATTTCTTTGCCTGCAGATCATTCCAGGGATCCACAGGGGACCTGTGCGGCAACTCAGTCCGCCACACATAGATGCATCAAGGAGGATACAGATGCCCTCTACAGCAAGGAACATCAATGTGTGAGGCTTACATTTGATGAAGATAGCCAGCCTGCGAGATTCAATGGGTTTGCAGCTATCTAAGGCTTCCCACGAGTGCAGGGTGCAATCGACTGCACCCATGTGGCTTTAAAGCCTTCATGGCAGCACCCCCTAAATGTTTATCAACAGTAAAGGCTTTCATTCCATTAATGTTCAACTTATGTGCAATCATTGGAAGCACATAATGCACGTTTGTGCCAGGTAACCTAGGAGTTGCCATGACTCATACATCCTGAGTCACCCCGAGGTGCTTTGGATATTCAAAAGGCCTGTGTGTCTACAGGGATGGCTGCTTGGGGATAAGGGGTACCCGCTGAAACGCTGGCCCATGAAACCTGTGTGTCAACCTCAGAGTGCTTCGGAGGACAGGTACAATGCAGGTCACAGCTCTGCACAGTCCCTAACTGACCAGACCATTGGTGTTCTGAAGATGCACTTCCAATATGTGGACCACTCAAGTGGGGCACTCCAAATAGGGTATCCCACATCATTGTGTGTTGTGCCCTTCACAACCTGGTGCCTCAAAGGGGTGCTCCCTTGCCAGCGGGGGAAATGGAGGAAGATGAGAGTTTCTTGGAAGTTAAGAGCAGGAGGTCCAGGAACCTGAAGAGGGTGAGCTTTCATAAGGTGATTCCATCAAGGAAGCACGATGTGGAAGACGTGCCTGTGCCAATTTAAATGCTACCAGATTCCAGGAGGAGTAAAGTGAAGGCAATGGGCGACGGCCACATTTCTCCTGTCCCTTAATGCCATTCCATTGCATTGAAAGGGATGTCCAGTTAGTCACATCGAGAGCAAGTTCAGCATTCAGACTGGCACCTTTCAGCTTCATGATCTCTAGGAAGGACGGCAGTATGCGCTTGCTCTAGGAAGTGAAAGTCAACATAGCAGCGAGAATGCTGCATTAACTTACTTGATGCAGTTGTTGCCATATTAATGAGGAACTGCAGCGGCCAGTGAGATGAGGACATAGTTGGGGATATCACCTTCCGTCCAGTTCTTGTCCTTTGGTACTATCACTCAAGAGTCGCTAATCCTTCATGGTCGCTGATCTGCGCTCACACAATGGTGTGTCATGAGGAAAAAGTGTTACAAGCGCATTAAGCACACACTTCCGATAAAAGTTTTAACACAGCTCCATAAGATCACACAAGGGTGCAGAAACTATCTTCAGTGAGGTTGACATCACATGAATATGAATCTCACAAAGGGAGACTATGACTGAGCAACAGAATGTCTAAACCTCGTAATAAGAGAATTCATATGTCCATAAACACACTTGTTCAGTTCACCAAGCCATTTATACAAACATCAAATGCATTAACAAAAGTGCAATACTTTTAATGGTTGCACACCCGTGATCCAAAAGTGATATCAATATTTTTTCATTTTCCTAACCCTACCACTAAGCCTGGACAACATCTGCAGCAGAGGTGAGGGCAACCTGCTGACTGCTACATCCTGATGTCTGTGATTACCTTGACAGGTGTCCTGTGGTATCCCAAGGCCTGGAGGACCCTGGCCTGAAAAGGGTCTCCTGCTCAGGGGCAGAGGCACCCTCCTTGGCCTGAACAGCTGGAGTGGATGGGGTCACCGACAAAAGGGATTTTGAGTAGCTGTACACCCTTGGAGTGGCCTGAGTGGAGGCCCCATGGGTGTCTGGCTGATGAACATCCTCCCTGTGGGTGCCTGAGGACTTTTCCCTGACTCCTTGAAGAGAAAGGGCATCTGGAGGAGGCTCAAGCTGCCTCGCATCGCGCCCCCCCTTTGCCTAGACACTGATGGTGCCACCAGCGTGTGCGACCACAGATACCAGGGCCGATCACAAATCTGGCAAAACCTGCTGGACCAAGGTCCCCATAGTGGTTGCCATGATGATCTCGAGGCACTCGCATGTCGGAGCAAAGACATCAGACAGAATGCTGACAGACTCCTCCATACTTCGCCTCAGTCTGGTGTGTGACTACCGCATCTCTGCCTGATGCTTTGCCATGTGTCGTTGCATCTCAAGCATTGTGTTGGTGGCTGCTCGCAGAGGCTCATCATCCGACTCAGACTCAGCAGATGGCTGGTCTCCAGCAGCCTTCCAAGAGCAGGAGACCTAGGCTGTCCCTGTCTCTGACTGCTGTGGTGATGTGTCAGTGGGGTGTTCTCTAATAGATGACCATGAGCCTAATCTAGAGCTATGAGCCAGTGAGGTATGTGTCTCTGCGCTGGTGGAGGGTGCAAGTGAGTGCAGTGACAGTTCTTCCTTGGTGGCTTCCTCAGCTTCCTCATCCGAAGTGGTGTGGGCAGTGGCCCTCCTTGTGTGCCTAGGTCTGCTGATGCCTATGAGAGAGAAGAGAGTTTTAGTTCCTGAGCAGGCAGATTACAAAATTCTACGTCACTCACTGTGAATGTCAGGTTCTGATGAACTCATGGAGGTGTCACTGATACTAGGTTCCTGGGACATGCTGATCTCCCCTTCCCCACAGGAGTGATCCCTGCCCTCCCCAGCCAGCTCGGCGGCATCCTCCTTGAACTGGATGAAGGTTACGATGTTGGCTTTTGATCTGTTTTCGGCCAGCTTGGACAAAAGAATGTGATGAGAAGGGATGGAGCAAAGGTTGGGAACATGCACGCCCCCTGTGTATGGTAAGCCCTCCCCAGAAAGGGCTGAGGATGCTGTGTGAGCAGTACGACAGATGAGATGGTGGTGATGTGAAAGTTCCCATGAGACAGTGGTGATATGTGACCCGCTAATGGTTGGTTGAGATCCCCGAAGAGAGTAGCCTTTGAGTACATGATGCCATGATAAGAGTTCGATATTGGAGGGAGTTGAAGGATGACTCACCCTTGCAGAGCGGATAAGATAATTGATCCTCCTCTTGCACTGATGGCATTGCAGGTACGGTGGCCAGCCACACTGACTTCCTCTGCTATGGCCTCCCGGGCCAGAGAGGTGAGGTTGCTATGTTTCTTGGAGCTGTCCCTGGGATAAAGCACATCCCTCTGCTGTCATATTCCTCTGATCAAGGCCTTGAGGGCACCAGTGGGATGTAGCCTTCTTCTGGTTGCCGGACATCTCTAAAGGTCTCCTGGAGATAGCTGGAGAGAGTGAAATGTTTATCGGGCGGTTGCCTGATGTGCTTGACTGCCCTTGCAACGGCCACCCAGGTTGGCAAGGTGAGGTCGGTGGGTTTCCTTGAGCCATCCCTGGGGTAGAGGACATTCCACACCATTGATGAGGGCCTCCAGGAAGTCATTGCTAAACCGCAGGGCAGCTTTCTTCTTTGCCGCAGCCATTTCCAAATATCGTCTTCACAAAGCTGAGATGCAGACAGAGGGTGGCGTTTAAATATAGTGCCCGGACCTTCGACCCCATTAGATGACGGTGGGGTAGGCGAATCAGTTCCTGACTGGCCTCGTGACTCGGAGAGAAACTTGCCTATGCATAATTAACGAACTTCCATGTGTGCAATCAGGTGCGAAATTCCACCAAGCGCCTAGCGAGAAACCAGCAGAACTCACCCATCTGGGGAATATGTGGAACCCACTTAGTCTTAAAAATGGAAAATTCCATCCATATTTCTCTAATTAATCTTCTAGACGAAGATCCTTTTTCACTTTTGTGCTGATCTCGTCCTTTGCTAGCAGAGGTACCCCACTTCCTTTTCTTTTCCTCCTGTGCTACTGAAATGTCAAATACACTAAACTACAGATCCCAGCCTCCATCAACTTGCAATCACATCTCTGCAATAGCTATCATATCATACTCATTTATTTCTATTTGTGCTTTCAATTTATCCATCTTGTTACAAAAACTGGACTAGCCATATAAATACTGTGGCTACAAGAGCTGGTCAGAGGCTAGGAATCCTGCGACGAGTAACTCACCTCCTGACTCCCTAAATCCGTACGCCATCTACAAAGCACAAGTCAGGAGTGTGCTGGAATACTCCCCACTTGCCTGGATGAGTGCAGCTCCAACAACAGCTTGACACCATCCAGGAAAAAGCAGCCTGTTTGACTGGCACCACATCCACAAACATTCACTCCCTCCACCACTGATGCACAGTAGCAACAGTGTGTACCACGTACAAGATGCACTGAAGGGATTAGACAGCACCTTCCAAACCCACGACCACTACCATCTGTAAGGGCAAGGGCAGCAGGTGGATGGGAACACCACCACCGGGAAGTTCTCCTCCAAGTCACTCACCCTCCTGACTTGGAAATATATCGCTGTTCCTTCACTGTCACTGGATTAAAATCCTGGAACTTCCTTCCTAACGGCATTGTGGGTATACCTACACCACATGGACTGCAGTGGTTCAAGAAGGCAGCTCACCACCATCTTCTCAAGGGCAACTAGGGATGGGCAATAAACACTGGCCCAGTCAGCAAAGCCCACATTCTGTGAATGAATAAAAAGAACTGATCCCATAACCAAGATCAGATCAACGCTCTGCAGTCCTGTCGGATCCAACCATGAATGGTGGTGGACAAGTAAACAACTAACAGGAGGAGGAGGCTCCACAAATATCCCCATTCTCAATGATGGGGGAGCCCAGCACATCAGTGCAAAAGACAAGGCTGAAGCATTTGCCACCATCTTCAGCCAGAAGTGCCAAGTGCATGATCCATCTTGGCCTCCTCCTGAGGTCCTCAGCATCACAGATACCAGTCCTCAGCCAATTCAATTCACTCAACGTGATATCAAGAAACAGTTGAAGGTGCCGGATACAGAAAATACAACATTCCAGCAACTGTACTCAAAACTTGTGCTCCAGAACTAGTTGTGCCCCTACTCAAGCTGCTTCAGTACAGCCAAAACACTGGCATTTATCCGGCAATGTGGAAAACTGCCCAGGTACATCCTATCCATGAAAAGCAGGACAAATCCAACCAGGCCCCATCCGTCTACTCTTGATCATAGTAAAGTGATGGATAGTGTCGATGACAATTCTATCAAATGACACTTACTCAGCAATAACTTGCTCACTGAAGCTCATTTTGGGTTCTGCCAGGGCTACTCAGCTCCTGACCTCATTACAGCCTTGGTCCAAACATGGACAAAAGAGCTGAACTCAAGAGGTGAGGTGAGAATGGCTGCCCCTGACATCAATGCAGCATTTGACTGAATATGGCATCAAGGAGCCCTGGCTCCACTGGTTGGAGTCATACCTAGCACAGAGAAAGATGTTTGTGTTTGATAAGGTCAATCACCTCAGTCAGAGAACAACACTGCAAGGGTTCCTCGGGGTAGTGTCCTAGGCCTAACCATTTTCAACTGCTTCATCAATGACTTTCCTGCCATCATAAGGTCAGAAGTTGGGATGTTAGCTGAATACACAATGTTCAGCGCCATTCACGACTCCTCTGATACTGAAGCAGTCCATGCCCATATGCAGCAAGACCTGGACAACATTCAGGCTTGGGCTCATAAGTGGCAAGTAACACTTCCCCACACAAGTGCAAGGCAATGATCATTTCCAACAAGTTGAATCCAATCATTTCCCTTTCACCATTGCTTAATCCCCCACTATCAAAATCCTGGAGGTTACCATTGACCAGAAACTGAACTGACCAGCCATATAAATACTGTGCCTACAAGGCCAGGTCAGAGGCTGGGAATTCTGCTGCAAGTAACTCACCTCCTGACTCCCCAAAACCTCTCCACCATCTATAAAGCTACAAATCAGGATTGCAGTGTATACAATCTACAAGTTGCACTGCAGCAACTCATCAAGGCTCCTTCAATAGCGCCTTCCAAACCTGCAACTCCTACCACTTATAAGGAGAAAGGCAGCAGGTGCATGGGAACATGATCACCTGCAAGTTGCTCTCCAGGCCATACACCATCCTGACTTGAAACTATATTGCCATTCCTTCACTGTTGCTGAGTCAAAATCATGGAACTCCCTTCCCACAAAACTGTGGGTGTACCTACGCTACATGGGCTGCAGCAGTTCAAGAAGGCGGCTCACCACCACTTTCTCAAGGGCAATTAGGGATGGGCAATAAATGCTGGCCTGGCCAAAGACATCCATATCCTGTGAAAGAATTAAAAAAAAAACATCCCAAAACCTAGTTGCATTTTGCTAAATTTTGACCCATTGCCATAATAAAGCTGGATGCTGCTCAAACAAAATATTGCCCTTGACTTGGAAAAAGTTTCAATATGTGTCTATGTGTCAAGTGCTAATGGAATTATTTCTAGAAATTCTGCAAGTATCATGAAAAAAAATTATCTAAGTCAGTATTCTGTATGGCGGGCAGAAGGATGTGTACAATTTCCTGTACTCTGTTCAACATTTAAGAAGCTCAACTCGAGATCACCAGTAGACATTTTGATCTGTGCAATCAAGGGATAAAATAGGTTGAGTTTCATCTTAGTTTAAGCATATTTATATGAATATAGATAAGGCTTACCTGCAAGATCGTCTTCATCTTCACTGAAAACACTGGGATTGAATATAGACATATTTATGTAGTCCATTGTTAACTTGCGTACTTCTGGTAGGTAAATAGTCATTTGTCTGGGCTGAAGATGGAGCAAGCTGGTTTTGTAGATTACTAAGAATGACAAGATGATTTTTGTTAATTATATGCACTTCTAAATACACTAAAACATAGAATAAATTACATTAAAGCTGAAAACAAATAGGAAAATATTCACCCCTTATCCGAAGCTACCAAAATCAATTCACCTCACTTGCTGCTTTGGTGACTTTTATGTTGGTGAGTTTGCCTACCCAACAATAGAAATTCCACTTCAAAAGAGCTTGAGGGTATCTTAAGCATGAAAAAGGTGCCATATAAATAGAAATGCATCTCTCTTGTCTTTCCTGCTTTTAAATGGTTGCAAAAAAAAGGGTAACAAACACATGCCCATGAAGTAGAACCTTAATGTATACTTGAGACCATGTCAGGTCGTTAGGGTTAATTGCGGTAATTTTTTTCATACAGAAGGTAGATTAGCTCAGATAAAAGCAAAAAACTGCAGATGCTGGAAATCTAAAACAAAAATAAAAATACCTGGAAAAACTCAGCAGGTCTAGCAGCATCTGCAGAGAGGAACACAGTTAATGTTTCGAGTCCGTATGACTCTTCAACAGAACTAAGTAAAAACAGAAAAGAGGTGAAATATAAACTGGTTTAAGGGGGAAGGGTAGAGCTGGATAGAGGGCCAGTGATAGGTGGAGATAGCCAAAAGATGTCATAGACAAAAGGACAAAGAGGTGTTGAAGGTGGTGATAAGAAATGTGCTAATTAAGGGTAGAAAGCAGGACAAGCAAGGTACAGATTAGCTCAGTATTTTTTGTGGCAAATTGGCCCTGTTATGTCAAAATGCTCGGAGTAATGTATGGCGCAGAAGGAAGCCATTTGGCCATTATATCAACTGTACATGAAGCAGCTCTGTGAATCCCACCCGTGCCCCCCACCCCCTTAAACCAGCATATATTTCACCTCTTTTCTATTTTTACTTAGTTCTGTTGAAGAGTCATACGGACTTGAAACGTTAACTGTGTTCCTCTCCGCAGATGCCACCAGACCTGCTGAGTTTTTCCAGCTATTTTTATTTTAGCTGTGAATCCCACTCCTTTGCTCAATCCCTGTGGCTCTGCAAGTTTATTTCCTTCAAGAGTCCATACAATTTCCTTTTCAACTCATTGATTGTTTCCACTTCCACCACCTTTGTGGGCAGCAAGTTAAAGCAACTGTTGCTGGGGACATTGATCTATTGTGAAATTGGTCATGGGAGTTAAGAAGAATGAATGAGAGATGATTTTATAAGATCTTGAGGGGATTTGATAAGATGGATACCAGGAGGATGTTTCCTCTTGAGGGGGAGAAAGAATTAGGGGACATAGTTTAAGAACTCTCCACTTTAAGATTGAAATGAGGAGAATTTGTTTCTCTCAGAGGGTTGTTAGTCTGTGGAATTCTCTTCCCCAGAAAGCAGTGGAGGCTGGGTTATTAAATTTATTCAAGGCTGAGTGAGATAGATTTTTGATGGATGAGGGAGTAGGGGGTTATGAGGGTGGGGTGGGGGGGGGGGGGGTGCAGGCTGCAAAGTAGAGTTGAGACCACAACCAGATCAGCCATGGAGCAGGCTTGAAGGGCCAAATGGCCTATTCCTGCTCCTAATTCTTATTTGCTGATGGCTAAGTGGTGGCAGATGTGGTTCAAACCAACTATAACCTTTAATTGCATTAAGTTACACAAGAAATGCAAAGCTGATTTGACAGCTGATGCTTGCTCTCACTTCCTAGTTTAAATAGCACATTCTTCCTTGTCACCATGTAATAGCTACAAGGATTGTTCACCTCGATTTAACGTATTAATTTTCTAGTGTATTTTTAATATTAAGAGATTTTGTAACACTCAATCATTGCTTGACTTATTTTTTCCTTAACCTGGATGTCATTAAATATATTCACGTGGAGCATTAATACATTGTTGCCTCAGTCCTACCATTAGTTGCCAAATAGACATTCATGTCTGATATAGATCTTTAAGGTTTTAAATTCGGAATTGTTAAAATAATTGACTTAAGCCAAAGGTCAATTCACAATTTTAACAGAATATAGCAAAAAACTAGGAAAGGCCCACCAGGTTTCCCATGAAAGGCCAATGGTTTTCCATAGATTTAGGAGAAAGAATAATGTATAGGTGGTACTGAAGTAAACAGGGAATGAACTGGATCTTAATTGCCATTGAGGAACAAAAAGAAACACAGATTTGTACAATGACCAACATGCCAATTTGGTTATTCCCAAGTGGGTGATGCAGAGTGGCAGCAAAAAAATAATCTGCACATTTTGCTCATTCTTATGTATGAATATGCTTTGCATTGAAAGCAAATCTTTTGTATAATCGAAGACAGCAGCTCATCACTGAGTACAGTTAGTCATAGAGTATGAACTTGGGAATTTGGTGAGTAAGGGAGTACTGAGGGAGGCAAGGGAGGAGATTGCTGGGGTCTTGACAGAAATCTTTGTATCCTCACTGGCTACGGGTGAGGTCCCAGAGGACTGGAGAATGGCCAATGTTGTTCCATTGTTTAAGAACGGTAGCAGGGATAATCCAGGAAATTACAGGCCGGTGAGCCTTACATCAGTGGCAGGGAAATTATTGCAGAAGATTCTTCGTGACAGGATTTACTACCATTTGGAAGCAAATGGGCGTATTAGTGAGAGGCAGCATGGTTTTGTGAAGGGGAGGTCGTGTCTCACTAACTTGATCGAGGTTTTCGAGGAAGTGACAAAGATGATCGACGATGGGAGGGCAGTGGATGTTATATACATGGATTTCAGTAAGGCCTTTGACGAGGTCCCTCATGGCAGACTGGTATAGAAGGTAAAGTCGCACGGGATCAGAGGTGAGCTGGCAAGACGGATACAGATTGGTCATAGAAGACAGAGGGTAGAAGTGGAAGGGTGCTTTTCTGAATGGAGAGCTGTGACTAGTGGTGTTCCACAGGGATTGGTGCTGGGACCTTTGCTGTTTGTAGTATACGTAAATGATTTGGAGGTAAATGTAACTGGACTAAATGTATGGTAGATAAATTTGCTGATGACACAAAAATACCTAGGAAAGTAAGTTGTCAAGAGGAGGTAGAGAGTCTGCAAAGAGATATAACTAAGTGAGTGGGCAAAAATTTGGCAGATGGAGTATAATGTGGGACAATGTGAACTTTGGTAAGAAGAATGGAAAAGCAGTATGCTATTTAAATGGAGAAAGGTTGCAGAACTCGGTGCTGAAAAGGGATCTGGGTGTCCTGGTACATGAACCAGAAAAAGTTACTATTCAGGTACAGCAAATGATTAGGAAGACAAATGGAATGTTGGTGTTTATTGCAGGGGGAATAGAGTATAAAAGTAGGGAAGATTTACTACAGCAATACAGGGCATGGTGAGACCATATCTGGAATGCTGTGGCCAGTTTTGGTTTCCTTATTTGAAAAAATATATAATTGTGTAAAAAACAGATCAGAGAATGTTCACTCAACTCATTCCTGGGAGTAGGAAATATCCCATTTGGAAGGTTGAACAGGTTGGGCCTATGCCCATTAGAGTTTAGAAGAATGAGAAGTGATCTTATTGAAACATATAAGATCATGAGGGGACTTGACAGGGTAGATACAGGGAGGATGTTTCCACTTGTCGGGAAGCCTAGAACTAGGAGACACAGTTTAAGATACCTTTTTAAGACTGAGATGATGAAGATTTTTTTCTCTCAGAGGGTCATTAGTATCTGGAATTCTCTCCCCCAGAGAGTAGTGGAGGCTGGGACATTGAATTTATTTAAGGCTGAGTTGATGGACAAGGGAGTCAAGGGTTATCAGGGGCAGACAGAAAAGTGGAGTTGAGGCCATAACCAGATCAGCCATGGTCTTATTGAATGGCAGAGCATGACCTACTCCTGCTCCTATGTTCCTATATCCTTCCTTGATCCTCTACTATTAAAAGAGGAGCTTCATAAACCAGAAATTGAGAGCATATTCTTAATAACACCTCCCTCTACATTATTTTACCTTAACCTGTCTCCATATTTCATGGAAAACTAAACAGGTCGAGGATGATGAGGAGCAAGGCCATAAAGGGATTTAAACATGAGGATGAAAATTTTAAGTTTGAGTCTTTGAGAGATGAAGACCCAATCTAGGTAGCTGAGGATAGGGCTGATGGACAAGCAGGATTTGATGTAGGACTGGATACAGGCAGCACAGTTGTGGATGAGCTGAAGTTTACAGAGGGTGGCAGATAGTAGGCCAGCCAGGGAGGCATTGAAAGCCTGCAAGAGGCAATGGTATAGTTGAGAATTTCAGCAGCAGACGCACTGAGATAGGGCTGAAGGAGTGCAGAACCTGAGAGAACTGAGATAAATATCAAGGATAAGTAATGAGGTAAGGATCTAAGATAAAGAGCCTGAATAACTGAACTATTTTTAAAAAGCATGAGATTTCCAATAGCATCCATTCAATTGGAGTAAACAACTCAGATTTGCACCCCCACTAGAGCTGTACCTTGAGTGCCCTACCATCCATTCTTAATGAGCACATTCGTTTAGATAATATCACCAACTTTAACTTTAACAAAAACAGAATTACCTGGAAAAACTCAGTAGGTCTGGCAGCATCGGCAGAGGAGAAAAGAGTTGACGTTTCGAGTCCTCATGACCCTTCGACAGAACTTGATTTCGAGTCCAAGAAAGTTCTGTCGAAGGGTCATGAGGACTCGAAACGTCAACTCTTTTCTCCTCCGCCGATGCTGCCAGACCTACTGAGTTTTTCCAGGTAATTCTGTTTTTGTTTTAGATTTCCAGCATCCGCAGTTTTCTTTGTTTTTAACTTTAACACCTATGTGTTCTTTTGTACCATTGTCACTGACATCTTTTGATGATCTGCTTCTATCACTGCTTGTTTGTCTACACAAGCACCTCTCTCTCTCTCTATCTCTCCGCCCCCCCACACACACACCTTAAACCAGCTTATATTTCAACTCTTTCTTGGACTCGAAATCAAGTTCTGTCGAAGGGTCATGAGGACTCGAAACGTCAACTCTTTTCTTCTCCGCCGATGCTGCCAGACCTGCTGAGTTTTTCCAGGTAATTCTGTTTTTGTTTTGGATTTCCAGCATCCGCAGTTTTCTTTGTTTTTATCAGATTTGGTGATGTCACAGGATGGCAGGTTGGTAATTGTTTGGTGAACAATAAATACTTTTGTTCTCTAAACTAGGGGAGTCGTGGAAACTAGAAACTTACAACGAATGCTTTATTAATCATTTAAATCAGCTAAATTAATTAGTTTAAAAATACTAAAAATAAACCATGTGAAAACTTTAATTAATTAAATGCATAAAACAAAGTTAGAAGATAAAAAATAGAACCAGATGAGTTTTTACAACAATCGACAATAGTTTTCATGGTCGTCATTAGACTTTTGATTCCAGATTTTTATTGAATTCAAATTCCACTATCTGCCATGGTGGGATTGGAACCCAGGTCCCCAGAGCATTATGCTGGGTCTCTGGAATACCAGTCCAGCGACAATACCACTGTGCCACCACCTCAACCTTGACCAAAGAAGGCCATTCACGTATAGGGAGAGAAAATAAATATGGCAATGGTAGGGGTACTATAGTCAGGGGGGTTAATACTGTTCTCTGCAGCCACCATCCTGAGTTCCAAAGGCTTTGCTACCTCCCAGGGTTAAAGACATCTCCTTGCAGCTGGAGGGGGAAGATCCAGTTGTCCATCGTCCACAAAGGAACCAAACCAGAAGTAGAATTGAGGTTTGAGGTTCAGGCTATTTTAGATAACATTGTGTAATGAGACAGGACTAATTAATAATCTTATAGTAAAGGATCCTCTGGGGAAGAGTGATCACAGTATGATGGAATCTCATGTTGAATCTGAGAGTATCATGCTTAAGTCTAAAATTAGCGTCTTTAACTCCAACCAAGCTAATTCAGGCGGTAACAGAATGAGTTGGTTAAGGCAGATTGGTTTATTAGAAAACATGACATTTAAGGAATTAATCACAATTCTCAACAAATAAATTCCCTACAGGAATAAAAACACAACTGGTAAAGTGGAACCCAAGCTGAAGTTCACTAGAGAAGTATTAGATTCAAAGAAGAGGCTGACAATGGTGCCAAAAGGGTAGTCTGCCAGAGGTTTAGGAGAGTCTTAAAAGCCAGCAAAGGATGACGAAAAGATTGAAAGAGAAAATAGAATGAGTAAACTAGCAAGAAATATAAAAACAGATTGAACATGCAAAAAGGAAGAAATTGGCGAAAGTAAACTAAAATAATAAAAACAAAAAATGCTGGAGAAACTCAGCAGGTCTGGCAGCATCTGCAGAGACAGAAACAGAGTTAACGTTTTCAGTCCTTATTACTCTTCTTCAGAGCATTTTCTAAGAGGGAAACACTGGCGAAATTATAATAGAGAATTAGGAAATGGCAAAGGCATCAAGCAAATATTTTGGCTGTGAGTGGCGAGGTGACATATCATGTGGGAAACTCAGAAGTATGTTCAACGAGTCTGTCTGCAGTTTGTTAATGCAATCACACCAGTACCATTTTACTTCCAGATTTTCCATCCAATCAGCAATATTGGGTGTGATGAGAACCTGTGTCACAGGATCTTAACTCCAGTATTTAAAGGACCAATGCAAAGATGCAAGTTGCAGGAGCTTGGAGTGGAAAGCAACAGAGAAAGAACTATCATTATAGAATCAAGACGCTTAAAAGATTGCACCCTGCTTTAATGGCACCTCCCTTGATTTACTGTTGGGCATGGTCATAGAGTCATTGAGATCTGCAGAACAATAAAAGGCCCTTTGGCCCATCGAGTCTGCGCCGGTCAAACAAGTACCTAACTATTCTAACCCCATTTTCCAGCACTAGGCCCAAAGCCTTGTATGCCATGGCATCACAAGTGCATATCTGAATACTTCTTAAATGTTATGAGGGTTTCTGCCTCTACCACCCTTTCAGGCAGCGAGTTCCAGATATCCACCACCCTCTGGGTGAAAGAATTCTTCCTCACATCCCCTCTAAACCTCCTGCCCCTTACCTTAAATCTATGCCCCCCTGGTTATTGATCTCTCCACCAAGGGGAAAAGTTCCTTCCTGTCTACCCTATCTATGCCCCTCATAATTTTATACACCTCAATCTCCTCTGATCCAGGGAAAATAACCCCAGTCTATCCAATCTCTACTCATAACTAAAACTCTCCAGCCCAGGCAACGTCCTGGTAAATCTCCTCTGCACTCTCTCTAGTGCAATCGTATCCTTCCTATAATGTGGATTCCAGGACTGCACACAATACTCTAGCTGTGGCCTAAACAGCATTTTATACAGTTCCAGCATAACCTCCCTGCTCTTATATTCTATGCCTCGGCTAATAAAGGCTAATAAAGGCAAACATTCTATATGCCTTCATAACTATCTGTCCTGCTACCTTAAGGGACCGGTGGACATGCACACCTCTGATCCTCGGTACTTCCCAGGGTCCTACCATTCATCGTGTATCCCCGTGCCTTGTTTGCCCTGCCCCAGTGCATCACCTCCCCACACTTATCCGGATTAAATTCCATTTGCCACTGATCAGCCCATCTGACCAACCTGTCTATATCCTCCTGTAATCTAAGGCTATCCTCCTCACTATTTACCACCCCACCAATTTTCGTGTCATCCATGAACTTACTGATCAACCCTCCTACATTCAAATCTAAATCGTTTATATATACCACAAACAGCAAGGGACCCAACACCGGTCCCTGTGGAACCCCACTGGACACAGGCATCCAGTCACAATGGTGTGGAGTTGGAAAAAGATTTTATTCTCAAGCAATTGGAGGAAGATATCAGCTGGTATCAAGAAGGCATGACTGGAGGTGGTATAGGAGGTTAGCAGCAAGACTGTAGCATTAGCTTGTGGATTCAGTGCAGGAAGTGCTTTAATGACCTAACCAGACAGGAAAAGTGAGTACAATTGCACATTCACCTACAATCTGCTGTGCACATCACCCAACCTCTCACTCTGCCATCTCAAGCTAATCCATGAGATCACTCTTCTCACACTTGGATGCTCAACCAACCTTCCCTTACTCTGCATTTCATTACATTCCAACATATACATCCACCATTCCTAGCACCCTTATCTTACGCAATTTCATTCCCCTCATTCATAGGCACCCTCCCCAAATACGCTCCATTCATTGGCTTAATATATGCCATTACACAATAGCATAGGGAAAGGCAGAGCTAAGATGGCCCTCCATGCATTAATCAACATGCAAGTGGTGGTGCTGGAAAGGAGTAGTCTTGGCATGTCTGGCTGTTGGTGATAGGGGCCTTCAAGCTCCCTGGTGATGCAGTTGAATATCAGCCATGCACAGTCATCTGGCACTCAGTCATGTTGATTGGATTTAAACAATGACCATTTTGATCATCTTCATAATGATGACTTGCTTGCCAGCACACATTCATGTGATTTATCTCTAACAGATCTGTTGAGACACCTGAAGTACATCTTTAGAATGCTGATGGGTTTGGTCAATGGCATATAGTGATCTAGCATTGATTTTGATGCTGGAAATCCAAAACAAAAACAGAATTACCTGGAAAAACTCAGCAGGTCTGGCTGCATCGGCGGAGAAGAAAAGAGTTGATGTTTCGAGTCGTCATGACCCTTCAACAGAACTTGGTGAATCCAAGGAAAGGGTGAAATATAAGCTGGTTTATGGTGTGTGTGTGTGTGTGTGTGTGTGTGTGTGTGGGGGGGAGGGGTGTGGGGGGGGGGGGGGGCGGAGAGGGGGGGGTTGGTTGGGTGGGGGGAGAGAAGTGGAGGGGGGTGGTGTGGTTGTAGGGACAAGCAAGCAGTGATAGAAGCAGATCATCAAAAGATGTTACAGACAACAGAACAAAAGAACACATAGGTGTTGAAGTTGGTGATATATATCTACACGAATGTGCTAATTAAGAATGGATGGTAGGGCACTTAAAGTATAGCTCTAGTGGGGGTGGGGGGAGCATAAAAGATTTAAAAATATTTAAAAATAATGGAAATAGGTGGGAAAAGAAAAATCTATATAATTTATTGGAAAAAACAAAAGGAAAGGGGAAGAAACAGAAAGGTGGTGGGATGGAGGAGGGAGTTCAAGACCTAAAGTTGTTGAATTCAATATTCAGTCCGGAAGGCTGTAAAGTGCCTAGTCGGAAGATGAGGTGTTGTTCCTCCAGTTTGCGTTGGGCTTCACTGGAACAATGCAGCAAGCCAAGGACAGACATGTGGGCAAGAGAGCAGGGTGGAGTGTTAAAATGGCAAGCGACAGGGAGGTTTGGGTCATTCTTGCGGACAGACCGCAGGTGTTCTGCAAAGCGGTCGCCCAGTTTACGTTTGGTCTCTCCAATGTAGAGGAGACCACATTGGGAGCAACGAATACAGTAGATTAAGTTGGGGGAAATGCAAGTGAAATGCTGCTTCACTTGAAAGGACTGTTTGGGCCCTTGGACGGTGAAGAGAGAGGAAGTGAAGGGGCAGGTGTTACATCTTTTGCGTGGATATGGGGTGGTGCCATAGGTGGGGGTTGAGGAGTAGGGGGTGATGGAGGAGTGGACCAGGGTGTCCCGGAGGGAACGATCCCTATGGAATGCCGACAGGGTGGGTGAAGGGAAGATGTGTTTGGTGGTGGCATCATGCTGGAGTTGACGGAAATGGCGGTGACCCCACCACTGAACATCAAGCCATTGTTTCCAGGACTGTCACTGACCTCATCTCCTCTGGGGATCTTCCTCCCACAGCTTCCAACCTGATAGTCACCCAACCTTGGACGGCCCCCTTCTACCTCCTACCCAAAATCCACAAACAGAACTGTCCTGGTAGACCGATTGTGTCAGCTTGCTCCTGCCCCACAGAACTCATTTCTCATTATCTTGACTCCCTTCTCTCTTCCCTTGTCCAGTCCCTTCCCACCTACATCCGTGATTCCTCTGACACCTTACGTCACATCAACAATTTCCAGTTCCCTGGCCCCAACCGCTTCCTCTTCACCATGGACGTCCAATCCCTCTGCACCTCCCCCACCAGGATGGTCTAAGGGCCCTTAGCTTTTTCCTCGAACAGAGGCCCGAACAATCCCCATCCACCACTACTCTCCTCCGTCTGGCTGAACTTGTTCTCACACTGAACAATTTCTCCTTCAACTCCTCTCACTTCCTTCAAATAAAAGGTGTGGCTATGGGTACCCGCATGGGCCCCAGCTATGCCTGTCTCTTTATGGGGTATGTGGAACACTCCTTGTTCCAGTCCTACTCTGGCCCCCTTCCACAACTCTCTCTGCGGTACATCGATGATTACTTCGGTGCTGCTTCATGCTCTCGTCAGGACTTGGAAAAATTTATTAATTTTGCTTCCAATCTCCACCCCTCCATCATTTTCACTTGGTCCATCTCTGACACTTCCCTTCCTTTCCTTGACCTCTGTCTCAATCTCTGGTGATAGACTGTCCACCAATATCCATTACAAGCCTACCGACTCCCACAGCTACCTCGACTACAGCTCCTCACACCCCGCTTCCTGTAAGGACTCCATCCCATTCTCTCAGTTCCTTCGCCTCCGTCGCATCTGTTCCGATGATGCTACCTTCAAAAACAGTTCCTCTGACATGTCCTCCTTCTTCCTTAACCGAGGTTTTCCACCCACAGTCGTTGACAGGGCCCTCAACCGTGTCCGGCCCATCTCCCGCGCATCCGCCCTCACGCCTTCTCCTCCCTCCCAGAAACATGATAGGGTCCCCCTTGTCCTCACTTATCACCCCACCAGCCTCCACGTTCAAAGGATCATCCTCCGCCATATCCGTCAACTCCAGCATAATGCCACCACCAAACACATCTTCCCTTCACCCCCCCTGTCGGCATTCCGTAGGGCTCGTTCCCTCCGGGACACCCTGGTCCACTCCTCCATCACCTCCTACTCCTCAACCCTCACCTATGGCACCACCCCATGCCCACGCAAAAGATGTAACACCTGCCCCTTCACTTCCTCTCTCCTCACCATCCAAGGGCCCAAACACTCCTTTCAAGTGAAGCAGTATTTCACTTGCATTTCCCCCAACTTAGTCTACTATATTCGTTGCTCCCAATGTGGTCTCCTCTAATTTGGAGAGACCAAACGTAAACCGGGCGACCGCTTTGCAGAACACCTGCGGTCTGTCTGCAAGAATGACCCAAACCTCCCTGTCGCTTGCCATTTTAACACTCCACCCTGCTCTCTTGCCCACATGTATGTCCTTGGCTTGCTGCATTGTTCCAGTGAAGCCCAATGCAAACTGGAGGAACAACACCTCATCTTCCGTCTAGGCACTTTACAGCCTTCTGGACTGAATATTGAATTCAACAACTTTAGGTCCTGAACTCCCTCCTCCATCCCCACCTTTCTGTTTCTTCCCCCTTCCTTTTGTTTTTTCCAATAAATTATATAGTTTTTTCTTTTCCCACCTATTTCCATTATTTTTAAATATTTTTAAATCTTTTATGCTCCCCCCACCCGCACTAGAGCTATACCTTGAGTGCCCTACCACCCATTCTTAATTAGCACATTCGTTTAGATATATATCACCAACTTCAACACCTATGTGTTCTTTTGTTCTGTTGTTTGTGACATCTTTTGATGATCTGCTTCTATCACTGCTTGCTTGTCCCTACAACCACACCACCCCCCTCCACTTCTCTCCCCCCACCCAACCAACACACCCCCCCCCCCCCCCAACACACCTTAAACCTTATATTTCACCTCTTCCTTGGATTCACCTAGTTCTGCTGAAGGGTCATGAGGACTCGAAACATCAACTCTTTTCTTATCCGCCGATGCTGCCAGACCTACTGAGTTTTTCCATTGATTTTAGTGTTCCTGGGTATCATTTCTCAGGATTTTGAGAGGTGTCATCAGTTACATTTTAAGCGAGTATCCCTTGTCTCTGAACAGTCCCTCCATTCCCTTTGCCTTGTGTTCCATGACATCTTTGTCTTTTAATCACTCCTGCCCCCTATTCCCAACCTTGTATTTGGCTCACTTGCTCCTCCCTCCTTTTTCAACAGCATGACACCCATTACATTTTTACCTTCCTCAAATTCCGAAGAAGTTATATGGACTTGAAATGTTAACTCTGTTTCTCACACCATAGATGATTCAGGCCTGCTGAGTTTTACCAGTTTTTCCAACTTGTACTTCAGATTTCAAGCCAGAGTAATTTGCTTTTAATACCCATTAACTCTGCTTCTGTTGCAAAGAAGTCAGGAAGATGATTCTGTTTGAATCATCCCAAAGCATCCCACAAGACAAAAACTCGTGGCAATTGTCTGGAAACCTTGCACGTACTTTCATAAAGATCTTTTTGTGGTTGCACATCAGTAGCGCAATTATGGAGTGAATGTTGAGTCCTGCTGAGATTGTCATGTATGTGTGGTCAACAACACTCTTCACTCAACACTCTGGAAGCCAGAGTGTAAAGCCACTCATTCCAACTAAGGTTGCAAAAATCTAGCTCATAACGCACATGTTTTGGAATGTAACTTCTAGTTTTAGGAATTAAAGTTTTAATTTAGAAAATGGAGGCATCTGGTTGAGAAACTGTGGAAAACAACTCTGATGTAAATGCAACTCAAACAAACCTGGATCTATTAAATTTAAACAGTAGCCTGTGTCTGTCCCCCAAGATCAGATTTGATAGTCAAAACTTGAATAATAGATGACTCATTTCTGGACTTCTTGGCAGAGCCACAGTGTCCATCATTATGTCCATAAAAGAAACTAAAAGCTAGCAATTCTGTGAAAAAGGATCGTAAAACTCCATTTGATAAAGACATTATTCATATGGATTACAGAATCAATGAATTGTATTGAAGATAAAATAATTCTTTTACAGTTCTGTTTGAAACATCCCAAAGCATGCCATTGTCATCATGGGGACAAGGTGCAGGGTTAGGTGCTTCTTTCATTTAATTTATATGCAAGTGTTTGCTGTGTATGAAGCAGTTCAGTTTGGGTTTTGTGAGGGTAAAGCAACTGGAAAATTTGCTCTACCTTGCAGCTAGTGGAAGAAATCTACTGTGGCCCTCACAGAGCCTTGTTGTAGAAAGCAGTCAGCTTGGAAAGAGCTATACAGAAGCCTTGGGAGCAGATTGGGAAAAACAGTCTAAATAGGCCCAGAGTCCTGGGGTTTTTAAAGAAAATTAGAGGATCACTTAGGCAAAAGCTAATGGAAGGATCCCCATGTAATTGGCACCTCGAGGAATAGCTGGAATAGTAAGGAGAATTAAAGCAAATTCCAGAGAGCTGTGGCATCTCTTTTGGGTTGGTCTCAGGAAAAGTGAATGAATCTTCAAGATTTCATAAAATAGGGGAAGTCTTGGGGACAAAGTAAAAAGTAGACCAGAGTTTATAGCATAAATGTTTATAAGCTATGGTGTTAAGTTAGTGGTGCTTGCTTTGTTTAATTTCTCTTTATATGTGAAATAATGTTCGTTTTGGTTAAAAAAAAAGTGAAATCTTGAGGCATAGTTCTGTAATGAATTGCTATGTGTTTGGTTTTCTTCTTTAAACGTTGATGCCCCTAATAGGATCGTAACACTGGCATCATCATGGGCAAACAAGCCAACAGTCTTATGAATTTGTGGACTGCTGACTGGGAGATCCTATAAATATTGCCAGTAGATACCCTTTGACATTGACAGTGGTTAAACATAGCCACCAGGTCCAGCTGGCAGCAAGTCTTCTTCCAACAGATTGCAGATGTCTGCCACTACTTGGAAGTGACAATCTGAATTTCCTGAGACAACACTGCTGTTCCAATAAGTTAATGAATCTGAAATTCTGCCTGCTGCAAACTGCAGCTCTCTGCTGCTGTCTCTCTCGCCTCCACAGCTACAGGCCTGTGACCAGCAGGTTACTGCTGTTGCTGGTCATCTGAGGACCAGTCTAAGGCAGCATATGTGATCTGATACATCTAACCTCCTATTTCTTATGTTCTTCTTGGTTAGTGTGGGGAGGTGGAGTTGAGGTAGATCATCAGCGATAATCATGCTAAATGGCAAAGCAGGCTCAAAGGGCCAAATGGACTACTCCAGTTCCTATTTCTTGCATTCTTAATTCAAGTGTTGACAAAACCTCTGAAGTGTAGATAATGAACACTCATCACTAGCAGATAAGAGTGCCATTTTTCCAAGATCTATTGATCTTCTCAAATGTCACTATGTTCTCGCCTTGCTTTCATTGATGAAATTCAGGAATCCTGAGAAACCTGTAGATCACACAGGGTCAACACCATTCTAATTGAATGATGAACGAACATTAATTGCCAACCTATCCCTCTGGAGGGAAATACACAAATGCAGCTTAATGCAGTGGAGTGAAACCTAGAAATTAGCAGGTTCTGGCGCACTACCAATTTCATGGCTTTAAGCTCACATCCACTCTCAAATCCACAACCTCCCACTCGTTATAATTCCTCCTATTGTACCTGTTTTCACAGAAATTTTAATTGTAATTATTTGATAGTACAGAACTTGAGTATTACTGAAAAAAGAGAGATGCTGTTGAAGCTTTTTATCTCGCACATCTCAGGACAGTTCACAAGAATACTAATAGTTAAAGGTATAACAATTTATGCTGCATGAAAAAAGAGTGATGATTGGTTGGCAAGAGGACTCTGAAGTGTTGTAATGGAAAATGCACTAGAGAACAGTAAACTGCCAAGCTTTAGTTCAAATTCAAACCAGGCAGGCTGACTCTGATTGGTTACGGCAAATTCCAAGGGGAATGAACCAGAGAACGGCTGTCCCACAATCTTTTATTTAGTTGAAAAAGGTGCTATACGTGGACATGCTCCTTCTGTCTGCAAAGTACAGGGCAATGTATATGAAAAAATGTAGCTTTTGGCATGCGTAAGCGAGCCACACTGCAAACCCAACTGATAATCTTGATTTGGTTTTCAGTGTAATTCTTAGCACAATCAGGATTGTTTAGCAAGCGTTGTCCAATCACAGAATTGCATCGAATGTTGGACATGTTATGAGTTTTGCAAACACAGGCTCGTTGGGTACAGTCAGTACTTTGCCTGTTGCAAACAGCTGAATGGACATGGCCTTTGATATAATCCACTTTCAGTCCTGAAAAGTGCCTAGTCCACCTCAGATTACCCAGAAAGTGTAAGGCGAGTCAAAAATCTGAGCAACAGGTGAAGAGATCCATCTTACGCTGTTACTCAATTGCACCGTGGCAATGCCTTGACCAATCAGAATCGATTTGCTTGGTGTGAATTTGAAATGAAAGCGTGGGAGTTAAAAGTTAACTGTTCTCTTCAGCATTCCCCATGGCAATTCCTCTGTCAATCAGAGTCCACTTGCCAACCAATCAGTGCTCTCTTCTCATGCAGGATAGTTTCAAATTCAAACCAGGCAGTCAACTCTGATTGGTCATGGGATTGCCATGGGACAATTAACCAATGGTACTGACCATTATCTCAAAAATTTGAGCAACAGATGAAGCTAGCCATTGTACATTGTTACTATGCAGTAGCAACATGAGTGATATTCTCCATTAACTGTATGCAGCCATCAGGCCAAAAAGATGTTCGCCTAACAGATAAATGAGTCATGTCATTTATTAATCTCAGTGTTTGTGTGATGCTGACTGGTGGATCATATCAAACAGCATGTCCCTTCAGTTGTTCGCAACAGGCAAAGTACTGACCGTACCAAACTAGCCTGTGCTTGCAAAACTCTAATAGTGTCTGCGATTAGATGTGATTCCAGGATTGGACAACACTTGCTAAACATCTTAATTGGGTTAACAATTACACTGAAAACCAATTTAAGATTATGCACACTGTGGCTCACTTACACATTCTAAAAGCCACATATACAGGTGAGTTATTTTATATTATATTATACCACACTGTAGTAAACACTTAATATATAGTTTAAGGTATGTCAGTGCAGCTCAGCCATGTGGAATGTGCATCTTGCTGGATGTGGGAAGTTGTGCAAGCACAAAGTGCCCCAGGAAGTGTCACCAGCTGCAGAAACTTGAGCTCCGGGTTGTGTAACTCAAGCGGCGGCTAGAGTCACTGCAGTGCATCTGCAAGGCTAAGGATTACATGGATAGCACGCGTAAAGAGATGGTCACACCGCAGCTAAGAAGTACACAGGCAGAGAGGGAATGGGTGACCACTAGAGTATCTAAGAGAAACAGGCAAGTAGTGCAGGAGTCCCTGAGGCTATCTCGTTCTCAAACTGCTTTTCCATTTTGAATGCTGGTGAGTGAGATGGCTCCTCAGAGGACTGCAGCAACATCCAAGTTCGTGGCATCATGGTGACTTAGCTGCACAGGAGGGGAGGAAGATTGGAGGTGCTATATGGTAGGGGATTCCATAGGTGGGTGAGCAGACAGGTGTTTCTCCAGCCGTAGATGTGACTCCAGGATGGTATGTTGCCTCCCTGGTGGCAGGGTCATGGGTGTCACAGAGCGGCTGCAGGACATTTTTTTGGGGGAGGATGAACAGCCAGAGGTCATGGTCCACACTGGGACCAATGACATAGGTAGGAAAAGGGATGAGGTCCTGAAAGTAGATTATAGGGAGTTAGGAAGGGAATTAAACAGCAGGACCTCAAGAGAAGTAATGTCAGGATTACTCCCAGTACCAAGTGCTAGTGTGCATAAGGATTGGAAGATTGAGCAGTTCAACACATGGCTGGAGAAATGGAGTAGGAGGGAGGGCCTCAGGTTTCTGAGGCATTGGGAAGGATTCTGGGGCAGTTTGGACCAGTACAAGAAGAATGGGTTACACCTTAGCAGGACTGGGGCTAATGTCCTCATGGGGAAGTTTACTAGTGGAGGGTTTAAACTAGATTGGCAAGAGGATGGGAACCTGAAGGGAAATTCAGAGTGGAGAGGAGAAAAACTGGCAGTGGGAAGTATTAACTGATACATCAGAAAGTAGTATCAAGGTAAACAGAATATTTGGTGAGTTTGATAGAACTAGAGACCGCAATAGTAAGTCATTAGATGGGGTCAGAGTAAGGGGGAAAGTAAAAGTGCCTAAATCAGTGTTCACGTATGTGAATGCACAGAGTGTGGTTAATAAGATTGGCAGACTACAGGCACAGGTTGACCAATGGAATTATGATATTATTGCTATACAGAGATCTGGCTCAAATGAGGGCAGGACTGGGTGTTAAATATGCCTGGGTACAAGGTGTTTAGGAAAGACAGGAAAGGAAGGAAAAAGGGACATGGGGGTGGTTTCATGGTCATCATCAGACTTTTAATTCCAGATTTTTCATTGAATTCAAATTCCACTATCTGCCGTGGTGGGATTTGAGCCTGGGTCCCCAGAGCATTTCCCTGGGTCTCTGGATTACAAGTCCAGTGACAGAACCACTTTTCATTCAAGATTGTTGGTATGACATTGGCCGCCTTAATTTCTCTGCTGCTCTCATCCACTGCAACCTGTCTCCTTCTGAACACTCCATTCTCTCACGTCCAATCCTGACTTTGTTATCAAGCCTGCCGTCAAGGGTAGTGCTGTTGCTGTCTGTTGTACTGACCTCTGCCTTGCAGAGGCTGAATACCAACTCTTAGACACTTTTTCCTACCTGCCCCTGGACCATGGCCCCACCACCGAATATCAAGCCATTGTTTCCAGGACTATCACTGAAGTCATTTCCTCAGGAAATCTTCCCTCCACGGCTTCCAACTTAATGGTCTCCAAACTCTGCGCAGCCCACTTCTACCTCCTTCCCAAATTACAAACAGGACTGTCCTGGCAAATCCATCGTATCAGCCTGTTCCTGCCCCATGGAACTCATTTCTTCCTATCTTGACTGTATTCTCTCTCCCCTTGTCCAGTCTCTTCCTACTACATTCGTGATTCCTCTGATGCCCTACGTCATATCAACAATTTCCAGTTTCCTGACCCTAATCGCCTCCTCTTCACTATGGACGTCCAATCCCACTACACCTCTGTCCCTCACCAGGATGGTCTGAGGGCTCTCTGGTTCTTCCTTGAACAGAGGCCCGAACAATCCCCATCCACCACCACTCTCCTCTGTCTGGCTGAACTAGTTCTCTCATCGAACAATTTCTCCTTTAACTTGTCTCACTTCTCCAAATAAAAGGTGTGGCTATGGATACCGCATGGCCCCAATAATGCCTGCGTTTTTGTGGGGTATGTGAAACATTCCTTGTTCCAGTCCTATTCAGGTCCCCTCCCATAACTCTTTTCCGTTACCTTGATGACCGTATTGGTGCCACTTCATGCTCTCGTCTGGACCTGGAAAAATTTATTGATTTTGCTTCCAATTTCCACCCCTCTCTCACCTACACATTGTCCATCTCCGACACTTCTCTTCCCCAACCCCTCTGTCTCCATTTCTGATGATAGACTGTCTGCCAGTATTCATTACAAGCCCACTGACTCCCACAGCTACCTTGACTACAGCTCCTCAAACTTTGCTTCCTATAAGGACTCCAACCCATTCTCCCGCCTCCATTGCATCTGTTGCAATGAAGCTACCTTCCAAAATAGCGCTTCTGACGTGTCTTCCTTTTTCCTTAACTGAGGGTTCCCCCCACCTCCAATGTGGTTGTCAGGACCATGTCCATTCCATATCTCGCATCTCTGCCCTCACCCTTTCCCCTCCCTCCCAGAACAATGATAGGGTCCCCCTTGTCCACCGTTTTCATTCCACCCGTCCCTGCATTCATAGAATCATCCTCCGCCAATGTTACCAACTCCAGCATGATGCCACCTCCAAATACATCTTCCCCTTCATCCCCCTTTCAACCTTCTGTAAAAACCATTCCCTCCATGACACCCTGGTCCATTCCTCCATCACCCCCAACTCCTCATCTCCTTGCCACAGCACCTTCCCATACAATCGCAGAAGGTGCAACACCCGCCCCTTTACCTCCTCCCTCGTCACCGTCCAAGGCTCCAAACACTCCTTTCAGGTGAAGCTTCACTTGCACCTCCTTCAATTTGGTCTACTGTATTCGCTGCTCTCAATGCGGTTTCCTCTACATTGGGGAGACTAAACGCAGACTGGGTAACGGCTTTGCACAACACCTTTGCTCAGTCCACAAGCATGACCCAGACCTTCTTGTAGCTTGCCATTTCAACGCGCCATCCTGCTCTCATGCCCACATGTCCGTCCTTGGCTTGCTGCGATATTCCAGTGAAGCCCAATGCAAACTGGAGGAACAGCACCTTATCTTGCGATTAGGCATTTTACAGCCTTCCGGACTTAACATTGAGTTCAAAAACTTCAGAGCATGAACTTCCTTCCTCCATCTTTACCCCTTTTTAAAGCCAATTAAAAAAATTTTTACATTTGTTTTTATTTGTTTATTCTTTTTTATATTTTTAAATCCCTTTTATTTATCCATTTTCCCTTACACCCACCACCCTGACAGAGCACTGATCCATCTGCTATAAACACATTGCTATCTTACCTTTATGTCACTACCAGCAACTTTTTTAGTCTTTAACACTATCCTTCCTTTGTCTTGTGTCCATATCTTGGTCAATCTCTCCTGAGCTCCCTTCTATCCCTGTTCTTCTATTTTGCTTCACCTGCTCCACCCCCTCTTAAACAGCATAAAATCCATCACAGTTCTACTTCCTTTCAGTTCTGAAGTCATACAGACGCGAAACGTTAACTTTGTTTCTCTCTCCACAGATGCTCCAGACCTGAGTTTTTCTAGCATTTTCTGTTTTTGTTTCAGATTTCCAGCATCCAAAGTATTTTGTTTTTATTTAGTGAAAAAAATTAAATACTTAATGCCCCAACCTTAGACAAAACACAACCACCTTTAATGACAAAAAGTACTTCCCTCTCCCACAATGGCAAATTATGACCAAATTCTCAACTTCACACTTCCCACTTTTTTAGGACTAATATTTTGGGATCTCATACTAACCACACTTATGACTAGCTTAAGTTCTTGCCTGCCTAGAGAGAGGTAATTATACAGTTAAATTGATCAGGCTGCTAGCAGTTACAGCTGTGAGGCTCAAAGCTGTCAATATTGAGAGAACTGACTTACTGATAAGAGTTAACTTGCCTGCTTGTTTGGAGCGATCACAGTACCTTAAAGCCATACTCAAAGCCGAATAGAAGTGACAGCATGAATCTCTCTCTGTGCTGATAAAGGATAGTACCTTTTGATTAGAATAGTTTTCTAACATATTGTCAACTGTGCTGACAGCGCTCGGAGGAGTTGTGGCCTTTGAGGATTAGTCCATGCTGTCTTTACTGCCTTTTGTGAAGTATATTTACCATTCTTACTTAATAAATTCTACTTTGATTCAGCACACCTGATTGTCTCTCTCATTTGATTGTATCTTGTAGGTCAGTTCAGCGAGACCCATTAAATTGTGGATTTGGGATACAAAGTAAAATTGACTAAAATCACTAGCAGCCCCAAATATTAATCAGGTCCAAATTCTTACACACTTCCAAATTATCAGCTTATCACCTGTCCATGAGTCGAGCTACTTATTAAATTCTCGATTTCCCACTCTGTTCACAATTCACTTAGGCTAGGATTTTCCGCTCCCGCCTGTGGCGGGCACTATGGTGGGCGGAAAGGGAAAATATTGTGCGAGCCAAAAAGTCAATTTCCTGTCTGCAGGAAAATAGGTAGCGATCGTCTTCTCTAGCCTTCAATGGGGGGGTCGCATTTGAATAAATTAGAATGTCATGATTACTCATTACCAAGGCAGCTCACCGGAATCGCATCCCAATGCCAGATCAAAAGGACACGTTGGCATCTAATCAGACTGATGTGCATCACAACCAGATATAAGTGACGTGCACCTGGCGAATGGCATTTCGCTCACGGCTTTGAGGCAAGTTCGCCTACCTTGCATTGCACTACGCTCGTACTTCTGCAGACTCCAAACCAGGCTTCAGCACATTGACTTCAGGGGCTATCTCAGGCAAGGCTCTATATACCAGACGGGAAGGTGGGGATGGGTTTTAATGTGCTTCAGATTAAAAGTTTGACTAGGTGGAGAGAGACAAGACAAAGGCAAGGGAAGGAGCTGGAGGGAAAATGCTTGACTGTGGTGGGGAGAGAGGGAAAATTGGGGAAGAATGCACATGGACACATGACTGGGCTGGGTGGGGGGAAGAATGGTGACAATTGCACACAGACACATAACTGGGGGGCGGGGTGCATGGGGAAGGAGAAGAGGAAAACCCTCATTGCCAGAACGGCAAGAGAGCCTAGTAATAAATCTTCAGTTTAGACCATTGAGCTTGCAAAGAGTGTCCTTGTCTCAGTCCGGGGAGGGGGAGGGCATGTCAGTCCAGTGTCAGTCATGCCCAGCATGGTGAACTCAGGGAGTGGTCATCACCTTAAGCATGTCATCCGGGGGTTTTGGGCATAATACTGGGACGCAGATGGCATCTGCAGCCTACAGATCGGGAAAAAGTGGTTTGGGTCAGGCACTCGATAGTTTCATGGGGGCGGTCTCTGTATTTCACAGTACAAAAGGCCTCAAGATAGGGAGGGGTAAGGTCAACATGCAGCATAGGAACATCCACTTCTAATGACTTGGGGGTAACACATGGATATCAAACAATGGCAATGGGATCAAGGATTATAGGGGGAGAAACTTAATGAGTTATTGGAGGGAGGGAAACCTGAACCTTATGCTCCTCCAGGAGGATGGGAGGGATTTGGGCAGTAACACAAGGCAGGTTGAAGCTGGTCTGGTCATAAAACCTGAGGACCACCATCTGAGAGCCACTATCTTGGTCTCCTCTGGAGGTCCCCAGCATCACAGATGCCAGTCTTCAGCCAATTCAATTTACTCCATGTGATATCAAGAAATGGCTGAAGGCACTGGATAGTGCAAAGTCAATGGGCCCTGAAAATATTCCAGCAATAGTGCCGAAGACTTGTGCTCCAGAACTTGCCATGCCCCTAGCCAAGCTGTTCCAGTACTGCTACAACACTGGCATCTACCCAACTTTGTGGAAAATTGCCCAGGTATGTCCTGTGCACAAAAAGCAAGACAAATCTAAGCCAACCAATTACTGCCCCATCAATCTACTCTCAATCAACAGTAAAGTAATGGAAAGGGTCATCAACAGTGCTATCAAGTGGCACTTCCTTAGCAATAACCTGCTCACTCATGCACAGTTTGGGTTTCGCCAGCACCACTCAGTTCCTGATTTCATTACAGCCTTGGTTCAAGCATGGACTAAAGAGCTGAATTCCCAAGATGAGGTGAGAGTGACTGCACTTGACATCAAGGCCGTATTTGACCTGAGTGTGGCGTCAAGGAGCCCTAGCAAAACTGGAGTCAATGGGGATCAAGCAGAAAATTCTCTGCTGCTTGGAGTCATACCTAGCACAAAGGAAGATGGTTGTGGTTGTTGGAGGTCAGTCATCTCAACTCCAGGATATCAGAGTGTCCTCAGCCCAACTATCTTCAGCTGCTTCATCAATGACCTTCTTTCCATCATAAGATCAGAAGTGGGGATGTTCACTGATGATTGCACAATGTTCAGCACCATTTGCAACTCCTCAGATACTAAAGCAGTCCATGTCCAAGTGCAGCAAGTCCTAGACAATATCCAGGCTTGGGCTGACAAATGGCAAGTAACATTCGCGTCACTCATTCCCGATGGTGCGAGAGTACAGAACCAGGGGTCACAGTCTGAGGATACGGGGTAGACCATTTAGGACTGAGATGAGGAGAAATTTCTTCACCCGGAGAGTGGTGAGCCTGTAGAATTTGCTACCACAGAAAGTAGTTGAGGCCAAAACATTGTATGTTTTCAAGAAGGAGTTAGATATAGCTTTTGGGGTGAAAGGGATCAAAGGATATGGGGAGAAAGTGGGAGCAGGCTATTGAGTTGGATGATCAGCCATGATCATAATGAATGGCAGAGCAGGCTTGAAGGGCCAAATGGCCTACTCCAGCACCTAGTTTCTACGTTCCTATGTCTCACACAAATGCCAGGCAATGACCAACTCCAATAAGGGAAAATCTAACCATCGCCCCTTGACTTTCAATGGCATTACCACCACTGAATATCCCACTATCAACATTCTGGGGGTTACCATTGACCAAAAACTGAATTGGGCTAGCGATTATAAATACTGTGGCTACAAGAGCAGGTCAGCTGCGAGGAATTCTGCAGCAAGTAACTCATCTCCTGGCTCCCCAGACCCAGCTACAAGGCACAAGTCAGGAGTGTGATTGAATACTCCCCATGTGCCTGGGTGAGAGCAGCTCCCACAACACTTAAGAAGCTTGACATTACAAGCTACAGGTATGTCACAGTAGAAAATGAAACCAAGAAAGCACATTGATGGGGAGAGTTCTGAGGGCTTCTGGGAGGAGTGGCCAATTAAAGGGGCATCCATCGGAAATCTGTATTTCCAAATGAGGAGGAATGCACAGCTGAGCAATGTCAGGAGCATTTCAATAATTGTAGAGGCAATCTGGAGTCTTAAATCTTATGCAACATTAATTCCGATTAGTTCCAATCATCGATCTGCTTGCAATAACCCCTTGTCCCAATTGTGTTAACTCTCCAGTGTGAAGTGGGCACCTGGACAAACTGCGAATGCCCATTTGAAACATCATCTCCGAACTTTGCAGCTTGTAGGTTCAGAGATGGAAGCCCCCAGCCCCCATTAAAGTTATCTCAACACTGAACATTAGCCCTCAAGTGTTTTCTAAAGCAGGTAGTCAGAGTGCACCAAATGAAGATCTAGTGCATGGAATAAATGAAGGACATCCGAGTGACTGGCCAGTATTTCTAGTTGTGGGGGCAGGGGATGAAGGACATTGTGATACTGCATGAGTTCATTGCACTGTCCAGGATTGTAGTGATGAATATGTGCCTTGATTCTAACCAAGCCTTGAAACCACAGTGACTCAATAGTCAGTGGCAGAAAAAGCACGTTTGGAGGCTGATGCTCATTGATGTTTTCTTGCAATGATCCTACAGAGAGGAGAACTTGAGGAAGATGGAAGGTCCATTTAATGTTGCCTGCATCATCGCATGCAGGCAGGAGCAAAGGCACAGGAGAGTGCTGCAGCAGCGCCAGGATCACCAAAGAGAGGAGTTTCACCCTGATGAGCAAGGAGCAGCAGGGCCCCTTCAGGACCCAGAGGATGTGAGTCAAGGAAACACTTCATGTAGGCGCTTCTCAAAACCGAGCATGTACAGAAGACTTTTCACCAGATGAGCGAGAATCACTGTCATCAACGCCCCTGCACCTGCCACATTCTCCAGAAGTTGATGCCAATTGGCCTAGGACGACATCCATTGGCAGTGGCTGTCAAAGTGACCGCCACTCTTAACTTCTACGTGGGTGGCTCATTCAAAGGCTCCACTGAGGACTTCTGTGGGATCTTTCAGGCATCCACTCAAGTGCATACAGGAGGTAATGGAAGCACTTTTTGCCATGGCCCACAATTACGTGCACTTTGCCAGACTTCTAGCTTGGCAGCCTTAGCACTGGGCTTTGATACTATCTTGGGATTCCCACTGGTTCAGGGTGCCATTGGCTGAACTCATGTGGCTATAAGAGCTCCCTGGCAACAGGCAGTGCAATACATCAACAGGAAAGGGTACCGCTCGCTCAACGTACAGCTGGTCTGTGACCACTAGAAACGCATCATGCAGGTTTGTGCCAGATCTCCAGGAAGCTGCCAGGACTTCTTGAGTGCATCTTGAGTAAATTGCAGATCCTGGGCATCTTCGAGGGACCAAAGATCCAGGGTTAGCTCCTCAGTGACAAAGGCTACTCGCAAAGGATGTGGCTGATGATGCCCATGCGGCAGCCACAAAATCCATCTGAGGGAAGGTACAATGATGTTCATTCCGCCACACAAGCATTGAATGGGCAAATCACTGGCATCTTGAAGATGCAATTCCAATGCTTCGACAGATCTGGCAGGTGCAAGCCAACGTATCACTTACCTTTTTAATGTGCAATCACTTTTTAACTAATGTAGACCGTTGCGGTGTAATCCTGTGTGCTCATGGTGGTAACATCAAGGTATAAGAAGGTCTCAGAAAGAAGACATTCAAAGAACTGTACAGAACTGCACTGGGGGCTCAAAAGGTAAAGCATGATGGTTAATTTAGTCAAGCGAAAGTCTTGCTAGAATCTTTGCAAGTTCTGTAAAATGACAAACTGCAGGAAGGCTCATACCAGGGAAGGTAAGCAGACTGAGATTCGTTAAGGGGCAATAAATGTGCTGCCTTCTCCCAGCTCTGGTGATTGATAATGGTGTTGGAGATAACAAAGCAGTCAAGCTGGCTATGGTACCTCAAGTTTGACCTTCATAAGGGGCCTAACCAGGGTATATCTGGAGAAAGCATGGAGATGTACAATGATGTAACTGAAAACCAATTAAGTGGACTGAAAGCAGGCTTTACAGTATATAGCACAGGGCCATTGCAAAGATAAGGTGTAAGGAAAGAGTCCACAGAACCAACAAGGCTTCAGTGTTTACAACAATTTGGCCAGTTGCTCAGAAGATGTGCATGGACAATTCATCATCGGAATAACCACCTAGATGGACTCTGGCTCGCAGGGAAGCTAAGCAACTGCTATTATCCTGAGTAAGTACTATAGCTTAGTGGTTTAATAAAGGTGTATCACCTTTAGTGATATTTCAACCAAGTTGTTGTGTGCTGTTGATATCCAAGAAAAGAACCTCTAGACCAGGGGTAGGGTCTTAACAGGGCACTCCAGTACACTCCCCAGAGGGTCTCACAAATCACTGTGGCTTGCCGTGCCCTACCTAACCTTGCTCTGCAAAGGAGGGGGAGGACTTGCCAGATGCCAAGATGGAGGAACTGCACATCTCCTCCAATGAGGAAGACATTCCGAGGGCTGAGCCTAATGAGGTCGATGATGCCAAGGCTGCATGCAAAGAGGCCATAGCAAGAGCCAGATAATGCAAGCATGCACATGAGCCACCAGATTCCAGGAGGATGATGATGAGTAACAGTGATTATCCTCTCTGACAAGTGCCCTTCATGATAGACTCCCATCACCATTAGCATTGCTAGACTTCATATCACAACAATCCTCTTCAAACTTAGAGTGAGCAGTTACACATTGGGTTCACCATGCCCTCATTCTTTGAAGGATGAAGACGACTTGGAAGCATGTGTCCTTGCTGAGATGATGTCCTAACTGCAGAGGGGCGTTCTGGCAGCACACAACAGAAGGGGCTGTCTCTCCAGCATCCCAGTCACTATGGCAATCTACAAGAGGCGCAGGAGTTGCACTGCTGTCCTCAGCACATTCGTGCCAGTGTGCCTTACGTCTGACAAAGGAGATCCGTATCAAGATCATACTCAACGGGTCCACTGACCGTAGCACATCACCATACAGATGTTGCATCACTGAGCTCGGTGAGTGTTTAGGTAGGGGAACACTAAGTACAATGTATGATCCTTTTTTTGACATTAGCCTTGTGTGCTACAAACCTTCGAGGGACGGGGCACCAGCACATTGAAGAGGGAAACTGCACAGATTTAGAGGTGAGCTTAGCAGATATACACTCGTAGAGTCCACATGAAAGGCAGACAGGGGTGCACACGAGAACTGAATATGGGCTTTTAGGTTGCAAAGCCTCATGGATGACAAAGAGTACATGGAGTTCAAGGAAAGATTACCCTTCTCTATGCACATCTACATCTCTCCTTCTTCACTACATCTTCACGTTCCCACAATGCAGATCAGACGAGGGACTAGATGAGCCTCTGTCTTACACAGCCAATAATGAACATCACTTGAACCTACAAAAGATGTGAACAAGACGCCTTGCACAAGCACATTTTATATTGAGGGTGATGCATCACTGATGTTGGGAATGAACTGAGAAGGGAGACACACTGATGAGATAGCTGCACGCAACAATGACTAGAGGCAATACGAAATCAATGATAAGTGGGAAGAGGGAACATGTTATGACATGTGACTGACCAAAACACAAATCAGCATACAGAGGTGGAATGGGTGCATTTCTATTTACAGTGCTGGAACGTATATACATGTGGTAACACCCATGCCACCCATTGTGCTCCTGGTATTCCTTGATCCTCCTAGTCCTACTGCTGCATCTTGGTTCATCCCCGGAGGTGGAGGCAGCCTGTGTCTGTGCTGATTTTGGCAGGTGTCCCCTGGTGGGCCGAGACTTGGAGGACCCCTGTCTGCTTTGGGTCTCTTGCTGCAGGACAGGTGCACCTTCCTCAGCTAGTGGAGCTGGAGGCAATAGGGTCACAGGAAGGGAATAGTGGGATCAGCTAGACACTCCCAGGGTCACCTGGGCAGATGGCCTGAGGGTGCCCCGCAGCTGGTCCTCGAACTTATGGGTGCTCTAGGGCCCCTGGTTGATTCCTTGAGAAAGGGCAGCTGGATTGAGATCGAGGTGCCCTGACCCCCCTCTCAAGTAGCCACTGATAGATTCCACCAACGCCTACAGCGGTGGAGTATAGCTCCTGGTGCAGCTCAGGGCCTAAGTCCTAGGCCAAGGTCTCCATGGCAGCCACCATCCTACCAGTGTTGACCTTGGTTTGCTGACATGTCAGTGTTATTTTCTCAGACTGAACACGGGTGGGATCCTCCATCGTACGATGCAATCTGTTGGATGCATCTGACAACCTTGCCTGATATTCCAGTGTCTGTCACTGCAGTTCCAACATCTGTATTAAGACCGAATCCACAGGCTCATTTTGGACTCAGCAGAATCATTGCCTCTAGCAATCAAGGTGCTGGTGACTTTGGATATCCCTGCCTCCATCTGCTGTGGAGAAGAATCTGTGCTGAGCTCACCAGATTGTGACCCCGAGTCTGCTCCAGATCTAGGTTCCGCTGAGGTGTGTGTGTCTGCGCTGGTGAAGGGGGTGGGTGAGTGCTGTGTCAGGTCTTCCATTGTTGTTTCCTCAGGATCCTCATCCGAGATGAGGGTGCTGGAGAGGAGGGACTGGCTGTCAGTGTCCCTGTGTTGTCTGGCGGAGATGCCTATGAAAGAGATCTTTATTGCGTGGCAGCCAAGTAAAATACATCACATTGCACTAACAGTCTCCCTGTCTGAAGGATCAGTAGGTGCAGGGTCCTCACTTGGGTGTACGCCGCCGATCTCACCATCGCAACAGGAACAGTCCCAGTCCTCTCCGGCCAGGTGTACTGTTCGCTCCTCAAACTGTGTGATCTTTGGTATGCCCCCACTGGTCCAGAACCTCTCCCTTTTATTATGAGTGAACTTGGCCTGCATAAAGACAAATGGAGAGAGTGTGAGCAGGAAGCATGCCAAGGCAGAGGATAAGGATGCCTGCCATGTCTGTACTGAGTGGAGCCATGTATCGTATGAGGACACAAGCTGCACTGGATGTGAGCCCAGATGGAGATGTCAAAGTGTGTGAGCAGGAGAATGAGTGGTAATGTCCCTTGTGCTGGTAGTTTGTGAGTTCCCTGTGGAGTGTCATGCTGCAAAGCTCTGAGGGGCTTGTGAGAGTGATGAGAAGGTTGACTTACCTTGGCTGTACGGGTGACATCGTTGACCAGTTTGCGGCATAGGATCCCTGATCTCCTCTGGGCAGAATTGGCACTGATCACCAGAGACACCTCCTCCCAGGCTAGGTTGGTGACCTCGGTAGACCTCCACCAGCCATCATTAGGGTAGAGAAGGGCACGGCGGTCCTCGATGTCCAGAAGGTGACTCAGCAACCTGTCACTAAACTTGGGGACTGCATGCTTCTTTGGTTTGGGGGCCATCTCTCGCCTGGAGCAGTCCTGGGCTGCAGACATTGAAAAAGCTGTGCGTGGGTGCACCTGGAGTGAGGTTCCAGTGTGGTCACAGTGGGGAGGGTGAATCAGAGGCCGCCCGCCGGTGATATGACGTGTTTCCTGCTGATGCATATATATTGAGGTGGGAAATGGACAATCGGGCGTGAAAACCTGCTATTGAGACCGGCGGAAAAAACACCACTTTTCCTGCCTGCCATTACACTTAGTCCGTGGAGGGGAAAATTCCGCCCTTAGTTAATGTAGAGGCACAGAATGGTTATAACACTGGAAGCTATTCAGCCTTTCATGTCCGTGCTGGCTCTCTGCAACAAGCAACTCAGCTAATCTCACTTCCTTGCCTTTTCCCTGCAGTCCTACAATTTTTTTCTCTTCAGCTGCTTATCCAAACCCTTTTTGAAAGCCTTGTTTTTTTTTATTCTTCCACAGGACGTGGACATTGCTGATAAAGCCAGCATTTTTATTGCCATCCCTAAATGTGCTTGAGAAGGTGGTAGTGAGCTGCCTTCTTCGACTGCTGCAGTCCAAGATTGTATCTGCCTCCGCCACACTCTCAGGGTATGCATTATAGATCCTAACCATTTGCTGCCTGGAAAAGTTTCTCCTTATGGCACCATGGCTTTGTGAAAACTTAAGTCAACGTCCTTTGGATCATGAACATTCCAATGGGAACAGTTTCTCCCTATCTATTCAGTCCAGACCCTTCACAATTTTGGATACTTCTATTAAATTTTCTCTTAACCTACTCTTCTCTAAGGAGAACAACTCCAGCTTTTCCAATCTACCCAGTTAACATGCTGCAGCCACTGAGGTAGCATTAAGCCAGGTGAATGCACTCACAAGACAGTTACTAAGGGGGTACACAAGGGTGATAAGATCATTTTTCTATTATTGATATATTGCTGGCTAAAATTGTTGAGCGAAAACTTTTGCTGTTGGCTTTTATCAAGTGATGTAGGCCAAGGGCTTTGTTATGGGGAGTTTGAAATGGAAGTTCTGCAAGTAAGGTGGGACTGTGTTGGAGGCAAGGGAGCTCCTTTTAACTGAGACAAAGCCTATGTGGTCCATCTCACTCTGTTAAATTATATGTGGTCTCATCCCTTCCTGTTCCTCACTAGACAGCCTCTGGACAATGGGAGGTAGTGACTGGGGCCCTTATTACTGCAAGGTTATGAAGATTATTTAAGGAACGTATGCATGAATTACAACAATTATTCATTCCTGTCTGCCGCAAAAATAAACCAGGAAAATTGGCTCAACCATGGCTTCCAAAAGAAACTGAGATGGCATTAGATCCAAAGAGGAGACATAAAATTGCCAGAAAAAGCAGCAAGCCTGTGGATTGGAAGCAGTTTAGAATTCAGCAAAAGTGAACAAAAAGATTGATCAAGAAAGGGAAAATGGAGTATGAGAGTAAACTTGCAGGGAACATAAAAACTGACTGCAAAAGCTTCTATAAATATATGAAGAGAAAAAGATTAGCGAAGACAAGCGTAGGTCCCTTGCAGTCAGAAACGGGGGAATTATAATGGGGAACAAAGAAATGGCAGAAGAATTGACCACATATTTTGGTTCTGTCTTTGCGAAACAGGACACAAGTAATTTCCCAGAAATGTTAGGGAACCAAGGGTCTAGTGAGAGGGAGGAATTGAAGAAAATCAATATTAGTAAAATAATAGTGCTAAAGAAATTAATGGGGTTAAAGGCTGAAAAATCCCTTGGGCCTGATAATTTATATCCGGGAGTACTAAAGGAAATGGTCCTGGAAATATTGGATGCATTGGTGGTCATCTTCCAAAATTCTATAGGCTCTGGAGCAGTTCCTACAGATTGAAGGGTGGCAAATTTAACCCCACTATTTAAAAAAGGAGGGAGAGAAAAAACAGAGAATTACAGACCAGTTAGCCTAATATCAGTAGTGGGGAAAATGCTGGAGTCTATTATAAAAGATGTGGTAACAGAACACTTGGAAGGCATTAACGGGATTAAACAAAGTCAGCATGGGTTTATGAAAGGGAAATCATGCTTAACTAATCAGCTGGAGTTTTTTGAGGATGTAACTAATGGAATAGAAAAGGGAGAACCAGTGGATGTGCTGTATTTGGATTTCAAGAAGGCTTTTGATAAGGTCCCACATAAGAGGCTAGTGGGCAAAATTAAAGCACATGGGATTGGGGGTAATATACTGGCATGGATTGAGAATTGGTTGACAGACCAGAAACAGAGAGTGGGAATAAGCGGGTCTCTTTCTGGGTGGCAGGCGGTGACTCAGGGATCAGTGCTTGGGCCCCAGCTATTCACGATATATATAAATGACTTGAATGAGGGAACCAAATGCAATATTTCCAAGTTTGCTGACACCACAAAACTGGGTGGGGTTGTGAGTTGAGAAGAGGATGCAAGGAGGCTTCAGGGAGATTTAGACAAGTTGTGTGTGTGGGCAAACACATGACAGATGCAGCATAACGTGGATAAATGTGAAGTTATGTGCTTCAGTGTGAAAAACAGGAAGGCAGAGTATTATTTAAGTGGTGATATATTGGGAAATGTGGATGTACAAATGGATCTGGGTGTCCTTGTACAACAATCAATGAAAGTAAATAGACAGGTGCAGCAAGCAATTAGGAAGGCAAATGGTTTGTTGGTCTTCATTGCAAGAGGATTTGAGTTCAGAAGTAGGGATGTCTTACTGCAGTGATACAGGGCCTTGGTGAGACCACACCTGGTGTATTGCATGCAGTTTTGGTCTCCTTACCAAAGAAGGGATATACTTGCCATAGAGGGAGTGCAGCGAAGGTTCACTAGGTTGATACCAGGGATGGCAGGACTGTTATATGAGGAGAGATTGGTTTGACTAGGCCTGTATTCACTAGAGTTTAGAAGAATGAGGGGGGATCTGATTGAAACAGGGCTAGACAGGCTGGATGCAGGTAGGATGTTTCCCCTGGTTGGGAAGTCTAGAACCAGGGCCCACAGTCTCAGAATACAGGGCAGGCCATTTTCGACTAAGATGAGGAAAGATTTCATCACTTAGAGGGTGGTCAACCTGTGGACTTCTCTCCTTCAGGAGGCTGTGAAGACTGGGTCACTGAGTACATTCAATAAAGAAATTGATAAATTTTTGAATATTAGGGGCATCAAGGGGTATGTAAAGAAAGTGGCAATATGGCGTTGAGATAGCCAAGCAGCCATCCTGTTGTTAGCTTTGGAGGGCTGAAGATGGTCAAATTTGCTGACTGTTGCAGGATAAAAGCATCTTGGGTGCTGTCAGAATAGCAGGCATTCACTAAGATGAACTTCTTGCTGTGGGTTGCACACCAACAGTACATGGAGTGGTAGCCCTTCTTGCTTCCTGTTGATGTGGGGAGCCTGCAGAACCACATGTACACAGTCAACGGCATTCTGCACAGTCTGGAAGCCCTTTCATTCTGGATTTCCCTCATGGGGGGGGGGGGGGGGGGGGGTGGTTTAGAGTGCCCATCGCCTCCCAGATACTTCTGAGGTCTGTGGATTGTGGCATGTTATTAACATCACAAACTGCTGGCTGGAAGGAAACAGTTGCAAACTATGACAGAATGACTGTAATTTTCACAGCTGTGAGGCAGCCCTCATTCTGATTTGAGGATCCACATTTTTGTGAAGGAGATGACCTAACTCAGTCATAATCTCCTTGGTAAAGCAAAGTCACCCGAGGCACATCCACCCGTCTCATCCCAACTTAAAATTGGTGCTCCCAGAAGACCTTTTTGGGGTAAGGCTTTGTAAAGATAGCCCTCATGTTTCTCCCTCTTCACACAGATTCCCGTCTCTACCTCTTGCCTGTTCTGCACATGTTGCAGAGCAATCAGTACTGCAACTGCTGCCCCCACACTTATTCAAGACAATGTATTCATGCAACAGCCCACTGATGTCTATAATGTCATAATTTTGCTCCTGTGACTTCTGCTGACACCTATATGCTCCATTCCAGTCACTTCCTCACAGGAAGGGAAATTGCCAGTGGCGCTTTAACTCTGCAGGTATGTCTGCACAGCATCTTTGAAGCAGCATTATGAGAATGAGTGTCATAGCCACTAGATCATAATTTTGTTTTTCTAAGGCATGCAATATAGAGTAATATATTATTCATACCATTAACAGAGGGCCCATGGGCAATAAATGCTGGCCTAGCCAGTGATGCCCACATCCCATGAAAGAACAAAAAAAATTCCAAACCTGCTCTTAGACAGCATGTTAATGTTTGAATTCCTACCTGCACCCAAATTACTTGGTAGAAATGAAGCCAGTCCCACAATCTTGAATTTAGTCCCCCAGATGTTAGATGTGACCTGAGCAAGATAGTTGTGCTGAGAAAAAAGATAAGTACATTTCTTTCAAAACGCTGCTTTACTGTATCATGAACTGATTATCAAGCAGACGCAGAAAAAGGTGCTAATTTGAACTTGACATTAAGGTATATTATTGGGACAAGGTAGGAGCTTTACTTAACTCACGCTTGTAGCTAATCTGGAATGATTACCATACTGGATTTAAAGAGGATAAATTTCACTCTCCAACACAAACAGCCATTATCTTAACACGCATCCCAAAATTTAAAACTAGACAAATCTTCAGTATGTAGTTAATATCTTAAATGCAATTTGTTCTTTAAACCCTCATTTTTTTTTCTATTCTTCTGGACATGACATGAATAATTACTAAAAATAATACTTTAAAAGCCAATTTGCACAAAATACTTAACTTTAGTAAAGTAACAAGAACTCCAGTAAAAAATCAAACAAACCCATCCAGCTTCATACCTGTGTGATATCTTCTAAAGGAAATTCTTTACGAGTTAAGCTTGGGGAACCAATAGAAGGTTTCCTAATTGGCAATCGTGGAGACTTTGATACCTCCTGGCTAGCCCTTGAAAGTTTGGGTGATTTTCTTGCATCGAGATTAATTCTGGTGAGAAATGAGCATGAATTAGCATGATGTTTGGGCAAATGTGACAATTCGCTTAAGTTACAATATCCATCACTTGCTAGGAATAATTTTAGCAGCTGTCCTGGTTGAAATGAAATAATTTATAATCACACTTGGGACATGGTTTGATGGTCAAATATTGAACAGGGCAAAGGCTTTTCAGATTGTCAGGAGGTGTATGAAATATTTTCCGAAGCATTAGGTGCATTTTCTATTCATTTTTATGATGTAATCAATTTACCGAAAAGTGGCACTGAATTTCATTTGCTATAAAGGTACAATCTGCTGTGATAAAGCAAGGATGGATATCCAACTGGGGCCAAGGACGCATAATGCTCCAAACTCTGGAGTACACAAAGCGTCTATACCTTTAGCTCTCTCCTAATTGTCATTCACATGCTGCCTCTTGGTGTCAGTACTTTGATATGCCTAGCTCTACCTCACCACAACCACTATCGATTCCTCCACTATCCTGATGTCAGCCTACATGTCTGACATCCATTCTGCACAAGCAGAAATTTCCTCCAACTAAATACTCAGAAGACCAAAGTAACTGTTTCGATCAAAAATTCTGTTCCCTGGCCACTGGATCCACACTTCTATTGGCCAGTGTCTGAGGCTGAACTAGACTGTCAGCAACCTTGGCATCCCATTTGACCAGGATAAACTGACAAATACATAACCTTGCCATCACTAAGATCACCCACCTCTACATTTGTAATCTGCTTGCTTCAGATCATGCTGCTGAAACCATCATCCTTCATTACCTTGCCCTTCCAAGCTCATCCAAAATGAAGGTGCTCACACCCTAACTCACATTAAATTCCATTCACCCATTACCCTGCTCATTGACATAAACTGGCTGGCAATGCCTTGATTGTAAAATTCTCATCCTTTAGTTTCAAATCCCTTCATGGCCTAGCCTCTCCCTGTATCTGTAACCTCCTCCAGTCCTACAAATCTCCATTCTCTCTGCTTGTCTCATGTGCTCCCCCAATTGTAATTTTCACCATTGCCAGCCATGCCTCCAGCTGCTGTAGTTCTGAAATTCCCTCCTAAATCTCCCTTTATTTCCACCCCTCTCTCCTCCTTTAAGATACTGCTTAAAACCGATCTCTGACTAACATTTTCGTTACCTATCCTATTATCTTCTTATGTGGTTTGGTGTTAAATTTTATGAGTGCTTCTGTCTTGGGACATGTTTTTATATTAAAGGCACTTTAGAACAGCAATTACACATATCCAAGTAGTAAATTCTGCAAATGGAGTTGAAATAGAAGCTCATCATGATCTTATTAAATGGCAGAGCAGGTTCAAAGGGCCGAATAGCCTACTCTTGCTCAAATTCCTTATGCTCTTAAAATTCTTCAGTTACCAGCAACAATAATGCCAATAAAGCATAAGCAAGTAGAAGGGTTTAAGGGAAATTTTTTTGAACTTTTTTATTTTAAAAGAACTCATATCATCAAATTTGTTAGTCCTGAGTAGTGTGTACCTGGGTAGTTTGGGGGATTTGCTAGCTCGAGAGATCTTTGGAGATTTCTTGCCAATCCAGTCATCACTTAGTTCTATATCGCTGGAGTCAGAACAGTTACAACTATCAATCACTGCTGACATCAAGTTGCTTCCATAGATTTCATCTAGTAAAAGCATAGAAGAAAAGAAAATTAAAACCTGGCCCAAAAGCACATCCTATATACTTTTAAATGGCATGCTTTTGTAAGTATTAGTCATAGAATGTCTTGTCTTCCACGAATAATAGAATTCAAGCTATGAAATATAACTTGAGAAAATTAATCAATTAGAAGAGTTGGAAATTTAATTCAGAGATGCATACAATGTTCCAACGCACTTGACTGCACCATTTTGAGAATTAAAATGCACCAATTAAAAACTGCATTTTTCCCCCAATTTAAGAATACAGGAACTTTTCACATGAAGGAAAGTAAAACATGGTCACAATCCTAGGTGTGGCCAGCTATCATGTCAAAGGACACATGCATGTCAAAAGCCGCTTTCTTCATCTAGCTACTATTGGTGACAGGAGGTTTTCTTTAGAAAAAGCACACAACCTCCTGCTGGGGCTGCAACAAAAAAATCAAGATTGTCACTTCTATTACATTAGCATAACACTTTGTCATCTAACTATGATTTGATTTGAAACAGGAGAAAAAGAAGCCAAGACCAAAAACAGATTGAATGCAAAAAACAGGAGCCTAGAAATTACTGTTGTCAAATGAGTTTAAAGCATTTGTGAAAGATAGTTCCACTGTTATAAAACAAATAAATACATTGTGTTTTATACATGTTTGTTTGCTTTTTTCAGAATCACAGAATCTTAACAGCACAGAAGGAGGCCATTCAGCCCATCATATGACTTAGTGCCACTGCTCTGCCTTTTTCCCATAATCTTGCACATTGTTTCTATTCAAATAATCATCTAATGCCCTCTTGAATGCCTCGATTGAATGTGCTAAGCCACACATTTAAGGGCACACCTCTAAACTATAGTTGTAGCCATTTTTTTATATTCATTCATGGGATGTGGGTGTCACTGGCTAGGCCAGCATTTATTGCCCATCCCTAATTGCCCTTGTTCAGAGGGCATTTAAAAGTCAACCAAATTGCTGTGGGTCTGGAGTGACATGTAGGCTAGACCAGGTAAGGACATTAGTGAACCAGATGGGTTTTACAACAATCAGCAATGGTTTTGTGGTCATCATCAGTTTTTTAATTCCAGGTTTTTGTTCTGAATTCATCACCTACCTTGGTGAGATTCAAACCTGGGTCCCCAGAGCATTATCCAGGGTCTCAGGAATACTAGCCCAGTGACAATACCACTATGCTACAATCTCCCCCATTCAAGTATGAATGTGAGTCTGTGGAAGTGTGAGTGAGTGAGTGAAAGTGAGGACCCTGAGACTGGGAGTGAGCTGAACACATGCATCCAGCTGTTGTCCTCCTCCTCCCTCCCCAAAAATCTATCCACAAAGCAGGCCAGGTGAGGCAGGCCACTATGCCACTGCCTCCCTGTACGTGTACGTGCAAACAAAGACTTATTTTGTCTGCATTGTTTCAGTAAAGAGCATTGCCTGGAATTGCACCAAATGAAAATGAAAACTCAGACAAGGAGATTGCAAACCCTTAACAAATCCCACCTGATTTTCCTAATTGTAATGACTGTAATGATCCCACCTGCTCTCTGTCCTAGTGGCAATTCATGCTCAGAAAGTATAACTAAAAACCTACACAAGTTCAGACTGGCATACGGGGATTGTTAATTTTAGTATAATGAAGCACTTGTGATAAATAATAAATTAGTAAGTATATTACAGCACTACCTTAAATTAAATGGCCCAGGATCTTCCAGCCTTTGGATAGTTGGAAACCAGATGTATCCCGAAGGATGTGTTACTGGACTTCTCGGAAGTCCCAACACAGGACTCTGTGGGAATTGATTGGGAAGTTTCAACTACTGATGGACAATTGCCCACATCCGGAACCCTCCAAAACTGTCTACAACTCTGATTTAGAGTCAGAGACTTTGGAAGTTTCTGACTCTCTTACTTTGATTGTTACCCTGGAAATGTTGGACAAACAAAAAAAAAGAACAGGTCTAATTTCTGGGTAACTATACAACTGAGCCCCTTGACATCACACTGACCCCAAGCCCCCCTAAACTTCCACCCTTGATCCTCTGACTCCCCAGACCACCTGACTCCCCTCCCACCCTCACCGACTCTCCGACTTTCCCTTCCAACCCTCTAACTCTCCCTCCCGACCCTCCAACTTTCCCCCGACCTGCCAATTCCCATACCTGATCCGACTCCCCCGACTTGACCTGACCACCCTACCAACTCTGCCACCTACCAACTCACCCATCCTGCCACCAACCGTCTTGCCATCTGACAGTGATTGCCTCAGAAGGTTCGGCCCAATATATCTTATATGTTTACAAATGACAATATGAAAAAAAGCAATCTTTATATTTTGTCAAAACTGATGTCACACCATAATGCAAAGTAGAAGTCTGGTCAGGACACAGGAGCAGTAGTGGTGGAAAATGGGAAACAGTAAAGAATTTTGCAGTTATAATCCTATTTATTTAACACCAGAGTTTTATTGCATTTTGGCATCTACCACACAGAGGTTTGTGGGTTTATATAAACCAGCTGAGAACACCATCCACTGGTCAAAGATTGTATTGTTTGAAACTGACAATACAACTAACCAATTCATCTGATTAAAGGGCATTAATTTCATAGAATGGTTACAGCACAGGAGGAGGCCATGCCAGCTCTTTGCAAGAGCAATTTATCTAGTGCCATTCCCTTGCCTTTTCCCCATAGCCCTCCTCAGAAAGAGATCTAATTTTATTTTGAAAGCCACAATGTATGCACCTCAAATCTCCCATCAACTTTTCCTTACACTTGAAGTTGAACCAGTTTTTTATAAAGGTTTATCATAATTTCCTCTCTTTTATGGTTTAAGCCCCTACATATAAAACCCAGGATCGTTGTATGCTTTAGTAATAGCTCTCTCAACCTGCTTTGCCAACTTAATTTGTGCATAAACCACAATGTCTCCCTCTGCTCCTGCACCCGCTTTAGAATTGTACCCTGTATTTTTTTATTGCCTCACCTCCTTCCTTCTACCAAAATGAATCACTTCACACTTCTCTGCAATTTATCCACCCACACCACCAGCCTATGTCCCTTTGAAGTTTAATATAAGCCGTCTCACAGTTCAAAGCACTTCCAAATATTGTCATCTGTAACTTTTTAATTGTGCCTGTACACCAAGGTGTACTTCTAAATGGGATGCAGGAGCAAAGGGATCTGGGTGTATATGTTCATAAATCATTGAACATGAAAGGACAGGTTGAGAGAGGAGTTAATGAACGTTACAGATAGGAGAGACTGTCTATTTTTTCTCACCAACTATCTGTAAACAAAAAGCGTTTTGATTTTTTTTAAGGATGCTGTGGTGTGTCTTCCCAAACCCTTAGTTTCTTTCAATGCACTAATAACTCGCAGAAAACTCACATTATGATTAACTCACAAGGTTAGTTTATTTCGGATTCAAAACCCAGGAGTTTAGAACTTCTCACTCCATTACAAACATACACAGAAAGGGGGAGGAAGGAAATAGAAAGAGGGAATTACAACTATGAATATTAACAGTACAAGAACCACAGAAATGAATATTAGTTCACATGAATTCCAAATTCCAATGAGGAGTTCTCTCATGTAGGAGCTCGAGTTTAGCTGGCTGAAGACTGGAAAGTTCTTTTTACAGTTCTGATACTGCAAGATGAAATTGGTGCATAGAAACTGGGTCAGTTCTGAAGGTGATGGTAGGAAATCTTCCAGCAGAGACAGGCTGCGAGGAGAAGTTTGTTGTTCAACTGGGAGTTTTTCTTCTTGGTGTTCCCCAGTTAGATGTTAAAAAGCAAACTGACTGTGAGGCCAAAGATGTAGTGTTATAACTGTCCAACTGTCCAAAAAGCCAGAGGCTTGGTCATGTGTCATGGCCAATTAATGGGTTAACAATCAATTTTTGTGCTTCTAGCCAGAATCCAATTTTCCTCCTTAGGTGAGAGATGAGGTGGCTATTAACATCTCTTCTGGTATAGTGAGTTTCAATCTCTCTCTTTTCTGATAGTTCAGGTTAGGGAGCCAGTTCATCTGCACTTTCTCTGCTTTTGGGTATGTACAATGAGGTGTGAGATTCCACAGGCTGAGGAACTCTTTGTTCTTGTAACTTCTCTTGGTAGCCTCCAGAACAAAGGGCCAATCCTACGGTCATGTGACTTGTTGCAGCCATTTGCTTTTGGTTCAGCAGAAAGTCCATTTTTAAAAAACGGTAAAAGAATAAAGTTTTGGATTTCTTTTCATGTCACATTGACCTAACATAAAGCATACAGGATCCTGGATTTATCAATAGGGGCATAAAGTGCAAAATGCTAAAATTGTTTTAAACTCTGGTTCGGCCTTAACCGCAGTATTGTGCCCAGTTCTGGGCACCACATTTTAGGAAGGATGTGAAGGCAGAAAAGATTCACAAGAATGGATTAAGGGTGAGGAACTTCAGTTACATAGATAGATTGGAGAAGCTGGGACTGTTTTCCTTGGAGAAGAGAAGATTAAGGAGATTTGGCAGAGGTACTCAAAATCATAAAGGGTCTGAGTAGAGTAGAAAGGGAAAAACTATTCCCATTGGCGGAAGGGTCCAAAATGAGGTGGCACAGCTTTAAGGTAATTGGCAAAAGAAGCAATGGCGACATGAGGAAAAACTTTTTCACAAAGAGTGTGGTTAGGATTTAAATGCACTGCCTGAGAATGTGGTGGAAGCAGGTTCAACTGAGGTATTCAAGTGGGATTTGGATAATTATCTGAAAAGGAAGAATGCGCAGGGCTACGGGGAGAAGGCAATAAGCGGAATAGTTGAATTGCTCCTTCAGAGAGCCAGCATAGATACAACAGACCAAATGGCCTCCTTCTACACTGTAACCATACTATGATTCTATGATTAATATATATTATGCAAAGTGGGTGGGGGATAACACTGACCTCTGTGGAACCCCACTACAAGCCTTGCTTCAAGTTTCCTGAAAAAGAACTGATCACCACTACTCTGTTTCCTGTTATTCAGCCAATTTTGTAACCATGTTACTACTGTCCCTTTTATTCCATGAGTTTAAACTTTGCTCACAAACCTGCTATGTGGCACTTTATCAAATGCCTTTCGGAAGTCCACATCAACTGCATACCCTCATACACCTTCTGTGACCTCGTCAAAAATCTCAGGCAAGTTAGATAAACATAGTTTGCCTTTAACAAATCTGTGCTGGCTTTCCTTAATTACGTAATTTGTATATGTAACCTGTATTTGCCCCAGCGACTGTCAATTTTGTTCCAAATTATCGATTCTAAAAGTTCCCCACCGCCAAGGTTAAACTGACTGGCCTATAGTTGCTGGGCTTATCCTTACACCTTTTTTCAACAAGGGTGCAATATTTCCAATTCTTCAGTCCTCTGGTGCCACTCTTGTATCTAAACAGGATTTGAAAATTATGGTCAGTGCTTCTGCAATTTCCACTCTTATTTCCCTTAGTCTCCTTGGATGCATCTCACCCAGTTCCAGTGACTTATCAACTTCAAGTAGCCTATCTAACATCTTTTTTAATATTTTTTTTCATCAAGGGTCTCAATGACAAGCTCTTTCAGTAAACCTGGGCAGCATATTTTTGCTTGGCAAAGACAGATACAAATTCACTTAGTCTATGTTTTAGAAGAATTTTGGGATTTTATGTTAGCTGCCAGTCTGTTCTCATAACCTCCCTTTGCTTCTCTTATTTGCTTTCCCTCTGAACCTTCTATATTGAGCCTGTTAGAAATTAGAAATATTTCGAAATTAGAATATACACACACATAAAATTAGCTTGAAATAGGTAAGGGAATGGGTTCATTTTAAAGTTCATTTTTACTGGAAATTGCTTAAGGTTTCACTATCATGGAAACCAGCTACGGATAATCATTATTCTTAGATAAGGTTGGCTAGTTTGAGGTCATAGTTGGTAGAGATAACAAGTAGTATGAAGTTGTGCCAGACTTTAATTTAACTTTCCTTCATTAAGAAGCATGCTGAGGTATATAAATTGAGTGGTGGGTGGAGCATTAGGCTTGTCTGCAGTGCACAATAGTCTAGTTCACCAGCTTGATAAGGGGTAAGAACAGCTGCACAGAATGGTCATTGTGAATGCATGTTCACAGGCCTAATGGACAGGCCTAGTCATAAATAACTGATAACAAAATTAATAAAACATTTTGGAAGTTAGTATGTTGTCAGAGGTGGAATGAAGGCTAGGATAGGACTGACAGCTGAGAGATGGTAAGGAAAAGATGAGGTAAGAATATGGCCAGAACACATGCCAAGGTCCAAAAGAGTAATGGAATGGCAAATGATTTACACCAATAGGCAGGACAGTTAACCCAAAATTTCAACAAAAAACTCAACATCTCATGGGATATTTTGCAAGAAAGTAAATCTTCAGAGGTTCAAAAGGCCTTGCAAATAATCAATCCATACATTTATTCTGAAAAAGGGTAGAAAGTATTAACAACTTTTGGGAGAGTTGTTTGCAGTAGGTAGAAGGCAAAGAATCTGAAGGAAGTCTCTGGTCAAACACTCCTGAGGGGTTCCAGAGGTCGAGAACTGCTTGAACACTGAGAAGAGAAGGGAAGAGGCAAAGGGTTTTTTTTTGCATGCCAGATGTCCTGCCCGATCCAGACCGATACTTGCTACTTCTCACGGTCATATGTTTTTTTCAGTTTAACTTATAATGTTATATCCCATCTTGAACTCAATAATACTCTAAACCCCACCATACTGATTGAATGCATAGTGATAACTCTCAACTAACATTCTACATTTAATTCAAACTCTCCTTCAAAGAGTAAAATTCTCACAAATTGGCACCCCAGATGTGCAAACCAGTTGTTGTAAGACAATAAGGGTTGAAGGTGGACCCTAATTAATGCATGCTTGAAGCCGCCAGGCATTGTGATCATATTGGAAACCTTGTTTTATACAGCAGGAACATTTTGTCACTGAAATCAAAAATGAAATGACAGGTGTAGTGTTTTTTAAGGGAGAAGTCGTGAACAGGGAGAAGATAGGGGTCCCTGGGACCCAAGAGGTAATTGGATTCATACAGAGCGGCAGTAGAAGTTACTCTGAGGTCTGGAGTACATGTGAAAAACCTTAAACTGAAAGATGCCACTTAAGTACTCACTTAAGTACTCTTCTGTCTGAAACTGATCTCCAGCTTTTGAGAGGACAACATGTGTAGCTTAAAATATACTTACAGGATTGGCAAGACTGACAGGCCACAGTCTGTTTCCTTTAATGCTAAAAACAAGCTCTGGTTGATTAACTTTATGTCATGCAGAGATTAATGTTTATCATGTTATTGGAATTATTTTTTGAAATCGAGTTGAGTGGTGTCTGTCTATGTGTGTGTGTCTTAATTGAATTAAAGCCAGATAATCTGGATGCTTTGATGTATAGAAAGAAGTAGGTTTGAAATGGTAATTAGCTAAACATGGGGAAGCTTAGAAACATAGGTGTCAAAGGGGCAATTTGCATTTTCAAATAAAGCATTCAAAAGAATGGGTGAAATCTTGCACCTAGCTGGGAGACACCAAGCAATGTGTTTATATTACTGATAAAATTAGTGGGATGAAAATGTTATTGTTAGATGTGATGTTAAAAGCCTAGGATACCATGGAAAATTTACGTTCAAAGGAGAAGCTAGGTATAAACAGGAAGGAGTTTGTGTGCGTAAGGCAGAGACATTTAAGATCTGACCAGCCTGTATGCTCCAACTGTGTCTGCAGGAAACCCAATTGCAAGGAACCTCATTTTGAATTCGTAAGGTCAAATGTGCTTTGCCTGGGGTCTTTTTAAATCTATGAGTTTTACTATTGCCTTAACAGGGCTGTAACTGAGAGTCAAGTTAATTAGAGGATTTTTATATTTATTATAGCAGTAATTTTGTAGACATATGTATGTGCTTACAATTTTTCTTATATTAATAAATGTTTAATTTAGTTTTATAAAAACCTGTTGAGACTCAGTGGTCTTATTACTACTGAATTCAAAGCCTACATCTTGAAACATACAAATTGTAAAAATGGATTATGACAGTTGTTTCAAGTTTCCCTCTGGGATTTGAACAACACAGCCCAATTATGGCTGTGTCATAATACTCAATCATGATTCGCCTCACCACGCAACATCAAATTTATTAAAACAACAGTTAAAAATTAAAAATGAATCTCTGAGCTCCTAGCTGGGAGAGTTATATGAGCAGCCCCCTCTAGTGCCACCTCCCTAACCAGAATCTATTTCACCAATGGAAACTAAGCAAGTTAATATAATTACAACCACTACTACCAGCCCAATGGATAACAATACCCCTTGTCCATAACTAGGAGCTTAACCCCAGCTAAGTGTAAGCCACTGTCTGCGGTGATGGGGTTCATAACTTAGGGTACAAGCCCAGCCAGTTTAGCAAGCGATTGGGGCACGTTCTGCTGCAGCCAAGCTAAATTAGAATCAAAGGATCTTAAGTGCAAGCCAAGAACTTAAGTCCTTACTCCTCCACAGCATCTATGGCAAAAGTAAACCATGTCAGTCTGTTATCGCCTGGGGATGGAATCGATTTGCAGCTGTGGTGACCCAGTAAAAAATTTGCATGCCAGTTCATAGGAACACAGGAGCAGGAATAGGCCATTTGGCCCTTCGAGCCTGCTCCACCATTAAATAAGACCATGGTTGATCTGGTTGTGGTCTTAGCTCCACTTTCCTGTCTGCCTGCTATAGCCCCTGTCTCTCTTGCCTAACAAAAATCAGTCTGACTCTGCCTTGAATAAATTCAAAGACCCAGCATCCAATACTTTCTGGAGAAGAGAATTCCACACATCTACAACCCTTTGGGAGAAAAAGTTTCTCCTCATCTAAATCTTAAAAGGAAGACCTCTTATTTTTAAACTATATCCCCTAGTTTAGTCCCCTCCACAAGAGGAAGCATCCTCCAGGTAACCACCCTATCAAGCACCTCAGGATCTTATGAGTGGAATTTTCTATGCCTGCTGGTGTCAGCTGTGTTAGGCGGCATGTCGAGAAGAATCGGTTTCAGGATGTTGTGAAACCAGTTTGCAATCGTTTGTTCTGCCCGCCAATGGTGGGCTGCGTTTTCTACATTGAGAACCAAATTGCAATACATCTGCATATCATTGACAGCCCAGCCTGCTGTAACCATTGCGCTGGATCAACTGCCCACGTCAGCGGGAAAACACACCAGTGCAGAATACATCTTGACAAGTGTGATGTGTAGAGGTCAGGATTTATCGTCAGGGCCTTGCTCACATTGTGGGACACCCAAGGAGCAGGAGATGCTGGGAGCCGACAGCAACAGGACCCTGGAGGAATGTCCATCACATGTTGGGTGGATTCTGATGGACATGGCTCTGCCGTGAAGCCACTCACGGAAAATGCAGGGTCACCCTTGAGAGTCTGCTCACAACGGATGATCGTCAAGGGGGTGTAGAGAAAGGTCCAGCTGTGCTTGGGAGAGGAAGATGTGCTGATGCGTGGGAGAGGAAGGTCTAAGACTGACTGGGAGAGGGTGGTGTGTGTCGGGGGGAGTTAGGTTGGGAGGAAGTGAACAAAGATGTTGTGGGGGGGGGGGGTCGAGGTTGGGGTAGGCGGGGGGTAACGGGAAGATGGCAACTGGGGAGGAAGGTGAGAGGTATGGGGTTCGGAAGAGGGAAGGAGTCCAGAGGGGAGGGAATCCAGGGGGAGGAAGGTGTCTGGGGGTTGGGGCGGGGGTGGGGGGAAGGAGTCTGGGGGGCTGTTGGGGGCGGGGAAAGAGTCTGGAGGGGTGGGGGAGGAAGGAGTCCAGAGAGGTGAAGGAGTAAGGGCGGTCGAAGAAGTAAGGTTGGAGGAAGGAGACAGGAAGGGGGTGGGGTAGATGGGTGGGGAGGAGTTCCAAGAGAGGAAGGAGTTCAGAGGTGGGGCGGGGGGGGGGGTGTGTGGGTGAACATGCAAGGAAGAGCTCTGCTGAGCCCATGACTGCCTTCTGGGGAGTGAACTGAGGGTGGATGTGGTCAGATGGAATGGTGAGAATAACAGAGGGCAGAGTGAGGTGGTAAGGTGGGAGGGTGAGGGTGTGAGGGTATCAGTAGAAGGGACAGCCAGGGCGGTTGGTGGGGATTCAGAGGCAGATACAGATCCAGGGGGTGGAAAGGAGGTGGTCCGGGAGGTGAATGTGGATGGGGGTGGGATTTTCAGGAAGGAAGGAACGTGAACATTCACCTGGACATCCCCGAAAGGAAAAGGTTGTGGCTGGTGGGGCCATTCACAGTGATGAGGGAAAGGAAATGGGTGACTGGATGAGGGGAAAGAACAGGGGCAGTGCAAGAAAAACTGTAGCACTTCCAAGCTTGCTAAATCAAAAGTGAAACGAGAGTAATGGTGGAGAAAGATTGCAGAACCTGGTGATACAGAAGGACCTGGTGTCCTGGTACATGAATCACATAAAGTTAGTATGCAGGTACAGCAAGTAATTAGGAAGGCAAATGGAATGTTGGCATTCATTGCAAGAGGAATGGAATATAAAAGTAGGGAAGTTTTACTACAGCCGTACATGGTCTTGGTGAGACCACATTGGAATGCTGTGTGCAGTTTTAGTGTCCTTATTTTAAAAAAGATATATAATTGTTTTAGAAACAGTTCAGAGAAAGTTCACTGGACTCAATCCTGGGATGAAGGGTTGTCTTATGAAAGGTCAAACAGGTTAGGCTTATACCCATAGGAGTTTAGAAGAATGAGAGGTGATCTTTTTGAAACATAGAGGGCAGAGTCGCTCCAGATTCGCACTAAATGTGGTGGCGGGTGGGGAAAAGGGAGTTTTACACAACGGCCACAACGGCGACTTTTCTTGCTGTATCGTCTGAATCCTGTCTCACTAATTATGCATTCCCAGGAAACATGCCGCTTTGATGGCGGGTGAGCTCTCATTTGCCCGCTATGCCATCACCTCTCCACTTCATCACGCCAGGCGCCATATGCAACTGTGCGAACACCTCTTAATGCTTCCAGCCCAGGATTCCTGCCAAAGTGTACAAGTTCACATTTACCCACGTTACAATCCATCTGCCAAATTTTTGCCCACTCACTTACCCTAGCTATATCCCTTTCCAGGCGCTCTACCTTGTCTTGACAAATTTACTTTCCTACCTAACTTGGGGTTATCGGCAAATTTAGCTACCATACATTCGTTTCCTTCATCCAAATCATTGATGTAGATTGTAAATAGTTGAGGACCTAACACCGATCCCTGAGGCACTCCACAGTAGTTACAGTTTGCCAATCTGAAAAAGGCCCATTTTATCCCTATGCTTTACTTCCTGTTAGCCAACCAATCACATAATCATGCTAATATGTTACCCTCAACACCATGTAGTAACCTTTGATGTGGTACCGTACCAAATGCCTTTTGGAAATCCAAGTACACCAGATCTACCAGTTCCTCTTTAAGCATTTTTATCCCCTTAATTCACTTAACGATACACTTAACACAGGAGCACACAGGGAGGAGGAAGGATTTAAAATGAGATTTTTGAATGCTCTTATTCCACTAGCTCAAGATGGCTTTAGCATTACCATTCATAAAAAGAAACTCCCTGGGCTGATTTACTGGAGTCATGCATTAGGCCATGGGACTGGCTTAAATCACTCCCGAATTACAAAGTTTCAGCAGTGGAAGCTCCTCAGGTTGCAAAAAACAGTAAAGGGGAATATCTTCCTCAAATGGGAGATGGACAACCTTTGACTTGTTTTAAATGTTCCAAGCCTGGAAACTATGCTCGTGACTGTTATAGCTGACGTCTGAGCACTGGTCAACGTTACCAAGCCCCACATTCTGATGTTAAGGCCATGCCCAGGTTATGTTCTACAAGAATTAGAACATCTCTCAGCACTAGCTGCAGCAATGAGCCATTGTCAGGCTGCAGGTTCAGTGGTCTCCCATGGTGAGGGTGCATGTCAGGGCTTACAGTCTGACCGTTCTTTCTGACAGTCATCAGGTACCATGGTAACTGTCTCTTGCCCCATTTGAGAAGATAGATATCCCTTTGTCTGAGCCACTGATGAAGGAGGTTGTCACCAAATTCTGTTAGTGGATTGCAGAATTGCTGTGGCTATTTTATATGACTGAGTGCCTTTTTCACACCAGGAAAACACCTTAAATCTTAAAGGCTTTAATTACACTGCCCAGATAGTTCAGCAAGAGTTAATCCCCATTATAATCCCCTGTGGCTATTTCTTCCCTGGTTTATATGGCCACACAAATCCAAAAAGGTGTCATGGATAGCAATGTGCTGCTGAAGCACCATGCTACCCTTGCTTTGCTAATAACTATCTGTGGTAGCAACTTAATAGCAGACACCCAACCCCTATTTCCAACACCTATTCTATGCATGTAATAAAGAAACCTGAAACTTTTGACCGACCTCAAACAACAGATTCAACAGTTAGTGAAACTGATATGTTTTTGGAGATTTTTACTAAATTTAAGCATGATTGTGACAAGAGAATTGGGGATGAGGAAATTAATGGTCCCTCTCTCTCTTGGGTGAAGCAGTACTCTCAGAGGAAAGTGCAGACCTTATTTGTGTTGATTGCATGTTAAATTAGACATTATTTCCGCTGGCCATTTTGCAACCAAGTCCCAGATTTGGCAAGTTAAAAAATCTGATGGCAGTTGACACCTCACAAATGATTTTCATAAATTTAATTCAGTCACCTCAGCCTATGCTCCAGTTGTAAGGGAGGCCCCAACCCTCCTTTCCCTGATTCCACCAGGTAGCTGCTGCTTTTCAATTTTGGACATTTCAAATGAGCTCTAGAGCATTCCTATTCTGAAAGAGGATTAGTATAAATTTGTTTTCACCAATGAAGATCAAAGTTCTGTTGGTCATTTAACTTCAAGGCTTCCGCAATGCCCCAACTATCTTTGATAAACAGATAGTTCAGGTACTCAACCTTCTCCACAACCTGAATACTTGTTGCAAAATGATGATTACATTTTACTTGCTATACATAACAAACGGACTCATACTGAACTAATGAAAGAACTGCTGAATCTGCTTTTGTCCTCACGCCTAAGTTTAATCCGAAAAAAGCACAGCTTTTACATGAGGAAGTCATTTTGTGACAACCATTGACCTGGAAGTAGTATAATAAGAAAAATTGTAAGAAATAATGTAAATAAAGAAACACTGGTCCATGTGACCTGGCAGCCCTTGACCTGGAAGCAATACCAACAGGAAGGAAGTTAAGACCAGAAGCTGGGCAGCAGACAGACAAAGGAGCTACTTCTGTAAAGAACAAAGAAGTGCAGCAGCAGGGCACAGTTATCAAATTCATGGTGTGTTTAATAGCAAACCGAGCTCTCTACAAAAAGGTCAGTTTTTCTGTTTGGTAGAAAAGGAGACAGGAGCTCTTGCAGCCAATATGTTTACTGGCTAAAAAGGTCAAACCTGGAAAGCTGTGTGAATAGCTCAGAGATGGTAAACAACTGCAAGTTTTCCCAGAAGTGGCCAAACCATGAACTGGGCTATTATTGGTCAGTCAATTGTAAAGGAACTCAGGACTTTCGTGACCCAAGGGACCCTTGTTAATGATAATCATAACAGGGAAACTCAAGGTAAAAGCTGTTGTCAGCTGGGACTCCTGACCTACCCTGTGAGAATACAGCGTTTTGTGAAATTTCGCAGTGCCACATTTGTGTGGGCAGTGATGCAGGTGCTTGTGGTTCTATACGACGTATCTTTGTTGTATCAACTATTTAAAGTGAAATTTACCTTTTTATTTGAAATATTATTCACCCGTTAATTCATGTTTAGCTCATGTTGCTTTTGATTCATGCTAAATTAAAAGTTACAAAAAGTGAAATCTTGTTGGTAATTTCTTCTTTGGGGGTCATCGGTAAATTTGGTTATTTTGGTTTACAGTCATCCCACAGGGATCATAACAACCTTCTTTGGGGTTGTGGTAGGATTTAAGGGACTCAGTCCAGGTCAGCACAAGATCAACATCATTAAGCGGCTCCCAGTGTCCACATCTAAAATTGCACTTCGGTACCTTTTGGTGGGGTATCAACGTTTGTTTATTCCTGGGTTTGCAGAACTAGCCAAACCCCTATACAAGCTATTAAAGGGTGAATAACTTGACTCTGTGATCTGTTATTGGACTCCTGAACACTGCTGCTATGCAACCTATGTGTTTGCTCAATCCCAGCCCAGACATTCCATCTGGAGGTGGGAGCCTCCAGTCTAGTCGCTGTCCTCTGTCAGCAAGTACACAGTATACTTATGCCTATTACACATGCCTCCATATTCAGCGTGGAAAAGAACTGCTCACTGTGCAAGCAATACCTGTTGGCCATCTTCTGGACAGTTAAACATTTTACATTTACTACTGGACTAAACAAAACAATTATTCACTGCCCCCATATTCCTTTGAAACTCCTTTAAACCAGGGGACACCCTAATCTATTCTGCTCAAATCAGTCATTGGACTCTGCTACCGACCCAGAGAGATTAGGAGCAGGCAACTCTTTCACTCCAACAATTGCTCTATAATGGAGGATCCAATGAGTGTCTCCTTCCACAGTTGGATTCTGATTCTCATCCTGTTGCCTCTACCCCACTGCGTGATGCCTATGACACATACATTGACAGATCACCCTACTGTGCAGGGGAGAAACCTACAGGATTTGTAGTGATTTTGCTGGAATAGGAACTCTAGCACCAATGCAGTCATCAATCTTCCCAATATGCTGAAGTAGCAGCCCTATGCATGGCAGTTCAAATTATCCATGATATTCCAGTTAATATTTAGTCCGACAGCACCTACTACACTCTTCCCTATTCAACGTAAACGTACCAATCATACATAAGAACTGATGGAACAATAATGTGCGTTCGTTATTTGAAGATAAGACTACATACAGATAGTATTCACTATGAGGTTAAATATGGTACATCTAATCTCTACCCTGCTGCTTGCCAACTAGCTGCAAGTCATGGGACGAATACATCACATCCTGTCAATGTGTTTACGACTGACAGTAGTTTAAAGCTGAAGGCACATCATAACACCTATATGATTAACACCCTTTTATCTTTGTCTTTGTTTGTTTGAAATAGTTTCTGAACTGCGGATGGCGAGGCTTTCCTACATGCAGATCTTTTTACAAACCTTTGAAACCATTTAAAATTCCGGTCAGCCCCCATCTCATGCCAGCTGCTGTGATCCTTGGTCTCTAGGCAACTCCTGTGATCCTTGGTCTCTAGGCAACTTCTAGGTTGATCGTGCCACTAAGGATGTTGTTATCAATGGTAATCTTCTGCACGTCTCTGCTACCCTGACAGCAGCTGTTCCTGACATCCATGGTGAGGCAGTGATCTTTCCTCCCTGAAGAAGGCAAACCCCCACCCCCATGTAATCGTGATTACCTGGCATCAAAACTGATGCCCGCTACCAAGTTAACAATCAGTCCCAAATGAAGTAATCCAGTAATCTGTTGATGCACAATCCCCAATTGCGGGGATATCATACAACCCACTAATTTTCTATGTCTCCCCCTCAATGGTATCTGGGATTTTCGATCTACAATTTCGAGAATTGCCCAAGTATGTCCTGTACACAAAAAGCAGGACAATCCAATCCGACCAATTACTGACCCATCAGCCTACTCTCCATCATCAGTAATGTCAGGGGTCATCAACTGTGCTTAGCTGTTTGTGATGTTCAGTTTGGGTTCCGCTAAGGTTATTCAGCTCCTGACCTCATTACAGCCTTAATTCCAACATGGACAAAGGAGCTGAATGCCACAGGTTCAAGTGACTGCCCCTGACATCAAGGCAGCAGTTGACCAAGTGTGGCATCAAGGAGCCCTAGCAAAACCGGAGTCAATGGGAATGGGGGGAACACTCTCCACTGGTTAGAGTCATACCTAGCACAAAGGCAGATGGTTGTGGTTGTTGGAGGTCAATCACCTCAGTTCCAGTACATCACTGCAGGAGTTCCTCAGGTAGTGTCCTAGGCCCAAACATCTTCAGCTGCTTCATCAATGACCTTCCTTCCATCATAAGGTCAGAAGTAGGTT